>CM060709.1:75797241-77167241 GCA_030686995.1 Artemisia argyi | reverse complement strand
GTTTCCAGACCACGAATACACACATGCATATCGCAAGTATCCTATAAAGAATCTAATATATCTGTGTATTGACATCTAAAATATACCAGATCACATATTAGATATACGAGTGTTTGGTTCAGATACACAATGCAGGTTGACGTACCACGATACATTCAACGATACATTCAATGATACATTCAACGACACACTCAAGTTGACATACCACATCATATCTATATGCTATATGAGTGTTTGGTTTTTGGTTCTGGAAAACCAAAAATTTATATTGGTTTCCAAAACCTAACAATCTATTGACATCACATCACAAGTTATATGTTTTTTATGTTATGCACAAGTTGTATGGTTTCTACGGTACACAGATACACACAAAGTAGTAATAATTAGTTGAACCCCATGTATATATGTACCAATCACACAATACACATACTAATTAGATGAACACCATGTATCTTCTTTTTTATACCATGTATATGTGTACCAGATACACAAGCTAAGTGTTTTTTATGTTATGCACAGGTTATATGGTTTCTGAGGTACACAGATACACACAAAGTTTTGATAAAAGCAGCTGCCACATACAAAAAACACAAACAAAAGAAATTGGATGACTGTTATGCACAAGTTATATGGTTTCTTTTTTACTTACTTAAAGCTAATTGAGTTTGGCTTAAATGACAAAGCAAGCAAACATAGATTCAATCCATACGACATTTTGACACCATTGGTGGTTTGTTCACCAACTAACAAGCTATCTTGGTCTTTGGTTCAACAGAAATTAAAACTTATATTATTGGCTCCTTCACTCAGAAAAATAGAATATGCAAAAACCATTTTGAAAAATAGTATACACTTACACATCTTCTTTAAGGTACACAGATACATACAAAGGCCTAGATACATAGACACAATCCATTCGACATTTGACACCATCGGCGGGTTGTTCACCAAAACTAACAAGCTATATTGGTTTTGGTTCAACAAAAATCAAAACTTATATTGGTTTATCAGACACATACCAACACACAAATGATTTTTAGGTTAACCACAATCTATATCGTTTTTAGGTACACAGACACATACCAACATACATATACATTCCAACATTCAACAATCACACAAGTATAAACTGACAAAATTATTAAACACAAAAACATACACATTTATACATAAACAATGAACAATATGGTTTCAATTAAGTACATTCATACCTGATACATTATCGATTTCATGGTCACTAGTTAAGTCAATGGTCCCACCAGCTGGTCCATCATTCTTCCCCATTTGATCACTTGCCCTTTTACTTCTTCGAACTTCAAAATCAACATGCAAATATGCGTTTTTTTAGTATACGCTTACACAATACACTAAACATTAAACTTGATAGATCAGAAGATGGATCACTTACCGATCAAAATTGGCGGTAAATCACCAATGCCGTGGTCGTCTTCTATAATCGTCATGCTTTAATAACCCTAGGTTATAATTAATTGCTATACGAATGAAATCCCCCAATTTTGGCCGTGTATAATTCTTGAATATATGATTTTAATATCGGTAAGCTTAAATGACGGGATTGTGTAGTAACTGATGCTCTGAGTGTTTTCTGCTTCTTTGACCAAAAGTCAAATCATATTAGCAATTTATTGAGATGTATCTTGAAAGAAACTAGCCCCGCCCTTTCTTTAGTTACAATGTGATGCATATGCCCCTATACTTGTTGTTATTTACAAAACTGCCATTAATCTCATTAAACACACCATACAATGATCCAACGGTCTAGATTGGGTCTTACTTTTAGCATTTTAAACATGATCTCACAATAACCCTCCCCTATGTATGTATATATATACATATATATATATATATATATACATATATATATATATATATATATATATATATATATATATATATATATATATATATATATATATATATATATATATATATATATACACACACACACACATCATCATAGCTCGATTCCCGGGTGCCCTCATTTAGGGGGAGCACTTAGCTAGGGGGAGCTTGTATACCGTTGATTTCTTCGACGATGTTCTATTCAAGATGATAGTATTCCGTCAAAACGACGATGCCCTTTCATGGATGCTTGTGTCTCCTCTCCTCAACGACAACGACACCTTTTTGATTCTACAAAAAGGGGGAGAAGTAACGGGAAAACTCATTAAAAATTTATCAACGCATAATTTTACTTAAAATGAGTTTATATTTTGTAATCATCAAAAAGGGGGAGATTGTTAATACAAATAATGTCAAAAACGTTATTCGCATTATTCGGTTTTCTCGTGTTTTGATAATCACAAAATATAAAGACATGTTACGTAAAGTTACGGTTAATAAGTTTTTAATCGAGGAAACTCGTTTCTACCACGTAACTACAACAACGTCACTTCAGGTATGAACAAACTCTATACCGTCTTTAGTAAAGTGATCAAAGAATTTTATTTTCTTATAAACTTACATTTTTAAGTTTAACAAAACATTTTCACAAAAGTATTTTTGTGTTGAAGAAATATTTTATTAAGAAAATATATTCAAAATTCAAACATGTAACAGCTATATTTCCCCCCAAAATAGTTGTGTTTTCACCAGATAAGTTTTCACCACGTCAGGACAAAAATGGGAGCGTCTGTCGGGACGTTCCCTTAAAGTGGCCGGCGGTCCCTTAGTGATAAAGGACCGTCGCCTATTTAAGGGACCGCCACTCCCTCCTGTCGTGTATAAATAGTGAACTGTTCCTCTTCAGAAAATAAGAGTCTTACACACACAAAAACTTATTGTTTTATTTTCCTTTATTCTTTGATCACTATAACATGTCGGTATATGTTTATAAGTGATTTCCTCTTCCGCAATATGTAAGAGAAGAACTCTCGACGTAGATGAAGATTCGAGATGTTGAAGTGTGTTCCTCTTCAGCAAAGTGCAAGAGAAGAACTCTCGACGTAGATGAAGATTCGAGATGTTATAGGTGTCCACACATAAACGTAACAAGTGTTACGGTTATAGGTCTTGTAAACATTGTAAATACTTCCGACTTGTGTGTGAGTCGAGGATGGAGTTATGTGTGTGAACTTGGAAGAAGATGAAGATCCAAGAAGTCTTGTAACTAGATTAGTTGATGTATTTATTGTGAGGAGAGTGTTGTCCTAGAGTGTAAGTTAGGACTTAGTGTGTCCTTTATGAAGGCTTGGATTGGGTGAAGATCTAAGTGTGTCTTAGTATGAAGACTTGAATCGGGTGAAGGTTCAAGTGAACGGGAGTGCTCATTCGTGTGAAGGCTTAGATCGTGTGTCAATCTAAGTGGGACAAGAAAGCTTGTTTGTGTAGCCACGTGGGCCTTGGTGTAGATTGGTTCAAGCTACAATTAGAACTTGACATTCCGCTTAGTGTCGTTAAACCTTGTGTACGGATTGCTCCTCCTGAAGGAGTGTGTTGATATAGTGATTGATAACTCTCGAGTGTGGTACTCAGGGAGTGGAGTAGGACGAAGGAGTGAGTTTCGTGCCGAACCACTATAAATCGCCGCGTCTCTTTGGTTGTGTTCTTTCCTTACTATTTACATTAGTTGTTGGTTTATATTTGTTAGTAGCAAAATTGATATTACATAACTAGTAGAATTTGTGGAAAACTAAAAGGGGGGGGGGGGGGGGTTGAATAGTTTTCCCTCTTTTTGATTTTATAAAAACTTGGTTTCGAAATGTTGATTTGAATTTATTCAATTGTTTGTTTGAGAAACTTTCAATTAGAGTTTATTAAGAAAATATAATCAATATGATCAATTATATATGTGTGCTTTCGGATTAGTTATCAAAAACTTAGTTTTATGAATGGAGGTTTTGTTGATCTTTATGTGAATACGTTTTCCCTTTACAATCTTAAAGCGTTTTGTATCAAATTATCGATTAAGTTAAACTCAACATGAGAAGTGTGAATAATACATCTAAGTCCATTAGACCATATCATATAATTATATATCCTTTCACAATATTAACTTCTATGTACAACACAATCAACATCACAACAATATAAGCAACAACTAAGACATATAGGCAAGGATAGATGTAAAGCAATAAATGCAAGAATAAATGAAAAGACATAAGAGAAAGGAAATGCAAACCAGACACGATGATTTATAGTGGTTCAGCTACAAGGACACCTTCCTTGCCCTACTCCACTCCCCGAGTCACCTACTCGAGAGTTTTCTTCACTACTCAACAAGCTCCCTTTTGGCGGAGAAAACCTTACACAACTTTTGCTTACACCAATTAACGACACTAAGCTAAATATCGAGTCCTAATCGTAGCTAGAACCAATCTCACAACTTCGATCACTACACTACTTCTACACGACTTCATGACATCTTCACGACTACTTCACAACTTCTTCTATACTCCACTACTTATTCACACACCTACTTCTTCACACCTACATGACTTTTCCACACTACTACTTATTCCCACTACTTCTTACTCATTCATTGACTCACTACTAAGTAAGATCATCTTGATCTAGTTATTACATATACATACATAACTCACAACTTCACATCAACACTAACTAGACTCTAATACATCTTTGGCTTTATGATAGGGAGGATTCTTCTCTTGCACTTTTAGTGGTGAATGATTGGATCACTTGAAACAAAGACTTATAAATGATTTGCCCTAAACAGTCAACTTATATTGACCAAGGAATGGTCAACAAAGTCAAATAGCCTAGAGTCAATCTCCGGGTAATATAGGAAATCACCAGGTCGTTATACCCCAACGAGGTATGAATTGTATCTGAGCGCGTTTGTGATCGGGTGATTATTCACAGAAAATGGTGGTAATGAGAATTATTTGAAAATTATGAACAGAAATAGCTTAGGAAAGCTATGTGATTAATTACTGGAATTTAGATTAAGAAGAAGTTAACTAAAACTTAAAAACCGTACGTTTGCTAAAACGGGTACAAACGTACGTAAAATAAAAGTGAGTGTGGTGATCTGAAAAGGCTACTGGTATAAAAATGATATTTTTACAAACCTAATGATTAAAGAAAATTTTTGGAAAATTAAAATTAATTTTTACACTATTTTTATAATTACTATTAATTAAATACTAATTTCCTATTTAATTTTAATTAATTAAATTAACCTAAAATACAAATAATTATGAAATTAACCTAGAAAATTAAAATTTAAACTTAGAAAAATCTAAAACACTATAAAACTAATTTTAGAACTAAAAATATATTTTTAAGACTTTTTAATTAATTATTACTAATTATTAACTAATTATTAATTACTTTTTAATTATTTAAATTAACCTAAATTCTAATTAATTATGAAATTACACTAGAAAATTGAAAATAAAATTTGGAAAAATTAAAAATAACTAAAAACTAATTTAAAACTAAATTTGTATTTTTCTGATTTTCTAATTAATTAATATTAATTATTAACTATTTAATAATTATTAAAAACTAATTTAAATTAAGAAAAATACTAAATGATGCAAGAAAAATCTGAGAAAATTACAAAAATTATTTTTATATAAAAGAAGCCTAGGAAAATTATAAAAGTGAGATTAGCTTATAAATAAGCTGAGGTGATAAGCCAATTGGCTTAAATAGAAGCTATCACTTCTATTAAAGTTGGCTTTTTGGGACTTTTCTTTTTCAAACTTGCTTATTGACTGTTTTTAAGCAACTTTTGTGAAGGTACTTTGTGTGGAGACCAAGAATAAGCTATTTGATGAGCTTATTAGTTGACAGATGAGCTTATTAAGCTTATTAGGACTTTTGATTGATTTGAAAAGCTACCAAATGATGTCACAATCACAAATAAGCTACAAACAGATTGAGTATTACTTAAAATAAGACAAATGAACCAATAAACACAAGAATTAAGCAGTTAAATAAGCAATAAGCAATCCAAACATCAAACAGTCCAAAACAGGTTCAAAGGTTCACCTTTGAGTGCCTGTGGGGTCCACTAGGAGTTTGCTCATGTTTGGTTTTTCGGATATAACACATTTATCCATTGCATTGCAATGTAAATTGCTTGAATATTTCAGACGAAACATCCAAGTCGTCAATCCTACTTCATTGTATATTTTATGCATGTGTTAAACATGTTATTCTAATATTTGGAACACAACTATTGGACAAGTAGATTTAATATGACATTATCAACACAAGTGTGAGTTATCATCCAATGCATATTCTTTTCATCTACAAAAGATGTAAATATTTTCATATCAATCTAGTGTGATTGAGTATGTAGATTCAAGACTATATCTTTTGTTATAATTTGATATAATCTTGAAACTAAATAAATAACAATCCAATTTCTTGCCCACACTCAAAAACATGTCAATTAGATTTGATGAATATATCCACTATAATTTGAATAATGAATTGATATAATATCAAGATCTTTCTTGACCCTCACAAACACTCATTTAAAATAAATAGGCATTTTGATAGTGTGTTCCATTAATCCTAAGATTATTTATGAGTGAGGTTAGTGAATGATTGAAATTAGACTTATTACTTCATGATTGTCATATGTTTTGTTTATGTGAAAGACTCATCATTGTTACTTATAGTGAACACACTTAGATTTTGAAAATACTTTTTCTTTTATATAACTACTAATATTTTAAAATGATTCCATTTCTCTTATTAAACAACTTAAGGTAAAACAAGGTAATTTGTTTAAAATATTTAAGTGTGTTGTTAAGAATAGATTAAATTGTTTGAAATATTTATGTGACTAGATTTAATTCATTTACAAGATGTTTGAGTAACATTAAGTCATCTATACCTATATGCAATGCAAGCATAATATTGCAATCCTAACGCAAGAAATCTAGCATAAGATGTAGTTAAGTATAAACTGAAAAATTAGCTATAAACTAATAAGGCACATATGCTAAGATATACAATTAGCTAAAATTCAAATAGCAACAATCATCTAATGTATTCAATTAACAAAATTAAGATACAAATAAGTTCACATAATCATGTAGCATAACACATAAAAGCACTTGTCGTTGTTTTGTGTATTGTATACAATAATGTTTACTAGACTCGATTTTATTTGAAAAGAAAATAGTTTTCACCCCATTTTATAATTTAATTAATATCAATATTTTGAAAGCATAAATACTTAATTTTTCAAATATATTCCAACTAGGAATGTCCGAATCGAAGGAAAATGTAAAATACAAGTTTTACGTTAAAACGAGACACAAATTTTTTACCTCTGTGTAGTATTTTGATTTTCTGACTTATTTAGGTTTGTAATGGTTACTTTTAAGTATTTTTAAATGAAAGTATACTCAATTACCTTTAAAACTCCGGGTGGCACGACTTTTACGGAGTTACGGTTAATTTTATATGATTTTTCAATGTTTTTGAAAAACTGCGAACAGACAGGCGGACCCCTTAAATATTTAAGGGGGCCACCCAGTATTTAAGGGGGTCGCCCAGACAATTAAAGGGGCCACCCATCTGGTACTCAAAATTTCATTTTTTGTAAAAAAATATTTTCTGACTTTGCTAAAAGTTGTGAAACTTTTTGAATTTGATACCGAACATATAATACTTATTTAAAACATAATCTAATCTCGAGCTAGTATAATAAGTGTATATAACATCAAAACTAATACAAGTTAATTAACAAAACACTTTTCATATTTAATTCTCCTTAATGGGTAATTTGATACATGGATCGTACTCAATTTTTAAAACCATTTGTTTTGAAATTAGAGCGACGTGGCTCTAATAGCAATTGTGAAAAACTAGAAGGGGGGGGGGGGGGGTGAATAGTTTTCCCTCTTTTTGATTTTATAAAAACTTGGTTTTGAAATGTTGATTTGAATTTATTTAATTGTTTGTTTGAAAAACTTTCAATTAGAGTTTATTATGAAAACAACATATAATCAATATGATCAATTATATATGTGTGCTTTCGGATTAGTTATCAAAAACTTAGTTTTATGAATCGAACTTTTGTTGATCTTTATGTGAATACGTTTTCCTTTTAAAATCTTAAAGCGTTTTGTATCAAATTATCGATTAAGTTAAACTCAACATGAGAAGTGTGAATAATACATCTAAGTCCATTAGACCATATCATATAATTATATACCCTATCACAATATTAACTTCTATGTACAACATAATCAACATCACAACAATATAAGCAACAACTAAGACATATAGGCAAGGATAGATGTAAAGCATAAATGCAAGAATAAATGAAAAGAGATAAGAGAAAGGAAACGCAAACCGGACACGATGATTTATAGTGGTTCAGCTATAAGGACACCTTCCTTGCCCTACTCCACTCCCCGAGTCACCTACTCGAGAGTTTTCTTCACTACTCAACAAGCTCCCTTTTGGTGGAGAAAACCTTACACAACTTTTGCTTACACCAATTAACGACACTAAGCTAAATGTCGAGTCCTAATCCTAGCTAGAACCAATCTCACAACTTTGATCACTACACAACTTCTACACGACATCTTCACGACTACTTCACAACTTCTTCTATACTCCACTATTTATTCACACACCTACTTCTTCACAACTACATGACTTCTCCACACTACTACTTCTTCCCATTACTTCTTACTCACTCATTGACTCACTACTAAGTAAGATCATCTTGATCTACTTATTACATATACTTACATAAATCACAACTTCACATCAACACTAACTAGACTCTAATACATCTTTGGCTTTATGATAGAGAGGATTCTTCTCTTGCACTTTTAGTGGTGAATGATTGGATCACTTGAAACAAAGACTTATAATCTTATGATCAAAGGATTTAGAAAGATATTTTGAAAGGATTAGGACCAAAATTTTCGTGCAAAAAGTGAGGAAAAATTGCAGAAATAAACATGTATTTATAGGCAAACATTTCTGACAAAAGGAGCGTGCCGGCCCCATTAATTATTAAGGGGGGCCGCCCATAATTAAGGGGGCCACCCAGACAGAAAACGGTTTTTTTTTTGTCTTTTTCTGGGAAAGGTTTATCTAGTGAAATTTTAACTGTTTTTTGCATAAAATTTGAATTAATATATTTATTATGAATTAAACATTATCTTTTATTTACCAAAAGTGTTTTTCAAAATATATAAGTTGTTTATAACATTTTATAAAATTTGTAGTGTCTAAATAAAATCCCTTTGATCATAAAATGTATTAGACATTTGTTTGTACATACCTTAAGTGATTGTTGAACCATACTCGAGACGTTGAGATGTCGAGGCTTGTTGACGTATGAATGCATAGATGAATTGTGATCACAAGTAACTTAAGCACTTTACGTTATATGTTGTAACTTACATCTTTGTCATCATCAAAACATGAATATGATGTTTAGATTAAATATCGTAATATTCATGCCAACAGAATTCAACATGTTTGCAAAAGAATATTAACCGGACCTAAAAACGGCGAAACGTTTTAGCAAGTGAAAAGAAACGGTGAAACTATTCAACCCCCCCTTCTAGTTTCTACAGAGACAAAAGAGATGATGTTTGGTGATGTTATCGAACTGTGGTAGTGTTAGGGGTGAGTTATACGGCGCGTGATGTACATAGAAATGATGGGGAAGTCGAGGTGAGTAAGGTGGTGGTGGTGGTGGCGGTGAGACAAGGTGACTTGCGGTGTGAGCTCGTTTGGCCGGAACAATGGCCGAAAAAAGAGAGAGTAGGGGCGGCTGATTTTTGGAGAGAATGGTATCGAACCCTAATAGTGGGTATATATAGGGTGAGTTGTGGATGAAATGGGGACTACTAGCAAATCCTAGCGCGCCCTTAGGGACTAGTTCTGCCATCTCTATTCTATTTTTAACGAACCGCGAACAAGACTAATAAAATGTATCATAAATGTTTTCCGAGTTCCCGAGATTATTTCCATTGGCTTTAGAATCATTTTTCCGTTAAATTTGAATATAAATACGTATATCTCTTTTTTTCTAGTTGTCTGAATTGATTAATATTCGTGTTCTATTCGTTATATAGCCAATTCTCGCTATTAATGTTCTAGACTTCGATGAATGTTCCAGAATATAAATAGAGAGTATAGGAGAATAAACATATAGAAATCTGAAATTTCCGAGTTGTCACAATTGGGCACGGGTTGGAAGTAATTTTTATTCGTGTAAGCGTAAGTAGGATGTCGAGCTTAATCATGGTTGAACCCCCGATTCAAAGTAAATGTGTTCAAATGCTGTTTTGAAGTGTTAAGTCCAGGTCTTGTATGTATATAAATGGATATGTAAGTTGTCTAAGTGATTAGGTATAAAAGTAGTATTGAAAGTGGGTCAAAAAGTGGTGTAAGGCAAAGTACCCATAACTTGTAAAGTATGTTTCCGGGGGTCATTTAAACCAAGTAAGTTGATGAAAATAATTTATATGTTGTTTTAATGAAATTTGGAAGGTTTGGTAAAATATCGAGTCCAGGAAGTTGGATTGTCGGAGAAGGAATGAAAATGTAAAGTCAGGTTCAGAATGCTGAAACTGTGCAGTTTGGTGATCCAGCCGCCCGGTATAGGCGTCCAACTGCGCGGTTGGGATTCCGGCTGCCGACGGTTGGACAAGGTTTAACAGATTTTATTAGCTCTTTAAAAAATCATATAAAATCAATCGTATTTCCGTAGGAGTCGTGTCACCTATCATTTTAAAGGTATTTTAGTCTACTTTTTATTAAAGATACTTTCAGGGTCCTTTTTTTTTTTTTTAATAAAATTATATATAAGTGTATATGATTTGTAAAAGAAGGGCCATTATGGTTAATACGTTTGCGCAAAAAATTTTGTCAAATTCTGAAAG
Organism: Artemisia argyi; assembly: GCA_030686995.1. Taxonomy (NCBI): domain Eukaryota; kingdom Viridiplantae; phylum Streptophyta; class Magnoliopsida; order Asterales; family Asteraceae; genus Artemisia; species Artemisia argyi. Next base: position 77,156,379 of record CM060709.1, on the reverse strand, counting down.
AGGCATTTAAAAAATATGCATTTTATATAAACATACCCTATAGGCCCATAACATACCTCACACACATGGGAAAAAAACAAGAAAAGAAAAAAGAAAAAAAGAAAAAAAATGGAAGAAGAAAGAAAAAAAAGTGTTTCTTTAGGTGATGTAGACCAGTAAACCATGTCAATTTAAGGGTCTTCGTGCGCTAACCTGAGCAGGCCATTATGGCCTTCACGTGTGAAGGGTTGCCTTTCACGTGTGAAGGTTGCCAACCATAAGACCTCACCTTATCTTATTATGATAATAATATAACCTAAGCTTAAAGTGGTAGAAGTCCGACTCTACAAGACTATATATACTATAAATGGTAGGGTTAAAATTAAAAGACAGATGTTCGTGAAAAACGTAAAAAAAGATTAAAATAAGTAAAAAGTCATAAAGAATTCTCAAAAATTTCACAAAAATAGAGTATGTTGGTGGATAAAAAAGTTGTGAAAAAGTTTTTCTAAAAGTATATAATTTTTATAAAGAAAATCGTAAGAAAAACATTAAATTTTGTAAATCGACATTCGGTTCATCAAAAATTCGTTTTTGCATCCAACTTCATTTTAGTATATGTATCAAATTTTATTGTGCATCAAAACATAAGTTGCAAACTTTGTGCATTAATTTTTTCGCACTAAAATTCTGTTTTTGTATATTAAAAAACGTATAAAAACTCAAAATTAAAAAACTTCGTTCAAAACTCTTTTAGGCACCAAGATCCTTTGTATTATAGAAAAATTTCAATTTTTAAAGATGGTTATTATGTTTTAAAATATTTTTACACTTTTTACAAATATTTTTCTTTCTCTTAGATATTTTTCTATACTATAAATATATCAAACATATCTCGGTGACTATACGAGTGCCGCTATCATGCTTTGAATTTAGATTTTCTCAAAAACATCTCAAACTAAAAGAACATAACAAAAAATATTTAAGCTAATTTCTCATATTTTCTTTCCATTAAAAGATGGCGATTATGATTATGTTTAATATCTTTCTACATTTCTATCCTTTTTCTCTCCATATTAAAACTCGAGTAGATTGCCCGAGTATATTAAACCATCTCTTTTCAAGACAAGTATGGGTTCGAGTACAAATGTAAAATAAACCCATAGTTGCAACAATATTTATGCATGCTTAGAACTTCCCATCTTATATTGTACTTTTGACCTCTAGAATGTTGGAGGTATCACTTTATTATTTATGGTATAGCAAAAATTAGGAGATATGATATAATTTTACAAGATTCATTTTTATTAGAGAAACGATATATTTTTCACTTGTTTATATCTATAGAAATAGGGTTTCAATAATCCGGTTTTTCTCATTCTATGTTGACCCATTCATAGTATCATCCACCATTTTTGCTGCAGCAAAACAACCCTAATTTCTCCCTTGTAGTTGAGTTTGCAAAAGTTTTACAATCAAATCGATAGTCGAATTTACGACCTACGGTCTACCAACATCTTGTAGTTCCAAGGGTACCTTACCAGAAGTCTCATCAACGAATGTGGTTTCAAACGTCGTCAAAGACGCGTTTGTGATTTATTCGTGGTACAAAAGAATAACACACGTTCAATCATCGCTTAAAAATGGATCAGATGTCTAGATGCCGGGTCAAAATATGGTTGGTACTTTGTGCATTTTTCGTTTGTTGGTATTTCTTGATTCATAATGCCAAATGGTATACTTTATCTTCCCCTACAACCACCTTTCGCAACCAAGAAACCCCGGTTGAAATTGTTGATTTTAACACAACGCATTCGACAAGTGATGACGAGAACAAGAATCATGATTCGCTTGATGGCAAGATCGATTGGCTTCACGATGTTTCTCAATTACGAGCTCTAGAGCATGAATTAGAACCCGTCCTCAAAAAATTCAAGCCAAAACCAATGAACGAATCAGTTGAGAGAAGAGTGAACGAGACAATGACCGAAAAACTACGGATACGGAGATCGAAAAGACGTTTTAAGACCAAACGTTCATGTTCGGGCAGGTATTTATTTAAAAGACAATTATTCACATACTCGTCTATCTTATTTATAATCATAATCATAATATGTTTATTATACTTGGTGGTAGGTATATTTATGTTCACAATCTTCCATCGAGATTCAATGATGATATACTCGACGATTGTGAAGCATTTAATAAATGGCAAAATATGTGTCCATACATCGGCAACAATGGTCTAGGGCCTAATCTCGGAAACCCCCAAAAGGTGTTCTCGAGATATGGCTGGTATTTGACGAATCAATTCATGTTAGAAGTCATTTTTCGCAGCCGAATGACACAATATGAATGCATCACAAAGAATTCATCAGAAGCATCCGCTATTTATGTCCCTTACTACGCGGGACTTGATGTTTCAAGATACATATTTGACGGTACTACAACATCTCGAGACGCTTTATCACTCGATTTAGCTCAATGGTTACGTGAACAACCGGAGTGGAATACGACATATGGTAAAAACCACTTTTTAGTAACAGGGAGAATAACATGGGATTTTCGAAGGGGTACTGACGATGAGCAGGATTGGGGAAACAAGCTAATGTTATTACCCGAGTTAAAAAACATGACGGCTTTAACGATTGAGAAAAGTCCGTGGAATAGCAATGAGTTTGCTATACCTTACCCGACATATTTCCATCCACGAACCGATGGTGACATCATTGATTGGATGAATAAGATGACAAGGAACCGGCGAAGACATCTTTTCTGTTTTGCTGGGGCCCCTCGTCCCAAAATGGAAGATTCCATTCGGGACAAAGTAATCAACCAATGTTTCAAGTCAGGGCGAAAATGCAGATTACTTCAGTGTTCGGACAATAACTCAAAATGTTCTCAACCGTTGGATGTGATGCAATTGTTTCAAAGTTCCGTTTTCTGCTTACAACCTCCAGGTGATTCGTACACTCGACGATCAACTTTTGATTCAATCCTTGCAGGTTGCATCCCAGTGTTTTTCACCCCAGGGTCCGCCTACATTCAATATTTATGGCATTTACCTAAAGAGTTTAGTAAGTACTCGGTTCTTATCGACGAGGAGGATGTGAAGCACAAGAATGTTAGTATTGAGAGGATTTTGTCTCGGATACCAGAGAAAAAGGTGTCACAAATGAGAAATGAAGTGATCGGGCTGATACCAAAGATCATTTATGCTGATCCGAAGGCGAAATTGGAGAAATTTAGAGATGCATTTGATTTAAGTGTTGATGGGGTACTTCAAAGAATTGGAAATCTTACAAGTAATAATACATCAAGCTATGATTTTGATGAAAGTTATAGTTGGAAGTATTATTTATTTGGAAGTGTAAAGAAGCATGCATGGGATCATTATTTTAGTAACTCTGTGAATGAGAAAGTGAAGTAAGAAATTGTCGATGCTGATTGAATCAATGTAATAGGAACGAATACGGTTTGTTTTTGGTTTCATAATCTTTGTTTTATGCATAGTGAACTAGTGATTATTTGTGGAGTAGATTAATTACGGACCAAACCACCATAAATCTTTGTGTTTGTTATCAGTATATGTGGTTTATATTTTTGGCTGTTACAAATCAAGTATACGATCTGTTTTGTGAAAATACTATATGTGAAGCATAAGACCAATGTTTTGGGTGAAATGTGCATTGATGGAATTGCGTCTTCGACGGCTCCAAAGGTTATCGAGTATATTCTCTATGGAAATGATTGGTAAAAACACTCTGCTTTCTGTGATCGATAATGTGAGATGGAATAAATCAATCCCTAGCAAAATCAACATTCACACACGGCGTATCATCAATGGTCAGCTTCCCACCTACTGGAATCTCATCTCTTTGGGATAGACATTGATTCTACATGTTGCCCGGCCTGTGATTCGGCTCTAGAGTCTGCGCAACATCTCTTTGTGGAAAGTACGTAATCTATGGAACATGATCAACAAATGGTGGCATTTAGATGCTTACCCACAAAATATCATAGGGTTATTCTCATGGGGGACACAGTCAACTTATCCGAGAACAAAAAAAAAAAAAAAAAAAAAAAAAAAAAAAAAAGCCATTTGGAGATATAGGAACAAAGTATGTTTCGACTCGCTTCCTCCTCGGAAAGACATTCTTGTGAATAAAGTTAAAGTTAAACCATTCCGAACCTTTAGTACTGTACTCTACCCCCGAACCAGCAGCCTTCGCGCCAAGCAAGACCGCCCTTGTCCCTTTCCTTTATCCATTCCGCCTCCTTCTTTGCTTTGTTCCAATAGAGTCTAAGGCAAAGCTAAAGTGGTTCGTATGCCTACTTTACCTACTTGACGAAAGGGAACGAACTGAGTTTCGTTTCCGGGTTTATGGATTGGATTCAGTCAGCCTCACTCCTTCCTTTTTATGTTGTCGTGATGGTTACCGGCGAACGCTCCCAAAGGCGACCCACTCGAGTTTCCGGCTGTTTTCTAGATTGAAGTAGCCTTTCTTCGCCCCGAAGGAACTCACTATCAAAGAGCTCGCCCTACTGAAGTACCAAAGGTGCGCTCAGCCCGGTGACTAAGAAATGGGTTTGCGCTTGAATTTATGTGATGAGGTTTTTCGAGGGAAGTAGGGCTCTTATTGACTAAAAGTGGGTTCTTCGCTTTCCTTTAGAATGAAAGTTGCTATGAAGCCCCTACTACTTACTTTGTTTGATTCAAAAGGCGAACGGTCCCCCAACAAGTCGTATGGGGTGGGGCGATTGTGATAAGCTGCCTTGGATATGAGGAATTCTAAAAAAAACAAAAAAGGAAAAGTCCGTTATTTTACGAATATCTTTCTATCAATAGATAGGAATGTGTGTTCGATATAGGGGATAGAATCCATATGCTCTTTCTCTCTCCATTTTTCTTCCCCTCTCCTCGTTCCGCCCGCTGGCCTATTGGGATAGCAGCCTTCGGGCTTTGCCTGCCCTTTCTAATAAAGAATTCTGGCTCGGCCCGGGAAAGCGCTGGCAACAACAGAAAGGAAGGGGTCCATGTAGCTGCTGCGCCCGCCCCCTCTTAGTCAATGGGGCAGCAGGTTCAGCATCTACTACAAAAGAGAGAATCCACTTCAGATAACCACGCCTCTGCTAGGCAGCATGTGGAATGGCCGAGAGCGGACCTTATTGGATATATAATACAAGTCGAGAGTAGAGTTACGGGAACAGCCGTCTGATGGAAAACGACTTTCACGTTCGGTTCAGAGAGCACTTTTTTCGTTGAGAATTCCTCGTTCCCTCTCGATAGACCAGCGGCGAATTCTAAACTTGTGGGGCCCTATCTATTCCATCTCTCGAGCCCCGAAGAAAACCCCCCTTCATAGAACTGGGCGTTTGAGTCTTTCAAGGATTAAGTGGCTTAGTAATCCAAAAATTGCTTGTAATTACTATAATTTGTAACTCTCCCTTTCCCAAGCAGCCTAGCTAGCTACTTGCTGGGGTCTTTCTATGAAATTAGTTGTTAAGAGAAAATGAGTGTGAAGATGATGATTGTTTATATATCTTAATAGTTAATACTAATTATACTTATAATGTAATAATTTTATACACATTTATAAGTGCAAACATTTAGGTCAAATTTTATAATTTTTTTAGAAGTGTGAGCAAATGAAATCCTTTTTTGTAATAGTGATAACATACTAAACAAACAATCAAAAAAAGTTGAGAAAAAAATTAGGACGAATCAGCCATGCTCAAACCTCTCTGATGCTTCCAATCTCCTAACTTTGTTTGAGACTTGGTAATTGTTATCATTACTTTAAATACTCTAAACTAACTATTTAGCTTAAAATACTAGAAAATTGATCTCCAATAGACCCGGGTTTGACTCCCGAGAAACGCATTATATTATACGAGTACTTTAAGGGCTGTTTAGTTGGTGAATTTTTTTTTCTGATTTTCCGTTTCTAAATTCCTAAAGAACGAAAAAAGTGAGAAGAGTAGAATGGGATTTTCAAACCATTAGTTAAAATTTAAAGAAGAGGAAACTGCAAAATACATCCATGTGGTTTACACATTTTGGCATCTTACATCCCTGTCAGAAACTTTTGGCAATATACATCTCTCGTTAGGCAAACGTTTGCCACAATACATCCCTCGTTAACAATGAAGACTAACGGTGCAAATATTTTCTCCGTTATCTCTTAACGAGACTGAAAATATTACACCGTTAGCCTTCGTTAGCCAAACATTTGCACCGTTAGTCCTCTTTTTGAGGTTTTTTTTTTGTTTTTTGTACGTTTTATCCGTTTTTTGTACGTTTTATCCGTTTTTTGTCAGTTTTATCAGTTTTTTAACGTTTTTATCCGTTTTTTTGTACGTTTTATCTATTTTTTGTCAGTAGTTTTTCATTTTTTGTACGTTTTATAAGTCTTTTTTACGTTTTTATCCGTTTTTTTGTGCGTTTTATCCGTTTTTTGTACGTTTTATCAGTTTTTTAACGTTTTTATCTGTTTTTGTCAGTTTTTGCCGCTTTTTGTACGTTTTATCAGTTTCTTAACGTTTTTATCCGTTTTTTTAGTTTTTTGTACGTTTTATCAGATTTTTAACGTTTTTATCCGTTTTTTGTACGTTTTATCCATTTTTTGTCAGTTGTTTTCCGTTTTTTGTACATTTTATCAGTTTTTTAACGTTTTAATCCATTTTTTGTATGTTTTATCCATTTTTTCCCAGTGGTTTTCTGTTTTTTGTACGTTTTATTTATTTTTTGTCAGTTTTATCCCGTTTTTTGTACGTTTTATTAGTTTTTAACGTTTTAATCCGTTGTTTGTCCGTTTATTGTATGTTTTATCTGTTTTTGTACGTTTTATCAATTTTTTGTCAGTTTTTCTCTTTTTTGTACGTTTTATCGGTTGTTTACGTTTAATTCATTTTTTTGTACGTTTTATCAATTTTTTATCAGTTTTTTCCATTTTTTTTACGTGTTATCGGTTTTTTTACGTTTTTTGTACGTTTACGTTTAATTAATTTTTTGTACGTTTTATCAAATTTTTATCAGTTTTTTCCATTTTTGAACGTTTTATCAATTTTTATTCATTTTTTGTACGTATAAAACGTTAAAAAAATGTCAAAAAAAGGATAAAACGTACAAAAATTGGATAAAACTGATAAAACGTACAAAAAACGGATAAACGTACAAAATATGGATAAAAACGTACAAAAAACAGACAAAATGTAAACAAAACTGATAAAAAAATGGATAAAACGTACAAAAAATGGATTAAAACATAAAAAAACCGATAAAGTGTTCAAAAAATGAATAAAAACATAAAAAAAAAAACTGACAAAAACAGATAAAAACGTAAAAAAACTGATAAAATACGGATGAAACGTACAAAAAATGGATAAAAACGTAAAAAAAACTGATAAAACGTAAAAAAACGAAAAACAACTGACAAAAAATGGATAAAACGTACAAAAAACGGATTAAAACATAAAAAGTCCGATAAAATGTTCAAAATATGAATAAAAACATAAAAAACAGATAAAATCGTAAAAAAACTGATAAAACACGGATGAAACGTACAAAAATGGATAAAAACGTAAAAACTGATAAAACGTACAAAAAACGGAAAATAACTGACAAAAAATGGATAAAACGTACAAAAAAATGGATTAAAACGTTAAAAAACTGATAAAATGTACAAAAACGGAAAAAAAACTGACAAAAAATGAATAAAACGTAAAAAAACGGAAAAAAAAACTAAAAAAGAGGACTAACGGTGCTATGTTTGGCTAACGAATGCTAACGGTGTAATATTTTCAGTCTCGTTAAGAGATAACGGAGAAAAAATTTGCACCGTTAGTCCTCATTGTTAACGAGGGATGTATTGTGGCAAATGTTTGTCTAACTGAGGATGTATATTGCCAAAAGATTCTGACAGGGATGTAAGATGCCAAAATGTGTAAACCACAGGGATGTATTTTGCAGTTTCCTCTTTAGAGAATGAGAATTTCATATTTTTTGAAAATTGTTGGAAAAAAATTTAACTAAACGGATTTTTAATTTTTCTCTTTTCATATGAAAAGTTTACTGGAAAAATAGGAAAATTTTCACCAACTAAACGGCCCCTTATTTAGTCTTATGATCTTTTTTATGCTTTGTGTAGTATGCAGTTTTACGCATGCATCTTACTATCTTACGTGTCGTTTGTTTTTTCAGAGCTTTTACCTCTTCATCTGCAAACCATGTCTGCAGAAGAAGAGGTACATATAAGCTCTTTATCTGCAAGAAGAAGACAATTTGTTTTTTGTGCTATTGAAGTACTTATTTCATTTTTTTTTTCAAGACTATTTTTTATGCTATTGAAGTATTTTTTTTTTCTTTTTCACAAGCTTTTTTACGTTTCGTCTGCTTGTTACCGTTTTGGTACCTTTTTTACCGTCTTTTATGTTTCGTCTGTTTTTTACGTTTTTGTCCATTTTTTTAAGCTTTCATCCATTTTTTACGCTTTTGTCTATTTTTTTTACGTTTTCGCCCATTTTTTTTACGTTTTCGTCCGCTTTTTTACGTTTTCATCTGTTGGTTTATGTTTTCGTCCATTTTTTTTACCTTTTTTTACGTTTTCGACATTTTTTTTTACTTTTTTGTCTGTTTTTTTACGTTTTCGACATTTTTTTACGTTTTCGACATTTTTTTTTACGTTTTCGACATTTTTTTTAAAAAACGTAAAAATGAACGAAAACGTAAAAAAACAGAAGAAAATGTAAAAAACGGACGAAAACATAAAAAAACGAACGAAAACATAAAAAAACAGACGAAAACGTAAAAAAACGGACGAAAACATAAAAAAAACATACGAAAACGTAAAAAACGGGCAAAAACGTAAAAAACGGGGGAAAACATAAAAAATGCACGAAAACGTAAAAAATCGGACGAAAACGAAAAAAACAGACGAAAAGGTAAAAAAAATAGACGAAAACATAAAATAAGGGTGAAAACGTAAAAAAAATAGACGAAAACGTAAAAAATGGTCGAAAACGTAAAAAACGGGCGAAAACGTAAAAAATGAACGAAAACGTAAAAAACGAACGAAAACGTAAAAAAACGGAGAAGAACGTAAAAGAACAAACGAAAACGTAAAAAATGGATATTGAGAAAGAGATGTAGGGTTTGTGAATGAAGAGGTAAGAAGTGAAAGAAGAGGTAATAAGAGGAAGGAGATGTCTGAATTTTGGAAGAGAAAAGAAGAGGAAAGAAGCACTTTTGTCTGAAAAAAAACAAACATGTTCCTCAGCGCGCCCGCAGAGGAAAGAAGTGAAAAGAGGCAATAAGAGCTTATTTTGAAAAAACAAACAAGGCCTTAGAGCCACTGTGAAGTTTTACACACACATTGATCATCTTAGAGCCACTCTGCAACTTTACACATACATTTATTCGTATACACGTACCCCTGCTGCTTAAAGATCATAGTTTTGACTTTGTAATTGTGTGCAAATCCTTGTATTTTTATGTTTAAGTGTTTGAAATTTATTTGGTCCTTATCTTTTGAAACTTTGACCGTGTAACGGTTAGAAAAGTTTAGATTCAGTTTTCAAAATTGAAAGTAGCCTTTAGGTGACGGTCACAACATCGAAACTCTTTATAAATTTGTGGTTCTTTTTAATGTTGTCGTTCTTGTCGAGAGTCTCGGCAAGGAAAGACGTTTATGTTGCTACATTATTTTCAACATTCATTCTTGGCATTGGATGACATATTCTTTTGAAGAATGGCTCTACCTGGAACCAAAGCATTTCAGAAGGCCTTGTATTTCATTTTGGTCGTATATTTATTTCCATTTGAGGGTCAATTGTTGTCTTTCATTCGACAGTCGACACTGGTAACTCTCCCTTCTTAATTGATTGTGAGCAACGTTGTTTCATGCATGTCCGCATGCATTGTGACTGTTGGTAAATAATAACGAAATTGAAAAAACAAATAATTAACAAGAATCTTAATTTTTATTGCTGTAAAAAATGTTTTTTACAATGAGATCAATCCTATCTATTTATACTAATCTAAAAGATACCTTCTAACCATCGCAACCCTTCATGAAAAGTCTTGTCCTTTGATGAATTAGTTTGGCGCCTCTTTCTGAATCGGTACATCTCCTGGAGGCGTGATTCTTTCTGATGGACGTTACCATCTTTGTTCTAGTCACAATGCACCCTTATATTAATTTATAACTTCTAAATACATATTAAACATACTATAGGTTATTTACATGACGACCCTTCTACTTTGATGTGAAGGATTAAACTATCATTCTCCCCCTTAATCACAAACATCTTTAATATCCGGTTTGCCGTCAGAGTAGTGTTGGTTCGTCGTCTACATCCCAGATCAGGTTTTCCTCCTCCTTTTTCTCTGATTTTGGACATTCGTTCCTGTAATGCCCAAGTTCATGACACTTATGACATCGTATGTGACTCTTGTCCCGTTGCACTCCAATATCGCCTTGACCTTTGCTGGACCCCTGACCTCTTCCCTGGCCTCGTCCAAAGTCTCCCTGATTTGAGTCTCCACAACAGCAGTGTTCACATCTCTGGTGTTTATCCTTCACGTTTTTATCTACTTTCGTGAATAGAAGTCTACTAGTCACGTCTTCTTCCTTAGTCTGCTTCTTGGTGCGTTCCTCAAAAGCCTTCAATCTCCCAACGGCTTCTTGAAATGGCATCGTATTAAGATTGGCAAATTGTTCGATTGTAGCAACAATTTGAATAAACTTTTCTGGTACTGAGCCCAAAAGTTTACAAACCAATTTTTTATCGTCCAAGGTATGTCCGAGACTGCTTGCTTGTGATGCAATCTCACTGATCTTTCCCGCATAGACATCGAGTGAATCACTAGCATCCATCTTTAAAGATTCAAATCCTGACTCAAGTGTCTGTAACCACGCTTCTTTAACCCTATCAACTCCTATGTGTCGAACCTTCAATGCATCCCAGATATCCTTTGCCAAAGTAAGATTAGCAATTTGAAATATCATGTTTTCTGGAAGTGCTTGGTATAACATTGCAACTGCTGTGTTGTTCTTCTTTTGATCCACTCCAGTTCCCGCTGTAGGTTCCACTGCTTCCCAAATTCCATGGACGTTAAAGATTGCCCTAATCCTTAATGCCCAAATAGTATAATTTGTAGAGTTAAGAACCGGGCATTGGAACGTCATTGATGTTCCACTATCCTTCGTAAGTTCGTTCTTATTTTTCTTGGATCCGTCGCCTTCCATTTTCTTATTTTTCCTTCCTGGTTTCTTTGATCCTCTAGTTCTTGATCAAAACTGCCTCGCTGTTGAAAGTCAAACTCGTCTTGCCATTGATTGTCAATCCCGCCTTCTGCTAATGACAATCAATCCTGCTTCTCCGTTTCTGACAATCAAACCTGCTTCCCCGCTGTTAATCCTGATCAATTCCGCTTCGCTGTTGATAATCAATCCCACCTTATGGCTAATGATAATCAAGCCCACCTTCCTGCTAATGATCTCAATCCCCCGACCAAACTTCTTTTTCCCTCTGAGTAGAAAAATAGAACAATAACCGTTTTTTTTTTCTTCGATGAATCTGGGCGTGAAGCCTTCTGATCGATCCAATTGCAATCTCTGAGTTCTGATCGATTGTCGATAGATAAATGACTGGGTTCTTCTTCTTCCCAAGAATGATAACCGCTTTGATGCCACTGTTGGTAAATAATAACGAAATTGAAAAAACAAATGATTAACAAGAATCTTAATTTTTATTCCTGTAAAAAATGTTGTTTACAATGAGATCAATCCTATCTATTTATACTAATCTAAAAGACACCTTCTAACCATCACAACCCTTCATGAAAAGTCTTGTCCTTTGATGAATCAGTTTGGCACCTCTTTCTAAATCGGTACATCTCCTTAAGGCGTGATTCTTTCTGATGGAGGTTACCATCTTTGTTCTAGTCACAATGCACCCTTATACTAATTTATAACTTCTAAATACATATTAAACATACTATAGGTTATTTACATGACAACCCTTCTACTTTGATGTGAGGGATTAAACTATCAGTGGCTCGAAATCAAGAAGGAAGAGCTACCTGTGTGAAATTGACAGACAATAATCGACCCTCAAGTGGAAATAAATATACGGCCAAAAAGTAAATACAATTCCTCCCAAATGTGTGGGTTCCTAGTAGAGCCACTTTTAATAAGAAGTACATCATCCAATACGGAGAATGAATCCTGAAAATAATGTAAGAACATAAACCTTTTTCCTTCTTGAAACTGCCGGCAACAACAACATCAGCAACAACAAATCATTTTCAGAGAAACATATACTACAAGATAAGATTCTCACCATTCAACTAAATGATGGTTGGACAATGGATGATAAGGACCCTCTCTATATTGACCTTTCGGGAAAAACTTATTTGTCTATATCCAAAGTATTTTACGCACTTGTGAACTTAGTTAAAGAGGGAAAAGCTAAAAGAGGAGAAGTTTTAGCATATAATTTAATTCCAAAAATTGAATTAAGTAAATTATCAATAGGTGTTTTGAAAGTGGATGAAGAATATGAGAACAAGATTGATGAATAATGTTGTTCAAAAGAAGATGGGATTCAGGATTCAAGGTTAGACCAGTAGAGGAAATATAGAAAACAAGTTAACTGAATTTTATTGTACAAGCAAGATAGGAATCTTGGATGACTCTACACTAACCATTTTCTTTAGAGATTTTCTACAATATTAATCATGATACATATAGCTGGAGGTGTAACATTGTGAAAATGAAAATGTTTAGTGAAACGCAGCGTCGTTTCTGTTAAGTTGTGGGATCGCTTACATTAAACATTTATGGCATTTACCTAAAGAGTTTAGCAAAATAGTGGTTGTTAGAGAATCCACAATGACTTAAGTGGTGAAAAGCTTTTTAGTTTTTACTATTCTAAAAAATCTTTTTAAAAAGTTTTTGCAACCAAGTTTCGAAAAGCTTTTCTAAAAGACTTGGTAAAGCTCAAGTCTTTGCTCCAAGCTTTTGCCACTAAATGTTTTATGCATTAAATGCATCAAGTCTTAAAGACTTGATACATTGTAGATGCTCTTATCAGCTAGAAGGATGTGAAGCGTAAGAATGTTACTATTGAGAGGATTTTGTTGCGGATACCGGAGAAAAAGGTGTAACACATGAGAAACGAAGTGATCGGGTTGACACCAAAGATTGTTTATGCCGACCCAAAAGCAGAATTGGAGAAAATTAAAGATGCATTTGATCTAATCGTTGATGGGGTTCTTAAAAGAATTGGAAATAAAGTAAGCTATGATTTTGATGAAAGATATAATTGGAAGTATGATTTGTTTGGTAATATAAAGATGCATGAACGGAATGATTATTTTTGTAACTTTACGAATGAGAAAATAACAAGAAAATGGTATAGAAATGAATACGGTTTATGTTTGGTTTGATAATCTTTTATTTTAAGGGCAGCGATTAGTTGTTGAGTAGATTAATTCACAGACCAAAAACTACCATCAATCTTTGTATATGTTATCGGTATGTGGTTTCTATTTCAGTTGTTCTCATGTTGCTGCTTGTGTGAATCTGCTATCACTTAGTCTCTTACATGTTTCTGCTTCAACAAATTAGTGAATCATTTGATAAGTTACGTAAAAAAAGTTTATGTGTCAAGCATAAGACCAATGTTAATATGTGCTCATTGCATGCATAAGCTAAATCATTGAAAAACATTAAACATCATTCTTTTTTCTTTACTTAAACAGTTAAACCTTTTGAGGAAGCATAATATCAGTGTTGGGGTTAAAAATAAAGTGTAAAATAAAAGTAAAATTAAAGTTTACTTCAAACAAAATTTTTACAGTTTAAGAGTTTATTTAACTTTTCAGTTATGAACTTACATGGTAAACTGCTAATTAGTGAAATTGTTTTCGGTAATTTTTATTTTTTCCAATTTCAGTAGTAAAATTTTGTTTGAATTCATGCTCGCCAAACATTAATATTATCATTATTTTATAAACTCTCTATTTAGCTTGAAATACTAGAGAGTCATTTATGTTATTGTTTGTCATCAAAATAACAAAAGATGCGTTTGTAGTCCAACGGTTAGGATAATTGCCTTCCAAGCAATAGACCCGGGTTCGACTCCCGGCAAACGCATTTTCTGTTTTTCTTTTTCCGTATTTTTTTTGTTTGTGGATATATGCTGATATGCATGGCACATCTCACAGCCATTATGCAGCTATACTCTATACACTTGCTAGCATGAGTATATCATGTGACCCTACTACTTGAAAGCAATAATCATAATTTAGAATTTGTAGTTATTGTATGTGCAAACCGATGTATCTTTTAATCATTTAAAAAATGTCTTCGTCTTTTGAAAACTTAAATATTTTTCTTGAGCCTTTTTTTTTTACTCAATTTTCTACCAGCCGCATGATCAATGGATTTATGTGTAATCTAATTGACACGCTCATAGAAGGTTTGAATTTGAAACCAAAGCTCGAGACTGTGATTAGGAACCTTTTTAAGGAGTTTCTTGAAACGGTTTCAAGTATCATAAAAAGATTCGTTCGGGAGTTGATTTGTGCTTTTCTACTCAATTTTCTACCTGCCGCATGGTAAATATATTTATATGTCATATAATTGACACGCTCATATAATGTTTGAACTTGAAACCAAAGCTCGAGATCGTGATGAGGGATCTTTTAAAGGAGATCCTTGAAACGGTTCCAAGTATCATAGAGAGATTTGTCCGTGAGTTGCTTTGCGTTTTTTCTACTCAATTTTTTACCAGCCGCATGGTCAATGGATTTATGCCAGACAATTGGCACGCTTATAAATGTTTGAACTTGAAACCAAAGCTCGAGACTGTGATGGACGACCTTTTTAAGGAGATCCTTGAAACATATCCAAGTATCGTAGAGAGATTCGTTTAGGAGTTGCTTGAAATTGGTAATGTGTGAAAGAAGTCGATGTCCTTCTGGGTGGAAAGAATTCGCAAGGAATTTTCTTACTAGGACATCCTAAGTGGTGCTAGAACCGAGTGAATGGCGTTAAAGCCAATCACTTGCCCGATCATGAAGCGAGAAAGGAAAGAGAAATACACGGGTCTCTTCTCGCGATATTCCCTCATGATTGACCGAATCAACGATTTGTAACAAGTTCTCAAGGTGTTTATTTGGATCCCTGGATCAAAGTCTATGGTATGTGGAACAGTATTGTACAAAACGAATGGTGTCGGTTCGAATATAGGCTCAATTTTCAGTATCTGGAACTAGTGTAGGATTTCTATACCCAACGAGGTTAGGAGTCGAGTACTCACCGAGTATACGAACGAGATTGACAACATCTTCCAAAAACTTGGCTATTCCTCGGCAACGGCGCCAAAAACTTGATGCGAAGTTTTTCAACCTCTAGTATAGGCAAGTACACTAAGGAGTATCATTTTTCATATACAACAACAATCACATATTATTACAAAAATTACAACTTACAAATATCATTTATCATTCTATTAATTACATTAAATAATACGCCCCAGCTTGACTCGAGATCAAAACTCCTTACATTAAAAGGGTAGTTATAGTTTTAGATGCTTACTTTTTGTTACATCACATTGTATTTTTTATTTTATTTTAGTTTGTAAAACATACTACAAAATGTGCTTTAGAATGTTGTAACTAATGATATTATGTTATAATAAATACAATTCCATATACGTAAGTGTGTTGGCTAAAAAATTTGATACTTTCTTATTTAGCAGGTATCAAATGCTTTATAATGTAATATATACTAGAACGGTATCCGCGTAATACGGCGGCGGGTACCTGTGACTAAATTTTGCGTTATTCGGTTACACATTTAGTTGTTTTTATGCTTTTTAAGTAGAGATAATAGAGATGGTTAAGCCAAATAATTTTAGTTTAAACAACCAAATTGCCTTTTAACAAACTTTCTAACTAACTTGCTTCCTAACCAACCTGCTTCATAACCGATTAATTTTGAAATTCTTCCATAATAAACAAGTAAAAGACTGAATTTTAAGCCTTTCTAATTATAGAATAGTCTCAAATGCATTATATAGTTGTATGAATAATTAGTTATTTTGATCATTTTACTCACTATTAATAACACTTGAAATGAATTAGTAAATGAAGTGTATCAATTCAAAACTTATTAATGATTGTCACGAATTAAACTATTTTCATTATAGAATTTTGTAGTCGTAATGGTTGACTTTTTTATTTAACGAAGTAATGGCTGACTAATTTGGCAAGTTTACATTCTTGTTGTGTGACATTATAATATTGCACAACTAGAAAACATTTATAATTGATCATAATTATGTTGCGTATTTTTACTTATGCCGCTATGGAAGAAGAATTGAAGAGCAAATCATTTTATTACATCTCGTTTAGACTCCACGAAAAGAGCCTTTAGAATGGGTACTTTTTCCAAACGTTGGAGAAAAAGTTTGGGCGTCTATCCCTATTCTCATTTTATAGTGATCACCGATGGCTATCTTAGCTCTATGTTTCTTTTTATTTTCCGACATCGCCAATTAAAGCTCAATACACTGTTCGGTTTTAATGCGCAAGTCAAAAGTTGGACTTATTATCATATATATTACTATAAATTACTGTATTACATTAATGTTACAGACTCGTAAAACCCGACAAACCATTAACCATAGAGACTATTTATGAAATTACTTTCTAAAACACATTTGAAAACATTACATCCATAGAATAAAATGGTCATAAAATTAAGCAAAACGGGTCAACATTAGTTGAACAAATAACTATCTATCTTTAGCAAACAAACATGTGTTAAGAGTAGATTATGGTAAGCCTTCATTTCTCACTACCCAAATTTAGAAAACCAAAAATAAAAACTAATGTCCTTACATTAAAAAAACCCGAATTTACCAATTTACCCTTGTTAACTTACTGACCCAACGTTTTTACCGATCTCATTAACCATTAGATCATATAACTTCCTGCCACGTGTCATGATCATGTAAGATGTCGGAGCATTGTGTGGGCCATCTTAACTTGTTTAACCGGTCTTATAGGTGCATGTGTTGCTAACAAGGGTCAATGAGTATAATAATTATAAAGTGGTGAGGGGGTTTAAGCCAAGGGGAGGGTTTTTGTGATATTCAATCATTATTTCTAGAGAGAGAAAGTGGTTTTTAGAGAGAGAAAGTGGTGGAATTTTTGTTTTTATGCAAAATTAAGGAATTTGGAGATATGGGTTTTTGTGGGTTTTCTTTGTTTTGTCTTTAATTGATGTAAAGTTTGTTAATTTGGGGTTTATTTGGTGGATTTTAAGGAAAAATTTTTGAATTTAAGGTTTTTTTTAAGGCTTAGAATTGGGAATTTGAAGAAATGAATTAATGGTGAGGATAATTGAAGTTTAGTTTTGTTAAATTTTTTAATGTGAATTTTGTAATTTATGGGCTTCATCTGATGTGTTATGTGTAAATTTTGTTAATTTTTTGTGGATCATGGTGTGTATGTTTTTGTATAGTAAAAGTGTAATTTATGTGTTTGTATAAATGTTTTAATGATTTTTTAAATAAGTTCTATAAGGGTTTTGTGAGGGTTTTGTTAATGTGCATTTTGTGTTATGTTTGTCAGTTTGATAGAAGTGATGGCATATGGTGTTAAGTAGTGTTTTCGTGATATGATCACTAAGATATGGTGTTACAAAAGAGGTTGGAATATGGATTTAATGGCTATCAGGTTCCTCCAACGCCTCGGGCTGCCAGATCAGCCACGGTAAACGCATCTTTCAGATGACCATTTTTTCGATTTTCACTTATTTCCATAATCTTGATATTCTGCATTTTCCAGAGGAGGGTTCCATTTTGGAAGAAAACCGACGATAATAACAACAATAAAAATAACAAGCCAATATGTGCATTCGATTTGTTGGCCACAGTAGCAGGAGAGTTATTACAGGAGGGTGGTGATAAATCGAGTGGTGAAGAACCCGAGACTAAAACAGAACATGAAACCGTAGAAAACGACCCTTCAAATGTTAATAACATCTGTGATCAAGGAAGCAGCAATAGGAGCTTCTTTGTGTCTGAGATAATCTCACAGGCTCCTGTTATTCAGGATTCTTATACATCAGGTATCACCGTTTCTGAATGCAACGAGAAGCCAAATGTTCTTTCTGCTGACAAAGTTAAAGTCAAAGTTCCGTTTAGTTGTAAAGTAGATGAAAAAATTAGTAGATCTATAACAAATGAGGCACCAAAGCCTCTGGCTGTAGTTCATAAAATAGATAATAATAATGTAAATTTAGTTGTTAGAGATAATGATGATGATGAAAATTCTTTTGGAGTCACTCGGACTCCTAATAAAAATTTCAAGTCGCCACCGCGTATTGGAGATCGAAGAATTAAGCGGTTTTTGGCATCCAAATACTGGAAACCTGCTCCTAAATTGAACGATGAAGTACATTGTGATGCTGGTGAGTGATTTTGACATTTATTTCTTGGTTGATTTTGAAAGTAAGGATTTTGAATAATTGGGAATTATGTAAATGTGTTGTTTCAGATATTCGACATGATAGTAAACCTTGCTTTAAACGGCAAAGGTCGTTGAAGGATTATCCTTTCAAAAAGAGACGACTTTATGAACAACTAGATGACTTTTCAAATTCTGATGTGATTAATGACGAAGATAGACCTAATACGCCTCAAAAGGCGATTGAAAGTGGTTCTCATTTGAGTCTCAAATCTGAAGGAGGTTTGTTTTGTTCTTTTTTGTTACAAATTTATCATCTGATTACCATTCTATTAACTTAATTACATAGTCTTTTAATCCCACATCAGAAGGTCCTTGTTGTCTTCGTTTTGTAATTGTGAGCATTGATCTGTTTAACAGGTAAAAAGACATCAGGATTTATATCAAAGCAAAATCCAGCCTTTCAGCAAAGGGATTCCCATGGTAATTGAGCGCCTTACAATTGAGTTAATCGATATCTAGTCTTAACTCAACTGAAAAAAGAATACGTCATTAAATAAGAGGTTCTTATACGAAATATGTTTTTCCTTTTACTCAGTGAAGCTCAAGATCAGATCGTTTCGTGTACCCGAGCTTTTCTTTGAGTTACCAAAAACCTCAACTGTTGGTACTCTTAAGGTATGATCATATTTACCATAATAACACTAGACTCTTTCTTTATCTTCAAAGAAATACCATTTCAAACGTTATATCTTTTTACAACAGAGGACTGTTATGGATGCCTTGACTTCTATGCTTAGCGGTGAGCTACACGTGGGTGTAATGCTTCAAGGGAAAAAGATTCGAGATGATGACAAAACTTTGCTACAAACCGGCATACATAACAAGGTGGACTCATTAGGGTTCACCTTGGAACCTAACGAGCCGCACATTGATCAATCATTTCCACCAATTCCTATGCCAAAGCCCTCAATAAGGTACTCAATTTTTTTGCTTAAACCTTGCATGAAATAGTTTTACAATGTTCTTTACAGCTTCTGCATTGTTTTTGTGACGATATTAGGTATTCGCCGGCTCCAAATGTAAGTAACAAGTTGGTGGTTCGACGAGAGGTTTCTGACGCCTTACCAGATCCCCCGATGATGAATCTTGGTGGTTCGGTTGAAAGTGAACATGACTCGGCACCGTCACCACGTCACTTATCTCTGGGCAATAAAAGTGGTTCGGATTCCAGGGCTTTGGTAACGGTTCCAAGGGCACTGTCTGTGGTTCCTTTGAGAAAATGCAAGCGATCTGAGGTTGCACAACGTAGGATTCGTCGACCGTTCTCAGTTTCTGAGGTGGAAGCGTTGGTTCAAGCTGTTGAAAAGCTTGGAACTGGAAGGTATGTTTTCGTGATTATTTCTTCTCTAAATTAAAGATTGTGTTCATGTAATTTTGAATTTGATTAAAATTGTTTTTTTGATCATTTAGGTGGCGTGATGTCAAATTAAGAGCCTTTGATAACGCAAAGCACCGCACTTATGTTGATTTGAAGGTACGTGATCTGCTTAGTTGTTAGATATAGTGTTAACAAATTAAAAGAATTATACTCTTTACAGTAAGCAAATCATTGTAACGATGTAAGCAAATCATTAACATTGAAAAAGGAATGTTGCAATTTTCACACCTTTTTATATGCTTTGAGCAAAATGCCCGTTTCTTTTACAACGAAAATATTCATAACTCTTTTCGTTGACTAGATTGTGTGGTCGGCTTTTATGGGTGTTTGGATGCGTGATATGAAACTGATTATCTGATTATAATTTTATTGTTTGGGTAAAGTAATTATAGTTGTAATCAGTTTCATACAAGTTGCAACAATTTTTTATTAAGAATTTAAAGTGTCCTTATTTAACTCTGCTCGTCCCCTGTTTAAAAAGTTCTTGTTGTTAGGATCATATTTCTTAACGTTGTTCTAATAACACGTGGCTTGTTTTGATTGGTCTGTTATGCAGGATAAGTGGAAAACACTCGTGCACACAGCAAGAATATCACCACAACAAAGAAGAGGCGAACCAGTGCCTCAGGAACTCTTAGACAGGGTCTTGGCTGCACACGCTTACTGGTCCCACCATCAAGCCAAGCAGCAGTTCAAGCATCCGTCGCAACCAGAAACTTGCCGACTCCTCTGAATAAAAACAAAACCCCACCTTCGTTCAATTAAAATAACCGCACAGATCATAAAAAAGTATGTAGACGCGTTTTTTTTTTTTTTCTTTTGTCCTCCCTTGATATCATATCAGATACATAAGTAATTGTATTTACCTATTGTTGTTATAACTATAACTATCAAATCATTATGTAAAAACGTAACAAAAGAGGGAGGAAGAACAGTAAATGGTCGGCCTCTTCGTTTTTCCGGGTTGGCGCAACGCTTGTAAATGGGTCGACCGAATAAGAGCTTATTTAGCTAACAGATTCTTTATGGAAAAGTTGATTGCTGTATCGGCAGTTTCTTGTTAATGTTTTCGGGTTGTTTTTACTATTTCTGTTTTTGTGTAAGTTTAGGATGTAATGGTAGGTTTATTAGGTTTATGTTGTTGAATAAGATGGCCAAACTATAAGTGTTTTATGCATTAGTGCATTTTTCCGTATTGTATGCATTTTTCCGTATTGTATACATTTATTTTTTTGTTGCCATATTTTTTTATTGGTTTTAAAATAAGTATGTGTCTTGTCAAGTATCGAGTGACACAAATGTTAAGTGGCTAGCCCATAAGTCCATCCAAGCATGGGCTTTAATGTGTCAGACTTTTATCAAGAAACTCGAGCTCGAACTCGACTCAATATCGTTTGTGCTGAACTTTATCAAGCCCTGAGCTTGAGCTTGAGCTCGAGTGCGTGGAATGAGGTTGAAATGTATAACAAGTCGCGGTCGAGTTTATATAGGCTTGGCTCGAGTTATTATCAAGCTTTTATATGGGACGTGTTTATAAATACATTAAATATAAGAGAATAGTTTGGCTACAATTTTTGTAGCCAATTGGCTACAATCATTCACAAAAGATACACAAACAATGAATCAGAACCCACAGAAAAGAATTAGCGACTCACAAAAAAAATCAGAGACCCGCATTTATAGCACAAAGTTGTAGCCAATTGGCTACAAAATATTATAGCTAATATATTCCCTAAATATAAATACTTATTTATGAATGTATCGAGTTTTTCGAATCAAGCTCGAACTGAATATAAATGTTATCTTATCGAGTTGAGCTCGATCCGAATTTAATCTTTCTCAAGCAGAGATCGAGCGTCTCTACCAAAGGGCTTGTGTCCCAATCATATCCCATGAGGAGAAGCTCCTCAACAAAATGGTTGTGGGTTCAAGTCCTGCTTAAAACATATGAGATAGATTTATGGTTATTGCGAGATAGTTAAACTTGCCGTTCTAAAAAAATAAAAACGAATTGAGCATCCTCATGAAGGCTCGTCAAGCTCGGGCAAATACAATATTTTCGAATCGATTCGAGTCATGTCAAAGTTCGAATCGATTCAACTCGTTTACACACCCCTGCACCGCAGGTGACATTTTTCTCATCAAGTGTGCATGTTGTTTATGACAACGAAACTGAGAAGGATACGATGTTCATGTTGACCGAAATGTGTTTCTAATCTTATATGAAACGGTTAAGACCTTTTACAACCGGTAAAGAACATAGTATTCAATGAATGTTTTCTTCAACCATATGAAATGTATTAAAGAAATACTAATGTACCTAACCGTATTAGGCGTCTGATATTTTGGCATAAAGTTTTGACCTCTTAGTCTCGTATGTCCGAACATGATATTTTTCTACTTTACCTTTATTTGTGCTTTCCGTCCCAATTTCAAATTGCCTTTTTGAATATATGAAATTAAAGCACCATGCATCTTTAGATATCAATTCCGTCAATGTTACTCTCACCTTTAGGGACGGGCTCCATGTGTTTCGTCCCGAGCTCTTGGTTGTTTCTATGTGTATGACAGTATTGTCTACTTTATTTAATGTTTTAACGAAAAGTATTTCACAACATACACATTATGTTTATCTCACACATATCATAAGTAAGATTTGAACCCGCGACTATTTGATTTGAAGTTTTTCACACCAACATGTCGTAACATGACACAAGTACTTAATTTGATGACAGTATTGTTTTCTTTGATAAATCTTCTTTAAATTTCTAAACAGGGTGAGCAACAAAACCAAAAACCAAAAGAAAAAAACCAAACCAAATTTTTGCTGCAGGGTTTTGTTTTAAAAAACTTAAAAAGCGAACTTCTAGTTTAGAATTTCGTTTTAGCCAAAGCCCACCTCAAACGGTCTCATGCTCACCCTATTTCAAAAGACAATATTGCTCAAAAATCATTTTACTAAGTTGTGTTTGGCAAGGGCTTATACGAGCTTAGGCTTTTAAAATAAGTCGGCTAATAAAATATGTTTCGTTTGTCATGAGGCTTATGGAAGGGCTTATAAAATAAGTCGGCTAAAAACTTTAGCCCCATAAAAAGGGTTAAAAACTTTAGCCCGGGACTTTTGAATAATAAATTACTTATTTAGCCATAAGAATATCTAACATAAAAAAAATTCATTTAATTATATCTTTTTTAGTAATTTTGCAATAATAAAGGCTCATTTGTCAAACAAGTTTATAAAAATAAAAAATTTAATTTCGGCTTATAATAATATAAGTCTCAACCCTAGAGGCACTTTATTTTGCATACTCATATTTTGAAGCATACTAAGGGACAAATCCTCACATTTCATTAATTTTGATCTAATGGTAAGGATTAACCTAAGTTTAAATAGGACAACCTAAGTCCATGTTTTTTTCTACCTTTCTCTTTGTTTTTTTTGTTTTTTTTGTCTATTTTCAACAATTCACTTTTTTTAGTTCACTTATTTTTTCCCCCATTCATACGTTTTCGCCCGTTTTTGGTCCGTTTACATACGTTTTTGTCTATTTTCGTCTGCTTTTTTACGTTTTTGTCCGTTTTCATAATTTTTCGTCCGTTTTCTTACGTTTTCATCCGTTTTCGTTCGTTTTCAAATGTTTTTGTCTGTTTTCATACGCTTTTGTCCGTTTGCTTACGTTTTCGCCCATTTTCGTATGTTTTAATACGTTTTCGTCCGTTTTCAAACATTTTCGTCTGTTTTCGTTCGTTTTAATACGTTTTCATCCATTTTCTTTCGTTTTCTTCCATTTTTCACACGTTTTCATTCATTTTCTGACATGATTTTACGCTTTCATATGTTTTTGTCCGTTTGCATACATATTCGTCTGTTTTCTTGTGTTTTCATCCGTTTTCTTACGCTTTCGTCCGTTTTCTTACGTTTTCGTCCGTTTTCTTTCAATTTCGTTCATTGTACATACATTTTCGTCCTTTTTCATATATGTTTTTACGTTTTCATACGTGTTAGTGCAAATATTACGATATTTAATCTATACAGTCTCGTTTGTTTTGATTGATGACAAACGTATAACTTGATACATAACGTAAAATATACAAGTTACTTGTAATCATACTTTGTCTCAACAAACATTCAACACCTCTCAACGTCTCGAGTCATCGTATGCTACAACACAGGTTCGTACATGTTTGTTATGTAGCATTATGATCAAACCCCTTGACCAACCATTTAGAATGACTAAAATACTTTTAGGGTCTTTAAGTATTTAGGTGTCAAAGTGCACTTTATGTGTCAAATAGAATAAGTGGCACTTTAGGTGTTAAAGTAATATTAGTAAGTTTTTACAAATGATAAAAATGTGATGACATTAGGAATCAAACATTTTTAGTAACTCATTAACTTACTACAACAACATTACTTAGGTAATATATACATTTTACAAGTTTACTTTCATATATATTTCTTAATCTTAAAATAGAAATATATATATACATCACATCATGTGCATTTATGGAAAGGTTGAGTGTTTGACTTTCCATAAGACTTCTTACACATTTAGAAGCATTCTATTTTGATTCAATGTGTGCTTGACTAGAATTTAGTTGATGTGACTTTGGTTGGTTTGTAAAAATTTATTGCAAAACCTACTGTCAGCCTGGCGGAACCCTAGAGGTACACGGGCGGAACCCATCTGAGGGTTCCGCCATATCCGCCAGACCTGATGTTTGGTTTTGCTATAAATATCAAACCACTTGCTAGTTGTTCTCTTGATGACTTTGAACATACTTTCTCTCCATCATAAAACACATATTTAGATCAGTAGCAAACAATGTAGAAACACACATGAGTCACCCTTTCAATAATGATCATAATGCTTCTAACATTCATCTTTGTTGTAAGCACATCATACGTCATGATCCACCAAGAAGGTTACAAGATCTTGACGTCATCATTCATTAAAGCATTCCAACATATGAAGATTCAAGGGCACTTGACATCCTCAATGATTGAAGATTTCTTATTCAAGAAGTTCATGTAGATTAGTCATTCATATCCATTAGACTTTTATGTCTTGGATCATCATTGTATCATCACAATATAGTTTAGATGATTTATGTGTTTGTGCCATAAAACACAAGGTTTTTATGTTGGGCCACAAAACATAGCGGGAGTGGTTGTACCCTTGGTAAAGAACTCGACATCTAGCTTAGTGTCGAAAATATTGTATAAGCGACAATAGGAGTGGTTGTACCTTGTAAAAGAACTCGGTATCTAGCTTTGTACCAGATAAAGCGTAAGCGACGATTGTAAGGTTTTCTCCGCCGAGAAGGGAGGTTGTTGATCTAGTGAAGTAACTCTCGAGTTGGGTACTCGGGGAGTGGAGTAGGGCGGAGAGGAGATCCATGACCGAACCACTATAAATCCTCGTGTTCGGTTTGCACTTTCCTTTTACTTATTGCTTTACTTTAATGTTTGCATTATGTGATTGTTTGTGTTGTGACTTGTTGATTATGCTTGTATGATAACATGTCTTAAGTTTATGCTAGCCATAAACTAAACTTAACATCTTTCATATTAGAACAAGCTAAGAATGGATATTTGATACAACAAGTTTAAAGAGTTTTAAACGGTAACGTATTCACACCCCCCCCCCTCTACGTTTTCACAATTGGCATCAGAGCTTCGTAGTTCTTATTTTCAAAACAAATGGTTTTTAAAATGGAGCACGATCCATGTATCAAATTACCATTGAAGTGGAATATAATATGAAAAATGTTTCGTTAAGTATTACTTTGTATACAAACTTGAAGGTGTCCTTGAAAAATAAAAGAAAAGATTTCTTAAAATTTTGTAAGTGTCAAATTATGTGGTTAGAGCTAATGTACGTAAAATACGGTTTTAAAATGAGTGTTTGGGTTAACTATAAATTTAGTTGAAATGTCACCTGCGTAAATGTTTAGATAAGTCACATTTGAAGTAATGATGTTAAAATAGGTGTATTATATGTTTACTAACAAATCTAGTAAGTCCTACATATTCTCGCTATGCGAAATACATGCTTTTAGCATTTTGTGAAATTTGTTACAGCAGACCCCGCGGATCCCGCGGAACCCTCAGAAGGGTTCGTTGCACTTTGGACGAGGGTTCCTTGGCTGCACAGTCAAATTTTTTTGTAAACATCAAAAACTCATAACTAATTAACCGTAAGTCCGTAGGAGTCGCGCCACCTATCAATTTGAAGGGAATTGTGTCTACTTTCTTTTAAAAATTATGTTATGACCTAAATCTAATCTGAAGTCAAAAGATTAAACCAAATACTTCAATGTGTCCAAAATATCAAGTTTCGTTTTGACGTAGAAACTCAAACTTTTGAGTTAGGCAATATAAGTTAGTATCCTTTGAAAATTGACATTATTTTCTTTGAAACTAAAGAATTTTGTGATATTCATATATGCAAAGGAAACTAATCAAGCTTGGCATACATCGTCATATTTAAACGCAAAGTGACGAAAAATATATTTCTTTTTATGTTATGCTAAATAACTACTTGTTTTAGTTGTATGCATATATGGTATTTGCTTATTGAAAGTTGTGATTGCATTTGTTTAACTGTGATTCATGAGTGTCTATCTTGTTATGATATTCATTTGCTTGTTTGTCGAATTCATGTTTATACACAATAGGATATTTGCTAGATTGTGTGTACTAAGTTGAAAATTTGTGTTTGTATTGCTTATTGATTTAGATATTATTCCTTGCATATGTTATGTGATTATTTTGCATAATTCACTTAGGAATGAGGATTAAGTAATACTAATTAAATATCTTGGAATATGGTCACGCGTCTAAATGAGTCACTACATTGTTAAACATGTAGTATTCTTGTAAAAAGGTGTTTGGTATACATGCTTCTACAATGATGTTTAATGAATGGGTTGTGCTATACAATAGAAACTTATCTTTGATTGATCATGTAAACTAACTGTATCATGTTTGGATGATAACACTTTGTTGTTATCAATTTTCCACGTTTGGCTTAATTTCTATTTATGGTAAGCTCATAATCCTCGGCTTAATCTATATGCTAACATGTGTTAGAATATGTGTTTTTGGTTTTAATCTATTACATCTAATTAGGTGCATATGTTCCAAGTATTATTAGGATACTTGAACGAGTTTCGGGAGTCAATAAATGTCCATTGTTAAGGAGTGTTTGGCACTACTTGAAATTTGAACTATTTGGTAGTTAAACAATGTGTTTCATGGATATATTTACTTCTAGGATCTTTTGTTATCTTTATACATTGTCTTGTACTAACGGATATGCAGGTAGACAACATTTAGGATGTTGTCAAATTTTCAAGTTTATGGATATTTACAAAGTGTAGTGAAATTCGCTAGCCCCCAGTCTAAGTCTATCGGTAAGAGTGTTTCTATATCCATTTCTTGCATTTCCTAATCAGATATGGTATAAAGTTTTGTTTTTAGGAGTTTTCGAAAAATTTGAAAATCGTCTCGATAGTCAAAATAGTGGACTGCCACTTTTTTCAGACCTGACGGAACTGGCAGATCCAAATTTTGGGTTCCGCCAGTGTAATTTCTAGGTACTCCAGAATTTGGCCCAACGGACCAGGCGAAACCAAAAACTGGGTTCCGCCTGTGTATTCTGAGGGTTCCACCAGTCCTGCATCTTCATTTTTAAATTTTCATTTAAATCCCTCACTCAAGATCACTCACTTTCATCACTAGGATTCTTCTCACTAATGTTCACTCATATTAGGATTAGGACATCTCACCTGCACCTAGAAGATAATCATCTATAATGATACTTTCAAACTTCACAAAAATAATCCAGGCTACCTTTCTCCTTAGAGGAAAGAATCCGGAAACTTGTTCCTTGCAATCCTCGAACCATTGAGTATTTGTGATCACTACACACACTCACTGCATTCTTTTGTCCTTTACTCATTCATTAGCTTGATTTGTAAATTGACAACTTCCTAACCAATCCGGACTCGTTATTTGCAAAGATTACATACAATATCGAAATCACAAGTCCAACTTATGACTATAGATATTGTCTTGTATCTACATATGTTACCTCACTTGGTTAACATGAAAATAATGTGTCATCCTTCAAGACGATAAGGATTTACATCGATTCATAACTTACTCTTAAAGTTATAAATGTATTATCGAGTCTTGCTATCCTTTTATGCTATCCAATCTCAACTAAGTAGGATTGACAACTTAAGTATTTCGTTCGAAATATTCAAGTAAACTTGACTTACTACCGTAGTCATTAAATGTCATATCCGAAAATCAACACCCAAGTATTTTAACAGTGTTTGTTAAAACACTCATCACAACTAGAACACTTATTATAGTACTCTCTCAATCAATAGGAACAAAAACAAATGTCAATAGGTTTTCATCCTTAAACATTTAGCACTTAAGTTCACTTGTTCTTTAACCATCATCTCATCACATTTACCATGTGATATATCTCAGCCCATAAGCCTCACAAACATGAGCAAAACTTCAAGCATATTCCTTATAACCTTTCATCACTCAAACATCAAACAACCAATGTGAAATGAGAAACCAAGTTATCCTTTGTCCTATCAATATCGAGTCATCCACCATTTCCATGCCCTCAAAGAAACCAAGAGTCAATATTGTCTTCACCAATAACTCCACCTAGTCATCTTCACAAGAAGATTCCACAATGTAACCAAACAAGTGTGTCATCCCCACTACAACCTAACCCATTAAGATTAAACCACCTTTCATGATACATAAACCTATGTTCACCCTTGTGTCGCTCTTTGAAACAAAGGGCAATTGTCATATCCATACACTCATTAACATATTTGTCTATATCGTCAAAAGTCAAGTGAATTTCATTATGAAATGTGTCTTTTCCACTTTCTAGCAAGTGGAGGATACAAAAAAGATATCCAAGCTTTAAGTGTTGTCAAGCAATCACCACCTCTTTTCACATATCCACTCTCGGTCGTCAACCATACTTTACCACCTATAGGATTAGAACCTTCACCATCAAATGAGCATGAAGCACACATTCAATTACACTAGGTTTAAGTAGTATCACTTTCACAAGTTATTAAAGTATTAGCAATACTTTTAACTTCTACATATGTCTCATTAAACCTCAAATCAACATCTGCAAGTTCTAGGATCTAGAGCTTCCTCATCATCTTTTCATTCTTGTATGTCTATTTCCTTTCAAGCGTTCATCATAACTAAACCTTGCTCATAATCTAGTTCAAACCTTATGCATATCCCACACATCTCTAGAGCATAGACAAGATCCAATAAAGTTGGTAACTTTATACACTTGTTCCAAAGATCTCTCTTGAGAACGTTCTTAACATATTCCATTATCACACACAAACACATCTCTTGGTCTTTGATGATCAAATCACTCTCATAACACATACTCAAACTCAACATAAAAGATGTCTCTCTTTAGATCATTCAACCATAGATTCCAAACACAAAGATTAAAATCTTTTTGCATTACACATACATGTGTCGATTACATGTTATTTGTTTGATATGATTGGACATCTTAACATAACCATGATAACTATTTGATTGATTCATGTGTAAATCTTGGTTATATCTTTATGATGCCTGCATGCTTATTTTTTTTCGTGTTACTATATATCAACATGATTTGTATGATATTTTCATTCTTTATTTATATGATGTTTTGCATGATTAACATGTTGCTTGTTAACTCATGATATGTCATTTTGGTACATTATGCTTTTATATGATATTCATATATTTGAAAGCTTGTGTATGTTGTTGTCATTTATTAGATCCATGCTTAGGATGATCTATATAATACTTGCTCCAAAATGTTATCGTTTAAACATGGGTTGCAAAAAATTTTCGTCTTGTCTCGTTCGTAACTTTGTCACACTATTTGTTCACTTCGTGTGCACTTATTATTTGTAGAAGTACTCTTGGTATGATAAACATTTAGAAGATGTTTTATCATACAAATTTATCACATAGATTGTTATATGCTTAAGTGTCTAAGCTTAACAACAAAACAATTTCACAATGAAGTGTTTTAAATAATGTCATGCTATTGCTTAGTATAATTATTTGTTGCTATGTGGTAACTTTATGTCTAGTAGTCGAATGCGTTGTTTGTATTAGATAATGTCTTTAGATTTTTATCTTGTTGACATTTTTTGTCACTAACAAATGTGTTTTAGTGGATTGAGAACTAATCACTTGCCATCTCACTTCGTTCTAGCTTTTATATGCTCATCTCGAATAACTATAATCCCTTTATTGCTACATGGATTAGTAATATGTTTTATGGAACCCCTACACTTGCATATAGTTTTATAGCTAATAGGATTGAGTATTAGAGATTTGAAATTTGTGTTTGGATATCTTTCAATCAACCTCTTTCTAATTCGCATTAGTGCTTCCGCTTTCCAAAATCACCTCGAAAACAATACAAATCCTTTCCACCTCCTTTGAGAAAACCACATGCCACGTCATACGATTATCTCGCATTGATAGAGAAGAGCTACATGACTTTAAGGATAAAGTTCTTTGTATGCTAACCAACATCCGTAAAAGCATTACCAAGCTCATCATTTTCATTAACCTACAACCTCCTAAACACTACATCATCATTCTTTATACAATGCACTAGACAATATGTTGGATGTCCAACTATTGAGGAGGAGAGAAATTCATTCACATATTTGTATTTTGTCAAATTGTATTTAAAGAACATCTACTCATGTTTCTTACACCCTAAAATACCAACACATAGGTACACTCCATTTAGTTAAAGTCGGTTCACAAAACCACAAGTGCTTCAAGCCTTTGACCTTTTTCTCTTTTTTAATAGTTCAAGCCTCTTTCACCCCAATATCTCATCAAGTGAAAAACACATCATGTGTTTGACAAATTTATTCACTTCCACAACCAAAAACTAAACCGATTCTTCTCTCAAAACTAGGACTTCAAAACCTCATTTTCAAGAACACCATCATAAGATCTCATCCTCTTCTTCCTCAACACATATCAGCACAAATGATATATTAATCAAAACCATCATTCCCAATACTTTCTCAACACGTTGGTCTAACCAACACTCTCGCATCATATGATGTCATTCTCATCCTCATATAGGTATTAAGCATTTTTTTTTTACTCTTTTCATATGGAATTTTTATTCCTAGGTGCTTATTGTCCTTACTTCCTTTCAATTCCATTCAAGCATGTATTATGGCAAGATACATCATCTTTGGTAGATGATAAAGTCATATTCGTTGTTTATCCCTCGAGTTGTGGATTTTAGGATTGCATGAGTCGATATGTTATATCTTTATCTTTCGTTAGAACATTTGCTATACACACGAGCTTCTAATTCTTTAAATAGTTGTCTACCCATTAGCACCATCCTCTTTAAGCATTTCAACCTCATGTCTTCCTTCTAGGCTTTGCTTAGTAGGTTCCTATCATATTATATTCATGTTTTTCTTATGATTGCATTTCTTCTTAGCAGCATACACCTCATGAGATTTTTTAGTTTCATGGTTCTCTACTTTGAGTCGCTTATATCATTTATATATTTACATCTTACTTTTATTTGAGATGAAATATATTGCACCAACTCTTTCATTGTAGGTTCACCATTATATACGCTCGATCGTATATAGCATAATCATCTAAGGATGATGTTTGCATAGAATATTTTCCTTCTTTCATTATAGGTGCTTCTTGACGTAGGAGGAATATCCATCAAGCACTCATATTGCATCTTCTATACACGTTGTTGTAGAGAACATGCTTGTCTAAAGACAAAACTTTCACTATACTAACTTTTGTTTTGTAGGTTCATATTGACGCCCTAAAACAAGGGGAGCTTCTGTCAAGCATAGGAAAATTATTGTCTTATACTAACCTTTATTTTGTAGGATTCTTCATCCTTCAATCATATACGTTGGTACCCTAGCAACGGGGAGTTTTGATCAAGGGGGAGTCGATCATACACTAACCTTTGTTTCTTTTGTAGCTTTCTTATCCTTGCATCATATACATTGGTACCCTCGCAACGGGGAGTATTGATCAAGGGGGAGCTAATCATGCACTAACCTTTGTTTTTGTAGCTTTCTTATTTCTTGTGTCATATACGTTGGGACCCTAGCAATGGGGAGTATTGATCAAGGGGGAGCTACAATCTAGGGGAAGCATGCACGTATTTATCTTTATTCTCATTCTTCGACACACTTTTGTGTTTCGACAAAAAGAAGGAGATAAGTCAACATAGTCCAACATGCATTTTATTCATCATGCATTTTTCGTATAATTTTTATGTTGCACAACACTAACCTTGATGTAGGTCAAGAAACTTAATTTGATCTATGGATCCGCTAACAACCTAAGGGAAGCAACAACCTTAGGAAATTGGAGTTGAAGAATTAACTTCACTAGGGATGATGCAAGCTCGCCATTTCGGGGTGAAATTAAGTTAACTCCAAGAGCACACCCATTTTTGTTTTGACAAAAGGGGGAGAAGAATGTAAACGGAGAAGGAAATGTAGAAGGTGTTGCGGATACAAGTAAGTTATACGAACACAAGTAACTTTTTACATTTTCCGTTCTATCACGTTTACATATTTTGTCATCATCAAAAAGGGGGAGATTGTTAGTGCAAATATTACGATATTTAATCTATACAGTCTCGTTTATTTTGATTGATGACAAACATATAACTTGATACATAACGTAAAATGTACAAGTTACTTGTAATCATACTTTGTCTCAACAAACATTCAACACCTCTCAACGTCTCGAGTCATCGTATGCTACAACACAGGTTCATACACGTTTGTTATGTAGCATTATGATCAAACCCCTTGACCAACCATTTAGAATGACTAAAATACTTTTAGGGTCTTTAAGTATTTTAGGTGTCAAAGTGCACTTTAGGTGTCAAATAGAATAAGTACCACTTTAGGTGTTAAAGTAATATTAGTAAGTTTTTACAAATGATAAAAATGTGATGACATTAGAAATCAAACATTTTCAGTAACTCATTAACTTACTATAACAACATTACTTAGGTAATATATACATTTTACAAGTTTACTTTCATATATATATTTCTTAATCTTAAAATAGAAATATATATATACATCACATCATGTGCATTTATGGAAAGGTTGAGTGTTTGACTTTCCATAAGACTTCTTACACATTTTTGGAAGCATTATACTTTGATTCAATGTGTGTTTGACTAGAATTTAGTTGATGTGACGGTTGGTTTGGAAAGATTTATTGCAAAACCTACTGTCAGCCTGGCGGAACCCTGGAGGTACATGGGCAGAACCCATCTGAGGGTTCCGTCGTATCCGCCAGACCTGATGTTTGGTTTACCTATAAATATCAAACCACTTGCTAGTTTTTATATTGATGACTTTGAACATACTTTCTCTCCATCATAAAACACATATCTAGATCAGTAGCAAACAATGTAGATTAGTCATGTAGATTAGTCATTCATATCTTATGTCTTGGATCATCATTGTATCATCACAATATAGTTTAGATGGTTTATGTGTTTGTGCCATAAAACACAAGGTTTTTATGTTGGGCCACAAAACATAGCGGGAGTGGTTGTACCCTTGGTAAAGAACTCGACATCTAGCTTAGTGTCGGAAATATTGTATAAGCGACAATAGGAGTGGTTGTACCTTGTAAAAAAACTCAGTATCTAGCTTTGTGCAGGATAAAGCGTAAGCGACGATTGTAAGGTTTTCTCCGCCGAGAAGGGAGGTTGTTGATCTAGTGAAGTAACTCTCGAGTTGGGTACTCGAGGAGTGGAGTAGGGCGGAGAGGAGATCCGTGACCGAACCACTATAAATCCTCGTGTTCGGTTTGCACTTTCCTTTTACTTATTGCTTTACTTTAATGTTTGCATTATGTGATTGTTTGTGTTGTGATTTGTTGATTATGCTTGTATGATAACATGTCTTAAGTTTATGCTAGCCATAAACTAAACTTAACATCTTTCATATTAGAACAAGCTAAGAATAGATATTTGATACAACAAGTTTAAAGAGTTTTAAACGGTAACGTATTCACCCCCGCCCCCTCTACGTTTTCACAATACGTTTTCATATATTTTCATTCATTTTACTCTCTTTTAAAATGCTTTTGGCCGTTTTCATACATTTCTGAATATCACAAGAGTTATTCTGTGATATTCAGAATATCAAAAGTGATATTCTGAATATCACGAGTGATATTCCATGATATTTTGAATATCACAAGTGATTTTTTCAATATCACGTGTGATATTCTTTGATTTTCTGAATATCACAAGTGATATTCTGTGATATTAAGAATATCACAAGTGATATTTGATTACCACACTTTCGTCTGTTTTCATACGTTTTCATCCGTTTTCTTACGTTTTTGTTTGTATTCTTACGTTTTCTTTCGTTTTCGTCTATTTACATACATTTTCGTCCTTTTCATATGTCTTTTTATGCTTTCATACGTCTTCATCCGTTTTCATTCATTTTCGTTCATTTTTAAATGCTTTTGGCCTTTTTCAGACATTTGCATACGTTTCTGAATATCATAAGAGATATTCTGTGATATTCAGAATATCACAAGTGATATTCTGAATATCACAAGTGATATTCTGAATATCACAAGTGATTTTATGAATATCACATGTGATATTCTTTGATTTTCTGAATATCACAAGTGATATTCTGAGTACCACGAATATCACAAGTGATTTTCTGAATATCATAAGTGATTTTCAACTAATGTTTTGTAACATGAAAATCACGAGTGATATTCAAAAACCACAAGTGATAGATATTCAGAAAATCACAAGTGATACTCTGAATATCAATTGTGATATTCAAAAACGTATGGAAAACGTAAGAAAATGGATGAAAACATAAGTAAATCCCAAGTGATATTCGTTCGTTTTCATACGTTTTCGTCCGTTTTCATACGTTTTCATCCATTTTCGTTCGTTTTAATACGTTTTCATCAATTTTCTTTCGTTTTCGTCCATTTTTCATACGTTTTTATCTGTTTTGAGACGTGCTTTTACGCTTTCATACATTTTTGTCCGCTTTCATGCACATTCGTCCATTGACTTGCGTTTGCATCCGTTTTCTTACGCTTTCGTCCGTTTTCATATGTTTTTGTCCGTTTTCTTACGTTTCGTTCGTTTTCTTATGTTTTCGTTCGTTTTCATACATTTTTGTTTGTTTTCATCCGTTTTCTTTTGTTTTCATTCATTTTTCATACATTTTCATCCTTTTTCATATGTGTTTTTACGCTTTCATACGTTTTCATCCATTTTCATTCATTTTCGTCCATTTTTAAATGCTTTTGGCCGTTTTTAGAAATTTTTATACGTTTCTGAATATAATAAGTGATATTCATAATATCACAAGTGATATTCAAAAACATTTTGAAAACGTAAAAAACTGGATGAAAACAGAAGAAAATCACAAGTGATATTCTGAATATCACAAGTGATATTATGAATATCACTTGTAATATTCAGAAACGTAAGAAAACAAATGAAAACTTAAGAAAATGGACGAATACGTATGAAAACGGACAAAAACGTATGAAAGCGTAAAAGCACGTATGAAAACAGACAAAAACAATATGAAAAATGGGTGAAAATAAAGGAAAACGGATGAAAAATGAACAAAAACGTATGAAAAAAACGAAAACGAACGAAATTGGACGAAAACATATGAAAATGGACGAAAATGTAAGAAAACGGACTAAAACGTACGAAAATAGACGAAAATGTATGAAAGCGTAAAAACACATATAAAAACGGACGAAAACATCTTAAAACGAATGAAAATGTATGAAAACGAACGTAGACAGGCAAAAACGTAAGAAAACGGACGAAAACGTATAAAAACGGACGAAAACGTATGAAAACAGACAAAAACGTCAAAAAATGGACAAAAACGTAAAAAAATGGACGAAAACATAAAAAATAGACGAAAATATATGTAAACAGACAAAAATGTATGAAAACGGACGAAAACAGATGAAAACGTTTGAAATGAGACGAAAACATAAAAAGGACGAAAATGTTTGAAAACAGACGAAAACGTATGAAAGCGGACAAAAACGTTTGAAAACGGACGAAAACGTATATAAACGTATGAAAACGGACAAAAACATATGAAAACGAAAAAAAAACGTATAAAAACGAACGAAAATGTTTGAAAGTAGACGAAAGTGTAAAAAATGGACGAAAACATTTGAAAACTGACGAAAACGTATGAAATCGGAAGGAAAAAAACGTTAATTATTAAAAAAAAATGAATTAGAAAAAAAAGTGAATTTGTGAAAAAAAAAGTTGAGACAAAATAGAGTTAATATATATATATATATATATATATATATATATATATATATATATATAGAATAATAAAGACAAAAAGACAAAAAGACAAAAAAAAAAAAAAAAAAAAAAAAAAAAAAAAAAAGGGAAAAAATTATGGATTTAGGTTTCCTTGTTTAATCACTCACCATCAGATTAAACTATATGAATGGTGAGAATTTATCTTTGATATGCACCAAAATAAGGGTATGTAATTGAATTTTCCTCGTCAACCCTATCGTCAAACATATCCTAATCAATAATGAGTTGATTACTTTTGTTAGATAAATGGAACGCGGATTTGCGGTTTAGTGCTTTTAGAAGTGGAATTGGGTGACGCAATAAATATGACTAATCCATTTTTAGACCAATCCATCTACAACAGTTTAGTACTTTTACAAGTGGAATTTATTTATTAATTTTAACCATTTTAGAAGTGGAATTGGGTGACGCAATACCTATGACTAATTCATTAGACCAATCCATCTAACTTTAATACATTTGACCCAATAATTGATTTATTTATTTATTTATTTATTTATTTTTTACCAATCACTTTGAAACACTATAATTGTTGAATTACAACGACGGATATAATGGCTTGAGTCGTTTTGTTATTTCAATGTCATATCAGTATTTTATTTTTATATTCAGATACTAAAATTACCATCTAACTCAAGTCATATCACCTTTTTAGGACTCATAATTTTATTTTATTTTTTTCATTTTTCAAATCAACTTATTATCATTCGAATATACAAATTATAATATATTATAATATGAAAATAAAAAAATTAAAAGAAAAAACATACAAAAAGGAAACATACGAAACAATACAAAAAAAGTACATTACGATAATTAATTGTCACGTGTATATTTTTGACGGATTTCTTTTGTAGGTTAATCATGTAGGCATCCTCATCCGACATATCTTTGGTGCTAGTGGTGAGAAACTTCATTTCATCCAACCGCATTATTGTCTCTGGTCTTTCTCCTTCGCCACCTAGTACACCGATTGAGCACCTTCCCGTTTGAGTCTAAACTCATTTTGTAAAGTATCCTCAAAATCCGGCAAGTTACTTCCTGCGGTGCTCGACGTGGTTTGCGATTTAGTTTTTTTCCCGGGGTGTGATTTGTCGGGGGAGATGGTCTCGCATCATCTCTGAGTAGTTCGACATGTTCTATGAGATCAACAGGATCAACGGGGTCGGTCGCATCCCACTTGATGCGTTTTTTCAATATATTTCACGCCCCGTCTTGAACAAATGCTTTTGACCCTTTTGACTCATCAGGATATGCTTGCCTAACACGGGCCAAAAGATCAGCCTCCTTTTCCCCACTTCTACTCAAATATTGCAAACGCTTGTAGATAGCGTTGAACTTTTGTCAATTAACATTCAACGTTGCGCACTTCCTCGTCAACAAGCATTCAACGTTGCGCACTTCCCCGTTAACATATCCTTGGTATGTTTATGTAGAGAACTTTTGTTGAACTCGTAAAGAACCTTGTACCAAAATGATTCGTCCTTTTGGTCATTTCTGAGTTTGTTATCCTCGGAAACGTCAACATAACACTTGGCTAATAACGTTTCCTCCTCCGGCGTCCAGCAACTATGAGGTCATGTTGGGTCATTGGTTGTGTTGGGCATGTCAATTGTGGTACGTTTTGTGGCTCTTTTTCCTTTTCTTTGTGTCCTTTCTTTACGGGTTCTTGTGGTTATGTTTGTTGTGATGGTTGGAATTATGGTGGATTTTGTTGAAGATGTTAAAATTGTTGGTTAAGTAGTTTTTGTTGTTGATGGAATAGTTGTTTGGGGGTGTATGTCGGCATAGAGTATTGGCTACCAAAAGGAGGAATATATTGAGTGTTCGGACGAAGGTGTAAGAGGATTTGACGAAAATGATGTTGGGATATACCTAGAATATTGTTGAAAAATGGATCATTTGGTTATTGAGTCATTTTTTGATATAGTTTGTATTTAAAGAAATGAAAATGGAAATAGAAGAAAATATTGGTTTGTGTGTAAAAATAGTTGTGTATATTATATAGTGTGTAAAAATGGCTATGTGTTAAAAAAAATAAAATTGAAAAGTAGCCGATTTTAGCCGTTGTAATCAAAAAGGAAAAAAAAAAAAGGAAAAAAAGGACATGGTGTGGCGTCAATTATTTCACGCCAGAAATCGCGCAGTTGGGGGGGGGGGGGGACGCCCGAATGGCAGCACCAATGAGGAGTACGCGTGGGAATGGCATCGGTTTTGCGTTATGACACGCATCCCTCTTAGACAGAGTTTGTCTTGTAGATAGTAAAAAGATTTGAATACTAAATACTAGAGTAGTATATTATATAAGCAATTTGCTAACGGGTGTCTACTATGCATCTTTTTAATGTGTAAAAAATACATTTAACGTGTGTTTAATAAATTCAAATAGTTTTTTTTTTTTTTTTTTTTTTTTTTTTTTTTTTTAATAAAAATGCATTTAATAAACTTATAAAGGGAAGAAGAAGCAAAAAAGAGTTTGTCTTGTTAAATTTTCACAATATGTCAATTTCTGTTTACATGTTATGTGTACTAGACGTTTATACGCGCATAGCGATGATGATGTATAGTAGCTTCAATTTGTATGTGCAAACTATGGGAGTGGAGTAAGTAAAAATAAAGAAAGATAGTGGTTTAAATTGTAATTAAGTATTTAAATATTTAATAGATTTCATTATTTTTTATAAGTAAAGCTATTTATTTATAACAATATTACTAATTTTTTAAGTTTTTTAAATTTTAAACAAATTTGTTTTTTCTTTATTTAGTATAGAACCATAGACAATGGGATTTGCTAACACATTTTAACTGAGCACATTTTAAAATGTAAATATACAAAAAAATTTGAGTGTAACCACATTTAGTTATACTAAATTATAAGTTTATTTAATTTTTATTAAACGCAATTTTGTTTAAAAAGAACAATTTGAGTATATTAAGAGTAAACTACAAAAATTATCCATATGGTTTATAGAATCTGGCACTAATCATCCTTTGTCGATAATATTGGCAACAATAATCCTTAGGTGGTGAAACATCTGGCACATACATCTCTCGTAATCTTATTTTTCTTTTAATAACCATTTTATCCTCGTTTAAACCAAAACATCCCTCATCTACCCACCATCTTCAATCTCCTACTTATATACAATACCTCACCTCTTGTTTTTCTCTCTCTAAAATAAGACACTACTTTCAAAAACGAATATGTTGTTATATATGGATTCCCTTCCAAATTCCAACATTAACAAAATAACTATTTGCAATATAATAAATAAGTTTCCGCTTAAAAAACTAAAATGAAACCTACATGATTGAAAAAATTGAACATACACTAAGAGCATTAGCAATGGTAACTTGCAACCTGCGTTAAGATGGGTTTAACGCGCGTTAAACCGGCGTTAACCACACCGAAGGTCCAAGTGATTGCTGCGTTCACGAGGGACGTTAGTGGCTTAACTCGGCGTTAAAGAGCGTAGCAAGTAAAAAAATCATTTAACCCCCTGACACGTCAT
Organism: Artemisia argyi; assembly: GCA_030686995.1. Classification (NCBI taxonomy): domain Eukaryota; kingdom Viridiplantae; phylum Streptophyta; class Magnoliopsida; order Asterales; family Asteraceae; genus Artemisia; species Artemisia argyi. Next base: position 77,116,473 of record CM060709.1, on the reverse strand, counting down.
ACTAGCCGTTAGATTCAAAACAAAAAAATCATTTACCCCCCTCTAACATTAACAAAAGGCTATTTGCCTAAAAAATAATAATCCCTTTGTTCCAAAGTATAAGTCCACTTTCATATTTCACAAAGTTTAAGAAAAGTGAGACCCTTACAATACTAACCAATAAAAAGTCATTATCTCCCACTTACAAACAATTTGATTGGTTGAAATAAAAAATGAACATTAATTTTGGGACAACCAAATCTAGCAAAGTGGACTTATATTATGCGACAGAGGGAGTAATAAAATAATTTAAAACCATTTTCCAACTAATATAAATACCCATTTAACACACCACTTTTTTTCACACTTTCATTACTCAATATATTCTATACGACACTTCTATTAGCAAAAAAAATGTCACTAGGCAACAACAACGACTCGTTCACGAACCTCCTCGATGGGTGAAATAACCCATACATGGGTTCATCGTCAAATCCGAATTGGAATAACCCAAACCAATTTGTTATGTCGAGTCAAGAAGTTTTCCAACAACATCAAGCATTCCAATATTGGCAAGAAAGCCAATAACAAAACACCCTAAATACCGATTTCCAAAGTCTCCAATTCACTCAACAATCACAACATTCTCAAACGGAAACAAACGAAGTTCCCGAAACACCTACCTCTTCACCAAAGAAATTAAAACGCGGAGTTAAACGAAAGTCCAAAAAAACAAAGACCCCGAACCAATCAATGATGATGAAGAAAACGAAGAATGTGTCATTACACGTTGGCAAGCAAGTGAAGAAAAATTACTTGCAAAGTGTTATGTGGCCGCTAGCGAGGATTCACTAGTCGGTCGTTCCCAAGCCAAAGATACGTTTTGGCAACGGGTACAAAATGAGTTCAATAAACACAACTTTCAGAAACGAAACAAGGATATGATACAAGGAAAGTGGAAAACGTTGAACCGTGATTGAAAGTTCAACGAGTTTTTCAAACGTTCTCAACGCGACCAAAAAAAGTGGGAAAATGCTATGTATATCCTCACACGGGCTAAAAAATGTATTGTGAGGAGCACAAATCGGCGCCGTTTAGTAATGAGGAGGCTTGGGCTATTTTGCAAACTCATAAAAAATGGGACGCGCCGGTTCTAGTTGATTTAACCGGTGATGCCCTAAGCCAAACAAACGAGGCGTTGTTTGGTCATGATACACAACCACGTCCAATGGGAAAAAAGAGGGCTTCGAAGAAACAAAAATCTGAGACAACGACAAGCACCGGGGGCACGAGTACCGGAGGATCTGTTTCGTCGATCCAATTCGGGGAGGCTATGCACCAAGAGTATCGGGCAAAACGTGAAGAAGCGGTCAGGGCGTATCGGGCGACCGCCAAAAAAGAAGAAACACTAATGAGGTTAAAAGAGTTTGAATTTTTGATGCTCGACACTACCGGCAAGGATCCAAACTACGTGCGCTCGGTTAATATGAAAAAAGATCGAATCATCAAAAAATACGGGATGGAAAAGCGTCAAGATTGATTAATTGTGTTGTGTTGTAACGGCTTTTTTTTCGTAATATTTTTTTTTTGTTTAGTATTTTTTTTTCGTAATGTTTTTTTTTTTTTTTTTTTTTTTTTTTTTTTTTTTTTCGTTGTAACTTTTTTTTAAAGTCCATATTGTAATATATTTCAAGAATGAATATTATGGTTTTTAATAAATGAAGTATTTGTGTTAGTTTAGGGGTTGAATTTGAAAATATTTGATTTAAAGTTGAGTTAAGGTTAAGTTATGATAGCGTGTGTTTTTTTTAGTTAAGATGAAAAGGTTAAAGCTGATGTGACACTGACGTGACACTGAGTTAAATTTTAACTTGCATTACCATTGCAAATGCTCTAAAGGTTGGATAAATTTTTAACATAAACATAGGAATACACATGAATCGCCACCGTGCCACCAGGTCACCTCTTTTTCTTTGAAATCGATTTGGGTTTATTATTGTTTGTTTAAAAGTTAAAACCCAAACTTGGCGTAAATTGATTAGGGTTTTTAAAATCCGATGTTTCCTTGATTCAGTGATATTTGGATGTACTTTGATGTGATATGAACTGAAAAAAATGTTAAAGTTGTAGTTCAATCAAATCAGAATTCATTGTGGTCGAGGTGATATGGTAGGATATTGCTAGGTTAGGTACCAATAATGGGAAGTTGCTAATGTATAGATTGTGTCAAGTTATCCTAACCTCTATTTCTACAAAGCAAACCCTCCCTACTAGGGAGGGTGTACTTTTTGTCATTTTTTTGTGTATTTGTTTTATTTGTTATGTTTTTTAATTAAACAACAACAATAACACGTTAAACATTAACACATTAAACAACTACAACAACTGTTATTATTCAATTAAACAACAACATTAACACATTATTTAAAAATAACAACACCTACTACATATGAAGATTATTTATGTCATCTAAAAGATCATGGAGCATTGCACCCGACCGACATGCGTGATTCTTAGGATTCCTTGCCAATTCCAGTGATGCCTCCAACGTCTTTATTCTTGTCATCAACATCTTGTTTTGAGACAATAACATCTTGTTTCTTGTTTCAAGTTGGTCAATCTTATTATCTTTAGCAACACAGTTTGAGCATTGCTTTGAAGAAGAGACTTGACTAAAGTACTTGTTTGAAAAGCAGCCTTCCATATAAAGTATCCATACCCATAGTCATCTGTTCATGCCTGTTACATGTTAAGAAAATTATAAGAAATGTATCTTAACAAACAAATTATTTACATATTTACATAACTAAACAAACGTATAATTATTTATCACTGAAAAAAGACATGCATAATACGGCTGCGATGTCCTTTCTATAACGAATCCTCTCCGACAGCGACACAAGAAAGGATTTTTTCATTCCACCTGGCCAAAGAATTTGCATAATAATTTACAACATAAATCAGTAGTGTTATTATTAATTTAAATAAATTTTTAATCATTTACTATGTTTTATCGGTATCATAATACAAACAGTTATTTACAACATAAATCAGTAATCATTTACTATGTTTTGTCGTTATAATTATTTACAACATAAATCAGTAATCATTTATAATATTTTGTCTATATAATTATTTACAACATAAATAAGTAATCATTTACTGTGTTTGTCTTCATCTATTCACAGTATACATGTGTTGTCGATCGTAATATAAAGTTGCCCATTCAGATGCATCTGGAACTCTGTACATCCCCCATTGTGGGTGAGTATCCGGAAGTGGTGAATTTGCGTCAAACATCACATAAATGAAGTGAGCACATACGTCATCCCCCACACGGGCAATCACAAGGGGGCCAGTTCCTTGTGATAAGTCTGGACCGGAAAATAGCGGAAAACACGTATGACTTTGTCGCTGGGATATAGATACAACTGGCTGGTTAATTAGTGAAGCAATAACCAACCCCATGTTTGGCATTGTCATCCAGTAAGCTCGCGGTGCAATTCCATCTTCGAATCAGTTTACTGATCTCCGAATTTGGTTAAAGTCATTTTGCGACCACATACTTATGTAAAAGCCACTATTTGTGTCTAACTCATGCATTAACCAAGCTCGCACTTCGCGCCACCTATCTTGGTGTTGACCAATACCGTGGGCAACGCACCGAAACTCATAATTTCCATCACATCACACATTATAAAAACCATCTGTGATGGTGGTCTTGTTGTTTTAGATCTAAAAAAAAAAATAGATGGTAAAACTTATGTTGTGTGGTGATAAGAAGTTTAGATCTAAAAAACATCGTTTATTGGTGGTTTTTGTTTCTGTGATGTTTTATTGTTAGATCTTTTTAGATCTAAAAAATTTGATGGTAAAAAAGTTGGTTGTGATGGTTTAGTTTGATTACTATAGATCTAAAAACATTTATTTTAGATCTAAAAAAAAAAAAAAAAAAAAAAAAAAAAAAAAAAAAAAATTGGTGATTGTTTCTTGGTGATGGTTCTCGTTATGATCTAAAAAAAAATTGCTGATGGTTTCTTGGTGATGCTTCTCGTTTATAAAAATTTATTTTTCGATCTAAAAAAAAAAAAAATTGGTGATGGTTTCTTGGTGATGCTTCTCGGTATGTCTTTTTGCCATTTTTTTTATAAATTTTGCATGTGATATTCAAAAAGTGTAATATTTATTACCTCGTTTGTGTAAAATGGTGAACTCGACATTTTTCGAAGCCAAAGGATTGTTGCTTCTTTGTGGTTTGTTACTGAGATTGTTGCCTCTTTGTGTTTTGTTACTGAGAATGTTGCTTCTTTGTGATTCCCTTAAGAATATTGCTTCTTTGTTGTGATTGAGAATACTGCTTCTTTGTTGTTTGTGATTGAGAATGTTGTTTTGTGGTTTGTGACTGAGATTGTGATATAGTTTATAACGAAGCAAAGCCTGCAAATTAAGAATCTTACTATTCCCTTGTAAGTAACTTGTACAAATTGAAATGGTGGGAATCTTCACTATTGTGAATATGAGTAAATTATTTTGATACGTAAATTATTTTAAGATAAGGCGATGATGAATGTTTTACTAAAAAAACTTTGCAACCGAATAAATGGTAAAGTGATATTTTATTACTTTGCAACCTTCAAAACTGAGCCTATTAAAAATCTCAATATTTTTTAGACACTAAAAAAAGAAATTAAAACATACATTATATAATACCTTTTTTTTTTTTAATTAAAAAAATGAAAAAAAATAAAGACCAGAAAAAAAATTGGTACACAAGTATATCCCTTTCACTCGGAAGGGTTTGTATAGTACAACCCATTAATAATTGTGCCAATCACTTGCCAACTGCTAGTGTCATGTTAGCTCCACACGTTTGAGGAACGTAGATTTCAAGCAGTACGAAAATCAGGTTGGTCAAAGTGTCAATTCCTTTTATACAAATCCAACCAAAAAATTTAAAATAATACACAATTCTGGCTTATTCTCCAAGCATTGGAGAGACTTTAGACACCGGCAATGACCGGTAACAAGTTGCATCTATAGAAATGTCATGTTTTGGCAAAATGACGGAAGCCATACATGCCGTAGCTAAAAAACATGCCATTACTTAAACTTTTTAAAATTTTAACTTAAATTATATTTATATATTATATTTAAGGATAAAAACAATTTTTTCATGTAACATATCAAAGTCTACATTAATCTTTACGTCAAGATAAACTTTCATTATGTGGATTTGGAAAAAAATTCACTAGTCTTTAATTCTTTGAATGAATTGATAAAATTAAAACGATAAGGCTTAAACTAAACGATATCAGATGATGTTGTCACTAAAAGGTGGAGCGGATCAAACAAAGATGTGCGATTAAATGGCAAAACTTTGGTTGCAACGTTTTAGTGGAGGAGGAGGATGCGGGTTGGATACCAAATTGTATTGCGGATTTGGAGGAGGAGAATGTTACAGTGGTGGAGACGGAAATGCCAGTTCTAGAAAAGGAGTATAACGATGGAGTGGAGGATGGAGAGATCATCATGGAGGAGCAAGGCAATAAAGAAGAAGTTGTTAACCAACAGTTGAACATGTAGGATGGTACTAACCATCGTTTTGTTGAAGGTAGTCGATCAGCGATTTCTAAGCATAAGAGGAGGAAAGGCGCTAGAAAGAAATTATCCCCAGGAAGATCTCCTCCTAATTCTGATCCGGAAAGGCCGAAGAAGCGTCAACGCGATGGGAATGATCCGTTCGATATTGACAGGCTTATTTTTTCGGAATGGCAAGATCCCTCCAACGGTAATGATGTGAGCGAGCAAACCGGGGAATTCCTTACTCCTGATCTCAATAGGGAGGTAGAATTCTCTGATGCTAGGAATGTTTCTGGTAGGCCTGTTGAGGTGGAACAAGATGTGAGTGAAGGTGGTAATGATGCTAATGGGGAGCATGTCAATGAAGCTAAAGAAACCATTGCTTTGGCTAAGGTTTTGGGTGTTGAGAATATGGAGAATTACGAAGATTCACTGGTAGTTGAGGTTTCGAAAGAAGGGTTTCAACCGGCTGTTCAATGAATGTTATCTCCGTAAACATTAGAGGACTGGGGAATGAGCGTAAAGGGGATTGGATTCAGAACATTCGGGTCCAAAATGGTGCCGCTTTTGTATTGTTGCAAGAGATTCAATTTGCTTGTATGGACGGTTTGGACTTAAGTAGGTATTGGGGTTACGGTAGTCATGGTTTGGAATGGGTTGAAGCTTCTGGTAGATTGGGAGGATTGGTGTCGTTATGGGATACTACAAAGTTTAATATGGTTTCGGTGTTTAAACATCGGTTCTTTCTTTCTCTTAGGGGGGTTATTAAGGAAAACGGGAAGGATTTGTGTATTATAAATGTCTATGCTCCTCAGAAACAGGCGGATAAAAAGTTGTTATGGGAAGAGATAAGTAGGTATCTTGGGAGCATTAATGGGATGGTTATAGTTGCTGGTGATTTCAATTGTGTTCGGCTCAAAGAGGAACGAAGGAATTCTAAGTTTAATCAGACCACTTCTAATGACTTCAACGAGTTTTTGGAAGAAGCCGATTTGCATGAGTACATGTTAAGAGGCCGCAAGTTCACTTATGTTGTTGGTAATAAATGTAGCCGAATCGACAAGATTTTTGTTTTGTGGAGTGTGATGTCCGAGTGGCCTAATGCGGAATATCGGGCCTTAGCTAGAGAGCGTTCGGATCATAGTCCGCTTCTTTTAAAGGTGGAAGATCGTAATTACGGGCCTAAACCGTTCAAGTTCTTTAATTCGTGGCTTCTTAGATCAGATTACGATGACCTTGTGATTAATACTTGCGCGAGTTTTAATGGGAATGGGGAGCCGGATATTCGATTTAACAATAAGCTTAAGTTCTTGAGAAAGGCGATTATGTCTTGGAAGGAAAAGGTGGTAAAGGGTGAAGAAGTTGAAAGCGAAGTTTAGCTCAAGATTTGGCGGACTTGGATGAAACTATAGAGGAACGGGATTTGACAGAAGAAGAACAATGGGTGCATGCGGAAGCCAAAGCTAGAATCAAAGAGTTGGAAGAGATGAAAAGTAGAGATCTTAGACAAAAATCTAGGGTGAGGTGGGCGAAGGAAGGGGATGAGAATACGCGGTTTTTTCATGGTGTTATTAATAAGCGGAAGATGTCTAATTCTTTTCCGGGGTTGTTGATCAATGGGACTTGGGTGACAAAACCAAATCGTGTCAAAAAAGAGGTTTACGGTTTTTTTAAAAGAAAGTTCGAAGAGGAGATGGTGACTCGGCCTCATTTAGATTGTTATGGATTACGAGTTCTTTCTGAAGAGATGGCAGAGAGTTTGGTTGCTCAGTTTCTGGAAGGTGAGATAAAGGAAGCGGTGTTTGATTGTGGCAGTGACAAAGCCCCGGGGTCGGACGGGTTCAATTTCCGATTTATAAAAAAATATTGGAGTTTGTTTTCCGCTGATTTTATGCAGATTTTCCATTCATTTGCGAGTACGGGTACAATTAATAGGGGTGCAGGTTCGTCCTTTATCACGCTTATTCCTAAAGTGTCGGATCCGGTGTCTCTTGGGGACTATAGGCCTATTAATCTTATTGGGGTGGTCAGCAAGGTCATCTCTAAGGTGTTGGCGAACAGGTTGAGGATGGTGATGGGTGAGATAACACATGATACGCAATCGGCTTTTTTAACGGGAAGGTACATCCTGGATGGTCCTCTCATGATCAGCGAGATTTTAGCTTGGGCAAAAAAGAAAGGAAAGGAATTATTTTTGTTCAAGATCGACTTTGAGAAAGCATACGATAACGTTAACTGGGAGTTTTTGCTTTCGGTGCTACGTCAAATGCGTTTTCCGGAGTTGTGGTGTAGATGGATTCATGGTATCCTTGCTTCTGCTAGATCTTCAGTCCTGGTAAATGGTTCTCCGACTTTTGAATTCGGGTGTGGAAAGGGTTTACGTCAAGGAGATCCCATTTCTCCTTTTCTATTTATCATTGTTATGGAAGCTTTCTCCGGTATCCTTAGAAAAGCATGTGATGTGGGAGCGTTTAATGGCGTAAAGGTTTTGGAAGGGGGATCGGGTATTTCGCATTTGCTATATGTGGATGATGCCATGGTTATGGGGGAATGGTCTCATTCAATCTTAATGCGTTAAGGAGAATGCTTCGTATCTTCCACATGTGTTCAGGGCTGCGCATTAACATTAATAAATCCACTCTTTTTGGTGTGGGTAAAAATGACGAGCAAGTGAAGTTTGAAGCCGAGTTGTTAGGGTGCAAGCCGGGTACTACTCCGTTCAAGTATTTGGGTATTCTTGTGGGCGTTAACATGGGGCGTATCAATAATTGGGAGCCGGTTATTAGTGTGTTTAAAAAGCGGCTATCCAAGTGGAAGGCTAGTAACATGTCGATGGGAGGTAGGGTGGTGTTAATAAAATCGGTTTTGGAAAGCCTTCCGTCTTATTACTTCTCGTTGTATAAAGCTCCTTTGGCGGTGATTAACAAGCTTGAAGGAGTTATTAAGAGATTCTTGTGGGGTGGAAGTGATGAGATTCGAAAGACGCATTGGGTAGCTTGGGAGGATGTTACTAAGTCGAAGGAAGAAGGTGGGATAGGATTGAGCAAGCTGGAGTTGATTAATAACGCTTTGATATTGAAGTGGCTATGGAGGTATAAAGTGGAGAGAAACGCCTTATGGAGAAGATTGATTGATGCAATACATGTTACTAAAAGGAAATGGGATACTTATCTGGTGAATGCGAGTATTCGTGGTACGTGGTCTAAAATAGTTAATATCGGTTATCGTGTTAAAGTCCATGGGAAGCATTTTACGAGCATGGTTCGGGGTGTCGTTGGTAGGGGTTCAGAGATTAAATTTTGGACTGATCCGTGGGTGGAAGATACTCCTTTAAAGCTATTGTTTCCGAATTTATTTCGCTTGGAAAAGAATAAATGGTGCAATGTCAATGACCGGTTGGTTGAGAGTTCTGATGGTGGTCAGATACAGTGGAGTTGGAACAGGTACCCGGCTTCGGATGTTGAGTTTCAAGAGCTTTTGGGCTGTCATAGATTACTTGCTGATGTTCGGCTCAATAGAAAATCGGATGAATGGGTTTGGAACGATGAGGTGAACAAAGAATTTACGGTGAAGGTCACTCGAAGATGGTTGCTTCAAGAGACACAGAGAACGAGTGTTAATATCTATAAGTGGTGTAAGTGGCTTCCCAACAAATGTAATCTTTTCATGTGGAGGGCGAATTTGGATAGACTTCCGACAATGGTAGCGTTAGCGAGGAGGAATATTGTTTTTGGAGCTAATGTTTGCTCGTTGTGTGGTGATGTGGAAGAAAGTACAGATCATATTTTCACAGCTTGTATCATCACGAATGGGGTTTGGGATGCTATATGTCGATGGTGTAACATTCCGAAAGGGTTCTTATTCTCTTTCCGTGACATTATTGATATGGCGTCTAGGATGGGTGGCTCCAAAGATCGAAAACAAATGGTGTATGGGGTGATAGTGTTGACGTGTTGGTGTGTTTGGAAAGCGAGGAACCGGAAAAGATTCGAGAACATTGAAGTCAACGTCACAAAGATCGTTTCGGATGTCAAAGCCTTGGGTTATCTTTGGTTCAAGAATAGGTATAATGGGGGGAAGGTAGATTGGAAAGGATGGAACTCTTTTTGTATTGATGTGATGTAATTTGCGAGTGGGTTTCTCCGCCTTGGAGATTCCTTCTTTCGTTTGTGTTTTATGAAATTAGCCTTTAAAAAAAAAAACTAAAAGGTGCTTACGATTCTAATTTGCACCTTCCAATTTCTAACGTACAGTGGAAGGGTTATTTAATAGTTTTATTTTAGAAGATGTTAAAACTAATTTGAGACATGATGTGAATAAGTGAATTAAGTGTTGAGGTGTGAATATTTAATCCAATTGTCATTGTTTTATTTATGATTTATTTTTAATTAACTAAAGATTGTTTGAAGTAAAATCTCGCCGTAATGCACGAGTTTATTTCAAATCGTTAGAAACAAATTAGAATAAGTAAAAAAAAAAAAAAAAAAAGAAGAAGGATTAATGACAAATATTTCTAGCTAAAAAAAAAAAAAAAAAAAAAAAAAAAATTAACTTTTTACACAAATGTTTTTACCGCCAGAAAGTAGAAACCGGGCATAGCCGGTATAACCGTCCTGACAAAAAGTCAAGTCAGCTGCATCCTCCTCGATTCTTCCTCGTTCACACCCCCATATTCTTATAACTTTATAAATCCCAACAAGTCTCTTTTACACAAACTTCAATCCTTCAATTTCATTTCATTTCATTTCAATACTACTTTTTCAAGGTATGTAATTTACCAATTAGATCTCATCTGTTGTACTTGATTTTATTGTTTTACTTGTTATATTGATTAATTCTTTTGTATTTTTTTTTGGTTTGTATGTAATTATATGCGATTTATTGAATTTATAGAAGTTTGTGATTTGTTTTAGTTTTGAGTTTTGACTTTGTTTGACTGTTTGATGATTTAATATGTTTTATGTTATGATTCTGATATTATAATTGATCATATGGAACCCTAATCATAAATAAAATAATTTATTAAGAATTTGTATTTGAAAAAATTATTGATTACTTTTAAATATTGTGAATCGATTGTTGTTGGCACAAAATTGAAACGCTGAAATTAGTTTGTCTTTAAATCGTTATTATTATTATTATTATTATTATTATTATTATTATTATTATTTTAATTAGTGGTTCCCGTGAACGAGATAGATTTTTGCCGTGCAGCTCGTGTATTCTTTTGTCAAAATTCTCGAATTTAGTCTCAAATTTTTAGTCTGTTAGTCCAATATATTATGTGAGCAACAAACCCGAGAACCGAAATTTGGGAAAAACTCGAACCGAAACCGAACCGAAATTACTCCGTTTTTTCTCGGTTTCGGTTTTAGTCGGTTTTTGCTCTAACCTGACCGACCCGACCCAAAACTCGGAAAAATCTTGAACCGAAATTGAATCGAGTTTTCTCGGTTTCGGTTGGCTCGGTTTTGTCGGGTTTCTCAGGTAGGTTTGGTTTTGCTCACCCCTACCGTAAAAAAGAATTTGTGAACCTACCCTTGGGTCCGCCAGTGTTTCTTGACATTTTGTCAGGGTAGTGTAGTAAGGTTAGAGGTGAACTTTAAAGATAAGAAACTAATATGCCCGTGTGTGATATTGTCTTAATTTAAAAATTGAAGTATAATTGCTGACTAGGCAAAACTAATTGCATGCGCGGCAAAATTAAGGCTTAAAATTCCTAGTCTTTTCTCTATCGATGAGGTAGGCAAAATTGAGTAAATCTGATTGGCCAACAGATTGCTAAATTTTTCTATAGCCACATGAAAGATGTTTTCGTAAATAATTTTGAATGCATAGATTATTGTTGTATCAATATTTTTAAGGTGTATTTTTCGGTTTTTGTTAACGCAGGTGTTGTCGTAGTGAAGAACAACAATCAGATGATTATGGAACCAAGAGATGATGAGTATACAGATTATCTAAATGGTTTCTCTTTGGATGATATTGAGGCAACGTTGCCAGTTTTCAGTCAATCGTCGTCTAGTCTTGTTAATGGATTTAGGTTTCGAGACGAGCAGTTGGATTTAAGTTTTTTGGACATTCCGAATGCGGTACCGAGTTCTAATGGTCTGTGTGGTTCGGATATGTCGTCATGTGTTTCGTCGCAGTCGGATTCGCCTGATGAGTTTTCTGATTGTGTTTTTAAGTATATAAATCAGATACTTGTGGATGAGAATATTGCGACTAAGCAAAGTATGTTTCATGATCCGTTAGCTTTACAAGAGACTGAGAAGTCGTTTTATGAGGTGCTTGGCGAGACGTATCGTCCTCCTGGTGTGAATGAAGAAAGCCCTGAAGAGAATTTGGAGTATAGTACAAATAGTAGCACAAGTTGTAGTACCTCGAACGATTCTCGTTCAGCTGTACAAACGCCTTCTCTTGAATACCCTTTGTTGTCGTCATTTGGGTCGACCAGTAGCGTTGCTAATGATGGTTTTAGCACGTTGGACTCGTTGATAAACACACACCTTGTGGAAAATATATTTACTGATAACGACTCTATTTTGCATTTCAATAGAGGGATGGAGGAAGCTAGTAAATTCCTTCCTCCTAGTAAACCACTAGTTATTGATTTAGAGAAATATAATTTGCCTTCAAGAGATAGTTTGTCACAGGCTGTTGTCAAGGAAGAGATGTTCGAGACGGATAATTTATCTAATGGGTTGAGGGGAAGGAAACACTATCAAGCGGAGAATAATGGTTATGAGGAAGAAAGGAGTAGCAAGCAGCCTGCTGTTTATGTGGAAGAGGACTTATCTGACATGTTTGATCGAGTTGCTATCTGTACTGATCCAGGTGGTCCGTCAATGTCGGCTTGTGAAGAACCTTCTAGGCAAGCAACCAAAAAGTTGCATCAAAATGGTCAATCATATGGGTATAGTAGTGGCTGGATCACTCGTTCATGGGGTGGAAGTTCAGGTGAAGCTACGGATGTCAGGACTCTCTTGGTTAACTGTGCACAGTCAGTTGCTGCTGATGATCGTAAGACTGCAAATGAACAATTGAGACAAATACGACAGCATGCTTCTCCTACGGGCGATGCTCCACAAAGGTTGGCTCATATATTTGCTGCTGGTCTTGAGGCACGCTTGGCTGGAACTGGTTCTCAGCTTTACGCAAGCAAAAGTGCCATGACAATATCGGCAGCTGAAAAGTTAAAAGCTTGTCAGGTTTATCTTTCAGCCTGCCCTTTTGTGAAGATAGCCATTTTCTTTGCTAATAAAGTTATATATGAAGCAGCTTTAGCATCGTCTACTCTTCATATTGTAGATTTTGGTATTGAATATGGTTTTCAGTGGCCTGTCCTTATTAGGCATCTTGCAGAGAGGCCTGGTGGGCCACCTAAGTTGAGGATTACTGGAATTGAGCTCCCAAAACCTGGGTTTAGGCCAGCCGAAGGAGTAGAGGAGACTGGACGCCGATTGGCTAATTATTGTGCAAAGTATAATGTTCCGTTCGAGTATAATGCCATAGCAACTCAAAATTGGGAGACGGTTAAAATTGAAGATCTCAAGCTCCAACGAAACGAGTGTTTGGCTGTGCATACACGGACTCGATTTAAGAACTTGCTTGATGAGACAGTTGTGGTGGATAGTCCACGTGACGTTGTTTTGAAGTTGATTAGGGATATGAAGCCGGATATTTTTGTTCCGACTGTAGTTAATGGATCTTATAGCTCTCCATTTTTTGTCACTCGTTTCAAGGAGGCCCTTTTTCATTTCTCTTCTATGTTTGATATGGTTGAAGCTACACTAGACCGCGATGATGAGCAAAGGTTGAATTTCGAGAAGGAGTTTTGTGGGCGTGAAGCTATGAATGTGATTGCATGTGAAGGTGCTCAGAGGGTGGAGAGGCCTGAGACCTACAAGCAGTGGCAAGTCAGACTCATAAGAGCTGGATTCAAGTACAAACCCTTGAATCGAGACGTAGTTTCAAAATTGAGGGCCAAGGTGAAAGCAGGGTATCACAAAGATTTTGTGTTCGACGAAGATGGTAAATGGGTGTTACAGGGATGGAAGGGCCGGATTTTACATGCTAGTTCATGTTGGGTACCAGTCTAGGGGTCTTCTGTTGTCGGTTCAAGGTGAAGGCCAGGGGAATTCCTTTGGGTGCGTCTTTCCTGGAGCTCTCCTGTGTGGATGTCTTGGAAGTTGACTAAAGGTATGGGTTCTCTCATGGACAGTTGAATATTACTCCATATTGTTTTACTCGAAAAATTCAACATTCATATGAGATGACCTAATATGTACATATAGCATTGTTAACAGTCTAAAAACTAGCTATGCTCGGCATTAATAGTGCTTTATAAATTTTTTGGCTTATACTTTAAATGTCATGATGCATTTTTTGGGGGTGGCCACACGGAAAGGGCTGCAAACGGTCATGGGGATACCTCGGTTAGGCCGCGTACATCTTAGTCAAAGACTCGCCGGAGTAATTGCGTCTTACTCCAAAAACAAGTGCACCTTTTAGCTAGGTTCTTATTTCAATGAAATTGTATTGTTATAAGTCACATATCTAAAATACTACCAATAACGATGAACCATAAATCTAGGAGACAGCGAGGCGTAATTTTCAATAAATTTTTTTTAAGGGAAATGATTTTTTTGTCGTGAACATCCTTAAAAGGTTGCTTTCAGAAGTTCAAGCCATTTCTATTTCCAAATGCATCTGAGGTTAATCATTAGATTAGACAGTATATGGTTTCGTCTGTGAAGTCCCTCTGCAAACAGGGTTTATGAAAGGCTGATTACTACGATTATTATCATTTTTCTGGATAGAGTTGATGAAAACATGAAGTATCTTAGGGGCATTGGTCTGTCGAATAGACTATTAATTAGTAAAATTAAACAATTTGTCGAGTATAGGTTTTATCTCTTTTACTTGTTTATGTTCTAAGAAACAAACTAAAGTTAGTACTGTATTGTTTTTGTCTTCCTCATCAATGTATGTGTCCATGCCCAGTCAATGTATGTGTCCATGCCCAGTTAGTTTTAAACAGTTTTTTTTTTTTTTAATTAACACAATTCTGAAACTTGATCTTTTGAAAGTTAAATGTATAATATAATGTTTATTTGGGGATTGACCTCCAACGATTTAACAGATTATTCCTGTTGTCAGATGATCTGCTCCGGTGGCTAGTTCCCATCTAAGGGACTTTTGGATATGAAGGATGGCATATAGGGGACCAAAAGTTTAACCTATTAGTAAGTCATGTATCATGGATTGCCTTTACATACTTGTTAAGGAGTTTAAGTAGTTGATTATGGCTTGATCATATATGTTATTGTCTATATTGCCTTTACATTAGAATGCTATATGTTTGCCGAACTTTATGCATAAGCGCTCTCGTTTTAATGTAGCTTTTCATGTCTAATGGTTTCTGTTTGTGTTCTGCATGTATTTTGGGTTCTCGGCGGGTTCATCTCCCATTTTGCTTGTTTTACTGAACCAGTGAACCCTAATGTCTTTACAGGTGAAATTAAAGACATAGTCGTCTATAATCCAATCATGTTGTTCACTGGATTCAGTTCATCAAGTATATGGGGGAAGTTGTAGCAGAAGGTTATTTACTTACAATCTATTTATTTATCTTCCTTGTTAAAAAGAAAAAGTAAAAAATTTATCTTTCTATCTGTTGGTCAAACTCTTGGTCATTTTGGTAGAAATTTTCTATAGTACAGAAAGCAAATTCAGTGAAAAGATTCAGTTCTAGAAGCTCAAGTCTTCGATTGCTTCACAACTGGACCAGTACCAATAAGTTAACATGCTAGACCACTCATATGGTCATAAGGTCAAGTACATGGTCTTCGTGTCACTGAGATCCACACTACTAGAATAATTGACAATACCCGTTGAATCACTAGTCAAAACCTTTCAGCTCATTAATACATAAATTGACACCACATTGTCAATTTTGGACTGCCTAGAGTGAAGAGAGACTGGTACTCTGGTAGTGGCTATTACTTAAAAAGCCCCCTATTGTATTGTCAAATTTCGTCTCGCGCAATGGCGGACCTATGTAGGGGCAGGGGAGGGTCCCGGCCCCTCCAAAATTTGCGACACCTAGTGTAAACAATATAGGTTTTAGGGGTAATTTAGTTGAGGTTACAAACAAATCTCCGATTCGGCCCCCTCAAAATAAATTCGGCCCTTCAACAAAAAAATGTTCTAGTTCCGCCACTGGTCTCGCGCATGGATTTTCACTTGCCTAGCCAGTGGCTCCGTCAAGTATACCTGCCCCACCAATGAACACATGAGGAAATAAAGTCGGGATTTGGATGTCTAAACAACTGCATATTAATATAATGCATTATGTTTGGATTCCCAGATAGGTAGAATTTGATGTCATTTGTTGGAGACTAATCATAATCTAAAATATGTTTGCAGATGAATGTAAAGGTATCGGCAATGATTGGTTTACTAAGGGTCGATTGTAAAACATGTCTATGATCGTTATTTTCATTCTAAACGGTCAAGAAAAGAGCCTGAGCGTTGTAAATGATTCCGAATAGAGTTAAATTATATAATCGCTATATTGGTTACTGTTCATTGATGGTAAACAAGACATAAATAGGTACATATGATTAGTATATTGCTCGGGAAGAAATTAGCCGGTCTCTGTAACATACAACAGCTTGCTCGTAAAGAGCTAGTCTTGAATATTAAAACTCGTGTGTCTAGGTTTTTATTTGGATCAACCAAGGTAAACCTTGCGTTCTCACCTGAAGCAGAGTCTGCCTCAGCAAGTTGATTTTGACATGGTTTACTATCATGAATTGGAGTTGAGAGTAATTAACAGTGAAAGGAAAACATCATCTTGTATTATTGAAATGAGAAAATGAATTACAACAAGTATTTATAGATGGTTACATGTTTCACTACTTTAACTGAATTAACTAACTAACACATCTAGAATCTTCTAGAAACTATTACAAACTACATGTATTGCTCTGCATAGTATAAACTTCAATGGTTGTGTAGTTGTCTTTGTAAATTGAACTGAGTTGACTTTATGTGTTGAAGTAGTTGACTTTGACTTTGACTTCTTCATAGCTGAGCTCACTTCATCAGTATCACCTTTACCCCCTAAACCCGAATAGAGTTAAATTATATAATCGTTATATTGGTTGTTGTTCATTGATGGTAAACAAGACATAAATAGTATATCTGATTAGTATATTGCTCGGGAAGAAATTAGCCGGTCTCTGTAATATACAACAACTTGCTCGTAAAGAGCTAGTCTTGAATATTAAAACTCGTGTGTCGAATATCAGGTTTTTATTTGGATCAACCAAGGTAAACCTTGCGTTCTCACCTAAAGCAGAGTCACTGCCTCAGCAAGTCGATTTTGACATGGTTTACTATCATGAATTGGAGTTGAGAGTAATTAACAGTGAAAGGAAAACATCATCTTGTATTATTGAAATGAGAAAATGAATTACAACAAGTATTTATAGATGGTTACATGCTTCACTACTCTAACTGAATTAACTAACTAACACAACTAGAATCTTCTAGAAACTATTACAAACTACATGTATTGCTCTGCATAGCATAAACTTCAATGGTTGAGCAGTTGTCTTTGTAAATTGAACTGAGTTGACTTTATGTGTTAAAGTAGCTGACTTTGACTTTGACTTCTCCATAGCTGAGCTCACTTCATCAGTATCACCTTCCCCCCCCCCCCCCCCCCCCCAACAAGTAGGCAGTGTGTATGGATCACACATGCATCCTTGGAAAGACAATTGTGGTGCAAGACTTTGCATAAACCCTTGGTAAGTACATCTGCTGCTTGTAGTCTAGAAGGTATAAAAGTAGGAAGAATATAGCCTTCTCTAACCTTGTCTCTTACAAAGTGACAGTCCAATTCAATGTGTTTGGATCTAGCATGATGAATTTGATTAGAAGCCAAAGCTAGAGTTGATGCATTATCACAATGAACTGAAATTGGTGTAAGAAGAGAGATGTGTAAGTCTTGAAACAAGCATTTTAACCAGGTGATTTCACATGTACAATCTGCAAGAGATCTGTATTCAGCCTCTGTTGAGGACCTAGAAACCACTGTTTGTTTCTTTGAAACCCAAGATATTAAACTCTTGCCCAAGAAAACTGCATATCCTGAAATTGATCTTCTGGTGATGGGACAAGCAGCCCAGTCACTATCACAGTAAGCTTGTAATGTACAAGAGTTATTGGAAGGAAAGTAGAGACCCTGACCAGGAGAAAGTTTAATGTACCTCAGAACTCTAAGTAAAGCTTTCATGTGAGTAGTTCTTGGTGCATGAGAGAACTGACTCAAATGTTGAGCAACAAATGACAAGTCAGGTCTAGTGATGGTGAGGTATATAAGCTTCCCAACTAGAGTTCTGTATTTAGATGGATCTTGTAGAAGTTCTCCATTATTGTTGAGTTGCACTTGAGGATCAAGAGGTGTAATTGCAGGCTTATCATGTAAAACATTGCCAGCTTGGAGGAGTTCAAGAGCATACTTCCTTTAAGACATGGCCATACCAGTAGGATTTCTGAGAAACTCTATGCCAAGATAGTAATGTAGAGAACCTAAATCTTTAATACTGAATGTATAATGAAGTTGTTGCTTGATATTGGTTTTAATGGATTTGAGTGTTTCCTGCTAGAATTATATTATCCACATAGACTAATAAAACAGTGAAGCTTCCATCTTTGGTAAGAGTGAAAGTGGTGTATCAGCGTAGCTTTGAATGAATCCAAGTGAGAGAAGAAAGGTTGTTAGCTTGTTAAACCACTGTCTATTAGCTTGTTTTAATCCATAAAGGAACTTCTTTAGCCTGCATACAGTGTTAGGAGATGTGGCCTGAGCATAACCTTGTGGAATAGACATGTAGACTTCTTCATGTAGATCACCATGGAAAAATGCATTGTTGATGTCCAGTTGCTCAATGATCTAATGTTGACAAACAGCTGTGGCTAAAAGAGCTCTGATAGTCACCATCTTGGCCACCGGTGCAATTATTTCTTTGTAATCTATGCCTTCCTTCTGTGTGAATCCTTTAGCTACAAGCCTGGATTTGAGCTTCTCTATAGATCCATCTGCATGATATTTAATTCTAAACACCCATTTGCTACTAATAGGTAACTTGTTAGCAGGCAATTCAGTGAGTTCCCATGTCCCATTTTCCTCTAAAGCCTTAATTTCTCTATTCATTGCATCTACCCATCTAGGATCCTTAGAAGCCTGTTTATAGGTGTGTGGCTCAGTGATGTGATTAATGATATTAATGAAGTGTCTGTGTTTAGGATTCTTAATGTTATTATAATTTATGTAATGAGAAAAGTGGTGTTTGGAAGTAGTTAACACTGTGGATTTAGGTAGTGTGTGGTGGTAATCATGAAGCTTGGTAGGGAGTTTCCTGGTTCTAGTGGAGGTTCTGATAGGTGGTATGGAAGGAGGTTGTGGTGGTGGTGGTGTTGGATCAGTTACTTCGATGGGGTTTTGGGTTTGAGTGTTGTTGTCAGCAGAGTTGGTGTTTGGTTCAGTAGAGTTGACTGGTATGGTGTTGGATGTAGAGTTTATGCTTTATGCAGATGATGGAGATGAGGTAGATGTGTCAATGGTTGGTGATAAAGGAGGTGTAAGTGTAGGTAAAGATGTATGAGGTATGAAAGTAGGTAGGGTGTTGGTTGTTTGGTTGGACTGTTGAGATGTAGCAGGTTCAATTGGGGTATGAAATGGAAAGATTGTTTCATCAAATGTCACATGCCTACTGGTGATTGACTTATGAGTCTTAGGATCATACAAAATATTACCCTTTTGGTGACTTGGATAACCTACTAAGATAAATGGTATTGCACTAGCATCAAACTTATCATTGGGTGTTGATGAACAAATGCTCTGCAACCTATAACTTTGAGATGATGTAGGTCTGGTGGTTTGTTGTAAAGAACTTCATAGGGTGACTTATTGTTAATAACTTTTGAGGGTAGCCTATTGATGATGTAAGTAGCTGCCAAGGCACAATATCCCCAAAGATGTATTGGAAAATTTGCTTGAATCTTAAAGGCTCTTGCTATCTCCAAAAGTTCCCTGGCATTCTGTTGAGGAGTGTAGGGACAAGTTGTTTGGTGATTTATTTCATGTTGTGAGAAGAACTCAGTGAGTGGTGAGTTGAGAAATTCTGTCCCATTGTCTGTCCTAATGGTTTTTATTATTGTCTTAAGATGATTCTTAACATAATGGAAGAAGGCTTTAATGTTTGACACATCATGTAACTTAGATGGAATTAAGTAAGTCCATATTGCTCTTGAGTGATCATCAACTATAGTTAGGAAATATTTGCATTTGTTGATGGTTGTATAAGCCTATAAGGTCCCCAAACATCTATATGCACAAGATCAAATAGTGAAGTAGCATAAGATGAACTTTCATTAAATGGTAAAGCATGATGTTTTGCAAGGGGGCATATTGTACAATTGAGGTTTGAAGTACAATGAAAAGAAGTACTAAGACTATCTATCTGTTTGAGTACATTAAGAGATGAATGTCCAAGCCTAGAGTGCCATAGTTGTTGATTGCTGGTGATGGTAAAAGCTGTGTGTGATGGTGGAGAGGTTGGGGCTTTATCCAAGAAGGTATAGACCATTACAAAGGCTGCCAAGAGCAATCCTCTGGTCTTGGTCCTGAAATATGCACATTGTAGCAGTTAGGATTAGAGAATAAGTGGTTCCTTTGAGAAGTTGACTAACTGAGATCAGGTTATAAGAAAAGGTTGGAATGCATAACACATTATGTAAGGTAATGTATGCATTGATAGTAACTGATCCAAATTGTGAAACTTTTGTGTGTTGTCCATTTGGTAAGGTTACATAGATAGGTGTGGTGAAATTCTGAATATTAAACATAAGTTCTAGTGATATGGTTATATGATCTGATGCACCATCCAGTCAACTATTAGATCAGAGATAAGAGATGCAGTGAAATGAGGAATTTTAGCAATATTGGAATAGAGTTTACCGCTGCTGAGATCCTTGTTGTTTTGCAGCATAAGCATCATCTGATTCAATTGGTTGTGAAGTTGATGCATTCTAGCAGCCACATGTGAATCAGAAGGAGGGGCATAAGTGGGAATTTACTGTTGAACATTGGTAGTTTCCTGATCATTGGCTTGTCCTGCCACCATGTTGACTGTTATTTAGTTTCTCTGATCACTTGACTGTCTTGGTGATTGTTTAGTTGGAAACTTCCCATGTAATGGATGACCGGATACCCAACAAGCTTGTAACACCCAGCCTTGGTGTGACCTTCCATGCTGCAATTTCCACAATAGACACCTTTCTTCAAGTTGGATCTCCTCTCAGCAGTTGATGATGATTCACCTCTTGAGTTGCCATAAGTTCTTGATCCATTTCCATAATTCCTTTGATTGTTTGAGTATGCAGAAAAGATTGAAGTGGTGTTTGGTTTAGGCAAAATACCTTCCCTTTGCTTCTCTTCATGTCTAACCATTCCATAAGCTTTCACAACTTATGGCAATGGTTGCATTAACAGAATCTGACCTCTTATGTTTGCATACTTTCATCCAATCCCATCAAGAACTGAATTAGTCTTTTCCTCTGATCTCTTCAACACTTCCTCTACCATCCTCACAATTACATGGACAAACACAAAGATGTGGTGCTTCCAATGCATCCAACTCATCCCAAAAACCTTTCAATTTCTGATAGTACACTTCAACAACACAATTAAGTTTTTTCAATTGAATCAAATCTTGTGTTATCTGGTACACCCTATGACCATCAATTTGTGAATAGTGTTCTTGCAACTCAAACCACAACTTTGAAACAGAATGGATGAAATTCAAATTATTACTGATTTGTTCAACCACAGTATTCAAAATCCATGAAATAAGCATATCATTGTTTCTCTTCGAAAGTGCTCTAGTAACTGAATTAAGACTTGGTTCAAGATACTCACCAGTTATCAATTTCATTTTGTTCTTTACATTCAATGCAATTACCATTGACCTTTTCCATGAACTATAGTTATCTGAACCTGTGAGCTTCTTTGAGATCAGAATCAATCCAGGGTGATCTGTTTGATGCAAGAACAGAGGATGATCAGAAGTAATGGTTCCATCTGGTGTGACATTCATTGTTGATGTTTCTGGTGAAGATGAAGACATTATGATGGTTATTGATGATGATTGTGGTGGTTATGAGTGGTTTTGATGACTTTAAGTGCAAGAAAGTGATAAAATATGACAAATTATGGTGGAGAATAGTGATGGTAGAAGAAAATTTTGGCGGGAAAAGTTGTTGTGACTGAGAAGTTAGTTAAGATTGATCGGAAAAAGTTGTTACAGGATCAGGTTTGTTACCACGGTTTGTGGTTACTCTGATACCATATCATGAATTGGAGTTGAGAGTAATTAACAGTGAAAGGAAAACATCATCTTGTATTATTGAAATGAGAAAATGAATTACCACAAGTATTTATAGATGGTTACATGCTCTACTACCCTAACTGAATTACAGTAACTAACTAACACATCTAGAATCTTCTAGAAACTATTACAAACTACATGTATTGCTGATTGGTTCTAAACTGTAAGATATTATTGACCAAGGTCAACAAGTCAAAGACAGCCTAGAATCAATACTCCGGTGATAGTATAGTGTTTCCCCGAGTCGTTAAAGTCCCAGCGAGATTGAAATGGTGTCGTTTGAAATCGTTTTTGAGAAAGTGGCACTGAGGACAGTAGCCAGATGATGTGGAATTGATATTGCTACTGTTATATTGGTATTTGTACACAGATATAATATTCACAAAAATCAGGTAACAAATATATGCACGTATTCACAATTCAGATTTACGCAATCGGACTGAAAAAGTGAGATTTTGGTATTTAACAAACTATAGGGGGTGATTTTGACACTTTTTAAAACTTAAAACTAAAAATGAAAATGAAATTGTGAAAATGATTAAAATACTATTTAAATATTATTTAATTAATAAAACTATTTAAAAACTAAATTAAAATCTAATTTAAATTAACTAATAATTATAACTATTACAAATTAAACTAAAAAGTTGCAAAAACAATTTCTAAACTTAAATTAGAACTTGAAGAAAGTATAAAAAATAAAAATAAATATTTTTGTCTTTTTATGGGTTTTCTATAAATTGAAAAGTATTTAACTTAATTAAACTACTTTTAATTAATATTAATACTAAATTAACTTAGAAAATTGAGATAAAATTTATAAAATTACTTAACCATCACAGGAATCCTACAAAATTATAAAAACTCTAAAAATTAAGTTTTAAGATTAATCCACTAATTATTTACCTTTTAATTACTTTAATTCTAATTTAAACAAATTAAATAAGAAAAATGGAAAATGAATAGTAGAATTCAAAATTATATTTTCTAAAAATCTATTATACTATATTAGAGCTAGGAAAATTATAAAAACTAAGTTTTACTTTCTAAAAACTAAGTATGAGATTTAATACTTAATATGAATTAATAAATAAGAAAACTAAGATTAAATCTAATTAATACTAAATGACAGAATAAAAATCTAGAAAAATTACTAAAAATACTTTACTATATAAGGTAATTAATAAAAATATAAAAACACTAAGTACTTAATTAAAATCTAAAAATGAAAATTAAAATTAAGTTGAATTAAATAGAAACTATCACTTATTTTAAATTGATTTTTTCTTGGATTTTCTTTTACACACTTATTTTACCGCTGAAAATAACAAACTTTTGTAAAACCACTTTTGAAAATTGCTTATAAATAAGCAGTAGCACCCCCTTGGCTTATACAGTTTGACTTTGGTTGACTGTGTGGTCAAATGAGGTCAAATGACTGATAGTGGGGTCCACAATGGTAAAAATGAGTACAAACAAGCTTGACAAACTCAAATAAGCTAAAAACAACAAGGCTTGATCACAAATAAGCTGTTGAAGTCCAAATAAGCACTTGAGCTAAACTGAGTTTCACTCAGATTATAGGACAGACTTTGAAGCTAATTCCAGGTGGGGCCCACCAAGTTTAAGGTCAAACAGATGGTCAATCCACACTCCCTGGTAGGAGGGGGGTTGGAAAAAGTCAATTTGAACCACTAGGGCCCACTGAGGTGGTCTACAACCACCACCAAAGTTGGTGGTGTGGTGGAGGTCTGCTGTGCACAGGGCAGAACCTTGCCTTGCAACTCACTTTGGGGGTCTGTGGGACCCACACAAATTATCACAAAAATCAAACAAAATTTTGAGCTTAAAGATCAGCTAATAGACTCTAACCACAACAAATTTCAACCCTTAATTCCCATCACACAATTCACTATTAATCTTGGAACTTTGAGGAAAATCTGAGATGACCAATTTGACTTTTGAAGAAAAATGGTTCTTTGACTTTGGTGAATTAAGATCTTGATTTACTGACTGATTAAGTGATTTTAAGCTACAATGTGACTAATTCAAGCTACCTTAACTGATTATGAGATGGTTTAATGAGAATTTAAGTAGACACTTCTAACAGTTAACTTTTTACACTAGTTAATAGCTAATTTTGACTTTTATACTTGAAAACTTCCAATGTAAAGCTTAAACTACTCTAGTATACCCCTAAGTAAGAAGTTTAAACAGATATGAGCTTATGAGATTCACAAGAACAAGACAATCCAGGTTAATCCAAACACTCTCTTAAGATTGACTGTAACAGGTTTTAAGTGAACAAAAGCTATGAGAGCTTAAGAGCTTGTTCTAAATCAACTTTTAGTGAATAATTAGATTCAAATGACAGCCTAGGAACAAAGATTAACCATGAACTTTCAAGTATGTCACTTCACTGATTTTAACTAGTAAACCAAGAATTCAAAGTAACTAATGCATTCTAAGTAACAAGAGATGAATGTAAAACTACAAATCACTCAAACAACAGTCAAATAGCATAAGCAAACCAGATTAGCAATAAAAGAAACAAGCAAACAGAAGCTACTAAGACTAGAATTTTAGTGAAAAAGAGAATGAGCCAAATCTTACAAGGGCACCCTCAGCATGAACAAAGGGTTTTCCTTATGAAGCCTATCTTTAGATAGGCCAAACCAGCTCCAAGCTTGCTCTTTTCACTTCAAAAACCTGCAAATGCAAAATCAACAAGCAAAGTTGACCAAGGTTGACTTTTTTATATTTTTTTAGTTTTCTATTATCACTGGCTTTTAAAGTCTCTAGAAGGCTTGAATAAGCTTATAGGAACTTATATGAAGCTATTTCAGTCCATGATTCAACACACCATTAACACTTGAGCTATTTGAATAATTTAGAAATTGAGTAAATTGCAAAGATGAAAAACAGACATGGAACTTGAGATTTTATAACTTCAAAAGGTTTACATTACACTAATAACACTGTTACAATACTTGAATTTGAAAAGATTGCACTAATTTGCAAGATAATTTAAATTCGACACAATTTTAGACTAATAAAACTACACACAGCCTTCTTGCACTTCTTCTCCCATTTATAGCCACCCATTAGGGTTTCTTGGACTTCTCTGATCACTTCCCACCTCTTTCTGATTTCTTTGGTCCACTCAAATGCTTCCACGTGTTTTTGGCGGGAAATGAATTTTTGCAAATTGCTCTCTGATTGAGGCAACTGGGGGGGAGCATTAATTGTGGTGGTGTAGGTAGGTGTAGGGATGTGGGTTAGTGGTGATGGGATGGACAAGTTGGGATGGTGGTATCTGCAAAACCATGGTGGTATTGATGGGAGAGGGAAAGCGGGGGAGATGGGGTGGTTTGGTTGTTTGACTGGTATTGACCAGGTCAAACATTTGACCCGGTTTATTAAAGGTTTGGGTTTGTGGTGTGGGCTGGGAATACTTGGGCCCAAGAGAAAAATGGGTGGTGGGCTAGACTAGGTATTGGATAGGATTTGGTGTAGTATTATTTAGGTTAGGATCCGGTTTTGGTTTTATTTTCACAAGGACCTTTTTTGTAATTTTTGCAAAGTTTGAGGTGTAGATTTGGAATGCTTCCAATTTATTTCCAAGGGTGTATTATGCTACATCATGAATAGTGAAAGGTCCTTTGATGATTTTTCAGATTTATTTTCACAAGGACCTTTTTTGTAATTTTTGCAAAGTTTGAGGTGTAGATTTGGCATGCTTCCAATTTATTTCCAAGGGTGTATTATGCCACATCATGAATAATGAAAGGTCCTTTGATGATTTTTCAGATTTATTTTCACCAGGGACTGAAACCGTCAAACTTTCAAACTTCAGGGACCATTTGTGTAATTTTCACCAAACTTTCCTCCAAGGACCAATCCTGTCATAAAAGGTTAGTGCAAGGACAAAATTTGTTTTTCTCAAAGTTTTTCATATCCCAGGGACCATTTTTGACAATTTTCAAAGTTCAGGGACTAAACTTGACATTTTATGAAACTTTTCACCAAAGGACTATTTATGTAACTTTTTGATTTAAAAGGACCTTTGGTGACTTTTTCAAGTTTTTAGAATGACCAGGGACTAGATTTGACAACTTTTGAAAGTTGGGGGACTGAAACTGCCAATTATGCAAACTTTGTGCGTTTTTCATTTGTTTTTGGTATTTTTGCATTTGAAACATGTAAAACACTTTCCTGGGATATTTTCACTATTTTGATTCATTATTGAGTGTTTTTGGATGTTTTGGCAGCTCAGAAATGGTAAAAATGATGAGTATTTACACACTCATCAATCCTCCACACTAAAACATTGCTAGTCCCTAGCAATCTTTTGAGAAAAACTTGATGGATTTGAAAATCTCTTTACCAAAAGCCATCACTTCTGGAGTAGCCAGGTGTAAAAACTGTGGCACACCTGATAACCGTGTGATTTTGAGCAAACCACCAGCTGTCAACGGATTTGATTAGTCTTTACCAAAAGCCGTTTGCTTCTGGACTAGCCAGCATCTTGATGGACTAAGTCAACATCTTGGTGAGCTGATTGCCAATTATGGATTTTCCACGGCCTTTACCACAAGCCATAATCTTGTGGGCTAGTCAACTCATTTGTTATGAGGATGCGGGGGAGCTGAAGAACCATACAATTTTTGGCAAATTGCCAGCCATCAACGGGTTTGAGATGTCTTTACCAAGAGCCGTTTGCTCCTGGACTAGCCAATCCCTTTGTCATTTAGACTTTGGCGGACTGATTACCACAAAAATTTTGAAATAAAGTGAAAAATTTTTGAAAAATTTAGGCCTAAAAATGGGGGTACTTAGAACGTTTTGTGATAAAATTCGTAAGAATTCCCCCCCCCCCCCCCCCCCCACACTAGAACTAAATATTGTCCTCAATATTCAAAGTCCCGGCTATTATGCCGAACCTCTGAACGGAAAAAGCTAATATTCGAATCTAACTGTGGAAATATCGATTTATTTTTCACTTTATTTATCTGTACATACAATCTTTTTTTTTTTTTTTTTTTTTTTTTTTTTTTTTTTTTTTTTTTTTTGAAGAAACATATTTACTTTTCAACAGGTGGGGGACGGCCACTCCCCCACACTAGGGTGGTAGAAAGTAGAAAGAAGTCAGAAATACGGGTGAAAACCCATATATGTTGCTAATTTTTGTTCACCGAGTCACTAGCTTGACTCGATCCCCGAATTCATTGGTCCATGGGGAAAGTTTGGAGATCTGGGACAACCATGGGTGGTATGTCCTCTCCAAAATAATGTTTCAATCTATGACCATTCACTTTGAAGTTGGGACCTTCGGGTTGAGATAATTCAACAGTCCCGTATGGATATACTTTAGCAATAGTGAATGGTCCGGTCCATCGGGTTTTTAATTTCCCCGAGAAGATCTTTAATCTTGAATTGAAAAGAAGGACTATGTCACCAACGTTGAAAACTCGGTTCTTAATCTTAGAGTCGTGAATCTTCTTTGTCTTTTCTTCGTAGATCAAAGAGTACTCGTAGGCTTGATCACGAAGTTCGTTTAATTCATTGAGTTGAACCTTACGGTGATCACCCGCTTTATGAAGGTCGTAGTTAGCATGTTTCAAGGCCCAGTAGGCTTTGTGCTCGAGCTCGATCGGTAAATGACACGCCTTCCCGTATACAAGCTTGTATGGAGTACACCCGATGGGTGTTTTATAAGCTGTACGGAAGGCCCAGAGTGCATCATCTAGTTTATCCGACCAGGAAGCACGGTTTTCACCTACTGTCCTCTCAAGAATCCGTTTTATACCACGGTTGGAAACCTCCACCTGCCTACTTGTTTGGGGGTGATACGCGGTGGAAAGACGATGAGTAACACCGTACTTAAGCATGACTTTTGCAAATTGATCATTGCAAAAGTGAGTACTGCGATTACTAATGATGGTACGTGGAGTTCCAAAACGAGCAAAGAGGGATTTCAAGAATTTCACAACAACTCGGGCATCATTAGTGGGTAAGGCCTTAGCCTCAACCCATTTTGACAAGTAGTCAACAGCCACGAGTATGTATTTGTTTCCACGGAAGATGGGAATGGCCCCATAAAATCAATGCCCCAGACGTCAAAGATTTCACAAACTTGAATAGCATTTTGTGGCATTTCGTTCTTTTGTGAAATATTCCCGTGACGCTGACAAGCATCACAGGCTTTGACTAACTCGTGGGCATCCTTATAGATCGTGGGCCAATAGAAACCGGAATCAAACACCTTTTTGGCGGTGTAGTTAGGACTATGGTGGCCCCCGGTGGGTACAGCATGGCAAGCCTTGAGAATATCAGCGGCTTCCTGTCCGTATACACATCGCTTGATGACTTGATCGGCACATATTTTGAAGAGGAAGGGGTCGTCCCAGAAATAATGTTTGACGTCTTTAAAAAATTTGTTTTTCTGTTGGGACGTCATCCCCTTCACGATGAAGTTACCCGCACGGTAATTTGCAATGTCGGCAAACCATGGGATAGTAGAGTCACCACGAAAAGTAACCGCACTTAGTGTCTCGAGAGGGAATGATTCATTTATTTCTTGTTTCTCGAACACATCTTGATGTGGGTTTTCTAATCGTGAGAGATGATTAGCAGCAAGGTTCTCGGCTCCTTTTTTATCACGAATAATGATATCAAATTCCTGAAGGAGGAGAACCCAACGGAGAAGCCTCGGCTTTGCATCTTGCTTTGCAAATAGGTACTTCAAAGCCGTGTGATCCGTATACACCACGCATTTGGTCAGGATCAAGTATGACCGGAATTTCTCAAAGGCATACACCACAGCTAGGAGTTCTTTTTCAGTGGTGGTGTAATGACCTTGAGCCTCGGTCATAGTCTTACTTGCGTAGTGTATAGGCTGAAAGTATTTTTCTTTACGTTGCCCCAAGACCGCACCTATGGCAAAATCACTAGCATCGCACATAAGCTCAAAAGGTAGGTCCCAATCGGGGGCAACAAGAATCGGTGCCTCGGTAAGCTTTTTCTTTAATGTTTCAAAAGCTTCGATGCACTCAGGAGAGAAGATGAAAGGAGCATCCTTCTCGAGGAGATGGGTCATAGGCCGGGCAATCTTAGAAAAATCTTGGATAAACCTACGGTAGAAGCCGGCATGACCCAAAAAGCTCCTAACACCTTTTACGGTGGTGGGATGAGGTAATTTAGCAATGACATCGATTTTGGCTTTGTCAACCTCAATCCCGTTCTTCGAGATTTTATGGCCGAGGACTATGCCCTCTTTAACCATAAAGTGACTCTTCTCCCAGTTGAGACTTAAATTCGTTTCTTTGCAACGTTTAAGCATTTGTTCCAAGTGGGAGAGACAGGTCTGGAATGAATCCCCGATGACTGAAAAGTCATCCATGAATACCTCCATAGTTTTCCCGATCATGTCGGAAAAAATAGACATCATGCACCTCTGGAATGTGCCTGGTGCATTACATAAGCCGAAAGGCATACGTCTGTAAGCAAAAGTTCCGTAGGGGCATGTGAAGGTAGTCTTTTCTTGATCCTGGGGATCAATGGGGATTTGGAAGTAACTCGAAAAACCATCGAGGAAGCAGTAGTATTCATTCCCCGCAAGTCTTTCAAGCATCTGGTCCATAAAAGGGAGAGGAAAATGGTCTTTACGGGTGGCTTCATTTAACTTTCGATAGTCAATACATACTCGCCAACCCGTGACCAAACGAGTTGGAATCAACTCGTTATCCTCGTTAGTGACAACGGTAATGCCACCCTTTTTAGGGACACAATGAACTGGGCTAACCCAAGGACTGTCAGAAATAGGGTAAATCAATCCCGCATCAAGAAGTTTAAGAACTTCTTGTTTGATTACTTCGTGGATTTTTGGATTTACCCTTCTTTGTTGTTGCACTGCTGGCTTAAAGTCATCCTCCATTAAGATTTTATGAGTACAAAAGTTCGGGCTTATGCCCTTAATGTCGGAGAGTTTCCAAGCGATTGCTTGTTTATGTGACTTTAGAACCTTTAGGAGTGCTGCCTTTTCCTCAACTTTTAAGTCTTTAGCAATAATGACGGGCAATTTATCATCACCCTCCAGAAATGCATATTCTAGATGAGGAGGCAAGTCCTTGAGCTCAACCTCGGGAAAGTCTTCAGTTATTTCAACATTTTTGACTTCCGCTTTGTGAAGTATTTTTGGAGACGGAGAGGGTGAAGGATCGTCATTTAACAATCTTTCAAGGAGAAGAATGTCCCCCTCCGGGTCAAGATAGTTTTCATCAATCCCACTTGGGATTGAGCTATCTTGAGCAAGAAAAGCCTCGACCTCTTCCAGAAGGAAGTCACTTCCCTCAAACGGAGTGAGGGAAGGGGAAGGGTCGGAAATGATAGGGTCAGTAAAAAGACTGCCACTGGATGAGAAACCAAGGACCTCTTGAGAATACTCCTCAGACGCAACATCGATGATGTCAATTCGGTTAACCGTTTCAGCATCATAGTTGGAGGAATATCTTGAAGTCTGATCAAGATTGAATGTGATGGCTTCGCCACCAACACGTAGAGTGATTTCTTCTTCGAATACATCGATTAAAGCACGACCCGTTCTTAAGAATCCCCTCCCGAGAATGAGAGGGACTCATGGGTCAGCATCGAAATCAACAATCACGAAATCTGCCGGAAAATGGAACTTTCCTACTTTCACGAAGATATCTTCGGCAATGCCGAGAGGACGGGATATGGTACGGTCTGCAAGCTCGAGTGTCATGCAAGTCGGAGTGAGAGCAGGAAGTGAGAGTCTTTTCCAGACTGTGTAAGGCATCAGGTTAATGCTTGCGCCAAGATCGGCCAAGGCAAAGCATTCAACCATCCCCGGGAAAATACAAGGAATGAGAAATTTCCCGGGATCTCCAAGCTTTTCGGGAAGCTTTTTCAAGAGCACTGCTGGGCAATGCTCATTAAGAGGAGTTTTTGCCATCTCACAAAGTTTTTCTTTGTTGCTTATCAGATTTTTGATTGTTGAAGCAAATTTAGGCATGAGAAGAAGAGCGTCCGCGAAGCTAATATCAAAGTGTAATTCTTGGAAAATTTGATAAAATTTTTCCATCTGATGGTTAGCTTTTTTGCGGTTCTTTTGATCATTCAAACGTGAAGGATATGGAATTGACGGCTTAGGATCATTCTTTGGGATTTCATCAGAACTCACAGGGGGATCAAATACAACTTTCGACTTACGAGCCGGGACCGGGACAACTTGAGGGTGGACGTTGTTGATACCTCCGTTATTAGTAGGAAGTACCTTGTCCGTAGTAACCTCAGGTTCACGTTCCGCTACCTTAGGAGGAGAAGAAGAGGTAGAAGGAATCGAGGGTCCATTGTAAGATGCCCCACTTCGGGTGGTGATCGCTTTGACATCGCCCCTCGGGTTAGCGATCGTGTTGCTCGGTAATGTACCCGGGCCCGAGGGTCGATCATTTAAAGACTTCTGAAGCTCAGAGATCGTGCTAAGCAATAACCAATTCGTTTCCTCTTGTGCTTTCATGAATTGTTTAAATTCAGCATTGGAGGAAGACGAGGGTTGAACAACGTTTTGATTTTGAACAGGAGGATTTTGAACACAGTTGTTTTGAAAATTCCCTTGATTTTGATTGTTGTTACCCTAAAAAGTGTTTCTCTGATTGAAATTACCCTGATTGTAATTCCCTTGATTCTGGTTTCTTTGAAAATTTCCTTGAAAACCTTGATTTTGATTGCCATTTTGAAAATTGTTTTGATTAAACTGGCCTTGATTTTGATTCGGGTTTTGGAAATTTGAGTTTTGACCTTGGTTAAAATTCTGATTCGCGTTACGGTTTTGATTTTGATTAAAACCTGGAGGTCCGAGAAAATTGTTGGAACGATAGCTTAAGAGATTACGGTCCCCTTGCGGTTGGTAAGAATTACCCCCCGTATTGTAGGAACCGTGAGCAACGTATACGTTCTCTGGAGGAAAACCAGCAGTAGCTGGACACTCGGAATACAGATGAGGGCCCCCACAAGTTTCACAACTTCGGGCCACGGCTTTTACTTGCTGATTTTGAGCCTGATTTTGCATCGTTTGGCTCATTCTCAACACAGCCGTAGAAATATCATCCATCTTTTTGGTAAGAGCAATTATTTCAGGAGATGATGATGAGGGAGTAACTGAATGACATGACGCATCCTTCTCCGCAGAGGAATCCCAAAATTTATGATGGGCAGTCATGTTTTCGATTAAGTCATAGCACTCCTCAGGACGCCTTTTCATAAAGGTCCCACCAGCAGCAGCATTGAGAATGTCTCGGTGCCTCAATGTCAGACCATTATAGAAAGTATCTATGATGGTAACTTGCAACAAATTGTGGTTAAGGCACCGATCAATAGCTAGCTTATAACGCTCCCAAGCCTAAAAAAGAGACTCATCGGAACGTTGCCGGAAGTTGCTGATATCATTTCGTAACTTGGTAACCATGGATGGTGGAAAATATTTTGCTAAAAACTTGGTTACCATTTCATCAAAGGTTCGAATAGAATTATTTGGAAGTCGGTCAAACCATGCAGTGGCATGATGAGTGAGAGAATAGGGGAAGAGGTACAGCCGAAGGGCATCATCGATGACACCATGCTGTTTCATGCTTTGGGTGACCGTGAGATATTTGTCAAGATGCTTATTGGCATCGTCACCCGGTAATCCATGAAATTGACACGAATTCTGGACTTGTTGGATCATGTGGTGCTTGAGGCCAAAGTCCGTAGCCTCAATAGTGAGTGGTGCAATAGGCCCACCCCGCCCTTGCATGGTAGGCTGGCACAGCTCCTCCATCGTTCGGAGATCGGGAGCTGGCTCATCCCTGGGAGGGTCAGGGGGTGGTAAAGGTGGTGGTGGCCCAGCGGCCATTTCGGTCTTTGGTTCTTGTGTGTCAGAACGTAGCTCGTGTACGTTTTTCTGATGTTTACGTTTTGTTTGTGACCGAGTGCGCATGCACTAAAAACAATTTTTCAAAACAAGATCGAGGCAAAACCACAGTGAACTTAAACCAGAAATCACAAGTGAATGGCTTCTTTGAAAAAGGTACACCACTCACAGGGATATAAAGGCAAGTTTTAATCTTAAATTTGGGAACTTATTATGGGTTTATTAATTTATTTGAAAAACTGCTTTAGGCTTATGGGTGTGTGTGCAGAAAACTTGGAAATATTTTTGGAACTGATTCGTTAACCGAAATCGTCCCTTAAAGATTACTCGCAGGCTGGCGGGAGGAAGTAAATACGTTTCCTCTTCAGTTTGCAATTTAATGTCAGAACTTACCTTAAACCAACTATTTCAGGTTGTAATCTTAAAGAACACGAAGTAATTTAACTTCACAGTTTGTTTTTGATTGTTTTTAATTTTTTTTTTTTGGTGTTTTCAACACTTCAGGAGAAGTGTTAATGAACGTTTTTTTTTTTTTGATATGATTATATTTTTACAAAAACTTTTTACAAATTTGTGTGAAATTTGTACAGGGAGGGTTTTGAAACCACTAAACTTAAAACGATTTTATAAAACAGGCAACAACCTCCCCGGCAGCGGCGCCAAATTTTGATTGGTTCTAAACCGTCAGATATTATTGACCAAGGTCAACAAGTCAAAGACAGCCTAGAATCAATACTCCGGTGATAGTATAGTGTTTCCCCGGGTCGTTAAAGTCCCAGCGAGATTGAAATGGTGTCGTTTGAAATTGTTTTTGAGAAAGTGGCACTGAGGACAGTAGCCAGATGATGTGGAATTGATATTGCTACTGTTATATTGGTATTTGTACACAGATATAATATTCACAAAAATCAGGTAACAGATATATGCACGTATTCACAATTCAGATTTACGCAATCGGACTGAAAAAGTGGGATTTTGGTATTTAACAAACTACAGGGGGTGATTTTGACACTTTTTAAAACTTAAAACTAAAAATGAAAATGAAATTGTGAAAATGATTAAAATACTATTTAAATATTATTTAATTAATAAAACTATTTAAAAACTAAATTAAAATCTAATTTAAATTAACTAATAATTATAACTATTACAAATTAAACTAAAAAGTTGCAAAAACAATTTCTAAACTTAAATTAGAACTTGAAGAAAGTATAAAAAATGAAAATAAATATTTTTGTCTTTTTATGGGTTTTTTTATAAATTGAAAACTATTTAACTTAATTAAACTACTTTTAATTAATATTAATACTAAATTAACTTAGAAAATTGAGATAAAATTTATAAAATTACTTAACCATCACAGGAATCCTACAAAATTATAAAAACTCTAAAAATTAAGTTTTAAGATTAATCCACTAATTATTTACCTTTTAATTACTTTAATTCTAATTTAAACAAATTAAATAAGAAAAATGGAAAATGAACAGTAGAATTCAAAATTATATTTTCTAAAAATCTATTATACTATATTAGAGCTAGGAAAATTATAAAAACTAAGTTTTACTTTCTAAAAACTAAGTATGAGATTTAATACTTAATATTAATTAATAAATAAGAAAACTAAGATTAAATCTAATTAATACTAAATGACAGAATAAAAATCTAGAAAAATTACTAAAAATACTTTACTATATAAGGTAATTAATAAAAATATAAAAACACTAAGTACTTAATTAAAATCTAAAAATGAAAATTAAAATTAAGTTGAATTAAATAGAAACTATCACTTATTTTAAATTGATTTTTTCTTGGATTTTCTTTTACACACTTATTTTACCACTGAAAATAACAAACTTTTGTAAAACCACTTTTGAAAATTGCATATAAATAAGCAGTAGCAACCCCTTGGTTTATACAGTTTGACTTTGGTTGACTGTGTGGTCAAATGAGGTCAAATGACTGATGGTGGGGTCCACAATGGTAAAAATGAGTACAAACAAGCTTGACAAACTCAAATAAGCTAAAAACAACAAGGCTTGATCACAAATAAGCTGTTGAAGTCCAAATAAGCACTTGAGCTAAACTGAGTTTCACTCAGATTATGGGACAGACTTTGAAGCTAATTCCAGGTGGGGTCCACCAAGTTTAAGGTCAAACAGATGGTCAATCCACACTCCCTGGTAGGAGGGGGTTGGAAAAAGTCAATTTGAACCACTAGGGCCCACTGAGGTGGTCTACAACCACCACCAAAGTTGGTGGTGTGGTGGAGGTCTGCTGTGCACAGGGCAGAACCTTGCCCTGCAACTCACTTTGGGGGTCTGTGGGACCCACACAAATTATCACAAAAATCAAACAAAATTTTGAGCTTAAAGATCAGCTAATAGACTCTAACCACAACAAATTTCAACCCTTAATTCCCATCACACAATTCACTATTAATCTTGGAACTTTGAGGAAAATCTGAGATGACCAATTTGACTTTTGAAGAAAAATGGTTCTTTGACTTTGGTGAATTAAGATCTTGATTTACTGACTGATTAAGTGATTTTAAGCTACAATGTGACTAATTCAAGCTACCTTAACTGATTATGAGATGGTTTAATGAGAATTTAAGTAGACACTTCTAACAGTTAACTTTTTACACTAGTTAATAGCTAATTTTGACTTTTATACTTGAAAACTTCCAATGTAAAGCTTAAACTACTCTAGTATACCCCTAAGTAAGAAGTTTAAATAGATATGAGCTTATGAGATTCACAAGAACAAGACAATCCAGGTTAATCCAAACACTCTCTTAAGATTGACTGTAACAGGTTTTAAGTGAACAAAAGCTATGAGAGCTTAAGAGCTTGTTCTAAATCAACTTTTAGTGAATAATTAGATTCAAATGACAGCCTAGGAACAAAGATTAACCATGAACTTTCAAGTATGTCACTTCACTGATTTTAACTAGTAAACCAAGAATTCAAAGTAACTAATGAATTCTAAGTAACAAGAGATGAATGTAAAACTACAAATCACTCAAACAACAGTCAAATAGCATAAGCAAACCAGATTAGCAATAAAAGAAACAAGCAAACAGAAGCTACTCAGACTAGAATTTTAGTGAAAAAGAGAATGAGCCAAATCTTACAAGGGCACCCTCAGCATGAACAGAGGGTTTTCCTTATGAAGCCTATCTTTAGATAGGCCAAACCAGCTCCAAGCTTGCTCTTTTCACTTCAAAAACCTGCAAATGCAAAATCAACAAGCAAAGTTGACCAAGGTTGACTTTTTTATATTTTTTTAGTTTTCTATTATCACTGGCATTTAAAGTCTCTAGAAGGCTTGAATAAGCTTATAGGAACTTATATGAAGCTATTTCAGTCCATGATTCAACACACCATTAACACTTGAGCTATTTGAATAATTTAGAAATTGAGTAAATTGCAAAGATGAAAACCAGACTTGGAACTTGAGATTTTATAACTTCAAAAGGTTTACATTACACTAATAACACTGTTACAATACTTGAATTTGAAAAGATTACACTAATTTGCAAGATAATTTAAATTCGACACAATTTTAGACTAATAAAACTACACACAGCCTTCTTGCACTTCTTCTCCCATTTATAGCCACCCATTAGGGTTTCTTGGACTTCTCTGATCACTTCCCACCTCTTTCTGATTTCTTTGGTCCACTCAAATGCTTCCACGTGTTTTTGGCGGGAAATGAGTTTTTGCAAATTGCTCTCTGATTGAGGCAACTGGGGGGGGGGGGAAGCATTAATTGTGGTGGTGTAGGTAGGTGTAGGGATGTGGGTTAGTGGTGATAGGATGGACAAGTTAGGATGGTGGTATCTGCAAAACCATGGTGGTATTGGTGGGAGAGGGAAAGCGGGGGAGATGGGGTGGTTTGGTTGTTTGACTGGTATTGACCAGGTCAAACATTTGACCTGGTTTATTAAAGGTTTGGGTTTGTGGTGTGGGCTGGGAATACTTGGGCCCAAGATAAAAATGGGTGGTGGGCTAGACTAGGTATTGGATTGGATTTGGTGTAGTATTATTTAGGTTAGGATCCGGTTTTGGTTTTATTTTCACAAGGACCTTTTTTGTAATTTTTGCAAAGTTTGAGGTGTGGATTTGGCATGCTTCCAATTTATTTCCAAGGGTGTATTATGCCACATCATGAATAGTGAAAGGTCCTTTGATGATTTTTCAGATTTATTTTCACCAGGGACTGAAACCGTCAAACTTTCAAACTTCAGGGACCATTTGTGTAATTTTTACCAAACTTTCCACCAAGGACCAATCCTGTCATAAAAGGTTAGTGCAAGGACAAAATTTGTTTTTCTCAAAGTTTTTCATATCCCAGGGACCATTTTTGACAATTTTCAAAGTTCAGGGACTAAACTTGACATTTTATGAAACTTTTCACCAAAGGACTATTTATGTAACTTTTTGATTTAAAAGGACCTTTGGTGACTTTTTCAAGTTTTTAGAATGACCAGGGACTAGATTTGACAACTTTTGAAAGTTGGGGGACTGAAACTGCCAATTATGCAAACTTTATGCGTTTTTCATCTGTTTTTGGTATTTTTGCATTTGAAACATGTAAAACACTTTCCTGGGATATTTTCACTATTTTGATTCATTATTGAGTGTTTTTGGATGTTTTCGCAGCTCAGAAATGGTAAAAATGATGAGTATTTACACACCCATCAATTGCTATACATAGCATAAACTTCAATGGTTAAGCAGTCGTCTTTGTAAATTGAACTGAGTTGACTTTATGTAATGAAGTAGCTGACTTTGACTTTGACTTCTCCATAGCTGAGCTCACTTCACCAGTATCACCTTTATTTACAATTGGAATATCAGATTATAGAAGTGAATAAATCTTAAACGACAATCTTTGTACACTTTAGTTTGAATTTGAAAACAACTCTTACAAAAATAGGGGGCTCAACATCCTAAATATTATGATACTACTAGTCGATTCTTCGTGTGTATAACGATGACGGTATACAGTAGTCGTAGTCTTAATTTCTGCATGCAATTCTTATTTTTATTTTTTGTATATATGGTTGGGAGTAAGTGAGAGTGAATATAATGGTTTAAATTGTAATTAAATAATTAAATAATTTTATAGATTATGTTGCATTTATAAGTAAATGTATTTTAGTATGACAACATTAATTATTTTTTAAAGTTTAAAGTTTTAAACAAATGTGTTTTTTTATATGTACCATAGATAGATTCTTTAACAAGAGGGTAAAATGCAAAAATGGTCCCTAAACTATCACGAAATCGCAAAAATGAGACTGAGACAAAAAGTCACGCAAAACAGCCACTAACGTTACAAAAATTTGCAAAAAAGCCATCGAGAGCGCTTTTTTGCTAACTTCCGTTAGTTTTTCCGTTAGTCAAGGGTATTATCGCCATTTCACTCGTTTCCCGCCTTTGACTACCCACACTTTACTTGAATGACCAAATTTGCAAAGTTATAACTTAAGTTTTGGAGCCAAAAACACACGTGGCAGCTGAAGAGATTAACCTTTCCCTCCTTTTTGTGCAACTCGGCAACCTAATAGGGACTATTAAGTTCATCTTTATCCCGCTTATTTAAATACACCAAACCACACACACATTTCACCGAAACACACATAATCCCAACGATCAAAACAACCCACGATGGCAAACAATGGTAAAGGGAAGGGCATCTATATTGGTACCGAGGAAGAGGAATTTGACAAAGTTTTAAGAACCGATTATCTAAATGATTTACTTCTTGATTCATATGGCGCAGAACCAATTGATGAGTATGGTTCTTATAGGCAGATTCCTAAGGAGTTGGGAACTCAGATTCTGACCTATCTTAGGAAACAAGATGGCTACTATGAAGCGCTTTTGAGTGATAAGGAGGAGGAGGAGAAGGAAGAGACTGTGGATACCGTTTTACCAAATGATTTGGCAGAGAGGGTTTCCCGTCTTGAAGTTGTGTTTAAGTATCTGAAGGATAAGAAGGACAAGAAAGAAAAAGAATTGAAGAGCATGAACAAAAGGAAGAAAAGGGGTGATGCGGAAAGTAGTGGTTCCAACTTCTAAACTAGTGTGTTTAGATAACCTTTGGGTGATATAATGGTTGTGAACTCGTATGATCAATGAAAGTTTCGATCTTTATGTTACTATGTTTGTGTTTCAATTTTTGATGTTTATGTTTGTGTTTCAACATTCACAAGGTACAATGATACAGCTTATGAAGAAACTATTAGATAGGGGCTGTTTGGCATGAGTGTATACATCAATCCCATTTATCATTTGTAGGTTGACTTTGGAAAGTCAAAAGCTATTGACTAGCACTAGTAAGAAGTTAATACTCCTTTACCTACCAACTAGTATAGTAAAGTCTCCTGTCCAACTTTATCAAAAACATAGATATGTCAGAATCCGTAACTCAAAAATTAAAGAGAAAGAAAATGAGTAGTAATAATACACAGGTAAAGGAAGTAAGTGGTTGTATAATTGGTCTCGGTATCAGAAGTGGGAACAAAATAGGAGGGGGTGGTGCAAAGATAGAGGTGTCTGACGAAAGATGCTTCATCTGTTGTGGGGATGTTAAGTGTTGGAGGCATAGTGTTGTGATACTTGAACAGGCAGGTTGTGCAACGGTAGAGGAAGTAAGTTGTCGTGTCATTGGTCTGGGTATTACAAGTAGAAACATAAGTGCAGGGGGTGTTGCAGATGCAACTCAATCAACTGAAACAAAGAAGAAGATTAAAAAGAAGCCAAGAAACTAAATCACTATGGTTTTGGGCATGTCCAAACCACAAACTGAATCACTATGTTTAGTCTGTGTTTTAATGTTTCATTAATGTGAGTTTCTTGTTTATGTTTGTGGTACCTATCAAATACAATAATGAAGTATAAACATATGTGAAGACATTATTCATACAAAATCTGGATCATGAGATCCATTACATTCATTAACCATCACTAATCTCAAAACAACCAACCCCCTCATGGATATTTCTTCTTCACAACAACCTCAATCTTCTTAAACATCTTGTCCTTGACTTGCCTGGCCATCATCAACAGTGCATTCGCTCTACACTTATCAATTGTTTATAGCCTCTTAAGCTTCTTTGTATTGCTCCTTGCAATTCTTGCACGTGAATAGTTTCGAAGTCTAACAATCACATCCCCCCTACGTTCAACCCTTTCAGTAATTTTTTAGAGTTGTTCTCCAAATCGTGTGTCTGCTGCAAGTCTTGAAGAATCTCTGTGTGGTAAGGGCCAAGCATTAGTTCAGTTAGCACATACGAGTTAAAGAGAACCTTTAGATCAATATCACTTTGATAGTTGTTCATGGTTAAGGAAATAGAGAGGTGTGTTTTGCAAGTGAGTGTTTTGAGAGATGCGTATTTAGTAGCCTTCACGTGTTTGCCTATAAAAGGGCTTATAAGATTTCCACGTAATGTGTAGTCTTCATGTGTTGGACCAAAAAAAAAGACTTATATGACAGTTGACTTTATGGAATTCAACATTTGCAGTTTGACTTTTGAAAGTCTAAATGCAATGGGTACAAGGGAATGAGTGTCAGGATCACTCCTATTCAACATTTGCAAGTTTGACTTTTGAAAGTCCAAATGCAATGGGTACAAACATAGTTCAAAATATTGTTCTAAAGACAATAAATTTAAACAAAGAGTACAAACATAGAATCCAACAGACAATAAAGTGAAACATATTGTTCAAAGATAAGTGGGTAACACATTAAGAACTAGGAACTGCATGCTCATCATCTGACTTCATCTTTTTAGTTAGCCTGTCAACATGAGGTTTGTAATTGGGTGGTATAATTACTGTTGTAGAGTCAATTCTTGTCCAATATTTGAGGCTAGAACAGCCATTGATCTTGAATGAGTACATACGCGCCCATGTTTCTAGTTTGTAAGCAGCATGAACCCACTCTTTAGGTATACCAACTCCTCTTCCATCCTCATTCTTGTAGTTTATTGCAGCCACAACATGTTTACATGGTATTCCAGTCAGCTCCCACTTCCTACAACCACACTCCTTCCTGTCCATGTTAACAACACAATGATCCTCGTTAGGCACAGATACTTTATATAAAGAAGCTTCAATCCATTCAACAACGCAATCAGTAGCTTCTTTTTTTATTGCATCAAACATGGCTTGCACAGTAGGAGTAAGTTGTCCAACACTCTTTTCTATTATTTGTTGAACTACCACAATCCTCTTCATCAAGTACTCCCTGATATATTCAATATAAGTGATGATGGTTCTATATCTGACATCATTTAGCTGGCTATTGAACACCTCACATATGTTGTTTAAGAGTAGTCCACATAGGGCTTTTCCTGTTAAACAAATCACGCATTATATATTAATATATGATCAATTATCAGTATGCTTTTGTCCAGTGCCACTTAATGAATTACCTGAAAAATGTGATCTGCTCCATTGTTCAGCTGGAATCTTCAGTAACCAATCATAAGCTGCAACATTGTTATTCTTGAGGTGATCCATCTCTTTGTTGAATTCAACAACAGTAGTGGCTCTAGCTGTATTCCAAAGCATGTCCTTGAAAACACCTCCTTTAAAATGTGACTTCATCTCCTCATGAATATGCTTAACACAAAACCTGTGTTCAGCATTTGGAAACACACTAGCAATGGCTTGTTTCAATCTCTGTGAACAGTTAAGGTTATTGATGGTGTTAAAACCTTACATGTTCTCATTGTGCATAAAGCCCATGATTAATTATAGAATAGAAATGTCATCTTTTGCTTATTAGAAATGAAAGTGAACTTGCAGTTGGTTTGTATACCAAGATCCTCTCCTAGTAGTTTCAAAAACCAACACCAAGTTGCCTTATTTAGTGCATCAACTACAACATATGCTACTGGATAAATCCCATTGTTTGCATCAATCCCAACTGCTGTTAGTAATTGACCTGGAAAAGGACCTGACATGCATAATCCATATAATCCTAAGAATTCTCTGCCACAAGCTTTGAAACCTTGTTTCATAGCTCCCAAACACACATAAACCCTTTTAAAAGTTCTTGTTGCACTTTCTGGATTTGGTTCTAGCTGTACATCAATCCTAACAGTAATTCCTGGATTTTGATTAACCAACTCTTGGGCATACTCTCTAAGCAGTGCATAATGTTTCATAAAAACAGGTATACCTGATTGATGTTCACAGTCTTTATTGCATAGCAAATTATACTTACTTACGGTAACATCTTCAATTAGCTCATCATCATCATCATCATCATCATCAATCACTTCATCATCATTTGGATTATAATCCAAATACTCTGAATCACTCCCGCCACTCTTTCCTTCTGTTTCATTATACACCTCTACTACTTTCACATTTTCCAAATGACCACCTGCAATTGTAATTCCATAACATTAACAACAAATACACCTTTTAATAACTTTAAAAAAAAATGCACTGTATCTTACCATATAGATCAAAGGCACGGACGATCTAGGTAATCTAACCGGAACTATACGTTAATTAGAATTGTATATGAATATAGGTGTTTGACTTAATTTGGTACAGAATTGGCGGCAATAAACTAGGTGAATGAGTATGGAAGAGGGTTGTATCTGAAGTTAAAGGGGTATATTAGTCATTTCATGCGATAATACCCTTGACTAACGGAAGTTAGCAAAAAGCGCTCTCGGTGGCTTTTTTGCAAATTTTCGTAACATTAGTGGCTGTTTTGCGTGACTTTTTGTCTCAGTCCCATTTTTGCGATTTCGTGATAGTTTAGGGACTATTTTTGCATTTTACCCTTAACAAGAAAACATAGTTGTTTCATGAAAAGAAATGACTATATCACAAAATAATATATATATATATATATATATATATATATATATATATATATATATATATATATATATATATATATATATATATATATATATATACAAATTTTAAATATTTCTTCATAATTATTTAAGCGTTTGGAATGCAAGGGAGTTTTTCTCGCTTCAGAGTATGACATAAAAATAATTAAAAAATAAATAAATAAATAAATAAGCTCTTTAAACAAATAATAAAGCATTCTTAAAGGTTTTGTACATATAAATAATGCTTAAAAACATTATTAACATTTATCGACATCTTTATGTTTTGATAATCACAAAACGCAAACCCATTGAGCTAAAAATTATGACGTAAACAAGTATTTAGTGATAAATATTAACTTTACATCCAAATCACTTAAGGTATGAATAAACAAAGTGTTTATTGCATTCTATGATCAAAGGAACATTTTTCTTAAACACTAGACTTTTTATAAAATGTCACAAAACATTTTATATCTTTTACAAAATCATTTTTGGAAATAAAAGAATATGTTTAAATTATTATAAATATATGAATTCAAATTTTTAACCAAAA
Organism: Artemisia argyi; assembly: GCA_030686995.1. NCBI lineage: Eukaryota > Viridiplantae > Streptophyta > Magnoliopsida > Asterales > Asteraceae > Artemisia > Artemisia argyi. Next base: position 77,073,091 of record CM060709.1, on the reverse strand, counting down.
ATGGTAAAAATGTTTCAGAAAAACCTTCCCCAGTAAAAGACAAAATTTATGGCCGTTTTGGGAGGGCGGCCCCCTTAATAATTAAGGAGACCGGCCACTAATCAAGGGGACCGGCCACGCTCCTAAACAGTATTTTTTCTTCTATAAATACTGGCTCAAATCTGGCATTTTTCCTCATCTTTTGCACTATAAACTTTCTGATCTAAATCTTCTATACCATTCTCTTAAACTTTTGATTATATAATCATAAGCTTTTGTTTCCAAGTGATCCAAGCTTCAACATTTCAAGTGCAAGAGAAGAATACTTCAATCCTTCAAGACAAGAAGTATTACAACTTGTTGTAACCTCCACATCCAAGTTGTTTGTACATCATCACTTGTATAGTTTTCATCCATTTGTGTATTAGTTGTGAATATTGGTTAGATATAAGTAAATATAAGGAGTTAGGCTAGTAAGGTGTGTAGGTAGAGAAGTTGTGAATTTATTGAGGTGTGCAAGTAGTATAGGTGTGAAGAAGAAGTAGTGTGATTAGGAAGTGCTTAGGTGTGAAGAAGTTGTGAAGTAGTTGTGAAGAAGTTGTGTAAAAGTTGTGAAAAAGGTGTAACGAAGTTGTGGTGTGATAATTGGTGTGTAAGGTTTTCTCCGTCATAAGGGAGCTTGTTGACATAGTGAAGAAAACTCTCTAGTTAGGTGCTCGGGGAGTGGAGTAGGGCAAGGAAGGTGTCCTTGTAGCCGAACCACTATAAATCTCTTGTCTCGCGGTTAGATCTTTCCATCTCTTACTTATTATTTTGCTTATATCGTTATTACTTTTGTAGACGTAGACATATATATTTATATTGTTGCTCATATAGTGCTAGTGTTGATTTCACTTAAAGATTAAACAAAAGTTTCATTAAAACAAAGTTTTTACAATCAAACTAAAAAGGTAACATACATATAATTGATCATTTCGATCAAGTATAGTTTTCATACAAAATATAATTAATGATTACAAAATAAACATTTACTTACTTATCTCTCGTATATAGCTATAATTGTTTATATTATGCATGTGTTGATTTCACATACTTAACTTTTATTATTATTATTGTTCATACTTAGATATAGTTGTTCATATTGTTCAAGATTTGAGTTCACATACGATCGAATCAAAGTTTTAAAAGTAAACAAGGTTTTAAAACTAAACTAAGTTTTCATGATAAAAAAAGGACGTAAAACTATTCAACCCCCTTCTACTTTTCCACAATTGGTATCAGAGCCAGGTTAAGCGAGATTTTTAAAATATATTGTATTTTAAAACTTGCAATGATCAATGGAATCTGAAAAATATTTAGAAGGGCAATCTATGCAAAGACCACCACTATTAGAAAGTGATGAATTTTTATATTGGAAAAATAGATTCGAAACTTATGTGAAATCAAAAGATCTTGATCTTTGGCATGTTATTACCTTTGGTGATTTTCCCCGTATTCAATATAATCTTGAAACTTAAAAGGATGAAATTGTATCTTTTGAAAAACAAAATGATGATTTCAAAAAGAAACTAGCAAAAAAAAATGAGGCTAAAATGGTTATTTATAATGCGTTACCACGCAAAGAATATGAAAGAATTTTTTTGTGTAAAACCGCAAAAGAAATTGGGATTCTTTACTAATAACTCACCAAGGTAATAGTCAAGTTAAAGATAACAAAATAGATCTTCTTGTTCAATAATATGAACAATTTACGATTCCGGAGAAGGAATCAATAGATAATGCTTTTGCTATGTTTAACACTATCACCACAAGTTTAAAAGCACTTGATGAGAATTTTTCTAGTAAGAATTTTGTTAGGAAATTTCTTAGGGTTCTTCATCCAAAATGGCGAGCTAAAGTTATGGCGATTGAAGAATCAAAGAACCTGTCAACTCTTCAACTTGACGAGCTGATCGGCAACTTGAAAGTCTACGAAGCAATAATAAAGAAAGACTCCGAGATTGTCAAAGGAAAAAGAGAGCAAAGCAACTCAATTGCGTTGAAAGCTAGGAAGGAATCTAGTGACGAGGATAGCTCAACCTCTGAAAGTAATGACGAAGAATATGCCATGGCCGTAAGAGACTTCAAGAAATTCTTCAAAAGACGAGGAAGATTCGTTAGACAACCACATGATGAAAGAAAGACATTTCAAAGAAACAAAGACGACGAAAGTAGCAAGAGCGAAAAGAAGTGCTTTAAATGCGGAGATCCAAATCATCTTATCGGAAAATGTCCAATGATGTCAAGGAATCAAAATCAAAAGACGTTCATTGGAGGAGCATGGAGTGATAACGATGAAGATGAGAAAGAAACCACAAAGGAAGAAAGGTGTCTTATTGCCAAGACATCAAGTGAGGTACATTCCGAAACCGAATACTTTAGTGACGAAAATTTATCATTAGACGAAAAAGACCTAGATAATGAATATAATAGGTTATGCAAATTAGGTCAAAAGGTTATAGCTAAAAATAAGTCACTAAAACATATTAATAATCTATTAGAAAATGAAGTACTCGAATTAAAAATTAAACTACAACATTTGAAAAAAGGAAAATAAGTTTTTATAGAATGTAAAACATGCTTAGAGGATAAAAATGAAAACGAAAAACATAAAGATGAAATTTTCAAACTTAACAAGTTTAAAAATAGTAGTAGCCCACTTAAGAAAATAATAAGTGTGCAAGAAACTTCGGGAGATAAAACCGGTCTAGGATTAACCTCAACTAATGTTTCAACTAGTGAAAATAAAAATATAAAGTTTGAATGTGAATCTAGTAAACAAAAATCATTAGAATCAAAACCTAAGTTTATACTTACAAAAGATAGAAAAATACCCATTGCAAATGATGAAAAAGTAAAAACTTTTTATAAACCATCCTTAAAGACCGAAGTAGGATCCTCTAAACCTAAATTAAGATTGAAAACTCCACCACCAAGAAAACCAAATAATCCTCATGCTTGATCTAAAACACCTCGACCTAGAAGAAACCAAAATAGACAAAACTACAATAACAATAGTCATCAAATGTGGAATTATCAACCAAGTTACAACCCTTGGGGAATATTACCACTATACATGCATCCTAGCCAAATGTTAAATATGTTTGGACCAAACAACTTTGGACCAATGAGAAAATGGGACCAAGTAGCTAAGTTATCATTCTTCAAAAATGTTGGAATCTCGTCTTTAAATGACTTCCATAAGTCAACATGGTAACTTGAAGTGCTTGAAGAAAATCTATTGAAGACTAAAAGGTACGCTTTTCTTTTATGTCCATCGCTATAAATTTGCATGCTTAGATAAATGATTAATTAGATTAATGCTTAGGTATACATATATATTGTTTGTGACTCTTATACATATACACGTACATAATAGCTTATATACTTATAACCTATAAACATCATTAGTTGACTTTCCTAGGAATAAAATGAAATTATTCATTGTCGAACAATATAGAAAATGGAAATCTTCTATACCCACTATTAGCAAACTCATGGTGATGAAGTGAAATGAGTTAAGTGGATTAATCGTTAATATAGAAGTAGGATTAGATCCCTCGCGTAAGAATACTATGGATAAAACAAGCTCTCGTAGATTATGGCATTAAGTTAAATAAGTGTGCAACAACAAAGGAGCTATAGATGTTAGGATATACCCCATTCAATACCCTCGCATCAAACATGTAGAATTACGTCATCACTCACTTAAGATCATAGGTTTTGTAGAAAAGGATAGCATAGGACAATAGGCTTAACCAATCCTCTTGAGCATGAGATCTTTAATAAACGTCTTTTAAAATCTATGATTAATGATATTTGTTGTCAAAAATATAATATCTCTAAAAATATGTAAAAACCTCACATTTTGGAAAATAGTTTTTCAAATGACTATCCCACTTTTCAATAACATGTTTTCACTATCAATATCCACAATTTTGTTTTGATCAAAACCAAAGATTGGGAAAAATTTCTTTACCTTTCATTAACACATTTTGAAGTAAAACTCAATCTATTTTATTAAAATAACTCTCACTCCTACGTGAAAACCTACTTTCAAACATTGTTGAATAATGCTAAAAACGTCTCTTTAAATCATGCATGGTGATCTCATATTTGTCATCTATATTTATATAAATGACACTTATAAGTTAACTAAATCAAATCAAGAGTACCATGGTTTGTCTATTAAGACTTTGTTTGTAACAAATCTAGAAATCCATGCTATCATAACTACCCACTTATTTCACATTGATACACATTAGGATTAATCCTCCTAGTTATGTAGTTATGAAATACTTGATGTTGCTTATTATTTCCTAGCACTTATATTTTACTTGCTTGATGAGTATGTTCGCATGCTAGATGAAATTGCTTGTTTAACTTCATCTCTTTGGTTAACATGCTTTGGCTACATAATTGCCTACATAATTAGTATATGCTTAATTGCCTCAAAGAGTTGGACTTGTTTGAAACCAAAAACACAACCTTTCTGCAATTCACTACCCAAAACCCTTTTCTGGCAATCTGGGAATCACCAAATGGGCGGCCCCCTTAATTATTAAGGGGACGGGCCTTCAATTAAGGGGGCTGGCCATCTGATGGTTGAAGGTGTTGTTTCATTTTTCTACTCCTTAGCCCATTTAATCCTACACTTCCCAAAATTCACAAACCTATTTTATCTTAAACCTTCTATCAAAGTTTATACATCATTAATCTCACCAATCCTACATTATAAACACTCTCATTCCTCTCAATCTCCACTCATCTCATCATGTCTTCTCCCATTAAACTAAAACCACCAAGAAACCCGTTTGGAGAATGATTGGCTCTGAACGGTCAACCTAAACTGACCAGGTGATGGTCAACAAGGTCAAACAGCCTAGAGTCAATGCTCCGCGGAATATAGTGGTTTCCCCGGGTTGTTATGTCCCGACGAGGTGTGGATGGTTAACAAACGGTTTCTTGATCGGGTGAATTTAGACAGAAAAAGGTTTGAGTGAGATTACACTAAGGAATATACAAAGAAATAACTTAAACAAGCTATATGAATAAGACAGAAAAGTCAGAAAAACCAGAAATGTTTAAAACTTAAAACGCGTACGTTCACGTTTAAATAAAACGTAAACATACAAAATTAAAAGTGAAAACTGAAATCTGAAAACCCCCAGGGGGTGAAAATGACTTTTTTACAAACTAAAAGATAAAAGAAAATTTTTAGAAAATTGAAATTAATTTTTACACTATTTAATTATTTAATATTAATTAAAAACTATTTAATACTAATTATTAATATTTAAAACACTTAAATACAATATTATATTAATTAAGCACTAGAAAAATGAAAATAAAATTCCTAAAATTATAAAATAACTAAAAACAAGTTTTAAAATTAAAAATATTTATTTTTGTCTTTTTGTGAATTATCTATTAATTAATTACTAATTAAACATTAATTACCTAATTAAACAATTTTAAATTAAGAAAAATAGAAAATGAACAGTAAAAATTATAAGAAAATTTCTAAAATTATTTTACAACTTATAAAAGCTAGAAAAAATATAAAAACTAGGTTTTACTTAATAAAAACTAATTATGCTATTTTAAACTTAATATTAATTAATTATTAATAAAACTAATATTAATTCTAATAAATTCTAAATGATAAAATAAAAATCTGAGAAAATTACTATAAATACTTTAATATAATAGGAATTTAAGAAAAATATAAAAAAGCTAAGTTCTTAATAAAAATATAAAAATGAAAATTAAAATTAAATTACATTAAATAGAAACTATTACTTAATATTAAATTGTTTTTTCTTGATTTTTCTTTTACAAACCTATTTTATAACTAAAAACAACTAACTTTTGTAAAAACAACCTTTTTGAAAATCAAAATTAAGCACTGTGGATGCTTATTAGCACCACAGTTGACTTTTGTTGACCAAATAAGCAAATAAGCTCAAATGAGCTTAAGTGGGACCCACTATGGGTGATTCTGGTTCAAATGAGTTGTTGGGACATGATTGAGCAGGAATAAGCACTAGTGGTCCACTGGATAAGTCAATAAGCAAAATAAGCACTTCCAAAAATCCAATCCCACACAAATTTTGGGACAAAGTTTAAAGGCTAATTCAGGTGGGGCCCAGTGGTTCTCAGGTCAAAGCTTTGGTCAAAACCCCTAGCCTGGTAGGAGGAGGGTTGGGAAAAACAAAATTGGTGGCTTGAGGGCCACTGTGGTGGCTAGAAAACCACCACCAAGTGGTGGTTGTGGGGTTGTGGTCTGTGCAGCAGGGGATGCACTCTCCCTGTAAGTGTGATGAGGCGAAAAATGATCCGTTTTTAGGGGGTTATTTAAGCCTGAATCCGAATTTATTTGATCAAATATTGCCCTAAATCGTTCCTTTTGTGATTTTAGGTAATTTGGGAGTGAAATCTGGAAAAGGAAGCAATTCGGACGTTTTTGGAGCATAAAAGTGAAGAAAACGCCAAAGTCTTAATTTTCCATGTTGGGAACAGTGCATGACGGCGTCAAGAGGAGTTTCCTAACGGCGTCAAGAGTAAAAGTCTATGACGACCCAGAAGAGTTTTGACGGCGTCATGAAGGTAGGGCGTCAAGAGTTAAAGTCGTGACGGCCTGGAAATGCAATGTTCTTGACGGCGTCAAATGTAGATCTAGGCAGTCCGAGGATTGTTTTGGCGGCGAGGTGACGGCGTCACCTATTTGGTCTTGACGCCGTCAGACGCCTTTTTCTATATATAGTTTTCTAATTTTTCACATTTAAAGAGAGAAGTTTTAGGAGAAACCCTAAGTACGATTTTGGTGTAACTTTACAGGTTTTTCAAGGGTTCCAACCCCTTGATACCTTGCATGATTAATCAAGATAAGTGTTCTTCTAATTCAATCAATATGTCTATGTGTTGGTTGTCTATATCATGTTCTTGTCTTAATTCCATCATGCTAGGCTAGACCCTTTTTTGTGTTTGCTTAGATCTATTGAAACCTAGATATTGATTATGTGTTGATTACTTGTTTATTCTTGTCTTGGATGAATGATTTATATGTTAGGCTTAAGAAAACTGGCAAATCTCCAATTGGTAACATGCTTGAACGTCTTAAGAAACATGAACCAACGCGCACTAGGTCTTTATTGGTTGTATTTAATGCATGAGCCACTGTTTACAATCCCTATAGTTGTGCTGGGCATGGTGTAGGAGGAGATAAGAGCTCATAGAATTGGGGAGTTATGTGTGCCACCCCATGAATGGTATTAAGGAATACGATCCGTCATCCATGCAATTATAACAAGTTATTAACGTGTAAAAGATATCTAGGGAGTAGTGAAATCTAAGTAAACACATTTTCTCCAATTACTGCTCACAACTTTAGTATAAATTAGTTTACTTTCATTTCTAGTATTTTATTTTGATTGCATCTTAGTATTGGGTTAGTTGAATAGCAACTAATTTCGCCCACTCTTCCAAAACCCGAGATTTTAATTTGCTTTCTAAAAAAAATATAAAAACACAAAAATAATCATCCCTCACCTTTAGAACTAGTATTTAGGCTTTCTAATCCTAGCGACACTATTCCTAAGCTGAACGATCAATCCCCCGGTACTTGTCACTATACTATACTACAACGATCAGGTACACTGCCTGGTGGGGGTTGTAAGCTTCTCGAGATCCCTCGAGAGGTAAAGCCTGTTGCGATTCCCACGCATCAAGTTTTTTGGCGCCGCAGCCCGGGGAATAGTTATTGTCTAGGTTAGAATTTCTTTGTATTAGGTCTACTTGCTAGATTCCTTTCTAGTAAGATTTTATTTTTATTTTTTAGGTTTTCTTGTAGTCTATCTTTTTCTTTGTGCCCGTTGTTTGTAAAACTATTTTCACTTGTCACTATGGCAGATGAAATTCCATTTAGATCACTGACAATAGAGGAACAACTATATTTCACTAATAGATTTGATTCCTATCATTCCAATGATTTTTTGTGTGATCTTTATGACATCCAAGAGGAGTTGGGGGTAAAGTTAGATGGGTATGATGAATTTTATGCATGTGTGATTTCAATTAGACAATCATTATCAGGATCAATTCCTTTTAGTGAGACCCTTTGGAAGAATTTCGAGGAAAGTTTCCTAACCGTGAACCATAAGTTGAATGAATTGATGAGTTTGTATCCGTCAGACTTTGAGGAAACAAATGATGTGATGGAAGAGATAGTAGAAAACCCAAGCCCACTAAGTACCCCACAAGTCCTAGCATCATTTGAGGCATACACACCGCCCATAACTTACCCGGAAGAAGTAGAAGAGACTATAGGAACCCCAATAGAGGTAGAACCTTTGAACCAAACACAACTAGAGGATATAGGTTTGAATACTCATAATGATAACCTTACTCTTAGTTCTAGGGAAGTTCCTAGTTTTGATGAACCGGAGCCTCAACCAAAGCCGTTACCTAATCTTCTATCCTTAGGTGTGAATTTAGGAATTGAAAAAGGTCCCGATCCACCCATCAAACCATATAGTCCAGGTAGTCTTGGGATAAAGGTAGTAGACTCTAAGCCTTGTAGAGAGGAAGCTGACGTAGGAGTGGAAAATGACATTACATGCTTACATCACCCATTTTTGATTGATCACAAGAAACATTATGGGTTTAAACCGGGTTTATTAGGTCAAGATAGGTCCCCAACTAGTAGTCTCTTGAAGTTGATAGAAAATGATCTCTTTCTAGGAGAAAATTTTAATCCACCCATTAACCCGATTGAATTTGGTAAGGTTATGATGATAGGAGCACACCCCTTTGAGCATATAATTCATCCACCACACTTTCCTCACGAGGCATATTTCCACCCTAAGGGTGTGTATCGCTACTTCCACCCACACTTAATCCTAAGTGTAGGGAGAACCTCCCCTATTTCCGTTAAATAAGGGTAGAGTCAGGCTCGTGACTCGAACAAAAACAAGCGCTTCTTGGGAGGCAACCCATGTTTTGTGTGATTTTATTTGTTTGTTTGTTATTTGCTTCCGTATGCATGCTTAATTTTTATTGTTGGTAGATCATGTTTCTAAACTAAAATGTGGAAATACTTTACTTTGTTGTTTTGACCTAGTCTTAACTCCACCTAAAGGTATTTTTGCAAAAGATAAGTGTAAGGGGAAACCCCAAATATGTTTTTTAAGAAACAAACCGATCATGATTCTCCACAATATTAAATGAACATGTATATTCGTACTTGTTAGAGTCAAATGCTTGTATTGAGTCATAATGAAGTTTTGCAGGATTTTCCAGGAAGTAGGACCAAGTTTTTCCAGAAATTTTCCGGAAACTTAACATAAGGATTTCTGCAGGTCAATTCTGACGGCGTCAGGAGTAAAAATCTGGAAATTTTACTGGTTTTGTTTTTCTAACGGAGTCTTATGGTTTTTGTAAATTATTAAGTTTTATAATCTCCAGGAGATCTGCAAACTTCATTCCACAAGCATTATATCTTATCTTGTTTTCTAGGATTTAGAAACTTATATAGGATGCCGCCGATTTTACGCGAGGTTGTCTTGTCTATTTTGTCAGATTTTACAGGTTATGTATGACAAGAAGATGATTTATATTCTGGAAGGGAAGCTTTGATTGTTCATTTTCTTGGAGGAAGATTTAACCTGGCCATCCTATTATCCATACCGAGCGAATCAGGAGAGTATTTGATTTCATTCTCTTTACTTTTTCACTTTTACATTCTTTACTTGAACATTGGGGACAATGTTCATCTTAAGTGTAAGGGGAGGGTAAAAAGATGATACCTTACATATGCACTTTCGCTTGAGTTTGCTTTGTTTGATGGTAGATGTGTAATAAAACTATGAGAAATACTTGTTAGTGCAATTTTAGCGCCAAATTTAAATTTTTTTACAACATTTAGGAGTGAAACTTTAGCCATAGCAAGCGTCTCATGGATAGGAGATTGTATGACTAGCACATAACCGTATATTCAGAAAAATTTTCCACCCAAAAATGTGAGGTTCGCCTTTAGATTTGATAGGAAAAGCATTTATTATTAGTGATTATGAGTGTACCGGTAGCATTTAGATTCTAGAACTTGCGTTAGTGATGCATCCCGAGACCGCTAGTGAGACTACATTCGTGTGGTAGGATTTACTACATGATAAGAGGCATTAGGATTACCCTTGTGTTAAACCCGTATTATAATTACTTGACCATTTAAGTCATATTACTTGGCTAGTTAAGTCAACTAATTTTTCCCACACCCTTAGCGTTGTACCCATTTTTGGTACACGAAACCCCTAGTACACCCCTCCGAGCCTATCTTTTCATTTCTAACTTTAAGCATTTTACTTAAAGGAAGAATTTGTTACACCCCACTTAAATGTACAACCAAATCGCCTTAGCCTTCCGTGTATGCGCTCATCTTTAGTGCATTATTGTTATTTGTTAAACCCTAAGTTAACTATCTAATTGATTACATGGTTGCTAAGTCGAGTCATATCCTTGTACATATTGTTTTGGGACGATTGGGACTCATGGGTAAGTACTTATTTTATGAAGTAATGGGGAAGAACATCATTTATTACCCCCATATGTACGTTAATCTTAAAAGTGCTCCAAGTGTTTTGATTTTCTTAATTCGAGTCATTAGTTTAGTTTATTGTAAAGTATGTAAAGATTCAAGTATAAGGGGAATTCTCATCCCCTATGATGTATTATTTTGGATGGTAGGGTAAGAGTGTAATCCTAAAAAAAAAAAAAAAAAAAAAAAAAAAAAAAAAAAAAAAAAAAAAATCAAGAAAAAGTAAAAAAAAAAAAAAATATAGAAAAAGAAAAAAAGAGAAAAAAAAAAACATACGGACTACTATCCCGTTTCATTCTATGTTTATTTTATGTTTTTGTTATTTTTCATTTATTAGCTTAAGTCGAGTCTAGTCTTGGCTTAGCAACGCCATATTGTACATGTAATTAACCAAGATTGTTAACTCGCCACCAGTAAAACTTCCTTTATCCAACAAAACCGTGTATTTCATATCCCTACACCTAACATTACAACCCTTTAAAAGACCTCTTTGATAGTTTATCCTAGGTGCTTACGCCATGTGGTGGAGGTTTGATCATTTCCCAAGCCTATGGTAATCTATTTTGCTATGACAGGTAGTGAGAGATATCTTCCGTTTCCATATTGTAATTTATACTTTATTACACCCGAGAGATGTGAGTATCTAAACACTATTTGTGAGGTGCTTGTGTATGACCTCCGTGCTTGTCTATTGGTCTTTAGTGGAACGATTATTTGTTGTAATTACTTTTATATTAGTGTTAAATGACCCCTAACTTGTCTTTTGAGTAGAATAAAAGCGCATTTGCTTGAGGACAAGCAAATCTCAAGTGTAAGGGTATATGATGAGGCGAAAAATGATCTGTTTTTAGGGGGTCATTTAAGCCCGAATCCGAATTTATTTGATCAAATATTGCCCTAAATTGTTCCTTTTGTGATTTTAGGTACTTTGGGAGTGAAATCTGGAAAAGGAAGCAATTCGGACGTTTTTGGAGCATAAAAGTGAAGAAAACGCCAAAGTTTTAATTTTCCATGCTGGGAACAGTGCATGACGGCGTCAAGAGGAGTTTCCTGACGGCGTCGAGAGTAAAAGTCCATGACGACCCAGAAGAGTTTTGACGGCGTCATGAAGGTAGGGCGTCAAGAGTTAAAGTCGTGACGGCTAGGAAATGCAATGTTCTTGACGGCGTCAAATGTAGATCTTGGCAGTCCGAGGATTGTTTTGGCGGCGAGGTGACGGCGTCACCTATTTGATCTTGACGCCGTCAGACCCCTTTTTCTATATATAGTTTTCTAATTTTTCACATTTAAAGAGAGAAGTTTTGGGAGAAACCCTAAGTACGATTTTGGTGTAACTTTACAGGTTTTTCAAGGGTTCCAACCCCTTGATACCTTGCATGATTAATCAAGATAAGTGTTCTTCTAATTCAATCAATATGTCTATGTGTTGGTTGTCTATATCATGTTCTTGTCTTAATTTCATCATGTTAGGCTAGATCCTTTTTTGTGTTTGCTTAGATCTAATGAAACCTAGATATTGATTATGTGTTGATTACTTGTTTATTCTTGTCTTGGATGAATGATTTATATGTTAGGCTTAAGAAAACTGGCAGATCTCCAATTGGTAACATGCTTGAACGTCTTAAGAAACATGAACCAACGCGCACTAGGTCTTTATTGGTTGTATTTAATGCATGAGCCACTGTTTACAATCCCTATAGTTGTGCTGGGCATGGTGTAGGAGGAGATAAGAGCTCATAGAATTGGGGAGTTATGTGTGCCACCCCATGAATGGTATTAAGGAATACGATCCGTCATCCATGCAATTATAACAAGTAATTAACGTGTAAAAGATATCTAGGGAGTAGTGAAATCTAAGTAAACACATTTTCTCCAATTACTGCTCACAACTTTAGTATAAATTAGTTTACTTTCATTTCTAGTATTTTATTTTGATTGCATCTTAGTATTGGGTTAGTTGAATAGCAACTAATTTCGCCCACTCTTCCAAAACCCGAGATTTTAATTTGCTTTAAAAAAAATATATAAAAACACAAAAATAATCATCCCTCACCTTTAGAACTAGTATTTAGGCTTTCTAATCCTAGCGACACTATTCCTAAGCTGAACGATCAATCCCCCGGTACTTGTCACTATACTATACTACAACGATCAGGTACACTGCCTGGTGGGGGTTGTAAGCTTCTCGAGATCCCTCGAGAGGTAAAGCCTGTTGCGATTCCCACGCATCAAAGTGTTTTTTAGGCTAAGTGGGGCCCTGGGTAAAATTTGCAAAAATACAAGGATGATGGAAACTTAAATTTGAGCTGGTAGGCTATCTAAGGAAACAAGTTTCACAGCTTCAATTCAAACACACAATTCTATTTAAATCTCTCAATATTTGGAAAAATTTAGAACATGAACTTTTGACTTTTGAAGAAAACTTAGAAAGTTGACTTATTTGGATTTTAATCACAGTTTACTTATTGATTATGTTCTAACAAGCTATAATGAGACTAAATTATGATACTACAACAACTTATAAGCTAAACTTAGTGATTATGGACCCTAAAACCTATGACAGTTAACTGTCAAGCAAGATTAATGGTGAGTTTGACTTTTAATGAGATAATGTCCAATCTAATGGTCAATATGAACTAGAATGGACCTAAGGAACTTGATTGAGCCAGCATATGTTACAAGTAACAACAAAAACACACCCAAACAGTATTAACCAAACACCCCTATTTATGACAGTTAAGATGATTTTCAAAGCAAACTTGTAACTAACACCTAAAACATGAAATCTAATCTTATTTTAACACTAAATAAGCACAATTAAACTGAAATAAGAACTAATTTACCTAAGCTACAGTGATTTACAAAAAATTAAGAAAGTGCTTACATGAGCTGCCAGTTAGCAAGCAATGAACCAAGTACCACTTATTCTATCCTATGCCTCCCCTGAAGCACCTAAAGCCATATGAACCATATATCCACCCTGCTTCCATTCTGAATCAACTCATTCACCATTTTACACACCTGTTGACTTTATTGACTGGAGGACTTTTTTAAAGCTAAAATCTATTTTGAACCTTACTGAGCTTATGAAAGCTTATGAATATCTTAGTATGAGCTTAATGAAACAGATTCAACACTTGTTAACAAGATGAGAGGGTTTTGAGATTCTTATGCAAAACTGCAAATGAGAAATTTAAATAATAACATATGAAATTAACTTCAAGGATGATTCATATTACACGAATTAACTTGACTACAATTGTTTTTGACTAAAATTACAACTTGAAAAAGAAAATTAAGCTTAGATGATTACATTAGATTAAAACTACTCTACTACTACTCTACTGCTACACTAACTGCTTTCTTCTCTCTTTTCTTTTCTTTTATAAGCCTTGGAGACTTCCACTATCTTTCCCATCTCTCTTTTGAGCCATTGGATGAACCAGTTTGATCATGGCCGTTCAAATTTATATTGGCGGGAAAAGGGAAGGTGGGCAGGTTGAGTGTTTCTGGTGGGATAATTTAATGAGGGGGGGGGGTTTGGTTGAGTTGGTGTGTACATTAATGATAGTTGGTGGAGAAGGTGAGGAGGGGGGGACAAAATACCAGGGATTAAGGGTGTGTGGGAGGTTAGGGATGAACAGTAAACGGGGGTTGGGGGTTGACTGTGTTGACCGGGGTTATTATAAGTGGGATTGGGCTTGGTGTTGGGCTAGGGGTGGATTAGGGATTGGATTGGGGTGGGCTGTGTTTGTGGACCAGGTTTGGGATTTGTTTGGTTTATATAATAACACAAGGGTCCACTTGGTTTGTAAATATATCACAAGGACCTAAGTTGTAATTTGGCCAAACTTGAGGACTGAAAATGATACTTCCCAAAATTTATTATAAGGACCAAACTTGCATAGTTTAAATATCCAAAACCCATTTTTGCAATTTTTGTACTTTTCAAAATTCCCGGGGACCATTTATGTCAATTTTCAAAATCCGGGGACTAAAATTGTAATTTCACCAATCTTTCATTCCAAGGACTATTTTTGACACATTTTGATTTTCTAAGGACAAAAATTGAGTTTCCTTCCAAAAATATCCCACCAGGGACCAATTTTGTCAATTACTGAAACTTCAGGGACTGAATTTGTAAATTTCCAAAACTTTCCCAATTTTTCACCAAAGGACAAAATATGACAACTTATGATTGTAAAAGGACCTTTGGTGATAATTTTCTATATTTTGAATTACCAGGGACTAGTTTTGTAATTTTATGAAAGTTGGGGGACTGAAACTGCCAATTTTGCAAACTTTGTACGTTTTTCATCTGTTTTTGCTCATTTTGCATCTAAAACATATAAAACACAATTTTGAAATATTTTTAGTATTTTGATGCATTACTGAGTGTTTTTGTATGTTTTGCAGTTCAGATTTGACCAAAAATGATGAGTGTTTGAGCACTCATCAATCCCCCACACTAAACTATTGCTAGTCTCTAGCAATAACTGTTTTGAAAACTTGATGGATTTTAAAATCTTTACCAAAAGCCATCACTTCTGGAGTAGCCAGGTGTAAGAACTGTGGCACACCTTATAACCGTGTGATTTTGAGCAAACCACCAGCTGTCAACGGATTTGATTAGTTTTTACCAGAAGCCGTTTGCTTCTGGACTAGCCAGCTCTTGATGGAATAGTCAACATCTTGGTGAGCTGATTACCAATTATGGATTTTCCACTGCCTTTACCACAAGCCATAATCTTGCGGGCTAGCCAACTCATTCGCTTTATGGGATATGGGGAGTTGAGGAACCATACAATTTTGGGCAAATTGCAAGCCATAAACGGATTTGAGATGTCTTTACCAAGAGCCGTTTGCTCCTGGACTAGCCAATCCATTTTGTAGCTTAGACAAGGCGGACTGATTACCACAAAAATTTTGAAGCACCAGTGAAAAACTTTTGAATTTTTTTTTTAAATTTTAGCTTAAAACGGGGGTATTAGATAGTAAAATGTGATAAAATTCGCTAGAATAGCGAATACCCCCCCACACTTAGGATGAATATTGTCCTCAATATTCAAAGTCCCGGCTATTATGCCGACATTTTGAACGTAAAAGGGCAACATTACAAGCTAAGCGTGGAAAACACCATTTTGTTTTTTCACTTCATTTGTAACCATAGCATGGGGGACTCCCCCACACTTAGGGTGAAAACCCTATATGAATGCTATTGTTTTTGTTTACCGAGTCTCTAGCTTGACTCGACCCCGAATTCATTTGTCCTTGGGGAAGCATGATGTGGAAGAAACAATCTCAATCGGACTTTCATTCAAGATGTTTGGACAAACATTTGAAGCACGTGAAAGTTCCACACTGATGAGATAAGTATCCGGCTCAAGATAATGATACATGAAAATGCCGGGATCGAAGATGGTATCTTCATTCCTGAAGGAGTGAAGAACAAGAGAAGTCACCTTATAGGTGAAGAAAAGGAAGAAAACCATGATGTAAATCATGATTTGATTTTCTTCCTCGAAAGCAGGCTCAATAGCCTGAATTTAGATTTCTAAGGTTAAGCTCGTAAACAACCCGGGAGGGTGGGTGGGAATTTGCAAATTCTCATAATTGAGAGCATCTCCCCCCGGGCTATCAAATTCCGGAGGAGTCATGATATGATGAGTGAGTTCACCGGAGAACTCCTCATGAAGAGAATTATTCACAAGATGTGAATATGTGAATTCATGTTCCGAAATAGACTCATCACAATCCTCATTCTGAATATCAAATATTGGATTATCAGAAATCAAAGTGAATTCAGAATCGAATTCAAATAGAGGATTGGTGAGAGTGGTATTGAAAGTTTCGGGAACAAAGAGATTAACATTCTCTATTGGACTGTTGGGATCAGAAGTGAGTGACGGATCATGATAAAGGAGACTTTCAATTTCTCCCAGATCAGCTTCGAAGTCAAGGAGACCATCATCACTTTCCAAGGAAAGTGGATCGATGTGAGTAAGTTCATCGGCGAACTCCTCAAGAATAGGATCAGCATCAGACTGTGGGAGTGATGCCTCAATATACTCAATGTCTCCATGAGATGTACAATGATCATTAAAATCTGAGAAAGTCTCAAAATGATCGTTTGAACACTCAAGAGGGGAAGGAATATCACACATATGCTCAAGAGTTCCCTGTGACTCTCCTGGGATTGGGACAAGGATCTCAACACTAGACTTTATTAATTCGTCCGATTCCTTATTAGGAACAGTGTCAAGATGCTCATCCCCCATGCTCAAAGAGTGAGTGGGAACCTCGGGTGTGATAGCAGTTGTTTGAGATGGAATCTCAACTACTGGGATATCCACTGATGAACTTGATGAAGCTTTGTAAAATTGAAGGATATCAAGTGTATCTTCATCATCACTGTCATCATGGATAAAACGGAACTGAGAGCTAGATCTGGCTGCTTTTTCTTTTGCAATTGATTCCCTCACAGATTTTTCATAGGCATCTTGGGAATTTATTCTAGCAGCCTGCTCTTCAGCCAGCAATTCTTCCATGGATTTTTTATTAGTATGTCTTTGGGCAAAGTCTTTAACTAAATCCTTAAGCTCATCAACGATTTTCATCATATTTTGCATTTCTGGAAGAAGTGCTTGATTCATATCGTACTGTGGAGGTTGGTTGTAATAAGGTGTGTCAAAATTGTCACAAGGATATGGATTACCCGTTTGACAATCTGAGCTGAAGTGTGGACCTCCACAGTAATCATAACAGTAAAACTGTTGAGGCTGTGAGTCGTATGTGCTAGAGTCATAATTGTTATCGGGAAACTGCTCATAGACAATCGTGTTTCCCGATTGACAATCAGAACTGTAGTGTGAACCACCACAGTACTCACAACAGTAAAACTGCTGAGACTGATGGTGTGGTAGCTGGTGGAACAAATTAGTGGTGTCATGATAGGAATAGGGATCTTGGTTATAGACAAACCCGTTTCCTGACTCTACTATGCCACAACTGGGGCAATTGCCACCATTATGAGGATTACCACACTATTGGAAAACCAGAAAGTGTGGATGAGACATAGAAAGAATCAAAGGTGTATAGAGGGGTAGGGATGAAGAATCAAAGATGTGAGAGGGTAAAGGTGAATATTTTTGGGTTTTTGGAAATACATTTTGTACAAAAAGGAAAGAAAATGTTTTTGTGTTCGTTGAAAACTTGATTTAAAAAGTTTTCGGGAACAGTTTTGTTTTTATAAGAAAATATGAACAAATGATTGATAAATGTACAATGGAACGAATTCCAAAAGCACTAATCAGCAAACCGTTTAGAAAACGCACACAACCTCCCCGGCAGCGGCGCCAAAATTTGATTGGCTCTGAACGGTCAAACTAAACTGACCAGGTGATGGTCAACAAGGTCAAACAGCCTAGAGTCAATGCTCCGCAGAATATAGTGGTTTCCCCGGGTCGTTATGTCCCGACGAGGTGTGGATGGTTAACAAACGGTTTTGTGATCGGGTGAATTTGAACAGAAAAAGGTTTGAGTGAGATTAAACTAAGGAATATACGAAGAAATAGCTTAAACAAGCTATATGAATAAGACAGGAAAGTCAGAAAAACCAGAAACGTTTAAAACTTAAAACGCGTATGTTCACGTTTAAATAAAACGTAAACGTACAAAATTAAAAGTGAAAACTGAAATCTGAAAACCCCCAGGGGGTGAAAATGACTTTTTTACAAACTAAAAGATAAAAGAAAATTTTTAGAAAATTAAAATTATTTTTTACACTATTTAATTATTTAATATTAATTAAAAACTATTTAATACTAATTATTAATATTTAAAACACTTAAATACAATATTATATTAATTAAACACTAGAAAAATGAAAATAAAATTCCTAAAATTATAAAATAACTAAAAACAAGTTTTAAAATTAAAAATATTTATTTTTGTCTTTTTGTGAATTATCTATTAATTAATTACTAATTAAACATTAATTACCTAATTAAACTATTTTAAATTAAGAAAAATAGAAAATGAACAGTAAAAATTATAAGAAAATTTCTAAAATTATTTTACAACTTATAAAAGCTAGAGAAAATATAAAAACTAGGTTTTACTTAATAAAAACTAATTATGCTATTTTAAACTTAATATTAATTAATTATTAATAAAACTAAGATTAATTCTAATAAATACTAAATGATAAAATAAAAATCTGAGAAAATTACTATAAATACTTTAATATAAGAGGAATTTAAGAAAAATATAAAAAAGCTAAGTTCTTAATAAAAATATAAAAAGGAAAATTAAAATTAAATTACATTAAATAGAAACTATCACTTAATATTAAATTGTTTTTTCTTGATTTTTCTTTTACAAACCTATTTTATAACTAAAAACAACTAACTTTTGTAAAAACAACTTTTTTGAAAATCAAAATTAAGCACTGTGGATGGTTATTAGCACCAAAGTTGACTTTTGTTGACCAAATAAACAAATAAGCTCAAATGAGCTTAAGTGGGACCCACTATGGGTGATTCTGGTTCAAATGAGTTATTGGGACATGATTGAGCAGGAATAAGCACTAGTGGTCCACTGGATAAGTCAATAAGCAAAATAAGCACTTCCAAAAATCCAATCCCACACAGATTTTGGGACAAAGTTTAAAGGCTAATTCAGGTGGGGCCCAGTGGTTCTCAGGTCAAAGCTTTGGTCAAAACCCCAAGCCTGGTAGCAGGGGGGTTGGGAAAAACAAAATTGGTGGCTAGAAAACCACCACCAAGTGGTGGTTGTGGGGCTGTGGTCTGTGCAGCATGGGATGCACTCCCCCTGCAAGTGTTTTTGAGGCTAAGTGGGGCCCTGGGTAAAATTTGCAAAAATACAAGGATGATGGAAACTTAAATTTGAGCTGGTAGGCTATCTAAGAAAACAAGTTTCACAGCTTCAATTCAAACACACAATTCTATTTAAATCTCTCAATATTTGGAAAAATTTAGAACATGAACTTTTGACTTTTAAAGAAAACTTAGAAAGTTGACTTATTTGAATTTTAATCACAGTTTACTGATTGATTATGTTCTAACAAGCTGTAATGAGACTAAATTATGATACTACAACAACTTATAAGCTAAACTTAGTGATTATGAACCCTAAAACCTATGACAGTTAACTGTCAAGCAAGATTAATGGTGAGTTTGACTTTTAATGAGATAATGACCAATCTAATGGTCAATATGAACTAGAATGGACCTAAGGAACTTGATTGAGCCAGTATATGTTACAAGTAACAACAAAAACACACCCAAACAGTATTAACCAAACACCCCTATTTATGACAGTTAAGATGATTTTCAAAGCAAACTTGCAACTAACACCTAAAACATGAAATCTAATCTTATTTTAACACTAAATAAGCACAATTAAACTGAAATAAGAACTAATTTACCTAAGCTACAATGATTTACAAAAAATTAAGAAAGTGCTTACATGAGCTGCCAGTTAGCAAGCAATGAACCAAGTACAACTTATTCTATCCTATGCCTCCCCTGAAGCACCTAAAACCATATGAACCATATATCCACCCTGCTTCCATTCTGAATCAACTCATTCACCATTTTACACACCTGTTGACTTTTATTGACTGGAGGACTTTTTTAAAGCTAAAATCTATTTTGAACCTAACTGAGCTTATGAAAGCTTGTGAATATCTTAGTATGAGCTTAATGAAACAGATTCAACACTTGTTAACAAGATGAGAGGGTTTTGAGATTTTTATGCAAAACTGCAAATGAGAAATTTAAATAATAACATATGAAATTAACTTCAAGGATGATTCATATTACACAAATTAATTTGACTACAATTGTTTTTGACTAAAATTACAACTTGAAAAAGAAAATTAAGCTTAGATGATTACATTAGATTAAAACTACTCTACTACTACTCTACTGCTACACTAACTGCTTTCTTCTCTATTTTCTTTTCTTTTATAAGCCTTGGAGACTTCCACTATCTTTCCCATCTCTCTTTTGAGCCATTGGATGAACCAGTTTGATCATGGCCGTTCAAATTTATATTGGCGGGAAAAGGGAAGGTGGGCAGGTTGAGTGTTTCTGGTGGGATAATTTAATGAGGGGGGGGGGGCTTGGTTGAGTTGGTGTGTACATTAATGATAGTTGGTGGAGAAGGTGAGGGGGGGGGGGGGACAAAACACCAGGGATTAAGGGTGTGTGGGAGGTTAGGGATGAACAGTAAACGGGGGTTAGGGGTTGACTGTGTTGACCGGGGTTATTATAAGTGGGATTGGGCTTGGTGTTGGGCTAGGGGTGGATTAGGGATTGGATTGGGGTGGGCTGTGTTTGTGGACCAGGTTTGGGATTGGTTTGGTTTATATAATAACACAAGGGTCCACTTGGTTTATAAATATATCACAAGGACCTAAGTTGTAATTTGGCCAAACTTGAGGACTGAAAATGATACTTCCCAAAATTTATTATAAGGACCAAACTTGCATAGTTTAAATATCCAAAACCCATTTTTGCAATTTTTGTACTTTTCAAAATTCCCGGGGACCATTTATGTCAATTTTCAAAATCCGGGGACTAAAATTGTAATTTCACCAATCTTTCATTCCAAGGACTATTTTTGACACATTTTGATTTTCCAAGGACAAAAATTGATTTTCCTTCCAAAAATATCCCACCAGGGACCAATTTTGTCAATTACTGAAACTTCAGGGACTGAATTTGTAAATCTCCAAAACTTTCCCAATTTTTCACCAAAGGACAAAATATGACAACTTATGATTGTAAAAGGACCTTTGGTGATAATTTTCTATATTTTGAATTACCAGGGACTAGTTTTGTAATTTTATGAAAGTTGGGGGACTGAAACTGCCAATTTTGCAAACTTTGTACGTTTTTCATCTGTTTTTGCTCATTTTGCATCTAAAACATATAAAACACAATTTTGAAATATTTTTAGTATTTTGATGCATTACTGAGTGTTTTTGTATGTTTTGCAGTTCAGATTTGACCAAAAATGATGAGTGTTTGAGCACTCATCAGAGAAGAAAGCCTAACTTCCATTAAAAGCCCATTAAACCAAATGATGTTGTCAAACATCCAACATCAAATTCCTCCTATATCTTCAACATTACATACCTTACACCTCACTCTCCTTCCAACCAACATTACATATCAACAACCTTTACAAACCTCATATCCTTCTATCTTACACTCAAACCTCAAAACCTTTACACACTCAAACCTCATAACCTTTACTCACCTCAACCTCAAATTTCATCTCCTTGTACACCTAATGCACCATCTATAACACCCTTCTACCAAGAAATCTCTTTCATAAACATCGCTCTTTCACTCTCACAAATCACATCACTTGATACTCATTTCCCATCTTCTCCAATAACTCCACCTAGTCATCCTTACAAAAAGATTCAACCATATAACTATTCCCTACACTCTACATAGTGTGTCATCACCACTACAACTTTACCCATGAAGGTCAAACCATATTTCAAGATACACAAACCTCATGTTCACTCAAATGAACCCTTTCACAAACCTCATCATAATAACCAAACATCCATCCTTGTTCCCAAAAATACACCTTCATCTCACCCACATAAGCCATATGAAGAGCATGTTCAATATCAAAACAACAATCCCAATCTCATTCCTAACACCTCACATTTTGTTCAACCTACCAATCCACCATCCAAAACATCCTCCACTCATGAAGCATCCTATTCTTCCACAACTTCATTCTCATCCATTCATGATTACCCAAACTCACAAATATCTCCACCACCAAGAGTATCACCACCACCTCCTACCAACACACATGTTATCCCTATGTTGCATGTCCAATCATCCATCCCTAATAACAACCACACTCCACCATCATCACCTTCCTCCGAACACTTAAAGTTCATTGAAGAACTCAAGAAAGCCCATGAGCTTTGTGCTCTTCTTGCCTTACACCTTGCTCAATGCAACTTGGAACAACTTTCCTCTAGCTCTCCTTCATCACCCCACAACTTGAATTAAGTTGAAAAACATGTCAACAATTGACCTTGTGGCATCTTTTCTCCTAAAAACCATTGCATTCAATGAACACTTCACTTGGATTGAATATCTTCTCACTAGATCACATCCAATACCCTCACTTGAACACATCCAAAACCTCAATCAACCTCTTCCGCTACAAACTCTCCACCACCAAACTCTCCAACACTCATGCACCCAAACATATACCTCCATAAATCCAACAATATTACCTTAACTTAACCATTTTCATTCCAAACACTCAATAATCAACCATCTAAGCATAATATATGCTTATGATTTTTCACTTTCAAATAAGAATCAACCAATCTTTTGTTACAAGCAAGTCCGATGGCTCTCTTTGGCAAATTATGATCTTTAACATAATCACCTTGAATTAATTGTTATGTATCCTTAATATTTGTTTGCTATGCTTGTTATTTGTATATTGCATATTTTTCTATGTATGCTTGTGCTTCTAATATTTTTGCAGCCAAGATTCCCATTGCTCGATTCCTTGGTGCCCTCGAACGAGGGGGAGCACACATCAAGGGGGAGCTTTCATCCCGTCTAACTTCATTTATTAAGCTAGTCGGCATAACCTTTTTGATTCTACAAAAGGGGGAGAAGTGAATATAAACTCACTAAATACATGTCTAAAAATTAATTTTTAGACTTGATGAGTTTAGATTTTGTAATCATCAAAAAGAGGGAGATTGTTGATATAAATAATGCCTAAAAACATTATTAACATTTATCGATATCTCTATGTTTTGATAATCACAAAACGTAAACCCATTAAGCTAAAAATTATAACATAAACAAGTATTTAGTGATAAATATTCACTTTACATCCAAATCACTTAAGGTATGAATAAACAAAGTGTTTATTGCATTCTATGATTAAAGGAACATTTTTCTTAAACACTAGACTTTTTATAAAATGTCACAAAACATTTTATATCTTTTACAAAATCATTTTTGGAAATAAAAGAATATGCTTAAATCATTATAAATATATGAATTCAAATTTTTAACCAAAAATGGTAAAAATGTTCCAGAAAAACCTTCCCCGGTAAAAGACAAAATTTATGGCCGTTTTGGGAGGGCGGCCCCCTTAATAATTAAGGGGACTGTCCCCTAATT
The DNA here is from genome assembly GCA_030686995.1 of Artemisia argyi. Taxonomy (NCBI): domain Eukaryota; kingdom Viridiplantae; phylum Streptophyta; class Magnoliopsida; order Asterales; family Asteraceae; genus Artemisia; species Artemisia argyi. The sequence goes on along the minus strand of CM060709.1, from coordinate 77,049,268 downwards.
AAGGGGATCGGCCACGCTCCTAAACAATATTTTTTCTTATATAAAATACTGGCTCAAATCTGGCATTTTTCCTCACCTTTTGCACTATAAACTTTCTGATCTAAATCTTCTATACCATTCTCTTAAACCCTTTGATCATATAATCATAAGCTTTTGTTTTCAAGTGATCCAAGCTTCAACCTTTCAAGTGCAAGAGAAGAATACTTCAATCATTCAAGACATGAAGTATTACAACTTGTTGTGACCTCCACAACCAAGTTGTTTGTGCATCATCACTTGTATAGTTTTTCATCCATTTGTGTATTAATTTTGAATATTGGTTAGATAGAAGTAAACATAAGGAGTTAGGCTAGTAAGGTGTGTAGGTAGAGAAGCTGTGAATTGATTATGGTGTGCAAGTAGTATAGGTGTGAAGAAGAAGTAGTGTGATTAGGAAGTGCTTAGGTGTGAAGAAGTTGTGAAGTAGTTGTGAAGAAGTTGTGAAGAAGTTGTGTAAAAGTTGTGAAAAAGGTGTAACGAAGTTGTGGTGTGATAATTGGTGTGTAAGGTTTTCTCCGCCATAAGGGAGCTTGTTGACATAGTGAAGAAAACTCTCTAGTTAGGTGCTCGGGGAGTGGAGTAGGGCAAGGAAGGTGTCCTTGTAGCCGAACCACTATAAATCTCTTGTCTCGCGGTTAGATCTTTCCATCTCTTACTTATTATTTTGCTTATATCGTTATTACTTTTGTAGACGTAGACATATATATATATTGTTGCTCATATAGTGCTAGTGTTGATTTCACTTAAAGATTAAACAAAAGTTTCATTAAAACAAAGTTTTTACAATCAAACTAAAAATGTAACATACATATAATTGATCATTTCGATCAAGTATAGTTTTCATACAAAATATAATTAAAGATTACAAAATAAACATTTACTTACTTATCTCTCGTATATAGCTATAATTGTTTATATTATGCATGTGTTGATTCCACATACTTAGCTTATATTATTATTATTGTTCATACTTAGATACAGTTGTTTATATTGTTCAAGATTTGAGTTCACATAAGATCGAATCAAAGTTTTAAAAGTAAACAAGGTTTTAAAACTAAACTAAGTTTTCATGATAAAAAAAATGACGTAAAACTATTCAACTCCCTTCTAGTTTTCCACATGTTTGTTGGTTACTTTGTATCATTTAATTATTTTTAAATGCTTTTTCATGGTTGAATTTTTTTTTAAAAAAAAGATAAAGCTGTTTGCTGATTGTAAAACGAGTATTAAAATAACAACGTTTATCGTTCATTGCTTCAAATTGCTATAAAACATGTTACATTTTGTAAATTAAATTTAGAATCTTCATTATTACCAAGTATTTATTAATGACAACTAAATTACATGTATTATTTTAATCTAAGTACACCCATATAAAATAATGAAATTGAATTTTTATTTTTTAAAGGTTTATCATTAAAGGATAGCGATTCTCTTATATTTATTTTAACATGATACATCATGTTAGTCAATAACAATTAACTTTTGCAAATGATCCCACTTCAAGTAATATTTGAGGGCCTACTTTTGTAACTCTACTCAAAATATTTATAAACACGACATATCATGTTTAAATGAACATAAGAAGATCTTTTATCATTCATTAAAATAGGAGTAAACTTCAACGCACATGCCTTTGTTTTGCCAATTTTCACAATTTACATCTATGTGTAGAAAAGTTAGAACATTTACGTTTTCCGTCAACAAATGTTATACAATATACATTTCTAGAGACAAATGATGCAAACTTTTTACGGTTATCTACAAACATGGATCTAACATAAGGAGTGTTTTTATCTTTTTACTTGTGATAGCGATGTATTTCGTAATTTCTTGTTTTTATCTTTTTGTATTGTTGCTTCACAGTATCATAAAACCTTGAAATAAAAAACATCTTCTAATCTAAAAGAAAACAAAACACAACATCAATTAAAAAAAAAAACACAAACACCAAACCTGGGTTCGTTGGATTTGATTCTCGGATTTTTTATTGAAAAAGTGTATACTCCTCTAGCTGCATTTGTAATTAAAATTAAAGAATAAAAACCAAGATTATTCTCTCCAAATTTTTATTAGTCACTTTTTCAAATTCACCAATCAAATCATTAGACATACAAGTAGACTTGCTAATTAGACATAAGAATCATTTTTCATTATCTAAACTTTCAAGAAACACAATGTAGGGCTAAGCAAACGGACTGTCCTGGCCGGACGCGCTGACGGAACGAAATACTAGCGGTCCGGTCTCGGTCTCGAGTTTTTCTTTATTTCGGTCTTGATCCGGTCTAAAAACCGACCATTTTGTCTTCTTGGACCGGACCAACAGAAGGACCGGACCAGACTGAGACCGACTGGACCGGACCGAACACATTCGGTCTCGGTCTCGGTCTTGGTCTTGGTTTTTGGGCAATTTTGTTCTTGTCGGTCCGGTCCGGTCCGGTCCGGTCCTGTCTTTGACCGATGATCAGCCCTAACACAACATGATGCATCTAATTCAAATTGATATACCTCAAATATGCGATTATAGTTATTTTTCATTATTCACATTTTAACTTTTTCTCTATTTTTTTTAGATATTTTTCTAAACTTACGATTCAACCCTTCATGTATCACAAATCGACAGAACCCCACTTACACAACACAAATCACAATCCAATCCCCTATATATATACACACACACACTCAAGACCTGATTCATAGTAACACGAAACAAAAACAAAGGTTTTCAATTCTTCACTCTTTCAACCAAACCCACAAATGATTCATTAATCACTCTTATTTTTTATTGAATATAATAAAGTTTTAATGAAATCTGTTCATATAATTGTTTTTATATAAAACTTTATTGATTGACATTTTGGTGTTGAATTTTATACAGATTTTATAGTGATCTTGTGAAGGATTTGATTCAATTCCATAATGGCATTGGTATGATCATTCTATTTTTTTTTAATTGTTTGATGTTTAGTGTTTGGTTTTTAAGGTTTGATTTTGGTTTTTATATAAGGTGTTTGATGAAATTCCTGAGTGAGTTTTAGTGTGACCTTTTAAAGTTGTCTGATCATCAAGGTTTATGTTTGGTTTTTAAGGTTCGATTTTGGTGTTTTTGGTAGGATTGTTTTTATGCACGTAACGTGTTTGATGAAATTCCTGACTAAGTTTTGATGAGTTATTAATTAAAGTTGTCTGATCATTAATGGGAGATGTTGATGTGAGTCTTTGAAGATCATTAGGACCGAGACTAGCCTTATTTTTCTATCATACAATAGAACTCGATAAATTAATAGTCGATTAATTAATAAACTCTTTAAAATACTTGATGCTTTTTGCAGGTTCGGATTCATTCATTTATAGATAAATTAATATTATTAATTAATAAATTTAGGTGGTCCCATGAGTATTAATTTATAGAGTTTCTACTGTAGTTTAAGGGGACCGCTTAGTCACTCGTGTGTGGTTGAAGAATCTTAGATAGTTTGGATGATAGCATGTTGTGTCTGCTTAGATGACTAAATGTAGAAACCGTCTTAGGGTATATGTCGCTGTGAGAATCTTCAGTTAGATAAAGTGTTGTGTTACGAACTTGACAATATTTGAGGATCATCAGTACAGAGACTAGAATAAGGTTGAAGTTAATATTTAAGAATAGACATAGGTTGAAGTTTCAAGGAGGTGGCTTAACTTTGGACTAAAAATGGGATCAAAGGTGTGTTTTTTAATAGTTTAATATAGTATCTGCTTAGATGACTATAAACAGTAATCGTCATGGGGTATATGTCATCGTGAGAGTCTTCGGTTGAATAAGTGTTATGTTATGAAGTTGTGAAAACTTGATTTTTAGTTTCACTGCAATATTTTTCTTTGAAGTTATTATGTAAGGATAGAAAAAGTTGAATTTTGACGAGACTGCTAAGCATTGGGCTAAAATGCCATCACGCCTGTGTTGTTGAACAATTTATGATAATTTGGATGATATCATATATAAGCCTAGATGACTAAATATAGAAAGCATTTTGCTGTACTAGTATTGTCATGTTAATTAGTTCAATGTAAAGTTACTAACCTTGATATGTTTACTATGTCAGGACGATGAAGATTACGGTGACCTAGCTTCTATGTTTGAGCAGAATTATCGCTGTTACCCCGTTTCTTTTATTGACAAGGTTTTGATATCGTTATTCATATTACCATGATTTAAAAAAGTTAAAGAGAAAATCAAACTATCTTTCAATGGAACGTTAATTATGTGTAGCATAATTTGCATCATGAATGCTAATTATAGCACAATAGCTAAACAGATTTAGAAAATCATCCCTTTTTTTTTTGGTAATCTACCCACGTGGTCAAATGCACATTACCTCTTCAGCTTGATGTTTTGACTCTTTCTGATTATTTATTTTTGTGTATCTTACGCAGTCCCATTTGGAGAAGGGTGATAAAAGTGAGTTTAGTCTGCATTTTTCCTGGAATCACTCTGTTTTCATAAAATATGACAGGCATATAATTTAATATGTTTTTTATCTTTGGTTTTCAGTTATAATGCCTCCATCTGCTCTTGATCGCCTTGGTTAGTGGTTAACCTTTTTTTTTTTTTTTTTTTTTTTTTTTTTTATTTATTTTTTTTTTATTATTATTATTTTTTAAATATCTACAAGTTGATCGACTAAATCTATATGTTATTCTCAATTGTGCAGCGCGTTTGCAAATAGATTATCCAATGTTATTTAAACTTACAAATCCTTTGGCTAGTAAAGTTTCCCATTGTGGTGTTCTTGAATTCGTGGCAGATGAGGGACTGATATACATTCCATACTGGGTATGATTTGATCTTATACATACCAACTTAAAAAGATGCTACATGTCAAGATCTTTATTTTTATTATCATATCTTAGATGATGGAGAACATGCTGTTACAAGAAGGGGATATTGTGAATGTCAAGAATGCCAGTTTATCAAAGGGAACTTATGTGAAACTTCAGCCTCACACGACCGCTTTCCTTGATGTATCGAACCCAAAAGCCATGTGAGTTTTACTATCCATATTTTACTGTTATGGGAGATCTATGTGGACGTTGTCATATACGAGTATTGAAACTACTATATAGGCCACAAAAGTATTTTTTTTTGGTTTCATCGCCTATAGCATGTTGACACCATATCAAATACTTTGTCATTTTTAAACTTTTAAGGGCATTTTTGATGACCTGACAGTCTGACACATTGTTTTGTCGTAAACTTGTAATTGGTATATATGAAACCATATACATATTTTTAATTCCTATGAAGTAGGGTTTTTCTTTTCTTTTTTTTTTTTTTTTTTTTTTTTTTTTTTTTTTTTTTTTTTTTAAATTAATATGGGTGGCCTTGATGAAGAAAGTGGAAGACTATACACATTATCCCTTATATATTCGGGCATATAAATAAATCATCCTGACATGTTATTTTGCCAGAATTAGTATAAATAGAGCCAAATATGTATTTGGGCTTTTTCTAAAGTAGTTTCAATATATGGACAGGCTTAATAAAAAAAGTCGAATAGTCGGGTGGGCCTCCGCACGTGCATTATCCATTTTCTATAGTTGGGGATTATTCCATAAAAGAATTCCTAAACTTTGGTCTGATTTATAATTTTCCTGTATCTATTGACCATCAAATGAGTACAAAAACTATAAAAACCATCGGAAGTTTAAAAAATTCCGATTTAAGGTTACTGGTCAATATCATAACATGGCTGATGAGTACTCATTACAGATATCAGAACAAAAATTAGTTTTTTTGGCAATAACCCCTTGTATATATGGGAAAGTTCTTAAATTATTGGCTTATTTCTATTTGAACTGCCAGCTTAGAGACCTCATTAAGAAGCTACTCTTGTTTAACTACTGGTGACACGATCATGGTGCCATATAACAACAAGAAGTTTTATATCGACATAGTTGAAACTAAACCATCAGCTGCAATAAGTATAATTGAGACTGACTGTGAAGTTGACTTTGCTCCCCCACTCGACTATAAAGAACCTGAAAAACCTTTGAAATCTACAGTGTCTTCTGAAGGTTGGTTTCTGGTTCTATTAAACTTTGCCTTCAGTTTTTCTCGTTGAACAGTTCTAAATGTGAATGTTTAATGGCAGTTGAAGAAGAACCTCCTAACAAAATTCCCAAATTCAACCCGTTCAGTGGTTCAGCAAGAAGGTTAGATGGAAAACCGGCTGAGGCTGTTGCCGCACCGGTGCTTCCGCCACACAAGGCCGAAGCTACTACTAGTGATACCAATGGCTCAACACCATCAACCTCTGGTTCAAGAAAACGTTCTGGAAAGCTTGTTTTCGGTTCAAATGCAGATCAAAATTCAAATGGGGCGCCAAAAGTATGTTCTTTTTCTTGAGATTGTTGTGTTGCTTTTTCTCACCGTTACTATTTGATAGGACAATTTCGACATGTGTTTTATCTTAAATGAGCTAAATTTTAAAAAATCATGCTTAGAGGGGAACGGATGAAACGGTTTAAAATTGTGTCATAAGGGCACCTTCTATGGACACATGATTTATGCGTTGCATAATTTATTTTTTAATGCATACAACGTACTAAATCAAAATAATTTAAGAATTTGTATTAGGGTTGTTCTAATTTGTCTCATAAGGGCACGTTCTTTGGTGCATTTAATGATTGAATGCTTAGTTAAGTTCAATTTTTAAAATGACCCATTTCAATAACTCATTTTGAACTGTTACCCGACTCACTATCATACCGCTTCTAGCTACTAGTGAGAGGACCAACTCTATTATGCGTTGTTGTTTAAATTTGGTCTCATGAATTGCAGCCTGCCGTGAAAGAAGCAAAACAAGAGTCATCAAAGAAGGAAGAAGAACCCAAATTTCAAGCATTTACAGGCAAGAAGTACTCTCTGAAAAACTAAATTATGTGAAGTCAAGGTTTTTGGTTGAAGTTATGTTCATGTTCTACATTTTTGTGCATTCGCAGTAAACTTTTTTGAAACCCATGTAGTCATGTGCATTCACTAGTATTTTTGTTAAGTTATACAAATTTTTATCTTTATTTATATCCAGCGTTTTGTGATACCTCGAAGTGGTTTCTTTCTTTTATGATCACAAACAACCGTCATTCTTGATACTCTCCAAGAATGAGATATTGATAAATTATGGAAAGTGTAAATGCATTGGCCACAATTTGTCCAAAATGTTGCATTTTCCTTTTCCACCGTGATGTTTGGTTTCAAGAACAAATTATTAGTCGATATGTATTTGTATACTAGTTATAATGCCCGCGCACGCGCGTGTTTTTAATTTTTTTTAATGATATATTTTTATTTATTGAAAAAAAATAATTTAATCTTTATTTTGTTTGATTTATGATTTTTAGTTATAGTTTTTTATTATTAAAGATAATCATTTAAAGAGCTTAATCTTATTGTTTGTTGTATCTTATCTATATTTTTTGTATTTATCTTCTACTTGTGTAGTATATCAACATTTTTTTTTTTTTTTTTTTTTGTATTTATCTTTTACGAAAGTCTCCACTTAAGGTTTTATTTTATTATATAAAAGATGTATAGTTTATTATGGCTCATGTGTATATTTATGCCTAGCTTATTATATTGTATAGTATTTAACTTACAAGGATAGTTCTAGAGAAACAATATAATGGGCAAGGCCTAAATATACACATGGGCAATAATAAACTAGGGGTATGCACGATTCGGTTTGGGTCGGTTTTTGGCTAAAACCGAAACCGAACCGAAATGTTTGGTTTTTGTAGAACCCAAAACCGAAACCGTTCGGTTTTTGGCGGTTCGGTTTTTTCGGTTTATTATCGGTTTCGGTTCGGTTTTTCGTTTTTTTTCGGTTTCTAACTGTTTATATTTGGGTATGACAAATTTATACTAACAAACTTGTATTACATATAAAATTGGTTATTCTTATTTTTTTATTTTATTTTATCTTTTTGTCAATCTAGGCATAATAATGTTATTGCATAATAATTCTATAATTACACACATATAAATGAGACACACACATGCAAATGAACATACACATAATATGATCATCGTCGTATATTTATTGATATATTCTCAGGTAAACACACGACACGACAAACACGCATATAAACATAAATGTTAAGATAAATATATTATAAATCTACCCACAAAATGAATATAAATTTATAAATTTGATTTATTTAGTTATTTATTCAAATTATATTAATTATATATTATTAAATAAAATCGGTTCGGTTCGGTTTTTACGGTTCGGTTTTTGAAAAATTAAAACCCGAACCATCGGTTTTTAGTTTCGGTTCGATTTTTTCGGTTTTTGATTCGGTTTCGGTTTTTTTGGTTTTGTTTGCTCACCCTGTAATAAACTATACATATACAAATACATATGGACTAATACAAATCAATCGATGGTTTGAATATCTAGTTACCTTTCCTGTTGATCCTTTTGAGATGTACTGTGTTTGTCAATGTAGATTGAAACCCTCTGATTCCATAGGAAAATGGCTCCATTGAACTTCAATTTGAGTTTTTGAGATGGTATATAACCAACTGTTTTTCTTTGTCATATCTTATCAAAGTAGCAACTGCGATCAATTGGTGGATGGAAAATAATTTTAATATCATGTAGTAAATCATCATCTGTAAATTTTATAATTACCATGGAACGTTCATGAGATTTGTAATGTGTGCATAGATATGATCCTTGTGATCAGAGTTCAAAGCCAGAGCACTGCTTTGGTAAGGGGGCTCGAGCAGTCGAGGTTTATGGATCAAGTAGTCCCTAGACCTTTGATGATAAATGGTTGGCCGTTGGCATCAAATGTTTTGTTGCTTGCAATTGGGACTTACTGGGTCACAAACCTCATGATATCATTCTAAGACGGTGCTCGTGGCCACCATCCCACCAACCCACCTTATGGCGCAAGAAGGGTACCAGGGGGTGGTGTCATAGTGTCTGGTGCTGTACCCACCACCTCACGCGGTGAGTTATTTTTTTATTTTTTTATTTTTTTCCATTTCTCTCTTTTGTTGGACCAATGGCACTACTTTTACGCATGACACCACTTTTGTTAGAAGGACGGATGTTTTGTGCTGAGTTATAGATTCTTATGTTATAGGAAAATGTGCTGAGGTGACAACACTTTTATCTTGGTACCAGTCCACGACATCATAGGGTACCTTGTGTTCTAGGGGTATTACTTTTTGGATCTGTATTTATAGATAAATGTACTCTCAACTATCATTTTTTTGTTTCAACACTAGGAAAGTTTAGGCTGTGCATATGCCCCGGATGTCCTTTTAGTTTAATATACCATGTTATGCAAGTGACCTAAGCAATTGGGTATCGTGTTGATGCGCACAATAAGCAATGTCAATGGTGCATTCTTTGTTTAATGGCCTGGTTTGAGAATAAAGAGTCATCATCATCAAGAGAGTTTCTTTCTCAGTTTTACAGCCATGACTACATTTTCTTCTCTTTCTAAAAGGCCACATTTATAGTTTATTTAAATGAAAAAGAATAACTTTATTTTCTAGATATCTTTGTAAAAAGTTTAACACTAAGAGAGCAATGTGCAATGAAACCTTAACCGTTATAGACGTTGTCACGTCCTTTTGTACCCTATAACATTTTTATAAAATAAACACCTCTTCTATAACATAATATAAAAAATATCACTCAGAAAAAGAGAAAAAAGAAAAAGAAAAAATCGCCAGTGCGTTATAACATGTTGTGGTGCCATAAGTGCCATTTTAGCACCTAAATCCACTACACCATGCCCTCTAAATGATTAAGCAACCTTGTACATTATCTTATGAGTAAATTACATGGTTCGTTCATGTGGTTTAATCCTTAATTGAGTCTATATCTTTTCAATTTTACCTAATTGATCCTTATAATGAAACTATGTAACACTGTTCATTCTTATAGCCCAATTCAGTTATCTTCTCTGTTAGGTGCCAGTCGTCAAGGCAATGTTAGTCCATTAACCAAATGATCGTTTGCAACGTTAGTCCTTTATACTAACGACATTTCTAATTAACACAAAATTTGGTTTTCTTATATTTTCGTCCGTTTTTATACGTTTTCGTCTGTTTTTCTTACGTTTGCATATGTTTTTATCTGTTTTTATACGTTTTCATCCGTTTTTATACAATTTCGCTCGTTTTCTTACGTTTTCACCTTTTTTTTTATGTTTTCATACATTTTCTTACGTTTTTGTCCGTTTATATACGTTTTCGTTCGTTTATATACGTTCTGCTTTTTGTCTGTTTTTATACGTTTTCGTCCGTTTTTCTTACATATTTATACATTTTTATCCGTTTTTATATGTTTTCGTCATGTTTTCTTTCATTTTTATATGCTTTTGTCCGTTTTTCTGAGAGTGTAAACAAGATAAAACAAGTAACCTGTGAAGGACGTTCGGGGCACCCACCTTTTTGCTTTAACAAAAGGGGGAGAAGAAAGTGTAAACAAGTAACTTTACATTTTACTATGTGGTATGGTTTACATAATTTGTCATTATCAAAAATAGGGAGATTGTTAGTGCAAATATTTTGATATTTAATCTAAACGGTCTCTTATGTTTTAATGATGACAAACATGTAACTTGTAATACATAACGTAAAATGTGCAAGTTACTCGTTTACACAAATCATTAATGCATGCGTTCATCAACACATCTCGACATGCTTCAACAACAGGTTCGAATATGTTTGTTAAGTTGCATTATGATCAAACCATTTAACAAATCATTGATAATGTTTAAAATACTTAAAACATTTTAAAACACATTTAAATATAATGTTTTTCACTAATTACATTTAAATAAAATAACTAGACATTTTATTTTAGGTAATTAATTAAATGAAAAACTAATTTTAATTAGACCCTTAGTCCCCAAGTTATTCAAGAAACAATTTAATTAAAAATAATTTTAGGACAAAGAAGTGAAAAACACAATAGACAAAAAAAGTCAAGGTTTTCAAGATCAAAATCCTACCCAGGATCGTTTTCGTCTTTGCAAGATCGTGATCGTAAGATCGGATTGGGATCTTAAGATCCTACTATCATTTCATTTTCTTAATAGTTTATGTAATATTATACAAATTTAAAAATTATTATATATCATAAACACAAAATTATATGAATGTTCCATCGAAATATTGTCCTAAATTATGATTTTAAAATGTTTAATAAGATTAACATGTTGTTTTTTAAATTCTACAAAAAATAATCTAGAAATTTGCAGTTTTTTAGTTTGTTATCCGAGAAAAGTAGAATCGGATTGGATTAGATCTTAAGATCCTATGGTCAAGATCAGGATCCTATAAGATCTTAAGCTTTCAAATATCCTATGTAAGATCCTGATCATTTTTGCTTTGCAGTATCGTAAAATCGTAAGATCCTAAGATCAGGATCGGGATCCTGACAACCATGAAAAAAGTGTTGTCTTATGAAACCCCGTGGATCCACATTTTATAGAGGCAAATTCGTAAAATACGAATCTTTGGATCCGCCAAGTGCCAGTGTTGGACAGCAAGGTTCAACTATAAATAGCGCTATGTCTTTGTGTTGTGATTATGTTTATGTTAAGATGATAGTCGTAGAATTATTATTATTACTTTTCATATTACGCCATACTTAATCAGTCGTTTGATACAAAAGATTTAAGTTTTTAATCGGAAACGTATTCCCCCAATACGGTTACCACAAGTTATTTATTTATTTATGTTTTCGTCTGTTTGTATACGTTTTACTCCGTTTTTATACGCTTTTGTCTGTTTTTCTTATGTTTTCATACATTTTTATCCGTTTTCATTTATTTTATACGTTTTCATCAATTTTTATATGTTTTTGCTCGTTTTCTTATGCTTTCACCTATTTTCTTATATTTCCATACGTTTTCTTAGGTTTTATATGTTATTGTCCGTTTTTGAATGATTTCGTCAGTTTATATATGTTTTCGTCAATTTTTATACGTTTTTGTCAGTTTTTCTTACGTTTTTATCCGTTTTCATCCGTTTTTATATGTTTTCATCCATTTTTATACAATTTTATTTGTTTTTCTTACATTTTTATACGTATGAAAACGGAAAATGGCTTAATGACGGATAAAAAAGGAATAAAAAAATACAAAACGGACGAAAACGGATAAAAGCGTAAGAAAACAAGTGAAAGTGTATAAAAACGGATGAAAACATATAAAAACAGATGAAAACATATAAAAGCGAACGAAAGCAGATAAAATCATACGCAAACGTATAAAACAAACGAAAACACATAAAAACGGATGAAAACACATAAAAACGTACGAAAACGTATAAAAATGGACGAAAACGGATAAAAGTGTATAAAATAGACAAAAACATAAAAAACGGATAAAAGTGTATAAAAGTAGATTAAAATATATGAAAACAGATAAAAATGTATGAAAACGTAAGAAAAACGGACGAAAACGTATATAAACGGACAAAAACCTATGAAAGCGTAAAAAAACGGGTGAAACAAAAATGTATGAAAACGTAAGAAAAACGGACGAAAACGTATATAAACGGACGAAAACCTATGAAAGCGTAAAAAAACGGGTGAAAACGTAAGAAAACAAGCGAAGACGTATAAAAACGGATAAAAACGTAAGAAAAATGGACGAACACGTATAAAAATAGACGAAAACGTATGAACGGGTGAAAATGTAAGAAAATCATATTTTGAGTTAATTAAAAATGACCGTTAATATAAAGGACTAATGTTGCAAATGATCGTTTGGTTAATGGAGTAACGGTGCCACTTAACAACTGGGACCTAACGGAGAAGATAACTGAATTGGGCGATAAGGATGAACGGTGCTATATAGTTTCATTATAAGGATGTATTAAGCAAAATAAAAAGATAGAGACTCGGGATTTTGCCTAAACCACATGAACGAACCATGTAATTTACGCTTATCTTATTTTTAACTATTTACTCACCCAATTAATTTCACACGCTACTTAGGCTATGTTTGGCAGGGGTTTAAATGAGGCTTATCGGGGCTTGGGCTTTTAAAATAATTTGGCTAATAAAAGAAGTCTCGTTTGTCATGGGGTTTATGAAAGGGCTTATAAAATAAGTCGGCTAAAAACTTTAGCCCGGGGCTTTTGAAGAATAAATTACTTGTTTACTCACAAAAATATCTAACATATACAAAAACTCATTTAATTATGACATTTTAATTAATTTTGCAATAATAAGCCTCATCCCTAGCCCATTTGCTAAACAAGTTTATAAAAATACAAAATTTAATTTCGGCTTATAATATAAGTCCTAGCCCCAGCCCCAACCTCAGCTCCAACTCCAACCACAGCTCCAGCCCATTTCGCCAAACATACCTTTATTTTTAAAAAAACGGGTATTGCAGTTTACAGGTTATATGTTTTAGTATTTTATAATAGTAAAGATCATTTGAGGACAAAACTTTATTTACATATGAAGGGACTAATCTTCACCCTTCATCTTTATTTGATCTAATAGATGAGATTAATACAAATAATTTAAAAAACTCAATTTCATATTTTTTTTTTCAAATATTAATATTTTTCAAACCGTTAATTGTTAAGCGAAAAAAATATACCGTTACGATGAGCATTTAATTATCTTTCTATAAATAGGCGCTTTGATATATTTTCGACATTTTTTTTTACGTTTTTTTCCGCCGAAAATATCACATGTTAAGGGTGAGCAAACGGACCGGATGGACCGAACCGATCGACAAAACCGACCGGACCGGACCGACCACATTCGGTCCTCGGTCCGGTCGGTCCGGTCCGGACCGACCAAAAAACCGAAAAAACGTGCCAAAATATGCCTAATTGGACCGGACCGACCGAAGACCGGACCGAGACCGGACCGACCACATTCGGTCCGGTCTCGGTCTAAGGTTTTTCCGGTTCTCGGTCTTCGGTCCGGTCCGGTCCGGTCTTGGCCGGTCCGGTCCGGTTTTTGGACCATGCTCACCCCTATGTGATATTACATATCACATGTGATATTTTTTTCGGCAAAAAAAAAAAAACGTGAAAAAAACAATTTTTTTTGTCAAAAGTATATCAAAGTGCCCGTCTATAGAAAGATAATTAAATGCTCGTCGCGATGGTGTAATTATTTTCGCTTAACGATTAACGGTTTAAAAGATATTTAAATTATAAAAAATGAGTGAAATATTAAAATTTTTTTAATCTCAATAATTGATTTCTTTTTAGATGGATGGTGGAAATGAGTCCCTTAATATGTGCGAAATCTTTGATTTCTAAAATAACTCGATTCATTTTATAAAGCGTTTTTATTAAGCTCTACGAATGAATCAGCATTAAGCAACAACTTATTTTAGCAGAGCATTCAGCAACGAATATTTGTAAGATACATGCTGCTTTGGAATAATAAAGTTGATGAAGTGTCGGTCAACACTGTTTAACGATGTGATTTTTCAAAAGAAATGACCGTATAACATAAGAAGATGCAAAAATAAAGAGATCAACGTACGTGACAAATATAAGAAAAGTGATAGGATCAAAAAAAAAAAAAAAAATCCACGGAAAGCTCTCATAAAATGATGTGCTAAAAAATGTTTGGTTAAATAAAAGACATGAGAGAAAAACACACCAATGAGCTACTGACATATCAGTTATAAAGCTTTTTATAGAATATTTTTTGTGATTCTATCACTTCTCCGAACATAAATCATTATACATCCAAATAACCTCAACTAATGACTAATTAAATAAGAACCGTAACCAAACAACGAACTAAAAGAAACCGACCAGAAATATTAAAATCATTGCTACTCGCTTATTCAAACTTTTCTTAAACTAAAAAAGAAGCATATGAGTGCCACGAATATACTCTCCAATACTAATTCATCTCAATGCCAACACCTGTGTTCACACGTGTGATCATTCACTCCCACAAGTTTGCTAGTTTTAACTTTTTACCTAATTATTTAAACACAATAAACTTATCACCTTGGCTAAAATGAACAACTAGGAACCGTAAATTATGTTTTAAATTTTCAAACTTGATCTTTATCACCGACTGTCGTGATTATCACACTATTATAAGATAGAAGATATTATCTTATAAATATCTATAGATAAACACTTTTTATCCTTTAAATAATCTTTTAAAACAAAATCTACCCATTACTCCCTCTGTTTTATCCATTATAAATATCTATAGATAAACACGAACGAGTAACAACTAGGAACCGTAAATTATTATTTAACAATAACCTCAGTATATTATTATCAGAGACGGAATCAGGGGTTCTTGCGAGTGCATGAGACCTTTGAATTTTTTTAATATAAGGTTAATTTTTTTTAAAACATCATTTTTTCTTAAATTCATCTAAAATGCTCTCGGTTTTTTTAAATATGGTTTTATATTACGGTTTTAAAAAATTTATACACTCGATTATATTTGGTTCGGATTTCATCCCTGATTATGATATCGATTTAAATATTTAAATTTCCAAACTCGATCTTTATCACCGACTGTCGTGATTATCACACTATTATAAGATATAAAAGATATTATCTTATAAATATCTATCCATTTACTCTCTCTGTTTATCCTTTATACGGAGTAATTAAATATCTATAGATAAACACTTTTTATCCTTTAAATATCTTTTAAAACAAAATCTACCCATTACTCCCTCTGTTTTATCCATTATAAATATCTATAGATAAACACGAACGAGTAACATAACTAAAGTATCATATTATGGAAGGTGAGTACGTCGGTGAAATGGCAACAACGACTACAGAGGAGGGTTATGCAACTCCAAAGCACAACGGGTGTCGAATATCGGTGGCTGCTGCATGTCCTCCGCCACCGAGGAAGAAGCGATGGTTTAGCTGCGGAGGACAAAAGCAGCCACCGAAGAATGAATATTTTCGATCACCCGAGATCGATATATTCTTTGCAAGCTATGGGATATAATTAGTTATTACTTTAGGTTAAGTGGTTGTGTTTAGTAAAATTAGAAGCTTCCCATAATGGCTTTTTGATGTATGTATATTGGGATGCTTGTATGCTTTTGCAACTATTTTCTCTTGCTAAGTTGCTATGTTGTTATATATACTCCGTATTGTAAATGTGGTTGCATACACTTGATAATTACCTTGTTATGTCCACGTTTCTAATGCATTTTTTGTGATCTTGACTAACGGGGTTGGATCGTTTAATGTAACTTAAACATGAGTCGCGATGTTGGGTTTTTTGTACACTGTGTTTGATTCATGGAAACGATAGTGCGATTATTGGGTTATCCGATGAGTAATTAGGTTGACCATATAAATGATGTTACCAGAACCATGACCAAATACCGGTGCGCAAATTTTTTGGAACCATAATATAGAAATACATTTCGATGGACCGGGTGTATTTAAGATGCATTTTATGGACAGGATGCATTTAAGATGCATTTTAAAAAATTGATGTTTTTTTTAAAAAATTAACACTAAATCAAAAAAATCCATATAAGTCTCGGGCACTCACATCACGAAAACTCAGTTCCGTCTGTGGATGTTACCTTTTGCGGTTCACTTCAATGATCGAGTTCAGAGCTCGATGAGCCGAGATTCAGGTTGAAATTTATTTTTTGATTGACAAATTCATTTTACTAAGATTTATATTTGGTGTTCTTTTATTAGCTTATAAACTTGATTTTCATTTTTAAGCAAAGGATGTTTTCTTGAAAAGAAATGCCATAGATCAAAACAAAGAAAACAAGGCAAAGAAATAACTTTATAAAACAAGTCGAATAAACTCAAAACCAAATGGCTTATGTTTCGATTACTTGTGTTTAATAATAGATCATATGTTTGTGGATTTGAGAAGATTTGTTGTGATATTTGTGAGATTGATTTATCGTGAGATGATAGTTCTTAATTTGTAGTTTGTTGAGAGACTGATTTGTCATGAGATAATTTTTTTTTTGAGCAATCTCATGAGATTACAGTATTAAGTTTTAACAAAATCACCACCTCCCAAAAGAAAATATGCTGGGCCTACTAGGTGTGGCAAGTTTGGGCCTTGGCCATTGTTGTTGCTGAACGGTTTATCTCTTGCACTGTGGAGGCAAAAAGAAAAGAAAGGAGAAAGCACAAGTCAATTTTTGTGTTTGTTTTTCTGGAGAAGGAAAATAAATGGGAGGATTGCCAAGTGTAAATTTAAATTTTTTTAGAATTTAGAAGTTTTTCTAGAAATCTATCAGCTAAAAATGAGAGGATCGAAAAGGATACAAAAGTGAAACATCTCGTTATCAAATAAAAATACCAATTTAGCTCTCTTAACGGTCCATGTCCTCTTGCTTGCCGGGAAAGCTAAGGTTGAGAGGTGATCGTAAGAGAGACCAGGTCAAAGTATTCTTTCGTCTTCTAATCTTCGAAGAACACATCCCGAAGGATGTGGGACGTTGATTGGCAAATTCCCTAACTGGTAACCATTGTTCGCAAATGGTTTGACACCAATAGAGACTTTAGAGATCTGACCTATTCTTTCGAAGTTTAGTTTACGAGAGAGTTCGAAGGGGAGGCCGTCGAACTGCTCGAAGAGTACGTCATTAGGAATCAAATTTAATGTACTATGAGACAAAAAACAAATATGAGGACATATTGAGCGACACCTTTTTTTCTTTCTTTTTTATTAAATGTTTTTGCCACTATATTCTTCTATTACGTAATGGGAACTCATCATCTACCTATATCATTTTAGCAGCAGTTCGTGCGAGAAACAGTGGCGGCGATTAGCATGTTCAATTAGCGCAACCGCACCGGGCACCTCTTTTGTAAGGCATTCAATTTATTATACATCTATTAATATTTATAGTTTTACGTATATACGTTTTGAATTTTTAGTGTCTTTGTTAAATATTATCAAAGTTGAACTGAGCCACATACAAAAAATAGAAAACAAACTTTGGGCCACATACAAAA
The DNA here is from genome assembly GCA_030686995.1 of Artemisia argyi. Lineage (NCBI taxonomy): Eukaryota > Viridiplantae > Streptophyta > Magnoliopsida > Asterales > Asteraceae > Artemisia > Artemisia argyi. The sequence goes on along the minus strand of CM060709.1, from coordinate 77,031,240 downwards.
AGAGCGAAAGACTTGGATTATGGGGGCCTCATTTGTGATTTCGCATCGGGCCCCCCAAATCAATGAGACGACTCTGACAAGAAAGAAAATAATTATGAAAGTAATTTGTATACAAAATGAATTGCACACCTAAAACCTAAATCTAAAGTCAGACATATATGTGATTGGTGCATATGAGATTTACTAGCAGGGTACCCGCGCGTTACAGCGGCGGGTACTCTGAAACAAAATTTTAGACAGAATTAATAAAAATGTCACAGGAAGTCGTTCCGACACCTAAATTTGCCTCGAGAACGAAATACTAAAAGATTTGGTAAACTACACTTCCCGCCCTAGCATATATTTACAATCTTAGTCCCTAAAGGGGCAATAGGGTTCACACAAGGTCCAAAATACTTTCCTTTATAAACCTCATTATATTCTCACTTAGGGTTTGACACCCTTTCTCTCTCAAACCAGTCGCACCCTATTTCTTCTCGCCACTTAAACTCACCGCCACCACCACCATACTCTTTATAACCTCCCCATCATTTTGACGTACATCACGCGTCAAGAAACACCTCCCAACACCACGATTAACACCACCACATCTTGAGTTCATCACCAAAACCATCTCTCTCGTTTTGTTGATACCGGCGGTCGAAGGTAGGAAAACCCACCACCATTTTTGTCATTCTAGCGACGGTGGAGGATAATTACATGAATTTTCAAGAGTTTTTGATTAAATAAATATTAAAACTAATAAATATGAAGCTAAATAATTGTTTGGTATCATTTTCTTTCTTTTTGTTATTGTTGTTGTTATTGAGTCGTGAAAACAAATAATGTCGTGAACTTGAGCTCACAGCCTTGTGTATCGAGTCGAGTTTTATTGAGTCGAATCTTGGTCACAGGTTCGTGTCTAGGTTAAGATGGAGGGTTGTACATTGTGTTTAAATGATTGTAATATTGGGTGTAGGGTTGTTTTTAATGCTATTAATGTAGACTGAAGGTTGTACATTGTATTTAAATGATTGTAATATTAGGTGTATTGGTGTTTTTAATGTTATTAATGTCGAATGTGGGTTGTACATTGTGTTTAAATGATTGTAATATTGGGTGTAGGTGTGTTTTTAATGCTATTAATGTAGAATTCTAAGGAAAGTGGTCTGAATTTCGATTCATGCTAGTTTTTGTTGTACACAATGCTTTGGTTGTTGTAATTATGAAAATTGCTTGCTTTAAAGTGTTGTAAACCATGCATCGTTTTTTGTATATCTAAATTTTTTTGAGAGAGTCCTTCCTCCATAATAAGTAGTATAGATTATGAAAATATGAAGAGAGAAAATAATTGTAGAACACTTGTCATAAGCATGCCTCGCCCTGACAATTAATTCGCGTTTCAGATTTTCCTTGTATGTACAAATTTTTTGCCATCTCTAATTGAAATTGATAGTTTAATGGTTTATAAAAAAAATGTTAGAACATGTCTAGTGGAAATAGGCTTAAGAAATAAACATATTAATAGACTTATGGTTTTCTTTTTGGAGCCTTGTTTTAGTATATTAGCTTTTAATAATAATAATAATAATAATAATAATAATAATAATAAATAAATAAATAAATGAAAAAAAAAATCAATTAATAGGTTTCTTTCTTAAACCTATTTATCACCACTCTATGTATAATTGGATGACATGTTCTAACATTTTTTTTATAAACCATTACACTATCCATTTCAATTAGAGATGGCAAAAAACTTGAACCTGACAGGGAAATTTGAAATGTGAATTAATTGCTAGGGCAAAGCATGCTTATCAGGTTACCGACGCAGGGGTGGGGGTGGGGGTTTGTGGCTTAAATATGATTTTGATCGGGTTTAGGGCGGGAAGCGCAAAATAACATATATATACATATACAAATATATCTATATTCATCTAGTATATATTCATCTAGTATGATGTTATTATTTACGTTTTAAAAACATCAGTTTTTTTAACTTTGCAAAATTATTATCATAGAAACATGTTAATGTCATATTTTTAAGTTGTAATTTGTAGCGGTGTAATTTATCATTATTTATGTAAAATACTATTTTGATAACTTAAGAAGGCTTGTTTGTAATTGATTATTAATGAGTTCTTAATTCTTCAAGTTATTGCTAAAAGTGTAAAAATAATGATAAATGTAAAACGGTGCAGCTTTGGTCGAGAATCGTGCCAAAAAGAACACCCCGATAAGATCCCTGACTAGTACGAGGCGGATTTGGAAGAGCATCGTGCCCAAATGGGGAGCCCCAATTAGATCCCGATGAGGATTTGGGCGGATTTAGAAAGGATTTTGGTAATCGGGTTTGGGGATGAGAATGCCGCACGCCCAAACTTGCCCGTTGTCATCCTAATTTCAAATCATCTCTGACCCAATCATGCCATTCAAATCTTTGCGTTATGAATCGAATAATCATGAACAGCTTGATTGGGATTCAGATTATAATACAAAAGTATCACGTAACCATTTACGGTTGAAAATATGTTCTGTTTTTTTAAACGGTGGGTTGACCCTGGTCTTTGATGGCTTGGAGCTATAAGCAATTTTGCCAATTATGAGCCCACATGACCGGTTCACTCACATGGGCCTTCGTAACATATCACATATTCACATGAGTACGTGACCATCAAATATTCAAATTTCAAAATTCCTTTAAAGTTTCAACTTAATTACGGAGTATATGAAGTGAAATTTCAACCACGTGGTTTCGGTCATGTAAATAGGGTATATAAACTGATGGGAAAAGTGAATATGGGGCTGACTCACATCTAAACTTACAAGCGAAATCATAAAAAAATATGTCATTTTGGTTATTATTTTTCAAAATTTGAGTAGTGAAACTAATATATGCATAGCGAAACAATTTTTATACATACTATTAATTATCTTTGTCTAAAGTCAGTGAAAACTCACTTTCATTAAATTTTTCAAACATTTATTTACTTAGAGATGTTGGTGAAAAACAATTAATTATGCAAATATAATAAGTTATACGCACCTTAATAGTTTCAATTAATGTCTCTATATCGTCACCCCCACAATCTAGAAATGATTGTGAGGTCTATAAGTACTACATTACTAATTTTATGTTAACTTGCATGTTATTCCTCCCGTCTCAAAATTATAGTTTATATTTCATTTTTTGAATATCTCAAAAAAATTGTTCATTTTTCATTTTAAGTAATAAAAGAGAATTTAGTGGAGGATTATTCGATTTGAGTGGTTGAAAATTGTAGTGATCCTACTTTTATTAAATTGTGTGATTTTTATCTCTCTCGCTAAACAATGAAACTGTAATTACGATATGATGCTGACACTTAAGTTCATGCTTAAATTTAAGCATGTACGCATGTTTATCACAGACATCTCTTGAACCTAAAATAGTACTTCTTCTGCCAAAAGGCTTATGTCTCAAAATGATACCTCATATTATGTGAGAAACTTCTCAAACAATTGTTGTGAGTTCAAATCCTGCTTTGACATGTGAGATAAATTTGTAATATAAATATTGTGACATATTTAAAAATTGCCGTTCTTAATAATAATAATAATAATAATAATAATAATAATAATAATAATAATAATAATAGGTTCGCCTTCGTTAAATTGGTAGATTTCAGAAATGCCTTCAATTTGGTGGATCGTTAGGTTATGCTACAAGAGGTTCGCCTTCGTTGTCCTGAAATTTCACGTTGGGTGGAATTTTGCTACTCGAGCCCAGCAAGATTATGTTATGGGGAACACACTTTATGGTCTCACCAAGGTGCGCAGCAAGGTGATACACTTGGACCTCTACTTTTTGCTCTAGTGTTACATTCTTTGATATGCAAGATTAGATACTCCTTTAGCCTCTCCCTTCAAGCTTGGTATCTGGATGATGACACTATTATTGGAGATACTCTGTTCGTAAGGAAGGTTTTAGAGCTTATTATGATGGATAGACCTCGTTGCGGTTAGCACCTCAATGTTGATAAAACTGAGGTTTTTTTTGCCAAAGGAAGACCCTAGAAGCAGGCTTGCGGGTGTTTTCCTGCCTAATATTGCTCGGCCTTTACATGGTGTTAAATTACTGGGTGGGCTCGCTAGTGTGGACTTTGACTTTAGTAGTTAGCTTGTTATGAAAAGAGTTTCCAAAACCATTGAGCTTATGGGCGATGTTGCTAAGCTTAATGACCCCTAGTGTGAGTTGTTGCTCCTTCGTGCTTGTGCCGGTATTTCTAAGTTATATTTTTTTATTCGCACATGTTCTCCTAGGGTCTTTGAGCGTGCTCAGATTTCATTCGATGTGGCACTTCGTTCTTCTCTTGAGCGTATTGTCACTGCTTCTAGACCTGGTTTTGGTGATTGGCAATGGTGGCTTGCCACCTTACCCTTTGTGTTTGGGGGGCTTGGTGTTTACTCTGCAGGTGATGTCTTGAACTATGCATTTCTTGCGTCTAGACTCCAATCTACAGGCTTACAAGTTAAATTGCTCCAACATTCTGGTATTGTAACTTCTGGGCCTTCCTTTGATAATGCCTTGTGTGCTTTTAATGTAAAAATGGATATTGATCTTTTGAGAAACCCAAGTGAGATCGCTGACCCAAAACTCATGAAGAAACTGGCAAATACATATTTCACACGTGTTACCTAAACGGTTGAATCCACTTTTTCCGTATCTACTAGACAGATGTCGTTATGGAAATCTCAAATGGAGGATTACACTTCTACCTGGTTTAGGGTGGTTCCGATCTCTGGGTTGGGACAGACTATGAATGCTAGGACCTACCAATGTGTGTTATGTTATCGGCTAGGTGTTCCTCTATTATCTGTTCAGATGTCGTGCTTAGCTTGTTCCAGGGTCTTTACAGGGGATATTTATGGGGACCATGTTGTATCGTACGCTGGTATCATTGGTATTAAACATCGGCATAACATTATGCGTGATACCCTTGTTGACATCTGTTCTCGGTCAGGGATTTCAGCTCGTAAATAAGTTGACATCAGGCTTATTGGAGAAAGGGACCAACCCTTACGTCCAACCGATATGTTGCTCTATTCGTGGGACGGAGGGCTTGATGTATGTGTCGATCTGACAGGGTCATTGATGCATTGTGTACTGTCAGTGTAGCATATGGTGTTTAATCCTTTTCAAGTTTTAAATTTATATTTAGCCAACTTATTACTAACACACACACTTAACGAGCAGTGTACCCGATCAATATGTATATAGTGGTAAGTAGAGTGTCGAACACTAAGAATGAAACGTAATATCTAGTTGATTTAATCAGTATTTTAATATCTAAGTTAGTTTTATAATCCTAATCTAATAAACGAGGGTTTAGCCTGAGAGACTAACACAGATTTAATTAAACAATAAAAGTAAAACTAATGAGAACGAATCAGTGAATAGCAATCACGTACACAGATAGATAATAGAAACACGTAAGAAGATATGTCCTTATAATTAAGCAGCTTGTCACTTGTTTTATTGCTAGTTTTATATGATGAGTATCGTAATCTAATCTGTCTCGTTGGATCCTAATTATCGGCGAGTAAACTCTTAATGATTACTTATATTTATCCTACCTTCTAGACACTAGATAACCAGGCGAGGAACATGTATGGTAGCCCAGAAGACTCAACTAAACAGAGAGGTTATCAATGCACAAATAAAAGTCACCAAAAACATCATCATATAAACTTTAATCGATGGGAAAGTAATTTTAAGGGGAGCAGTATGGTGGCCACAAGCCAATCAATTCTGATGGATTAAAGCTTACTAATACAATTAATAAAACTACTTAATGAATTATACACATGCAGGACCTTGTTACGGCTCTAAGATCTTCATTTGAGGCCTGTCTTGTGATGTTTCTTTGACTGAATTCGTCTCCTTAGGGTTTTATTCCACACAAACTCGTATCTGTCATGGGTTATTTATAGTATCTGTCTGAGGGATCGATGCGGCGCATGTTGATGACAGATGCGGCGAATCTACTTAACTTCGCGTGGGGTCCAAGATTATTATATTCTGAAATATTCGTACACCGCCTTAAGATGCGGCGTAACTTGTTTCTCTATGCCGCATGTTGTAAATGAGATGCGGCGTATTTGGAGTAGAACAAGTTGTTTATCTTTCGTTGACCAAAGTTTCGTATGCGGCGCATGTTATAATTAGATGCGGCGCATTCTTCAAAGTCATGCAATGGTCTTCGAATTCATCTAAGTATGATGTTGCGGCGTATATGTTGAGAGTGATACAGCGCATCTCTTGAATTTCAGTAGACTTTTCAAATCTTGATCATTTAGCTCCATAATTCGTCCAATATCATTAACTTTCACCAATTGCTTGTTTTTACCTGAGAATCACTAAAATAAACATTAAAGCACCAATTCTCATACAAAACAATATAAACAAGTCAATTAAATATGATAAATGATGCTAATTGATGAGTGCCCAAACACTCATCATTTTTGGTCAATCTGAACTTCATAAACATACAAAAACACTCAGTAATGCATCAAAATACTAAAAATATTTCAAAATTGTGTTTTATATGTTTTAGATGCAAAATGAGTAAAAACAGATGAAAAACGTACAAAGTTTGCAAAAATGGCAGTTTCAGTCCCCCAACTTTCATAAAATGACAAAACTAGTCCCTGGTCATTCAAAATATGGAAAATTATCACCAAAGGTCCTTTTACAATCATAAGTTGTCATATTTTGTCCTTTGGTGAAAAATCTCAAAAGTTTTGGAAAATTACAAGTTCAGTCCCTGTACTTTCAAAGATTGTCAAAATTAGTCCCTAGTCAAATTATTTCAAAGAAAAGTCAACTTAAGTCCTTGGAAATTTAAAAATGTTCAATAATGATCCTTGGATAAAAGTTTTTACAAAATGACAAGTTTAACCCCTAAACTTTGGAAAATGACAATTTTGGTCCTCGGGGTTCAAATTTTGGAAAATTGTAATTTTGGTCCTTATAATTTTCAAGCTTGTCAATATTGTTCCTTATAATAAATGTTGGAAAGTTGCAATTCAGGTCCCCAAACTTTTCATAATATACAAATATGGTCCTTGTGTTTTTGATATCTACAACCAAACGGACCTTGTGTATTATTAACCCAAAAACCAGATCTGATCCAGCAACACAAACCCAATCCACCCACCTTTACCCTAAGCCCACCACAAGCCCAGTCCTAAACTAATAACCCAACACCACCCCGGTCAAAAAGTCCACCCATAGTCGTTGACCAAGTCAAACCAACACCACCATCTCCTTCCTCCCACCTTTCCCGCTCCCTGGTCTCCCCCCTCCTCTCAACTTTTCACCAAACCAAGCCACCCTCATTAATAACTTTTCACCTATACCCAACCAACCCCCCCTCCTCATTTAATTCTCACCAAACTCCACCAAATTCTGCCAAACCCCATTTTCCCGCCAAAAGTGGCCTCAACGGCCAAGATTAATTTCAAGGGATCCAATGGTTTCAAACAGGAGTGGGAAAGCTGTGGGGACTCACCTCATCCTATAAAAGTGAAGAAAAAAGTGAAGATGGAGCAGTAGTTAGGGTAGAATAATTAGAGTAGTTTAGTAAAAAATCAAATTAGCTCAATTGTCTGTTTTTATTGTAATCTTTAGTTTAAGAGCTTTGTATTTACTGTTCTAAGTGTATCCGAAACTCATTCCAACCTTTAATTTAAAAGTTGCAGTTTTGAATTTCATGTTTGTGTTTTCAATTTAAAAATTCTAAATTATTGTTAAGTGTTGAAAGCTGTTGAACTTGGTTTGTATTAGCTCACATATCACTTGGATAAGCTCAGTAAGCTCTCTTATAGCTTATCTGAGCTTATCTCCTTCATTCACACAACCATTACCTGTTGCATCCCATTTTCAAGTAAGGTATATTTTTGCATTTCCCTTTCTCAGTAGCTTATTAGTTATCTTCCTAGCTTATTACCTTTATTTATTGCTTATTGTAGCTTCTCTGTTTTATACTTGCCTTAAACTTGCTTGTATCTAGTTGAAATTGCATAACAGTTTAGTTAAGGGAGTGTTTGGTGCAGCCTGCTATACTGAGTTATGATGATTATCATGGGTCACATTTAGTTTGTTCACACTCCTAGGGTAATATTAGAGTAGTAAGTAGTGTAACATTGGAGTCTCACTAGTGAAAAAGTCAAAATCATAACAAATTTCCCTCACAGTTAACTGTGATGGGTTTGGGGACCTCAAATCCATGACATTAGCTTATAAATTGTAGGTTTAGCCTAATGTAGCTTACTTTCAACTTAATACATCATATTCAGTCAGTGGATTAAGATCAAACTTCAAAAAAGTCAACACAAGCTCATTTTCTTAAAAGTCAAATTGGTATAAACTCAGTTTTTTCAAATATCGAGGAAATTGTTTTGAATTTTGTATAAGGTTTCTAGGCTTGAAATTGGTTCCTAATCATAGTCTACCTGCTCATCTTTGAGTTCCTAGCTTCACTTGATTTTTGTGATTTTTTCTTGTGGGGTCCACTTAGCCTCAAAGTCACTTGCAGGGGGCATCACTCCCCTGCATCAGCAGTTAACACCACCATCACCACCACTTTGGTGGTGATTTTTGGCCTCTACAGTGTTCCACATTGCCCAAATTTTGGTCCCTTCTATCCCCCTCCTGGCAGGGTTCAATCTTTGACCAACCATTTGACCTTAAAAGCCCTGGGACCCACCTGAATCAGCTCCCCAAAGCTGTCCCAATTTTAGTTAAGTCTCAAGTTTCAAAGTGCTTAAGTTTTGCTTATTAGCTTATTCTATGGGATTTCTTGGTTGACTCTTGCCTAAATATGTTCATTTAACTTATTTAGATCAGGATTAATCATTGTGGGTCCCACACAAGCTGGTTTGAGCTCATTTCCTCCCTTGGTCAACATAAGTCAACTGTTTGGCTTTTTGTTTAATAATCAGCTTATTTTTTAGTTCCACAACTTTTGTTTTTATAAAAGTTTTTTATTTTTAGTTATAAAACAGTTTTCTAAAAGAAAAATAAAAAAAAACCAATTTAATTTTAAGTGATAGTTTCTATTTAATATAATTTAAATTTTAATTTTCATTTTTTTTATTTTTATTAAGAACTTAGCCTTTTATATTTTTCTTAAATTCCTTTCATATTAAAGTATTTTTAGTAAGTTTCTCAGATTTTTATTTTGTTATTTAGTATTTATTAGAATTAATATTATTTTTATTAGTAATTAATTAATAATTAAGTTTTAAATAGCATAATTAGTTTTTATTAAGTAAGACATAGTTTTTATATTTTTCCTAGTTTTTATATGTTATAAAACATTTTTAGAAATTTTCTTATAATTTTTACTGTTCATTTAGTATTTTTAATAATTTAAAATAGTTTAATTAGATAATTAATATTTAATAAGTAATTAATTAATAGAAAAATCCCAAAAAGACAAAAATACATATTTTTAATTTTAAAACTTATTTTTAGTTATTTCATAATTTTAGAAATTTTATTTTCATTTTTCTAGTATTAAATTAATATTATATTGTATTTAAGTATTTTAAATATTAATAATTAGTATTAATAAGTAATTAATTAATATTAAATAATTAAATAGTGTAAAAATTATTTTTCTTTTTCTAAAAATTTTCTTTTACCCTTAAGTTTGTAAAAAAGTCATTTTCAACCCCTGTAGGTTTTCAGTTTTCACGTTTTATTTTGTACGTCTACGTTATTTTAAACGTAAACGTACGCGTTTTAAGTTTTAAACGTTTCTGGTTATTCCAAACTTCCAGTCTTGTTCATATAGCTTGTTTAAGTTATTTTCTTGTAGATTCCTTAGCTTAATAACTCACAACCCTTTTCTATCCAGATTCACCCGATCACAGATCCGTTTTATAACCATCACACCTCGTCGGGACATAACGACCCGGGGAAACCACTATATTCTACGGAGCATTGACTCTAAGCAGTTTGACTTGGTTGACCATCACCGGGTCAATTTAGGTTGACCGTTTGGAGCCAATCACTAAAAAATGTACTTATTTGATCTCATCAGTCATCGCCATTGAAGCAATCTGGTATAGTTGATTTTGTACCCGGTCGTGCGGTGATTGAGGCCGCGCAACGTAAATGCGTCAAGTATGGGGCTAAATGCGTGAAAATTGGATATGAGTTTCTTCCCTTCTCATTATCTTCTTTTAGGAAACTTGAGAAGCATGCGGTGACTTTGCGGAAGCGGATCCGAAATTTCTCTGTTACTCAAGACATTGGTGCACGTGCTGCTACCTATATTTTTAGTAGGATTTATTTTGCTATAGCTAGAGGAGTGGAAGCCCAGATAGTTTCTCGACTTCTCACTAATTTCTTGTAAATCATATAATTTTCTACTAAAGTGATGTAATAATAATAATAATAATAATAATAATAATAATAATAATAATAATAATAATAATAATAATAATAATAATAATAATAATAATAATAATAATAATAATTGTCGACTTTCTATTTGAGATGTCTTAAAATAAACATTTACTACTAAAAATAGAAATTGTAATTGTTTAGCTTTACCATATTATTCTATAAAAATTATTATTTACTCCAAATGGAATAAGAATGGCGAAGGTAAAATTGTCTTTTGCTATACTTTTTCAAAAACTATAGCAGTAATGGTGACCTTATAAATGACCAGATGACCATGCTATCTCAGGTTCTTTCTCTAAAGCCAAACGCATGATCAAATGCCCATTATAGTGTCATTATAGGTGACCTAACATTTTTTTAAATTAAAATTTCATTAATTTAAAAAAAACATTACATAATAATTTAAATAAAATGAAAAACATTATAATAAAATTAGTATTTATTTGTTCATCAAATGTGTTCCACTAAATCTAGTTTAAGACTTAGATTAGTTCGCTGGCAGTGGATATCTTTAAGACTTAAATCGGCTTTAAGACTTAGAGATGAGTTCTTCGGATCATCTTCACGATGTTGCTCATCCGGATAAAAGTCGGGAGAGATGACTTTCCTTTGTCTTTTAAAATCATATTATGTAATATGATGCATGTTTGTACCATATCCGTTATTTTCTGAAGAGTAGCACACCAAACGCTCGTGCCACATTGTTTTTTTGCTGCTTCATAAGCTTGCTTATATCTTATTCGCTTTGTATCGTTTGAGTCTGGCTATAAAATAAACTTAATAAGAACAGACCATTCAGGATATATTCCGTCAACTAGATAATATCCCCATTTATAAGTCACGTCGATTGAACTTCTTGTGCTTTCTTGTCTTTGAGATTGTGGAAAATAGGCGATTGACGTATAACGTTGATGTCGTTGTTCGACCCAACAACACCAAATAATGCATATCAAATCTATAAGTCTTGTGAGGCAATCATTTCCAATAAAATGAATAGATCTGACCCGTGATCACTCATACAGAATTGAGCATGATATGCATATGGACATTGAGCCCATGGCCAATCCGTACAATTACTGCTTCCTAACATCCCAAGAAACCCATGTTTCTCCTCGTGAAAGGCATATAGTTTTTTGACATTGGTATTAGTAGGCCTTCGCAAATACTCCTTTCGATATAAGTCACCTCGTTACAGTAAGTGTTGAGAGAATTATAAGAAGTTTTATCACCAATTTCTAGATATTCTTTTAGAGCATCAGTAACGGTGTTGTATGCTAATTGACGAATTGCAAGGGCACATTTCATCAATGGAGAAATGCTAACTTTTCTCGTACAATCAACACCTTATTGAAAATAAGGCACGTTATAAGTCAATTCCCGAATAATGCGTGTGAAAAGTGATCGACTATTTCGGAACCACTTACGAAATGTATGTGCGTCATACATTGGGTTTCCAGCGAAGTAAGCCGCCACTAGACGATCATAAGCACCGTAACAATCTCTATCTACCGGAGCTCGTGGTGGGTATTGGGGATTGAAGAAGTGGACTGAATAAGCAGACAGCGTCTTTTAAAAATTCTAAGGTTAGACTATTAAGTTCATCTTCTTCATCTGTATTTGTAAAAAAAAAATTGATCGGAATTTATTTATTTGAGTTGAGAAATTAAAGTGTGTATATAAAAATTTAAGTTCGAAGCATGTATAAAACTAAAGAAGTATTTATGTATTTATAAGATAAGTTTATTATTTATTTTTAAAAAAATATAACAAACACCCTAACCCTAACGGTGCAATAAACTAGCCATTGGCTCACTTTTTTCACCCATTTTATTCGATTGCTTGGACCCAATCAAGATAGTCAAAATGGAGGGGAGACGTTTTCCATGTGCATCTCGTAGGGGGGACGCGTCTCTGTAGCTAAATCGACCTTTGGTTGAGTCGTCATTACGACAAGCCTAATAACCGTATAGTTTTTTTAAATCAATTGTTTTTTTCCACTATCAAACAGTTTTAAGCATAAGGTTGACCGGTCAAAATCATCTTTGTGAACAGCTTCCATCATCAATTCAGTCAAAAGATTCTTAAAGAAAACATTCAACTTACCAAAAAACACCATGTGACATTCACATATAGTACTCGCGTATATTAATGTTCTACATTAGCTGTATGCACTTGTACCGTATAACAGGAGACCATATCTTGTTGAACGAGTTAACTGCAAAGAAGTACTGTTTTTAAATAAAATATGAGAGAAACTGTATTATATCAAAATATTAAAATTACGATATGTTCATATTTTTAAAATAGTAATTACGAATCCAATGACTTAAGCTTTTACATTTAGCATAAAAAGTCAGACATTTTTGCAACGTTCTTACATGGTTCTCTTTTTCTAATAACTTTTGTACTAAAACAAATACAGAATTAAAGTCAGAACTACAGAAAAATAAATAATGATGATTATTTTAATACATACGAATGTAACATTTAAACTTAAACTTACAAATCTAATATGTGATGAGAGGTGAGCTATTTTACATACTAAGTTTTTGTTATAAACTGAGGGACAAATTCCCACCATCCATCTAATTTGATCTAATAGTGGAGATTAACCTAAGATTTAATAGACAACCTAAGTCCATGTTTTTTTTATTGTCCTTTTGTCTTTCTTTTTATTCATTTTTATTTTTATTTATTTTTTCTTTTTTTGTCTTTTTTTTCCCTTCCTGTTTACGTTTTTTTTTCTTGCATTTTTTTTTTGCATTTTTTCCTTCTTTTTGTCTTTTTTTGCTATTATTTTAAAAAAAAAATCTCGTTTTTTTTTCATGCCTTTTTTTTGTCCTTTTTTTTTTTTTTTTTTTTTTTTTTTTTAATTTCACTTTTTTTTTTCATTCTTTTAAAAGAAAATACACCTTTTTATTTTAAATTTACGAGTATTTTTTTTTAATTCACATATTTTTTTAATTTAATTCACGTTTTTTCACTTTCTAACTTTTTCATCCGTTTTTAGACATATTCGTCCGTTTTCATAAATATTCATCTATCTTCATTGGTTTTGTCAGTTTTCATACATATTCGTCCGTTTTCTTACGTTTTCGCACGTTTTCATACGTTTTCGTCCGTCTTCATACATATTCATCCATTTTCTTACTTTTTCGTCTATTTTCATCCGTTTTTATACGTTTTATGACCGATACGTTTTCATCTGTTTTCGTCCGTTTTCATTCATTTTCATACGTTTCGTCCGTTTGTATACGTTTTCGTTCGTTTTCATATGTTTTCGTCTGTTTTCATACGTTTTCGACCGTTTTTAAATGTTTTCAGATGTTTTCATACCTTTCTGAATATCACAAGTGATATACTGTGATTATCAGAATATCACTTGTGATATTCAGAATATCGTGAGTGATATTGAATATCACTCGCGATATTCTGAATATCACAAGTGATTTTTAACATTCTGTATCATGAAAATCGCAAGTGATATTCAGAATATCGCAAGTGATATTCAAAATATTGCAAGTGATATCTGAATATCGCAAGTGATATTCTGAATATCACAAGTGACTTTCAACAAATGTTCTGTGACATGAAAATCGCAAGTGATATTCAGAATATCGCAAGTGATATTCTGAATATCGCAAGTGATATTCTGAATATCAAAAGTGATATTCTGAATATAAAACACAAGTGATATTCAGAATATTACAAATGATTTCACGCTTTTTTTAATTCACTTTTTTTCAAAAGTTATATTTTGAATATCACTCTGAATATCACAAGTGATATTCTGAATATCACAAATGATTTTCAACAATTGTTCTGTAACATGAAATTCACAAGTGATATTCAGAAAATCACAAGTGATATTTTAAATATTACAAGTGATATTCCGAATATCACAAGTGATATTCCGAATATCACAAGTGATATTCCGAATATCACAAGTGATTTTCAACTAATATTTTGTAACATGAAAATCACTTGTGATATTCAACTAACGCTTTGTAACGTGAATATCACTTGTAATTTTCTGAATATCACTTGTGATATTCAGATTATCACTTGTGATTTTCATGTTACAAAACATTAGTTGAAAATCACTTGTGATATTCAGAAAAATACAAGTGCAATTCAGAAAATCACAAGTGATATTCTGAATATCACAAGTGATATTCCGAATATCACAAGTGATGTTCAACTAATGTTTTGTAACATGAAAATCACAAGTGATATTCTGAATATCAAAAGTGATATTCAGAAAATTACAAGTGTTATTCAGAATATTATAAGTGATTTTCACATTTTTTTTAATTCACGTTTTTTTCACTTTCTTACGTTTTCTTCTGTTTTTTTTCGTTTTCATACGTTTTCTTTCGTTTTTATATAAAAATGTACAAAAACGTACAAAAATGGACGAAAAAAAGTTGATTTGATGTTTAGGTGTTTGTTAAGATGTGATAGCGTCGTGTAATGTAGCAGCGATAAAATGTATTATTGATCTTATATAAAAGAAAACTGCTACTTGGATGAAATATAAAACTATAAAAGTTATGAGGTAAATCAACTCTCCTCCAGTTTTAAAATTATTTCACCATACAAATAATCCCACACCAGTTAAAGTTAACAATCTCATTACATTTGATGATGCTATCACATCTTAACAAACACCAAAACAACAAATCAGGCCACTAACTAACGCAAACTAAACAAACCACGATACTAAAACTATTTTGAACAAGTAATACTAAAACACCATTGTGTGTTTGAATATCAAAAGTGATTTTCAACAAATGTTTTGTAGCATGAAAATCACAAGTGATATATTCTGAATATCACAAGTGATTTTCAACAAATGTTTTGTAACATGAAAATCGCAAGTGATATTCTGAATATCACAAGTGATTTTACATTTTTTCTAATTCACGTTTTTTTCACTTTCTAACGTTTTTGTCCGTATTCATACATTTTCGTCCGTTTTCACACGTTTCTAAATACCACAATTGATATTCTTAATATCGTCATATTCTAAATATCACTTGTGATATTAAGAATGTCAATTGTGATATTTAGAAACGCAAGAAAACATACAAAAACAAACGAATACGTATGAAAGTGTAAAAACATGTTTGAAAATGGATGAAAACGTATAAAAAATGGACGAAAACGAAAGTAAACACACGAAAATGGAGAAAAACGTATGAAAACGAACGAAACCAATGAAAACGTGTAAAAACTGCCGAAAATGCATTAAAACAGATGAAAACGTCTAAAAACAGACAACAATGTATAAAAACGAAAGAAAACGGACAAAAACATTAACATATGAAAACAAACAAAAACAGACGAAATCTTATAAAAACAGACGAAAACATATAAAAACTGACGAAAACAGACAAAAACGTCTGAAAACAGACGAAAACGTAAAAAAATGGATGAATACGTATAAAAACAGATGGAGAAGTATGAAAACGAACAAAAACGTCTAAAAACGTATGAAAATGGACGAAAACATATGAAAACGCACGAAAACGGACAAAAACGTAAGAAAACAGATGAAAGCAGACGAAAACGTCTGAAAATAGACGAAAACGGACAAAAATGTCTGAAAACGTATAAAAACTGCCGAAAACCGACAAAAACGTCTGAAAAGGGACAAAAATGTATAAAACGGACGAAAACTTATAAAAATGGACGAAAACGTATAAAACGGACGAAAACGTATAAAATTGGACGAACATCTGAAAGCAGATGAAAACGTCTAAAAATTAACGAAAACTTAAAAAAATAGACAAAAACATATAAAAATGGATGAAAACGAATGAAAACGGATAAAAACATAAGAAAGTGAAAAAAAAATATGAATTTTAAAAAAATACACATGAATTTTAAAAAAAAACGGGATTTTTTTAAAAGTAAAAAAAAAATGAATAAAAAAACGTTCATTATAAAAAGCAAAACAAGTGCTAGAAAAAAAAGAAAAAAAAATAAAAGCGCTTGAAAAAAAAAAAAAAAAAAAGTGAACAAAAAAGGAAGAAAAAAAAAAAGAGAAAAAGAAAAAGCGTAGATACGGAGAAAAAAATAGGAAAAAAGAAAAATACAATGAATAAATAAGAAAGATAAAAGGACAAGAAAAAAACATGGACTTAGGTTTCATTTTTAAATCTTAGGTTAATCCCCACCATTAGGTCAAACTAGATGGATGGTGAGGTTTATCCCCCAGTTTGTAGAAAAAACTTGTTCGCCAAAGAACTTTTCTCTATGTGATGAATCTAAACATATTAACCTCTTAGGTTTGGGTTTGTCACAAAAGCTAATCATATTAAACCGAACCTTCCCAAACATATACTACTATCATTTGGACTTCGAAGAGTATCTTTAAAGTTTTAGCATTTACTCCTTAGTGTAGTTTTTTTTTTTTGTAGATTTGCATATCAAACGCGGGATGACATTGCACATTTGCGCGGTGGGATCTCCATAACTTGCACTCATCAAACTTGTTAGAGACCATTGTAGCGGCAAACCGTGCAAATCTTCAACAACCTTCCCTTGCTCCTGCATTTGATCCTTAGGAAGAATAGATATGAGGGCATGCTTAGTAGGGGATTACGAGGGTGAGGAATGAGAAAGATAATGAAAAAAATGTGTTTTTTATATTATAATGCAATGACCCATTACGGCATTACCTAATAGTAAGTAATGGGCCATTACCTATTAAATTGGAAGAATACTTTTCTTTATTTTTCATTTTCCCCGCCATTATCATTGTCTTTTAACTTTTTCCCAAGTTTGAACCAATCACACTGAGTTTGTCTTCAGAAACACAAGAAACAACACGGTTGTCATCCTAAAGTGATGTCAAGTTATTCTCTTATGATATGATTGGATATATCTCCAATAATTATTGTAGTATATCATTTGGTAACTCAGTGATCGAAGTAGTTTTCTAACCTTCGAAACTTTCTTCTCATGTGATTTTACACTAGTTTGCTAATCTCTTAATACAAATGTCATTAAATAATACTAGTAGTAGTTTAATGAATTAATGATATCTAAAAAAATGTCCGATTATATATTCTGGTAAGCAACTAATTAAAACAAAAGTACCAAAATGTTGTTTGTTGGTACAAGCTCAGAAAAAATACGGAAAAAATGTGTGTTGAGTACAAGCCAATAATTTGGATCAATAACCGATTAATCGGAAAATCTTACAACTCAAATCAACCCACCCAATTTCCCAAACGGCCAAACCAATCAGTTTTTAACTTTTCGTACACAAAGCACAGAAAGTATTGTGGTTTTAGTGACACATAGGGCTGTCATTTTCGAATTTAATGACGCTCTTAACAAATGTGGGTTAAAGACTTAAAGGTTAAAACTTGTGTTTAATGTTTATGAAAACTTTGTGTTACATTTTGTTCCCTTTTACCCAAAAAAAAAAAACATTGTGTTACAAAAGTTTTAAGATATATTACCACACTCGATCTTGTTGTGTCACTAGATGTATGCCATGAAGGACACTTTTGTGACATTTTTTAATGGATTGGTGATACACATTGACTCGGTGGATTCTAGTGACACATTTTTCAACTTTAGTGACAAAAACTGACCCCGATTCACAAAATAACAAAATTGACAAAATAAACAAAAATCGTGCATGTACGATTCATAATATAACAATAGGTAATCGACGAAAAACTAAAAGAATAGCAGGGTAAAGTAAAGTGTGAATTCTCGCCACAGTGTTTTCAACCCGAGTCACACATAGACACACGGATACAAACACGCATGCACACAACGTACAACGTTGAACGTGCATGAGTACTTTATGAAGGAGTACTATGTAGATGTAAACAAGGTAATGGTCCACATACATTAACATGTAAGATGTGAAATGTTGTTTTCTTACCTATGGCATTGGATGCCATTTGTATGTGAAACCATTTATTTGAGTAAGACTAAGAGTTGTGGTCTGTGTTAGCGTCAAAACTCAGATTTATTCTCACAATTTCAAAGTTTTGGCTGACACAGCAGCATGTGCACGTGAATCTTGTAATCCTTGTTGTTACTCTCATCCCACACCCTACCCCCACCGGCCCACCCCAACCATGGCTGAGGAACTTGAAAAACATATCACATAAAACAGTATCACTATCGACCATTCGACTACAATAATTGATACCATTGAAACTTTTTTAAGCATGTACAACTTTTTCAAAAAAATATCATTCAATGAGGACATGTATTTTTTTATTTTATTATTATTATTATTATTATTATTATTATTTTACATGCATGTATATCAATGTATGTCCGCCATTTCTTCCCCACTCATATCTAGTTACTCCGTATTTATTACATTACACTCTTTTCTAAACATGTACCACTGCTAGTCCAATTTAATACCATGACTACTAGTTTGGTCCTACCTTAACCTGTTCATAATAATTTCAAACAGAAAACTTGCATTATTTGATCTCTCTTTTGATGAAATAATGCAAAAGCTAAGTTCTAGCATAATTCTTTGTGTTTATATAAGAAAGGGTAAAAGCACAAAAAATTTTTGAACCTGAAAAGCAGTTCTCTTTCTTCTTCTAGTAAACACGGAAAACAAAGTTATTAGTTGAATGATATACAACTAGAATGGAAGGTTACTCCCTCCATCATAAATTATATGTTAATTTTCAAATTTTATGAAGGTTAAAAAACATGAGACTATTATCTTTATGTACCAATAAAATGTTATATCTACTTTTGAAATCATATTGATTTGTTAAAACTGTTCAGACAACCCAAAATAGAAAGATATTCATATAATTTGGGTGGAAAGAAATCAAAGAATAGTTGTTAGCAAACACGAAATCGTCATGGTAACGAGTTATACCGACTTATTCCCAAGTGAGAGAAACAAGTCTTACTTGTCGATAAATTACTATACCATCCTTAACGTCACAATAACGCCTTATGGTAGCTTATTAAAGATAAGGGTATAAGTATAACCATCCATCACCAACTTTCGTTTTTACACTTTGTTCTTAAGAATTTATTTCGAAGGGTAGTTGAGGAAAGGTGAGCAAGGGGAGGAATGGGACAGGAAAGGGAAGAAGTATGTTATTTTTCTTCGTGTTCTTTAGTTTGAAAGAAAGGGAAAGAAATGGTAATTAGGAATAAGGAGATTACTATATTTAAGTGTACATGAACTAGATAGAAAAATAAGCGAATCTTACAGATTTACAAGTTTACAACTATGTCTTTCGAGAAATGATGTCAAACATATAATTCATTCTCAATTATTACATAATCTATGCCTTTTGAATTGTTCCAAGAAAGCAATATATCGATTTGTTAAAATCATGAAATCATGAAATAGGTGATTTTATCTTTGAAAATTCCAATGGGCTTACTTCCTGCTGCAATTCATGTGCAAATCCACTAAATTATTTCTCCTATTAGTCATGTCGTGACTCTTTTTATAGTTAATTAATCATAGACTTTCATTTCTTTAAAGCAAGGTTGAAGGAAGAGGCATACAATACAAGTTTATGAGGATAAATTTGGTAAAGTTGAAAATTTAACTTTTTTTTACTCATTAATAGCCCAAAAGTGGGCGGAAACCATTTTGTGTAAAAACTTTCAAATCCTCCTCTCCATTTTCATTTACTTCATTTCTTTTAAAAAATCTTAAGAACGCATATACTTCCCTTCATTTTACTTTTCTTCCAAAAGTTTTCTTGAGAATGCAATATATTGTTGGAGTGACATCGCACCAGCAATTGAAGGGAACACCCAAGTGTTTTACTTTTCAGTTTTGGTTGTTAGGGCATCTGTATTACATCAATTTTTTAAAGCACTTTTTTTCAATGCATAAAACTCATTGTTTTGTTTTATTTTTATATTTTTAATATTTAATTATTCAATTGGCGTGAAGGTAACGTGTTCAAGTCTTTCCTTTAAAGACTTTACCATCCTCAAGTCTTTGATGAAAAACGCCACGTCCTTTAACAACACAAAGCTACTGGATGCCTTTTTTAGTTAAAAAAAAAAAAGAAAGACATTCTTTAAGTTCTCCAATGGTTGTCAAAAATGTGATCCTGATCATAAGACCGCACAATCCTGCGACCCTACCTTACTAAAACATGCAAAACAGGAGTAGGATATTAGATAACATAGGATCGGCGTAAGATCGTATGATCAGGAGATCATAGGATCGATATGTGATCTTACGATCTTAAGATTTTACTACAAAACCTCTTTTTGATTATTTGGTTATCTTTCTTTAACTTTTAAGTTGATCAAGTCTTTAGATTTTTTTATACAAACATGTTATCAACAACCCAATGTTTTGTATTGTGTAAAAACACCATAAATCTGAGCAAATATAACGGTTAGTTATTCATTTAATCAATGATTGGTATTGCTATTACATGTATTTTAGGCCAATATTTTTGTAGTAACTTGATATGGTTATGTGTTTAAAATATAATAAGTCGTTTAACATCACAACACCTATAAAAGTAAGTTTATAGCATAAACTTAAGATCCCGATTTGATTTTACGATCTTATTATGTGGAATCAAGATTTCAAAAATCTAATAGTGTTGGACCAATTCAATGGTATTTGACAGGATTTGAACATAAAATAACCTAAGTGTAGAATTAGTCTTTGAGTTAAGTAACTCAGGAAGTCATCTTCAGATATGTTTTCAAAGACCTTTACTTACAGCGACTTCAGTACTAAAAGATCCTGAACCCATAAGAAGATGACAGAATCATAGAGTGATGGCAATAACTCTCTAACTCGTATTGTTTTCCTCATCATACAAGAAAATTTAGAGATTGGTTACATGGTAATCAAAGTATCTAAGGAGATATTTCGGCTGCAACTTTATTTTGGAAAGATAAGTGAAATAACACTTATTAAAAGAAAAAAAGAAAAAAAAAATAAAGTACATATTGTGTATAAAGATGGGAACAATTGTCAATATTTTTCTCTAAAGGTGGAGTGGACACATTTCAAGAATAGAAGCATTTAATGTTTGAAAGGTGTAGTTTGTTCGAGAGGTGTTTAGGTCATGGGTTGGTAAGGATGAGGAAATAGTTTTTTCGTAAGAAGGTGAGGTCGTGAGTCAAGTAGTGACAATGTTGTGTTGAGAAGGTGATGTTGTGAGCCACGTAGTGAGGAGATAGTGAGGTTGTGAGTCGGGTAATTAGAAGGTAAGGTCGTTAGTCACGCGGTGAGAATGTGTAGTGGTGATTCAGGTAGTGAGAAGGTAAAGTTATGAATCTAGTAATGAGATGGCGATTTCATTCAAGTTGTGAGATGTCGTGGTTGTGATTCAGGTTGTGAGATGGTTTGGTCGTGATTGAGGTTATAAACCGAGGGTCGTTGAAGGATGAGTTGAGGGATCAACCGTTTCAATATGGGCATTTCAATAGTTGGTGGTCGTACACCCTAAGATTTTTCTTCAATCATTTGTTCTTACCTTTCGCAATGACACCATTTGTCAGATTGCATGTCTGAAACCGTTGGTTTGAGGTTTTGGCAGGTATGTTTCGGGTTCATGGTCATGGTCGAGGTTGGTTTTTAACTCATGTCATGCTTTCTACTAGGTATTTTTGTTACTGAGTTTGGTGGTTTTGGTAGGTCGGAGTTGTATCCAAGTATGTCAGATCTTCACTTTGTGATACCCCATTATTTGTTCTAGTTTAATACTTGGTCGGAGGATCGGTTCATTGGTGTAGTAAGTTTCAAACTAGAGTGGTCGGTTTGTTATGTTTGTGTATATGTAGCATCTTGCTAGTTTATCTATATAATATATATTGTCTTTCCAAAATAAAAAATAAAGAATAATAAAAAAAATAGAAGCATTTAATGTCAAGTGCTCTATCGAGCCAAAAGATTGACACGTCCTTATTATCAAAAGCATTTACGTACTTCTCCCTTGAACTTGTCTCAGTAACCTATTCATAGACCAAGTTCATACTTAAACATTTACTCTTTAGTATCTGTTTAAGTAAGCAAGGAAAATCACTATACATTGTCATTCAATTAGGATTAGTTTAGCTTAGCTTTATCCCGACTAATCCTTATAATTCTTTTCATTTATTTAAATAAAGGATTATAAACACTGAAAATTATTGCTTTGTGTTGTTTAAATTTTTATATGTTAAAGTGTTACAAAAACAAACACTTGACATGATTCTTGTAATCTAAACACTTTGTTTTAGAACAAGTTTACAAGTAAATGGGATCAACAAGTATATTTGGCAAGGATCGAGAAAAGTGCTAAGAGCAATGGATATGGTGGCATGCCGAAACCCACATTTTGGTGCCACCTTAATGCCACTTCACCAACTCACTCACACGTCAATATACACCCTCCCTCATAATTCAAGCCAAAATACCCATTTTGGGACCCATCATACCCAATTAAAACACAACACTCACACATAACACACATAAAAAAAAGAACATACACACATACACACACAAAAAAACTGGCAAGGGTAAGTGAACTGGCTCAACAACTCACTCGGGGGGTATGGTAACATGCAACTGGCGGCGCCAATTTGTATGCAACATCATACTGGCACGGGTTAGGTGCCACCATACCCGATCCTCTAATGTATAACTAATATAACGTATATGAAAAGCCTATTATCACACTTTCTACCCTCATCAACTGCACATTGGAACAAGTTACGCTAGCTTAGGCTAGAGGTAATGGTGGTGATGGCTCAATCATGAGGGAGTAAGGTCACGCACCACCCCACTACCTTGGATTGGCTCACGTGTCAAGTAGGGAAGAAAAGGACACAAAAGGTGAGGGAGGTGACCATTCGGTTTTTGTGCATTTGTGGGCCTCCTAAATGTTTTTATTAGTAACTTATTTGATTTGTGAGTGTGTGTGTGTGGGGGGGGGGGGGGGGGGTATGTTTTTATGAAGTGAGTATTTTAATGAAAAGTGAACGGAATGGTGACCATTATGGGTGAAATGTGAAAGGAATTGAGGGGAAGTGAATGGTGAGGTAACGTGGATGTGGCGTTGAGGTGGAAGGTGATGAATGATGACTATTAGCTCTAGTCTTACATTGTGTTCTAGAGTATAGTGAAAGTGAAAGGAAAGTAAATAAAACTAAAAAAAAATGAGTGTTCCAGAGAATTTTTTGGTGAGGGGAGGAAAACAAAGTGGAGTGAATAATATGCTTTTTAGCTCCACAACTTTCTTTCCAAAAGTGGGATGAAAGTGAAAGAAAACACTAGTCTTCTCTTAAAATTATCAAATGAGCAATGCTACAACCACAAAAATATCCATAAAAACATTCACAAAATGAGTTGTCATTGTTTGATTGGTGAATGTTGTTAACTTGTTATAGTTTCTCTCTATTCTTTTTGATTAAACTAACCAAATCATGACAATTCATTTTGTGGATATTTTTGTGAATATATTTTGATGATTGTATCATTGCTATTACCAAATAGCTCTCGTTAGTTTTTAATACTCGTAATATATATAAGTAAGATTTCGCCGTTCAAAAAAAAAAAAAAAAAAGATAGTACAAGTAAGAATAGATTGGGAGGGCATTATAGTAAAACGTCGTATCTCTTTCTTTCACTCCCCTTCTATTTTGTCATCTTGAAAACACGCTTATATAAGTTATTTTCATTGGGAAAAATATTTATTAATGTATCATACTTGTCACAAATGTTACTTCTGTGTAGCGAACAAAAAAAATAGTTTTTCAGTACACTAAAGTTGACATTTTTGTCTTTCTTTATGTATTATGACTATTTTACCCTTTCAAATTACATAAATGGTCCCTGTGTGTTTGCGAAAATTGCATCCACCGTCCTTAGGCTAAATTACATAAATGGTCCATGTCGTTTGGAGAAAATTGCGTCCACCGTTCCTTTTTTTTCGAAATTCCTTTTTCAAAAAAATTATTTCGAAAAATAAATATTTTCAAAAAAAAAATTGAAAAAAAATATTTTCGGAAAAAAATTTGGGTTAAAAAAATTTCGAAAAAAAATATTCTTGAAAAAAAAATATTTTTGAAAAAAAAAATATTTTCGGAAAAAAAATTCGGGTCAAAAAAATTTCGAAAAAAAATATTTTTGAAAAAAAAATATTTTCGGAAAAAAAAAATATTTTCGAAAAAAATATTTTTGAAAAAAAATTATTTTCGGAAAAAAAATATTTTCGAAAAAAAATATTTTCGGAAAAAGATATTTTTGAAAAAAAATATTTTTGAAAAAAAAATATTTCGAAAAAAAAATATTTTTGAAAAAAAATTATTTTCGAAAAAAAATATATATTTAAAAAAAATGGGGACGGTAGACGCAATTTTCTCTAAACAACAGGAACCATTTATGTAATTTAGCCAAAAGACATTGGATGCAATTTTCAGAAAACCAAGGGTAAAATGGTAATTACATATTTTTTTTAATCTTTATTACACAAAGAAAGACAGAAATATCAACTTAAGTGTACTGAAAAGCTATTTTTTTTTTCGCTACACGAAAGTAACATTTGTGACAAGTATGATACATTAATAAATATTTTTCCCATTTTCATTTGCTTTCTTTTCACATTTTTTCCTTTACCTTTGACAACTTTGCTTTTCTCTTTAAAAAAAATTTTTTTTTTTTTTTTTGGAACGGTTCTTTCGGAGAAATCCTTGACCAATTCGAAACCCGATGGGGGGAAAACTTTCAACTTAAGCCGCCCGAAGGCACGACACTTAATTTGAAGTAAACCCTGCCTTCTCCAGATTCGAACCCTAGTGGGTTGAAACCTTCATTGAAGGACTTTGAAAGCCTAGTATCAACAGACCCTGTGATCAAAGAGGACTTCCCGGATGGTCACTCATCCGGTACTACTCTCTTAGTGGCACACTTAACGAGTTAAGTGTTTACCACTAGACCACATGGTTGTTGAATTCTTGAGATAGAGTTTAACGACAAACAGAAAATTTATTTACCGAGAAAGGATTGTGGAACATGACTTTGGAGTCAAAATTAAGGAATCAAATCAAATGATATAACGAGTCAATCAGATCAACCACATGCCAAAGTTCAAACCATATGCATGGATTAGTGGTTTCATGGTACTGCCATAAATCTAGAATAATAGAAATTACAGCTCATTATCCTCATAAGAGTATTGTCTTTTCCAATTTCAACTGCTGCCCTTGTTGTCTCCTTTTAACTTAAATATTATGCTTCACCTAGCTGTACCCCTCATCCATTTTCTTCAATGTGTTTTTAAATATTTTCTTTAATCATGTAATTTCATGAGTTATTTTGCAAAAATTAATACTGCAGTAAAAAAGTAGAGTTGAGATGGGACTAGGAGCATGCTATAGTAAAAGTAGGGCAAATCGTATAGACAAGGTAATCAACTTGGATCGAACTTTTATTTCTAGCATTAAAAACTTCAATTTCAAGTAATTTTACCAGTTAATTACCGGATTCACGTGCCAGTCAACAACATACTAGAAGAAAAAGCAGTATGGCCAAGGTTACTACGTAACATGTTAGTCGCAGCATCATTATTTTGATAAGTAAACCAAAAGGTTGAAAGTTTCTTACCGCGTTAAATCAAGTTTTTCTTACACGAAGTGGTGGTCAAAACATTAATTTGAGTGAATCTCGTTACTTTCGATTCAATTAACCAGTAAATGTATGTATTTGTAAAATTACTGTGCTAGCATTTTTTTTTTGAAAGGCAATTACTGTGCTAGCATTGTGAGAGACATATCATGGGAATGCAAAAACATAGAATTGGATGAAATATTTTGAAGCTAGTGATTAATGGAAGGGCTAATGGCATCAAAATGTATCATAGTTGTCACTTATTCTTTTTGTATGCATTGAACATTTTTTTTTTTGCTTTTCTCTGTACTAAATTTAATTTTTTGAACATTTTTATGTACTTTATGACCATTTTACCCTTCATTTATTAACATGAGAGGGGCAAAATGGTCATAAAATACACAAAAAAGCCCCAAAAATCAACTTTAGTACACATAATAGCAAAAAAAAAATTGTTTGATACATATAAAAGAAAATGATGACAATTACTATGATACATTTAAAGGTCATTAGCCCTTAATCGAATAAACAAAATAAACGATAAGATACTTTATGATATAAATAAATGTGAAAAAGTACCATGGTTAGCGGTCCTTCAGGAAGTTAGCAATTGTTTAATAAGCACCGACCTTTTGCCCAATATGATTTACTGAAATTCAAATATTTGAAAATCATAAAAGTGTGTTGCACATCCTGCTTAAGCAACCCTAGACTACCATAAAAGAGTGGTAAATAGTACTTACCTCAATATGGTAAATCCTTTTTGTAGGGTAAACATGATCAGTTCAAACTTGGTTTTGATATGATAACTTGTAGTATTACATCAATAGAAATTGTATCTTGTACTGAATTTATGATTTTTAACATGGAAATGGTCGATCTTTACGAAATCTGTTCAAAAGTAGTAAGACTTGAAGCTTGCAAGTTATGACCCCGGATCCCTTGTAAAGGGGATTAATTTTAAAAAGTCTAAAAAGTTTTCTGGAGATGCCACGTGTCCCTCGTTCCTTTTAGAATAAAGGGCAGTATTGTAAATTTACTCCCTCTCGCTTTTTTCTCTCTTTCCCTCTTTCTTCTTTCTCTTATCTGATAATCTTTCCTTTTTACGATCTCTCTTCTTTGATTCTTTCAATTTTCCGGCTATATATAAACGAATTTACACAATGATTTCGATTCAATTCCTTCATTCATTCAATTTTACATTTTTTTTATTCTTTCATTTGTTCATATTTTGCAAAATTAGGGCTTTTTTGTTCTCAATTCATATTCCTTTATTTGAATCGTTAATATTTCTTCAAATCGTGTTAATTGTTCATATCGGCTTCGAATTAGCCGTTGGATTGCTTAATTGCAATAGAATTAGGGTTTTAATCATTCAATTGGTTAATTGGAAGACAATTGGGGGTTTTGAGTATTCAATTGGTCTATTGGAAGAAAATTAGGGTTTTAACCATTCAAATTTGGGGATTTTTGATTGTTAAATCAGTTTCTGATGGCTGAGAGTGATTCTCATGTTTTTAATCAAGGTAATTTCATTTTTTGTTATATATTCATCAGTCAGTTATTTTTTATTATGTTCATCAATTAGTTTTTTGAAGATATTATGCCTGCATTGTTTGCTTAGTATGATGTGGATTCATCATAGCATATTAGAATGAGGTTCATTAGTTATTTCTCGTTATTCTGGATTAATTAGAGGTTCAGATTCATTAGAATAACTTGTTAGAACATATTAGAATGAGGTTCATCAATAATTGATATTTATTGTGGTTTAATTAGATGTTGCGGATTCATTAGAATAAGTTGTTAGAACGGATTAAAATGAGGTTCATCGGTGATTGCTTGTTATGATGGTTTAATTATAGGTTGCGGATTGATTAGAATAATTTTTTAGAATGGATTAAAATGAGGTTCATCAGTAATTCCTAGTTATTGTGGTTTAATTAGAAGTTGCGGATTCATTAGAATAATTTTTTAGAACGGATTAAAATGAGGTTCATCAGTGATTGCTAGTTATGATGGCTTAATTATAGGTTGCGGATTCATTAGAATAATTTTTTAGAATGTATTAAAATGAGGTTCATCAGTAATTCCTAGTTATTGTGGTTTAATTAGAGGTTGCGGATTCATTAGAATAATTTTTTAGAACGGATTAAAATGAGGTTCATCAGTGATTGCTAGTTATGATGGTTTAATTATAGGTTGCGGATTCATTAGAATAATTTTTTAGAACGGATTAAAATGAGGTTCATCAGTAATTCCTAGTTATTGTGGTTTAATTAGAGGCTGTGGATTCATTAGAATAACTTTTTAGAACGGATTAAAATGAGGTTCATCAGTAATTGCTATTTATCGTGGTTTAATTAGAGGCTGCGGATTCATTAGAATAACTTTTTAGAATGGATTAAAATGAGGTTCATCAGTTATAAAATGGTTCATCAATTATTGATTGTAATAATATATAATAATGACGTTCATCAGTGATAAAGTGTTTTTTGTTCATCAGTCATTCATTGTATATATATTTTTTTTCAGATGATGATTATGAAGTTGTTCCATATTCTGTTGGTATTGTTTCTGAGGAGGGGGTGAGAAGTTATGGATTCCTGATATTCCTGATGGTGAGAAGCCGGCTTATGGTATCATGTATCATTCTCTGGAGCAGGCTTATGAGTATTACAAAGATTATGCAAAAAGAGCTGGTTTTGAGATTCGTTTAGGTCAACATTATAAATCTACGAAGAATAAGGACAATAATCCTGATCTGCAATATTTTGTTTGTAGTAAAGAAGGTATAAATCCTGCCCCAAAGAAAGTTGGATCAAAGAGAAAACATAGGAAACATCCGTCTAAGCGTACTGATTGTAAGGCTGTTTTACGTGTGAGGTATGTTGAAGGAAAAGGATATTGGTGTTATGAATTTGTTGAGGGTCATAACCATAGCCTAGTTAGTCAGGAAGATAGTGTTTTTCTGGTTTCGTCTCGTGATGTTTCTTATACTCAGCAAGTTTTTCTATATCAAGCATCTCAAGTGAATCTTGGTCCAGTGAAGGGCTTTCATTTACTTAGGCAGATTTATGGGGACTACGATTTTATTGGGGTTAGTTCGGTTGATTGTAAAAACTATAGGAGAGATGTGCTTGATTTCATTGGTAAGAATGATGCTCAGATGTTAGTTGAGATGTTATTGAACAAGAAGGATTTCCATCCTAATTTTTCATTTGAGTATCAAACTGGTGAGAATAACGCGTTGACGAATCTTTTTTGGGCCGATGAGTACGCAAAAAGGAATTATTATGCTTTTGGCGATGTTATGTCATTTGATGCTATATTCAGGACTAATAAGTAAGTTCATTTTATATATGTTTTTTATTTTTCAACTGATGAACATCTTTTAATTAATAGGTTCATCTGTATTTTAAGATAAGATAGATATTGTACCCCACGTATCTTATCTATTTATCAGAAAATCCACTTTTCTTATCTCTCTACCCCACATATCCTATCTCTTTATCAGAAAATCCTCCATCCCAACTATTCTATATTTTTTCCTCTGCCTCACATATCCTATCTCTTTATCTCTTTCATATCTTTTAAATTCTGATGAAATGAGTGTAATAGGTCATGTTTCTAGCTTGAATTGTTTCCCCGGAGTGGTCATTGGGTGAGTGTGAGTAGCTTTTTGAAACTCATTGATAAGCTCAAACACACAAAAACTTTGCTGCAACAAGATGATGGTCAACGGTATAAAAGTTAATTCGCGTTGCACATCATCTTGTTCTGGCAGTTTATGTGTGTTTTGAGATTATTAATGAGTTTCAAAGCCTACGCAGAGTCACCAGCGACCATTTATGGGGAAACATTTGAAGCAAGAAACATTTAATTTTTTTAAAGTTGCTGTATTTGATTGTTATAAGCTGATGTTGTTGAATTTAAATGGTTCATCAGTATTTTTTAAACAAAATTTTTTAAAGTTGGTGTAAATAAGTTCATCAGTATTATAAAGCTGTTGTATTTGATTGTATAAACTGATGTTGTTGAAAGGTATTGAATTGAAATGGTTCATCAATTATATTATAACGGTTCATCGGTTTTATAATAATGTTTATCATTTATTTTTGATAGGTACAAAATGGTTTTTGTACCATTTACTGGGATCGACAATCATAATAATTGTGTTACATATTGAGCTGCGTTGCTGTCGTCGGAGACTAAAGAATCTTACATTTGGTTGCTTGAATGTTTTCAAAGAGCCTTCGTGCGAGCACCAAAGGTTATTGTTACTGATCAAGACGCATCAATGAAAGTTGCTATAGAGACAGTTTTCCCGTTATCTCGTCATAGATTATGCATGTGGCATATCATGCAGAAGTTGACTTCAAAGGTATGTTCATCAATGTATTTTTTTTTAATTATTTTTGTTTATTAGTTACTTATAATTTAAAGGTTCATCAGATAGTTTTACAGTATAATGTTCATCATTTTATGGGATATTGTTTTCGACTGATAGAATAATGTTCATCATTTATATAATAATGTTCATCAGTTAGTTTTTTTATATAATAATGTTCATCATTTATACAATAAGGTTCATCTTGATTTTTGTAGGTTGGTCCTGATCTAGCTAAAGATGAAACTTTTAAACGAAGAATATCGGATATTGTTTGGACTGATTGAATAGAGCCTGATGAGTTTGAAGCTTTGTGGGAGAAATTATTAGTTGATTTCGATTTGAAGAGTCACAAATGGCTTTCTGATATGTATGATTTGAGGTATAAATGGATTCCAGCCTATTACAGGGATGAGCTGATGTCGGGTTTGATGCGTACTTCTTCTAGGTCTGAGAGTGAAAACAATGCGTACGGTCGCTTGACGAGTATTGATTTGACTTTATGGGAATTTTATAATCATTTTGAGAGTGTGGTGGGTTGTCAAAGTTTTACTCAACGTAAAAATGATCATGACAGTCGGTATACTATTCCAGATATGCACACAGAACTTCAATTAGAGAAGGAGGCATCAGAATTATACACTCGGTCCATTTTCTTTGATGTTCAAAATGAGATTTATGCTTCTGTGATTTCTTGTATGTCGGTTAGTGTTTCGGATGTTGATTCTGGCAAAAAATTTGTTATAAAAGATACTGGCGAAGATGAGCAGATTTCTAGGCGACATCGTATAGTGAAAGGGAAACTACAGTATGATGTTTTTTATGAGGTAACATCTTTTTATACATACAGTTTTGTTTCATTATTATTATTTTTTAATTTTATAAGAATGAGGTTCATCAGTCATTGTAGATCAGAATGAGGTTCATCAGTCATTGTAGATTATAATGAGGTTCATCGTTGCTTTTTATCATGTTTTTTGTAATCAGATAATGTATGTAGATAATAATGAGGTTCATCAGTCATTGTAGATTAGAATTAGGTTCATCAGTCATTGTAGATTAGATAATGCATGTAGATAATAATGATGTTCATTAGTCATTGTATATCAGAATCAGGTTCATCAGGTTCATCAGTCATTGTATATTAGAATGAGGTTCATCAGTCATTGTAGATAAGAATGAGGTTCATCATTGCCTTTTATCATGTTTTTTTGTACTCAGGTAATGTATGTACTACCTTTTTTTTCAGGTTTTGTGTAAACCAGCTGAAGAGTTTTATCAGTGTATGTGCAAACGTTTCGAGTCATATGGACTGTTATGTCGTCATATCTTTTATGTGATTCGGTTTTCAAATGTTAAAAACTTTCCCAAGAAGTACGTGCTTAGGCGTTGGTCAAAAGATTCATTACTACCTCCATCAGTCATTCAAGCCACCGGTGACAGTCCTGATATGATCTTGCGTGAGATATTCAGATCAGTCGAGTATTGTGTGAATCGTTATGCTAATGATCCTGAGCTACTGCAAAAGTTTAGAGATCATCAGGTTCAGTTAATGGCGAAGGCAGATGTTGATGTTCCTATACCTCCAAAGACTACTAAACGGGATAGGATTGCTTCTATTCTTGGTGTGTCGCAACCGGATGAGATTATTGTGAATGTTCCAAAGCAGGTTAGACTATTTATTCTCTTTTTTGTTATCTAGGTTAGTTGATGAACATGTTAAATTTTTGCAGTTTAGTTATATTTATAGTTATTATAGGTTCATCAGTTGTTATAGGTTCATCAGTTATTATAGGTTCATCAGATTTATGTTATCATAATTTAGGAGTTATCATAGGTTTATCAAATATAGGTTCATCATTTAATATAAGTTCATCATTTAATATAGGTTCATCAGTTTTTTGTTCTGTGTTATTGTAGGCCCATCAGTTATCATAGTTTTTTCGGTTTTTATAGGTTCATCAGTTTTTATAGGTTAGACTATTCATTCTCTTTTTTGTTATCTAGGTTAGTTGATGAACAAGTTAAATTTTTGCAATTTAGTTATTTTTCTAGTTATTATAGGTTCATCAGTTATTATAGGTTCATCAGTTATCGTAGGTTAAACAGATGTTCAACATATTTTTTCATCAACATAGGTTCATCAGTTATTATATGTGTTATCCTAGGCCCATCAGTTATCATAGTTTTTCAGTTTTTATAGGTTCATCAGTTGTTTACCAATTGTTCAACATATTTTTTGATCATTTTTGTTTTTTGGTCCAAAACAGGTTAGTACTAAGGGTTCGCGAAAGAGGATTAAGAGCAGTGTTGAACGTTCACTTATTGCTAGTGGGAAGCGTAGAAAGAAGAACTGTACAACCTGCAAATCTAGTATGAACGATCATAACCAGGCGAAATGCAATGCCATAAAAGCTCAAATTGCTGCTAAGAAAGCTAGTGAAAAGGCTGATGCGAAGGAGATGAAGCAGAAGGCGAGATTGGCTGCCAAGAATGCGAAGTTGGCTGAGAAAACTGCTGCTAGGAAGGCGAATTTGGTTGAGAAGACTGCTGCTAGGAACGCGAAGTTGGCTGAGAAGACTGCTTGTGTAGTTACTTAATAAATGTGGTGTTAGTTTGATAAGAGTGATCCAAGTAACTTTGATTTTTCTATTATACAAATAAATGTGATGTTTTACTTATAAAGTTTTTTCTATTATAAAGTTCATCAGTTTTACTTATAAAGTTGAGATAAAAGTTCTTCAAATTTTAGAGGTTCATCAATTTTAAATTATAACAGTGTCATTATAATTATCAAAGTTTCTAAAAAAAAGTTCTTCTTTCTACAAATTTTAGAGGTTTATCATTTTTTACATATTAAAGTTCATCAAAATTTACATATTAAAGTTCATCAAAAGTTAATCTAATTTAACAATTTTTTTCAGGTTCATCAATAAATTCAGGTTCATCAACTGTTCTTTCATTTAAAAGATTTTCATCAAATTTTAGAGGTTTATCATTTTTTACATATTAAAGTTCATCAAAAGTTAATCATATTTAAAAAAAAATTCAGGTTCATCAATAAATTAAGGTTCATCAACAAACAAGAAGTAAATTCAGGTTCATCAATTTTATTTAACATAACAAAATGATAGTTCTATTAAACTAAAATAACTTGTCCATAACAACCAACCAAAAAGTAGTATTTATACTAGAACATTCCCTAATTAGATTAGGTTACTACTGCCAAAATTTTAACCATAACAAACTATTAGATCAAGTTGTTTTTAGGTCTGTCGAAGAAGAGCACTAGCTTCCCGTTCGAAATAATCGCTGGCACGTTCTGCAATATTCTTTTTTGACATCTGCTGGAGCGTTCGCTTTTCCTTCAGAGGTAAACGATGATATTCTTCTACCTCGCTCTCCACTACATGTCTGTTTTCATTGTAGTCGGACAACATAATCTTTGACATGTACTTCTTTCTCAAGTCTTCAAGCTGTTTGTCTTGTTCAGCACCTTCTTTTACAAACCCAACATCAAAGTCTTTTTTCCCTGAATAAGTTTCCATGTGTCTCATGGCAAAAATTCCACAATCAATGAAATTGTTTTTGGTTTCCCATGGCAATTTGATATGATCCACTTTGTAGTTGTTCAGTGCTTGATAATTTGGATGCCCATTGTCTTTCAAGAACTTTATAAATTGAAATCTCTGTAATAATAAATTAAAAACAATGAGATTCAATTTAACTATGTTGATGAACATACATTTAATATACCTAACATTCTTACCAAATTAACCAGCTTTTTCTGATATCTATCCTTGACTAATTGATTGTGATGCATGTTGTCAAGAATATGGATTTGAGGTTCTTTCAAGTTGAAACAGACGACGTAGTAGTGATCGTCACCGAGCATCATGGGGAAAAGCGCCTGTTAAAGATAGAGGTTCATCAATTATTTACAATTAACTATAGGTTCATCAGTTTTATTAAGGTTCATCAGTTTTTTTAAGGTTCATCAGTTATTTATCTTAAAACAAATTAGTAAAATAGAAGTGCTTACCAAGTCAATGTCTCTGATAGATCCATAAACAGACAAAAACAAAATATTCTTCATGTTTTCATTAAACTTTTGTGTGAGTGCTCTCGAGTTGTGAGACAGATTGGCCATTTCTTTTGTTTGAGGTTCATCAATATAAGTCAAGATTTTTGCATATGTACATGATTTCAAATATTGAATCATAATTGATAAAGATTTTTGTAACTTACAATCATTGATGTATGGGCATATAGCTTCTTTAATGATCCTACGTTCCTTTTCTCTTCTGCCATGTTATGTATATACGCCCACATATCAATCACTCCTGAACTAATTTCATTCCCTTCTTTGAAGCTCTCAAAGTGGATTCTTTGACCGTCAACAAAGTATGAATGAAATAACACATCACTGCAATTTCATTTTAAGGTAATATTTTAGAAAAATAAAGAAGCTACTTATTATAGAAATATTATTTTTAAATTGATGAACCTAATATATATTACTTACTCGAGATCTCCTCTTGCAGCGAATATTGTTTCAGCCACCTTTCATTCATTGTCTTGTACTTTGTTCTTCATCACAACGACTCTTTGTAAATACGGAGATTTTAGAGATTCAGTAGGCTTTGTTTTTCTTTTTTCTCTTATATTTTCCAAGTCTTCTTGACCTTCTTCACCTTCTTTGATATTCTTTTCCGTTTGAGGAACTTTAAGCTTTCGAGCAATTGTGTTGAAAGAATTAAGTGGCGTGGCTTTTAGAGGCGTGGAAAAACCTTCATGTAGTACTTCACATTTTAATTTTTCTTCTGCTGATGGGGGAGCATATGATATCGGTGTTATCATCTTTGGCGATTCTTTATTTTGTGGGGAAGAGTTCTTATGTTTTTGTG
Organism: Artemisia argyi; assembly: GCA_030686995.1. Classification (NCBI taxonomy): domain Eukaryota; kingdom Viridiplantae; phylum Streptophyta; class Magnoliopsida; order Asterales; family Asteraceae; genus Artemisia; species Artemisia argyi. The sequence continues at coordinate 76,995,910 of CM060709.1, read as the reverse complement.
ATGTTTTTTTCAATGCTAAAGCTTCTGCTTGAATTCTTCTCCAAAGATTGTCATCACTAGTCTTGCTCAACCTTTCTGAGGATGTGTGCAAGAACGGTGTCTTTTTGAGCAACTCATCCAATAACTGCTCCAAGTCTTTCTTTTCTTCATACAAAACCAAAGGCAAAGACTTATTCTCAAATTGCTCCGTATTGAATATCGGGAATTCTGGCCTATGCAACTGTTTTATATGTTCATCAGTAAGTTAATTAATAAGTTCATCAATAAATTATAAGTTCATCAATAAGTTCATAAAACAAATCAGTTATAAGTTCATCAATAAGGTTATTACCTGACGTTCAATCTTTTCATATTCTTTCAAAAAGGCAGGATCCATGAACATTTGAGTTAACGCTAACTCAGCTTGTTTGTCCGTCTGAGGTTCATCTGTTAACTCGGAGCCATGATTCATTTGAGGTTCATCAGTTTGCTTAGATGCAACCTTAGCGTCGGAGCCATCCTTTGTTTGAGGTTCATCAGTTTGTTTAGATGCTTCCTTTGCCTCGGAGGCATCCTTATCATCACCCATCGTTATCATCAGCATTGAGCTCTCATCTTCAGTTTGTGAGCTCTCAAAAGTTGTCCTGTTCACCAAACTGTTCATCCAGTCTCGGACTTCCAACAACGATTCATTTCCGGGGTACATCTCCAATCCAGCCCTTAGCATGTCATCAATATTAATTTTCATCTCTTGAAATAAGCATAACATGTTCCTCAGTGAGTGACTGAATTCCTGTCATTAATATAATCAATTAAGTCTTTGAACCTATACTAACTTAAAACTGATGAACCTATATTAACTGATGAACCTATATTTGAAGAACCTATAATCAAATAACATTTTAAAGTTTATATATATTTTACCTCAGCTGATTTGAATTGGGAATACTCCCCTTGAAATTCTAAAATCATTGCGGATAACTGTTGTTGGGTGAGCTTAATACTTGAGGATGAAGGTTCATCATTTCCATTTTCAGGTGTTTGATCGGTTCCGGTAATTGGTTCAGCAACTTCAGTGTTTTCATCACTTTCGGTCGTTTGAATATCCTCATTTGTTCCGATCATTTGAATATCATCATCTGCTAATTGATGAACCAATTATAAGAAATTCAAATATACACAAAATTTTTGCAGATAATATGTAAGTTATGAAACATAATAGATTTTTACCCTGTTGATCAACCCATTGATGCTCCTCAATATCATCTATATGAACATCAGGCACTTGCTCACCAACGTCATCTGTCTTTGGAGATTTTGATGTTCTTTTCCTTTTGTATCCAACAATGTTTTTGCACATGTTCATCGAATAGCGGTTTTTAGGAGATAGTGAACTCCTTTTTGCTTTCTGTTTTCTTCCTACATGTTTTACACCATTTTTCATAAGTTATAACAGGTTCATCAGATTATAAAAGTTATTTTTTTTTTCAAGTTCATCAAATGTTCAAGTTCATCAGATTTTACATATTCAAGTTCATCAAGATTTTCAACAAATTTTTGAGGTTCATCAAATTTTTACTTATAACAAAAATTTACTTATAAAACAATAATATAATATAAATAATGTCTATATACGTACCTTCTTGATCATTTCCCCCCTCTGTTTCTTGTGGTTTGTCTTCCAGCATTAGAAGGATTGGTCCATCAGCTACTAATTTTAGATACAACTTATTTTAGGTAACTGTTTAAAATAAGAATATAATATAAGGTTCATCAGATTATAATTTGTGTACCTTCTATAGGCATCGAACCTTCCCTTTCTGAATTGTTCCCTTGAATGACATCTGAAAAAAAAAAAAAAAAAAAAAAAAAAAAAAAAAGTCATTTTTTTAAGATGACACATACAAAAAGTACTGATGAACATATAGTAAAATGTATACCTATATTAGAAGGTTCATCAGCGTTTGTTTTTTGTTTCTTTCTTCTAATCTTCTTTTTTTTTACTGGCTCATCGCTATCTTTTATCGGCACAATATTAGCATCTGAATTTAGACACAATGTGTAAAAAAACACATTATACGGGACAGTAAGTGATGAACCAAATAAAATAATACATCATACCTTCAATCATGAGTAGTCCACGCTTGAAAGGAGAGTGATCCTTCAAATGAGCTCTACTCCAATGTGGTCCAGCTTCATATGAGACTTCAATCTTGTCTTCATCATTACCCCTCGGTTCTTCCTCCAATTGAATTTCGGCTCCAGCATTCTCTATCTGCTGTTCATCATCGTTCTCTGAATCATCATCATTATTATTTTCTGCAGCTTCCTCTGCATCATCATCATCATCTTCCTCTGCATCATCATCCTCTTGTTCTTCTTCTTCTTTATTTTCCTCATCATTTTTTTCTTCTTCTTGATCTTCTTCCGGTTCTTCTTTTTTCTTCACTTTTTCAGCTTTAGTAGCTCTTCCTTTCTTTATTTTGCCAAACATCATATCTTCCAATTCTTCCAAATTTTCTGTTTTCCAGTAATTAAATGCTAGGTATTTTGGTTTCTTCAGCAGCGAATTGGCAAATATAACCTGCAATTTTAAGTATAAATCTTAAATTAAGAAAAATGTAACTGATAAACCTGATAAACTAACTGTGAACCTATAATCTAACATATGAACCTATAACCTAATTGATGAACCTATAAATTAACTGATGAACATAAAGTATATAGTAATTACCTCCAATAGCAAGATTGGACCATAGAATCTTGTTCCCGGTCTCCAATTTTTCCTTTCGTCCTTCAAATTATGTAGCACATACTCGCACCAGTCCAATTGTTTCACAAGATCCATATCAGTAAGAGAAGGGATGACTCCAATATTCAAAGTCCCCATCGTTCCCACATAAGACAAAATAGTACAAAACAATGATATTATGTTCTTCAAAAATATGTCTCCACTATCATTTTTCCTAATTTGATTCTTAATTACCGGCATCAAATCCTTGTTTGCATAAAGTCTAGGAACACCTTTGAATTGTTTTTTCCATTCTATGTATGCTTCATTTGATCTTTCCTTAACAACATCACGCACATCAACTGCATACTGACCCATTGGGAATCCGAAGGTATGGTGGATTAACTCAGGTGTTATGTGTATCACCAAAAACGGTTAGATTTCCAGATTCAGCATCAAACCTCTCAAGCAACCAATACCCTAAACGACTTGGCATGACATTAATTTCAAAGTCTAACAATGATTTAAAACCCATTCTTGATATTGCCTCTTTTTGGTCCGTTGTTATTTTCTTAATTGTTTCATATAATGGACCGGGAAAATTTTTTATTAGAACATTTGGAAAAAATTTTAGGTTAGGTGGGAGAATTTGTCGAAGACTTAATCCAGGCTTAAGGTCTTCAGAGAGAACAGGTTTATTAGTTTTTGATGAACCTGAAGGTTTGGAAGGTTTGGAAGATTTAGCAGCGATTTCAGGATTTGATGAACCCCGTGTTCTTTTAGGAAGTGGTTGATCAGCTTTCAATGAACCCCGAGTTCTTTTATTAGTAAACGCGTGTTCAACAAAGTCGTCATCACTTGGAGAATAGATTGTTAACGTCATAGGCTTCTTTCCTATATAATAAAAAAAAAACAACTGATGAACAATCTTTCAATGAAAAATAACTATAAAAAAATTTTTCATATAATTTTTAACTGCTGAACCTTATTCTAAATAACAACTGATGAAGCTCTTTTCAATTTATTCTAACAAATTAGTACTAATTATACAATGATAACAAGTAATCACTGATGAACCTCTTTTTAATATATTCTAACAAGTAATCACTGGTTAACCTCTTTTTAATTTATTCTAACAAGTTATTCTACTGATGAACCTTTTTTTAATCTATTTCTAACAAGTTATTCTACTGATGAACCATATTCTTAATATATTTTTAACAAGTTATAAACACTTTTTTTATTTATTTTAACTGCTGAACCTTATTTTTAATCTATTTCTAACAAAATTTATCCACAACTTCTAATCTAACCAGATAACTATTCTAATAACTGATGAACCTCATTGTAATCTATTTTAACAATTATTCTACTGATGAACCATATTTCTAACAAGTTATAAACACTTTTTTCATCTATTTTAACTGCTGAACCTTATTCTTAATCTATTTCTAACAAAATTTATCCACAACGTCTAATCTAACGAGATAACTATTCTAATCACTGATGAACCTCATTGTAATCTATTTTAACAATTATTCTATTGATGAACTATATTTCTAACAAGTTATAAACACTTTTTTCATCTATTTTAACTGCTGAACCTTATTCTTAATCTATTTTTAACAAAATTTATCCACAACGTCTAATCTAACCAGATAACTATTCTAATCACTGATGAACCTCATTGTAATCTATTTTAACAATTATTCTACTGATGAACCATATTTATATCAAGTTACAAACACTTTTTTCATCTATTTTAACTGCTGAACCTCATTTTTATTTATTATACACTTCTAACTAATGATAATCGGCAATCGATAATCGATAATCGGCAAAATAATTGATGAACCAAAAACTTTTAAAAACCTGTAAAAGCTGGCCGGTCTTGGAATCGTTTCGATCTCTTTTCTGACAATGTTGGGCTCTTTTCTCTTCCAGATTCTAAATAAAAAAATAATAATAAATCAAAATCGTATTATCAAAATAAATAAATAAATAAATAAACTGTTAAAATAATCCTAATTCTTTATGCATGCATTTTATATTCTAAAAAATCTAAATGAAACCCTACTTTTTTCAAAATCTAAAATTAAAAATAATAATAAAATGCATATTTTTTAAAAGCAAATACATTTTTTAATTTTTTTTTCTAAAAATTACGCATGCAGTTAAAAAAATAATTAAAACATGAAAGAAACCCTAATTTTTTCAATTTAATCTATTCCTTACCAGTTGGATTCATCATTTTGAACGGAAAATGATCGGAAAATGAAACCCTAATTTTTCCCCAAATTTATATCGCGATTTTTGAGAGATTTTCCCCAAATTTAGATCGGAAAATGATATTGTGCGTGAAATTGTGAGTGAGAGTGAGCGGTTTTGAGGGAAGATAGAAGTGGGGTAAATTACCGTTTTAACCTTTTTTAGGAAAGTCGCGTTTTTTTTTTTTTTTTTTTTTTTTTTGAATGAGAGCGGTTGGATTGATTTTAGTCAAATATTTGACTAATTGGATGGACGAGATTCCTTTTTAGACTTTGTAGGGAGATTCTTGAGTTTCATTACTTCTTCAAGAGCATGCAATTGCAAAGTTAAATCTCATTAGAATACGTCGTCTTTAAAACTTGTTATTGATTATTAATTAATTTTAGTACCATGCACTTTGTCTCATTGAAGTAACGATACTTTTGACTGATATGACCTACGTATAGTATTCACTGGTGAATTTACTTAACGTAAAATACCTCAAATAGAGTAACACTCAGTAATTAATAAAAAAAATAAACTACTTCTAATAGTTGCTTCAAGACTACTCTACTAAACATCCCTAGTAATGCTAAACAAAAGATTAATACTCAATATTTAACTGTTCATCGGCTTAGTTATTGGAGCTTTTCAAATATAACCTAGAGATCAATAGGCTTGTTTCTGATTTAAGTATTTAACTATTCACCCTGTTTAGTTCATCCAGGTAGACGGTTAAGAAGCAAGCGTCATCAATTACTTTCTATGATTTATAAAAAGAAATAAAAAACACAGTCAACATCCACTTTCAAACCTACCCTTTTCCCTATTTTTCTATATATAGCATTCCAACATCACACCTCACCCCACTCTACATTCATCTGATCTCTCTCTCATTGTCACTCACTCTCACTCACAGTCACAAGTTCACATTCTTACACCACAAAATCATATCAAAATCAGTGAAACTGCATGGACAAGAAATGGAAGCTATCAAAAGAAGATCCATGCAGCCATTCATCAAAATCATCGTCACTTTTAAGAAGCATGTCACAAAAAAGTTCCACAAAATCACCTCTTTTGAGGTCATTTTCAACAAAGAATTCTATTTTTTCAAGAAGCTCATCACAAAAGAACAAGTCTCCAAGTGATCTAACAAGAAGTTCTTCACAAAAATGTGCCAACTTTACTCGAAAATGCGGTAGTTTGGCTAAAGAACAAAAAGCACGATTTTACATTGTCAAGCGTTGCGTTACAATGCTTGTATGTTGGAAAAAACATGGAGATTCATGATATTTTGTAGTTCTGTTTAGGGTTTAATGATGCTTTTTCTTCTACTTGAGAGATGGATCTGATTCGGGTTCTAAAAACCCGAAGTTTTTTCGTCCATCCCATAAGAAAGAAGAAAAGGTAATCATTAACATTTCTATTCTTCATTTTCTTTTTATTTTTTCCTTCTTCATCCTTCTTGATGTGCTTTTAGATTTAAGTTCAAATGGAAACATCCATGTGAAATAGTAGGCAACTTGAAGAGCAGCACATGCAATGATGCAACAAAAGAAGGATGACATTAATGTAACATATATATAAATATACAGATTTTTCGTAGCTTAACATATCTTTAATTGCTTTGATGCTTTTGCTACTAACTCTCCTTTATTATCTTCCTGTCTCATGTGCCATTACTATACATTTGTCGATGAAAGAGTTAGAGATTCCTTTTTTTGTTGTTCATTTTTATATAAAGCGGTGTCTGGCATCTTTTTGGCATTCTACTCCACTAGGTTAAATTTTTAGTCTTCTGGAATGTGTCTCATTCACAAAACTGCCCCAACCAAGTTTTGCTTTGCTTCACAATGTCGTGTGTTATAGCCAAAGTAGAAATTAGATCCATTAGCAGATCTACATGTGTAGAGATCGAGGAGGATTAAATGTGTTTGAAAAAGTACATTTGTTTATAGGATGTGTTATCCTAACCCTCTCTATGGTGTCACATCATAGGTTTTTAGTCAAACCGTGCAACCTGTGATCAGGGGCGGATGTACTTGTATCTCAGGGGTAGCGGTCGCTACCCCTGAACTTTTACCCGGTAGTGGAATTTTTGGCGATTTTTTATGTTTTTCGTACTATGTTTCGTATTTCGCTACCCCTAAACAAAATTTTCAAAGCCCATATCATTCTTTAAAAAAACTCCAAGACCCAAGCCCACTAAATAAATAAACCAAAAAAAAACATACACAATTTTATAAATAAACCCAAAAAATACATACACAAGTTTATAACCAAAAAAGAGCCCATACGCATTCTTTAAAAAAAAGCCCAAGTGCATTTTTTTAAAAAAAAAACCCATAGCTAGTACAAATCAAACCCACGCCCAAAATCACAATTTTAAACAAAAAAAAAAAAACATACGCTTTCTTAAAAAAAAATCCGCCCCATTCTGCCATTTGCCAAAGTGTTGCACTGCTGTCTGCTGCCAATCGTGAATCCCAGGCTTAGGTAATTTCAATTTTAAAGTCTATTTCATAATTTTCATTCTTAGTATTAGGGTTAATTGTGGTTCAATTTTATATGTAATTGTCAATTTGTCATTCTTAGTATTAGGGTTATTGGGTTAATTAGGGTTAATTTTGCTTAGGTTTATTCAACCAATACATACCAATTTCATATTTTCTAAGTGCAATTCGTAATCTTTTTGTATTAGGGACTTGATTTTTGAAAGTTGAAACATGAAAAAAAAGTGCATATTGGCAATTTCTTTAAAAGAAAATTTCAAGAGGATGATGTTGGACCAACTCCTTCGGTTTCAATTCCTTCGGGTTCAATTCCTTCGGTTTCAATTCCTTCGGTTTCAACTCCTTTGGGTTCAACTCCTTCGGGTTCGATTCCAAATGGATTTGATTTGAATGATCTACTTCCGGACCCTTTTGATAAACCACCGATTGCTAGTTATCATCCTAATCAAGTTGATGATATAAGAAGACACTATCTTGTTAAAAAAGCTTTTCAACCACGAAATCATAAATTTCCAACCAAAATGTATGGTAAAGAAAAGAGACGTTTTATTGTACAATGGTTTGATACATACCCGTGGTTAGAGTATAGTGTTAAAACAGACAAAGCCTATTGCTCATGTGCAAGATACATCTTCTTCTACTCTAAAACAAGCCATTGTTTCTATGTTAGCAAATAACCATCTGAGCATATCACAAGTAAGTATTAAGTTTGTATCTTAAATCTTTCAACTATGTTAATGTTTATTGCTTATGTTGTTAATTGTTTATTATTATTTTAACAGATTAGGGGTCAAGGTTATGACGGTGCAAGCAATATGCGAGGGGAGTTTAATGGCTTAAAAGCTATGATTTTGAGAGATAATCCATCGGCCCATTATGTACATTGCTTTGCTCATCAACTACAGTTAGTGATTGTGGCGGTTGCAAAAAAGCATGATGGTGTTAAAGATTTTTATGAATACCTCAACATGGTTGTTAATACGGTTTCCGCTTCTTGCAAACGAAATGATATGATACGTGAGGCAAAAAGAAAGAGAGTGGAACAAGGAATTATTTCAGGTGAAATTAAGACCGGAAAAGGATTAAACCAAGAGAGTTCCCTAAGGCGAGCCGGTGATACAAGATGGGGATCTCATCATGCAACAATCATAAGTGTACTTAAATTATATCCGGAAGTTGTCGACGTCCTTTGTTATGTTAAAGATGAAGGAGATAGCATTCAACAACGAACTAGTGCAAAAGGTATTCTATCCTATTTTCAAAAACTTGAGTTCGTTTTTTATGCACACTTGATGGAAGAAATTTTAGGCCACACAAATTGTCTCTCAAAACATCTTCAAAAAAAGAGACAAGACTTGTTGGAATCGAGTAAGTTGATTCAAGCAACAAAACAAGCATTGAATGATTTAAGACAAAATGGGTTTGATGACATGTTGAAAAAAGTGACTTCTTTTTGTGAAAAAAATGGTATTACGGTGTTGGATATGATGGGAAGTTATGGTAACCCAAGGAGCCGGAATAATGTCGTTACTAATCGACATCATTTTGAGGTTGAGGTTTTTAATACGGTTTTGGATATGCAAATTCAAGAATTTGGGAACCGTTTCAATGAGGTATCAACTACATTGGTAGAAAATATGTCGGGTTTAAATCCTTGTAATGGGTTTTCTAAGTTTGACATATCTAAGATAGTAGCCTTTTCTGAGATGTATCCGGATGATTTTAATAAGAACGATAGCGGGTGTATTTTGGGTGAGCTTAAAGTCTTTTATCACTCGGTAAAGGAAGATGATAGATTTTTGAATTTGGATGGGATTTGTCACCTAGCTCGGGTAATGGTGGAAACCGGAAAAAATCTTTCATTTCCTTTATTTTATCGGATTTTGAAGCTTGCATTGGTTTTACCGGTTTCAACCGCAACTGTTGAAAGATGCTTTTCTAAAATGAAGCTTATTAAAACGGATTTGCGGAATCGAATGGGGGACAAATATTTGAACGATGTTATGGTATGTACTGTTGAAGGAGAGACATTTGACGAAGTAACGAATGATGATGTAATGGTTCGTTTTCAAGCTATGACAAACCGAAAAGGAGACTTCTGAGATCTATTAGGTATTTGTTTAACTTCTTTTATTATTGTGTTTTTTTTAATTATTTAAATGTACGTTTAAAAAAAAATTATGATTAATTTTTTTTTCCGCTACCCCTGAACTTTAATCCTAGTTCCGCCACTGCCTGTGATGCATACCGTACAACCGGGAGATGCGTCTAATCATTTGCAAACCCTCCCTATGGAGGGTGTGGTTAACTCAGATGGAGGGTGTGGTTAACTCATGCCTTGTTTATACTATACAAAACTATTAACAGATCTTGTGGTCCATGACTTGCTTAAACCACTCCCAACAGACGCCACATTAGCACTTGTCAAATTGACTCATAAACAAACTCACACGCCTTTGTCAATGGTGGTGTTTCTTTCTGTGTCAAACATTCACACACACACGCAAAAAAACATTCAAACAGTCAAATGGGCCCCAGATTCCTCGTCGCCAAACCGACACACCACAGACGATCGAGGTGGAGCTATCGATGTCGCGCCACTCAAACTTATACCACGCAAAGTCCTTAGCTCTTTTTTTAAGAGGTTGGGGTGGACATTTCATGATTATTTGCATCTAACGGGTTTTGAACTTGAAATCTCTCACAAATTATTGATGATAGTCACAAGCCTTTTGGCACTAATTAAGCCACCTCAGTGGTTAATCAGCTTGGATTTCTTTTATGTGTAGTTAGGATGGTATGTTGTCCATTTCACCATTTGCATCAAAAGATCCATACTAAAAGTTTCTATTGTCATTTGTGATATAGTCCCACTTGTTTTACACTTATATTGTAACACCCCCAAAATACCGCAGCGGAAGACTGTGTCATAAGGGTGCTACTTCATAATACAAAGTACAAGTTATAGAAAACGAACTCTAAATGAGACGTTTTGAAAAGTTACCATTCGATTAATGAATTCAAAGTTACAAACATGAGATTCCAAAGTATGATACATAAATGTATACAAAATGTTTTGAATGGTAAATGATAAAAGCGTAAGTCTTCAGAATATGCAGCTTGACTCTAAGTTCCACGCACTAGCTATCGCCTTACTAACCTGAGATAAACATGCTAAAGTGTCAACACAATGGTTGGTGAGTTCATAGAGTTTGTCTTAAAACAGTTGAAAAAGCCTTAAAGAATGATCACACAGCAAAGGCATCGTGAATCCACTCAGTTACAAGTCCCGCCATAAGAGACTTGTAACCTGTGTGTTCACAACCCACTGCTAACATATATAGTATGAATAAGACATGTATAAGTTCATCAAGACAATTTAAGCAATTAGAAGTGAGTCTATACTTCATCTCCGAAGACCTCACTTTGGGAGCCAATTCCCAAGGACAACTGGGAGCCACTTCCAAAAGAAAACTGGGAGCCACTTCCCAAAGATATAAGTTTACTGGGAGCCACTTCCCAAAGATATAAGACAGTCATGTATGTATGAAATCAAGTATAATGCCATCAAGTATAAGACAATCAAGTATAAAACAATCAAGTATAAATGTTTTGAGTATTTGTACAAGTAAGCAAGTAGTTGAGCATGTATCCCCCCCAAGAGTTAAAACAAGTACGAAAAGAGTAGGGGCTATGACTCACCTTAAGCTTATGTAATGAGAAATGAAAGTGGTAGTCGAATCGCGAAAGTCTCTAAGAGCAGCCTATAATAGAACGTTGCGACTTAGGTTTGGAGTAACGTCTAAGAATACGAAGAATTGCCTATATATGTCTTGCATAATGTTCATGATGTAGTACTTTAGTATAATGTGTAAGTCTTTGAATATAAATGGCTTATGAAACATGTATAGGTTGTACATCTCTTACTACCGTTCAGGCCGACATAATTCAGAAGTCATGGAGTAAACGTTCGAGGAGCCAGGACACTTTAACTCGTAAATCCACAACTCGTCTCGACGGCTTACTCAATGAACTCCTCACATGAGGCTCCCTACTATTGTAGTATTTGATAACATATATATATATATATATATATATAAGCTTTTTGATCTTTAAAAGTTATATGGTCTTTAGCCGTGGCTTTGCCGTGACTTTGGTCATTGTTACCATGGTCTTGAGACTCAACCTTGGCTTTAGCCATGGTTGTGGTCTTGGCTTTAGGTCATTAGACCTCTTGGTCTTAGTAAATCATAACTATTATATAGTGACTTTGGTCTAAAAATGGGTTGTTAAGAATTTGAAGAAAATATCACTCGGAAAGCGTTTTCAGGGCTCGAGCTTCTTTAATCCTGAACGAAAACGTCGTTCCGGACAACTTTCGTGTTTTAACTTTTTGATGAATCGAACCAGAAGTGGGACTTTCAAAATCATAATTTGATCAGAATGCTATTTAGGCAGTTTTGCCGTTTTGGTTTCGCTAACTTCAAATGGTCATAACTTTTGACTCGTGTACTCGTTTTGGGTGATTCAAATTGCTATGTTTTCCTTGTTAAGTCCTCTTTAACAGTAAGTAAGTGTCAAATATCAAAGTTATACTATTGTGGTCGTGGTTCTCCATAAAAATCACTAGTTTGCTTGTTTACTTGTCATAAGTTAACATATGTATACCAATACTTGTTTTATCCATTTTTAAACATCATGAACACAATACAAAGACCATATATAGCATGAAAGAAACATAATAAGCATGAAATGATATTGAGCAAGAAAGTATATAAGGGTTTGCTTACAACTTTTGGCTTTCTAAAGAAAGGAAGTCAAGTATAGAACTAGGACACTAAACCTAAGCTTGTAAACCCTTCACCATAACTCTTGTAACCCTTGCTAGCCTTGATCTAACCCTTGTGAAAACCATTTAACTTCAGCCCTAGTAACCTTGTGTAGCTCCTAATTCAACCATGGAATCACCAAACAAACTTAAGAACTAGGTAGAGAAGACTAAGACCTTGAACTTTGTAATGTAACTTGTATATTGAAGATCAAAGGATCATGGTGCTATGAATAAAGAGTGTGGCGTTTTTGTGGTGAAGAAAGGAAGACATGAGCATGCTTTTATACTATGAATGAGGAGGTTAGGAAGCTTGCTAGGAAAGTGCTATAACTTGGTGACAAAGTTGTAATTAAGTAAGATCTAATGGCTAAAGTCAAGATTTAACCACACATGGTGACTCCCCCACCTCCTAAGTCGTTTTTCCAAGGATAAGGGTGATTAGATGAGTAGTCATGGTCTTTGGATGATAATATCCTAAGTATGTAGCTAGTTTTGACTCCGTAAATCGCTAACCGTAAGTTTTTAAGTCACGAAACGTAAAACCGGGTATCCTAAAAATATGAAACTTGAAAGTATGGTCAAACATGTCAATATACTCCATAATAAAATATAAAATGAGTGGTAGGTTCTATCGGGTGCTAAAACCCTGCTAAAAACTGGAAACACGGGTCTAAAACGCGCAATTCGCGTAAAACGCTGAACTGAAAAACGTAAAATTCCGAAACTTTTGAAATTGTCCTAAAATGAGAGAAAATCATATTTCTATTGTTTATAATGTTTTATGGACATATCGGGATGCTAGAAGGACGTTTAAACCTAAAAGTAAATCTCGGACACGGCTTTGTGATTTTTGCAGAAATGATCCGACGAGCGTCAAACTCTCGGATTATCGTTAAAATAGTTTAACTTACGAGAATATGAAATAAAAATTTCTGAGATGAATAGTGAAAAGTGAATAGTAAAAGTAATAGTAAATAGTGAAATTTTCGGGAATAAAAGTTAACCTGAAATTGCGAATTGTTACAGTCTCTACCCTTTAAGGAGAACTTCGTCCCGAAGTTCAGTTGATGTTAACTACTTACGATGTGTCTAAGAGAATTCGGGATCTCTAATATAGTGGTGTTTACTCTGATTCGTCTAAGATTCTGGTTAAGGAGTTGTATCGGCTACAATTAAGCCCACTTATTTATAACACATTACTTACATAAAGAAGCGTCCAAATTTATGTAAGTAAGGTCTCATAAACTTATGGTTCGGTGATTTACAATTTCTTTATTTAAATGAAGAGGCGTCCCAATCCATTTAAATAAGGAGATTCTAAAACATCCTACTTAAGAATTTCCGACACAAAATCCGCCTTCTGAGGCAGATAGTAAGATAATCAAGTCATCAAATTCCTAAAGCTAAGCAATAATATTATTTAACTCAAATCTTGTGTCTCATCAAACAAGAACTGTCACAAGATCAAGTTAAATAATTAGTTATTACTGAGCTCCATGTTTTTAATGACGTGACGAATCTCTGGGGCTCCTTATAATACTAAAATCACATCATCTAACAGCGTGGAACTAAGAAAACCTCTAACCAAAAATCATATGTGTATGTATTGTGTGTAAGGCAAATAAAGAGGAAGGTCCCAACGTATATAGCAGTTATAGTCTAGGCACTAAATGCAACCTAGTTCTCTATAACCAAGGCTTTGGTACCAATCTGTAACACTCCCAAAATACCGCAGCGGAAGACTGTGTCATAAGGGTGCTACTTCATAATACAAAGTACAAGTTATAGAAAACGAACTCTAAATGAGACGTTTTGAAAAGTTACCATTCGATTAATGAATTCAAAGTTACAAACATGAGATTCCAAAGTATGATACATAAATGTATACAAAATGTTTTGAATGGTAAATGATAAAAGCGTAAGTCTTCAGAATATGCAGCTTGACTCTAAGTTCCACGCACTAGCTATCGCCTTACTAACCTGAGATAAACATGCTAAAGTGTCAACACAATGGTTGGTGAGTTCATAGAGTTTGTCTTAAAACAGTTGAAAAAGCCTTAAAGAATGATCACACAGCAAAGGCATCGTGAATCCACTCAGTTACAAGTCCCGCCATAAGAGACTTGTAACCTGTGTGTTCACAACCCACTGCTAACATATATAGTATGAATAAGACATGTATAAGTTCATCAAGACAATTTAAGCAATTAGAAGTGAGTCTATACTTCATCTCCGAAGACCTCACTTTGGGAGCCAATTCCCAAGGACAACTGGGAGCCACTTCCCAAAGAAAACTGGGAGCCACTTCCCAAAGATATAAGTTTACTGGGAGCCACTTCCCAAAGATATAAGACAGTCATGTATGTATGAAATCAAGTATAATGCCATCAAGTATAAGACAATCAAGTATAAAACAATCAAGTATAAATGTTTTGAGTATTTGTACAAGTAAGCAAGTAGTTGAGCATATATCCCCCCCAAGAGTTAAAACAAGTACGAAAAGAGTAGGGGCTATGACTCACCTTAAGCTTATGTAATGAGAAATGAAAGTGGTAGTCGAATCGCGAAAGTCTCTAAGAGCAGCCTATAATAGAACGTTGCGACTTAGGTTTGGAGTAACGTCTAAGAATACGAAGAATTGCCTATATATATCTTGCATAATGTTCATGATGTAGAACTTTAGTATAATGTGTAAGTCTTTGAATATAAATGACTTATGAAATATGTATAGGTTGTACATCTCTTACTACCGTTCAGGCCGACATAATTCAGAAGTCATGGAGTAAACGTTCGAGGAGCCAGGACACTTTAACTCGTAAATCCACAACTCGTCTCGACGGCTTACTCAATGAACTCCTCACATGAGGCTCCCTACTATTGTAGTATTTGATAACATATATATATATATATATATATATATATATATATATATATATATATATATATATATATATATATATATATATATATATATAAGCTTTTTGATCTTTAAAAGTTATATGGTCTTTAGCCGTGGCTTTGCCGTGACTTTGGTCATTGTTACCATGGTCTTGAGACTCAACCTTGGCTTTAGCCATGGTTGTGGTCTTGGCTTTAGGTCATTAGACCTCTTGGTCTTAGTAAATCATAACTATTATATAGTGACTTTGGTCTAAAAATGGGTTGTTAAGAATTTGAAGAAAATATCACTCGGAAAGCGTTTTCAGGGCTCGAGCTTCTTTGTCCCTGAACGAAAACGTCGTTCCGGACAACTTTCGTGTTTTAACTTTTTGATGAATCGGACCAGAAGTGGGACTTTCAAAATCATAATTTGATCAGAATGCTATTTAGGCAGTTTTGCCGTTTTGGTTTCGCTAACTTCAAATGGTCATAACTTTTGACTCGTGTACTCGTTTTGGGTGATTCAAATTGCTATGTTTTCCTTGTTAAGTCCTCTTTAACAGTAAGTAAGTGTCAAATATCAAAGTTATACTATTGTGGTCGTGGTTCTCCATAAAAATCACTAGTTTGCTTGTTTACTTGTCATAAGTTAACATATGTATACCAATACTTGTTTTATCCATTTTTAAACATCATGAACACAATACAAAGACCATATATAGCATGAAAGAAACATAATAAGCATGAAATGATATTGAGCAAGAAAGTATATAAGGGTTTGCTTACAACTTTTGGCTTTCTAAAGAAAGGAAGTCAAGTATAGAACTAGGACACTAAACCTAAGCTTGTAAACCCTTCACCATAACTCTTGTAACCCTTGCTAGCCTTGATCTAACCCTTGTGAAAACTATTTAACTTCAGCCCTAGTAACCTTGTGTAGCTCCTAATTCAACCATGGAATCACCAAACAAACTTAAGAACTAGGTAGAGAATACTAAGACCTTGAACTTTGTAATGTAACTTGTATATTGAAGATCAAAGGATCATGGTGCTATGAATAAAGAGTGTGGCGTTTTTGTGGTGAAGAAAGGAAGACATGAGCATGCTTTTATACTATGAATGAGGAGGTTAGGAAGCTTGCTAGGAAAGTGCTATAACTTGGTGACAAAGTTGTAATTAAGTAAGATCTAATGGCTAAAGTCAAGATTTAACCACACATGGTGACTCCCCCACCTCCTAAGTCGTTTTTCCAAGGATAAGGGTGATTAGATGAGTAGTCATGGTCTTTGGATGA
Source organism: Artemisia argyi (assembly GCA_030686995.1). NCBI lineage: Eukaryota > Viridiplantae > Streptophyta > Magnoliopsida > Asterales > Asteraceae > Artemisia > Artemisia argyi. Next base: position 76,979,432 of record CM060709.1, on the reverse strand, counting down.
TAATATCCTAAGTATGTAGCTAGTTTTGACTCCGTAAATTGCTAACCGTAAGTTTTTAAGTCACGAGACGTAAAACCGGGTATCCTAAAAATATGAAACTTGAAAGTATGGTCAAACATGTCAATATACTCCATAATAAAATATAAAATGAGTGGTAGGTTCTATCGGGTGCTAAAACCATGCTAAAAACTGGAAACACGGGTCTAAAACGCGCAATTCGCGTAAAATGCTGAACTGAAAAACGTAAAATTCCGAAACTTTTGAAATTGTCCTAAAATGAGAGAAAATCATATTTCTATTGTTTATAATGTTTTATGGACATATCGGGATGCTAGAAGGACGTTTAAACCTAAAAGTAAATCTCGGACACGGCTTTGTGATTTTTGCAGAAATGATCCGACGAGCGTCAAACTCTCGGATTATCGTTAAAATAGTTTAACTTACAAGAATATGAAATAAAAATTTCTGAGATGAATAGTGAAAAGTGAATAGTAAAAAGTGAATAGTGAAATTTTCGAGAATAAAAGTTAACCTGAAATTGCGAATTGTTACATATATTGAGGTCTCATTTCATCGAGATAGAAAACGTATGTAATGAACAGCCACAAACAAAGGAGTGGTTGTCAAAGATACGTACATTTATATATATTTTCAATGATTGGATCTACCTTGAAAATTCAACAATCTTAATTACTACTTTTGAGATACGGGAAAAATAGGGATCGGATCATAAGGGTACATGTGTCAAGATACTATACGAGTACTCGTGTAAACCAACGAGATTTTATAGCGACATATTGTTTAGGGATAAAAAAAATCATGGGTTATAAATGAAAAATAATAAAAGTTTTAAGATTTGGGGATTAAACATAATGTTTTGAAACTCGCTTCGGCCCGGGTGGTTCAACCAGTTGAACCGTTTCGGTCGAAAAACAGGTCAATTTAAACCGAGTCAACCCGACGGGTAAGGTCAAAAAATGGTCAAATTAAACCGAGTCAATCCGTCAGGTTTGAAGCGTCCCGGGTCAACCTGGTTTTCGATGTGTATTAATAGTTTTCTTTTGAAATATATGTTTTCAACATTTCTTTTTTAGTTTCAATTTTTCACTTTTTACTTTTTAGTTTTTCCTTTATATATAGTATAGCAGGGTACTCGCGTGTTGCAGCGGCGGGTACCCTGTGTCGATTAACCGGAGAAATAGATCTCGATAAGACCTGATTCACCAGTTTGTATCGCTTTCAACGGGTCCTCTCTGGTTCGTTTTTTGGATGGCTTTTATTGGTTAGCCGAATCGGTTGCGACACCGATTCCCAGTTGAACCCGTTGGTCCGGTCCGATTTTCAAAACTATATGCACCATCAACTTGTTAGCTTGTATGAATCTTTGTGTGTTTTATTAACTTGTATAATGTGATAATAACATGTAATTTTCATTTTAAGTTGTTTGAAAAATAACATAATTAATGTGTTTAATTATCTTATATTTTGGATTATATTGTAGCTTGTTTAAATTGTACATTATAAAAAATCTTATTGTACTTTTTAGTTAGAGCTCAGGGAATAATAACGCTATAACGCCAAAATGTCCGATGTGTACAAATTTCAACGCCATTATGACGTTAACACCAATTCTTAGTGGTGTGCGTTAGACCTACGTTTCTATTTACGTTGCTATGGAAACTCACGTTTCTAGCAATTATGGTATAACTTGAGTTATGCCAAGTTATGATACCCCACTCAACTTATAACTTGAGTTATGCCAAATTATTTTTTCTTAATTATTTTTTTTAAGTGAGTCCTAAAAGGTGATGTTATTTGGTGTTACGATTAGCGAGTGTTTTTTGGTGTTATGTTATTTGTTGTTGAAATGATGTGGCGCTGACGTGACGGGTAATTTGGTGTTAATAGGTGTTATCATTCCTTGTGTTCTAAAGGTGTTTTAATTGTTTGTTTTTAATTTGATATATATGCTTTTAATTGGTTGTACAACGTAAATAAATTATTGTTTTTTTATATAATATAGTATTTTAATAATAGTATTAATTACACTATACATATCTCACACTATTGACTTTCAACATTTTCTCTTTTCAAGGTTTGACTATAAGATAAAAATTCGCTATGTCCTCTAAATATCAAAATTTTTAATCTGCATCATCCATTATTTAATGGTTTAGATTAATCATTAATTTATAATAATTAATTAGCTAAAAGAATCACTTCCATTTTTATTTATTTTTTTAAATTAAAATATCTCACAAACTGTTAATCGTTATGTGAAATTAATTATATAACGGCGACAAGAATTAAATTATATTTCTATAGATAGGCACTTCTATCTAATTTCGACTAACTTTTTTTCAAAATTTTTGCACAGAAAAGTCACATGTGATTTATACATGTGACTTATGAAATCACACATGATTTTTTAAAATAGTAAATCACAAGTGATTTCACAAATCACGTGTCAAGTTAATTTTACAAATCACATGTAATTTTTCTGGAAGAAATTTTCAATAATAAAAGATGTCGAAAGTATATCAAAGTGACCGTCTACTGAAAGATAAAAATATTCTCGTCACGATGGTTTATTTTTCGTACCTTGACGATTTACCTTTTATAAGATATGTTGTTTTTGAAAAAAAACGTGAAAAATGAGTTTTTTTTTTTTTTTTTTTTTTTTTTTTGATGAAAAAATAGATGGCTACAATTTACTCATTTAATATTTAAAAGAAAAAAAAAAATGATCTTTGTTAAACTGAGTAGGGAGAAAATGAAGGCAATACTCATTTTTTAGGCATTTTTGCATGACAAAGACAACTTAAAAGACATTTACGAATTTAGACTTTTAATCAGCGCTTAATTGGTCGATGATGGCCTGGAGCTGAACATACCTAGACCAATAATGGTCTGCCACATTATCAAATTGTTCATTGATGGTGATTAGTATGTGCAAGTGGGGTAGCCGCACATGACCACCATTTGTGAGGGGCTTCCGATTTAGTTTAGCATATGTCCATTAGTATTTATACATGTCTAACTTGAATGTAAATATCCTTTTTAAATATAACGTGAGGAGGCCTCCGATTTAGTATGCCCATTAGTTTTATACATGTCTAAGTATATTATATTTTAAATTTTCCATAATAGTTAAGTTTTTTATGATTTACGGTAACTCATTTGTAGTTTCGCATCGGGTCACCCAAATCAATAGGATAGCTCTGAAATTGTTTGGCAGAACTTTTTTTAAATATGTCTTAAGATTAGTGTCAAGTTATTCTTAAGACATATTTAAAAAAAGTTCTGAAAAACAATTTCAGGGCCATCCTATTTATTTGGGTGACCCGATGCGAAACTACAAATGAGTTACCGTAAATCATAAAAAGCTTAACTATTATGAAAAATTTAAAACATAATATACTTAGACATGTATAAAACTAATGGGCATACTAAATCAGAGGCCTCCTCACGTTATATTTAAAAAGGATATTTACATTCAAGTTAGACATGTATAAATACTAATGGACATATGCTAAATATGACATTGGTCCGCGCAGTCCTCATTCAATTGGTTGCATCTAATTTCGTTAACGTCTCTAAACGTGTCTAGCAATTGTGCAAAAATATTTCATTAGTGCCGGTGCCGTAGACTAAAAGGGCATGCTGCCTCCGCTTTGGCCTTCTGGGACAAAAAGCATAGGCCACCAAAAGTGTGCCGCTGCAACATGTCTACAATGCTGAAGTATTTCCAGTCATGAAGTTAACTTAAGGAGTGTTTAAATTAGCTGCATTTTAGAAAATAATTTTACTGTTTAAATTTGTAAGTATTACAAAACTGGTTGCAAAATGTGTTTTGAAATGTTTATATACGTTGTTTGAGTTTGTGGATAATTGATGTGAGTATTTTTATTGTTTTTCAAATTCTCATTGATTGTTTAAGGCTGGGCACATAAGGGAGTTGTGATCGACTTGGTCGATCGATCCCAGTCGATCTTCTTTCTTGTGGGTATTCGGTCGAGGGTTGGCAAAACAAGAAATGAATCGCCTGGTCGATCGAGTATTTTAAAACTTATTTGTGTTGCTTTTGACAATTTAGCCGTTAGATTCAATCAAAAAAAAAAAAATCTTTTAAATACCTTATAAATACACAACATAAAACACACTCCAATTCACAAACCTCATTTCCAACATTCTCTATATTCAATCACACCATGAATTCTTTCGATATCTTTTTTGCCAATTCGTCTTCGGATGACGAAAATGAAGTTAGTACCGAGTTTTTGATGTTTGCGGAAGATTGTTAAGAGGCTTATCAAGCGTCACAACCTAAAGAAACACGAAACCAAATTACTAGGGATCGTTTGGGTGCTCATAACCGTTTAGTGACTGCTTACTTCTGCGCTAACCCAACATACGGCGAAGAACAATTCCATGATCGTTTCCGAATGAGTCGAAGACTATTCACACGAATTGTTCGAGAGGTAACCGATCATTCACCTTATTTCCAACAAACTCCTAATTGTGCGGGCTTACTTGGTATTTCTCCATTGATGAAAGTTACTTTGTCAATTCGTCAATTGGCGTACGGAGTGAATCCTGATATGCTAGACGAATATGTGCAAATGGGTGTGTCAACAATTCGTGATTGTCTCTATAAATTTTGTGAGATCATCATGGAGTTATATGGTACAGAGTATTTGCGAAAGCCGACGGTTACTGACGTTGACAGACTCTATGAGCATCACTATCGAGTTCATGGTTTTCCTGGCCTGATAGGCAGCATTGATTGTACAAATTGGCCGTGGGAGAATTGCCCACATGCTTTAAAAGCTCAATTTTGTAGGGGTGATCACGGGAAAACTCCTTTCATTTTATTGGAAGCGATCGCCTCCCAAGATTTATGGATTTGGCATGCGTTCTTTGGTGTCGCCGGGATGAATAATGATGTAAATGTTTTACGTGCATCCCCACTTTTCAATGATCTCAAAATGGGGAGAGCACCGGATGTGGAATTCGTTGCTAACAACGTGCCTTATAAACGGGGATATTATCTTGCTGATGGGATATATCTGGAATACTCTGTTATCGTGAAGTCCATTAAACATCCAGGGACGCATGATGAAAAGCGTCAATTTTATAAGAGGATGCGCGAAGCAGCAAGAAAAGATGTGAAACGTGCTTTTGGTGTACTAAAGAAGAAGTTCCTAATGATTAAACGTCCGGCTAAAGGATTTGACAAAGAGCGTCTTGGACATATAATGTACACATGCATCATATTACATAATATGATAATTCAAGACGAAGGGCGGGCGATATCTCCCGAATATTTCCAGCGGAGCAGCACCGTTCTTATGACCCTTTAAGAATGCATGAGGAATCACTTGAAATTACCAAGGAGATATGCAACAAAACAACTCATCTTAACCTCAAAGCCGATTTGGTGAAAGACATTTGGCATTATCATAATCCAAATTAGTTTGGTCGTTTTAATGTAATTTGAATAAGTGTTGTAATGTATTTTATTTTATTTGAATTAATATGTAACGTTTTAATTATTAATGAAATTTGAGTTTGTGTTAAAAAAAAAAAAAAAAAAAAAAAAAAAACGGAACTAGGTCGCCCTTACTGGGGCAGTGAATCGCCAGCAACTCGCTGGAGAGAGAAAGCTGACGTGGCAGGGAAAAGTAAGGGGATTGAATCCCCTTACTTACAATGTGAAACACCCCAAAAATGTGATGACGATTATTAATCTTTGAATATGCATCTGCACGATGTAGGTTGTCTATTACTCGGCACACTCTAACTAATTCATTGGCAATTATTAAGGGCGACATTTGTCAGTTGAAATTATGCTTCCTGATCGACATACAATGTTAGAAATTCTCACACAAAACAAAATTGTAAGAAGTAAACTATGACTAACTCTAACCAGAATCTAACAGCATAACTAACTAATGTAACAAACACAACTCTATTCTAAAACAGATGGAAACGTGATTATGGAAAGACACAAGAACGATGGCAGCACAGAAATCAACGAGGAGAAAAATAAAAGAAACACAAGATGGTTCAACCAACATCCATCGCCACATTAGCATAAGAGATACATGTAATATATATATAGGAGGCCGAGACACTTAACTACTATAAGGGCGAGGCATACGCATAATCGAACCGGCATTGTAAGAGAGGAATTGAAGACATGTGATATAATAATAAAAAGTTATTTCAAAATCGATGATCGTAACTATTTTAAACTAAATACTAAAACACCTCTCAAGTCCATGGTAGAATAGTTTCATGTTGTGTCTGAAAAGTCCATTTCTTGCGCATTCAGCTATTCAAGATGGGCCGGGTCACAAGATCATTTTCTTGCATTTTGGATTATATCAAATTGTTTGGGCCAGGTTGAGCAACGTATCCATGATCGATCAACTTGGATTTTAATAATTTAATTTATTATTTTTATTTTTTCACTCTTTTTTTATTTTATTTTATTTTTTTATTATTTTTTTTTTTGAATTGCTTTAGTAATTTAAAATTTATTGTCGTATAAATGGTAAATTACACCATTCGTTAGGGGTGTCAATTCTCGACACGACACGCTAAATAGAACGAACCTGACATAAAGTTAAAAAGTCTAGGTTGAGGATAAACATGTTTCGGTCAAAAACATGTCAACTCGTTTAACCCGTTTAATAAACAGGGCATGTGTTGGTTGAGTAAGTATTAAACATGTCAACCCGTGAACCCATTTAAGTAAATAAGCCTCTAAAAAATAATATATAACTTTGATTTTATGTTGGATTTGTATTAAATGTATTATGACAATGAATTATGATTATAATTCGGATATCATTGAAATGGTTGTATAGTTATTTGTATGTTATTTATATCATTTAGATTTAAACTTGTTGAATCGACAAACCGCCAACCTTTGTCACCGTTTGAGTTATTTACTTAAACGGGTCACAAACGGGTTACATGTGATATACAGGTGTATGTTAGGGTTGAGTATCTTAACACGATTAATAAACGTGTCATGTTTGGGTATAAGTTATACTAACCTGCCAACCCGAATAGGTCAACCCGAACACGACTTGATTGCCACCACTACCGTTTGTCCCCAATGTCAGGACGAATTGCGGATGTCGTCCTCAAAATTTAGGGTTCCGCACAAGTAATCCCCCAATATCACGTTTTTCACTCTTTCACGGTCCAAAACGCTAACGATCGTTAAAAACATCTTGTTAGAGTCTTTTCGCCATTTCATTTTCGAACATCCTATAACATACATTAAAACACACACACAAACCCACTTTCACACATTAACCCAAACTCATATCTTCTTTAACCTCTTCGCCACCACCGTTATCACCACCGCCACCATCATCTTCGTCGACTTTTCCACCACGAATTAATCAATCAAAATAAACCCACTTTTTTTTTTTTTTTTTTGGGGGGGATCTTAACGTCTATACTAAGGGTGAGCATGGTCCAAAAACCGGACCGGACCGACCGGACCGAGGACCGAGAACCGGAAAAACCATAGACCGAGACCGGACCGAATGTGGTCGGTCCGGTCCGGTCTTCGGTCGGTCCGGTCCATTTAAGCATATTTTGGCACGTTTTTTCGGTTTTTTGGTCGGTCCGGACCGGACCGGACCGGGCCGGACCGACCAGACCGAGGACCGAATTAGCCAAAAAGCCTAGACCGAGGACCGGACCGAATGTGGTCGGTCCGGTCCGGTCCGGTCGGTCCGGTCCATCCGGTCCGTTTGCTCACCCTTAGTCTATACATAGGAAAAGGTAAATGGTATGGATTTATTGCGAGCCACGATTATGTGATGAAATTAACTTGAACTATTTTATATTTCTTTTTTATTAGAACTATTTCATATATCTTTCTTTTTATATTAATATAATTGTTTTAATTATAAAAGGCCAAAGCATTGTTGTTAGCAACATTTTTTTTAGAGATGATTTGCACACATTAATTTTTTATTTGCACACTCTAATGTATAAATAGTTGAAGCAAGATGTATACACAGTACAACAGGTTAATGCATAAATTGGAGTGTGCCAATCAAAAAAGTGAGTGTGCAAATCATTTCCTTTTTTTTTATATATATCCAAGATTTGAAGAGGTAAGTGGGTGAAACACTCTCTAGCATAAAATTGTGGTACGTGTGAAATTCGGTTTTGTATTTACTTACGTTTTTGCATAGCAAAGATTTGTTTATGCCAAAAAGTCAATTAGGAATTTATGGGGTTATGTTGATAAGTTTATTCCACCTGATGTTCGTCAGAGGTGAAGTGGAGATGATGGTAGTGGCAGGGGTGCGGTAAAAATGGTGGTGCAGTGGAGATGTTCGTGGTGATATGTGACAAACATCAAGTTAGAATGTCCGCACTGATGCTGGTGAAAATAGGGATTGTGAAAGATGAAGAAAAGGGGTGTTTGAGATTGTGTTTAAGTTGATGATAAAATAATCCGACATCACCAACATGACCATCATTAAAAACACATTTTAATATAAAAGTAACATAAGACATTATAGAAAAAACACATCACACAAATATAAAAAAACACAATCATCCTATTTGATTTTATGCTTCCAAATAATTTTAACACATACTTGATTATTTATTTTGTCCACCAAAGAAAAAAATCAAAAGAAATATCGCAATCTTTTGAAGCTTCTTCTTTTAGAAAAGTCTCAAGTAAAGCACGTTTTCTTCCGTAATGTCCTTGCATTTCATATATGTTTCAATCACCTATATTTTAGTTTTGCTCGCGTTTCCAAAGATCACAACTGTGTAGATAATCTCTTGCGAACGATGACTATCCTCATCAACTTGTTTCATTACTTCGGCTTTGATTTCCTCGATGGTTTGTGGAAGAGAACAATCCATAAGAATTGTCTGTGTGATTAATTTGAGATGGATAGTATAGAAAACGAGGTGTTGTTGTGGTGATGGCTTATGTGATTATCAATTGAATTTATAGGAGTTTAAAAAAAATAACAAAAAATAAAATTATGTTAAGAAAATGGTAATGTAACGGCTATTTTTTTCAATTTGAGGATTGGAAATGTAATGGACCAACGGTGTTATAGGTTTTTTGGACATGAAATGGCCAAAAGACGAAAAAATCCTTGCAGCTAATGAGGTTTTTAACAAGCGTTAAGGGTTTAGACCATGAGAGAGTGAAAAACGTGATGTTGAGAAAGTTAAGTTTATATAATGTATGTCAAGTGTTTGGTAAGTTTATGTAGTCAACAACATGTATTTTAGGTAGTTTCATGTTTTAAAAGGGACGTTTGGAATAAGCCTCATTTTATGTAGAAAACACACTTATGTTGATTTATGAAAGTGTTCAGTTTGCAGATATGTTTATATATTGGTAGCATATAGGACCTTCAGCCCACTCATCTAAGGCTCATACACTTCAGACTCGACCCAAACATGAGCGCAACAAGGCCAGAGTCTGATAAAAGGCTTGGGAAATACTTCCTCATGCAACACCAAGACAACCCCTGCCTGACAAACATGTCCATGCTAACAGTACGCCTGGCAATCTCGCCAGGTTCATTAGGACGAGCACCATCTATTCTCCACATTCCTCCTCCCGATGATCACCACGTGGACAGTCATATTGGTCATGTTTGGCAACAAGCGGTAAGGAAGCGTTTAGGAGCGACAAGCTGTAAGCGGTGAGCATTTAGATGAAAAGCTTGTTTGGCAACATCTCTAATAGTGGTTGAAACTATCCTAACCGCTCCAAAATGAAATGCTTCTTGAATGAGTTTTTCAGAATTGCTTCAAGCGTTTAGATACTGAAATTACATATATACCCCCATTTGTTTAATCATTTATTTTATTTTAATGTGTATATGACCTTTTTCGTAATTTTACACTTTATAATTACTGTTACAGCTATACCAAACATGTTTTTTAAATAAACAACTACTGCTTACTGTTACAGCTTACTGCTACGTGTCGCCAAACATAGCCATTATCTTTGTGAGTTTCTCACAACCCTAAAGGACTCCCTATAATGACCATTTCCCCGAAATGGTCCAAGTTAATCTCAAGCAATATATGCCAAGTCCGCCTTAGCAACTCCACATCCAAGTCGATTATCCTCTCGGGTAATTGACACAAACCAACTTAGTCAACTCGTGAGCGTTACCTCAACTCGTGACTCTGGTTACACCTTGGGGCCCTACCGAAAACCAAACGATCGACCAGCCCAAACCCTCAATACGTACTATACGTAAACATATATGATCATGAAACAATTTTGATTAGTTTGGCATTTGCGAAAAATGGTCATTAGCAAAAGTGCACGCAAGTGTGGTAGCAAGGTGTATACGTTATATACACCCGGGGATGTATACGCCGTATGGTAAAAATAGTGTAAAAAAATTGCAAGTGCCCGGCGTTTCAGTTATGCAGCTACATCCTCACATAACCAGAAACTAGACATAATACACTTAAGGTATCATCTCATCGGGTAAGGATCCAGTGAGAAGAAAACTTAAAATGAGAAGGGTGAGAAATAACTATAACCACACATTTGAGATGGATCGACTTGATTAAGATGCATCTCTATTCATTTAGATGCATCCAAATTAGTTCCGAAAAGTGATTTGAAGTGAAAACAATGCAAAGTAGTACTAACAACAAATTTGACCAGCAGAGGACGAAAAATGTATAGGATTTGTCTAACTTGATGAAATGCATATAATATATGCATATGCATCTAATTTTTTGCTAGAAAATATATTATGGTGCATCTAAAAGATTATGGATGCATCTAATTTAAGTCGATGCATCTTAAATGTGTGGTTATAGTTATTTCTCATCCTTCTCATTTTAAGTTTTCTTCTCATTTGATCCTAAGTCTCATCTCAAAAAGATCTATACTATTCCATAAGATAACTATAATTGCACTGACTACATTTCCTATTCTTACCTTTCTCGCTCAAGTCCATAACTGCAGCTTCATCCTTACATTAATGAATATGGGATTAAAAAATAAATAAGGCATCAGCAGAACATAATAGAAATTTATGGGAATTATTACTCACGTAGTCAATCCTTGTGCAGTCTCATGTTTCATGACTCACAAAAGGATGACTATTGAGCCTTCCAACCAAATTTACCAACCATACATATCCTTCTTACTACGAGTTAGACTACAATCCTTATACCAAACACTCCTAATTATGAACCTCCTTTGCATATTCTAACCACATTGCCATTAACCAACATTCCATACTCTTCTTTTTCCATTAGACTAGAACTAGTTTCATATTCACCCATTTAAAACCCAAACTTTACAACTCTGAGCACTAGGTTTTTTTGACTTGCAACTCATTAGCTTACTTTTTATATTATCCTTGATTATTGTATGCAAGTTTCTTTTACGTTGAAAGAAAATATATATACTCAAAGGACAAAATGTTACATTAAGTGAAAACTCAGGGACCTAAAGTATTACTTTATTATTTAAAAAACAAATAAATAAAAAATTAAGACATCTTCTTCCTCCCCTTTTTGCTTTGAGGTAATTCTCTATGTGTAACGGTCACTCAAAGCCTATACCCTTTCTAAAAAAAGAAAAAAAAAAAAATGTCCCATGCAAGTACAACTCGCCTAAATCGGCGTCGTCCAAGTCTCCTGGGGACACTTGTCAACATTATTACACTTGAATGAGACACATGTAAATATTTAAAAGGTGAGGGACAAGTCGCCCAAGCCGCCTAAGTCTCCTGATATATTTTGAGAAGTCATTTTTTTTTAATTTAAAAAAGGTATAAACTTTGGGTGACCAGGACACAGAAAGAATTACCTCTTTTACTTTTCAATTCCTTGATTACACACATGCCATAACACACACACAAACACTCACACAAGCCATCAAAAGAAAAAAAGAATAAAAAAATAAATCCATAAGACTCTCGTAATATGCTAGATGGGGATCTATAACGTGCATATATTGCATCAAGTGGTGCAGTTTGACGCCGTTATACGTACCCAACTTTTCCTATGCGTATAAGTTATGAGTGTTGATTGGCACACTCTTATTTTTGATCCGCACACTCTAATGTACTATCTTCAAAAGCAGCATATGATAAATGTACAACTGCTTAAAACATAGTTTAGAGTGTGCCAATAAAAAATGAGAGTGTGCAAATCATTAGCCATAAGTTATTGCACCTTGCAATCTTAGTTGGTTGCGCATAATGGCAATTAGGTGCACGATCCTTACTCATTTGGATATCCCAAAACCTTTTGAACTTTTTGTATAAACTCTTTCAAAAAATAAACTTGTTTTGTAATTTTCTCTTCTATGAACTCACTAGAAAAAAGATTGACCCTGTCCCTGCAATGCATGTGATTATTTTTTTACACATGCATGCATATAGAAGTTTGCATTTTTATTTTTTTTATTTTTTATTTTATTTATTTATTTATTTATTTTTTATTTTTGTTTTTTGGTCATCATCGGATATCTATCCACACAAGAAGTTAAATTTATAGGGAAGCAAAAACCATTGGGGGAATTCTGAAATAGCACTGATATCCAAAGAGCCTGTATCTTGAGCAAAATGGATCAAATACAAGACTTGGTGGTCCTTACCTATATTTTCGACTTCACTTTGTTAGACACAAAACTCACATGGTCCATGCAAAAGTTGACAGACCTTTTATTACACAAGAATCTAATGCACATACACAAACAAAAAGCTAAACTTCAATCAAAGTGACTCACTTTTATTTCCATTTTCTTTCTTTTTTCAACCAAAGTTGCTTTGTTTAAATCTTTTTCTACACTCTACACAAAGCTTCTTTCATGACCTATGCATACTTTTGGTCAGAGAATCAAATAGTAAACAAGAAATATTGTCAAAAAAATAAAAGAAGTTGTATAATCCTTTTTTATAAGTTATTCCATTTGATCTGTACGCAAATTATAATGCGAGAATCTTTGTTATAACTAATTCTCTTTCTCAGCAACATTTTTTTACAAGTTTATGAGCATAGGGGGTGGAATCGGGGTCACTGGGGTGACATATGGAATGGAATCCTGCCCCACAACACCGCTTCTCGTTAGCATCAAAGCACTCACGCGTGTGAGATATCTGGTGCTGTTTTTTTTTGTGAAGAACTAGAGGAAGGAAAGTGATAAACATACATGTTGCTCTATAAATTTTAATAACATGTTAAAGAGCAAAAATAACTAGTTTCGACACATAGCAAACCCTCTCATTTGCTACCTTGACTAGAAACTAATCATTGTATTAGAAACTAACCATTGTTATAAAAACGCACTAGTTTTCAAAAGTCAGGAAAATACGATCAACAGGATGGTCATATCCACATTTGGTTAAGTTATATGTTTTACTTTGCTGATATGCAACTATAATAGTTTATTGGCAGTGCAAAATAAAACCATGTGAGAAGTCATCAACTTAAGAAGAAAAATGTGTGTTTATATTATTCACATGTAGAAGGAGCACGCATATCACCTTTGGCGTGACTCGAACCATTGACCTTAGTTGGTTTTAACGATTGCTCAAATACCACTGTTGTTGGGCCGTTGACAGCAAATCACAGGGTTTTAACCAAGATATCTACCACTGTTATAGAAACATTATTGCACATGTACTACTCCAATCACAAAAAATTTACAGAACATGCACATACGCTCCACCCCAGCTTGCTATTGGTGTTTTTGTAACTTGAAAAAGGCAGTAAAGAAAAAGTGGCACATTACTACACCTAATCTCAACCGGTGTCTGAGTTTTGTCTAGTCTACAGTAGAGATGCCACCCACATTTTAGATAAAGTGGAGCTAAATGATTCAGACAACAGTCACAATACCACTTATCATTTACTTGAGGTGATAATAAATTATGGGAGGTAATTTGTGTGAAAAGATAAATGGTTCTCAATAATGGCTTCTTGTGTAAATCCCTGATAAAAAAAAAGTGATACTGTGATACCCACATAAGTGGCTCATTCAAAATTTAAAGTGATACACAATCCAACCCATGAATGCGCATGCAAACAAGAGAAATGTCCCTCTTTTTGTAGTGACCTCTCCCATGACTCTCTTTGGTTAGCTCACTGATGCAACAAAACAAACACAAGACTTTTCATGAAAGGACCTCGTCAAATGATGGACGACAAAACAAAGAAACGGAAAAAGCCCCACATTATTTGGAAAAATAGAAGGTTGGTGGAGCTTACTATATACCAATTGATGTTTAGGATAGGGCCCAGAAACAATCTAACCTCACCTATAACTGAACAAAATGTCCATGTTACTATGTCCTAGGGCCGTGTTTGAGTTTAACATGTCGACCCAAACCAAGCATCAATTAACACTCCTAATTTATACAATCTAATCTCATTTTTCTTAATAACCAACTACCACTATTCATCTGTTTATTACCCAAAAACCAGTGAATATTTTGTGTTTATCATTGGATCAGTGACAGCGAACCTTTACTTTAAAAACAGAAAAGACTGGCAAATTCACCTACTACTTTAAGTAGTGTCACAATCTTTAATATGTGCAACAACTAGTACACTTTATGGCATCTGTATTGAATGTGTTCTTGGACTTCTGATGTGGTAGCTACCAGTCACACAGTGTACTCACGTCTATTAAATTATCATAACTTTGAATTGATGAATGAATCCAAATTCACAAAATTGAGATAATTATGTAATCATTTAAAGCGGAAATGTAACTAATAAACGAATTACAAAATCTACAAACAAAGAAAGGAAATTAAGGCGGGTGATGCCTTTGGTTTTTAACAAAACACCCTAAATTTAGATTTTATAGCGCAAAACTAACCTCTCTTCGGCCTTCGCATCCCCCTCATCAAGTTCCTTGGTTCCATCGGCTTTTATCCACGCCCACTTTTACAGCAACAAAAAATTTTGATCTCGACTCACGTTTATTTACATTGCACATTTGGAACCTCCTTTTCGGTAGCATTGATACAGTTATACATTTGAACATTAATTTCCATTCTACATAAACTATAATTCCACAGGAATGTTTAGGATTACTTACGGATAAGCAGTTTGACATAAGCAACTCCAAACTGCTTATTCCACGCCATTTATATCAGTAATTAATTATCAGTTTAGATAAGAAATCTCTAACACCATCAAAACTGCTTATATCCATCCAATCCTACCATCTAGACATACCATTTTGTTCATCCAAAATCCACGTCCTACTCCTCCTCCTACTCATCCTCCCAAAAACCGAACTCGACAAACTCCTACTCCTCGTAACCACTCCACCACCACCACCACCAACAGCAACATTACGCGAACTCCCTCCTAACCTCCCAAAAAACGAAACCACATTCCTAAAAGCCCTCCTCACCCCACTCTCTCCCATACCATTACCCCTCCTCACCTCCCACATAACCCTCCTCGGCGTCCCTAACTCATTACTAAACCCCCCATCCATTTCCGTATACACTACCGGCAACTCCCCTCTCCTCCCACCCGCAAATCTCCCTACCGCAAACCCCCCACCCGGCAATCTCCATATCGTTAATCCCACCCCTCCTAATTCCCCCTCATCACTATTATTACTATTACTATTACTATTATTATTACTGTCTACGGGCAATTCGTAACGACAAACAGGGCAAGAATTCCTAATATCTAACCAAGGAACAATACAATCATTATGATAAATATGACTACAAGGCATCTCACGCGCCTCAGATTTCAAACAAAACGCTTCTTTACAAACCGCACAATGCGATTCGTTTCGAATATGTGAATCCAATATCTCTATTTTCGGCATCTTTTCGATACTTGATTTACAAGCACCAGACCCAACATTTACATCCACACCATTTAGCGTTAAACGATCTAGCAGCCTGTCAAAACGTGACGTCATCAGAAACTCAGACATGGATTCTGGTAAGGGCTGGAGACCGGAGCCAGCTCCGTCTTCGTAAAATAAGTCCGGGGTGGCGGTGGTGGTGGTGGTGGTGTTGCGGAGGAGGATGACTGGGTTGAAAGGTGAATGGGCGCGTGGGTGGCGCGTGTGGCGCGTGGGGCGAGTGGGGTGGGAAGGGTGGATGGATTCGATGAAGCCGGTGGAGCAGTGTGGGCAGAGGGTGGATTGGTGGTGTGATGGGAGGGAGATGAAGCGTGTGCAACGGTAGCACCAATAGGATGGGGTGGTTGTTGATGGTGGTGGTGTGCGTGACATTTTGGTTTGTAAAGGTGATGGGAAATGTGAATTGGGGTGGAAAAAGGGGGAGGTTATGGAATACAGGCGTGATAATGTGGCTTATTGGTTTTATTTATACCAAAATGATAAATCTTTTATATAATAAAAGAATTACATTATTTCGAGTGTTTTTGCAAATCATTTTTTATTGAAAAATAAATTGGACTAATAGTAGCGCTCGATTTTGCTACATAGGCAAAATCGAGCAACGTGATTGGTCAACAAAAAGTCAAAATTAAATTAATTTTGGTCAAACTTAATAAATTTGGTGGAGAAATTTGGTTAGAAAAAAAAATGCATAAAAATATAGGTGTCAAATTTATAAAAACAAAAACTTAAAAAAAGAGGAAGTAATTAATAAAACTTTAGTGATTGGATTTTAAATAATTTATATAGAGTAAAGTGTAAAATTATAAATTTCCATGTTTTTTAATAACTTTATAAAAAACACAAATAACCCCTTACACTTTATACCCCCTATACTTTATAAAATTAACTTTGTTTAAAATTACATGAGTATTAGTATTAGTTTTTAGACTTTCATCCATTAAAATTACAAAATTTAGTAAATATGCGAATTAGTTTTAATATACGTTAAATATTTTTTTTAACTAATGTTAGTTTTAAACTTTCATCCATTAGAATATTTTTTTTTAAAATAAGGACTCGTGTTATTATTTAAAAGTTTAATTTATGCGTACATGGGTTTGAAATACGGCAAAATTATTAGTAACGGGAATATAAATATCAAATGGTAAGCACAATACTGTGATATGAAAATAAATATGCGCGATTCTACTAATTAAAATGACTCATGAAGATGTTATTTAAAATTTGTATATGGATATCTATAAAACTATTTTAAAAACTTTACGGAGCATATTTTAACTTCATCAACGCTAATTATGTGCTATTAAATTCACACATTTTGTAAAACATGATATCAATAGTTAAAGTTAAACAACAAAATCAACCTCAAAATCAACATGTCTGTCAGTTAAAAACGTTATACAAAGCTAATTATTAAAAAAAATAAACAAACACATGGGTTAGATAGTCATTGTTTAATATAGAAGGTATTTTCCTTAAATTATATAAAAAAAATGCACGCATCACAATCCTTATTTGATAACAATCATCTCCTAAAAAAATACTACATAGGTGATAACCTAACTCTATTCATTGACGTGATGTTTTATCAAAAAAAGTATTAGTTGGCTGTTGTAAACGAATTAAAAGTATGTAAATGAGAATTATTCAGCAAGAATATATAGTTTTAATCAGGTTATTATGTTACTATACTGCGATAATGTTATTGAGTTGGTAATCACGGATGTGAGATATAACCATTATTCTATACTTATGATTTATGTGTAAACCTCTTTTTGCTTCTGAATAGAATCCGAAAGAGACCTTAACAGAACTTTGGCTTATGCCTTATCTAGCTGATAGTATTTAGTAACCTTTTTTATAGTTTAACTTTTTTGTTATGCACACCAACTTTTAGTAACTCTTTTTATTTGTGTTTTTACTATAAACACATTAAGCTATAATAGAATTAGTTGTGAGTTCAGGAGCTTTTCACTAAGTTTCTAAAAAAAGCTTATAGCTTTATCATACACTTATTGTTTTATGGTAATTGAATAATCTAATAAGCACCTTTAATAAGCATAACCAAACACCCCTTTAGTTCTAATATGAAGTATCTTATTTGATGTTATGACCAACTTTGCTGTTATCCTCACTATAATGCAACATGTTAGTGGTTTTTGTAGTTTTATTATCTTATCGCACACACTAAAGTGTAAAGCAATTTGTTGTGTGCGTTTTTTAGAGGAAGATTAAATATCAACACATGATTGTCGTGGAAGGATTTTCTACGCCTGCTCAAGGTATGAATGTATAATTTAGTTAAGTTGATGATTTAGATAATTCATGAATGTATTTTAATGTACCAAAGATGTATTTTAGTGCCTATATGGGGAATTTTATGGTAGGATTGCTTTTCGGTGTGTAATTTGTCTTTGAATGAGTTAATGAAACTTAGCTGGTGGTTGCTGTCATTGATAACACTATGGGTGTCAACCAACGGTCTAAAATATAGGAGTCTTTTACCTTGATGATTTAGGTTAATTGTAAAGAAAGTTACATTAAAGTGAAAGGTCGGTAAGGATTCAAACAATCCTAAAAGACTTGCGAATATACTCTTTGTCATTTTTTTTCATGCATTTATAATTTACTTATACAAGTAATAATAATTACCTTACATAGTTCGGGGTTAGAGAAAAATTATTTTTATACATTGTAATACACGTAATATTAAATTTGAGTTTTACCCATTATATCTTTTTTCGTTTCTCTTTATGCAATAAAGAAGCTATAGTGTAAGCAACTACATTAATTTGGTAATTTTATGATCAAACATGAAAAGTAAATAACACAAACTTATGAAAATACAACTTTTCAAACAAAAAGGTACATTAGTAAAAATGATATGATGATTATTCATAATTAAGGAAATGAATCAATCTTCAAAGCTATCTAAATATGCTACATATTTTAACGAAAATATAAATAAAAGAAATATCACAATTACAAAACACATCGTAAATTGAAAGCACGGGTTTGCAAAACTAAAAGAATATATCACTAATGTTAGAATCGTGTTTTTATTTATAAAAAGTGTCGGTCATTAACGTGTAGTTATAGGTTGCTTTAGGATATCATTATGATGAAGTTTATGTGTATTATTCATGTTTTGTAAAAGTCTAAGGGCCATTAGTGTAATAATGTATAAGATAGATGATGCCCTAGACTTTGAGTATAAATACTCTTGTAAACCTCATTTGAGAGGTTGGTTCTCTTAGTGATTCTATTAGTAATATCAAGGTTATTATTCCACACACTAGAGTTCCCACACTCTCTCTCTCTATTTACTTTCTCTCTCTAGGTTTAGGCTTGATTCAATAGTGATTTAGGTTGTTCTACGGTCCTACAAATGGTATCAATCACCTAGGGATAATTTTAGGTTGTTTTAGATTGTTTTTGGGTGAAAAGATCATGTTTTTGGGTGAATAAAAACGGATCTGGTACTGTTCATCGTAAGCTTATCGAGTTTGAAAAAAATTTCGAGTTAGGAAATTTTTATCGAGTTAGCATGATTTGCTTATCGAGTTAGGATTTTGGGTGTTTTATCGAGTTAGGAGTTGAATCTTAGCGAGTTTGGAAAATTGGTCCTAGCGAGTTAGAGACTCATATCGAGTTAGGGGTTAAAAATCTTATCGAGTTAGAGACTCATATCGAGTTAGGGGTTAAAAATCATATCGAGTTAGGGGTTAAAAATTTGGCGAGTTAGCCTTCTTTTCCTAATCGTTTGTCGAGTTAGGCTTGTTGTGACTTTAACTAAGGGAAACTCTGCCCAACTCAAGTCTCTTTATCGAGTTAGGAACCTCATGATCTTATCGAGTTAGACACCTCATGATCTTATCGAGTTAGGAACCTCATGATCTTATCGAGTTAGACATCTCATGATCTTATCGAGTTAGACATCTCACGATCTTATCGAGTTAGACACCTCATGATCTTATCGAGTTAGACAAGCATTAAGACTTATCGAGTTTGAAAATTTCCTGCGAGTTACAATCTTGGCGGGAAAAATTGAGTAAAATTTATTTTTCACACGAGACTAAACGTTCAATTTTTACGCGAGATTTAAATTTTGGTATAAGGTTGAAAATTTTGGCCCGAAATTCAAATTTTTTGGCCAAAATTCAAAAAAATTTCGGTAAAATTTGGCGAAAAAATTTTCAAATCTCAAATTTTTCTGGTAACCTTAGAATTGTATTTCTTTGTGTTTTTCAAATTTTGAGAAATAAAATTTTCGTATTCATTTTTTGGAGGGAAAATTTGAAATCACAAAAATTCAACCGAGAATGTTTTTCAAAATTCGCCAAAAACATCTAATCTTCTACAACAACCTTTGTTATCTTAAAAGATCCTAAGATCAACTTTATCACACATCATTACACAATGGAAATGAAAGTGCAAATCCAAGAGAGAGATTCAAAGAAAGTGTTTACAGTGTTCAAGTCATATGTAGAGAAGTTCGTCAATCCTGATGGCTATAACACAAGGTTCGATCAGGCATTTGAATACTTCATCCGAGTCCAATATCACAATTTCAAAGACAAACTCAAACAAAGCCTGAATCAACTTCAAAAGCTACTTTATGAAAAAGAACCTGATATGAGTAACTGCAAGGATGCTCTTAAAGTGATCCAGACTCAATTTCAGAGTATCTTTAACCCTTGGATAATGGGACAGTCAGAGTTTATCGATGCATTTTACCAAAAATTTTGGGTAAGCTATACGACCTTCAGAACTCGATGCATAAATCAAATGGATGAACTCGAAAAGACACTTGATGCTGAGGAAGCTGAGTTTAATGAGATTGAGAAGCTGAAACGGGTAAAAGAGCAGAAGGAAAGAGAGATGCAGTTAGAGGAAGCTGAGGTGATTGACAAAGAGACAGATAAAGATGTTCAAAATGACGAGGAAATGGTCAATGAGGGTGATGCATCAGATGTCAGTTTGGTTTTCACCGGCAATGATTCATCTTCAGAACAGCAGGTTGAAAGCAGCAGTCCTAGCTATGACTCGGATGCTGATGGTACACAAAGGAATGAAGCTGTTTGGGATACCGAGGATGATCATATCAGACCTTCATCAGACACAGAAATATTGGCTACGGTACAACATTCATATGCTCATGATAATGTTAATATATTTGATAATATGTTTGTTCATGATCAGACACATCCTGCGCATCCTGAGTCTATTAGTGACACTTATGTGGTGGAACAAAATTATAGTAATATCACTTTTGATACTCCAGATATGGATCCTAATAGAGGTGAGCCTGCCCAGGATGGATCTTCTTATGAACAAGATCGTGCCTTATTTGCTTCATTAATCGATAATTTCAAACATGAACTTGAAAAGTGCAAAGAGGACAATCGCAAAGCTAAGCAAACGAATGTCTTATTGACAAAAGAGCTTGAGAGATTTAAAGAAATGGAAAAAGGTTTTCAAAAATGTAACAAAAAGAAAAGCTGAACTTGAATTTGAAAACTCAAACCTTAAATCTCAAGCTCAAAAGTTTGAAATGTATGGAGAGTCTGTCAAACCACTTTTAAAAAGAAATGAAGAACTTGAAGTTGGTTATAGAGAAGCTGTTCTTCGTGAAAAACGTTCCATTCAAAATCTGGATACTCAAATGGTTGTTAACAACAGAAAGGTTCAAGCGCTTTTAAAAGAGAACAATGATTTAAAAAGTGAAAATTCAAAGCTTCAGAAAACCACATCAAATTTTGAGATTGTAAACACAAAACTTGAGAATGAAAACAAAGAGTTTTTGAAACGAACAAACGATCTTGAAAACAAACTTCGAAAATTGGGACAGACTTCTCAGACTATCAACATGCTGCCTACTAAAGATGAGGAGGTTGAACAACAAACATCTGGGATTGGTTTTGTGAATAATGCTAATGTGGAAAATGAAAAACCTTGTTTTTTAAACAAAGTGCAAAAGTTGACACCTATTTTGTATAACGCTAATGATATGGGAAAAGAATTGTCAGATGATCTTTTGTTTGAATCTCAAGATATTTTAAAATCTGAAGAGGAAAAACGTTTGAAAGTAAAACAAACAAAAAACCCACTCTCGTATCACGGCTTTGTGTATGGTGGTCTACAATTGACTGATATACCAAAAGAACCTTTCAAAAGAAAAGACATAAATGTGAAAAGATTTTTCAAAGAAGCTCAACTTGCTACTTATGATGCTACGTTATGGCAAAATAAAGCAAGGAAACAATTTTGTAATCTTAAACATCACATCGAGCATACGTTAAAGGTCATTTGGTTTAAGCAAGTAAACATCGATAACAGCGTTTTCTCTAATCCTCTTTCATCAGATGTACGCCTTAAGATTGAAGTCCAAAAGATTTTGAAAGATGAGATTGAACCTCATGTGAAAAATCTCAACTTAAGTTTTGAGTACTTTGAAAAACATCTTGTCACTGAAATGAGAGAAGATTTAAAGTACGTTCATTCTCTTGAAGACGAATTTGATGAAAAATGCTTAATACTTGACATTCAAAAGGAATTTTTCACAAATCAAATAGAGTCTTTCAAATCAAAATCTGTTAGCCATGAGAAAGTGAATGAGCATTTTGAACAAACATCTTCTTTGAAATATGAAAATCTTTGTCTCAAAAAGAAAATCACCGAGCTTTCACAAGAAGCAACTGATGTCAAAGCAGAATTGTCAAAAAGAACTGCTCACTTTGAGAAACATCTTGCAATACTCGAAGCACAAAGTATCTCTTTCCAACTTAAACTGCAAGAGAAGAATGAGAAAATGTCTTCTGAAAACTCTTTTACATCAGTGCTTAAAGAAAAAGAAAAGATTTTTGAAGAAAAATGTGATGATACCAATATCAAGTTTGATTTAGACGAACTTGATACAAAAAATCTTGAATTGGAACATGCTGTGGCATCATTACAAAAAGAAAATGAGCACTTGAAACAGACTTACAAAAACTTGTTTGATTCAATCAAGCGGTCAAGAGTTCAGAATCAAACTTTAAACAAATCTGACTCTCAGATCACACCAAATCATCTTTTTGAAAAAGAAAAGTCCGTGCTTCAAAAGAAAATTGTTGAATTGGAAAAAACGATTGCACAACAAACCAAGGATTTTGGTGATGCCAAAAATGATTTTTCAATCGAAACAGACAAATATGAAAAATATTTTGCACATCTTGAAAATCAAAATGCTTCTTTGCAAGAAAAACTGGCATCATCGGATCATCTTTCTCTTCAAAAAGAATACAATGATTTGAGAACGTCATACAATGCATTAAAAGCGAAGTTTGATGTTCTTAATCGGTCAAAAAGAAAATCTCAAGTTTCAAACGAGTCTAAACCACAAGTAAGTGTTTCGGAGAAGGTTTACACGGGTGAATCTTCCACACCGTTTTCGAAAAAGGTTTCTCAGTTTACAACCTATTCTTTGCAAAAAGGAAGGAAATTTTCAAAGAGACCTAATTTTTCTGAAACATTTACTCCTCAAAAGGTTTCAAATGCAAGTGCTCATAAAGAAAAGAATCAAGGTTTTCAAACTCCATACTCTCGTTTTACTCCGGTAAAGCCAGTGTGGAAACCAAAGCAAAGCCGTTCAAAAGATTTGAATTATTCATACTCTGAAATGCTTCCGCTACAACAAAGGAATGGCTATGCTTTGAAAAATCCCAATTCTGGAAGGTTTCCATTCATCTCAAAAACGAATTTTCGAAATGAAACACCGAGTTTCAACAATGGATGGAAAACTTCTTCTTCAAGTTTTAAAACTCCAAGAGAGACATCGGGTTTCTCAAACAAGTTTCAAAAGAAAAAGAGTTTTAAATCACCGTTGATTCCACGAGCTTTATTTCAACATGAAACACCGGTTTTCAGTCCTCGTTGGAATTCAACTTCTTTGTCTCGGATTGACACAACTTTCAAATGGATTTCAAAATATGGTAAACATATTGGCGCCATGCTTAAATGGGTTCCAAAAGTTGTTGTCTAATCCAAAATCATGATGGCTTTCGTATACTTCAGTACGAAACCCGGACTTCAAAATCATAACTTCTTAGTATTTCAGCTAAGGACTCATTCTTCAAAGAAAGGAAAGTGCTTAAATCAAAACAAAGGTTTTCAATATCTTTTGAGCACTTATCCTAAAAACATTATGGCTTATGCACACATAACAGTGTATAACCCGCGATTTTCAAAGAAAGGACCCTGTTGTACATTTCTGTGTGACAATCCTAAACAGATAAGAAGACTTCTCTCCAAAAAGCTTATCAAAGTCTTCTTAATTTTTTGAGCAAAATTTTGAAATGTTTCTAAAGGTTTTCAAAACTTTTCACGATATTACTCCCTCAAATCCTTCAAAGCAAATATTTACTCAGAATCTTCTAATTTTGAGGGGGAGTAATATAAGGTTGTTCCAAAAAAGATCATGCTTAAAGGAAACGAATACGGAATTAACAAACATCCGTTTCTCCTATAAGCTATCCAAAAAGAAAAGGTTTTAATCAATTGGTATCAAAAATACCATGGATATGCTATTTTTGAGGGGGAGAAGACGTGATTAAAATGTGATCAATTTGTTTAAGATTGTGGCTGAATCTCAAAAGAGCTCGACTCAGAAATGACCCAAGAATTGACGAAACAACAAAAGTTAGTAATCGAAAAGACTTATCCTTGACGGGTAATAACATCAAGTTAGTTACTAGAGCTAGTTGTCACCTAAAAGCTGACAATGGAACTCTTTAACTAGCCACGTAAGCGTGTCTCGAAAAGGATTTGTCTTAGTAGAAATGTACCGTTTCGAGAAACTTTCTGTGGATATGACCAGGCCGGGTAATAACTTCAAGCTAGTCTAACTAGTGATGTAAGCGTGTCTCGAATTGGTTGTGTTCATTGAAAGTAGATCAATTCAAAAGTGCAAACTCCTCCCGCATGCGTAAATTTCCTAAAATATACATGAGCACATGTGGAGGGGGAGTCCTTCAATTGAAATGCAAAACTCTCGAAGTGTTAACAAAGTATGTTTTTTTTATCATAAACACTTTGAGAGATTTTCATAAATGGTTTCATGGCAATTATAGGATAGTCATGGAGTTATAAGGTGATTAAGGTTAGGAAAAACCGTCCTATGATCCGCCAGAGCCGGAGGGATCTACCCAAGGACAATTCCAATAGATTAGAATTAGAAGTCCTTAGGTATGATTTGAAAAAAGGAGAAAAGAATGAAAGGAGAAAGAAGGGGTTGGAGAATTAAAAAGAAAAACAAATGAAAGGGTGAAAAGAAATAGCCCTCCAAATGTTCAACCTTAGGGCATACACCGGGTTCAATTCATATGCTACTGGTTGTTACCATGGCGACACTGGTATTGAAGACAAGACGTCATGGACCCAGTGACGCACTGCACTTAACCTTCTAGCCACTCAAGTTCTCTCAAAAGAGCTTGTTTCATTCTCACGGGGAACCGGTGTAATCTATCGACTTATCTCTTAGAGATGGTTGATATTGAAGCAGGAGACCCCTCCCTAGTCTCCGCATAGGAAAACCAAATTATGCACTTATCGAGTCTAGAGCCATGAGATTCATCAAAAGATCTCATAAGAACACATGATATTTCTACACTGGTTGTTCATCATTAAGGATGCCAGATGTAAACTTAAGAGTCCTACGCAGATCTTAGCAATCTGCCGAGAACGTTTATGAGAGAATTTACAAATGTAGTTTCTCAATGATTGAACGGAAATTCCTGCCAGGGTCAACATCAAGCAGCCCTGACAGCAGGTCACTTCGGTAATTCTTTATGGGTTACGCTTAGTGTTCGCGGTGGGTTCAAACGGTCTACAGTCGTGGAGTGATCCCCAGCGACTCACCCAGTCATTGAGCTACTTAGTAGGTCTCGTAAGGTCTTTCGGGAGTATCTGACATGGGAACGGCCTTGGTAAGGATTAGAAGGAGTCTTCACACTATGCTGTTGATGATCTCTAATTCCTTATCTGTAAGTACCGGTTGTTTATTGCTAACTGTTTACCTGTAGCTATACATCATCTCCATAGCGAAAGATTCCACATGCTCATACATGCATCACAAAGTCAAAGGAAAGTTCTCACCAAGATCAAAGGATAGCAACAGTCAAAGAAAGATTCTACGCCAAAAAGAAGAATCTACAAAGTAACGTGACAAAGATCAAAGTGAAAGAACGGGAATAACAAATGTATGTATGACAAAGACTTAAGTCGTATGAGCATGTTGGACTGGCAGACAACCACCACAAACACAGAAGTAACGAAAGGCAGATGACATCATCGGATCACTTCAACAACAATGAAGCATGATGAACTGGAACTATGATTCATCTAGTGATTCTTAAAGACGTCAAGAGCTATGAATGTTAAAGTTAAAAGACAAAGATGATGACGTCGCGCAACCTCAATGACCAACACTTATGGGGAGATTGTTAGAATCGTATTTTTATTTATAAAAAGTGTCAGTCATTAACGTGTAGTTATAGGTTGCTTTAGGATATCATTATGATGAAGTTTATGTGTATTATTCATGTTTTGTAAAAGTCTAAGGGCCATTAGTGTAATAATGTATAAGATAGATGATACCCTAGACTTTGAGTATAAATACTCTTGTAAACCTCATTTGAGAGGTTGGTTCTCTTAGTGATTCTATTAGTAATATCAAGGTTATTATTCCACACACTAGAGTTCCCACTCTCTCTCTCTCTCTCTATTTACTTTCTCTCTCTAGGTTTAGGCTTGATTCAATAGTCATTTAGGTTGGTCTACGGTCCTACAACTAACATCTCATGCAAGTCAAGTATCATCATATGATTTTGTTAGAATAATAAAATATAATTTTTAATCCAAAAGCATTCTCCTAAAATAATAGGTAGGTTATAACATATACATATTATTTTTTTATTTTTAGTTCACCAAGTGAAACCATTTGAAACATGTTAAGTGATTCATTTCTTAAAATAACTATATTTGTGAACTTATATTTTAGTATGATCGTAACACTTACGAGTATAGTCATTGCGAGAAGAAAAAAAAATTATAAGTTATAAACGAAACATGATAAAAATTTAAAAATTAAACAATGTTTAAAATCTTAATTTTGTGATAGATGTTGTTACCATTTTTTATCTTTAGCATTTTAAAATCATTTTCAACAACTTAATTCTGAATTACCACAAGAGTAAGAAAAAGTTTATGGTGTTCATATAGAGATTTTAAAATAACTTTTTGTAAACTATTAAATATAAAAATAACTAAAACATTGTGTGTTTCGAGAACTATAAACGGACTAAAAAAAGCTTCCATTTGGCATTAAAAACCGGCATTTGGGCCTAATATGATGATTTCTTAAATACGGTTTATAACATTTGGGCCTCATATATTGTTTTCCTAAAACACGGTTTATAGCATTAATGCATCGAGATCACAAAAAAAGTTGTGTTCAGAAAAGTTTTTATTTCCATTACAAGTTGCCTTTTAAGATTAAAGTTTAAGAAGAAGCATTAATGGGTATTAATAAGGTATTTGAAGTTTCATCAAACATTATTTAGTCATACACCCGTGGTTAATTTATATTGTTTAAACCGTGTATTTTATCAAAAAGTATTTGAAGTTTTCATTAGTAAAAGGTCTCCATTAGTATATAATATGTTCATTCACGAGCCACATTTAAGATTTATTTAAAATATTTATTTTAAGAGTTATTAAAAAGGTCTCCAAATTTTCTATTAATAAAATGTCTACATTATTGTTTAAACCATGTATTGTAATTTTAAATTTAAAATTTATGTAAGTTAACTATTTTAAAAGGTATTTTCGGGAATCAACTTTACTTATTTCTAAGAGATTTTAAGTTTTCAATAAGGGTAAATTGCAAAAATGGTCCTTCACGTTTCACGAAATTGCAAAAATGGCAAAAAAGACACCAACGTTCCGAATTTTCGCAAAATCGCCACCGAGAGGCCTTTTCTGTTAGTTTTCCCGTTAAGTGCCACGTCCATGAGGGTAGTATCGTCATTTTACCCCTTTCCCGCCAATAACTTCAGTTGCCAGTGTTTTGTTTTACAAATTTAATCCTTTAGAGCAATACTTTAGATACGGGTCTCAATTTCTTCCAAGGAGAACATTAATTTCACAGGTAAAGATCTTGAGAATGGTTAAGCTTTGGCAAAATCACGCACGCAGTACCCGATACCTGATTTAGGAATCCTTTATAGTAAGAATACTCTGTTCCATTTTAATGTTTTCCATTTAAACTTGTTATTGTTGTTGGAAGTAATTGATATTTTATGTGTTCCACATATTTGAATGAAAAGGTGTTTTCTTTGCAAATCCACCACAATGGTGAATTTACCTCAAAACCAGGAAGAAGATATCTCTTTGGAGATACAGATTGATTTGATGGAATTCAATCTGACGTTTTCTCCATGGAATTATTGGGCGAAATGTTAGAGGATTTAGGTTACTCGGATAGTACCCTTATGTTTACTCACTTTAGGATACCTGGGGAGTCACTGGATGATGGTTTGCTACCACTAAAGTCTGACGAAGATGTGAAGACATTTGTGGAGTATGTTCCTATATTTACACAATTGGATTTGTATATTGAAACCGGTGTTTCAATTGTTGAGTGTGAGATGATGGATCGAATGATGACTAAGGGCAAGGGTGTGGTGATAGAAGAAATAGTGGATGATGATATGAATGAGGCTGCTGGAAAGGGTGTTGATGGTGAGACTGGAAACAGTGGGAAATTACTATTGTTAAAGTGGCATAAAGAGTGGCATAAGACAAGACAACCTGAGAAGGGCTGGACCTGTTTTTGATACTGATTCTGACAGTGACTTCCCACCAACATTTTGTGCCGAAAAAATGATTACAGATCAAACAAAAAGGATGAGTGATGAGTTTCAATTCAGAAGGTTATTGGGAGAGATTGACCAAGACTTTACTATGGAGGATTCAAGTGAGGAGTCTACAGGTTTGCTCGATTTTTATGATCTCGATTTTGATGATGCGTATTATGCTGACGCAAGTGATGAAGAGGTTGCTCAAGAATGGCATGGTGATCCATACCATTTAGTTGATGTACCTGAACCTGAAGAGATGCATGCGATTGAAGAGCCTCAAGAGCCTGAAGAGCCTCAAGAGATTAGTGACATGTTTGCTGAAATAGATCAAGCATTGGATGAACTTGATGACGTTGTTGCAGCTGGAGAAGGAACAGAGGTGTATGCTCTTTATGCTGAACCAATTAGTTTCAGTTTGCTTCCACTTGTGGATGTTGATGGTGTTGATGGTGATGATGGTGAACAAAGAGTTCGTGATGAGGATGTGATTCTAGATAAGCAGTGTGGATGAAGTAGTTGGAGATGGTGAACAAAGAGTTTGTGATGTGGTTGTGATACCAGATGATCAGTGTGCTGTAGTAGTTGGAAATGGTGAACAAAAAGTTTCTGATGTGGCTATGATACCAGATGATCAGTGTGCTGTATTAGTTGGAAATGAGGGATGTATATCAGTTGTTAAAGGAGATGTGATTAAGGACAAAGAGGTTGCTAAACAAGGATATGAGCCAGTTCAAGTGCTTGAAAAAAATGGAGTTGGGCAAGATGGAGTGATTGCAGAGGACAAGTTTGAAGACCAAGGAAGATCAATCAAGAGGCGAAGACCGATGGCTGACAAAAAACCCAAGGTTGTTGCTGACAAGAAACCCAAGGATGATGCTGACAAGAATCTTAAGGATGATGCTAAATAATGGTTATGCTTTTATGTTTAGGTCAATAAATTGTTGTGATTCTACTATGGTCTTTTAGTAGATCATTTATAACAATGTTTACTTTATTAATTTTTATGTATCGATTATGTAATCTTAACTAGGTTCAATGGTTGCATAACATGTTATCAAATCTAATGGAAGCAAAAAAACTTGGCAATTTTGGGATGCCAAAAACTTGGTAACCCAAACGTTTTTCATTTATTACCCAAACACGCCTAAAACAAAGTTTCACATGTACTTACCACGCCTATTTAAAGCCTATACACCGAAACAAACACAGTAAAACTATTTTGAATCAAATTTAGCAAAAGAATGTCTCAATTTGTCCTTCTTGAGGAACTCACTGCTGCTGCTAACTCAACCGAGTTACCATACCAGATGACGGTGTTTTTTGCTAGGGAGACAGAGCGTGATATCAAGTATGCCAAAGAGTTGTTTGTGGCATATCAAGAGTTGCTTGATATTTTTGTTCAAAGGAACAAGATGATCTCTGAAATGGAACTGGTGCGTCCCTCGGTGCAAATGTTCAAATGCTTGGAGTTCTTGAAGAAGCTTCAAAAGTCCGATGTTATGGAGCTTTTGGATTTGAAGAAGAGGATGGCAGAAGCGAAGCTCAAGCTCTTCAACAAGCACGCATTTGTCAAGGGACTTTAATGATATATCAAGAGTTCCTTTTATGTTTTCATCCTTTTTATGAATGTTATGTTTGAACTTTAATGATATATTATGATTTTGTTATGTTTCTGTCATCTATGTTTTGTTGAGTTGATTTATTATGTTTTGCTTGTCAACCATTGGGTATTTTTGCAAAAGTCAACCATAATGTTAGTTGCAAAAGTCAAAATTGATTGTCAATTTGGGTAATTTTGGGTATTTTTTTGCCTGCGAATTATTTTTGTGCCTTCTTTTTAGATCCATTTTGGGCAATTCTGGGTATTTTGGTGCATGTACAATCATATGCAAAAGTCAAACATGATTGTCAAAATGGGCAATTCTAGGTCCTATGTAAATATAACTACTACGAATTAGCCAAAGATCAATAAATTGTTACGCTTCTGCTATGGTCTTTTAGTGGAAGATTATGTAATCTTAAGTTCTTAACTAGTTTCAATGGTTGTCAATCAATTTGATCCATTTTGGGCAATTCTGGGTCCTATGTGCAAAAGTCAAATATAACGCGTATCCAAAACAAAAGATCAAGGTAAGTTACATTTACAACCATAGCATTTACCATTCATCAAAAGATCGGGACCAAAAGGATGGGGTACATAAACCACTAAAACTAACACATCAACAAACAAACTATACTAATTGCCACAAAATGGCCAGACACCTTCCTTAAAACAAACATCCTCCAACAACGACGACACAAACCCATTCTCTTCATCCGGAACACTCACATCACCGGCATCATCCACATGTAGAGGCGGCGGCAGGCCCTGGGTAGGCGGTAGCAGGCTCTGGGGAGGCGGCATCACACTCTGGTAGTCCTGGTACTCCGGCTGATCAAACGTGGTAACATAAGCTGAAGTGATGGTGGGGTTCATGGGGTTTTTCCTTTTTGTGTTTTTTCGGCTACCACCTCCAACAGGGATGTCCCGGAGCACGCCTCCATGGGTCCAGTGTCTGCGGCAGCTACGGCAAAAGTGACGCGGCTGCGATGTGTTGTAGTTGTTGTAGTAGCAGAACTTAGTGTCTTCTGAGAAACAACGAGGACATGGCCTTTGATGTGGGGGTTGTGTCAGAGTTGTTGTGGTCACCAACGTTGAAGTTTCTTGGTGTGTGTTTGTAACAATTCGCAATTTCAGGTTAACTTTTATTCCCGAAATTTTACTATTCACTTTTTACTATTCACTTTTTACTATTCACTTTTCACTATTCATCTCAGAAATTTTTATTTCATATTCTCGTAAGTTAAACTATTTTAACGATAATCCGAGAGTTTGACGCTCGTCGGATCATTTCTGCAAAAATCACAAAGCCGTGTCCGAGATTTACTTTTAGGTTTAAACGTCCTTCCAGCATCCCGATATATCCATAAAACATTATAAACAATAGAAAAATGATTTTTCTATCATTTTAGGACAATTCCAAAAGTTTCGGAATTTTACGTTTTTCAGTTCAGCGTTTTACGCGAATTGCGCGTTTTAGACCCGTGTTTCCAGTTTTTAGCAGGGTTTTCGCACCCGATAGAACCTACCACTCATTTTATATTTTATTATGGACTATATTGACATGTTTAACCATATTTATAAGTTTCATATTTTTAGGATACCCGGTTTTACGTTTCGTGACTTAAAAACTTACGGTTAGCAATTTACGGAGTCGAAACTAGCTACATACTTAGGATATTATCATCCAAAGACCATGACTACTCATCTAGTCACCCTATCCATATACAAACCGACTTAGGAGGGGGGGAGTCACCATGTGTGGTTAAATCTTGACTTTAGCCATTAGATCTTACTTAATTACAACTTTGTCTCCAAGTTTTAGCACTTTCCTAGTGACCTTCCTAACCTCCTCATTCATAGTATAAATAGCAAGCTAATCCCTTCCATTCTTCATCAATAAAAACGCCACACTACTATATCCTAGCACCATGATCCTTTGATCTTCAATATACAAGTTACACTACAAAGTTCAATGTCTTAGTATTCTCTACCTAGTTCTCAAGTTTGTTTGGTGATTCCATGGTTGATTTAGGAGCTACACAAGGTTACTAGGGCTGAAGTTAAATGGTTTTCACAAGGGTTAGATCAAGGCTAGCAAGGGTTACAAGAGTTATGGTGAAGGGTTTACAAGCTTAGGTTTAGTGTCCTAGTTCTATACTTGACTTCCTTTCTTTAGAAAGCCAAAAGTTGTAAGCAAACCCTTATACACTTTCTTGCTCAATATCATTTCATGCTTATTATGTTTCTTTCATGCTATATATGGTCTTTGTATTGTGTTCATGATGTTTAAAAATGGATAAAACAAGTATTGGTATACATATGTTAACTTATGACAAGTAAACAAGCAAACTAGTGATTTTTATGGAGAACCACGACCAAAATAGTATAACTATGATACTTGACACTTACTTACTGTTATAAAGGACTTCAAAAGGAAAACATAGCAATTTGAATCACCCAAAACGAGTACACGAGTCAAAAGTTATGACCATAAGAAGTTAGCGACACCAAAACGCCGAAACTGCCAATACCTTACTGTTTGCATTCTGCCAATTTGAAAGTCCCACTTCTGGTCCGATTCATCAAAAAGTTAAAACACGAAAGTTGTCCGGAAAGACGTTTTCGTTCAGGTACAAAGAAGCTCGAGACCTGAAAATGCTTTCTGAGTGATAATTTTCTTCAAATTCTTAACAGCCCATTTTTAGACCAAAGTAACTATATAATTGTTATAATTAGATGAGACCAAGAGGTCTAATGACCTAAAGCCAAGACCACAACCATGGCTAAAGCCAAGGTTGAGTCTCAAGACCATGGTAACATGACCAAAGTCACGGCAAAGCCACGGCTAAAGACCATATAACTTTTAAAGATCAAAACTTATATATATGTTATCAAATACTACAATAGTAGGGAGCCTCATGTGAGGAGTTCATTGAGTAAGCCGTCGAGACGAGTTGTGGATTTACGAGTTAAAGTGTCCTGGCTCCTCGAACGTTTACTCCATGACTTCTGAATTATGTCGGCCCGAACGGTAGTAAGAGATTTACAACCTATACATGTTTCATAAACCATTTATATTCAAAAACTTACACTTTATACTAAGTACTACATCATGAACATTATGCAAGACATATATAGGCAATTCTTCGTATTCTTAGACGTTACTCCAAACCTAAGTCGCAACGTTCTATTATAGGCTGCTCTTAGAGACTTTCGCGATTCGACTACCATTTTCATTACATAAGCTTAAGGTGAGTCATAGCCCCTACTCTTTTCGTACTTGTTTTAACTCTTGGGGGGGATACATGCTCAACTACTTGCTTACTTGTACAAATACTCAAAACATTTATACTTGATTGTTTTATACTTGATTGTCTTATACTTGATGGCATTATACTTGATTTCATACATACATGACTGTCTTTTATCTTTGGGAAGTGGCTCCCAGTAATCTTTTATCTTTGGGAAGTGGCTCCCAGTTATCTTTGGGAAGTGGCTCCCAGTAAACTTTTATCTTTGGGAATTGGCTCCCAAGTGAGGTCTTCAGAGATGAAGTAGAGACTCACTACTAATTGCTTAATTGTCTTGATGAACTTATACACGTCTTATTCATACTATATATGTTAGCAGTGGGTTGTGAACACACAGGTTACAAGTCTCTTATGGCGGGACTTGCAACTGAGTGGATTCACAATGCCTTTGCTATGTGAACATTCTTTATAGGCTTTTCAACTATTTTAAGACAAACTCTATGAACTCACCAACCATTGTGTTGACACTTTATCATGTTTATCTCAGGTTAGTAAGGCGATAGCTAGTGCGTGGAACTTAGAGTCAAGCTGCATATTCTGAAGACTTACGCTTTTATCATTTACCATTCAAAACTTTGTATACATTTATGTATCATACTTCGGAATCTCATGTTTGTAACTTTGAATTCATTAATCGAATGGTAACTTTTCAAAACGTCTCATTTAGAGTTCGTTTTCTATAACTTGTACTTTGTATTATGAAGTAGCACCCCTATGACACAGTCTTCCGCTGCGGTATTTTGGGGGTGTTACAGATTGGTACCAGAGCCTTGGTTATAGAGAACTAGGTTGCATTTAGTGCCTAGACTATAACTGCTATATACGTTGGGACCTTCCTCTTTATTTGCCTTACACACAATACATACACATATGCTTTTTGGTTAGAGGTTTGCTTAGTTCTACGCTGTTAGATGATGTGACTTTAGTATTATAAGGAGCCCCAGAGATTCGTCGAGTCATTAAAAACATGGAGCTCAGTAATAACTAATTAGTTAACTTGATCTTGTGACAGTTCTTGTTTGATGAGACACAAGATTTGAGTTAAATAATATTATTGCTTAGCTTTAGGGATTTGATGACTTGATTATCTTACTATCGGCCTCAGAAGGCGGATTTTTGTGTCGGAAATTCTTAAGTAGGATGATTTAGAATCTCCTTATTTAAATGGATTGGGACGCCTCTTCATTTAAATAAAGAAATTGTAAATCACCGAACCATAAGTTTATGATCCCTTACTTACATAAATTTGGACGCTTCTTTATGTAAGTAAAGAGTTATAAATAAGTGGGCGTAATTGCATTCGATACAACTCCTTAACCACAACCTTAGACGAATCAGAGTGAACACCACTATATTAGAAATCCCGAATTCTCTTAGACACACCGTAAGTAGTTAACATCAACTAAACTTCGGGACGAAGTTCTCCTTAAGGGGTAGAGACTGTAACAATTCGCAATTTCAGGTTAACTTTTATTCCCGAAAATTTTACTATTCACTTTTTACTATTCACTTTTCACTATTCATCTCAGAAATTTTTATTTCATATTCTCGTAAGTTAAACTATTTTAACGATAATCCGAGAGTTTGACGCTCGTCGGATCATTTCTGCAAAAATCACAAAGCCGTGTCCGAGATTTACTTTTAGGTTTAAACGTCCTTCTAGCATCCCGATATATCCATAAAACATTATAAACAATAGAAAAATGATTTTTCTATCATTTTAGGACAATTCCAAAAGTTTCGGAATTTTACGTTTTTCAGTTCAGCGTTTTACGCGAATTGCGCGTTTTAGACCCGTGTTTCCAGTTTTTAGCAGGGTTTTCGCACCCGATAGAACCTACCACTCATTTTATATTTTATTATGGACTATATTGACATGTTTAACCATATTTATAAGTTTCATATTTTTAGGATACCCGGTTTTACGTTTCGTGACTTAAAAACTTACGGTTAGCAATTTACGGAGTCGAAACTAGCTACATACTTAGGATATTATCATCCAAAGACCATGACTACTCATCTAGTCACCCTATCCATATACAAACCGACTTAGGAGGGGGGAGTCACCATGTGTGGTTAAATCTTGACTTTAGCCATTAGATCTTACTTAATTACAACTTTGTCTCCAAGTTTTAGCACTTTCCTAGTGACCTTCCTAACCTCCTCATTCATAGTATAAATAGCAAGCTAATCCCTTCCATTCTTCATCAATAAAAACGCCACACTACTATATTCTAGCACCATGATCCTTTGATCTTCAATATACAAGTTACACTACAAAGTTCAATGTCTTAGTATTCTCTACCTAGTTCTCAAGTTTGTTTGGTGATTCCATGGTTGATTTAGGAGCTACACAAGGTTACTAGGGCTGAAGTTAAATGGTTTTCACAAGGGTTAGATCAAGGCTAGCAAGGGTTACAAGAGTTATAGTGAAGGGTTTACAAGCTTAGGTTTAGTGTCCTAGTTCTATACTTGACTTCCTTTCTTTAGAAAGCCAAAAGTTGTAAGCAAACCCTTATACACTTTCTTGCTCAATATCATTTCATGCTTATTATGTTTCTTTCATGCTATATATGGTCTTTGTATTGTGTTCATGATGTTTAAAAATGGATAAAACAAGTATTGGTATACATATGTTAACTTATGACAAGTAAACAAGCAAACTAGTGATTTTTATGGAGAACCATGACCAAAATAGTATAACTATGATACTTGAAACTTACTTACTGTTATAAAGGACTTCAAAAGGAAAACATAGCAATTTGAATCACCTAAAACGAGTACACGAGTCAAAAGTTATGACCATAAGAAGTTAGCGA
Source organism: Artemisia argyi (assembly GCA_030686995.1). Classification (NCBI taxonomy): domain Eukaryota; kingdom Viridiplantae; phylum Streptophyta; class Magnoliopsida; order Asterales; family Asteraceae; genus Artemisia; species Artemisia argyi. Next base: position 76,942,899 of record CM060709.1, on the reverse strand, counting down.
CACCAAAACGCCGAAACTGCCAATACCTTACTGTTTGCATTCTGCCAATTTGAAAGTCCCACTTCTGGTCCGATTCATCAAAAAGTTAAAACACGAAAGTTGTCCGGAACGACATTTTCGTTCAGGACCAAAAAAGCTCGAGACCTGAAAATGCTTTCTGAGTGATAATTTTCTTCAAATTCTTAACAGCCCATTTTTAGACCAAAGTAACTATATAATTGTTATAATTAGATGAGACCAAGAGGTCTAATGACCTAAAGCCAAGACCACAACCATGGCTAAAGCCAAGGTTGAGTCTCAAGACCATGGTAACATGACCAAAGTCACGGCAAAGCCACGGCTAAAGACCATATAACTTTTAAAGATCAAAACTTATATATATGTTATCAAATACTACAATAGTAGGGAGCCTCATGTGAGGAGTTCATTGAGTAAGCCGTCGAGACGAGTTGTGGATTTACGAGTTAAAGTGTCCTGGCTCCTCGAACGTTTACTCCATGACTTCTGAATTATGTCGGCCCGAACGGTAGTAAGAGATTTACAATCTATACATGTTTCATAAACCATTTATATTCAAAAACTTACACTTTATACTAAGTACTACATCATGAACATTATGCAAGACATATATAGGCAATTCTTCGTATTCTTAGACGTTACTCCAAACCTAAGTCGCAACGTTCTATTATAGGCTGCTCTTAGAGACTTTCGCGATTCGACTACCATTTTCATTACATAAGCTTAAGGTGAGTCATAGCCCCTACTCTTTTCGTACTTGTTTTAACTCTTGGGGGGATACATGCTCAACTACTTGCTTACTTGTACAAATACTCAAAACATTTATACTTGATTGTTTTATACTTGATTGTCTTATACTTGATGGCATTATACTTGATTTCATACATACATGACTGTCTTTTATCTTTGGGAAGTGGCTCCCAGTAATCTTTTATCTTTGGGAAGTGGCTCCCAGTTATCTTTGGGAAGTGGCTCCCAGTAAACTTTTATCTTTGGGAATTGGCTCCCAAGTGAGGTCTTCAGAGATGAAGTAGAGACTCACTACTAATTGCTTAATTGTCTTGATGAACTTATACACGTCTTATTCATACTATATATGTTAGCAGTGGGTTGTGAACACACAGGTTACAAGTCTCTTATGGCGGGACTTGCAACTTTTTGGATTCACAATGCCTTTGCTATGTGAACATTCTTTATAGGCTTTTCAACTATTTTAAGACAAACTCTATGAACTCACCAACCATTGTGTTGACACTTTATCATGTTTATCTCAGGTTAGTAAGGCGATAGCTAGTGCGTGGAACTTAGAGTCAAGCTGCATATTCTGAAGACTTACGCTTTTATCATTTACCATTCAAAACTTTGTATACATTTATGTATCATACTTCGGAATCTCATGTTTGTAACTTTGAATTCATTAATCGAATGGTAACTTTTCAAAACGTCTCATTTAGAGTTCGTTTTCTATAACTTGTACTTTGTATTATGAAGTAGCACCCCTATGACACAGTCTTCCGCTGCGGTATTTTGGAGGTGTTACAGTGTTGGTGGTGGTCGTTGTCGTTTTGGTGGTGGTTATGATGGCTGTGTTTTCTGACATTTGCGGTGATTGCATTTTTTGTGTAATCGGTTTTTTACACCGGTCAACTTGAGTCGTGGAGGAGAAGATGTGGGTTGTAGGGGGTTTATGGGGGTAGAGGTTTGATTTTACTTTGCAAATTTAGCCATTGAGGTCTAATCACATTGATACCAAGCACAGAGGTGATTATGGCGGCAAATTTAATAAGTATGAACAGTAAAATGACGATACTACCCTTAACTACGTGGCACTTAACGGGAAAATTAACGGAAAAGGCCTCTCGGTGGCGATTTTGCGAAAATGTGGAACGTTGGTGTCTTTTTTGCGCTACTTTTTGTCTCGGTCCCGTTTTTGCAATTTCGTGAAACGTTAAGGACCATTTTTGCAATTTACCCTTTCAATAATAGTCAAATTTGTTTTATAAATAGTAAAGTTGTATAAAAGTTTTATTAGACATAAATTACTTGTAAACTTTCACATCCTAAATTTAACTAATCCAAATCAATTAATCACCTTTAATTGCATGTTTTTAAACATTAAATGTAACACTTAATATTACAAATAGCAAAATCCTTAGTTATATCCATGTGGTTAAAGTTTACATTTAAATGGACTTTCTGAGAAAAATAGTCTTTTATATAATAAAAGAATTAGATCATTTCGAAAGTATTTGGCTAAAACAATTTTATTGAGAAAAAATTAAAGCAAATCAGGTTGCACTATTTTGACACGTGGTAAGATCGAGCATTTTCATTGGCCAATTGAAAGTTAAAAATAAAATAAAATAAAATATTGGTCAAACTTTGATAAATTTGATTGAGTAAAAAAACATAAAAAATATGAGTGTCAAATTTATGAAACAAAAACTAAAAAAAATTATAAGATAATTAATAAAACTTTAGTGGTTGAATTTAAATAAAATATATGGAGTCATGTGCAAACTTATAAGTTTCCATGTTTTACAACGAGAAATTAGGCTACCGCACGATATGGCGAAGCCAATAAAAATCTGTTATGTGTTATAAACGAGGATTTCAACCCGTGTGTTGCTGTGGAATGCATACGGACATATGTTGAACGCTAACATTTAGCTCTACAATTTATCAGTCATATATGAGATTAGGGGTGAGCATCGGGTCAAACCCGGACCGGACCGAGAAAACCCGGATCGGACCGACACTGATTTAGCCCAAGACCACGGACCGAGGACTGACCGAATGTGTTCGGTCCGATCCAGGTCAGTCTTGTCTGGTCTGGTTCTTCGGTCGAACCGGTCCGAGAAGGCAAAATGGTCGGTTGTACATAAGACCAGACCGAATCGAGGACCGAACATTTGGTAAAGTGTGGACCGAAGACCATACCGAAATAGGTTTAGTTCGGGCCAGTTTCTCGGTTTGGGCCGGTCCGTAGTCCATTTTACTCACCCCTATATGAGATCAACTAGAGGTGACAAAACGGGCCGGCCGGGTGGGCACAGGCACGGGCTAGAACGGGCACGGGCTAAAACAGACATGGGCTAGAACGGGGACGGGCTAAACGTGCACGGGACAAATGAGCACATGTTATATAAATCGCTTTATAGAAGACCAAAAATAATGAAATAAATTCATTAAATGTAACACTTCATTTATATTTAAAAAATTAAATATATTATATATGTAAGGGCCCGTTTGGTTCAAAGTGGGAAAGAGAAAGGGAATGCAAATGAATGAGTGAGGTGGGTAATCAATCCCTTACCCCCCCCCCCCCCCCCCCATTTACTCTATAATGGTTGATTACCTACTACGGGGTAATCAATCCCTTTACATTCACTAACCAAGCACAAAATAATGAGTGAGGTGGGCCATTTTGAATACCTTACCCATTCCCCCCCCCCCAAGCACCCCCTAAGTTTTTCTTTAAAAATGATTATAATGTTCTCCAATTAAGAGGAAATATGTGCCCGTTACTGTCCATTTAATTTTTTAACGGGCTAAATATTCCCATTTCAAAAAAAGAGGGGGCTAAATGTGCCCAAGTCTTTTACAAAGTAGTCAAAATTATTCCATTTTTTCACTTTGGGCACAAATTGCCACCTCTAAGATCAACACTTCCAAAATATGAGAGCCATATGGAACAAAGTTTATACATCCTAAGAATCTAACGCAGGTTTCTACTTCTAATGTTAAGTCTGGTATGAACGCAAAGTCTTCTAATTCTTTTAGTGTCTTAGAGTCATTAGTGGATAAGGACATTCTTGGTTTTGATAATAATGGGAAGGCGTCACAAGATCAGCTTATAAGTAACATGAAACCGAAGGTGCAGGTGGAGGCAACTAAGCCTTCTACTGATCCATATCCTAGTACTTCTTCAACAAAAAGGGACAACCCATTTTCTAAGGTGGGTGAAGTGGTTGATTCTGGTAGTGATGATGATAAGGTGTTTGAGCCAAATGATCCTATGGGAAGCTACTATTCATCGGCATGTGGAGGCAACGAGCTTGAAGACTACTTTTCTGATGATTATGTGGCTCAGGTTTATGACTTACCTGGGCAATTGGATGAGTTTTGCGATCAGTTTTGTTAATACAAATAATGTCAAAAATGTTATTTGCATTATTTTGTCTCTACATGTTTTGATAATCAAAAAATATAAAAATAAGGTACGTAAAATTATGGTTAATAAGTTTTTGATAGAGAAAACTCATTTACTCAACGCATCTTCTACAACGTCACTTCAGGTATGAACAAATACGATACCGACACTAGTAAAGTGATCAAAGTTTTTATTTTCTCAAAACCTCACATTTTTATATGATAAAATATTTTTACAAAGTATTTTTGTAATTAAAAAGAAATGTTTTATTAAAGAAAATAAATTTGAATTTCAAATATTCCAACAGCCAAATTTCCCGCCTAAACCAGTTAAGTTTTTCATAAGATAAACTTTCGCTACGTCAGGACAAAAATGGGAGCGTCTGTCAGGACGGTCCCTCAAATGGGCGGATGGTCCCAGTGATAAAGGACCGTCCCCCGCTTCTCTTGGTGGTTATAAATACGGCACTATTTCATTCAGAAAAATAACCCTCTTGGCACAAAACCTTTTTGTTCTTTCCTTCTTATTTCTTTGATCACTAAAACAAGTCGGTATGTGTTTATAAGTGATTCTCCAATCCTCTACATCAAAGTGCAAGAGAAGAACACTTGAAGTCATCAAGAATCTATGTGTTATTGAGTCCACACACAAACGTAACGAATGTTACGATTCTATTATTCCTCAATCTCTCTCATTTGTATATGTTGTAATATTGTGTATTCGACTTGTGTGAGTCGTGACTAGTTGTGATAGGGTGAACTTAGACAAAGGTGTAAGTCCAAAAAGTGTTGTATCTAGATAAGACTTGTAATAGTTCGGGTGTTGTTTGAAGGCTAGGACTTAGTTGAATTCTAGTGTGAAGATTTGGACTTGGTGAAATCCATGTGTAAAGGCATGAATCGTGTGTAGATTCAAGTGAACGGGAGTGCTCATTCGTGTGAAGACTTGGATCACGTGTCGATCCAAGTGGGATAAGAGTGCTTATTCGTGTGGCCACGTGGGCGCCTTGGTGTATATTGGTCCTAGCTAGGATTAGGACTCGACATTCCGCTTAGTGTAGTTAAACTTGGTGTAAGCTTGTGTACGGATTGCTCCGCCTGAAGGAGTGTGCTGACATAGTGATTGAAAACTCTCGAGTGTGGTACTCGGGGAGTGGGGTAGGACGAAGAGTGAGCTTTGTGTCGAACCATTATAAATCTCGGCGTCTCCTTGGTTGTGTTCTTTTGTTTACTCTTTACTTTACTTGTTTCATACATTTACATCTAGTTGATTAGATATCACATAATTAGCAAATCTAACAATTTATAAAAGGAACATAAACAGATCTAAAAGAAGCAAAAGATTTTAAAGAGTAATTATAAACGGTGAAACTATTCAACCCCTCCCCCCTTCTAGTTTCTACAATTGGTATCAGAGCTACGTCACTCAAGATATTTAAAGTATATTGTACTTTAAAGCTTGAATCGATCTATGGATTCTGAAAGATATCTAGAAGGGCGTTCTTTAAATGAACCACCATTTTTCGAAAATAATAACTTTATTGAATGGAAAAATAGATTGGAAAGTTATGTGAAATCAATAGATCATGATCTTTGGCATGTTATTTCAATTGGTGATTTTCAACCAGTGGAAACGAATTTTGAAATTCATTTTCAAAAGAAAGTTTTGTTTAAATATTGAAGCAAAGATATGATTTATAAAACCTTGTTGAAAGTTGAATACGAAAGAATATTCTTTTGTCAAACGACAGATGACATATGAAAAAATCTTTTAAACTTTCATCAAAGGAATTGTCAAGCCAAATAGGATGATATTAGTCTTGAACTACTCTTCACTTGTGAAGACGAGTCATTAGAAAGATATCTTGTTAAGATTGATACATGTACTAATAGTTCAATTGTTTTTGATGTAGGTAATGACACCGACAAGGATCTCATAAGTAACCTTGGAAGTAAACTCATCAATGAGTTTTGGAGTGATACGGATGAATAAGACAATGTGCATATTGAAAGTGAAATATGTCACAAGATTGAAACTTCAAGTGATGTACAAAATTGAACATGTTTGTTATGACCCATTTATTATAGAGTTTTCAAAATTAGAAGATGAACTTAATGATCTATGCAAAATAAGTAGAAAATCGTTTTCGGAAAATAAATCCTTGAGGTCATATGAAAATAATTTTGAAAAAGAAATTATATTAGAAGTTAAAATGTCTAGACTCGATAGTGGCATAAAAATTAATCTAGAATGCGAAATATGTCAAGACTACAAACATGAAATTAAGAAAGCTAATGAAATGCTAACATACTATCTAGATTTGAAAAGAGCTCCAAGTCACTTAAAAACTTGCTAAATAGTCAAAAGACATTTGGAGATAGAACGGGCTTAGGTTATGATTCGGGTGAATCCTCAACAAGCAAGTCTAAATAAATCATATTTGTAAAGCCTCTTAAACAAATCTAAATATAGTTGTCTTGAAAACCGAATGTTTTAAAACCATGGTCATCACTAATGAAAGTTAAGAAAACCGTCACGAGTGAAAATTGTCTAGAAATAGGAATAATGTGTAAAGGAACATTATTATTCTTTGTCAACATCCACACCATGTGCTTATAAGTGCAATGGATGTCTTTGACTAACCATCTCGGACCCATGAGAAACTGGGTACCAAGTTTTCTTGTAAGCTATGTTTTTAGGTGTACAAGGGAAGCAACTCATGGATACGAATGTACATCCATATTTTCACCATACATGTGCAGAATTCTCATTAATCGAATTATGCATCACGCACAACACATCTCACAGTAACTTATCATTAAAGATAGCTAGCTACCAAGGTACGCTTTCTTACAACCTTGACTATCATGCTTGCTATATGCCATATCGCTATGTGCTTATGTGATCAAATGCTTGCTTGCTATATGCTTATGTGTTATGTGTTAGTTAAGTGATTATTGCTATGATAGATAACTCTTGATATTAGACATTTTGTCTAAATGCTTATCTGTCTTAGGATTCAAGCAATTATTTGACATGAAATGAATTTCATTCTACTATAAGGTATGCTTTGTTTATTGACCATTTAGGTATTGTGAGTAAACTATGCCTTGCTATGGTAGCATACATATATCTTGTGTTTTAGAAACTAACCTTCCTTTTTTGTAGGATCATTATCCATGTTTTATTTCCTTGATACTCCATTTGGGGGAGTAATATTCAAGGGGGAGCATGAGAATTGCATTATTCCACTTCGCAACTCTTAGTTGTGTTTTAGACATAAAGTGTTTTCATGACTTGTTCTACACTTGTCTTGTGCGGCAACTAACATTTTTTTGTAGATTCAAAATCCATGTCTCCTTTCTTGGCACTCCATTTAGGGGGAGTATTGTCCAAGGGGGAGCACTTGGATCATTATGTTCTCTTCTTTTTGTTTCGACAAAAAAGGGGAGAATTTATATTAAACTTGTTCTCATTTTTTTTTCTTTCTAACTCTTGCATATCACATCTTCTTAGCAAAAACAAGTTTTAATACAAACTTTATAAGACTTAACAGTAAATCTTGTGGCTTACTTACAAATAAAGTTTATGTTTTGTCATTAACAAAAAGGGAGAGATAGTTAATACAAATATCGCCTAAAAATGTTATTTATATTTTACGATCTTTGCTAAGTTTTGTTAATGACAAAATATGAACTTTAGTTTATAGTAATAACATCACTTTAGTTTTAAGTTTTGTATAACTAGGTTTACATTTATTTTTAAGCAAAACATTGTTTTTATTTTTTTATTTAGAAAGTGTCATGTCACATCATGCAATTATGGTAAGCTTGTGTGTTTGACTTACCATAAGGTCTTACACATTTTTGGAAGCATTCCACTTTTGATTCAATGTGCTTGACTAGAATTTAGTTGATGTGATCTTGGTTGGTTTGAAAAGATTTATTGCAAAACCTACTGCAAGCCTGGCGGAACCCTGGGGGTACACGGGCGGAACCCATCTGAGGGTTCCGCCGTATCCGCCAGACCTGTTGTTTGTTTTGCTATAAATACCAGCCACTTGCTAATTTTCTGATGCATGGGAATTGCACCAGGCTTTACCTCTCGAGGGATCTCGAGAAGCTTACAACCCCCCACCAGCCAGTTTACCTGATCGTTCTAGTATAGTATAGTGACAAGTACCGGGGGATTGATCGTTCAACTTAGGAATAGTGTCGCTAGGATTAGAAAGCCTAAAGACTAGGTCTAGAGGTGAGAGATGATTCTTTTTTTATTTTTATGTTTTTATAAAAGCAAGTAAAATCTCGGTTTTGAAGGAGTTGGGCGGAATTAGTTGCTAGTCAACTAACCCAATAACTAAGATACAATCAAAATAAAATACTAAAAATAAAAATAAACTAAATTAAGATAGTGGTGTGAGCAATATATGGGAGAATTATGTTTACTTAGATTTCACTACTCCCTAGATATCTTTTACAGGTTAATTACTTGTTACAGTTGCGTGGATGACAGATTGTATTCCTTAATACCATTCTTTGGGTGGCGTACTTACTTCCCCAATCCTATAAGCTCCTACTTCACTCCTATGTCGAGCCGGCTAAGAAGCTCCTAACATGGGATCACTAGAATTCGCTCATGCATTAAATACAACCATAAAAACCTAGTACACATCGGTTCATGTTTCTTAAGACGTTCAAGCAAGTTACACAATGGAGATCTACCAGTTTTCTTATGCCTAACATTGAAATCATTCATCCATTACAACTATAAACAAGCAATCAACCAATAATCAACATCTAGGTTTCATTACATCTAAGCAAACACACAAAAGATCTAGCCTAGCATGTTATAATCAAGACAAGCATAAGATATATTCAAACAACACATAGACATATTGAATGAATTGAAAGTGGACTTATCTTAATTGAACATGAAAGGTTTCAAGGGGTGAAAACCCTTACAAACGACCTAGGGTTTATTAGGTTCGGCCCTAGTATTCTCCACACAAGTTCCTCTCTAATGAATGAAAAATAGAAAAGTATATATATAGATTCTGTGAGGTGACGACGTCAAGAGGAAAAATCTGACGCCGTCATCTTGCCGCCAATAAAGTTCTTAGACTGCCTAGATCCATGGGTGACGCCGTCATGTGTAATCCTGCTCCAGGCCGTCACCAAATTAACTCTTGATGCCCTACTTCTGACGCCGTCACGTTTTCTCTGGGTCGTCATCCATTTTGCTCTTGACTCCGTCAAAAAATCCTTCTTGACGCCGTCAGGTACTGTTCCCAGCAAGGAAAATTAAATCTTTGTCGTTTTCTTCACTTTTATGCTCCAAAAACGTCCAAAATGCTTCCTTTACCAGAATTCACTCCCAAATTACCTAAAATCACAAAAGGAACGATTTAGGGCAATATTTGATTAAATAAATTCAATTTCGGGCTTAAAGGACCCCCTAAAAATGGTTCATTTTTCGCCTTATCATATACCCTTACACTTGAGATTTGCTTGTCCTCAAGCAAATGCGCTTTTATTATAATCAAAATACAAGTTAGGGGTCATTTAACACTAATATAAAAGTAATTACAACAAACAATCGTTCCACTAAAGACCAAAGACAAGCACGGAGGTCATACACTAGCACCTCACAAATAGTATTTAGATACTCACATCTCTTGGGTGTAATAAAGTAATATCACCATATGGAAATGGAAAACATCTATCACTACCTGTCATAGCAAAATAGATTACCATAGGCTTGGGAAAGGATCAAACCTCCACCACATGGCGTAAGCACCTAGGATAAACTATCAAAGAGGTCTTTATAATGGGTTGTAATGTTAGGTGTAGGGATATGAAATACACGGTTTTGTTGGATATATGCAGTCTTTACTGGTGGCGAGTTAATAATCTTGGTTAATTACATGTACAATATGGCATTGCTAAGCCAATACTAGACTCGACTTAAGCTAATAAATGAAAAATAACAAAAACATAAGATAAACATAGAATGAAACGGGATGGTAGTCCGTATGTTTTTTCTCTTTTCTTTTTTCTATTTTTTTTCTTTATTTTTTCGATTTTTTTTTCGCATACACTTTTACCCTACCATCCAAAATAATACATCATAGGGAATGAACATTCCCCTTACACTTGAATTTTTACATACTTTACAATAAACTAATCTAAAGACTCGAATTAAGAAAATCAAAACACTTGGAGTACTTTTAAGATTAACGTACATTTGGGGGTAATATAATGATGTTCTTCCCCATTACTCCATAAAATAAGTACTTTACCCATGAGTCCCAATCGTCCCAAAATAATATGTACAAGGATATGACTCAACTTAGCAACCATGTAATCAATTAGATAATTAACTAAGGGTTTAAACAAATAACAATAATGCACTAAAGATGAGTGCATACACGGAAGGCTAAGGCGATTTGGGTGTACATTTAAGTGGGGTGTAACAAATTCTTCCTTTAAGTAAGATGCTTAAAGTTAGAAACGAAAAGATAGGCTTGGAGGGGTGTACTAGGGGATTCGTGTACTAAAAATGAGTACAACGCTAATGGTGTGGGAAAAATTAGTTGACTTAACTAGCCAAGCAATATGACTTAAATGGTCAAGTAATTATGATACGGGTTTAACACAAGGGTGATCCTAATGCCTCTTATCATGTAGTAAATCCTACTACACGAATGTAGTCTCACTAGCGGTCTCGGGATGCATCACTAACGCAAGTTCTAGAATCTAAATGCTACCGGTACACTTATAAGCACTAATAGTAAATGCTTTTCCTATCAATCTAAAGGCGAACCTCACATATTTGGGTGGAAAATTTTTCTGGATAGTACGGTTTTGTGCTAGTCATACAATCTCCTATCCATGAGACGCTTGCTATGGCTAAAGTTTCACTCCTAAATGTTGTAAAAAATTTTAAATTTGGCTCTAAAATTACACTAACAAGTATTTCTCCTAGTTTTATTACACATCTACCATCAAACAAACAAACTCAAGCGAAAGTGTATCTATAAGGTATCATCATTTTACCCTCCCCTTACACTTAGGATGAACATTGTCCCCAATGTTCAAGTAAAGAATGTAAAAGTAAAACAGGTAAAAGAATGAAATCAAATACTCCCCTGATTCGCTCGATATGGATAATATGGTAACCAGGTTAGATCTTCCTCCAAGAAAATGAATAATCAAAGCTTCCCTTCCAAAATATAAATCATCTTCTTGTCATACATAACCTGTTAAACCTGAGAAAACAAACAAGGCAACCTCGCGTAAAATCAGTGGCAATCTATATATGCTAACAAATCCTAGAAAACAAATTAAGATATAAAGCTTGTGGAATGATGTTTGCAGATTTCCTGGAGATTATAAAACTAAAGATTCAACAAAAACTTTAAGACTCCGTTAGAAAAACAAAACTGGTAAAATTTCCAGAATTTTACACGTGACGCCGTCAGGAATTTCTTCCTGACGCCGTCAGAAGTGACCTGCAGAAATTCTTATGTTAAGTTTTCGGAAAATTTCTGGAAAAACTTTGTCTTACTTCCTGGAAAATCCTGCAAAACATCATTATGACTCGATACAAGCATTTGACTTTAACAAATACGAATATACATGTTCATTTAATATTGTGGAGAATCATGATCAAGTTTGTTTCTTAAAAACATATTTGGGGTTTCCTCTTACACTTATCTTTTGCGAAATACCTTTGGATGAAGTTAAGACTAAGCCAAACGACAAAATAAAGTATTTTCACCATTTTAGTTTTGAAACATGATCTACCAACAATAAAAATAAAGCATTCATACGGAAACAAATAAAATCAAACAAACAAATAAATAAAGCTTGGGTTGCCTCCCAATAAGCGCTTGTTTTTGTTCGAGTCACGAGCCTGACTCTTCCCTTATTTAACGAAAATAGGGGAAGTTTTCTCTACACTTAGGATTAAGTGCGGATGGAAGTAGCGATACACACCCTTAGGGTGAAAATATGCCACGTGAGGTAAGAGTGGTGGATGAATTATATGCTCAAAGGGGTGTGCTCCTATCATCATAACCTTAACAAATTCAATCGGGTTAATGGGTGGATAAAGATTTTCTCCTAGAAAGGGATCATTTTCTATCAAATTCAAGAGACTCCTAGTTGGGAATCCATCTTGACCTAATAAACCCGGTTTAAACCCATAATGTGTCTTGTGATCAATCATAAATGGGTGATGTAAGCATGTAAGGTCATTTTCCACTCCTATATTGGCTTCCTCTCTACAAGGCTTAGAGTCCACTACCTTTATCCTAAGACCACCCGGACTATATGGTTTGATGGGTGGATCGGAACCAATTTCAATTCCTAAATTCACATCTGATGATAGAAGCTTAGGTAATGGTTTTGGTTGAGGCTCTGGTTCATCAAAATTAGGAAATTCCATAGAACTAAAAGAAAGGTCATCACTATAAGTGTTAAAACCTATATTCTCTAGTTGTGCTTGGTCCAAGGGTTCTACCTCAATTGGGGTTCCTATAGTCTCTTCTACTTCTTCCGGGTAAGTCATGGGCGGTGTGTGTGCCTCAAATGATGGTAGGACTTGTGGGGTACTTAGTTGTTAGGTCACCATTTTGTAAACACAAGTATGATTTAGAAAGAAATAAGATGAGAAATGAGATGGTTGATTATGAGACAATATGAAAGGTGAAAGTGCAAGAGTTTCCTTAAGATAATCAAATAACCAACAAAATAAAATGTAACATAAGGTTTCTATTTATAAGGGAGGAGCTAGGGCAACACTCCCTTCCTCCCTTATCCTTTCATACGTGGGCTTTCAAGGCCTTATGGGCTTTTACATGTTGCCCATTAACTAAACAATAATCATAAACAATACTTAAGCAACCTATTACAAAATGTAATGACCGAGACTTGACTAAATACTAAAGTATGATCCCAACAATCTCCCCCTAAGGGTCGGTCATCACGGTTGCTTGACGTCTTCATCTTTGTCGTTGACTTGTGACAAGTAAAACTCTAGACGTCTTCAAAATTGGTTGAATGATAATGAATATACTTTGCTCTTTGTCTTTGTTCTTTGGTGATGATGTAGTGATTGTGTTATGAAGTAATCTGCCGTTCGTCACTCCTGCGTCTGTGGTGGTTGTACGCCATTCCAACATACTCATACATCTTTGGACTTTAGACTTTTCACGTGCAAGAAGTTCCTTTTGATACATTGAGATCTTTGTCTTTATACTTGGTAGATTCTTCTTATTGTTGTAGAATCTTTCTTGGAACTTTGTGTTGTTAAGATCTTTGGGGAAGCTATCTTTTGCTTTAAGATGTATGTATGAGCATGTTGGAATCTACCATCATGGAAGTGAGGTACCTGCGAGTAAACAGTTAGCAATAAAACAACCGGTACTTACGGATAAGGAATTAGAGCTCATCAACAGCATATTGTGAAGACTCCTTCTAATCCTTATCCAGGCCGTTCCCATATCAGATACTCCCGAAGGAGCTTACGAGACCTACTAAGTAGCTCAATGACTGGGTGAGTCGCTGGGGATCACTCCACGACTGTAGACCATAATGGAACCACCGCAAACACTAAGCGTAACCCTTGTGGGGTTACCGAAGTGACCTGCTGTCAGGGCTGTTTGATGTTGACCCTGGCAGGATTTCCGTTCAATCATTGAGAAATACTTACGTAATCCTCTCATAAACGTTCTCGGCAGATTGCTAAGATCTGCGAAGGACTCGATAATTTACAGCTGGTGTCCATTGATGTAGAACACCAGTTGTAGAAATACTAAGTGTTCCTAAGAGATCTTTGATGTATCTCGAGGCTCTAGACTCTATAAGTGCACACCTAGGTTTCCTATGCGGAGACTGGGGAGGTGACTCCTGCTTCAATATCAACCGTCTCTAAGAGATAGGTCGATAGGTTACGCGGGTTCCCCGTGAGAATGAAACAAGCTCTTTTAAGAGAACTTGAGTGGTAAAGAAGGTTTAGTGCATTGCGTCACTGGGTCCATGACGACTTAATCTACAATACCGGTGTTATCTTTTGCAACAGCCAGTAGCATACGTATTGAACCCGGTGTCTGCCCTAAGGTTGATTCATATGGAGGGCTATTTCTTTTCACCCTTTACTTTACTTTTCTTTTTAATTCTTCAACTCCTTCTTTCCCTTTCATTCATTTCTCTTTTTTTTTTTTTTTTTTTTTTTTTTTTTTTTTTTTTTCGTATCATACCTAAGGACTTCTAATTCTAACTATGGGAGATGTCCTTGGGTAGATCCCTCCGGCTCTGGCGGATCATAGGACGGATATTCCTATCTTAATCACCTTATAACTCCGACAGTAGCCAAGAAACCTTTGATTGAAAATCTCTCAAAGTGTTTGTGATAATCAAATATTTTGGTTAACACTTTGAGAGTTTTGCGTACACTTTTGAAGGGCTCCCCCTGCACATGTGCTCATAAGTATTTAATAAATTTGCACATGCGGGAGGAGCAATCACTTTTGAATTGATCCACTTTCTGTGAACAAGACCGATTCGAGACACGCTTACATCACTAGTTAAACTAGTTTAAAGTTATTACCCGGCCTGGTGAAGTCCACAGAAAGTTTCTTGAGACGGTATATTTCTACTAAGACTAATCCTTTTCGAGACATGCTTACGTGGTTAGTTAAAGAGATACATTGTCAGCTTTTAGGTGACAACTAGCTCTAGTAACTAACTTGATGTTATTACCCGTCGAGGATAAGTCCTTTCGATATTACAAACTTTAATTATCTCGTCAATTCCTGGGTGAATCTGAGTCTAGCTCGCACAAGATATAATCTTTTCAGCTTTAATCTTCATATATTTTAATCACTTTTTCATTTTCTCCCCCTCAAAAATAGCATATGAGATGTTGTTTTTGTTAAACTTTTGATTAAAATATGCTTTTTGAGTCTTATGGGGAGATTCACCAAGAACTTTTGATTTTGAACAAAGTATTTTGTTTTGACAAGTGCTCCCCCTCAACAAGTGATTAGGTCTTATTGAGGTGAAATACTTGTCCTTTTGAGCAAAATTGTGAAAAAATCATAAAAGTTTGATTAATTCTACTCAAAAATAAGAAGCCTTCGCTCCTTATATTTAGGATTGAGGCACTGATGCGTACCTCAGGGTCCTTTCTTTACAAGTTCGGGTTGTGCACTGTAATGCGTACACAAACCATTATGAAGTAAATTATTGACAAATCAAATCAAACTCTTACAATTTTACTACCAATCAGGTCTCTGAAATGTCAACACCGGAAACTTCTGTCTGCCTCCAACATAACTTTCCAACCTTCGAAACTGATCCCTGCGCTTCAATCTGTTCTCAATCCTTAAGATGAATCTGCGAGCATCCCTGGCTTCATTGGTGTTCCACCTTTTGGATTTTCCCAGTTCTATGTCATTGATTCTGCCTTTGATCCCATCTCTGACGAACTTCAGGGTTTCATCACAGAACTTATGAATTTCTTCATAAGCCATGAAGCAGTTGCGACCGTTAATGCTGCGGTAAGTGAACCCAAATGGTTATCTGATCAAGGTGTACTGAGATAGATGTGGAAGATTGGGGATGTCGAACAGGTTTGGTTTGGTGAGATTGAGCTTCTTCTGATAACTTTCTACTCCCAACTGAAGATCTTCAACTCTTTCTCTTATGACAATCTGCCTGATGAAGATTAGAAGAGCTTGGATAAAGGCAAGCTGCTTCTCTTTAGGCAAGCCACAGAGTTTTCCTTGAACTTTGAGTAGATACATGTCTTCGATGTCGTTGAGACGTAGTCGTGGAAAGTCAGACTCGGAAATATCGTACTCCTTTCCATCAAGTCTTTTCAGTGTGATTTTGCTGAGGAAGGGGTACCCAAAGAAAGTGACAGTTGAGATGAATTGAATGGAGACTATCTTCAGATCACTTTCTACTTCACCCATTGTCTGATTAAGTCTGCTGCTACGATAGTATTGTGCCCGGTTGCTTGGCCAATGATGTATGCCGTAAAGAGCATTTCGGTCATATTCAACAACTTTGTCAACGAATAGTGCTGAAGCTTCTTCTTCGATGGCATTGTTGAGATATCGAGCTTCAGGGAGAAAGGCGAGTGAGGTAACGTACTTCTTCTCAATCTTGCTGCCAAGTTTCAGAAATTCCAAGTCTGTGTTGTAGAAGAACTTGTAAGGGATCTTTGGTTCCTTAGGCTTCCCAATCATCGGTAGTGGTTTGGACCAGTCAGTAATGTAAGGTGCGGTTTTCTTGGTGACCGGATCGACATATGATTCAGGATTGATCCAGTCAATATTGCTTGACATAGCTCGAGCAATATTTTCCAGATGGTATTCAAGCTCGATTGAGTTGGCAGACCTATCTTTCAGAAGATTGAAAGCATCATTCTTGATTCTTCGCAGCTCTTTCTTATTCATCTTTTTCATCTTAAACTTTTGTTGAATCATTTGAGCATATTCCACTGTTCGACCATCTTGAGGTTCATGATTGTCTTCCAGTGGTGGTTGCGAATTGATCATCTTTTCAAACCAGGAGTATTCGGCACTGTTGTCTTGATCTAGCCAGTTAAGAACTGTTTTGGGTTTCTTTGGTTCGGTGCCTTTAGATGAGGTGTCTGGTGTGGGTTGATGATGCTTTCCTTTCTTATCTTTCTTTTTCTTCTTAGGAGACGGTTCTGGAACTTCATCGGGTTGAGGTATGTCGTCACCACCGGTGTATACGAAATGGTCGTGTGCCTTGGGAGCAGAACCTGATGCCTTCGGTTGTTGTGAGGAAGTTGTTGTTGTTGGAGGGATTACCGGTGTTTTGAACTGAGATGAGGGTCCTTCGGTTTGTTTTTGTTTCTTTGCCTGAGAATTCGGATCCCTGTCTTCATCATCTCTTTGACGTTTCAGCTTATCGGCCTCTGTGCTGCATGTATCTTTGTTCATTTTATCTTTTAATGCTTCCAAGACTTTGGCTTCTTCATGAGTCAAGGTGAACTTGTTTGCCAGCTTTTCTAAGAGTTGAGCTTCCAATTCATCCAGAGATAGCCCTGGTAGTGGAACAGTGGACTTGTCAGCTCGAAGAGTGAATGTGGTTGATCGGATCACTTTCTTGACTGCTTGCTCTGCGAACTTGGTGAGTTCGTCTCTCATAGGTGCCAGTAGATCTTTCAACTCAGCAACCAGGTGTTGTGCCATGTATTCTTGTGCTTGAGCTGCTAGTGCGGCTTCCAAGTTCTCCTGTACGTCTTTAGCTAAGAAAGTATCAACTTTGTCTTGAAGCTCTTGGACGTTCGAGTTCAGCTTAGTCAATTCAGCAACTTGGGTTACAAGTGTTGCAACCTGATCTTCCAATTTGCTTCTCTTCTTTTCATGTACTCTTTTGAAAGCTGACTTGAGTAACTTTGATGCAGCAGAGGCTTTGGTGCTCGGTTTCTTGAGTGATTTGTCATGTGTTGATTCAGATGCAGGAGGAGATGACTGTGATGATTCAATGATGGTGGTAGAGACTTTGTCATCTCCTTTCTTTGGTTCGGGTTGTTCAACTATCTTTACCTTAGCTGCTTCTTCTATCAACCTTTGTTCTTCAGCCTGTTTCTCAGCTTCGGCCTTAAGCCTTAGTTCTTCTGCAAGTCTGGCTTCTTCTTCCTTCTTTGACTTTTCTTCAGCCAGCTTGGCTGCCTCTTCTGCTTTCCTACTCTCTTCCATTCTGATTGTTTCTTCCAGTTTAGCTTGAGCAATCTCTTCAAGTCTGGCCTCTTCAGCTTCTTGTTTTCTTTTCAGTTCCTCTTCCTGAGCCCGTTCTCTACGCTCCATTTCTTCCATAGACATAAGTCTTGGAGCATCAGTATCCATGGGATCTCCCTCTTCTTCCTCTCCCATTGTCATTTCAATGTCGGTGGGAGACACTGAGGGATTATCATAAACAACTAAGTCTGAGGAGATTCCTGTGGTAGGCTCAGGAATGCTGCTTGACCCGCCAGCTTCGGTGGTCTGAGAGAACACTGGAGGTGGAGGTTGATCAGCATTGAATGTATCAATTCGGCTGTGAAGGAGACCGAGGTTGAGAGCCCGTTCATTTTCTTCTTCGACTGAAAGGCCTTCAGGCTCTTGTACAGCTGTAACTGGTTCCTTCATCTTTTCTCTTCTAATCCTTTCCTCTTCCAAAATCGTCTGAGCTTTGGTGAATGGACGTTGATAGAGGTGTGCGGGACTGCGGGGGATTCAGCATGATCAGCAGATTCGTCAATAATCTTATCCCAATCTTCGAACGTCAAATCCTTATCGTCAATTTCATCAAGATTGACTTTCTTGGTGATATTGGCATAGGCTTCACTGTAAATAGGACCTTCGTCGGATTCGGTTTGTTCAGAGTCAGCAGGTTTTGGAGAAGGTTGTGGTGATGGAAACCACCCAGGTTCAGCAGTTGGTTTCTTTGCAGGAATTCTGATCTTAAGTGATCCCCTTTTCTTAGGTTTGGTCTTGGTAGAACTTTCTGAGCTTCCAGATTTGCTACCTTTCTTTTCTTTCTTCTGCATGTAAGATGGTAAAACAGCTTCGTCCAAGAACCCAACTTTATCTGCTGCAAGAGCTTGAAGGTAGTACTTGTAGTTGTTGCTTTCTTGAACCTTCTTAGTCAGGAGGCAATCAGGAAGTTTCTTTCCTTGTTTCCTTGTACTAGTATCCATTCTCTTGATGACCTTAAGTGTGTCCTCATTCTTGTATGTGTGCTGAAACTCATCATTCAGTCTTTGAGGTATGTCATCATATTCATGGATGAAGCTGGCAATGAGAAGCTTGGTGAAACGGACGAATGGAATATTGGTCGTCTTGTGTTGTATGTGCCACACAATGTCTTCCCAGATAATGCTGGCATAATCAACATTCTTGACACTAGCAATAGCCCAAAACAGCTTGAGATGTTGGAGCTTAGGGTGTTCATGGCCTGTGTCTCTGCCAGATAGTGACTTGGCAATGATGATGTAGAGAGTTCTCCAAGGCTGTGGAAGAAATCTGATATTGACCTTGGAGTGCCTAGTCATAACCTCTTCAGACTCATCATACCCAATATCTCTCAGCCATTCAATCAATTCTTCTTCACTGGGAACTTGGTCATATTCTTTATTAGGTTCAAGTTCGGGAAGTCCAAGAACACTACGGAGAAGATCCTTGTCGACCGTGACTTGTCTCATGTGCAGCATACAAGTAAAGGATTCTTCAAGGAGGTCCAAGTGGAGTGTGTGCCAAAACTGATGTATGTAGAAGCATGCCACTGCAGCAGATTTGGTGAGTAGAACTTTGCACGGGTGATAGATAAGAGCATCTACCGCAACAAGACAAGAAGACTCATTGCATGTAAGGTTGTTGAAGTTGACTCTCAGATTGTTCTTTCCTATCTTTCTGGAGTAGTTCTCAGGAAAGGTGTCTTCCCATGCATGTAGGGGTTCAGGTTCTGGTCCGTAAGGAATGTCATTGTGTTCTGCCATCTGGTTTGATCATAAACAATCATAAACATATCAATGACATACTTTGTTAGCACAGACATTCAATTACTAGATTATGAACACATTATTGATTGATCAGTGGGTGTTTGTGTGTGAAAAACTTTTGTTATATGACAAACTTAAGTTATATTACTTGGTAGAAACATAACACAATTCAGTTACAACATAAGTTTATCATTACAAGATGTTACACTTTGGAAAATTTCTCAACACTTAGGAAAAATTTGGACTTTAACAAGTTTACGCGTAAGTGGGAAACTTTACGCGTAATCCTGACTTAAGCGTAAGTTTAGAAATAATGCGTAGGTGCAAAAGCTACGCGTAAGATAGAATATTACGCGTAAAGAGAATCTTACGCGTAAGATCAATTTTAAGCGTAAGATAAGTCTTAGGCGTAGAAATTGAAGTTACGCGTAGGATTAACCTTAAGCGTAGATTGTATCTTATGCGTAGGTAATGACTTATGCGTAAGTTCTAGACTTATGCGTAAGATTTTCATTAATGCGTAAACTATGTCTTATCCAAGACACAATTTGTCCACGTGTCGAATCTTACGCGTAAGATTCAATCTTACGCGTAGGATGAACATTTAACGCGTAAACACGCCATTTTCCAGAAATTCACCTTTGAAATTCGAGTTGTATGTTTCCTGAAAGTGTACAAACATTACCACTGATCAATAATTAACTCAACACACTTAATTCACACATTTCAACGCGTAAACATGCCAAATTCAACTTAACGCGTAAACATGTATGAAC
This sequence comes from Artemisia argyi, assembly GCA_030686995.1. Lineage (NCBI taxonomy): Eukaryota > Viridiplantae > Streptophyta > Magnoliopsida > Asterales > Asteraceae > Artemisia > Artemisia argyi. Next base: position 76,922,430 of record CM060709.1, on the reverse strand, counting down.
AACAAATCACAACCTTAATCAACCGTGTTTCTGGGTAGGAATTAACATGGGGCAAGTGATACTAACAACATAAGGATCATATGGACCAAGTTACAACAAGTTTTAACCACACAATCAAACAATCATAGCTGCTAGTGTCATTTGAACCCTAAACCTTTGATTCACAACCAAAACACGATTAAGATGCAATCAAACAACTGGGATATGATACTTAATACTAATACACACTATCCCTATCATCAATCATAATCAAAACATCCACAATCAAGAATCCCTAATCTATACGTATGAACCCTAATATCCAAATCACTCAAATCACTCAATTGATGATTCTGGGTGAGATTGGAGTTCACAAACATGTTTAGTAGCATGATATGAACAAAACCCACCAACAAATTCAATCAAAACATCACTTAATTCTGGGTTTGAATTCTACACATAACTCAAAAAGCAAATTAATCGATTGTGATAGATTGAGCCGTTGGATTGTTATAACATTAAAAACCTTAGTTCAAAATCATGATCAAAACATAATCACACTTACAGATTCAAGGATGGTTGATTAGATCAAGAGAATGATTGTGAGTCGTTCGATTGAGTAGGTGAAAGAGTTAATGAATTTGCAGAGATAGTAAATGAGTGTGGTCAAACCTAGTTTTGACTGAGGTTAATTCAAGTTACTCAAAGTGACAATTTTAGCCCCTTAACCTAACAAAACATTTATACCTAATGCCAAATCACATTATCACATGTAGTTTTCGTATATTAACACCAAGAAATGATAAGAACACCTTGTCGTACTCCCCCTCGACCTTAGATCATAGTAAAAATAATTGGTTTTGGTCAAGGAGAGTAACCCGAAATCCTTTTGAATCAACACTTTTGATAAAACGTATATGTATGTTTTTTTTATTTTTTTATTTTTTTTTTTATTTTTTTTTTTGTAAAATGCAAGTATAAAAGGTAAAATATATTTTAAGAAATTAGTAAAACATTACTTTTCCTCCCCCTCAACACTTGTTTTAAATATTTGAAGACATTTTATAAAATAGTGTTGAAAGAGTTTTTATACTTGCATTTTTTTTTTTTTTTGAAAGGCAAGACCAAAAATCTTTTTGAGTTTTTGATTGGTTTTATATTTTTGTATTTTGTTTTTGAAAAAAATATTTACAAAGATAGTTTTGATGTTTGACGATCAATTGTGTTTTAAAAACTTTTCCAGATCCTCTGGAGTCAAACATCGCATACCAATTTGGTGAACTAAACTAGCAAACCTGGATGGTGCCAAGGATTTGGTAAGTAAGTCCGCCAATTGGTACTCAGTCCCAACAAAATAAAGTTCAACTGTACCCTTTTCCACATGCTCTTTGATGAAGTGATATCGGAGATCGATGTGTTTGGATTTGCAATGATGTACGGTGTTGCAGGAGATAGCAATTGCACTTTTGGAATCACAGTAGATGGGAATCTTGTTGAATAAGTAGCCGTAATCCTTAAGTTGTGATCTCATCCAAATGACTTGAGCACAACAGGCGGACATGGCTACATATTCAGATTCTGTTGACGACAATGATGTGCAGTCCTGCTTCTTAGATTGCCATGACACAAGTTTGTCTCCTAGAAATTGTAATCCACCAGATGTACTTTTGCGTGTGTCTAAACATCCTGCATGGTCAGCATCTGAAAAAGCAATTAGTTCAAAGCCAGAATCCTTCGGATACCAGATCCCCAAGTTAATGGTTCCCTTTATGTATCGAAGGATTCTCTTGACCTCACTGAGGTGTTTTTCAGTTGGTTTGGACTGATAACGAGAGCACATGTAGACAGCAAATACTATATCAGGTCTACTAGCTGTGAGATACATGAGGGACCCAATCATACTACGGTATTTGGTAGGGTCAACGGGAGTCCCATGTAAGTCAGCATCTAGTTTAGTGGTATAGCCCATCGGTGTATTATAAGTATCACAACTCATCATTCCATGTTTCTTTAAAATTTCAAGAGCATATTTGGACTGATTTATAAAAATTCCACGGGGTGATTGATGAACTTGTAGTCCTAAAAAGAACGAAAGTTCACCCATCATGGACATTTCAAAATTATCTTTCATTAATTTTGCAAAATCATTAGAGTAACTTCTTTTTGTTGAGGCAAAAATGATGTCATCGACATATATTTGAACAACAAGTAAGTCCTCCCCGTAGGTTTTTGTAAACAGTGTTGGATCCACCGATCCTTTAGAAAATTTATTGGCCAGCAAGAAAGTGGACAGTTTGTCATACCACGCCCGTGGGGCTTGCTTGAGTCCGTAGAGTGCCTTTTTGAGTCGGTAAACGTGGTTAGGACGCTCAGGATCAACGAAGCCTTCAGGTTGACTAACATAAACTTCTTCACGGAGTTCTCCATTAAGAAATGCGGTTTTCACATCCATTTGGTAAACAACCATGTTCCTGTGTGCTGCATAGGCCAAAAAGATCCGAACCGCTTCATGTCTCGCCACTGGAGCAAAGGATTCAGCAAAATCTAGTCCTTCCAGTTGAGAGTATCCTTTCGCTACCAGGCGTGATTTGTTGCGTATGACAGTCCCTTCAGCATCAAGCTTATTCTTCCAGATCCATTTTAACCCAATGACAAAGACTCCGTCAGGTCTTTCAACTAATTCCCAGACTTCAAGTCTTATGAATTGCTGAAATTCCTCTTGCATAGATTCAATCCAGTTGTCGTAAGTCATTGCATCTTTAATGTTCTTCGGTTCTTCGTGACAAACTGTGAGTGCATAGATACAAGTTTCTCCATCGGTGTGAAGTCGTTGTCTTGTCATAACAGGTGCATCTGGATGGCCAATAATATGAACTAGTGGATGGTCTCGAGTCCATTTGTGTGTGGAAGGGTGTAGTTGATAGGTATCTCGCATGTTAGCAGGATCCAAATTGCGTGTTGACGATTCAGCTATGTCAGGTACAATAGTAGCTGGTGCAAACGGATTAAAGAACGCATCAGGATCTTGCTCTGCTTGTTGGGGAACTGATTGTGGTGTGGGATCTTCAGCTGAATGGTGGGAGTTAGAAACAGTTTGTTCTACTGTAGATGGTGATGCAATTGGAGGACCGTTTCTCTCAACACTTGTAGTAGTTTGTTGAGGTGAGTCTGGTACTGGAATATTGTCAGGTGGAGCAGCGGAATTAGGTGAGACCTCAGTAGAACGGTATACAATTGTATCATCAAAAAGTGGAGCAAACAAGGTTTCCAATTCTTTGCGGTTGAGTGGCAATGGTTCAGCCGAAGATTCCGGAGAGTTAAGACGGTTGAATTCGGGTCCTAAGCTGTGTTGCTCAGAAGCCATTTGGGTGAGTTCATCAAAATTAGCGTGAATGGTTTCTTGAATTTCTCTTGTTCGACGATTCCATATCCGAAAACCTTTAGAATTTTCACAGTATCCAACGAACACTCCGATGTCAGCCTTGGCTTTAAGTTTACCTAAATCACCACGATCATTTTTCGGATAACAAAGTGCTCCAAATACATGAAAGTAATCGATGTTCGGTTTTCTTTTGTGAACAATTTGATATGGTGTTTTGCGATGGCGTTTTGTGATCATGCAACGGTTTTGAGTATAACATGCAGTTGAAATAGCTTCCGCCCACAAGTAATCTGGTAATTGAGCATTAATCAACATAGTTCTAGCAGCTTCCACTAACGTCCTGTTGCATCTTTCAACAACTCCATTCTGTTCTGGGCTTCTAGGAATAGATGTTTGATGTTCAATTCCCACTTTCTCATAATAAGACCGAAGTGTCTGATTCTTGAATTCAGTTCCATTGTCAGTTCTGACTATTCGTACCGTATTGCATAACTGAACTTGAATTTTAGTGAGAAAGGTGATGATCATCGAAGGAGCCTGATCTTTACTTCGTAAAAAATAAACCCAAGTCCATCTGGAGAAGTCATCCACAATTACTAGTATGTAGCGTTTACCGTTGATACTTTGAACACGCATCGGTCCACACAAATCCATATGAAGTAGTTGTAAAACATGATTCGTACTTTGCTCCGGTTTTGAAGGAAAATGAGCTCGAGTACTTTTTCCTTGTTCACAGGCTGGACATAAGTGATCTTTGGTAAAACGGAATCTTGGAAATCCATCGACAAGTTTATAACGAGCAAGGTCAGTCATAGTTCTGAAATTCAAGTGTGAAAGACGTTTGTGCCATAACCAAGATTTAGTTGATTCTGCTTTGGAGAGAAGACATATCGGAGATGTTGCAATCATATCTGACATTGATATTGCATAAAGATTGGAGCCATGTGAGCCAGACATAAGATCGTTTCCTTGTAAGTCACGAACAAAGCAAGTTTTCTCACGAAATGCAACTTCAAGATCTCCATCACAGAATTGACCAACAGAGAAAAGGTTGTGTCCAAGGCCTTCCACATAGTAAACACGGCTGATTTCGATGTTCCCGCTGATATAGTCACCATATCCCATGATTAGAGCGTAATGATCATTCCCGAATCTGACAGTACCAATGAACTTTGAGACAAAGTTTTTCAACAGTTTGAGATTGCCTGTCATATGTCGGGTGCATCCGCTATCAACAATCCAGAGAACAATCTGTACCACCTGTATCACAAGAAGAAGACATGGATGGAACAGAAGTAAGGGTGGAACCCAAAGACAATGCGGGTTCCTGTTGGTTAGTAACACATGTATTCAACAATTTAGGAATCCATTTAAAGTCTGGTTTGTATTGTAACCAACGTTGCCAGTTCCAACTAGTTTTTGCTTTCTTAATGTTGAATGCACTAGTATTTGGCTCATTCCTAGATTTGTTCTCGGCACCTATGGGGGTAACTGTGATATCATTAGAAACCGTAGAAGACGGCTTTCCTAAGTTAGACTTAGAGGCATTAGTGGGCCTAAAAGGAATGCGTGTCCTACGTTTCTTATGACGATTGAGAAGAGAATTAGCTAAACATTTTGTATGATCACCAGATGATACGCTTTTACGACAAAACACACAAGATGCATTAATATTCAAAACATTCAAAGGTTCATCATTCGTTACATTTAGATTTTGATTACAATTTGCCAGATTAGAATCTAAATCTGATGCAACATGAGTTTTATTCAAATTCCTAAGTTGGTCTTCTACTTCTTGAGCTTCTAGGTGTCCTTTCTTACGTTGCAAGATCCTATTCTTCTTTTTACTTTTTCGCTTGGGTCTGCTAACGCTAGAAGTGGAGACTAGTCCTGTAGAAGTGGAGTTATCAACATTAGAGTTTTGAACAACCTTTCCTTTATCAGTTTTTTTTAATTGATACATTCCTGGTGCTATCACCGTGGTGTCAACCATTTTTCCTTTTTGAAGTAGCTTAACTTTCTCTTTCAAATCAATGATGATGTGATTTTTATCCTGAATTTGAGACTCAAGTTTCACATTGCAATAATTAATGTCATCACGGTTTTCAATTTTTAAATCCGCAATTTCTTTCTTATATTTGAGACAGAGACTTTTTAAAGACTCATTGGTTTTGCAAAGCTGACACGAGTTTGAAACATTTTTATTTTGAAGTTTCAATTCCTTTTCAAGACTTTGAGCTTGACACCATTCAAGCCTTTGTTTGAGTTGACAAATTTCTTTTGAAAATTGTTTTGTCACATCATCATTCTTAATTCTCAGCTTTTCATTCTCATGTTTCAGTGTCTCAATTTCCTCAGTCAACAAGTTATTATCAACACAAAGATCATCCATAAGCATAGAAGTACCAGATTTGTAGAGATCATTCATGATAATAGACAAAATATCAGCATTGAGAACTTGTTCCAAGAGTCGATCAGCATCATTTTTTAAAACTCTATTTCTTTGCTTTTGAACCAAAATGTCATTTTCAGTTGCATTGAAAACGTTTATCATATTTTTGACCTCCTTTTGAAGTTCCTGATCCCAACGTGTAGCACATAGACGGAGGTGTTGAACAATTGGCTTCATTTGTTTTTGAAAAATATCTCTCTTTTCTCGCTCGTAAGCGGATTGAAACATATGACTCTTCGATAAACCATGATTTCTCAGGTAAATCCTTTTGAGTAACAAAAGATTTAGAAAGAGGTGGAGCTTTTGAATAGTCATATGGTGTCCAGTGTTGAACATAACTCATTTTTGATCGACTCTCGTCTTCAAGTTCTTCTTCTTCCTCAGTATCAAAAACAACAGCACGCACAATTGTATTATCAAACATGTGATCAATACTGTAAACCTTAGGATTTTCTTTGAAAGCTTTATGAAGAAACATTGATTTAAAATCGCAAAGTGCAAATCCTTTATCGGGTCTCGGTTTTAAAGCAAACTTTTGAATTGTTGTGACAGAGTTCCCGTGTTTGTAAACAATGTGACGAAATTCTTTGAGTTGTTTTTCAAGATCAACAATATCACCAAGTAAATCATCTATATACTTCCTTTTTCGTGTTTTATGTTCACAAAACTCCTTTTTGCAATTTGACAATTCTGTTTCAGTTTTTGAAAGGTCTCTTTGAAGACGTTCAACTTGCATTTTCAATTCACACTTCTCACTTTCAAGTTTCGAAATCAACTTTCCGTTTGACTCAATTAAATCGTGCATTTTACGTTGAAGATCTTGTTCTTTGTTGTAAGAATCTTGAAAAGCTTTTTCAAAACTTTTTGCATGTTTAATCCTTTCTTCCTGATTTGAAAGCTGAATTTTATAACACTCAATATCTCTTGCAAATGACGCATTTTGTTCTTTTAAAGCTTTATTTTTCTCGTTGCATTTTATGATTTGCAATTGTTGAGCATCCAGTTGTTTAGATAACAATATGAGGTCAGGGTCTGGATCAAATGATGGTTCATGTTGTTCTAAATTATCATGTTTATCATTCTCAATTGGATCATCAAATGAAACAACTGTGTCATCATCAAATATGACAACTGTGCTTATTTGTTCATCTTTTTGAGAGGATGAAGATGATTTAGATGGAACAACTTGTGCCATATCTGATTCAGAAGCAGAAGGTGAGATTATTTCATTAATGAAACATGCATTGAGGTCATGTACCTGAGACAAGCCGTCAGTGTCATACACTGGACCTGAATCATTGAGCTTAAGTTCCTGCATGTTGGCCATAAGCATCACAGCAGCATTGGCTTCCAGATCTTCCATGTCATCATCGTTGTTCACATTTGCCATGAAGTTGTTATCCTGTTCAGGGAAATGTCCATCTTTTTCATCTTGAAGAGCCATGAGTAATGCCTGCTTGTGAAACTTACTACCCCGAGTTCTCGGTTTGTGTAACACCCCCAAATTTGGGATACGCAGCGGAATTAAAGCTGGGTGTTACTCGACGGCACAATAGTTATAATAATAGGAAAAACAATCTACAATTGGATTGTTAAAATGATTTTATTATTCAATTATCAGAGTTTACAGAATAAGGTCCCAATAGCTTTACAATTTGTTAAATAATTTATCAAAGAATAATAAAATCTTAGCCTTCCTTCCGTATCCATGCCCTTCCATGCCATCCTTGTTTGTTATGGACCTGAGATAAACATGCTAAAAAGTCAACACAATGGTTGAGTGAATTCATAGGTTTATAATTAAAACAACTGATGATTTATAAATAAAGATTTGGTAAATCCACAGTATTTGTAAACAGTAGGCTACGTTGTTATACGCCCATGGTTTGTTTAGAAATCAGTTGAACACAAGTCTCAAGAGTTGGGCCACGTTGTTGCACCCATAACATAAACAGTGGGCCACGTTGTTGCACCCATAACATAATCCAGTGGGTTCAGTTGTTACACCCATAACACAATCCAGTGGGTTCAGTTGTTACACCCATTACACAATCCAGTGGGTTCAGTTGTTACACCCATAGCACAATTCAGTGGGTTCAGTTGTTACACCCATAACATAATCCAGTGTATACTTGTGTTCAAGGTTTTAGTATATATCTTTCAGAAAAATGTATAAAAGTCGGTTTATGAATTGAAAGTATAATCAAGCAGTTAAGTATGTATCTCCCCTAAAAGTATTTCAAATCATATAAGAGTAGGGGCTATGAATCTCACAGTAATATGTAAAAGCTTAAAAAGGCTTGTGAAAGTAAAAGCAGTAGTTGAGCATGTATCCCCCTCGCGAGATTTATAAAACGATTAAAATAAGTAAAGGCGAGGTTATGAACTCACCTGGGCAGTCTGGATGGAAAACAAAGTTAAATGAAGTTGATAAACGTCTCCGGCTTGAAACCTGGGTTGGTATGTCAAGTTCTCAGTATTTGTTTCTGATTATATAAGTTTTTATGTGTTTGTTCCGTTTTGTTTTGGTTATATATTTTATTAAGCCAATATGTAGTTTCAAAAGTAATATTTTATTATATTTTCTTATCTGTAAGTTTCGGTTCCGTTCGTTCGTTAAATGGACACTTCGTTTGTTAATTACAGTACAAAACGTATATATTAAGTTTAAATAAAACTTAATAATAATTATAATAATAATAATAATAATATTAATAATAAAATATTATTTAGGGTTTATATCATATTTTCATTTTAGACCCTCGAGTTTCTAAAGTTGGCAACTTTTACCCTTGAACTTTTATAAAATGACAACTTTTATCCTTGGACTTTGGTCAATTGACACTTTCTACCATTAAGTTTCAAAAGTGACACTTTTTACCCCTGAAGGATTCCCCGATCTCAAAGTAAGTCCAAAACATATAAATCTTATAGAGTTTTGGCAAAAGCAACCCTTGTGTTTAAACCCCGATCGCACCCAACATCCTTTTTATTCAAAAATAGTTTATATCTCTCGTTTTACTTCGAAACTTTTTACGAATCCTTTTCTAAAACATTTATAAGAGTTTTAAGAGTATTTTTATAAAATCTCATGGCATGATTTGATCCCACGACTTCACAAAAATCACAGAAGTCGCGACTTTAAGTTTACTCGTCACAGAAAAATACCCAACTTCGCACGCCTTGTTCTCCCTCATTTCTTAATGAAAATAGCTGGTTCTTTTTCCTATATTTAGACCTTCTAGTGTACTTTAACCATGTCGAAAACTAGAGTTTTAGAACCATGTTTGATACACGAAATTTGGGTCTAAACCTCCCTGTCTGCTGCTGCCTTTGTTTTAAAATCTGTTCTGAAATTAATTAAAAACACCCTTTATTATGCGTTTTCATGACTCGAGGTCTAAAGAAGTTTTGAAGAAAACGTCGTTCCGGAGAACTTTCATGTTTTAAGTTTTTGACGAAACGGACCAGAAATAGCTCTTTTTGCATGTTTTCAGTTTCTGTCACAGAAACTTTGCTTGACGTATAACTGTTATGAAAAACGATTTGGGTTTTAGTTTTTAAGCTTTCAATTCAGTTTTCTGGGTTTAGTAACATGTTATTAAACATAATTGAGTTATCCTTGAACAAGGTTTGAGGTTTCATGATTAGTGTAGCGTGTCGACTAGAAATTAAGGGTGCGTTTGTATGCTTTAAGACAGAAACAATTCAGATGTATGTAAACAACTTATGTGTTGCTTCTAAACCAATTATAAGGTGTTATAAACATGTGTAAATGATAGTGAGAGTAGCTAGGACTTACAGAAAATGGTATAGGATGGATTCGACACTAGGACTTTGAATGGAAACCAAACTCTTCAAACTCTTATTCTCCTAAACAAGGCTTGGTTCTCCTTTCTTTTTGGGCATTTCTGGATCAGAAATGGTTGTGTTTGTGTGAGTGTGATGAAGTTTCATTGTTACTTAATATATATAGGCGTGAAGTGTGGTCTTTTATTGGCTGGAATTTAGCAACTTGTAACACTTGTTAAGGTTCTTAGGGGACATGTATACGTGAGTATATATATAGACCACATGAAGTTATATGGTGAGTTAGAATGCATGGGATGGGTGAAAAGGATGCATGCATGGTCGTTTATATAGGAGAGATTTCTATGGCTTCATTAATTGTACTTAGCAACTTGGAAAGGTGTTGTCAAGAATGTAGAAGACACAAGACAAGTGATTTGGTAAGTTCTGTGGTTAAAGGGTGAATTTGACGATGTGTAACAACTTTTTACCATGAAATGTGCTTGACAACTTTGACTTGGGTTTGAAAATCTAGAAGGCAAGATGATGTGGTTTAATTTGAGCCTAGTAGGGTTAGTTTGATTCTTAGTTGGCTTGAAGCTACACAGGTGTTGGTTTAGTTCGAATGGAACTAGAAAGAAACCATAGGACACGATGTGGCTTGATGTGGTGGTACATTGTGTTATCTTGTGTTATACATGAGGTCTTAGGAAAGTAATGACTTTAGTTTATAGTTTAGTTAGGGTAGGAATTTAGGGCTTGTTTATCCATATTTTGGTGTCGAATTATATAAGAAATAAAATAGGAAATTGAATTGAGCTTAAAAGGTGGTACCATGGCTTACTAGGGTTGTACTAGGTTTTAGGATCATAGAAAATATATTAAGTATTTAGTAAGGTTAAACTAAATATAAGTTAATTTATTTAAGTTTTAAGTTAATACATATAGTTTTTAGGTTTTATTCACTGTACCTTAGGTTTAGAGACTTGTACACTTAGTTTAAAATTTATAAAAAAAATACTAAGGTTAGGGTTTGTGCAAAATGTCCTTGTATTGTGTGCTTTGAAAATGAATACACTGATGTTTATAATGAAATTTATATTAACATTATGATTTTATGTATTAAAGACTTGTATCTAAGCTTGATAAACTTGTACTCTTATATTTCTTAAAAATAAATATCATTAATTTGAGTTTTATTATAGTTGTAATAATTTAGGGTTTTTATGAACACTCTAATAAATAGAAAATGTTAAATTCAAATGTTGAATACGAATTGATATAAAGTGGTAAATAAGAAATTGAAAACGTTGGTACTTGACGTAAATAAAATATTTATTCAAAACGAATTTAAATGAACTTGTTTATTTAGAATGTGAGTTATGTGACCTTAGTTGATTGTTGTGATAACGTTTAAAAAAAAAAATTTACATAGAGAAATGAGTAAATATTATTTTAATTTAAGTGTAAATTTACCGGTGGTTACAGTCTCACCCCCTTAACGGAATCTCGTCCCGAGATTCAGCCTATGTTAGGTGTTTCGAAATGATAAGGACGAAATGTTTAATTTATGAAAATTATTTAAATTTACATGTGCAAATATTATTCCAAAGGTCATATAAACTTAAGAAATACTTTATTTTAAATGAAGATTGTTATTTTTAAAATTTATCATGTTTCAGTAATTATCTTTGAAAATATCCTGATTTGAAATTTCTCGTTTTGTAAAAATAATTTTTTTTTTTTTTTTTTTGACATCGAAAAACTGTCTTTTAAAAAGAAAATTTCTGATGAAAACTTAATGAGTGTAAAGAAAATTTTTAAACTTTTGTAGATGATGAATCCGTTTATTCCTTAGTTAAAATTTTTAAATTTTCAAACGTTCATGAACAGTAATCCCAACGGTCATGAACAGTGATTTCCAACGGCTATGAATAGTGTCCAACGGCTAGTTTTTGATTTTATAAATACCCCATTTCAATACTCATTCTTTCCTACTAACATTTCCATCTATCTTTATTAAAATGCCGCATCCTATTACTATCGTCGCGATTATCTATACCGTTGCTGCTGCGATTTATTTCGCCTATGTTCCGGAGGAAGACTATGAGTTCTTGGCTATAGTCTTAGCAGTTCTCGTTCCTCTAGTGGTCCTAGCTATCGGTGTGGACAAGATATGGGGGTAGGAATGTCGAAGCAAATTTTATTTCATTTGTATTTTCTTGTAATCGTTTATGAATAAGATTATGCGTATGATTATTTCTTTTATTATCGCGTTTGTAATTCGTTTACGTTTTTCGTTACAGAGTTTTCAAGATTTTACATCCAGTTGTGATTCTTGCTCTCGTAGGTGTAGTGTTGTTTTTTATTAGCATAGCGGATCAACCTATTGGCGAATCTATCGTTTACTTGGTGATATTTGTAACATTAGCACTACCGATGCTAATTATTTCGTTATGTATTAATATTTATGGATTTTAATGAAATTTTACGTTATTTGTGTTTTATGAATTTTAGTGATTCTCGGATTTATAATTTTTATTTTTATAATTTATGAAAAGGCGTTCTAAATAATATGAATAGAGAAATAATAGCTTATGAGTTAACGATTTATAATAAAATGATGTAAGTACTTAGGAGACGTGGACGTTAGAAACGTTTGCTAAGAGTTTATCTTGATACAAGGTTTTGTTTTTAAGTAAAGTTTGTTTTGGAAATCTACAAAAATACCTGTTTCCCCCATGACATAATCTTTCCTGAATTAGACATAGGTGATCAGGCTATGTATAATTTAGGACAAATGATGTAATGCGTGATTCAGTCAAATTTGATATTAGATTTCACAAGTTTTAGATGGTGTTCAACGTTTTATTTTTATAAGATAGTATCCTGGATACTCTTTTAGAGTAATAAGGAATCGATTCGGATAATGATAGTATATAATTGTAGGATGACAGGATATCAACCTTTGGGGTGATAGAAGAATAGCTTGAAGAATTTCTTAGGAATATATTCGCAGAAAAACCTAATAGATATAATTAGGTATAAAATGGTGGTATATTATTACGAAGTGGCTATGAATAATATAAGAGGAAAGTGAAATGGACGATGGTTATAGTAGTAGTGAGGTCATTAGATGGGAAAGTACTAGTTATACTTTGGTTACATCATTGTACCCAAGGTAAAGTACAGAGAAATAATTACAACCCTAAAGAGCTGAGCTATGGTTTATTGTTATAACAGAAATTTCTTATTTTTATTTAAATGTTGTTGTTGTCTTCTGACGATTGTTGGGATCCTGCTGATTTTCTAGGGTAATCTTTGGTATGAATTGTGTAGTGATGGGAAGACGTTATTCAAGATTTATGAGTTAATTATCTTACTTGAGAATTTCTAACTCAACATTCGTAATTAATCGATGAATTAAGTATTCTGGGAGTACGGAGAGAGTATTTACACTCATTTTTGGATATGGGAGTAAGATAATCAAGGTGAGTTGACATAGTTTTTAAAATAGTGGAGAATATATTTTTAACGTAAATAGGATAAGATTTGTGAAAACCACAATGTCTTAAGAAAGTTTTGTAAATTTATGAAAATGTTGAAGTAAATACATGCTCAGGGAAATAAGATTAAAACGTAATGCCTTAGAATAGGCATCTGCAGACATGTTTGTTTGTATATAGTAATCAGAAGTATATCATAAATGCATATACCAGTTTACTAAAGTTTTTGAGTAACATAATTACCTGAAAGTCACATAATCATCTGGAGGCTGGAAGGCACGGACAACGAAAGGCTATAAAATATTTTTGTGAAAAAGTGGTTATAGTTCGGACCTCAATTAGACCCGTTTCTCTATAACTATAGCTCTGATACCAATCTGTAACACCCCCAAATTTGGGATACGCAGCGGAATTAAAGCTGGGTGTTACTCGACGGCACAATAGTTATAATAATAGGAAAAACAATCTACAATTGGATTGTTAAAATGATTTTATTATTCAATTATCAGAGTTTACAGAATAAGGTCCCAATAGCTTTACAATTTGTTAAATAATTTATCAAAGAATAATAAAATCTTAGCCTTCCTTCCGTATACATGCCCTTCCATGCCATCCTTGTTTGTTATGGACCTGAGATAAACATGCTAAAAAGTCAACACAATGGTTGAGTGAATTCATAGGTTTATAATTAAAACAACTGATGATTTATAAATAAAGATTTGGTAAATCCACAGTATTTGTAAACAGTAGGCTACGTTGTTATACGCCCATGGTTTGTTTAGAAATCAGTTGAACACAAGTCTCAAGAGTTGGGCCACGTTGTTGCACCCATAACATAAACAGTGGGCCACGTTGTTGCACCCATAACATAATCCAGTGGGTTCAGTTGTTACACCCATAACACAATCCAGTGGGTTCAGTTGTTACACCCATTACACAATCCAGTGGGTTCAGTTGTTACACCCATAGCACAATTCAGTGGGTTCAGTTGTTACACCCATAACATAATCCAGTGTATACTTGTGTTCAAGGTTTTAGTATATATCTTTCAGAAAAATGTATAAAAGTCGGTTTATGAATTGAAAGTATAATCAAGCAGTTAAGTATGTATCTCCCCTAAAAGTATTTCAAATCATATAAGAGTAGGGGCTATGAATCTCACAGTAATATGTAAAAGCTTAAAAAGGCTTGTGAAAGTAAAAGCAGTAGTTGAGCATGTATCCCCCTCGCGAGATTTATAAAACGATTAAAATAAGTAAAGGCGAGGTTATGAACTCACCTGGGCAGTCTGGATGGAAAACAAAGTTAAATGAAGTTGATAAACGTCTCCGGCTTGAAACCTGGGTTGGTATGTCAAGTTCTCAGTATTTGTTTCTGATTATATAAGTTTTTATGTGTTTGTTCCGTTTTGTTTTGGTTATATATTTTATTAAGCCAATATGTAGTTTCAAAAGTAATATTTTATTATATTTTCTTATCTGTAAGTTTCGGTTCCGTTCGTTCGTTAAATGGACACTTCGTTTGTTAATTACAGTACAAAACGTATATATTAAGTTTAAATAAAACTTAATAATAATTATAATAATAATAATAATAATATTAATAATAAAATATTATTTAGGGTTTATATCATATTTTCATTTTAGACCCTCGAGTTTCTAAAGTTGGCAACTTTTACCCTTGAACTTTTATAAAATGACAACTTTTATCCTTGGACTTTGGTCAATTGACACTTTCTACCATTAAGTTTCAAAAGTGACACTTTTTACCCCTGAAGGATTCCCCGATCTCAAAGTAAGTCCAAAACATATAAATCTTATAGAGTTTTGGCAAAAGCAACCCTTGTGTTTAAACCCCGATCGCACCCAACATCCTTTTTATTCAAAAATAGTTTATATCTCTCGTTTTACTTCGAAACTTTTTACGAATCCTTTTCTAAAACATTTATAAGAGTTTTAAGAGTATTTTTATAAAATCTCATGGCATGATTTGATCCCACGACTTCACAAAAATCACAGAAGTCGCGACTTTAAGTTTACTCGTCACAGAAAAATACCCAACTTCGCACGCCTTGTTCTCCCTCATTTCTTAATGAAAATAGCTGGTTCTTTTTCCTATATTTAGACCTTCTAGTGTACTTTAACCATGTCGAAAACTAGAGTTTTAGAACCATGTTTGATACACGAAATTTGGGTCTAAACCTCCCTGTCTGCTGCTGCCTTTGTTTTAAAATCTGTTCTGAAATTAATTAAAAACACCCTTTATTATGCGTTTTCATGACTCGAGGTCTAAAGAAGTTTTGAAGAAAACGTCGTTCCGGAGAACTTTCATGTTTTAAGTTTTTGACGAAACGGACCAGAAATAGCTCTTTTTGCATGTTTTCAGTTTCTGTCACAGAAACTTTGCTTGACGTATAACTGTTATGAAAAACGATTTGGGTTTTAGTTTTTAAGCTTTCAATTCAGTTTTCTGGGTTTAGTAACATGTTATTAAACATAATTGAGTTATCCTTGAACAAGGTTTGAGGTTTCATGATTAGTGTAGCGTGTCGACTAGAAATTAAGGGTGCGTTTGTATGCTTTAAGACAGAAACAATTCAGATGTATGTAAACAACTTATGTGTTGCTTCTAAACCAATTATAAGGTGTTATAAACATGTGTAAATGATAGTGAGAGTAGCTAGGACTTACAGAAAATGGTATAGGATGGATTCGACACTAGGACTTTGAATGGAAACCAAACTCTTCAAACTCTTATTCTCCTAAACAAGGCTTGGTTCTCCTTTCTTTTTGGGCATTTCTGGATCAGAAATGGTTGTGTTTGTGTGAGTGTGATGAAGTTTCATTGTTACTTAATATATATAGGCGTGAAGTGTGGTCTTTTATTGGCTGGAATTTAGCAACTTGTAACACTTGTTAAGGTTCTTAGGGGACATGTATACGTGAGTATATATATAGACCACATGAAGTTATATGGTGAGTTAGAATGCATGGGATGGGTGAAAAGGATGCATGCATGGTCGTTTATATAGGAGAGATTTCTATGGCTTCATTAATTGTACTTAGCAACTTGGAAAGGTGTTGTCAAGAATGTAGAAGACACAAGACAAGTGATTTGGTAAGTTCTGTGGTTAAAGGGTGAATTTGACGATGTGTAACAACTTTTTACCATGAAATGTGCTTGACAACTTTGACTTGGGTTTGAAAATCTAGAAGGCAAGATGATGTGGTTTAATTTGAGCCTAGTAGGGTTAGTTTGATTCTTAGTTGGCTTGAAGCTACACAGGTGTTGGTTTAGTTCGAATGGAACTAGAAAGAAACCATAGGACACGATGTGGCTTGATGTGGTGGTACATTGTGTTATCTTGTGTTATACATGAGGTCTTAGGAAAGTAATGACTTTAGTTTATAGTTTAGTTAGGGTAGGAATTTAGGGCTTGTTTATCCATATTTTGGTGTCGAATTATATAAGAAATAAAATAGGAAATTGAATTGAGCTTAAAAGGTGGTACCATGGCTTACTAGGGTTGTACTAGGTTTTAGGATCATAGAAAATATATTAAGTATTTAGTAAGGTTAAACTAAATATAAGTTAATTTATTTAAGTTTTAAGTTAATACATATAGTTTTTAGGTTTTATTCACTGTACCTTAGGTTTAGAGACTTGTACACTTAGTTTAAAATTTATAAAAAAAATACTAAGGTTAGGGTTTGTGCAAAATGTCCTTGTATTGTGTGCTTTGAAAATGAATACACTGATGTTTATAATGAAATTTATATTAACATTATGATTTTATGTATTAAAGACTTGTATCTAAGCTTGATAAACTTGTACTCTTATATTTCTTAAAAATAAATATCATTAATTTGAGTTTTATTATAGTTGTAATAATTTAGGGTTTTTATGAACACTCTAATAAATAGAAAATGTTAAATTCAAATGTTGAATACGAATTGATATAAAGTGGTAAATAAGAAATTGAAAACGTTGGTACTTGACGTAAATAAAATATTTATTCAAAACGAATTTAAATGAACTTGTTTATTTAGAATGTGAGTTATGTGACCTTAGTTGATTGTTGTGATAACGTTTAAAAAAAAAAATTTACATAGAGAAATGAGTAAATATTATTTTAATTTAAGTGTAAATTTACCGGTGGTTACAGTTTGGGACATGCTGTAGCAATATGACCTTGTTCATTGCAGTTATAGCACCATACTGCATTCCCTGAGTTGGAGTTTCTAGTTGCAACTGGTTCAGACCTTTGCTGAGAAGATCCTGAGTTGTTCCTGAACCCTCCATTGTTACTAAACCTCTGACCATTCCCATAATTTCCTGAATAGCTTCCTGAACCAGATCGACCATAGCTACGATTCTGAATTTCCACTCTTCCATCATTAACAACAGCTTGATTCCTTGTGTTAGAAGATGAACGTTGACGGTTGTTTGTTTTGTTGGAGAATTTGCTGAAAGCACGAGCAATAAGAGCAAGTCCCTGATTCAACGTATTAAAGTCATCATCATTGGAGTTGGAGTAGTACACAACATCATTGTTGTTTGACGGAACAAGTTGAGTAGAAGAATCTTGTTGAGATGAATCATAAGGGATCATTTGGTTCGAGGTGGAAGATTGTTGATAACTGAAGTAGTTCTGCTCTTGAACATATGCATGATTTGACATTGGTGGTGGAGCATAGGGAGATTGAGCTACGAGAGCCAAAGAATTTGGTGTTGTTGTGTGTAACACCCCCAATTCATGGTTGCAGCGGAATTCAAACTGGGTGTTACTCGACGGCACAATAGTCACAATGATAGAAAACGAACTCCAATTGAGTCGTTTTAAAAGATTTATCATTCAAATTATATAAATATCAGAGATTACAAAATGAGGTCCCAATTGGTTCCATGTTTACAATGTATAATAAATGAGTTTTGAATGATAATAAAATTTATAGCCTTCTTGAGTATCCGTGCCCTTCCGTGCCATCTTTGATCGTCATGAACCTGAAATACATGCTTGAGAGGTCAACACAAAGGTTGAGTGATATTCATAGAGTTTGTTTAATGTTTGAACACAATATGTTGGTAGTGTGAGCTATAGACTCACACCAATGTTTGGAAAACAAATATGGGCCACGTTGTTACACGCCCGGAACAGTTATTATCAAATACTAAGCTTATGACACCAAAACGTTAACGGCTACCAATATCAATCGGCGGAGTTATCCCGGTAGGTACTTTGCCGTCATACCTAATGTCTCAAATATTAATGCATTTGTTTGAACTTAGTCAATACAAATGGGATTCGTCAATCCCAATAGGCCTATTCACAATATTCGCGCTCACTTGCAAGTAACCCTCGCAAGTGATTAAATGGTTCATAATATGGGATCTCGGTTTGGCAAGGATGGTACTTAGTGATAATAAAACAATCAGGCAAGCATACAATTTAAAAACATTGTGCTCGGTTAAAAATAGCATGTATTCCCCCCAAGGGTTTGTAAAACAATGAAGTAAGGTAAAGTGGGGCTATGAACTCACCTTGAGTTGGATGATGTATAATGAGAATGATGGGTATGCCGTAAGAACTTCTACGAGCAACCTAGAATAATCGTTGCAACTTAGGTTTGGAATAATGTCTAAGGAAACATAAACATGCCAATATATATCTTGCACTTAGTCCATGATGTGGTACAATGTATTGTGTAAGTCTTTGAAAGAAAAGATTCATGAACATGTATGTTTTGTATATCGTTTACTACCGTTCGGGCCGACATAATTCAGAAGTCATGTTAGTAAGCGTTCGAGGAGCCAGGACACTTTAACTCGTAAATCCACAACTCAACTCGACGGCTTACATAATGAACTCCTCACATGAGGCTCCCTACTATTGTAGTAGTTGATGAAATATATAGATATAAGTTTTGATCCGAAAGGTTACATGTCCGATATTTGAATAAACTTAGGAAAGTTTATTTGTACATGAAGATTGTTATTAGGGGTAGTTTCATAAGTCTTGTATGACCATTTTCTCTTTGTAATATCTCATGGTTCCTTTTTAAGTGAAGTAGATCCAAATTGCTTGTTCAAGTTATCGTCAACTCTTTGTTTCATGTTTACGCCTAAGTAAGCTTACATGGTCATTTCATCATGGCCTTGCCATGACCTTTGGTCATTGTTCCATGGTCTTGAGACTCAACCTTGGCTCTAGCCATGGTTGTGGTCTTGATTATAGGTCATAAGACCCCTTTGATCTTCATCAACCATAACTTATATGTAATGACTTTGGTCTAAAAATGGGCTGTTAAGATTTTGAAGAATTTATCACTCAAAAAACGTTTTCAGGGCTCGAGCTTCTTTATTCCTGAACGAAAACGTCATTCCGGACAACTTTTGTGTTTTAACTTTTTGATGAATCGGAGCAGAAGTGGGACTTTCAAAATCAAAATTTGATCAGAATGCTATTTAGGCAGTTTTGCCGGAAATCTTTGGTAACTTCAAATGGGCGTAACTTTTGAATCGTATACTCGTTTTGGGTGGTTCAAATTGCTACGGTTTCCTTGTTAAGTCCTCTACTGTAATATGTAATGATCAAATATCATATTTTTACCATTTTGATCAGGTCTTACCAAGAAAGTCACTAGTTTACTTGTTTTAGTAACTTGTTGTAACAATCAATAACAATAACTTGTTTTGCTCACTTTTATACATCATGGACATAACTAAAAGACATAATATAGCAAGAATAACATGTAAATAACATGAACATGATTATTTAACAAGAAGCAAGTTAGGGTTTGCTTACAACTTGTGAAGAAACTAACTAGAACCAAGATCAAGACCAAGAACCACTACTTAATCTTCCAAAAACCTTTCCAACCATAGCCATGCTTCCATATCAAAAACCCTATCTTATAATCCCTTGATAAACACTAATCTATCACAAAAACAAGCCTTAGTAAAAATCTTCACTAAGAACACTTGGAAATTTGATGAGTTTTTGTGGTGTTTTATGGTGATTTTATAGAGTTTTATGGTTGAAAGGTGTTAAGGATCAACTAGGAACTATGACTTGAACTTGTGATGGATTGAATGAGCAAGATCAATGATCAAAATGGTAAGTTAAGGTTGTTTTGGGTCGTTGGTATGGCCAAGGAGGGGAAGAGAAAGATTAAATAAGGTCTTGAGGAGGTTACAAGCTTGACTTGTCAACCCTTGGTGAGCAAGCTTGGACACATGGATGGATCTTAAGGCCTCCTAGCATGAGATCATGCCACAAGTGTGAATCCCCCACCCCCTAGTGGCGGTTCACAAGCTTGGGGAGGAAGGTTTGGCTTTTTGATGATATTATCCAAGTTATGGAGCTAGTTTTGGCTCCGTAAAATGCAAACCGTAAGTTGTTACGTCACAAAACGTAAAACCGGGTATCGTAAAAATACGAAACTTGGAGGAATGATTAAACTTGTCAAAATACTCCATAATAAAATATAAAATGAGTGGTAGGTTCCATTTGGGTGGTAAAGCCCTGCTAAACACTGGAAACACGGGTCTAAAACGCGTAATACGTAAAATGTACGAATATTGCGTAAAATTGAGAAAAGTAAAATGTTACTTTTATAATAGGATATAAATGATTTAAAATGACTTATAATGTCTAGACTGGGCTCAGTCCAGTGTCGGTTGGTATTAAATGTCTTTTAGACATCAAACCGTAAGCCTAAAAATCAAGGAATGACTTATAATGTCAAGGGATGATTTTTGGTCAAAGGAGGAGGGAAAAATATGTTGACTTTTTCTAATAAGTTGAAAACTCAAATTGTCTTAGAAACGCGGTGCAGGTATAGGCTAAGGTTACGGCTGAGTAAAAACGCTTAAAAACTGAAAATTCCAGTTTTTCACGGCCGAGGCTTATTTTGGTCATGTTTTTCTCAGTCACGATTAATTCTCAAATAAATCATGAGTGTGTCAAACATTTTTCCGATGCGGGGTCACTTAACGCGGTCGAGTTTCGTTGTGCGTAGAATTTTTGAATGACGTTTTACCCTAAAACGTGTAATTCCTTAATAACTTTCACGAAAGTGAGCTTATGAAAGTTAAACTTTTAATTTGCCATGGAAATGATTTATCACTCGAGAATATCAAATAAAAATCAACTTTCGGGAAAGTTTCGGGAAAAATGAATAGTAAAAGTAAATAGTGAAATTTTCCGGGAGAAGTAATTAACCTGAAAATGTGAATTGTTACAGTCTCTACCCCTTACGGGGAACTTCGTCCCGAAGTTCTATGTGTGTTATATGTTGGAGTGGTGTCGATGAAAAGGTGTGGTTACTTATGAGGACTGAAGTCTGGGATTACTGGTGATGTAGTTTGATTTGTCATTTCAGTGTATGGTGTAGGATGAGGCTTACTTTTATGTAGAAAAGGTATGGTAATAGTCGAATATCAAAGGAAATTGATATAGCAGTCGAATATTAATAGGAATTGATATAGTAGTTGAATATCAAATAAAACTTGATATAGTTGTCAAGTATCAATAGCAATTGATATAGGAATCGAATAATGGATTAAGTGTTGAACAAGTGGTTGGACCAAGTCCTGTTTGAATTGTACGGCTGCCCATGCATATGGCCACATGGCTCCGCAATGAGTTTGGTACGACTGCGCATGCGTATGTTTACATGGCCCCGTAATGAGTTTGGTACGACTGCACATGCATATGGTTACATGGCCTCGCAATGAGTTTGTTTGTTATTGCACTATCATTATGAAAACCAAAATGTAAACCTCGTACTAATGGAAATTGGGATGGTTGTTGCAATCATGGCCTAGTAGGTAATCTGTTGTTGTATCTAGTGTTTATTGACTTCATACTTATGTTATTTCGGATATAAATAAGCCCACTTGTTTATAATTCTTTATTTACATAGAGAGGCATCCCAAACAATGTAACTAAAGGAATATAAACTTATGGTTCGATGATTTATTATTTCTTTATTTAAATGAAAAGACATCCCAATCCATTCAAATAAGGACATTATAAATCATCCTACTCAAGAATTCCCGACACAACATTCATACTTAGCCGGTGAGTTACAAGGTGGTGTATTATGAGATGATATTGGCGTTCCAAAAGTACAAGATGAATATTCAATCTTGTAAAGCTGATAAGGGTGCTTGTGGTGTAACTAAGGATGATTTGAGCTTTAAAAGTGCATCAAGATCTGTTAATGAGCTTGTGTTTGTAACGGTTGTGAAGATAATGATGTGATATGTTGATGAACAAAAGTGTGTAGTGTATGCTTAACATTAATACTCTTAGGTATCGATGTTGAGTTTGCTTTAAAAATCTTAAGAGATTTTAAAAGTTTATGATGGAATGGTATCCTTAGGACCTAAACAGGATAGTACTTCTACAGGATGAAGAGAAGAATTGATAACTATCCCAAGATAGTAGTTCGGATTATCTCATAAATGAAAATTTTCAAGAATGAATTTAGATCATACAAATAAGGTGTTAAGATCTTGCTGAGTGGTAAGGCACTATCGTGTCTCTAGATTGTTTTAATGTATTCTGGTGGTTTATCGTGTTCATGTAGGAAATCAATCTAAACATAACTCTAGTACAACTATTCTCAGTATTTGAAAATTTTAAGTCGAATATAGTTAGTCAGACTATATTCCACTGTCCCTAGGTTAAATATAGGTGACTAGTCTATATTTAGCCAAGGTTCGATAAAATTTCCCAATACCTAAATTAGGTATACTTGTGATATGTCCGTTGCTTTCGGGAAACTGTCCGCTAAACAAAGGCGATGTCAAACAATTCAGTTGCGAGTCCCGCCCATACAAGACTTGTAACCTATGTTTTCACATTCCATCGCATAGAAGATAGTACGGGTAGGTACGTATGGAAAGGAAGTTTTAAGTAGTTCTAAAATAGAACATACTTGGCCAGGATTACGAACTTTTTATAATGAAGGTTTCAGAAGAAAACTTTGATAAATGTAAAGCTGAACTTCAGCTTTTGTAGGTGATGGATTTGTTTGTCCTTTAGAAATCTCATATTTCTTGTTTTGAAATCGATAGATTGTGACGGGTTTTTGATATCATAAGAAATGATATTGATGATGTGATGGAATAATTCTAGAGACCATTTGCACAAAACACAATGTCTCGGAAGTAGGTTAGACCATTGTGCAATTCACAATGTCTGGGAAGTAGGTTAGGTCATTGTGTGACTCAAAACATTTGAGAAATGATTAAGACCATTGTATCATACAATGTCTTGGAAAATGAATGAGACCATTGTATCTCACAATGTCTTGGAAAATGAATGAGGCCATTGTATCTCACAATGTCTTGAAAAATGAATGAGACCATTGTATCTCACAATGTCTTGGAAAATGAATGAGACCATTGTATCTCACAATGTCTTGAAAAATGAATGAGACCATTGTATCTCACAATGTCTTGGAAAATGAATGAGACCATTGTATCTTACAATGTCTTGAAAAGTGAATGAGACCATTGTATCTCACAATGTCTTGGAAAATGAATGAGACCATTGTATCTCACAATGTCTTGAAAAGTGAATGAGACCATTGTATCTCACAATGTCTTGGAAAATAGAAAAGACCATTGCAATCAGTTACAATGTCTTGGACATATAATGTTGGAGTAGGAACATGATTGGGAGAGTGTGGCTGTGCCGAAATGCCTTAGAATAGGCATACACAGATATGTTTAGTCCATTGTTTAGATAAATGATTGAAAATAAACCGAGTTTATATATCAATATACTAATATGTTCATGTAGCATAAAATGCCTAGTGTGTATATATCAATATACTTATATGTGTTCATGTAGCATAAAATGCCTAGTGTGTATATATCAATATACTTATATGTGTTCATGTAGCATAAAATGCCTAGTGTATATATCAATATACTTATATGTGTTCATGTAGCATAAAATGCCTAGTGTGTATATATCAATATACTTATATGTGTTCATGTAGCATAAAATGCCTAGTATGTGTTCATGTAGCATAAAATGCCTAGTGTGTATATATCAATATACTTATATGTGTTCATGTAGCATAAAATGCTTAGTGTGTATATATCAATATACTAATATGTGTTCATGTAGCATAAAATGCTTAGTGTGTATATATCAATATACTTATATGTGTTCATGTAGCATAAAATGCTTAGTTTGTATATATCAATATACTTATATGTGTTCATGTAGCATAAAATGCTTACGGGAAATGCTCAATTATGTTTAGGGTACATATATTAATATGCAATTATGTTTGTGTAGCATAAAAATGTCTACGGGGAAATGCTCAAAATGGGTATATTTCAATATACTAATATGTTTGTGTAGCATAACATGCTTACTAAGTCCATAATCGTCTGGAGGATGGAAGGCACGAAGAGTGGAAGGCTATAAAAATGTTTTTGCTTGTATGTGTGGTTATAGTTTAGGTCTCAATTAGACCCGTTTCTCTATAACCATGGCTCTGGTACCAATCTGTAACACCCCCAATTCATGGTTGCAGCGGAATTCAAACTGGGTGTTACTCGACGGCACAATAGTCACAATGATAGAAAACGAACTCCAATTGAGTCGTTTTAAAAGATTTATCATTCAAATTATATAAATATCAGAGATTACAAAATGAGGTCCCAATTGGTTCCATGTTTACAATGTATAATAAATGAGTTTTGAATGATAATAAAATTTATAGCCTTCTTGAGTATCCGTGCCCTTCCGTGCCATCCTTGATCGTCATGAACCTGAAATACATGCTTGAGAGGTCAACACAAAGGTTGAGTGATATTCATAGAGTTTGTTTAATGTTTGAACACAATATGTTGGTAGTGTGAGCTATAGACTCACACCAATGTTTGGAAAACAAATATGGGCCACGTTGTTACACGCCCGGAACAGTTATTATCAAATACTAAGCTTATGACACCAAAACGTTAACGGCTACCAATATCAATCGGCGGAGTTATCCCGGTAGGTACTTTGCCGTCATACCTAATGTCTCAAATATTAATGCATTTGTTTGAACTTAGTCAATACAAATGGGATTCGTCAATCCCAATAGGCCTATTCACAATATTCGCGCTCACTTGCAAGTAACCCTCGCAAGTGATTAAATGGTTCATAATATGGGATCTCGGTTTGGCAAGGATGGTACTTAGTGATAATAAAACAATCAGGCAAGCATACAATTTAAAAACATTGTGCTCGGTTAAAAATAGCATGTATTCCCCCCAAGGGTTTGTAAAACAATGAAGTAAGGTAAAGTGGGGCTATGAACTCACCTTGAGTTGGATGATGTATAATGAGAATGATGGGTATGCCGTAAGAACTTCTACGAGCAACCTAGAATAATCGTTGCAACTTAGGTTTGGAATAATGTCTAAGGAAATATAAACATGCCAATATATATCTTGCACTTAGTCCATGATGTGGTACAATGTATTGTGTAAGTCTTTGAAAGAAAAGATTCATGAACATGTATGTTTTGTATATCGTTTACTACCGTTCGGGCCGACATAATTCAGAAGTCATGTTAGTAAGCGTTCGAGGAGCCAGGACACTTTAACTCGTAAATCCACAACTCAACTCGACGGCTTACATAATGAACTCCTCACATGAGGCTCCCTACTATTGTAGTAGTTGATGAAATATATAGATATAAGTTTTGATCCGAAAGGTTACATGTCCGATATTTGAATAAACTTAGGAAAGTTTATTTGTACATGAAGATTGTTATTAGGGGTAGTTTCATAAGTCTTGTATGACCATTTTCTCTTTGTAATATCTCATGGTTCCTTTTTAAGTGAAGTAGATCCAAATTGCTTGTTCAAGTTATCGTCAACTCTTTGTTTCATGTTTACGCCTAAGTAAGCTTACATGGTCATTTCATCATGGCCTTGCCATGACCTTTGGTCATTGTTCCATGGTCTTGAGACTCAACCTTGGCTCTAGCCATGGTTGTGGTCTTGATTATAGGTCATAAGACCCCTTTGATCTTCATCAACCATAACTTATATGTAATGACTTTGGTCTAAAAATGGGCTGTTAAGATTTTGAAGAATTTATCACTCAAAAAACGTTTTCAGGGCTCGAGCTTCTTTATTCCTGAATGAAAACGTCATTCCGGACAACTTTTGTGTTTTAACTTTTTGATGAATCGGAGCAGAAGTGGGACTTTCAAAATCAAAATTTGATCAGAATGCTATTTAGGCAGTTTTGCCGGAAATCTTTGGTAACTTCAAATGGGCGTAACTTTTGACTCGTATACTCGTTTTGGGTGGTTCAAATTGCTACGGTTTCCTTGTTAAGTCCTCTACTGTAATATGTAATGATAAAATATCATATTTTTACCATTTTGATCAGGTCTTACCAAGAAAGTCACTAGTTTACTTGTTTTAGTAACTTGTTGTAACAATCAATAACAATAACTTGTTTTGCTCACTTTTATACATCATGGACATAACTACAAGACATAATATAGCAAGAATAACATGTAAATAACATGAACATGATTATTTAACAAGAAGCAAGTTAGGGTTTGCTTACAACTTGTGAAGAAACTAACTAGAACCAAGATCAAGACCAAGAACCACTACTTAATCTTCCAAAAACCTTTCCAACCATAGCCATGCTTCCATATCAAAAACCCTATCTTATAATCCCTTGATAAACACTAATCTATCACAAAAACAAGCCTTAGTAAAAATCTTCACTAAGAACACTTGGAAATTTGATGAGTTTTTGTGGTGTTTTATGGTGATTTTATAGAGTTTTATGGTTGAAAGGTGTTAAGGATCAACTAGGAACTATGACTTGAACTTGTGATGGATTGAATGAGCAAGATCAATGATCAAAATGGTAAGTTAAGGTTGTTTTGGGTCGTTGGTATGGCCAAGGAGGGGAAGAGAAAGATTAAATAAGGTCTTGAGGAGGTTACAAGCTTGACTTGTCAACCCTTGGTGAGCAAGCTTGGACACATGGATGGATCTTAAGGCCTCCTAGCATGAGATCATGCCACAAGTGTGAATCCCCCACCCCCTAGTGGCGGTTCACAAGCTTGGGGAGGAAGGTTTGGCTTTTTGATGATATTATCCAAGTTATGGAGCTAGTTTTGGCTCCGTAAAATGCAAACCGTAAGTTGTTACGTCACAAAACGTAAAACCGGGTATCGTAAAAATACGAAACTTGGAGGAATGATTAAACTTGTCAAAATACTCCATAATTAAATATAAAATGAGTGGTAGGTTCCATTTGGGTGGTAAAACCCTGCTAAAAACTGGAAACACGGGTCTAAAACGCGTAATATGTAAAATGTACGAATATTGCGTAAAATTGAGAAAAGTAAAATGTTACTTTTATAATAGGATATAAATGATTTAAAATGACTTATAATGTCTAGACTGGGCTCAGTCCAGTGTCGGTTGGTATTAAATGTCTTTTAGACATCAAACCGTAAGCCTAAAAATCAAGGAATGACTTATAATGTCAAGGGATGATTTTTGGTCAAAGGAGGAGAGAAAAATATGTTGACTTTTTCTAATAAGTTGAAAACTCAAATTGTCTTAGAAACGCGGTGCAGGTATAGGCTAAGGTTACGGCTGAGTAAAAACGCTTAAAAACTGAAAATTCCAGTTTTTCACGGCCGAGGCTTATTTTGGTCATGTTTTTCTCAGTCACGATTAATTCTCAAATAAATCATGAGTGTGTCAAACATTTTTCCGATGCGGGGTCACTTAACGCGGTCGAGTTTCGTTGTGCGTAGAATTTTTGAATGACGTTTTACCCTAAAACGTGTAAATCCTTAATAACTTTCACGAAAGTGAGCTTATGAAAGTTAAACTTTTAATTTGCCATGGAAATGATTTATCACTCGAGAATATCAAATAAAAATCAACTTTCGGGAAAGTTTCGGGAAAAATGAATAGTAAAAGTGAATAGTGAAATTTTCCGGGAGAAGTAATTAACCTGAAAATGTGAATTGTTACATTGTGGGTGTGTAACCTCCTCGTAGAGCTCGATCTTTTTCCACTTCAGGTTCATGGTGTTTCAGAAAGTCATACAACAATCCATATGGAGCATCATGAAGATTCTTCGTTTGACGAACAAATGTCACATATTTATGCCAATCAGGGCCAAGACTACCAACAAATTTGGAGTTCACAGCGATCCTTGGTACTGTGATTTTATGACGTTCCAGATCATTCACTACGTTTGTGAAACGATGATAGTAGGATTCAAGTGACTCTCTAGGTTCAATTGTGATGTCAGTGTATTCCATGTATAGCTTGGATTCCATGTCATCTTTGTTCAATTGAGTTCCTTCCATAAGGAGATGAACGTGTTCCCACATAGCTTTGGCTGTTTTCTGAGCATCGACACTTCGATAGATCGGATTAGGTATACCTTGAAGTATATAAGCCATTGCATACTGATCAGCTTCACGATGTAGTCTCTGTTCTTCAGTGAGTGCAGATTCTGGAAGAGGTCTATCACCAGGAGGACGTGGAGGATCAGCATTTGGATCACCAGCTTCAAATCTTGTTGGCCACTCAAATGGTCCTTCAAGTATCACTTGCTTTAAGAACTGCCCATGAGGTTTCTTTAATTCAAGAAATCTTAAGAATCGACTTGACCATTGAACATAATTTCCACGTGTAAGCATTGGAGGTGTTTCAAGTGATCCTGCCTCATGTCAGGATTGTTGAGTTGTAATAACTTCACACATTCTGTCAAACCAGTGAGGTTGTTTGGAGGAAAACTGAGTGTTTTGTTGCGGCACTTGATATGGTTGTTGTTGAGGAATGATCTGATGTTGTTGCATCATTAGGTAATGATGTAGTGGATTGTATGTTTGTCTTTGAGAAGGTTGTTGATTCATTATGTGCGGGAGGTATTGTTGTTGCTGATACTGCTGAGGTTGTTGTTGCTGATACTGCTGAGGTTGATGTTGCTGAGGATAAGAGTGAGGGAAGTAGTGATTAGGTGGTTGAGACATCTTAGAACACTTGTGTAGAAATGGATCTTTGTAGAAGATTGAAATGCACGTTCCTTTGAGTAAGTTGAAAAATCCTTGGGGTAAGTTCAATTCTTACGCGTAACTTAATCTTACGCGTAAACTTTAAGTTATGCGTAAAGAGTAGATTATGCGTAAACTAATAGTTTATGCGTAAGTTTTCTCTTTACGCGTAAGTTTAAGCTTATGCGTAAGTTTAGACTTATGCGTAAGGTTTAAACAACCAAACAAATCTTTCAAACTTATCCAAGCTTGAAAGATATCCGTAGTCGAAGTATTCCACTAACTTATCCAAGCTAGAGAAGTACTGAGTCACCGTAGCACAAAGAGAAGACCGTTGATGAAGCTTATGCGTAGACTCTGAAAAATTACGCGTAAATCAAACTTACGCGTAGGATCTAACTTAAGCGTAGGTTTAAGGCGTAGATGAGCAGGTTACGCGTAGGATCAGGGTTTTAATCACAGTTACGCGTAGGAAAAGGGTTTAGACCTATTTTACGCGTAAGAAAAGGGTTTAGACCTATTTTACGCGTAAGAAAAGGGTTTAGACCAAAACTTAAGCGTAAACCGACCAAAAAACACTGTAGACAGCTGGAATTAGTACTTTTAACGACCAACTTACGCGTAAAACGTACTGTTCATCCGAAAAATGACTTTTTGATGAAAAAATAGCCTAAAAACCTATCAAAGATCAATACTTTATGCAATATCTAAGCTTCTAAACACTATTTTAACCTTAAAACTTATCCAAGCTTTAAGATTTGAGTGTAAGAAACCAAGAAAAAAGCAAAAAAGATGAAGAAATATGATGAATAACCCCACGAATGCAATAAGAACAACACTTCAATCTCTATTAGGCGAATGATACCACTTGTTAGGTCACCATTTTGTAAACACAAGTATGATTTAGAAAGAAATAAGATGAGAAATGAGATGGTTGATTATGAGACAATATGAAAGGTGAAAGTGCAAGAGTTTCCTTAAGATAATCAAATAACCAACAAAATAAAATGTAACATAAGGTTTCTATTTATAAGGGAGGAGCTAGGGCAACACTCCCTTCCTCCCTTATCCTTTCATACGTGGGCTTTCAAGGCCTTATGGGCTTTTACATGTTGCCCATTAACTAAACAATAATCATAAACAATACTTAAGCAACCTATTACAAAATGTAATGACCGAGACTTGACTAAATACTAAAGTATGATCCCAACATTAGTGAGCTTATGTTATTTACTTCATCATTCCTTGTGTCAAGATCACCTATATCCTCAACATGTGTTTTATTATAATCCAGCCCTAACATTTTCCCAAGTATCTCAAGTGCTTCTCTAGGCATCTCAACTTCTATATCTGAATCATAAGGATCATCCTCAATATTCTGACTGCTATATTCAAATTGCCCAAAAGATTCATCATGTGTTTCTTGAGATTCATCATCATCGATCATAAAACCTAGGTCTTTTTTATCAATGTGATCATGTTCGGCTAAATCCTCCATCACATCAAGGTCACCTATGTGTTCATCCTGTATTATGGTAGTACCTAACCATGACATGCAGCTAGGTGGCTCATACGAAACAATCCTAGGTGAAGGCTCATATGGTGCATAGGTTTCACTAAGTCAGGCATTTTGAGGGTTTGATGGAGCTCCTAAGGTGAATTCTTTAAAATTTTATGCACTTGGTCTCTTTTCTCAAGGTACTCAATAAAATCAATATAAGATCATGTCCTCCTCATTTCATTCCCCCATCTTGGTATATCCAAACTGGTGTAGTTATATTTTTCTGGTAAAACTCTAGTGTCAGACTTGGTGGATTCACATTCTCCATAATGGTGAACGGAATAGTCAATGAAAATTACGAACAAACACACAAAGAAAAAGATAGACTAAAGAAAACCTAAAAATAAAAATAAAATCTTACTAGAAAGGAATCTAGCAAGTAGACCTAATAAAAAGAAATCCTAACCTAGACAATAACTATTTCCCCGGCAGCAGCGCCAAAAGCTTGATGCGTGGGAATTGCACCAGGCTTTACCTCTCGAGGGATCTCGAGAAGCTTACAACCCCCACCAGGCAGTGTACCTGATCGTTGTAGTATAGTATAGTGACAAGTACCGGGGGATTGATCGTTCAACTTAGGAATAGTGTCGCTAGGATTAGAAAGCCTAAAGACTAGGTCTAGAGGTGAGAGATGATTCTTTTTGTATTTTTATGTTTGTATAAAAGCAAGTAAAATCTCGGTTTTGAAGGTGTTGGGCGGAATTAGTTGCTAGTCAACTAACCCAATAACTAAGATGCAATCAAAATAAAATACTAAAAATGAAAATAAACTAAATTAAGATAGTGGTGTGAGAAATATATGGGAAAATTGTGTTTTCTTAGATTTCACTACTCCCTAGATATCTTTTACAGGTTAATTACTTGTTACAGTTGCATGGATGACGGATTGTATTCCTTAATACCATTCATGGGGTGGCGTACTTACTTCCCCAATCCTATAATGCTCCTACTTCACTCCTATGTCGAACCGGCTAAGAAGCTCCTAACATGGGATCACTAGAACTCGCTCATGCATTAAATACAACCATAAAAACCTAGTACACATCGGTTCATGTTTCTTAAGACGTTCAAGCAAGTTACACAATGGAGATCTGCCAGTTTTCTTAAGCCTAACATTGAAATCATTCATCCATTACAACTATAAACAAGCAATCAACCTATAATCAACATCTAGGTTTCATTACATCTAAGCAAACACACAAAAGATCTAGCCTAGCATGTTATAATCAAGACAAGCATAAGATATATTCAAACAACACATGGACATATTGAATGAATTGAAAGAGGACTTATCTTAATTGAACATGAAAGGTTTCAAGGGGTGAAAACCCTTGAAAATACTGTTACAAACGACCTAGGGTTTATTAGGTTCGGCCCTAGTATTCTCCATACAAGTTCCTCTCTAATGAATGAAAAATAGAAAAGTATATATAGATTCTGTGAGGTGACGGCGTCAAGAGGAAAAATCTGACGCCGTCATCTTGCCGCCAATAAAGTTCTCGGACTGCCTAGATCCATGGGTGATGCCGTCATGTGTAATCCTGCTCCAGGCCGTCACCAAATTAACTCTTGACGCCCTACTTCTGACGCCGTCACGTTTTCTCTGGGTCATCATCCATTTTGCTCTTGACGCCGTCAAAAAATCCTTCTTGACGGCCGTCAGGTACTGTTCCCAGCAAGGAAAATTAAGTCTTTGTCGTTTTCTTCACTTTTATGCTCCAAAAACATCCAAAATGCTTCCTTTACCAGAATTCACTCCCAAAGTACCTAAAATCACAAAAGGAACGATTTAGGGCAATATTTGATCAAATGAATTCAATTCCGGGCTTAAATGACCCCCTAAAAACGGTTCATTTTTCGCCTCATCATTTTCATCCATGACTTTAGGACATATATTTCATATATTCTTTCAACTAACTCAGTAACATTTGACTTGTGTGATCCTCTTATGTAGCAAGGGAGTTCACAAGTTCATCCAAGAAGTTACAAGTTTCAACTCTAAAGTTGCAAGACTTGTTAGCTTTGTTATGTATAAGCTTTGGTAGTTTATACTTCATTTGTATCCTGTGTAGAAGTGATGAATTAGTATTTTAGGCCTCAAAATACATAAGTGTAACGGGAGCTGTTGTACCCTTGTAAAAGAACTAACAGGAGTGGTTGTACCCTTATAAAAGAACTCGACACCTAGCCTAGTGTCGAAAATAGTGGATAGGCGACGTTTGGTTGGTTCTACCTTGAACTAGGACTCGGTATCTAGCTTTGTACCGGAAAAAGTGTAAGCGACGTTGTAAAGGTTTCTCCACCGGGAAAGGAGCTTGTTGATTAGTGCTTATAACTCTCGAGTTGGAAAATCGGGGCGTGGATGTAGGGCAAGGAAAAAGAGTCCTTGTACCTGAACCACGATAAACAATCGTGTTGTGGTTTGATCGTTTCTTTCTTTGTCTTTGCGTATTACATATTGTTTTTAGTTAGAATTGTTAACTTCACATAAAGCTTTTCAAAGAATCAAACAAGTAATTTGAGTTTATATCTTTAAACAAACGTAAAGTTTTAAAAGATAATCAAGTGAAAAAGCGGTAAACTATTCAACCCCCCGTCTAGTTTTCCACAATTGGCATCAAAGCTACGTTACTCAAGATCTTTAAAATATGGTGTATTTTAAAACTTGGATCGATCCATGGATTTTGAAAATCTTAAAGAAGGCAACCTATTCGAAACCCACTGCTATTTGAAAAAGAAAACTTCCTTGAATGAAAAAGTATATTTGAAAACTATGTGAAATCAATTGATCAAGATCTTTGGCATATTATTTCTATTGGTAATTTCAAACCAACGAAAACAAGTTTTGAAAATCAAAATGATTATCTTAAGTTTGATAAAAATACTAAAGCTAAATTAATGATTTATAAAGCTTTACCGAGAATTGAATATGAAAGAGTGTATTTTTGTCAAACGGCTAATGATATTTGGAAAAATATAATCAACTTTCATCAAGAAATATGTCAAGTCAAAGATGATCAATTTGATCTCATACATGAGTTAGATGTCGTAGAAAACCTAATAGATAGACGCTTAGTTGAAGTAAATACATGTGCTACTAGTTTAAATGTTTTAAATGAAGGTACAAGTGAAGGTGATTACTTGTGTCAAGCTCATAATGGCCTTGCTTATAATTCATGGAAAGACATGGATGATGATGTAGCCAACTATCCATTTTGTGATTCTCAACTTGATAAAACATCAAGCAAGGTACAATTTGAAACCAAACACTTTGTAGAGTTTTCTAAACTAGAAAATGAGTCAAAACTATTTTGTAACATGGACCTAAAAGCTATCTTTAACACCGAATCATCAAAATCTCTTGTGATTAGTTTTGAAAAAGAAATCATGTTAGAAGATAAAATGTCTAGACTTGAGAGTAATGTTGAAATTGATCTTGAATGCAAAATATGTCTAGATTACAAATATGAAATTAAAAGACAAAATGAGAAAGGAAAAATGATTGCTAAATTTGAAGAAAGTTCAAAAGCTCTTAAAAGCGTTTTGAAAAGTCAAAAGTCATTTAGTGATAAAACCGGATTAGGATTTAACAAAAATGCACCATCAACAAGTAAAACAAAACAAGTTGTATTTGTGAAACATAGGAGAGAATTGTAGGAGAAATTTTATCTCTATTTGGTGCTCATGATAAAAGGATTAAAGATATCATGTTCAATACTTTTATATGTTTGTCTAACCTCCTTGGATTCATAAGTATTTCAGTTTAGCTCTCTTACGAGTCAAGATTATTTGCTTAATGATTATCGTCTTGGTGGCTAATCTATGGAGCTTAAAAGGTACACGTCTCTTCAACTTACCTTTCATTGTTTCTTGTTGATTAGCATTAAGATTTGTCGTGGGTAATGTTATTAGTTTTTACTCTAAGGTTTTTATGTTGTGTAAGTAATAACAAGGATTAGATCCTTCAGGATTAAAGGAGTTAGACACTTCATCTAGTAGGAGATATAAGGTATTTTACCTCTTTAAACTTTCGGGAAAAGACATGAGTAACTCTTGAGTGAGTCTCACTTAATACTTGTCTACAAGTGAGCTAACTAAGAATCTCCTAAGTGATAAGACAACCAACACTTTTGTGATGCTTGCAAATCTAGCAAAACCACAATATTTTACATTTTCAATTGTATCTTAAATTCAACCATTCTTTTGTTAAAATTTCATATAAGACACACAAAGAAAAATAAATCATTTGAATTCATTAGGATGATTGGGAGAAAATGATTTATAAAAATCTAGGATTTGCACATCAAATTCGACCCATAGTCTTATGATGTTACATCTCTTGGACATTTACACTCATAGTGTTTTAAGTAAATAAACCCAAAGAGTCGAGGAGTCATTGAATTTAACATTCGATGAAAGACCACCTCCTTCTAAGATATCATCTTTGGTAGATGATGACTTAGTCGAAAGTCCAACATTGATAAGACAAGTAAGTCAAGATCAATAACAAGGAAGATGAACTATTAAAATTGAAAAACAACATCATTTCAAACATTGAGTCAAGCAATATTGACAAGGTCATAAAAACTTGAATCATGGGTCATAGTAGTGATTAAAACAAATTTGATAAAAAGTGTTTTTGGACATTAGAGTAAAGCAACCATTAAAACAAAATAGATATTTCAAAATAGAAAACAATGTAAATCTATGAAAGACTTTTTAATAACCTATGCAAGCTCCAAAAGCAAGGAATCATCACTCAAATACATTCCTAGTTATTCACATGTTCACAATGATTAAGTCCTTTATGACTTATCAAGAATGAGATTAGTAAATCTGTAGGTAAAACTAAACATAGAGAAATGTTTGGAAGTTTACTTGTTCTCACAACAAATAAATCCAACATTATGTTTAGTGCTTGTCTATGTGCTCGTTTTAGAGAAGATCCTAAAACAACTCTTTCGGAAGAGCTTGTTTGGATACATCAAAAGGTACTACACAACTAGGAGTATGGAATCCCAAAAGAACAGGAATAGAAACCATAGTGTATACCAAATGGAATTATGTCGGTAATAAGTTGATAAGAAAAGCACAAGTGGTACTTACACTTTTATACTTACTTACCCAATGATTCTCCAAAACGCTTAAGGTTCTCAAATTAGTATCGGATGGAGAAGCACGTCAACAAGCTCCACTTGAACAAGCTAACTCGCGTCGACAACGGAATTCATCTTATCAACATTGTTATCCCTTCAACAAAGGAAGCATCAACTTCAGCGACAATTCAATCCATTATGTTCTTAATTGACATATTGTGATCCGTCATCATCGCCTTGGTAAAAATGTTCATTGAAGAATCTCATAACTAAGAAAGTCTTATACGTTAACCATTCTGTCAACGTTTTCACGAAACCTTTTGAATGAGAAGCATTCATCATCCCCAAACTTAGGTGAAAATTCATAAGACTTAAAACCTTAGTTTTGAACATTAGGATAAAACCACAAAAATCAAGACAAATCCTTTTGTATTTTTCCTCTGTTGTACCCGCGGAACCCTGAGACCAAATGGGCGGAACTCTCCCTTTGGTTCCGCCTGGTCCGCCGAATCTGCATCACATTTTTATTTTAAACTCAAAACCAAACATCTCTTAACTCACAACTTCAACTTACAAACACCTTACCACACGAAAATTAGGGCTCTCACTCACATCTCTTCCAATCCAATCAACTTTGTAAGTATTTTTATCATAATTGCATTTTCAATCAAAGTCTATCACTTTCATCTACATACATTAACTAGAATCTTAGGGTCTATGCATAAACTTGTTAATTCATGAAAAACCTTGGTTGTAAACTAATCATAATTTCTATTAGTTAGAAATTATATCCTCTTTGTTATTGTCATGATTTACGAAACACACCAAGTTCATTGTCTTTCAAAAGTCACTAGAACACCACCTTTCACCACATTGTTAAAACAAATGAAAAACGTCATTGAAACACCACTTGCATAATGTCTCTTGAATGCTAAAGGGAATACATAAATAATATGTATTTTCGGGTACATTCAGACGAAGCTATATCGAATTAG
The DNA here is from genome assembly GCA_030686995.1 of Artemisia argyi. Lineage (NCBI taxonomy): Eukaryota > Viridiplantae > Streptophyta > Magnoliopsida > Asterales > Asteraceae > Artemisia > Artemisia argyi. The sequence continues at coordinate 76,885,597 of CM060709.1, read as the reverse complement.
GAGCGTTTGGGTTATCTTTTGTTTTATAACATAACTTGCATTACAAAAATGGTTCAAGCATCAAAATGAGTCAAGATAACCGCACCTCCACATTGTTTTCATATAGGCTTATACTATAACATCCACATTATAAAAATCATTAATTTAAACTTAAAATTTTGTGTTTTCTAGGAATCAACATGCCTCCCGCAACATTCTCCGATCACAAGGAAACTCTTAAGTACTTACCCAAACACCATAGGACCAAATGCCTTATTAAAGATCAAGTTGAAACCTTTAAGAGTCTAGAAAAATGCTACGTTCATGAAGGAAGAACCATTGATCCATCCTTCCTAAAAGGAACATCCATTCGCCAAAACTTTGCCGCAATCAACTTTGATTGCCTCCTAGACATCGATGAGCAAATTTGTCCTAGGTTCATCTTAGAATTCTATGCAACCATAAGCCTTTTCTTCGATGATGATGGTGAGTTCTCACTAACCTTTACAACTAATCAAATACCAAAAATCATACCCTTGAAAGATTTTGCAACAATTCTTGGTGTCCCTAATTGTTGAGGGTCGATTACACGGTAAGGTGGTTAAGCCTTCGTTCTTTGTGTATAAGATATGTTTGTGTGAATATGATTAAGTATGCGGAATCTACTTAACCACACTTTAGAAGATTTATGTTTTGGATATGGAAATGGAATAGTTAACACCAAATGATTCAATATTATTCAAAATAATACGAGGGATCTTTACTATCACTAGGGTTACAAGACCTTGAATCTTATGTGACTTTTGTTCTTTGTATTGTCTGTGTATATCTTTTCACATGCACATTCTAGATTGATATATATTATACACATCTAAGATTTTCCTTTTATAGTCCAAGGAAAGATCTTTTACAAACTTCATGACTTAACAAATAACTAGCTTATGACTAATCACTTGTTCTAGCTTAGATAATGACTTATCGTGTTAGTCATTAAGATACAACATGTATCTAGGATTACAACTCACTTGGAGTGTTCAATTTGATGACTACATCAAAGATATTTTCTTGTATATGAATCAGTAGAATAAGTCGTACTTATCTACACAGCTGTTTGTATGAGTCATAGCTGCAGAGTCATAGCAGCATAGTCATAGTAGCAGCAGAATCCAGCAGCAGAATCACCTTCAGTGGAAACGGTCTTCAGCAGAATCCATCAGTGGAAACTCGCTTTGTGCTTTATCAGCAGAAACATACTTGTCGTATTTCCTTTAAACCTTTATGCTGAATCTTCAGATTCTTTTGTTTATTTAATTCCTAACAATCCTCCCCTAAACATGTGAATCACATTCAAACATGTTTTCCTGAATTAAATGAGGACTTTGTGAAGATCTTTCAAACACTTTATTTTCAAACTGGTTGATCTGAACTTTCTTTTCTTCTGAGTGAATGAAATTATCTTTCTCTGGAACACATCTGCTTTCTGATCGTTGCTCCATTCTTGGACTAAAAGATGGTGCAATCTTCCTTTGATTTTAACAAGATATCATCTATCAATTTGCCTTTGCAAGTGATGAACAAACGTAGTGAACTGAAATTGAATCTTTTCAACTTTTGACCTAGATAGAACTTTCTCCTTTGAAATGCTTCATCTCTTCTGAATACAACATTAAAGAATGTTCTTGTCATTTTCAACCTCTATGTCATCATCTTGTATGATCTTGTCTTTTCTTTTGGTTAATCTTCCTTAAACTGGGCTTGTATTTCCTCCCCTGAGATGTTTGTTTCCTCCCCTGAGATTCAAATAACATCTTATATTCATATCCTCCCCTTGTTTGAAAGATTTTCTCACAATCATAACATCATCATCTGATCTAGCATTGTTCCATGTTTTCAGACAATTTGTACATGAAGCCATCAATTCCTTAAGAGTTTAAGATTCTGCCCTCATCACTTCTAGGTGTGTTAACTCCTATGAGAGGTGATTCAATGGACGTTTTTGACTTATGGTCCATCTGATGATGGTTTTTAAAGTCATCTTTTTAAAAAAAATCCTTTTAAGAAACTTTTGCCTTAGCATTATGTATATGATTTAATTATGAAAAATCATACTGCTTACAACCATTTTGAAGGGATTAAGTGTGTAACAGACACTTAGTCAAAATTTCGGTTTAAAGCAACCTCTGGTTGTGTGAGAACCAATGTTTTCAGTTATAAATAACCGCCTGTGTATAGATAAACCTATTCAAAAGGCTTTCTTTACAGGGTTTCCAGCTCGTGGCATTTGTTACCTCTAACACAAGTGTTAGATTCACTGTTGCTCGCTGTTCTTTCTATCGGATATCCGTAGATTAGTCACATTATACTTGAGAGTATAAAATGATAGAAAGTGAGTTGTATCAGTTATTAACTGATAAACTAATTTATCAATTCAATGTGAAACATCATAATCAGATTTCAAGAAAGAAGTTTTAAGGAGTTTTGAAGTCCCAAACTTTTTCTATCATGAACCTATTATATCAGCAGCAATGATCAGCTTTCAGCAGCAATGATCAGCAGATTTCACTTGAAATAACCTTTCAGCTTAAATATTCATACCTGAAATTGTTAGTCTAAAACCAAAAGAACAAAGTACAAAGTACTTGTCTTGAATTAGAATAATCATAGAACTAACTGTATGAATAACTTCAAATATTGTTAATAGTAGTCTTAAATAACAAAGTTAGATGCATTAACAAAATCTATATACAAAAACACATTATATTGAAAAATTTAAAGATTAAGCATTCCAATACTTGCTACCAAGTACTGAAATCTACCAACATCAAAAGCTTTGGTAAGAAGATCTGCAAAGTTTTGATCTGAAGCAATTTTCATTACTTGAATTAACCTTTTCTCATTGCAATCTCTTATAAAATGACGTCTTATTTCAATGTGTTTTGTTTTAGAATGTTGCACTGGATTTTTAATAATGCAAATTGTACTACTATTATCAATATGTATAATGGTATGTAAGAAATTGTACCCATAATCAAGAAGTTGGTTTTGAAGCCATAGAACTTGACCACAGCAACTTGCAGCAGCTACATATTCAGCTTCAGTTGTTGAATTTGCAACAATTGTTTGCTTCTTACACTGCCATGAGATAAGTCTGCATCCAAGGAATTGACATCCTCCGGTTGTTGACTTTCTGTCCAAGCTAGCACCAGCATAGTCACTGTCTGAGAATGCTATCAAATCAAAAGGTGATTCTCTAGAATACCATAAACCCAACCTTGGTTGACCTTTGAGATATCTAAAAATTCTTTTGACTGCTGTTAAATGAGAAACTTTTGGAGTTACTTGAAATCTTGCACAGGCACAAACAGAGAACATGATATCAGGTCTGGATGATGTAAGATACATTAAAGAACCTATCATAGATCTGTATGTATGTACATCCACATTTTCTCCATCTGCATCTTTAAGAAGTGGCTTCTCAGGATCCATTGGTGTGCTTGCTATTTTTGAATCAGCAAATTGAATTTTTCTAAGAATCTCTGCAACATATTTGTCTTGACTAATAAATATGCCTTCAGATGATTGCTTAACTTGCAGACCCAAAAAGAATGTAAGTTCTCCCATAGAACTCATCTGAAACTTATCTTTCATAAGTTTTTCAAAGTCTAAACACATCTCCTTCCTTGTAGATCCAAAGATAATGTCATCCACATACACCTGTACTAACAGAAGATCTTTCTTGTGTTGTTTGATGAAAAGTGTCTGATCAATCTTTCCTCTTTGAAATCCATTCTCTAATAAATAGGAAGCTAGTGTTGCATACCAAGCTCTTGGTGCCTGATGTAGGCCATATAGAGCTTTAACTACCTTGTACACTTTGTCTGGATGGTCAGGATCAGTGAAGCCTGGAGGTTGTGTAACATACACCTCTTCTTCAATTGAACCATATAAAAATGCACTCTTGACATCCATTTGGTAAACTGTGAAGTTCATAAATGAAGCATAAGCTAAGAAAAGCCTAATTGCCTCAATTCGAGCTACTGGAGCATAAACCTCATCATATTCTATCCCTTCTTCTTGTGTGTACCCTTGTGCTACTAATCTAGCCTTATTCTTAATCACTATGCCTCTTTCATCCCTTTTATTTCTAAAAACCCATCTAGTGCCAATTACTCTTACACCATTAGGTAAATCAACTAGCACCCATACCTTTTGAATCTTGAACTGAAGAAGCTCCTCTTGCATAGCCTCTAACCAGCTTGAATTCTCTAGGGCTTTATGAATATTCTCTGGTTCATCTTGTGAGAGAAAACATACAAACAAACAGGAGTTTGAAAACTCATGCTGCTTTGAAGCATAAAGGGCATCAAGAATCCCTTTTTGATCTGAAGACATCAATTGTTGTCTTGTCTTCACACCAGATTGTACATCTCCAATCACATTTTCTAGGGAGTGAACTTTGTGAATCCTTGATTGTGGAGTGGAAGGAACTTGATAATCAGATGGAATATTACTTAAATCCACCTCATCTTTTGAAAAGTCTGCTTTTGTTTCTTCTGAAGAAATATCAGCAGAAACAATTTGCTTATCAGCAGGAACATTTTGCTCATTAGCAGGAACATTTTGCTCATTGTCAGGAACGTTTTGCTCATTGGCAGGAACGTTTTGTTGTTCTTGTGTTCTTCCTTCTCTGTTTTTATCTTCAACACCTTCTTTATCTTTTCCAGAAGAAGATTCACCATTTGTTGAAGTTGATTCCACACTTGTATTTGACCATATTGGCATCATCACATAATCTTGATGTGTCTTCTTGTCTAACCTTGCCTCATCCGTTGCTTGTGAACCTGAAAAATCATTAATTTCTGCAACAACAGGCACATAATTCATTGAATGGGTTAGAGATTCAAGATCAAATAGCCATTTTGGTCCTTGACCTTCTACATTAGATTTATTTTCTAAAAATCTCACATGCAGATTTTCTTCTACTCTTCTAGTTCTTATGTTGTACACTCTGAATGCTTTGCTATTGATAGAGTATCCAACTAAGAATCCTTCATCTGCTTTACCATTAAACTTTCCAAGATGGTCTAAGGTATTTAGAATTGTCACATGACATCCAAAAGGTCTAAGAAATCCTATTTCAGGAGTTCTACTTCTAAAAAGTTCATATGATGTCTTATTGTGAGGCTGCACTATTAAAACTCTGTTCTGAACATAACAAGCAGTGTTGACTGCTTCAGCCCAAAAAGTTATAGGCAACTTTGAATCAGCTAACATAGTTCTAGCAGCTTCTATTAGTGTTCTATTCTTTCTTTCAGCTACTCCATTTTGTTGAGGAGTTCTAGCAACACTAAATTCTCTTTTAATACCTTTTTCTTTGCAGAAATCATCCATAACTCTATTTTTAAATTCTGTCCCATTATCACATCTAATGACTTTTACTCTTTTGCTTACTAGGTTTTCTATCTCTGTAATGAAGGTCTTAAGGATGCTAGAAGTCTCATCCTTAGTTCCTAAAAAGAATACCCATGTAAATCTACTATAGTCATCAGTAACAACTAGACAAAATCTCTTATGCATTATACTACTTACTGAAACAGGTCCAAATAAGTCCATATGAAGCATAAACAATGATTGATTGATAGAGTTAAAAATCTTGGGCTTACAAGTGACTTTGTGTTGTTTGCCTTTAAGACAAGCAATGCATGTTTGATCATTTTCAAAATGTTTTTGAGGTAAACCTCTTACCAAACCATTCTTAACAATCTTATTTATGGTTTTGAAGTTAATATGACCAAGTCTCCTATGCCATAACATAGATTCATCTAATGTGGCCTTTGCAACAAGACAAGTTAAAGCATCTTTAGAAACAATGTTATTCATATCAACACTGTACATATTGCCCTTCCTAGGAATTTTAAGAAGTACTTGACTTTCATCAGGCATCTTAAAATCAGGAGAAAGTACAAGACATTCAGTCTCAGTAAAAAGAACATTATTCTTTCTGTCACACATTTGTGAGACACTAAAGAGATTATACTTAAGCTCTTGCACATAAAACACATCTTCAAAATCTAATTTACTGGTTTTGATAGTACCTTTACCAGTAATCTTTCCACCAATTCCTCCTCCAAAGGTAACATATCCACCATCAATTGATTGAAAGTTGGAAAGATAAGACATGTTGCCTGTCATGTGCCTTGAACACCCACTATCTGAATATCCTTAATCTTCATGATCTGTTGGTGAATGTCCCTGCACAAAATAAAAGAATTAGTTTTCTTTGGGGATCCAAGCCAACACTGACTTGGATCTGCCTCTTGCATCAATGAAATGTAATCTCTTGAGGACTGTTGATGCAACATTGGATTTAAGAATCCAACATGCTGAGGCCTTAACAGCATTTGCCCTGTTACCCTTAGCAGCAGTATGCTTAGCAGAAGAAACTGCTAGCTTTGTAGTTGTACCCTTGGTCTCCAAACTTGTTTTTGGACCACTGATTTTGTTTGAATGGGCCTTTGAACAATATTAGATGCATGTTTGAAAGTTGTTTTTGCACCCTTAATTGTTGATTTTGGGTAAACAATCATATATGGTTTTTCAGTAGAAACCATTTTCCTTTCAGCAGGAACAGTTTTTGTGACTGTTTTGGGTTTTGATCTTTTAGAATTAGAGTGAAAATGAGATTTAGGTGTTTGCCTTTTGTAGTTCACTCTATTACTTTCATACCCAGATACCCATTGGTTACAGAAAGCTGCAAGATGGTCAAAACTACGACAAATAAAACAAGCTTTATTGTGAAAAGCAAAGTCATCACCCTAGTTGGTAAGACTTGAGGTTATTCCAATTTCTTTGGTTACCTCTGGGCTTGTTTGTGGTTCTATATTGTTCACAATATCTAACTGGTTGCCTAACATATTTTTCATTGGTTTTAGGCCTATCAGTATTGTGTTTGACTATCTTAGGAACTCTTGTTCTTGCTTTCTTAACCACTTCAGGTTTAGACATAACCTGTTTATTTACAAAGGACACCTTGTCCTGAAAAAGTAATGTTTTACATGAACATTTACTTTCTTTCTTAGGCTCATCAGCTACTATGTTAGAGTTTGGTTGAACTCCATATTGTAACTTAGGTAGCTGAAATTCAGGTAATCCTGAATGCTCTAGGTCTATCCCTGGGGGTTTTGGGATACCTCTATAAGGAGGTGGGGTTGTATTATATCCTAATCCTGACTTAACTTTATTATTCACTTGACTGTCTATTATTTTGGTTACATTTTTAGAAGCATGTTCAAGCTTCTCTACAGTCAATTGAATGTTTTCTTTTTCAGTCTTAACCCTATCCAATGCTTCTTTTAAAGCCTCAATGATTTGATCTTTAAATTGATTGTCATTTTCAAGTAAAGTTTTAGCATCAGTAAAGGTAAGTTCATTCTTTTTATAGTATAGGATTTGCCTCTCTATAGATTCTAAACCACATTTATAATTGAAAAGATCTTGATCAGTTTTGGCTAGCTGAACCTTTTGGTCATCATACTGTTTAATTAATATTTTTAAGTCTTTAAGAGCAGTACAAGAATTTGAACAAGATTTATGATCATGTACCTCAGTTGCAGTAAATGCCATAAGAGCCATCTGTGAAGAACCCTTTTCTTCATCATCCATGAAGCTCCAATCAAAACCTAACCCATCAATAGCTACCATAGCTTTTGGTTCAGAAATCTCCCTTGTATTGGATTTGCTTCCAACATCTCTATTTCTGCTATCTTGTTGTCTTGGTCTTCTACACTCTCTTGAGAAGTGTCCCATCTTGTGACAGTTGTAGCATTCTATCTTTGACTTGTCATAACCAGCAGAATCATTGCTACTGATTGTGATCTTCTTCCCCGTCCTTTGATAGAATTTCTTAGCTCTCATGCTAAGAAGAGAAATTTGCCATTTTAGATCCATTTCCTCCAGATCATCATCATTGATCTCTTGGAGGTCTTCATGAGTTAACATGGATCCATTATGCTTGCTTGTGAAAAAAGCACAATATGTTTTCTCATCCAAAATTCCAAAAGTACTGCTTGATGAACTTGCAGCACTTACACCATCATGAACTTTCTCATTAGTAACTGGAACTGAATTACTAGGAGATGACATAAATGCCATGTTCCCAGTGCTTGAGTTAGAACCTCCAGTTTTCTTCAAATCTTGCTCAACAATTTTAAAATTGCTATACAGATCCATAAGATCCATAGTGTCAATGTCTGACTTGTTCTTCCAGACAACAACATGCATAGCCCACTCTTCAGGTAAGCTTCTCAGAAATTTTGAGTTTAAATCTTCTTGAGGTATTTCAACTCCAAGAATAGCAAGTTGACTCACAATTTTCTGTAGCCTGTTGAACATATGGTCTAAAGATTCATGGTTGGTTGATGTGAAATTTTCAAACTGTTGCTTAAGAAGAGTTTTTTGGGTCTTCTTGGTGGCTTCATTCCCACCATACCTTGCAATAATGGCCTCAAATAATGATTTTGCATCTTTGAATTTACTGAAGTTTATAAGTTGATCATTTGGAATGGTCATCATCAGCATGCTTCTGGCCTTTAGGTCATTCTTCTTCTTAATTCTATCTTCTGCAGTTTGTGGCTTGGTTTGCAGCTTTGCAACTTCCTTACCATCAACTGTTGATGTAGTGGTTGTAGACTTGAAAGAATCTCCATCTTCAATAATTTCCCAAAGTGTTTAATCTTGCACTTGAAAATATTGTTCTATTCTTAACCTCCACATCTCAAACTCATTTTGTTTGAGCATTGGTAATTTTGCAGCAACATTTGTTTGAATAGACTCAACATCCATTTCTAGCTTCTTCTTCTAAAACAAAAATATCAACCTGATGCTCTGATACCACTTGTTGAGGGTCGATTACACGGTAAGGTGGTTAAGCCTTCGTTCTTTGTGTATAAGATATGTTTGTGTGAATATGATTAAGTATGCGGAATCTACTTAACCACACTTTAGAAGATTTATGTTTTGGATATGGAAATGGAATAGTTAACACCAAATGATTCAATATTATTCAAAATAATACGAGTGATCTTTACTATCACTAAGGTTACAAGACCTTGAATCTTATGTGACTTATGTTTGTTCTTTGTATTGTCTGTGTATATCTTTTCACATGCACATTCTAGATTGATATATTTATACACATCTAAGATTTTCCTTTTATAGTCCAAGGAAAGATCTTTTACAAACTTCATGACTCAACAAATAACTAGCTTATGACTAATCACTTGTTCTAGCTTAGATAATGACTTATCATGTTAGTCATTAAGATACAACATGTATCTAGGATTACAACTCACTTGGAGTGTTCAATTTGATGACTACATCAAAGATATTTTCTTGTATATGAATCAGTAGAATAAGTCGTACTTATCTACACAACTGTTTGTATGAGTCATAGCTGCAGAGTCATAGCAGCATAGTCATAGTAGCAGCAGAATCCAGCAGCAGAATCACCTTCAGTGGAAACGGTCTTCAGCAGAATCCATCAGTGGAAACTCGCTTTGTGCTTTATCAGCAGAAACATACTTGTCGTATTTCCTTTAAACCTTTATGCTGAATCTTCAGATTCTTTTGTTTATTTAATTCCTAACACTAATGTTGTTACATGTCTCTACACAGATAAGTGGCCCCTTTCTAGTCTTGATTCTATTGAGCCTTATCATCCATATGACACTCCTCTTGCTAACAAGGAAGAAATTCGTGAGCATCTCTTTGTTAGGACCTCAACAACTAAGAAGAATCGTTCGGGAAATGAGGTAGATAAGGACCATTTTGGTATGGAACTCAATGAGCTTAAACCACAATTTAAGAAATGGGAAGAAATTCTTAGAGCCGACGTTATAAGTTCCATAGGAAATAGAGATCATGTCAACACATGTCTTAGCTACATGCTCTATAGCATTTTCACCGGTCAACCTTTTAACTTAGCCTATTACCTAGCCAAAAGAATGGCCGACATACCCTTGGTAGGAACAAACGCTCTTCCTTATGGAATGCTTCTCACCCGCCTCTTTAGAGCAATCTCACCCAATCCTCCTAATGATAAGGGAATGTGCCTTGAATATTCTCTCGTTCCTCACATTTTCGTCCCTCTAAGTGATAAAAGAGTCTTCAAAGCTAAGGGCAAGCGTACTCGCTCACCTTCACCATCATCATCATCATCCGATGTGAGCGATGATGATAAACTTCCTAACTCTAACCTACCCCCTTTAGACTACCTTCAAAAACTCCCCGTCATTAGCAATGCATCTGAAGAATTCAAGCAAACCAAAGGAATTTTCAAGTGCTTTGGAAGGTACCTAAGAAAGCTCAATAAGGAGATAGACCAGTTGTGAGATGTGTGATTAAGAAGTGTTTGGCTTATGAAGGGTTTAGAACTCTGTATGTGTTAAACTATGTGATTTGTATTGTTTTTCACTTCCATGCTTTATTACTTTTGTCGGATTATGTTTTGTATGAGCCTTTATGCATATTGACAATATTTGAGGTGTTTGTCAATTTTTTATGCTTATGGAAAATTTCACTAAGTTTAGTGAAAATCGCTAGCCCCCGGTCAAAGTCCTATGATATGAATGTCTGCATGTCCAATTTTTGCATTTCCTAATCAGACATATAATAAATTTTCATTTTTAAGAGTTTTCGAAAAATTTGAAAATCGTCTCGCTGGTCAAAAAAGTGGACTGCCTTATTTTTCAGGCCTGGCGGATCCGGCGGCACCCTCAAATGGGTTCCGCCAGTGTAAATTCTGGGTAACCCAGTTTTGGCCCAACGGACCAGACAGAACCCAAAACAGGGTTCCGCCAGTCACCTGCAGAAAATTTTTGTCATTTTTCTTAATTTCAAAATTTCTAAAGTGTCAAATCATTATCTTTAGTAAGAAACATCTTCCCTTACTTCGAATAAACATATTAGGATCACTCTCATTCACTAGAACAATTAGGAAGTCATTTCCCGCCAAAATTTCAAATTCAAACATAATTAACCCAAGGACTCCTTTTAAAGGATCCTTCAAACTCTTTGAACTCTTTCAACCAAATCACTTCCCATGATCACTTAGCATTGAGTGCATAAGCTAGTCTTTCACTCTACCCAATTCCATTGGATGGACATCCAATGATTTGACATGTTAGAAACCTCAACATTTGTATGGTAGAACATCAAATCCAAACACCCCTTCCAACATCTCTTCCACTCTATAAATTTGACAATTTTGCAATACTTCAAATCACACCATCACCATTAAAATCCCTTCTCTTAAAATCTCAAAACCATACCTTTGAAATGACTAAATCCAACATCTCATCCGAATAATCAAAATCCCTTGCAAAAACCACTAGGATTAGTGTTAAACCATGTTGCTTCAACAAAATTATCAAATCAAGCTCATCATCATCAAGGAACACCAACATAGCCACTATTCCGTCATCAACTAGACCCTCGAGTGATTCAACATCACCGTCTCAACAAGCTCAACCATCAAAAACTCCATCACCTCAATCACCAACACTTACACCAATGGAACTTTTCCATGCACCACCAACATCACCACTACCCTATTTGGAAACATTAGAAGACCTATCACCTATATCATCAAGCCTACCATCCTTGTCACTCTTTGACACCATTGCTCAAATGGAAACCCAACAACAACCTAGTGAGCAATTAGATGATGAACCCCATCAACCATCATTAGTAGAACGGTTGGCTTACCGTTATGCTAGACCATCAATTTTTCCAAATGATCAAGGTCATACACACCCACAATCATTTGTGTATCACCCCATTTACAAAGACCTTCATGGCAATCCTTCTGGAGAACCAAGCTTCCGCTACTTTGTCCATGATGAGGCAAAAAATGAACCACTTTTAGGAGGTCATTTAAGCCCGGAATTGAATTTATTTGATCAAATATTGCCCTAAATCGTTCCTTTTGTGATTTTAGGTACTTTGGGAGTGAAATCTGGAAAAGGAAGCAATTCGGACGTTTTTGGAGCATAAAAGTGAAGAAAACGTCAAAGACTTAATTTTCCAAGCTGGGAACAGTGTGTGACGGCGTCAAAAGGAAGAAGTTGACAGCGTCAAGAGTAAAGATCATGACGACCCAGTACAGAAATGAAGGCGTCACAAAGAAGAGCGTCAAGAGTTAAATATGTGACGGCCTGGAAAAATGGAATACATGACGGCGTCAGATGTAGATCAAGGCAGTCCGAGGATTATTTTGGCGGCGAGATGACGGCGTCACAAGGTTGTTCTTGACGCTGTCAGCCTCTATTATCTATATATAGTTTTCTAATTTTCATTCATTAAGAGGAAGAAGTTTGGAGACACCCTAAGGCCGAACCATATACGTATTTTACAGCTTTTTCAAGGGTTTTCAGCCCTTGAACCCTAAAATGTGTTATTGAGATAAGTATTCTTTTAATTCAATCAATATGTCTATGTGTTGGTTGTCTATATCTTGTGCTTGTCTTGATTCCACCATGCTAGGCTAGGTTTATCTTGTGTTTGCTTAGATCTAATGAAACCTAGATGTTGATTATGTGTTGATTACTTGTTTATGGTTGTATTAGATGAATGATTTCAATGTTAGGCTTAAGAAAACTGGCAAATCTCCAAATGGTAACATGCTTGAACGTCTTAGGAAACATGAACCGATGTGTACTAGGTTTTATTGGTTGTATTTAATGCATGAGTAAATTCTAATAATCCCATGTTAGGAGCTTCTTAGCCGGCTCGACATAGGAGTGAAGTAGGCACTCATATGATTGGGGAGTTAAGTACGCCACCCCATGAATGGTATTACGGAATACAATCCGTCATCCACGCAACTATAACAAGTAATTAACGTGTAAAAGATATCTAGGGAGTAGTGAAATCTAAGTAAACACATTTCTCCACTTATTGCTCACAACCTTAGTTTAATATAGTTTATTTTCATTTTTAGTATTTTATTTTGATTGCATCTTAGTATTGGGTTAGTTGACTAGCAACTAATTCCGCCCAAATCCTTCAAATCCGAGATATTTACTTGCTTTCTAAAAAATATAAAAATACAAAAAGAATCATCTCTCATCCCTAGAACTAGTAATTAGGTTTTTTTCTAATCCTAGCGACACTATTCCTAGCTGAACGATCAATCCTCCGGTACTTGTCATTATACTATACTACAGCGATCAGGTACACTGCCTGGTGGGGGCTGTAAGCTTCTCAAGATCCCTTGAGAGGTAAAGCCTGGTGCAATCCCTACGCATCAGTCCACCAACAACAACCACCACAACAACAACTACCACCACCACAACAACAACCACCACAACAAGAACATTCCCAACACTTTGAATCTCTACTTTCTTCTTATAAGAAAATAGAAGCATCCATATGGGAAAAACCTTCAAACCTTAATGAGGAAATGAACACTCATTTAAACCACCTTCATGCCTTCAAACTTATGGTTGACTCTCAAATCAACCACTTTATGGATTTCCATACGGCATTACACTCAACTAGTGAAGGAACCAAAAACACCTCTCAACCTTCCACATTTGTTCCTTCGAGTTCAAACCATCTACCACCAACTAATCAAACCTCTCTTCCACCAACCTTTCCCCGCCATGATTGCGGACATTGCGAAAGAACCGCTCACATTAGTGAAAGGTGTCGAACGGAAATTCGTGAGCTATCCGAAGAAATGAGGTTTATCCTAAACCACATTTTGGACCATCTACAATCTTTGTCTCACCCACCTCAAGTTTAGAGTCTCCAAAATGAAACAAAACCGTTTCTTTTGGAAAATGTTTTCCATTAAAACCAACAAATCAAGTTTAGAGCATCAACACCAAAACCAATAAACCAAAACCATTTCACCTACACAACCTTCAAAATAAAGCCCGCTACACCCTTCAACACACATTTTCATCCTTAAACAACATTAGCCTTGTTTTTGGAAAATGTTTCTCATTAAGGATAATGATGTTTTTCTTTTATAGATATAGGATTTTATGTTCTTAGTTTTTTTTTGTTTTTCTTTTTATTTTTAGAAGTAGGATGTTTTCTTCCAAATTTCTTATCTTTGACTTTCTATAAGTCGAATTTTACATGAAATGAATTTCATTCTACTATAAGGTATGCATTGTTTGTTGACCATTTAGGTATTGTGAGTAAACTATGCCTTGCTATGGCAGCATACATATATATTGTGTTTTAGAAACTAACCTTCCTTTTTTGTAGGATCATTATCCATGTTTTCTTTCCTTGATACTCCATTTGGGGAAGTAATATTCAAGGGGGAGCATGAGAATTGCATTATTCCGCTTCGCAACTCTTAGTTGTGTTTTAGACATAAAGTGGTTTCATGACTTGTTCTACACTTGTCTTGTGCGGCAACTAACATTTTTTTTGTAGGTTCAAAATCCATGTCTCCTTTCTTGGCACTCCATTTAGGGGGAGTATTGTCCAAGGGGGAGCACTTGGATCATTATGTTCTCTTCTTTTTGTTTCGACAAAAAGGGGGAGAATTTATATTAAACTTGTTCTCATTTTTTTTTCTTTCTAACTCTTGCTTATCACATCTTCTTAGCAAAAACAAGTTTTATTACAAACTTTATAAGACTTAACACTAAATCTTGTGGCTTACTTACAAATAAAGTTTATGTTTTATCGTCAATAAAAGGGGAAGATTGTTAATACAAATATCGCCTAAAAACGTTATTTATATTTTACGATCTTTGCTCAGTTTTGTTAATGACAAAATATGAACTTTAGTTTATAATAATAACATCACTTTAGTTTTAAGTCTTGTATAACTAGGTTTACATTTCTTTTTAAGCAAAACATTGTTTTTATTTCTTTATTTAGAAAGTCTCATGTCACATCATGCAATTATGGTAAGCTTGTATGTTTGACTTACCATAAGGTCTTACACATTTTTGGAAGCATTCCACTTTGATTCAATGTGTTTGACTAGAATTTAGTTGATGTGATCTTGGTTGGTTTGGAAAGATTTATTGCAAAACCTACTGCAAGCCTGGCGGAACCCTGGGGGTACACGGGCGAAACCCATCTGAGGGTTCCGCCGTATCCGCCAGACCTGCTGTTTGTTTTGCTATAAATACCAAGCCACTTGCTAATTTTCATCCATGACTTTAGGACATATATTTCATATATTCTTTCAACTAACTCAGTAACATTTGACTTGTGTGATCCTCTTATGTAGCAAGGGAGTTCACAAGTTCATCCAAGAAGTTACAAGTTTCAACTCTAAAGTTGCAAGACTTGTTAGCTTTGTTATGTATAAGCTTTGGTAGTTTATACTTCATTTGTATCGTGTGTAGAAGTGATCGGTTAGTATTTTAGGCCTCAAAACACATAAGTGTAACGGGAGTTGTTGTACCCTTGTAAAAGAACTAACGGGAGTGGTTGTACCCTTGTAAAAGAACTTGACACCTAGCCTAGTGTCGGAAATAGTGGATAGGCGACGTTTGGTTGGTTCTACCTTGAACTAGGACTAGGTATCTAGCTTTGTACCGGAAAAAGTGTAAGCGACGTTGTAAAGGTTTCTCCACCGGGAAAGGAGCTTGTTGATTAGTGCTTATAACTCTCGAGTTGGAAACTCGGGGCGTGGATGTAGGGCAAGGAAAAAGAGTCCTTGTAGCCGAACCACGATAAACAATCGTGTTGTGGTTTGATCGTTTCTTTCTTTGTCTTTGCTTATTACATATTGTCTTTAGTTAGAATTTGTTAACTTTACCTAAAGCTTTTCAAAGAATCAAACAAGTAATTTGAGTTTATATCTTTAAACAAACGTAAAGTTTTAAAAGATAATCAAGTGAAAAAACGGTAAACTATTCAACTCCCCTTCTAGTTTTCCACATCTTCTATTTCTTCTGTCTCGACTCTATTCCCACTCCTAATTCAGCGTGTCGTCAATATTGAGTCTCTTCTACTTCTTCTGTCTCAATTATGCTTAACACTCATTCCTCAGCCTACTTGTGCGTATCGTGTCTAGAATTACAAAGTTCATGCGTTCAAGAGTCCTTAAGTAAAGTACCCTTGTTATAATTTAAAATCCTAAGTGTTTTCAAAAACCAGTTAAAATTCTCATTTCCTTAATCATTTACTGCCGACAGTCCCTTACCTAACAACGGTCCCTTATCGATAAAGGACCGTCTGGTGTTTTGCACTCAAACCCTGTTTTCTCTCTCAGTATCAGTAAAACAAAACCAAACACCCGCTAATACTCAAACCCTATTTTCTCTCTCAGTATCAGTAAAACAAAACCAAACACCCCCTAATATTGCAGGAGTGACGAAAAACTAACACACACCCATAAACAATTAATCACACCAATCAAATTAAAATCAAAAGCTTTCAATTCAAGATCATCCATCACTCTTGCATGTTAATTGTAAGTCAATTTCACTTAATTAAGTCTTAATTCAAAATTAGGGTTCATATGAACATAAAATCAAAATTGGGGATTTTCGACCTTTTATAAATTTAACAACAATAAACACTAAATCCTAACAATGTATCACTAACAACACTTGTATTAATGTATGAATTGGTCTAATTGGTGAATTTTGAAAAAGGGTTAAAAATAAGATTATCCCCAATCCGAATATATTGTTATTAATCATGTTTAGAAACGTCATAAAAATGTAATCATGCATTGTTAATACATGTCCAAAACATTTTCATAACCATGCAACGAAATGGATCAAGATTTTCAAAATTAATATGAGATTTTGAAGTTTGAGGAGTGTTTGGTAAAAGCATGTAATATAGAACTAGATCATCATAAGTAAATATTACTAATTATGTACTTCTTTATAGGAAAATCATGCCTAAACCAACCGGTATTGACCACCAACGAACTCGCAAGTATATCCCCATACTTTCCACTTAATATCATCCATCAATATCACATTGTTTCCAAAGCATTGAAAACCGTTGTATTCATGAGGGGCGAGTGGTCTATCCGGACTTTGAGGACATAAATTCCTTCGAAGCCATGCTCGATCTTGCAAAACTTGATTGTCTGTTCAAAATCAATGAAAAATTGTTCCTCCGTTTATCCTTGAGTTCTACAGTCAATTCAGTTTAAGTGTCGTTTCCGAATCTGAACTTCATGTTCAATTCGTAATTAAAGAAAAACGTTTCTCCTACACTCTTCCTGAATTTGGTCGTATTCTCAGAGTTCCCACTATAGGGCATTGCTCATTCACTGATGAATGGAGCCTTGATGCTCTTGCCAGGAGCACCCCTAAGTGTGGAAAATACTCCACCACTCCTCCTACTCCAAAAGAAATAAAAACTTTTGTTCTAAACCCACAAACCTCAACTCTTACTCGAACCTACAAAGGAGTTAAAACCATTGTTAAAGAAAATCAATTTTTTTCCAAAGAAGTAAGTGATCATTTGAGAACCTTGGAAGAGATTGTACGTGAAAATACCTTTTGCCTTGGTGGCAACCGGGATCATCTTCCCGCTTGTCTTGGTCATATGCTTTATTGTATTGTCACATCGATGCCATACAATTTAGCATTCTATATCGTTAGGAGAATGGAGTTTGTTCTCAAAAAGGCGAAGTTAAACTTGCCCTATGGCATGTTATTAACCCGTCTTTATAATCATGTCATGGATAATTTTCCCGATCTTCAGTCAGAAAATTATTGTTGGGTTTATTGATTTGATGATACAAAACATAAAGAATGAAACATAAAGGACTTAATTTGACAAAAGACAAAGATGATTGGTAGAACAAGATGGAAGATAAAGATTAGGAAAGTATTTATTTCCTAATACAATTCGTAGTCTTTTGTAAACTCTAAATCTCTATTGTATAAAGAGATCAAGGGTACGTAGATTTAATTAAGTCTTTCATAATGTAGTCGACTAAAGGGGTGTATGTGTGTGTGTATGTTAGTCTTGTAAACGTGTAGAATTGATCCTATAAGATCAGAGGTGTCTTTGATCCCTGTTACAGTTAGGTAACACGTTATATTCTGATCAAATATTATTGGAGGTGATTGTGGAAAAACCTTGTTGTCAATAACTTTGATTTGTTCTTATTCTGTTGTGCATTATATTATCATTGTTATTGTTAACCCTAGATGCTCGAAACGGTCCAAGGAGTCTAACAAACTCCACAATTGGTATCAGAGCTCGGGGAGCTCGTTACCTAGGGATTTAACAAGGTTTTATGGTCGAAGAATGCTGCTGTGGATATCAAGAATTTTCTATCGATCGATTTTGGTTTTTGGGAAAGAAGAATAATTGCAACGTCAACAACCCTACGCACAAAATATATGCAGTTGCATGTCGTGGGTTGGTAGAAGATACAAAGTGGAGCAGAGATATTGTCAAAGTTTAGTAAAGGATTAATTAGGATACTGTTGGTACGGTTAATGTTGCTTGTGTACGTTATGGTTGACAATAGATATTAGTGCTGCTGCTTGAGGTTTAGATAGTTTCTACTGCTAATGTCAACTTACTACTGCTAGTTTTAATATGTTACTACTGCTCATTTGATATTAGTATTGCTGGTTTATGTTGAGTTGCTGCTGCTACGTTTCGAGTTTCTACTGCCATTGAATATTACTACTGCTCGAATTGTTTCTGTTGCCGCGTTTATATTTTTGTACTGCTCGAAATGGTTTCTACTGTTAGAGCTATCCGAGATATTATTACTATTGCTTGCTTTATCAGATATCAGATAGTT
This sequence comes from Artemisia argyi, assembly GCA_030686995.1. Lineage (NCBI taxonomy): Eukaryota > Viridiplantae > Streptophyta > Magnoliopsida > Asterales > Asteraceae > Artemisia > Artemisia argyi. The sequence goes on along the minus strand of CM060709.1, from coordinate 76,866,849 downwards.
CTTGGGTTTATTGGACAGTACATGGATTTGGTTTCTAGATGAGATGGTTTTACACACACAGAATGATATTGGATTACACACACCGAATGGTTAGCACATTGATTTAAGGGGAAGCATATTATGATGTGTATAATCATTTAATGTACATGCACCACTCGAGGGGAAGTTTCTACTGCTTACATTCCCTATTTGATTATAACAAAAAGGGGAAGAGATATTGTGGTGGCATGGCATGGATTAAGAGGAGGACAAGATTGTTTTATTCATGGTGAGATTTAATTATCTCAACTTCTCAACTTCGTCTAAGGAAGTTCGTACAAGTTTCGTGGTTGTTTTGTCATCATCAAATAGGGGAAGATTGTTGGGTTTATTGATTTGATGATACAAAACATAAAGAATGAAACATAAAGGACTTAATGTGACAAAAGACAAAGATGACTTGCAGAAAAAGATGGAAGATAAAGATTAGGAAAGTATTTGTTTCCTAATACAATTCATAGTCTTTTGTAAACCCTAAATCTCTATTATATAAAGAGATCAATGGTACATAGATTTAATTAAGTCTTTCATAATGTAGTTGACTAAAAGGTGTGTGTGTGTGTGTGTCTAGATGTTAGTCTTGTAAACGTCTAGAATTGATCCTCTAAGATCAGAGGCGTCTTTGATCCCTGTTACAGTTAGGTAACACATTATATTCTGATCAAATATAATTGGAGGTGATTGTGGAAAAACCTTGTTGTCAATAACTTTGATTTGTTCTTATTCCGTTGTGCATTATATTATCATTGTTATTGTTAACCCTAGATGCTCAAAACGGTCCAAGGAGTCTAACAAACTCCACAATTATCTTATGTATGATTTTGTCATGTTTCTGCTCACTGAACACATTGAGCGTAAAACAAGGTCGGATTCCGGGTCTAAAAGATCCTTATTTCCTGAGTCGTCCTCTAGTGCTTCAGATGACGATGAACACATTGGTAGTTCCAATGCTAGTGCTTCCTCTCCGTCCACCCAACTCTAAACCCTAACCAATGCTCTTCCTCAAATCCCTCAAAATCTTAATTTACAAGACCCATCCGTGATAACTCCTATTACTCAAATACGAGACGAGCAACGAAAGGGATTGAAGTCTATCAAGAACCTCTTGAAGGAAAAGAATAAGTAAAAGGCTTGAAATGTCATTTGGATTATATTTATTAATGTATTATGAATATTTATGTTTATCTATTATGTGAACTAATTTATGATTCTTAGACTTGTTTATGTTTGTGTTTGAACTTTTGTATTAACTAGTCTTGTACTTGAATGATTACTATCATGGTTAAGTTACTCTTTTGCTGCTTTATGATCTGTTTGGATGAGTTGTGAGTGCAGGTTTACATAAATGAAAAACTGGGTAAAAATATGTGAACTCACTGTCGGCGGTCCCTTATCAAGTTGGCAGTCCCTTATCAATAAAGGACTGTCAAACATTTAAAGGACCGTCCATTCCAGGTCACGGATTTTGCATTGTTTCTCATTTTCTGCAAATCCTAAACCTATTGCATGTTTATCATCAACATTGCCATGTTTAGTTAAACAAATATATGTGTGTAAATCTTCCTAATGCATGCTTTGCCTAAACCATAATCACACTTGATTATTTAAACACCCTTTCTTCATCATCTTCACCACTTCTCATCTCCTCACATCTTCTACAAATTTTGGGATATGAAGATCAAAAGTACTTCTGAAGATCAAAGTACTGCTTGTGTCAAAGTACTGCCTATGTTGAAAAGTCAAAGTACTGCTCGTGTATGAAGAATGTTAAAGTACTTCTATGTTAAAGGACTGATATGCAATATCGTGAAAGGATTGTAATGCAAAGTTATTAGAATATTCTAGAATTAGATTAGTATTAGTTTACTTGTCGTTCAAGTATTGTAAACCGACTTAAGGTTTTCCTTATGCCTATAAAAGAAGCCTTAGGATGGTATTAGACGTACGCATATACTTATTAGTACGAATACTTTAGAATACGATTAAAGAGTTGTTAGGGTTGTTAGTGAATCTGTATTATAAAGCAGGTTCAAAGTTTGGTTTAATATAATCATTGAAAGTTATTCTTCTTAGCTTTGTTTTAGTAGATTCCGCATACTTAACAAGGTTACATCAGTGTTTCAATATTAATAGTTTTGGATTTGTTCAAGACTGTTAAATCTATTCAAGCTACATAGTTAGTTTGGTCAGAGTATATCGATCCAACAAGTGGTATCAGAGCTTGTGTGGAAACTCTGATAAAGAAGAAACCCTTAAAACCAATTTTACAACAAACCCTAAAAGATGTCGACTAAAGTTGCACCAGTTCCTTCCATCACCTCAATCAGAATTCCTATTGTCAAGAAGGAAGAGTATGATCTATGGAGCATGAAGATGAGGCAGTACATTGCTATCACAGACCATGCTTTATGGGATGTGATTGTCAATGGTAATGTTGTCATTGAAGAACCTGTATCAGTTGAAGGACAACCTACACCACCTAAGCCAACCTTGCCAACAGTTACAAAAATAAATCAAGATAAGGCTCTCAACATACTACTGTCTGCTATTCCTGATGGTCACCTATTGAAGTTTCATGATGCTAAGGATGCAAAACAACTATGGGCTGCTATTAAGACAAGATTTGGAGGTAATGATGCTTCCAAGAAGATGCATAGAAACCTATTGAAGCAACAGTTTGAAACATTCACTATTGGTGAAAGAGAAGGCCTTAACTCTGCCTATGACAGATATCAAAATCTACTCAGTATGCTAGAGTTATATGGAGCAGAGGCATCTGTTGAAGATGCAAACTTGAAGTTCTTGAGAAGTTTGCCATCTGCATTGGCATGTGGTTGCTACTATGATTAGAGGACAACCTGGTTTGGGTTCTATGGACTTTGATGATCTCTACAACAATATAAAGGTGTATGAGCATGAGATGAAGGGTAACAAAGGTTCCAAGTTCTCATAACATTGCTTTTGTGTCCTCTGAAAACAGAGGCAGTACTTCCACTAAAAGTACTGCTTACCCTGTCAAAAAGTACTGTTAAAGATAAACAGCACATTTGCACAACCATGACCACTACCACTTCATTACCATCAAACAACACCAACTCATATGATGTTCTATGTTCTTTCTTTGCTCAACAAGCCACTTTACCTATTACATATTAAGAAGATGTCTTGCAAATTGATAATGATGCTTTAGAAGAAATTGACATAAGATGGCAGGTTGCCATGGTCACTGCAAGGATCAAGAAGTTCATGAACAAAACAGGAAGAGGTATTGATTTTAAAGCCAAGCAGGGTAAAGCATTTGATAAATCTAAGATTGAATGCTTCAATTGTCAAAAGACTGGTCACTTTGCAAGGGAATGCAAGTTTGCAAAGTATCATACAAATAGAATGATTGAAAAACCCAAGGTTGAAAGAAAGGAAGTTCCTATTGTTGAACCAACAGTATCCTCAAGAAAAACTTTTCAAAATAATTTCAAAAAACGTTATTTGCATTATTCGGTCACTACATGTTTTGATAATCACAAAATATAAAAACACGATACGTAAAGTTACGATTAATAAGTTTTTGATCGAGAAAACTCATTTACTCAACGTATCTTCTACAACGTCACTTCAGGTATGAACGAATACGATACCGACACTAGTAAAGTGATCAAAGTTTTTATTTTCTCAAAACCTCACATTTTTATGTGACAAAACATTTTTACAAAAGTGTTTTTGTAATTAAAAATAAATGTTTTGTTAAAGAAAATAAATTTGAATTTCAAATATTCCAACAGCCAAATTTCTTGCCTAAACCAGTTAAGTTTTTCACGAGATAAAATTTCACCACGTCAGGACAAAAATGGGAGCGTCTGTCGGGACGGTCCCTTAGTGATAAAGGACCGTCCGTCTATAAGTGACTGTCCCCCGCTCCTCCTGGTGGTTATAAATACTGCACTATTTCATTTAGAAAAATAACCCTCTTGGCACAAAACCTTTTTGTTCTTTCCTTCTTATTTCTTTGATCGCTAAAACAAGTCGGTATGTGTTTATAAGTGATTCTCCTATACTCTACATCAAAGTGCAAGAGAAGAATACTCGAAGTCAAGAATCGATGTGTTATTGAGTCCACATAAAAACGTAACAAGTGTGACGATTCTATTCCTCCTCCATCTCTCTCATTTGTATATGTTGTAATATTGTGTATCCGACTTGTGTGTGAGTCATGACTAGTTGTGATAGGGTGAACTTGGACAAAGGTATAAGTCCAAGAAGTGTTGTATCTAGATTAGGACTTGTAATAGTTCTGGTGTTATGTGAAGGCTAGGACTTAGTAGAGTTCTAGTGTGAGGATTTGGACTTGGTGAAGTGGTGAGTGCTTATTCACTCACTATTTTGTGGCCAAATACCAACCCAAATTGACTAACTGAGCTAACAAATGCCAAGAAAACATGTGTTTTTATGTTGTGAACATGCAGGTACGGATTAATCACAAAAGGACGAAAAATCATGCAAATACCGGAAAAACGGGCACGAGAGTAGGAGATGGTCAAAAAGTCAAAGCCGGGATCCAAAAGTCCATTTCAGTCCTTCATGAATTCAATTTTGGCAGAGTTAATCCTTGGAAGTTACTTTGCAAGAATGGCATTTTCAGTCCTTGAAATATTGGAAAACTACACAATTGGTCCTTGGATTTCATATTACCAAAATCTGAAAACAATACAAGTCCAAGCCTGATCCAAGTCCAACATATCAAATAGCCCAAGACACCAAAAGCCCAACTCTTATTTCCACTTCCCAAGCCCAAGTCAGGGTCAAAAGGTCAAATTAATAAAAATAAATCAAACCGCCCTTTTGTTACCCCCAATTCTCAATACCCAGAACCCCAATCTATGAACATGAACCCTAGCTCATAAAAATTGCTCAATTGACCACACCATTCCAAATAACTAATAAATACCAATGATTGGTACTTCCAGAAGCTATGGTCACATGTCAGAGCACGTGTCAGAGAGAAGTATTAAGCTTAGAGGGACACTTGGATGATCACCATTGGGCAAGATACCTCACATTCCTTCATTGGATTCGCCTTCTAGAAGGGTCTGACACGGACAGAGAGTGATGCACTCACACGGACAGATGGCGTTTGATTATTGGCTATGCCACGCATCAATTTTTGATCCAAAGGCTATTATGTAATCAAAGAAACACAAATATAATCTGATGGCTATGAGTATAAGAGAGAAAGCACAGAATGGTGTGGATCGCCAGCTTGGCATTTGAGACCCAACTCCTCACTCCTCAGGCTATAAAAAGCTCTCCTCACTCACTATTTGAAGCTGTTAGCTTAGGAGTACTGTAGTGTAGTTTTTAGAGTAGTGTTACTCTGTCGAATTTTTTACTCAACTTAATTAGTTTTGTAATTTTCACTTTACTTTGTAATTTCAGTTTTAGTTTTAATAAATATTCTCAGTTTGTTCACTCAATTTGCCTTTTACTGTTATATTCTCAATTCAGATTAGTGTGGCTTATTTGTTTCTTAAGGCTTTAAATCTGTTTTCATAAGTTTTCAAAAGCTTTTTCAATTCATAGTTAAACTTTTACTGTATCATTAGATTTCAAAGAAAATATAGAAAATAAATAAAAATCAGAAAAATATATAAAAAAAATAAAAAAAATAAGCTTTTAATCTGTTTTGATAAGCTCTCAAATAAGTTTACCTAGTTTCATTCAATCCATTTAAGTTCTATAGCTAGTTGTGGGACTGTTTTTAGTTTAAGTCTCATTACTAGAATCATTCAGTCAACTTAAAGTCCAAGGAAGAGATTAATTGGTTCCTATGGTGAATTGGATAAGCTGAGATAGCAAGGGATGATCTCTGCCTATCTTAAAGATAGGCAAGCTCAGTGAGCTCCTTTTGTTCTAGCTGAAGGAGATGTGTTTGGTAACTTTCTGTTTTATAGTTCTCATTAGTTGTTACTGATTTGGATTCTTATTCAGTTATAATAGCTATTGTTGTATTGATTGTATATGTTGTTGTAGAGGTAGTAGTTGCTGAATTTAAGCTTGTTTTAGTATATGAATAATCTGTTTTGTGAGATTTTATTTTGTTGCTTAGACATATAAGTATTATTGTCATAGTGTGGATCTGAGTTGTTGATTTACTGTTAGATCTGATTATTATTGGTTGTTGAAATTGCTTCATTTAGAGATTTGATAGCTTAGTGGATCAGTGGTTTTGGAATTTGTAGAGTTGATCAAGGAATCATAGATTCATAGAGTTGACAGTTTCATAGGGAGTGTTTGGATTTGTTTGACTTCTTAAGTCAAACTTGTTTTTGGTATAGCTTGAAGTTTCAATGAGGTGCTATTTGATAATTTAGATAGTTTAGAAGTATTTTGCAGCTGTTTCTAGTGGTTTGGTAGCTTTTGCTGTTGTTATGTGAATTTTGGTTCTTCTCACTGCCTATTTTAGATCATATAGGATATAGTAGTTTAGCCATAAAATAGTGTTTATAGTTAGTCTATTATTGCATAAGTTGGAACTCTGCATAAGTAGATTTGGTAGCAGGTCATTTGTTCATCATTGCATAAAAAATTCCAAAATAGTTTCTCACCAAGCTTAACACCAGATAGCATTTTGAGTTTAAATCCTTTTGAAACTCTTTATAAAAGTTGGTTTTTGGTGATAATTGGTGGCTTGCCTTGAATGATCAAAATATTTTTCAGTTTTTGGAAAAGTTTTGATAGGTAAAAAAAATAATAAAAAATAAAATAAAAAAATAAAATAAAAAAGTTATGAAAGGTCCAATTTGGACAGTTGTATGCCCTGCACCACTATAGCTGCTCATAACAGTTTTCTTTCATGGTTCCTTGTTTAATTTGCTTGAGATTTGGTTTAGAAATAGCTTGTAGTATCATCTCTTTATGGATCTCATTTTAAAGTTTAACAACTAGCTTATTTTCTGTTTGCATATGGATTGTTTAAGCCTACTTGGGCTGATATGTGCACCACCAGTAACCTGTTTGAACCACTTTTCTTTGCGTCATATCTCCTTAACTAGTGTAGTTTTTTTTGTTTGTTATTTGTTTCTTTTAATAGCTTGATATGGTAGCTCCTTATACCTGAACTTGTTTTTCAGTGGTTGCTAAATTCACTTAGTTTAACTTTGTCTCCAAATTAGCCCTTATTACTATAGTTGTTGTTGCCATGCACCAGTTCTATGCATACCCGTTCATAAGCCCCTAGCTACTTCGTTAGTACATCTTTTTGCATGATTTTTGTTTCTTTCGATAGCTTGTTACAGTGGCTTAGTATATCAAAGCTTATCTTTCACATTAGAGCTTATTTAGACTGCTTATTTGTGCTTGCAAGTTGAAGGTTTAAACACTTTTTGCTTTAGTAACATAGGACACAAGGCTGAGCTTTCTGGCTTACGGGCAAGACTTATTTGAGATTTTTGGGCTGCATTAAGTTTGTTTAGGTCCATTACACATTCCCTAAGCTTTTGGTGCGATTTTATGTAGAAGTGCTTATTCTAAGTGCTTATTGTGTCCAAACTGCTTAATAGTGGGCTTATTTAAACTTTCTTGTTTTTCCTAGTATTAGAATAATATTTTAGATTTTCCAGAATTTTTTAATATTTTTCCGAGTTGATTTGATATTTTTCTTAATTTTTCTTCTATTATAATCATTTTTAAATCCTTTTTATTAAACAAAAATCAATAAAAAATCAGAAAAAGCTTTAAAAAATACAAAAATATTTTAGGAAATTCTTTTATAATATTTTAGATTTTTCAGAAATTAATTTTCATTTTTCCCTTTTGTTTTTCTAATTTCTACTATTTTTAATTCATTTAAAAATACAAAAATCAAAATAAATTCATAGAAAATAAAATAAAAGTCAAAAAAATAATTTTCTTTTTCTGGAAATTCTTTTTAATAGTTTAAGATTTTTAGAAACTTGTTTCACATTTGTAGGATCATTTTTAGTATAAAAGTCGCGTTTTATTTCGTACGTTTTGTTTAAATTTTGCGTTTGCATTTTCGTTTTTACATTTTAGAAACTTGTGCATATATAGCTTGTACTCTTTGCTTATTTCACTATTACTTTTTATTATTTGAATTCCAAAATCACAATCTTCACTATTTCACTTTTCACGACACGGTTCACGAATCGATTATTCGAAATTCCATTCGACTTTCGTTGGTAGAACGACCCGGGAAATACTTTCGCGAGTATTTCTTCGGTAAAAATAAACCTATACTTAAAACGACTATATCAAAATGGCGCCGCTGCCGGGGAAGGTCGAAGTGAGTTTTTGAATATTCGTTTTGAAAAATCGTGTTTTGATAAGCCTTCCTCTATCTTGTAAATATTTTCTATAAAACATAAAAAAATAATAATAAATAAATAAATAAAAAATATTCTTATCCTTTAAAAATTTGATTCTTCTTCTCAAACCTTCTCACGTTTAATTCTTATGGATCCGATTTGTTTTAATTGTGGAGAACCGTTCTTCGGAGGGTTGTGTGTGGGGTGTACGTGCGACCAATATGGCGATGATATTCGTGATGGCGTTTGTTGGAACTGTAATTCTCACACGTATGATCAAAATTCGTTCAACAATCCGTCAAACATTCCCGATTACTATACACCACCACCACTTTCGTTTAATTGTTATATTTGTGGAAACCCTTCCGAAGAAGGAATGTCGTGTGGGCGATGTTTTTGTAACGAATGTGGATACATAAACTGTATGTGCTATGCCCCGAGTGCTAACACGTCTTATGCTTGTGATACGAGTTTTGATAATTTTCCTCAAAATGATTTTAATCCTCTTTATCAAAACTCTTATGAGCAAGTACCGTTTTTCAATGATAATTCGTTTCAAAATACATCAAATTTTGAACATTGTGGGGGATCGTCTGAAAATTTTTATGAGCCTAATTCAAGTTACGATTCTTATGGTTTTAACCAACCCCCACAAACTTCCGATTTTACTAATAAAATTGTTGAAATCAAAACCATGATCGGGCAGTTAAAAGAAATGGTGGCTAATCGTTATACGCATACTTCCGAACCTCAAGTGAAATCAATGGAAGAATTTCTTGCCGAAGAACGAAAATCTAAATTTTATGAGTGTTGTATGTACGACGACGATGATGATTCCACGATTACAATCGTTCTTAACCCTCAAAAAGAATCTATCTCTACTTCCATAGAACCCGAGGACTCTCTAATAATGGGGGACGAGCATCTAAACACTATTTCGGCAACGGAATCTGACGAATTTAATAAGTCAAGTGTTGAGAACCTCGTTCCAATCCAAAGTGAGTCCGGGGAAAATTCTAGAGGTGATATGGAATTGGTTGATAATATTACACCCGTCGATGAAGAAGACGTATTTGATTCATCTCCGAATCCCACTCCATCCTCTGATCCTCTTAATTTTTCCATTCCTTCTCCCACCCTGGATGAGAGGAATGATGTATTTTTAGATGAGATCGAGGCATGTCTTGCCAATAATTCCATTCCGACAACGGTTGACGATTCTAATTTTGATCCGGAGGGAGACATTCTTTTGCTTGAAAAATTATTAAACGAAGAACCGTCTCTTTCTCTCCCTCCGAAGGAAGTTGAATTCAATCCTCTTAAGGATATTGATGACCTTGTTCCAAGGGTTTCCGAAACCTTCAATATGACTTTCACAAATCCGTTATTTGACTTTGAATCGGATTTTAATCTAATTTCAAATAACCCGATTTTTGATATTCCTATTTATGAGTCCGAAATGGAACCCGAGGTCCAGGACTCTCATCATATGATTGATTCTCTTCACGAGAAGTTCTCCGATGAACTTTCTCATTTCATATTTCCACCGGAGAATGATCCTTTTTGTTTTGAGGAAGATCCTGACCCGGGGGGAGGAGCACTCTATCATAAGAGTTTGTTTATTGAAGAAACAATCCCGACCCTCCCTCCCGAGGTATTTGTTGAAAAGGGCGTTAATGATAAATCTGCTTTAGATGATGAAGAATGGATTTTAGTTCTTATCAAAATCTTTCTACCATTCTTCACTTTTGATGTGATTTCTCTTATCCTTCACTCCACCGGGAGTGAGGATACCGTCTTTAATCCTGGCATCTCTATTGCCAAGTGGCCGTTTCATCTGCTCTCCCCAAGGACGAATTAATTCGGGGATCGAGTCAAGCTCATGTGACTCGGTGAACAAAAACAAGTGCTTCGTGGGAGGCACCCCATGCTTATCATTCATCTTCTTATATTTCTTATTTCTTTCTAACGTGACGTGAGGAGGGCTACCTCTTTCATTTTCTCATGTTTTGTGCTGGTTGTTTGTGATGTATGTCCAGGATTTGCCCGAAGTATGAAGACTCTCGTGCTCGCTGTTTGTCTCCACTCGAGTTTCATCATTCGTTGCTTATCCAAATATCCTAATCTTATTGACTAACATTTATCTTTTGGCATAATTAATAAACGGCCTTAGGTTTATGTAGGAGAACCCTTACCTTTTAAACATTGAGGACAATGTTTCGTTTTAGTCTGGGGGGTGATCGTTCGATCTGATTTTTGCCTTGCACTTTGCTGTGAACTCTCGCAACTCCGTTTTTCCTAAAAAATGAAAAAAAAAATTGAAAAAATTGAAAAATTTCAAAAAATATTTTGAAGAAAAAAAGTAATGAAAAAGCACAAAAAAATGAGAAAAGTTGAAAAAAAAAAGTTGTGCAAAAATATAGTAAAGTTTGAATAAGTGTTTTGACACCTTGTTGACTTTCTTGCTAGCGAGAGTAGGAATAAATATTTTGACTTGACCGGGCGTGCTGAGCCCTAGCTTGTTCCCTTAACCAATGATGATCACATAAGCTTGTGCTAGTCTTGTACACCAGGAGCTATAAAATGCGAATTCTTTCATAAGAATCTGCAAGTTCCTGTACATGACTTTATACATGCGCAGCTTAAAAGCTTTCGCTAGTCTTTTACATCAGGAGCTAGAAAACGCGAATTCTTCTTCTAGAATTTGCAAGTTTCCGTAACTGACTTTATATATGTGTGGCTGATTCTCGACTAAGTATTCGCGGGTTTCATTATTTGGAATCTTAAATTGCGAAGAGCGAGAAATGATAGAGTTTATTTAGAAATTAGATGCTAAACGTGGAGTAGTGGTTCTCTTTAGAGCTCATAAGAGGTACTTGTGGCTTTTTACTCTCATCAGAAACGTCACACATATATAATAGATGTTCTAGGTTAATTAGTGGTATTTCGGTTTGAATAATATTTAGTTCTTTGTTTTCTTAACAGAATTTTTGCTTTAGAAGTTGGGTACATATCAAGGAACATAAAAAATAAGAGCAAAAAGTGAAAAAAAATCAAAAGTCAAAAGTTGATTATCTATGTGGTTTTGGAGCTACCCGATAAGCTTCTATTGATGTATTGAGAAAAATGAAGAAAGAAAGAAAAAAGTGAAAAGTATGAAAAATATGAGAAAAGTGAAAAAAGTGAAAAATGTCAAAAGTGAAAGTTGAAAGTATGATGAATAAGAGCTTATGTATAAATAAGTTGTTGGCGCGTGAGGTGCATGTGTTTGATTAGTAATCAATCACATGAGGTGCACGTGTAGTACTCCGCAACTTATATTTCTGATATTGTTTGTACCAAAAATTCCTTGATGTGGACCGAATTTCTATTGCAGTGGTTCTTGAGAGAAAATGGAAAACTACTTATCGTTTAAACTTAGGTGTCACTATCGGACAAAAAAATTATTGAAACGAGAAAGTATGAAGCAATTCATTTCTCAACAAAATAAAATATTGAGATACAAAACCTAGGAAATGGGAGTAAGGAGTTTCCACAAGTAACTGTTATGAGTAGTGTTAGCATCTAATTTGTAGATAAGCTGTGATCTCGTTTGTACGCTTAGTTTGGGGACTCGCGAAAAATCAAGGATGACGATTTTTATCCGTATGGTCACTTCTTAAATAGAAGTGTTTCTACTCGTTGACCCTAAAAATTATTGCAAAATAATGAAAGATTCAACAAACCGTCACAAGAATAAAGTGAGAAAAAGCCAAAAATAGAAGTGAAAAGTAGAATAAAGAATAAATTTTGGAAAATGGGGCGTTTACGGGAATAAATGATTTTGTAATTTCTTTCGAACCTCCTTGCTACTTTACAAAGTTAGTAGGAGGAGTTATGAAATTATTTATCCCAAAAGCGTGAATTGATCACATTGCGTGAGGACACGACAATACTTTAGTCGGGGGGATTTTGGTGAGTGCTTATTCACTCACTATTTTGTGGCCAAATACCAACCCAAATTGACTAATTGAGCTAACAAATGCCAAGAAAACATGTGTTTTTATGTTGTGAACATGCAGGTACGGATTAATCACAAAAGGACGAAAAATCATGCAAATACCGGAAAAACGGGCACGAGAGTAGGAGATGGTCAAAAAGTCAAAGCCGGGATCCAAAAGTCCATTTCAGTCCTTCATGAATTCAATTTTGGCAGAGTTAATCCTTGGAAGTTACTTTGCAAGAATGGCATTTTCAGTCCTTGAAATATTGGAAAACTACACAATTGGTCCTTGGATTTCATATTACCAAAATCTGAAAACAATACAAGTCCAAGCCTGATCCAAGTCCAACATATCAAATAGCCCAAGACACCAAAAGCCCAACTCTTATTTCCACTTCCCAAGCCTAAGTCAGGGTCAAAAGGTCAAATTAATAAAAATAAATCAAACCGCCCTTTTGTTACCCCCAATTCTCAATACCCAGAACCCCAATCTATGAACATGAACCCTAGCTCATAAAAATTGCTCAATTGACCACACCATTCCAAATAACTAATAAATACCAATGATTGGTACTTCCAGAAGCTATGGTCACATGTCAGAGCACGTGTCAGAGAGAAGTATTAAGCTTAGAGGGACACTTGGATGATCACCATTGGGCAAGATACCTCACATTCCTTCATTGGATTCGCCTTCTAGAAGGGTCTGACACGGACAGAGAGTGATGCACTCACACGGACAGATGGCGTTTGATTATTGGCCATGCCACGCATCAATTTTTGATCCAAAGGCTATTATGTAATCAAAGAAACACAAATATAATCTGATGGCTATGAGTATAAGAGAGAAAGCACAGAATGGTGTGGATCGCCAGCTTGGCATTTGAGACCCAACTCCTCACTCCTCAGGCTATAAAAAGCTCTCCTCACTCACTATTTGAAGCTGTTAGCTTAGGAGTACTGTAGTGTAGTTTTTAGAGTAGTGTTACTCTGTCGAATTTTTTACTCAGCTTAATTAGTTTTGTAATTTTCACTTTACTTTGTAATTTCAGTTTTAGTTTTAATAAATATTCTCAGTTTGTTCACTCAATTTGCCTTTTACTGTTATATTCTCAATTCAGATTAGTGTGGCTTATTTGTTTCTTAAGGCTTTAAATCTGTTTTCATAAGTTTTCAAAAGCTTTTTCAATTCATAGTTAAACTTTTACTGTATCATTAGATTTCAAAGAAAATATAGAAAATAAATAAAAATCAGAAAAATATATAAAAAAATAAAAAAATAAGCTTTTAATCTGTTTTGATAAGCTCTCAAATAAGTTTACCTAGTTTCATTCAATCCATTCAAGTTCTATAGCTAGTTGTGGGACTGTTTTTAGTTTAAGTCTCATTAGTAGAATCATTCAGTCAACTTAAAGTCCAAGGAAGAGATTAATTGGTTCCTATGGTGAATTGGATAAGCCGAGATAGCAAGGGATGATCTCTGCCTATCTTAAAGATAGGCAAGCTCAGTGAGCTCCTTTTGTTCTAGCTGAAGGAGATGTGTTTGGTAACTTTCTGTTTTATAGTTCTCATTAGTTGTTACTGATTTGGATTCTTATTCAGTTATAATAGCTACTGTTGTATTGATTGTATATGTTGTTGTAGAGGTAGTAGTTGCTGAATTTAAGCTTGTTTTAGTATATGAATAATCTGTTTTGTGAGATTTTATTTTGTTACTTAGACATATAAGTATTATTGTCATAGTGTGGATCTGAGTTGTTGATTTACTGTTAGATCTGATTGTTATTGGTTGTTGAAATTGCTTCATTTAGAGATTTGATAGCTTAGTGGATCAGTGGTTTTGGAATTTGTAGAGTTGATCAAGGAATCATAGATTCATAGAGTTGACAGTTTCATAGGGAGTGTTTGGATTTGTTTGACTTCTTAAGTCAAACTTGTTTTTGGTATAGCTTGAAGTTTCAATGAGGTGCTATTTGATAATTTAGATACTTTAGAAGTATTTTGCAGCTGTTTCTAGTGGTTTGGTAGCTTTTGCTGTTGTTATGTGAATTTTGGTTCTTTTCACTGCCTATTTTAGATCATATAGGATATAGTAGTTTAGCCGTAAAATAGTGTTTATAGTTAGTCTATTATTGCATAAGTTGGAACTCTGCATAAGTAGATTTGGTAGCAGGTCATTTGTTCATCATTGCATAAAAAATTCCAAAATAGTTTCTCACCAAGCTTAACACCAGATAGCATTTTGAGTTTAAATCCTTTTGAAACTCTTTATAAAAGTTGGTTTTTGGTGATAATTGGTGGCTTGCCTTGAATGATCAAAATATTTTTCAGTTTTTGGAAAAGTTTTGATAGGTAAAAAAAAAAAAAAAAAATAGTTATGAAAGGTCCAATTTGGACAGTTGTATGCCCTGCACCACTATAGCTGCTCATAACAGTTTTCTTTCATGGTTTCTTGTTTAATTTGCTTGAGATTTGGTTTAGAAATAGCTTGTAGTATCATCTCTTTATGGATCTCATTTTAAAGTTTAACAACTAGCTTATTTTCTGTTTGCATATGGATTGTTTAAGCCTACTTGGGCTGATATGTGCACCACCAGTAACCTGTTTGAACCACTTTTCTTTGCGTCATATCTCCTTAACTAGTGTAGTTTTTTTTGTTTGTTATTTGTTTCTTTTAATAGCTTGATATGGTAGCTCCTTATACCTGAACTTGTTTTTCAGTGGTTGCTAAATTCACTTAGTTTAACTTTGTCTCCAAATTAGCCCTTAGTACTATAGCTGTTGTTGCCATGCACCAGTTCTATGCATACCCGTTCATAAGCCCCTAGCTACTTCGTTAGTACATCTTTTTTCATGATTTTTGTTTCTTTCGATAGCTTGTTACAGTGGCTTAGTATATCAGAGCTTATCTTTCACATTAGAGCTTATTTAGACTGCTTATTTGTGCTTGCAAGTTGAAGGTTTAAACACTTTTTGCTTTAGTAACATAGGACACACGGCTGAGCTTTCTGGCTTACGGGCAAGACTTATTTGAGATTTTTGAGCTGCATTAAGTTTGTTTAGGTCCATTACACATTCCCTAAGCTTTTGGTGCGATTTTATGTAGAAGTGCTTATTCTAAGTGCTTATTCAAACTGCTTATTGTGTCCAAACTGCTTAATAGTGGGCTTATTTAAACTTTCTTATTTTTCCTAGTATTAGAATAATATTTTAGATTTTCCAGAATTTTTTCATATTTTTCCAAGTTGATTTGATATTTTTCTTAATTTTTCTTCTATTATAATCATTTTTAAATCCTTTTTATTATACAAAAATCAATAAAAAATCAGAAAAAGCTTTAAAAAATACAAAAATATTTTAGGAAATTCTTTTATAATATTTTAGATTTTTCAGAAATTAATTTTCATTTTTCCCTTTTGTTTTTCTAATTTCTACTATTTTTAATTCATTTAAAAATACAAAAATCAAAATAAATTCATAGAAACTAAAATAAAAGTCAAAAAAATAATTTTCTTTTTCTGGAAATTCTTTTTAATAGTTTAAGATTTTTAGAAACTTGTTTCACATTTGTAGGATCATTTTTAGAATAAAAGTCGCGTTTTATTTCGTACGTTACGTTTAAATTTTGCGTTTGCATTTCCGTTTTTACATTTTAGAAACTTGTGCATATATAGCTTGTACTCTTTGCTTATTTCTCTATTACTTTTTATTATTTGAATTCCAAACTCACAATCTTCACTATTTCACTTTTTACGACACGGTTCACGAATCGATTATTCGAAATTCCATTCGACTTTCGTTGGGAGAACGACCCGGGAAATACTTTCGCGAGTATTTCTTCGGTAAAAATATACCTATACTTAAAACGACTATATCATGAAGTCCGTATGTGAAGGCTTAAATCGTGTGTAGATTCAAGTGAACGGGAGTGCTCATTCTTGTAAAGACTTCGATCGTTTGTCGATCCAAGTAGGACAAGAGCGCTTGTTTGTGTGGCCACGTAGGCCTTGGTGTAGATTGGTCCTAGCTAGGATTAGGACTCGACATTCCGCTTAGTGTCGTTAAACTTGGTGTAGGCTTGTGTACGGATTGCTTCGCCTGAAGGAGTGTGTTGACATAGTGATTGAAAACTCTCGAGTGTGGTACTCGGGGAGTGGAGTAGGACGAAGAGTGAGCTTTGTGCCGAACCACTATAAATCTTGGCGTCTTGATAGGGCGAAAAATGAACCGTTTTTAGGGGGTCATTTAAGCCCAGAATTAAATTTATTTGATCAAATATTGCCTAAATCGTTCCTTTTGTGATTTTAGGTACTTTTGGAGTGAATTCTGGAAAAGGAAGCATTTTGGACGTTTTTGGAGCATAAAAGTGAAGAAAACGGCAAAGTCTTAATTTTCCTTGCTGGTAATAGTACCTGACGGCGTCAAGAGCATTTTGATGACGCCGTCAAGAGTTAAAGTGGTGACTATCCAGAAGAAATGTGACGGCGTCACCCAAGGCCGTCACGTGTTAACTTGTCAAAACTTGCGCGCGGAGTAGCTGATACTACCTCCGTCCCATTATAAGTGTCCAGTTTGACTTTTTGTAGTCTTTCTTGTTCAACTTTGACCTTAAATTCTTTTATTTGTGTTATATAATACTTGATGCAATGTACATGAATTGATTAGGTTTTAAATGTATTTTTCATTGATACAATTTTTATTAAGTATTATATATCACAAATAAAAGTATTTAAAGTCAAAGTTGAGCAAGAAAGACTTCAAAAAGTCAAACTGGACACTTATAATGGGACGGAGGGAGTATTGTTTTGGTCATAACTTTTGCATACGAACTCGGATTTAGGTGATTCAAAAGCCCACGCGAAGAGGACGAAGAGATCCACAATTTGGTGAAAAAATGGTCGTGACGCCGTCAAGAGTAACGGGCTGACGCCGTCAAGATGGGCCAACAGAAAATTAGCCTATAAATATAATATCATAACTTCACTTTTTGTAAGCCCTAAACCCTAAGGTCGATTCCTGGGTTTAGGTAGGTGTTTTTCCAGTAACTTAGAGGGTTTCAATCACTCCATAAACTTCATGTATTGGTTTGATGATTCTATCTCAACTATGTCTTTCATTATTATTGTTGATTGTCCTTCTTTGATTATGTTTTGTTAATTTACCTTGTGTCTACTTAATGTTTATGTGAAACTTGTATATAATTGGTTAAATCTTATTGATTCCTTGTTGATGTTTGTGTCTATCTTCATCAATTAGGGCGTGACACTTCGATAGATCTAATTGGTTTAGCTTATAATTCTTGATTCCTATTGTCTCTTGTTTGGTTGATTATATTCAATGTTAGGCTTAAGAAAATTGGCAGATCTCCATTGTGTATCATGCTTGAACGTCTTAAGAAACATGAACCGATGTGTACTAGGTTTTTATGGTTGTATTTAATGCATGAGCGAATTCTAGTGACCCCATGTTAGGAGCTTCTTAGCCGGCTCGACATAGGAGTGAAGTAGGAGCTTATAGGATTGGGGAAGTAAGTACGTCACCCCATGAATGGTATTAAGGAATACAACCCGTCAATTAAAGCAAGGTGTGACAATTCAATAGGTAGAATTGGATAGCTAGCAAGGAGTAACATATCATAGGTAGACATGCTTCACTTATCTTGTAGAACTCTAGTTTACTTTTCTTGTTAATTAGTTTAATTAGTAGCTTTTGGGTTAGTTGTTTAGCAACTAATTGCGTCCCTCCTTCCAATACCCGAGATTTTTACTTGCTTTTCATAAAATATAAAAATACAGAAAGAATCATCCTTCACCTTTAGACCTAGTTAGATTAATTTCAATCCTAACGACACTATTCCTGAGTTGAACGATCAATCCCCCGGTACTTGTCACTATACTATACTACAACGATTAGGTACACTGCCTGGTGGGGGTTGTAAGCTTCTCGAGATCCCTCGAGAGGTAAAGCCTGGTGCAATTCCCACGCATCAAGTTTTTGGCGCCGCAGCCCGGGGAATAGTTATTGTTTAGGTTGAAATTTATTTTGATTAAGTCTACTCATTAGATTCCTTTTTAGTGAGATTTTTATTTTCTTTTTATTAGCTTTCTCATAGTCTATCTTTTCTTTGTATATTTGTTCGTAGAAACCTTTCCATTGACTCTTCCGTTCACCATTATGGAGAATGCGAACCCACCATACTACCGACCACGAAACCCATTCTACCCTAATGACATCTTGATGTTCAAACAATTTCGAGATGAACCCATATATGATGCATGGACTCATTTTAAAAATTTACTCCGAATAGTCCCTCATCATAGTTTCACTTTAGAAGCCCTAACCAAAACCTTTTACTATCGTGTCAACCGATGTGACCAAATGTGCATTGAGGATTTTGCCAATGGGGACTTTAGGGAATTAAATGCTGAAGAAGCATGGGATCCATAGAAGATTGTGCCCAATATTACTATAGATTAGACAACCCGACAAACAACATAACAAATCAATTGACAACAAATTTGAAGGATCATGAAACAAGTTTGTTGGGGGGTGAATATACTCATGTTGAGATACCTAGTTGGATGGCGCCTAATATCATAGTACAAAACAAACACATAGGTAATCTAGATATAATGGAGGATGAGGTGGATAATCCAAGCCCATAAAGTACCCCACAAGTCCTACCATCATTTGAGGCACAAACACCACCCGTGACTTACCCGGAAGAAGTAGAAGAGACTATAGGAACCCCAATTGAGGTAGAACCCTTGGACCAAGCACCACTAGAGGATATAGGTTTGAATACTTGTAGTGATAACCTTACTCCTAGTTCTAGGGAATTTCCTAATGTTGATGAACCGGAACCTCAACCTTTACACAACTTTCCATCCTTAGATATACATCTAGGACACAAAAGAGGAACCGACCCAACCATCAACCAATATTATTCGGGTAGTTGTAGGATGAAGGATGCCATTCACTCACCCCCTTCACCTCAGGTGACATATTTCCACCCTAAGGGTGTGTATCGCTACTTCCACCCACACTTAATCCTAAGTGTAGGGAAAACCTCCCCTATTTCTGTTAAATAAGGGTAGAGTCAGGCTCGTGACTCGAACAAAAACAAGCGCTTGTTGGGAGGCAACCCAACCCATGTTTTTAATTGTTTGATGTTTTTATTTTATTTGTTTGTCTGTGTCATATATGCTTAATCATAGTTGTTTAATTTTCATGTTTCGAATAATTTGTGAAAATGCTTTATTTTGTTTTTAACCTCCTCTTAATTGCATATAAAGGTATTTTATAAAAAGATATGTGTAGGGAAATTTATATTTTGTTAAAAAGAACTAAATTCGAACAAGAAAACTTCACAATTCATGATTAGCATATATTCTATCTTGTTTGCGTGTCAATAATTGTGGATATGTTTTATGAGTTCCTATTTGTAATTCATTCCACAAGTATCATATCCTTTTGTTGCTTTGTCTTGTTTCTGTTTCTAAGTCTGGAATTACATCCAGTTGTGATTTTTGTTCGGTTTGATGCTTTGGTTTTTGTGTTTGTTGATTACAGGACAAGAAGATGATTTATATTTCTGGAGGGAAGCTTTCAACGTTCATCTTCTTGGAGGTAGATTTGACCATGTTGTCACATTATCCACGGTGAACGAATCAGGGGAGTATTAGTTTCTTTCATTCTTATTTATTTTTACTTTCACATCTTTTATCTAGAACATTGGGGACAATGTTCGGTTTATATGTAGGGAGGGTATATTAGAAATTATTACTCCACTTGGTTTTTGTTTTGTTTGATAGTGAATGTGTAATACAACTGAGAGAAATATTTGTTTGGGCAATTTTAGCACCAAATTTAAATTTTTGTGCAACATATAGGAGTGAAACTTTAGTCTTAATAAGCGTCCCATGGATAGGAATTGTATGACTAGCACAAAAACCATACCACGCAAAAATTTCCACCCCAAATATGTGAGGTTCGCCCTTAGATATTTAGGAAAAAGCATTCATTGTTGGTGCTTATGAGTGTACCGGTAGTATTTAGATTCTAGAACTTGTGATAGCGATACATCCCGAGACCGCTAGTGAGACTACATTGGTGTAATTAGGATTTACTACATGATAAGAGGTATTAGGATAACCCTTGTTCTACACCTGTAATATAATTACATTGACTTCATACGTCAAGTAATTCTCCCACACCTTTGCGTTGTACTCATTTTTAGTACATGATACCCCTAGTACACCCCTTCGAGCCTATCTTTTCATTTCTAACTTTAAGCATTTTACTTAAAGGAAGAATTTGTTTACAATCCACCCCAAATGTGCAACCAAATAGCCTTAGCCTTCCGTATATGCACTCATCTTTAGTGCATTATTGTTATTGGTTTAAACCCTTAGTTAATTATCTAATTGATTACATGGTTCCTAAGTCGAGTCATATCCTTGTACATATTGTTTTGGGACGATTGGGACGATTGGGTAAAGTACTTATGTTATGGAGTAATGGGAAGAACATCATTTATTACCCCCATATGTACGTTAATCTTAGAAGTACTCCAAGTGTTTTGATTATCTTGATTCGAGTCATTAGAATAGTTGATTGTAAATTATGTAAAAGTTTAAGTGTAGGGAGGAAACGAGCTCCCTTTGATATATTATTTTGGATGGTAGAGTAAAAGTGTATGAAAAAAAAAAGAAAAAAAAAATAGAAAAAGAAAAGAGAAAAACATACGGGTTACCATCCGTTTCTTTTATTTATGTTTAAGTCAAATAGTGTCTTGAAAATCAAAAAAGAGTTGTGGTTAGTTTAAGTTGAGTCGAGTCTTGGCTTAGCAACGCCTCATTGTACATGTAGTTAACTAAGACAATTGACTTGCCACCAGTAAAATATCCGTTTATCCAACAAAACCGTGTCTTCCATATCCCCTACACCTAACGTTATTACCCTTTAAAAGACCTCTTTGATAGCTTATCCTAGGTGCTTACGCCAAGTGGTGGAGGTTTGATCCTTTCCCAAGCCTACGGTAATTTATTTGCTATGACAGGTAGAGAGTGATATTTCTCCATTTCCAATTAAGACATATAAATTTACAACACCCGAGAGATGAGAGTATCCAAATACTTAATGTGAGGTGCTAGTGTATAATTTTCGTGCTTGTTTTGATTAAGGTGGAATGATCATTTGTTGTAATTACTTTTAAATTAGTGTTAAATGACCCCTAACTTGTATTTTTTTTTTTTTTTTTGTGGAAAAGCTCATTTGCTTGAGGACAAGCAAATCTCAAGTGTAGGGATATATGATAATGCAAAAAATGAACCGTTTTTAGGGAGCCATTTAAGCCCAGAATTGAATTTATTTGATCAAATATTGCCCTAAATCGTTCCTTTTGTGATTTTAGGTACTTTTGGAGTGAATTCTGGAAAAGGAAGCATTTTGAACCTTTTTGGAGCATAAAAGTGAAGAAAACGGCAAAATCTTAATTTTCCTTACTGGGAACAGTACCTGAAGGCGTCAAGAGCATTTTGATGACGCCGTCAAGAGTAAAAGTCGTGACGATCCAGAAGAAACGTGACGGCGTCACCCAAGGCCGTCACATGTTAACTTGTCAAAACTTACGCGCGGAGTAGCTGATATTGTTTTGGTCATAACTTTTGCATACGAACTCGGATTTAGGTGATTCAAAAGCCCACGTGAAGAGGACGAAGAGATCTACAATTTGGTGAAAAAATGGTCGTGATGCCGTCAAGAGTAACGGGCCGACACCGTCAAGATGGGCCGACATAAAATTAGCCTATAAATATAACATCATAACTTCACTTTTTGTAAGCCCTAAACCCTAAGGTCGATTCCTGGGTTTAGGTAGGTGTTTTTCCAGCAACTTAGAGGGTTTCAATCACTCCATAAACATCATGTATTGGTTTGAAGATTCTATCTCAACTATGTCTTTCATTATTATTGTTGATTGTCCTTCTTTGATTATGTTTTGTTAATTTACCTTGTGTCTACTTATGTTTATGTGAAACTTGTATATAATTGATTAGATCTTATTGATTCCTTGTTGATGTTTGTGTCTATCTTCATCAATTAGGGCGTGACACTTCGATAGATCTAATTGGTTTAGCTTATAATTCTTGATTCCTATTGTCTCTTGTTTGGTTGATTGTATTTAATGTTAGGCCTAAGAAAACTAGCAGATCTCCATTGTGTAATATGCTTGAACGTCTTAAGAAACATGAACCGATGTGTACTAGGTTTTTATGGTTGTATTTAATGCATGAGCGAATTCTAGTGACCCCATGTTAGGAGCTTCTTAGCCGGCTCGACATATGAGTGAAGTAGGAGCTTATAGGATTGGGGAAGTAAGTACGCCACCCCATGAATGGTATTAAGGAATACAACCCGTCAATTAAAGCAAGGTGTGACAATTCAATAGGTAGAATTGGTTAGCTAGCAAGGATTAATATATCATAGGTAGACATGCTTCACTTATCTTGTAGAACTCTAGTTTACTTTTCTTGTTAATTAGTTTAATTAGTAGCTTTTGGGTTAGTTGATTAGCAACTAATTCCGCCCCTCCTTCCAATACCCGAGATTTTTACTTGCTTTTCATAAAATATAAAAATACAAAAAGAATCATCCTTCACCTTTAGACCTAGTTAGACTAATTTCAATCCTAACGATACTATTCCTGAGTTGAACGATCAATCCCCCGGTACTTGTCACTATACTATACTACAACGATCAGGTACACTGCCTGGTGAGGGTTGTAAGCTTCTCGAGATCCCTCGAGAGGTAAAGCCTGGTGCAATTCCCACGCATCAAGTTTTTGGCGCCGCAGCCCGGGGAATAGTTATTGTTTAGGTTGAAATTTATTTTGATTAAGTCTACTCATTAGATTCCTTTTTAGTGAGATTTTTATTTTCTTTTTATTAGCTTTCTTGTAGTCTATCTTTTCTTTGTATATTTGTTTGTAGAAACCTTTCCATTGACTCTTTCGTTCACCATTATGGAGAATGCGAACCCACGATACTACCGACCACGAAACCCATTCTACCCTAATGACATCTTGATGTTCAAACAATATCGAGATGAACCCATATATGATGCATGGACTCGTTTTAAAATTTTACTCCGAATAGTCCCTCATCATAGTTTCACTTTAGCAGCCCTAACCCAAACCTTTTACTATCGTGTCAACCGATGTGACCAAATGTGCATTGAGGATTTTACCAATGGGGACTTTAGGGAATTAAATGTTGAAGAAGCATGGGATGCCATAGAAGATTGTGCCCAATATTATTATAGATTAGACAACCCGACAAACAATATAACAAATCAATTGACAACAAATCTGAAGGATCATGAAACAAGTTTGTTGGGGGATGAATATACTCATGTTGAGATACCTAGTTGGATGGAGCCTAATATCATAGTACAAAACAAACACATAGGTAATCTAGATACAATGGAGGATGAGGTGGATAATCCAAGCCCACAAAGTACCCCACAAGTCCTACCATCATTTGAGGCATATACACCGCCCGTGACTTACCCGGAAGAAGTAGTAGAGACTATAGGAACCTCAATTGAGGTAGAACCCTTCGACCAAGCACCACTAGAGGATATAGGTTTGAATACTTGTAGTGATAACCTTACTCCTAGTTCTAGGGAATTTCCTAATGTTGATAAACAAGAACCTCAACCTTTACACAACTTTCCATCCTTAGATATACATCTTGGAGACAAAAGAGGAACCGATCCAACCATCAACCAATATTATCCGGGTAGTTTTAGGATGAAGGATGCCATTCACTCACCCCCTTCACCTCACGTGGCATATTTCCACCCTAAGGGTGTGTATCGCTACTTCCACCCACACTTAATCCTAAGTGTAGAGAAAACCTCCCCTATTTTCGTTAAATAAGGGTAGAGTCAGGCTCGTGACTCGAACAAAAACAAGTGCTTGTTGGGAGGCAACACAACCCATGTTTTTAATTGTTTGATGTTTTTATTTTATTTGTTTGTCTGTGTCACATATGCTTAATCATAGTTGTTTAATTTTCATGTTTCGAATAATTTGTGAAAATGCTTTATTTTATTTTTAACCTCGTCTTAATTGCATATAAAGGTATTTTACAAAAAGATAAGTGTAGAGAAATTTATATTTTGTTAAAAAGAACTAAATTCGAACAAGAAAACTTCACAATTCATGATTAGCATATATTTTTTCTTGTCTGTGTGTCAATAATTGTGGATATGTTTTATGAGTTCCTATTTGTAATTCATTCCACAAGTATCCTATCCTTTTGTTGCTTTGTCTTGTTTCTATTTCTAAGTCTGGAATTACATCTAGTTGTGATTTTTGTTCGGTTTAATGCTTTGGTTTTTGTGTCTGTTGATTACACGACAAGAAGATGATTTATATTTCTGGAGGGAAGCTTTCAACGTTCATCTTCTTGGAAGTGGATTTGACCATATTGTCACATTATCCACGGTGAACGAATCAGGGGAGTATTAGTTTCTTTCATTCTTATTTATTTTTACTTTCACATCTTTTATCTAGAACATTGGGGACAATGTTCGGTTTAAGTGTAGGGAGGGTATATTAGAAACTATTACTCCACTTGGTTTTTGTTTTGTTTGATAGTGAATGTGTAATAAAACTGAGAGAAATATTTGTTAGGGCAATTTTAGCACCAAATTTAAATTTTTTTGTAACATATAGTAGTGAAACTTTAGTCTTAATAAGCGTCCCATGGATAGGAATTGTATGACTAGCACCAAAACGATACCACTCAAAAATTTCCACCCCAAATATGTGAGGTTCGCCTTTAGATCTTTAGGAAAAAGCATTCATTGTTGGTGCTTATGAGTGTACCGGTAGTATTTAGATTCTAGAACTTGTGATAGCGATGCATCCCGAGACCGCTAGTGAGACTACATTCGTGTAGTTAGGATTTACTACATGATAAGAGGCATTAAGATAACCCTTGTTCTACACCTGTAATATAATTACATTGACTTCATAGGTCAAGTAATTCTCCCACACCTTTGCGTTGTACTCATTTTTAGTACACGATACCCCTAGTACACCCCTATGAGCCTATCTTTTTGTTTCTAACTTTAAGCATTTTACTTAAAGGAAGAATTTGTTTACAATCCACCCCAAATGTGCAACCAAATCACCTTAGCCTTCCGTATATGCATTCATCTTTAGTGCATTATTGTTATTTGTTTAAATCCTTAGTTAATTGTCTAATTGATTACATGTTTGCTAAGTCGAGTCATATCCTTGTACATATTGTTTTGGGACGATTGGGACTCATGGGTAAAGTACTTATGTTATGGAATAATGGGGAAGAACATCATTTATTACCCCCATATATACGTTAATCTTAGAAGTACTCCAAGTGTTTTGATTATCTTGATTCGAGTTATTAGAATAATTGATTGTAAAGTATGTAAAAGTTTAAGTGTAGGGAGGAAACGAGCTCCCTTTGATATATTATTTTGGATGGTAGAGTAAAAGTGTATGAAAAAAAAAAAAAAAAAAAAAAAAAAGAAAAGAGAAAAACATACGGGCTACCATCCGTTTCTTTTATTTATGTTTAAGTCAAATAGTGTCTTGAAAATCAAAAAAGAGTTGTGGTTAGTTTAAGTTGAGTCGAGTCTTGGCTTAGCAACGCCTCATTGTACATGTAGTTAACTAAGACAATTGACTTATCACCAGTAAAATATCCGTTTATCCAACAAAACCGTGTCTTCCATATCCCCTACACCTAACGTTATAACCCTTTAAAAGACCTCTTTGATAGCTTATCCTAGGTGCTTACGCCAAGTGGTGGAGGTTTGATCCTTTCCCAAGCCTATGGTAATTTATTTGCTATGACAGGTAGAGAGTGATATTTCTCCATTTCCAATTATGACATATAAATTTACAACACCCGAGAGATGAGAGTATCCAAATACTTAATGTGAGGTGCTAGTGTATAATTTCCGTGCTTGTTTTGATTAAGGTGAAATGATCATTTGTTATAATTACTTTTATATTAGTGTTAAATGACCTCTAACTTGTATTTTTTTTTTGTGGAAAAGCTCATTTGCTTGAGGACAAGCAAATCTCATGTGTAGGTGTTAGCATTAGAAGTGTTGATCATTTATGTAATCAAAGGGAGATCTCAATGATCGTCCCTTAGGGGGAGATTGTTAGCATTAAAAGTGACGATCATTATTGAGTCGACAAGTATTGTAATAGTTAAGTATATTGGGCTATGGACTTGGTGCTTATTAAGTATATCATGTAAGCCTTTATTAGAAAATGTAAACCAAGCCCATTAGACAAAGCCCATGGAAAGCCTTTTAGGGCATGATGTATCTTACTATTTAAACACCTCAAAGGCTCATTTGAGGTGTGTGCTTGTGTGTGTATTTGTGTGTGTTTTATTAATAAAAGCTCTCTTCATCTTATTCTCTCTTTATATATTTACACCATACATATACATACATCAAGTCACCATCTTCTCTTCATCTTTACTTCATCTAGTGCTTATATTTGTGTTAAAGTTGATATACCTAAGGTCTTACAAGTGGTATCAATCGCCTAACAATGATTTAGGAGTGTGTGGAAATCGTTTTCATCAAACTTTCTCTTTAAAAATTTCGTTTTTTATGTAAAACGTGTACTTTTCATTAAAAAGTTTTGATTTTTACGTGTTTTAGTGTTAAAGTTGTTGTTTTTATTGAAGCTTTAGTGATTCTAAGTGTTTTGGGAAAGATTTGATCATTAGAAACAAGTGGAAAAAGAGTTTTTGGTTGAAAAAATCGAATTTTTGAAGTTTTCTGGTCACCTTACACGTAAGTTTTGAGTATAGTACAAGAAACAGCTGTCTACAGTACTTCCTACGCATAACTTGTGGTCAAAACCCTTTTCCTACGCGTAACTCTGGTCAAAACCCTCTTCTTACACATAACTTTGGTTTTTTACGCGTTAGATTGAGATCCTACGCTTAACATTGGTTTTCTACGCACAAGTTGAGATTATACGCATAAGATCTTACGCCTAATATTGTTTACGCGTAAGTTTCAGAATTCTACGCATAACTTCATCAAAGGTCTTCTCTTCGTGCTACGGTGACTCAGTACTTCCCTGACTTGGACAAGTTTGTGGAATACTTCGACACGGGATATCTTTCAAGCTTGGATAAGTTTGAGAGATCAATTTGGTTGAAAAAACCTTACGCGTAACATTCTTACGCATAAACTCTAAGTTTACGCGTAACATCAAAGTCTACGCATAAACAATATTGTTTACGCATAACTTAGATCTTACGCATAACTTAAAGGTTACGCATAACATCTTACGCGTAAGATTATTCAAAGTTTACGCGTAAGATTCAAGGTTTACGCGTAAGATTTTGACTTTTTGACAACCAAACTTCAAACGGCCATAACTTTTGAACCGTAACTCCGTTTTCGACGAATCAGCTGTCAAAACGACCGCGAGACCGAGAAGAAGGACACGTTGAATCATCTAAAGATCATTCAAGCCCAGCTTTGAGGCCCAAATCCACTCCGAACGGAAGTTATTGAGGTTTTAAGGTTTTAGATCAAATTTTTCACCATAAAAACTTGCATCAACTTACACTAAACACAACTCCTACTTCGTTGGAACGATCCAAGATCAACTTTATCACACATCAGAACCTAATGGAAATGAAAATGCAAATCAAAGAGAGAGATTCAAAGAAAGTGTTTACAGTGTTCAAGTCATATGTAGAGAAGATCATCAATATTTATGGCTTAGAAGTAAGTTTCGATGAGGCATTTGAATACTACGTCAGAGACCGATTTCATTATTTCAAAGAAGAACTCATCCAAAACCTGAATCAACTTGAAAAGCTTCTTAATGAAGAAGAACTTCATACGCATAACTGCAAAGAATCTCTTAAAGTCATCCAAACTCAGTTTCAGAGAATATTTAACCCTTGGATAATGAACCAGACAGTGTTTATCGATGCGTTTTATAGAAAATTTTGGGTAAGCTATTCTACCTTCAGAACTCAATGCATAAATCAAATGGATGAACTCGAAAAGATACTTGATGCTGAGGAAGCTGAGTTAAATGAAATTGAGAAGCTGAAACGGGAAAGAGAGCAGATTGAAAAGGATATGCAGTTAAAAGAAAGAGAGCTAATTGAAAGAGAGATGCAGTTAAAGGAAACAGAGGTGATTGAGAAAGAGACAAAGAAAGATTTTCAAACAGAAGAGGAAACGGTCAATGAGGGTGATGCATCAGATGATAGTTTGGTTTTCACGGGAAGTGATTCATCTTCAGAACAGCAGGTTGAAAGCAGCAGTCCTAGCTATGATTCAGATACTGATGGTACACAAAGGAATGAAGCTGTTTGGGACACTGAAGATGATCATATCAGACCTTCATTAGACACAGAGATATTGGATACGGTACAACATTCACATGCTCATGATAATGTTGATATATTTGAGAATATGTTTGTTCATGATCAGACACATCCTGCGCATCCTGAGTCTGTTAGTGACACTTATGTGGTGCATCAAAATGATAGTAATATCACTTTTGATACTCCAGATATGGATCCTAATAGAGGTGAGCCTGCCCAGGATGGATCTTCTTATGAACAAGATCGTGCCTTATTTGCTTCATTAATCAATAATTTCAAACAAGAACTTGAGAAGTGCCAAAACGACAATCGTGAAGCTAAGCAAGCGAATGTCTTTTTAAACAAAGAGCTTGAGAGATTTAAAGAAATGGAAAAACGTTTTGAAAATGCAACAACAAGAAATGCTGAACTTGAAATTGAAATCTCAAACCTTAAATCTCACGCTCAAAAGTTTGAAATGTATGGAGAGTCTGTTAAACCACTTTTCAAAAGAAATGAAGAACTTGAAGTTGGTTATAGAGAAGCTGTTCTTCGTGAAAAACGTTCCATTCAAAATCTGGATACTCAAATGGTTGTTAACAACAGAAAGGTTCAAGCGCTTTTAAAAGAGAACAATGATTTAAAAAGTGAAAATTCAAAGCTTCAGAAAACCACATCAAATTTTGAGATTGTTAACACAAAACTTGAGAATGAAAACCAAGAGTTTTTGAAACGAACAAACGATCTTGAAAACAAACTTCGAAAATTGGGACAGACTTCTCAGACTATCAACATGCTGCCTACTAAAGATGAGGAGGTTGAGAAACAAACATCTGGGATTGGTTTTGTGAATAATGCTAATGTGGAAAATGGAAAACCGTGTTTTTTAAACAAAGTGAAAAAGCTGACACCTATTTTGTACAACGCTGAAGATATGGGAAAAGAATTGTCAGATGATCTTTTGTTTGAGTCTCAAGATATTTTAAAATCTGAAGAGGAAAAACGTTTGAAAGTAAAACAAACAAAAAACCCACTCTCATACCACGTCTTTGTGTATGGTTGTCTACAATTGACAGATATACCAAAAGAACCTTTCAAAAGAAAAGACACTAATGTGAAGAGATTTTTCAAAGAAGCTCAACTTGCTACCTATGATGCTAAGTTATGGCAAAATAGAGCAAGGAAACAATTTTGTAATCTTAAACATCACATTGAGCAAACGTTAAAAGTCATTTGGTTTAAGCAAGAAAACATCACAAACAACGTTTTCTCTAATCCTCTTTCATCAGATGTACGCCTTAACTTAGAAATAAAAAAGATTTTGAAAGATGAGATTGAACCTCGTGTGAAAGATATCAATTTATGTTTTGAGTACTTTGAAAAATATCTTGTAACTGAAATGAGAGAAGATCTAAAGTACGTTCACTCTCTGGAAGACGAATTTGATGAAAAATGCTTAATTCTAGACATTCAAAAAGAATTTTTCACAAATCAAATAGAGTCGTTCAAGTCAGTATCTGTCAGCCATGAGTATGAGAATGTGCATTTTGAACAAACATCTTCTTTGAAATCTGAAAATCTGTGTCTCAAAAAGAAAATCACCGAGCTTTCAAAAGAAGCAACTGATGTCAAAGCAGAATTGTCAAAAAGAACTGCTCACTTTGAGAAACATCTTGCAATACTCGAAGCACAAAGTATCTCTTTCCAACTTAAACTGCAAGAGAAGAATGAGAAAATGTCTTCTGAAAACTCTTTGACATCAGTGCTTAAAGAAAAAGAAAAGATTTTTGAAGAAAAATGTGATGATACCAATATCAAGTTTGATTTTGACGAATTTGATACAAAAAATCTTGAATTGGAACATGCTGTGGCATCATTACAAAAAGAAAATGAGCATTTGAAACAGACTTACAAAAACTTGTTTGATTCAATCAAGCGGTCAAGAGTTCAGAATCAAACTTTAAACAAATCTGACTCTCAGATCACACCAAATCATCTTTTTGAAAAAGAAAAGTCTGTGCTTCAAAAGAAAATTGTTGAATTGGAAAAAACGATTGCACAACAAACCAAGGATTTTGGTGATGCCAAAAATGATTTTTCAATCAAAACAGACAAATATGAAAAATATTTTGCACATCTTGAAAATCAAAATGCTTCTTTGCAAGAAAAACTGGCATCATCAGATAATGTTTCTCTTCAAAAAGATTACAATGATTTGAGAACGTCATACAATGCCCTAAAAGCAAAGTTCGATGTTCTTAACCGGTCAAAAGGAAAATCTCAAGTTTCAAACGAGTCTAAACCACAAGTAAGTGTTTCAGAGAAGGTTTACACGGGTGAATCTTCCAAACCGTTTTCGAAAAAGGTTTCTCAGTTTACAACCTATTCTTTGCAAAAAGGAAGGAAGTTTTCAAAGAGACCTAATTTTTCTGAAACACTTACTCCTCAAACGGTTTCAAATGCAAGTGCTCTAAAAGAACAGAATCAAGTTTTTCAAACTCCATACTCTCGTTTTACTCCGATAAAGCCAGTGTGGAAACCAAAGCAAAGTCGTTCAAAACATTTGAATTATTCATACTCTGAAATGCTTCCGCTACAACAAAGGAATGGCTATGCTTTGAAAAATCCCAATTCTGGAAGGTTTCCATTCATCTCAAAAACGAATTTTCGAAATGAAACGCCGAGTTTCAACAATGGATGGAGAACTTCTTATTCAAGTTTTAAAACTCCAAGAGAGACACCGAGTTTCTCAAACAACTTTCAAAAGCAAAAGAGTTTTAAATCACCGTTGATTCCACGATCTTTATTTCAAAATGAAACACCAGTTTTCAGTCCTCGTTGGAATTCAACTTCTTTGTCTCGGATTGACACAACTTTCAAATGGATTTCAAAATATGGTAAACCCGTTGGCGCCATGCTTAAATGGGTTCCAAAAGTTGTTGTCTAATCCAAAAACATAATGACTTCTTAGTATTTCAGCTAAGGACTCGTTCTTCAAAGAAAGGAAAGTGCTTAAATCAAAACAAAGGTTTTACATATTCTTTGAGCACTTATCCTAAAAACATTATGGCTTATGCACACATAACAGTGTATAACCCGCGATTTTCAAAGAAAGGACCATGTTGTACATTTATGTGCGACAATCCTCAAAGATAAAAAGACTTCTCTCCAAAAATCTTATCAAAGTCTTCTTAATTTTTTTTTAGCAAAATATTGAAAAATGTTTCAAAAGGTTTTCAAAACTTTTTAGCTCAAGATATTACTCCCTCAAATCCTTAAAAGCCTTAATTTAATCAAAATGTTCTATTTTTTAGGGGGAGTAATATAAAGTGGTTCCAAAAAGATCATGCTTAAAGGAAACAAATACGGAATTAACAAACATCCGTTTCTCCCATAAGCTATCCAAAAAGAAAAGGTTTTAATCAATTGGTATCAAAAATACCATGGATATGCTATTTTTGAGGGGGAGAAGACGTGATTAAAATGTGATCGTCCTGAATCTCGTGCGAGCTCGACTCAGAAATGACCCAAGAATTGACGAAACAACAAAAAGGTCAGTAATCGAAAAGACTTATCCTCGACGGGTAATAACATCAAGTTAGTTACTAGAGCTAGTTGTCACCTAAAAGCTGACAATGGAACTCCTTAACTAGCCACGTAAGCGTGTCTCGAAAAGGATTTGTCTTAGTAGAAATGTACCGTTTCGAGAAACTTTCTGTGGATATGACCAGGCCGGGTAATAACTTCAAGCTAGTCTAACTAGTGATGTAAGCGTGTCTCGAATCGGTTGTGTTCATTGAAAGTGAATCAATTCAAAAGTGCAAACTCCTCACGCATGTGCAAATTTCTTAAAAATCCATGAGCACATGTGAAGGGGGAGTCCTTCAAATGAAATGCAAAACTCTCGAAGTGTTAACAAAGTATGTTTTTTTATCATAAACACTTTGAGAGATTTTCACAAATGGTTTGATGGCAACAATAGGATAGTCATGAAGTTATAAGGTGACTAAGGTTAGGAAAAACCGTCCTATGATCCGCCAGAGCCGGAGGGATCTACCCAAGGACAATTCCAATAGAATAGAATTAGAAGTCCTTAGGTATGATTGAAAAAAGGAGAAAATGAGAAAGGAGAAAGAAGGGGTTGAAGAATCAAAAAGAAAAGCAAATGAAAAGGGTGAAAAGAAATAGCCCTCCATATGTTCAACCTTAGGGCAGACACCGGGTTCAACTCATATGCTACTGGCTGTTACTAAGGTGACACCGGTATTGAAGACAAGACGTCATGGACCCAGTGACGCACTGCACTTAACCTTCTAGCCACTCAAGTTCTCTCAAAAGAGCTTGTTTCATTCTCACGGGACTTATCTCTTAGAGATGGTTGATATTGAAGCAGGAGACCCCTCCCTAGTCTCCGCATAGGAAAACTATATGTGCACTTATCGAGTCTAGAGCCATGAGATACATCAAAAGATCTCTTAGGATACACTTCCTATGATTACACTTGTGTTCGCCAAAAAGGACACAAGTTGTAAGAGTCCTTATGAGATCTACGGATCTTGCCTTATCTATCATGATGGTTACTATGTCTCAAACGGTCTACAGTTGTGGGGTGATCTCCAGCAACTCACCTGAATCATTGATGTACTTTGGTGGATCTAGTAAGCCCTCTCGGGGGTATCTGGTTCAGGAACGGCCTTGGCAAGGGTTAGAGAGAGTTTTCACACTATGCTGTTAACGATCTCTAATTCCGAACCTGTAAGTACCGGATGCTTTATTGCTAACTGTTTTATGCAGGTACTGATGAATGTTCCTTGGAGAAAGACCGTTACCATCACTCAAAGATCCACATGCTCATACCCTGCAAAGCTCTCTTCAAAGATTAAAGCAAAGCAAAGTTCAGAACGTTTCTAAGTCAAAATCAAAGAATCTACATACTAAAGAAACAAAGATTAAAGTCAAAGAAAAGAGAACTTCGCAAAGATTCAATGTCAAACAAAGTATGAGCATGTTGGAAAAGACGTTAAGACAACAGAGTAAAGATGTTGATCAAAGGGAAGAACAACCAATCGACATTATTCAAAGATCACAGAGCATGATTGGAACAAAGAATCTAGCAAAGCTATTACACAAAGACTCAAAGTTCAAAGAGAACAAACTTCAAAGATCAAAGATCAAGGTCACGAAAGAGAGATCTCAATGATCACCCTTAGGGGGAGATTGTTACCATTAGAAGTGTTGATCATTTATGTAATCAAAGGGAGATCTCAATGATCGTCCCTTAGGGGGAGATTGTTAGCATTAAAAGTGACGATCATTATTGAGTCGACAAGTATTGTAATAGTTAAGTATATTGGGCTATGGACTTGGTGCTTATTAAGTATATCATGTAAGCCTTTATTAGAAAATGTAAACCAAGCCCATTAGACAAAGCCCATGGAAAGCCTTTTAGGGCATGATGTATCTTACTATTTAAACACCTCAAAGGCTCATTTGAGGTGTGTGCTTGTGTGTGTATTTGTGTGTGTTTTATTAATAAAAGCTCTCTTCATCTTATTCTCTCTTTATATATTTACACCATACATATACATACATCAAGTCACCATCTTCTCTTCATCTTTACTTCATCTAGTGCTTATATTTGTGTTAAAGTTGATATACCTAAGGTCTTACAGTAGGGATATATGATAAGGCGAAAAATGAACCATTTTTAGGGGGTCATTTAAACCCGGAATTGAATTTATTTGATCAAATATTGCCCTAAATCGTTCCTTTTGTGATTTTAGGTACTTTTGGAGTGAATTCTGGAAAAGGAATCATTTTGGACGTTTTTGGAGAATAAAAGTAAAGAAAATGGCAAAGTCTTAATTTTCCTTGCTGGGAACAGTACCTGACGGCGTCAAGAGCATTTTGATGACGCCGTCAAGAGTAAAAGTGGTGACGATCCAGAAGAAACGTGACGGCGTCACCCAAGGCCGTCACGTGTTAACTTGTCAAAACTTGCACGTGGAGTAGCTGATATTGTTTTGGTCATAACTTTTGTATACGAACTCGGATTTAGGTGATTCAAAAGCCCACGCGAAGAGGACGAAGAGATCTAAAATTTGGTGAAAAAATGGTCATGATGCCATCAAGAGTAACGGGCTGACGCCGTCAAGATGGACCGACAGAAAATTAGCCTATAAATATAACATCATAACTTCACATTTTGTAAGCCCTAAACCCTAAGGTCGATTCCTGGGTTTAGGTAGGTGTTTTTCCAGCAACTTAGAGGGTTTCAATCACTCCATAAACATCATGTATTGGTTTGATGATTCTATCTCAACTATGTCTTTCATTATTATTGTTGATTGTCCTTCTTTGATTATGTTTTGTTAATTTACCTTGTGTTTACTTATGTTTATGTGAAACTTGTATATAATTGATTAGATCTTATTGATTCCTTGTTGATGTTTGTGTCTATCTTCATCAATTAGGGCGTGACACTTCGATAGATCTAATTGGTTTAGCTTATAATTCTTGATTCCTATTGGCTCTTGTTTGGTTGATTGTATTCAATGTTAGGCTTAAGAAAACTGGCAGATCTCCATTGTGTAACATGCTTGAACGTCTTAAGAAACATGAACCGATGCGTACTAGGTTTTTATGGTTGTATTTAATGCATGAGCGAATTCTAGTGACCCCATGTTAGGAGCTTCTTAGCCGGCTCGACATAGGAGTGAAGTAGGAGCTTATAGGATTGGGGAAGTAAGTACGCCACCCCATGAATGGTATTAAGGAACACAACCCGTCAATTAAAGCAAGGTGTGACAATTCAATAGGTAGAATTGGATAGCTAGCAAGGAGTAACATATCATAGGTAGACATGCTTCACTTATCTTGTAGAACTCTAGTTTACTTTTCTTGTTAATTAGTTTAATTAGTAGCTTTTGGGTTAGTTGATTAGCAACTAATTCCGCCCCTCCTTCCGATACCCGAGATTTCTACTTGCTTTTCATAAAATATAAAAATACAAAAAGAATCATCCTTCACCTTTAGACCTAGTTAGATTAATTTCAATCCTAACGACACTATTCCTGAGTTGAACGATCAATCCCCCGGTACTTGTCACTATACTATACTACAACGATCAGGTACACTGCCTGGTGGGGGTTGTAAGCTTCTCGAGATCCTTCGAGAGGTAAAGCCTGGTGCAATTCCCACGCATCACGTCTCTTTGGTTATGTTCTTTCCTTTACTCTTTATTTTACTTGTTTCATACATTTACATCTAGTTGATTAGATATCACATAATTAGCAAATCTAAAAATTTATAAAAGGAACATAAACGGATCTAAAAGAAGCAAAAGCTTTTAAAGAATAATTATAAATGGTGAAACTATTCAACCCTCATTCTAGTTTCTACAAGTTTGATATCAAGCTCAAAGGCTGTGTTAGGAAGTAATTTTTATTTGTAGTTCATAAGATTGGCATGTCATCTTATGTTGTTATTTGGTTGTTCTAGTTGGTTGTAGCTAGTTGTTCATTTATGGCCTGTCATAAATGATCTAGTGGTAATTCAAGCGACTGCTTGAGATTAATGTGGTATTTCAGCCACATTCCATTGTACTTTAAATGGTTTTTTGGAGTAATATATTTACCAGGGTGAAAAATTCATTTTACAAAAAAAAAATTATGTGCCATTCTGGAAAATAATAGTATTAGTAGCTTCTTTAAAGGGAAAAAAGTGTGGACTTGAACAACCACCCAAACAACTAAAACATCATAAAACATGACCTTAAACCTTATGAAAGCGTTACAAATAAGCAAAAACATAAGGAGCTAGGAAGCAACGTGTTGCAGCGACACAAAAAGAACAACATTTTCGCAAAGTGTTTGTTTTTGTTGTAGGTAACAACCATTAGGAAAAGTAAGTGTTAACAACTATTTTACACCCAAAAGTTGTCCAAATTGAAGAACTATGTATTCTATATTCAACAACAGAAACTTTCATACTATACACCTATTAACTATCGATGAATACCTGATCAAAGTTGAGTACGCCTATAATTATGTCCAAAACAAATCAACTTCCAACAGAGAGAATAAACATACAACTATATTCATTCTCGATGCCACATCATGTATTCATGTGTTTCTTGGTAGAAGTATCACTTGGTAAGTATTTTCTTGAAAGAAGTAAGCACTCATTAATATATTCAAAGCTGCAAGTAGACACAACATAAATAATCATAATATAAATAAATCACCTAATGCTTTTTAAAACTAATGATGTGATGATCTTACTGATAATTTAAGATAATGTGGTATAGCCTGAAAGTGTAGGTTCAACCACAACCTAAATTATAGTGCACGTGTTAGTTTTTATGTTGAGTTTGCACTTCTGCTCTCTTCATAAAATCTTTATATTCTCAATAACCATCTTCAAAGAACAATATAGATACCTTTTTTTTTTTACCATAAGTTTAAATGGAAACACAACCTGGTTCTTTATACTCAGATCAGTTTAGAATTTGAATGAAACAAAGTATAGAGGTCAAAAGGGGGTTCGATGGTTAACATGTCAAAATGGGTAGCTTTAGGTACAGGTTTAGTTGAACTTAAACCTTTGGTCTAGACGTGTTTAGTTCTCTATAGATAATTAGTACGTCAAATATAATAAAACTTATATTTCTTTAATAATGATCCATCAGTCTCGAATTGTGTATCTAGATGAAACAAGGATTCATGGTATTTATTTTTCTTCTGACTTGGTTACAAAATTACATACCATCTCCTCCAAGGCTCCAAGCCTCAATCTAAAGTAAGAGTTTATAAGGCTTTACAGGACTTATAGCTGACTCACATCTTGAGATGATCTCACTTCTCGTTTTCTCGCTCAATTTTCCCACCGGGGAGAATTACCAAGCTAAGGAAT
Organism: Artemisia argyi; assembly: GCA_030686995.1. Classification (NCBI taxonomy): domain Eukaryota; kingdom Viridiplantae; phylum Streptophyta; class Magnoliopsida; order Asterales; family Asteraceae; genus Artemisia; species Artemisia argyi. The sequence goes on along the minus strand of CM060709.1, from coordinate 76,829,185 downwards.
CACATCTTGAAGGCTTTACAGGACTTATAGCTCAATTTTTCCAACAACTTCTAGGAGAAACTCTTTATGAAGTGTGGACTCGTTTCAAGGACTTACTCCAAAAAGTCCCTCATCATGGCATTGATCTTTAGCTTCAAGTCCAAATCTTTTACGATCATGTCAATCAATCCACAAGGCAAACCATTGACCAAGTGGCCGGTGGTAAGCTAAGTGATAAGAATGTGGAAGAATCATGGGGAATCATAGAAGATCTTGCTCTCTATGACAACGAATGTTGGAATGACCCCCGAGAATTGAGCAAAACGGTCAAGGCAATATCCTTGCCTTCGAATAACTCAAGCATTCCCGACCATACGATCATGGAACTTAAAGACCAAGTCAAGTTTCTCATGAAGTCCTACGAAGCTCCTAAACCTTCAAGCCAAGTGACCAAGATCAATTCTTCATGTGAATTATGTAGTGGTCCCCATGACACTCGTGATTGCATGGAACTCCCCGAACAAGCTTTTGTGGATTACGCATCCTCGCATACCGACGAAGCGGGAGACAAGTGATTCACTTTCAAACCCGAGCAAAACACTTATGGTGATTCGTACAACCCGTCTTGGAAAAATCACCCCAACTTTAGGTGGAAACCAAACCAAAGTTCTTCTCAAAACAATTCTTCCAATCCACCTAATCGTTTCCAATCAAATGGTTTGTCCTCGAATCGTACCTTCAACAATGATCCTTCTAACAATTCAAACAATTTTGAAAGGTTAATGTCTAATTTTATGGCATCTTAAGAAGCTCGTTTAACCAAGTTTGAAGCCGATTTTAACCAACAACAAATTGAGATGACCAATAAAATTGACAATTTGATAAAGGCTCTTAACAACCAAGCTAGAATAACCCCGTCGAGTAAAGTCGTTAGAAACATAAGTGGGGAAAGTGAGGTTAAGGATCCTTCATCCTCCAAGCATGTTCACTTTGTCAACGCCATTACTCTAAAACCACCAAATAGGAGTAGTAAGGAAGACGATCTGGATATGGTTGAGATTGAACGTGATCCTAAGGAGAAATTAGGAATGATGACAATGAGAAAGTGGAAGAAGTAGATGATGATTACTTCAACAAGTTTCCCACAAAGGATGAACGTGCATACCATAAGTATTTATTAGAAGAGCATAAAACACCATATTGCATAAATTCACCAATCATAAAAGCGGGGGATCCATCTAACTTGAACATATCATGTAACATAGAGCGTGCATTTGGAAGGCTTACATTGACCTTAGATCCCCCATAAAAATTATGACTAGGATCCTCCACAATTAGATAATGAAAAAGCAACTTGGACCTAGCAAATATCCCAACACGGGTAGGGTAAGTAATTTTGTTGGCAGAGTTAAGGGAATGCACGTATATGTAGAAAACTTCACATATATCACCGATTTATTGATTGTAGAAGATATTAGTCCGGTGATTGATAGTTGTTTATCCCAAGTAGTATTAGGAAAGCTATTTGTGGAGGTTTCTAGAATGACTTATGACCCATCACTAGGGATAGTTAGGTTTACAGATGAAACATAAAACTTAAAATTACAATAATTAAACTAATAAACAAGAAAAGTAAATTGGTGAACTTCTTATGATATGGAAAAACGTGTTCACTTAGATAAAGTTACTCCCTAGTTATCCCCTACTGATTTGTTGAATTGTCACGTCCTTGTTTTAGTTGAAGCGTTGTATTCCTTAATATCGGTCGTAGGGAGGTGCCGAAGTCCCCAACTCTATGAACATTAGTCTCCCCTAAAAACCTTAAAGTCTATTAAGTTTTCTAGGATCTAAAAGCCGCAATTCATGCAATAAATACAACGAGGAAAACCAATAGTGCACTATACGGTTGCGCTTCTAAGACGTTCAAGCTAGTTACATATAAGAGGTCAGCCCTTTCTCTCACCTCCACCTCGCTGGAAAACACCGCCGACGGACGTCATCGAAAAATATTCCAGCCAAACCCAAAAACTTCCCAAAACGTAGATCGAGACCCCCTTATCCTTTCTGGAGCATTTGAGCTCGGTTGGAGCCCGTTTGAACCCGTACACCGTACACCGCCGCTTCACCCACCTCTATTTCTCTCTCAGTAAAACCCTCACGCACCCCTCACTCCTTTTATTTTTAATGAAAACCAAAACCTTAACCCTAAATTTTTTATAAAATCGTTTTTATCATAAAACTTGTGTTAAAACCTTTTGTTTTTATTCAAAAACGTGTTGATCCATTTGGTTTGACCTCGACTCGGTCCGAGTCACTCAACCCAGCCAAGTCAACTCGCGAGTCGAGTTGACTCGAGGTGAGTTATTGTTGGTTTTGATATTTTTGGTCTTGCCTTGGTATGGTTCTTTTGGTTGTAGCTCGGTCTGGATTTTTGGATTTGTATTGGTGTTGTTTTGATTCGGCCGAAGGTTAAGACCCACGTAGGGTTGACCCGTGACTCGAGGTGAGTCAAGACGAAGCTTAGAATAGGTTTGGTTTTGTTTATGTTGAAGTTTGATGGATTTGGTCTATGTTTGGTCTTGGCTGAGGGATATGACTCGTGTGAGTCGAGCCATGACTTGTGGTGAGTCATGGCGTGGGGATTGATTAGTGGTTATCTTTGTTTGTGGTTTTGTTTGGATTTAGTTTGATTCGGTTTAGGTTAGGTCATAGGTTCGAAAAAGGTCAAACCGTGACTCACGGGGAGTCACGACAAGTGCCGAGTTATTTGGTTTTAGTAGCGAGTCATTTGATATTAGTTTGTCATTTTTATTGTTTTGTTACTTATTTAATTATTTGTTTATCGATTGGTGTTTCAGATAAATATTGAAGGGAATTGATTTGGATTTAGGATTGGACTTGGATTAATAACCTATGCTTGGATGAGGATTGGACATTATTGGATTTACGGATTAGTCGATGGACCTTATGGACACTTTTGGTACTTGAGACGGAAGAGTATGTTAGACTCATAAGAGTTTGACATATTTGGACCCGAACATACACAAAATGGTCGATAAACTTGATAACTAATATATAAAAAATATTATACTTCAAAATTAGCAAAATCACTCTTTTTTTCGGTCATTTTATTGTTCTTTCATTTTTAAGTAATACTCGAGAACACAACTTTTTATGTTTTTCTTTATTTTCTTTCCTTTTTTTCGTTAAGTAAGTAATACTCGAGAACACAACTTTTTATGTTTTTCTTTCTTTTATTTCATTAAGTGATACTCGAGAACACAATAAAATTGTATTTCTATTTTCAAATTATACATAATTTAAGAAAAATAAAACTATTACAATATTTATTGGGAAAAAATTTACATGAACTTGTAAAAACAATTTTGAAAGTAACCTTAAAAAAGCAAAACCAAAAGTGAAGGCATAACTTGAAAACCTAATTGTTTTTTCAAGAAAATTGGAACCTAGACTTTACTATGTTTGCACTTTGGTTACATTTTCACTAGTTAAAAAACAAAACCCTAAAAAGGGTTGAACCAATTCGCCGCCTGATTAACCAAACTCCATTATATACTACTTCTTACTTTGTTACATACATACATACATATAAACTCAACAACAAAACCAAACTAAAAACAAACCAACCAGACCCTCTATCAGTCTTTGTTATCTTTCTTTGCAACCCTTTTACTGTTTTTTCAATCTCATGTTTAAACAGTGACACAAAAGTTGCTAAACAATATATGTTTCTTGATCATCCTTTTTTTTTTGAACTAATGAATATGTTTTAGTTAGTTTTAGATCATCTTTTTGTTAAAGTTTTGATTTTTATTAGCTAAAAAGTAGTTTTTTTTTTAATCTGGGTGTTTTTATTTTTTTTTATTTCTGTGTATGTGATCAAGATTTGATTTTTATTAGCTAAACGTACTTATTTCTTGGTGTTTTCATTTGGGTTGTGATTAATTAGACTAAAAAGGTGTTTAGCTTATCTGGGCAGTTTTTTTTGGAGGTTATTATAGGTTTAGTGTTTAGTTAGGGTTTATGCACATATAGTTTTTATCTGTAGAAATGTTGTCTGAAATGAGTAGGAGGCAGATTATCGGGGAGGGTTCTTTTGGGGATGAGTTAGAGAAGGAGATAGGTATGTTGCTTCATGAGCAAAGGCGCGAAGCCGATGATCAGGAAAAGGAGTTGAATATGTATAGAAGTGGTTCAGCTCCACCGACTGTAGAGGGTTCGTTAAGTGCAGTAGGTGGATTGTTTGGAAATAGTAATAAGAATAATAATGGTGGGAATGATAGTTTAGTGTTTTCGGAGTTTGCTGGTGGTAATGGTTTTATGTCTGAGGAAGAACTTAGGGCTGACCCTGCTTATTTGTCATACTATTACTCGAATGTTAATTTGAACCCTAGGTTGCCACCACCGTTGAAGTCGAAAGAGGATTGGCGGTTTAGTCAACGATTGAAGGGTGGTGGCGGCGGTGGTGGTGGTGGTGGTGGGGTTGGTTTAGGAGGGATCGGAGATAGGAGGAAAGCTAACCGTGCTGAAGGTGGTGGTGCTGGCGTCTCTCTTTTTTCGATGCCGCCTGGTTTTAACTCCAAGAAGCAGGAGACTGAGAATCCTGAGGCGGATAATGTTAAGGTTTCGGCTGAGTGGGGCGGTGATGGACTAATTGGGTTGCCTGGTTTAGGACTAGGTAGCAAACAGAAGAGCCTTGCTGAGATTTTTCAGGTGATTTTTTGCTTTGATTTATATGAACTATATGTTAGTAGACTTTTAGTTTATACCCCGTGTTTATAAAACATTGCTTAATATCGTTGAATAATGAATATCTTGCTTTTTGGTTTTGATGGTTGAGGGTGTGTTTGGATGTGCAATTAAACTATTTATTGATTTGAGAAGCATTGTTTTATATCATTGGATGGTGATTAGTTGCTTGTTTGTAAATGTAGACTTATAATTGTTTAATGCTAGTTATCAAGATCTAGAGGGTGTTTGTATTGTGCGGAATTTAATTATGATATAAGGTAGGAAGTTGCTGTAAGAAAACTATCAATAGTTGCCTCACTTGCTCATTATGCTAAGTTTGTGATTTATTTTGTTTTGAGTTTTACATTATACCGCCTTTCTGTCATGAATGTTTAATAGTTTAAATCTGAGATGCCCAGCCATTTAGTAATCCTCCTTTGGGTCACCAACACACATACCATTTTTTGCTGCAAGTGTTGCCTTCTCTTGGACTTTTGTTGACTTCATTATTTCAGTATTAAAACAAAGTCTGGTGGTTCCTCTTAATATAGGAGAATCTTAATGGATTGATTTTTTTCCTAAACATTACAATTCAAAACGAGCTTCATCTTTTATTGAATTACCTAATCCTTTTAATGGTTGGCATACCAAATGAATAGAGAATGTAATGTTTAGATTTGTCTTCTGAAATTGGTGACTTGGTATACTGATGATCATAATTAGACAGTCAGCTGTAAGAACACTTGATGCACGAGACCATGTTTTATATGATGTTTCATATACTTTTGCTATGATGTCAAACAGGGTGAACTGATTATATAAAGTTTTTTCAGGATGATATGAGCCGATCAACCCCACCTTCTGGACACCCATCCAGACCTGCTAGCCGCAATGCTTTTGAAAATAACGATGAAGCCTTGGGCTCCACCGCTTCCCAAACCAGCAATGGTCTGCCGACATCATACTCTTACGCTGCAGCATTGGCGGCTTCTTTATCAAGAAGCGGAACGCCTGACCCTCAACACATAGCCCGTGTTCCTAGTCCAGTCCCTACTCCTATTGGTAGCAGTCGAGGCAACTCAAGTCAGAACACTCAAACTCTCTTTAATGGCGGGTCGTCTCACTCGAAAGAACCAGAAGATTTAACAGCCGCGTTGTCGGGAATGAACTTATCAAATGGAGTCAAGAATCGACCTCAGTATGACCAAAATTCAGACTATTATGTTGATGGGTCATCTAATAACATGTATGGTGGTTGGGACCCGTATTCGAACTACGGGTCAAGCGGGTATTCTGTCAATTCTCCACAAATGATGTCGGGTCAAAGCGGCAATTCAAATATGCCGCCACTTTACGAAGGAATGGAATCAAGATTTGGATTGGAATCTCAAAACCCGAACAGGATGGGGAACAGTTCTTATATTGATCCCGTGTATCTTCAATACCTTAGAACCACTGAATACGCAGCACAGATAGCCGCTCTTAATGATCCCACTATTAACAATTCGTATATTGATTTGCTTCAAAAAGCATATCTTGGATCTCTATCATCACCACAAAAATCACAATATGGTGTTGGGTATGGTGGAAAGTCTGTTAGTCCTAACCACCATGGGTACTATGGGAATCCAGGCTTTGGAATGGGCTTATCATATAATGGGAGCCCATTGATGAGCCCGCATCCTCACTCTCCTCGGGGACCGGGAAGCCCAATAAGACTCGGTGAACTAGGTGCTCGATTTTCACCTCAAATGAGAAATTTGGGTGGTGGTGGTGGTGGTGGTGGGATTATGGGGCCTTGGCATCTAGATGGTGCCGATAGTTTTGGGTTGTCTTTGCTTGAAGAATTTAAGAGCAATAAAACAAAGTCTTTTGAGCTTTCTGAAATTGCAGGTCATGTTGTGGAGTTCAGGTATATGTTCAGTATATATATTTTTCATATAACGTTTGATGCCTTGTAAATTTCTGCTTTTGAGTGGTATAAAGCTACATGTATTTTTAATGTCAAATTTGTTATTTATGTACCGTATATGTTTGTACGTCCTAAATTTTGTCTTTCTTATGATGATCAGTGCTGATCAGTATGGGAGTCGTTTCATTCAGCAGAAACTTGAAACTGCCACTATAGAAGAAAAAAACATGGTTTTTTCAGAAATCTTTCCACAGGCTCTTACCCTAATGACTGATGTTTTTGGAAATTATGTGATTCAGAAGGTATCATATAGTTGTGTATCATTCAGAATTTGTATTTATAGTTTTTCAACTTTTTAAGAGGGCCCCACAATGGAGCTGATTTCCACTCTTTCTTATTGACACAGTTTTTCGAGCATGGAATGCCAGACCAAAGAAGAGAATTGGCGGGAAAGCTTTTAGGCCATGTATTGACACTCAGTCTTCAAATGTATGGTTGTCGTGTAATCCAGAAGGTAATAAGAAAAAAATAAGAATAATAATAAAATAAAAAAATAAAATCTTTACACGTATTATATTCTGTTTCTTATTTCTTCTTGCCCTCTTATAAATGTTCGACTTTTCAGGCGATTGAAGTTGTTGACCTAGACCAAAAGATCAAAATGGTTGGAGAGCTTGATGGTCAAATCATGCGTTGTGTGCGTGATCAAAACGGGAACCATGTTATTCAGAAGTGCATTGAATGTGTTCCTGAACAACATATTCAATTTATCATTACAACTTTCTTTGATCAAGTTGTGACACTTTCCACCCATCCATACGGATGCCGTGTCATCCAGGTTAATATTAATCTTATTAGTTATCAATTTTTTAGTTCTTTTAAAACAAACACAAAAATACGTAATAAAAAAACTGTTTGCAGAGGGTACTTGAGCATTGTGAGGATCAAGAAACACAAGATAAGGTGATGACTGAAATTCTTGCATGTGTTAGCATGCTTGCACAAGATCAGTACGGGAATTATGTTGTACAGGTATGAAAAGATGCTAAATAGTTTGTGATTTTCTCTAAATACATATCCGTATACTATGTACTTTATATTTTGGATGTTAATATATTGATTTGTGTTTATAACAGCATGTGTTGGAACATGGAAAACCAGATGAACGTTCCATAATTATCCGTGAATTAGCCGGAAAAATTGTTCAAATGAGTCAACAGAAGTTTGCATCAAATGTTGTTGAGAAATGTTTGACTTTTGGTGATGCTAGTGAACGTCAACTTCTTGTCACTGAGATGCTTGGTACCACTGATGAAAATGAGCCTCTTCAGGTTTGCTACTCTTAAAACAAATGATATGCACTTTTTTTGTTATTTAAAATTCGAAGTCTTGTTTTTAATGATTTGTGCTACTTTTTTAGGCAATGATGAAAGATCAGTTTGCAAATTATGTTGTGCAAAAAGTACTGGAAACTTGTAGTGATCAAGAACGTGAGCATATACTGTCACGAATCAAAGTTCATCTGAATGCACTTAAGAAATATACTTATGGGAAACATATTGTTGCTCGTGTAGAGAAACTTGTTGCTGCCGGTGGTACGTTGTCACTTTGCTTTTTTGTATTTGCTTCCAACCTGAAAAGTAGAGAGGTAGCAAAATAGGTGGGGTCAGATAATAGGTCAAGGCAGGTTATATTTATATGGTTTCAAACGGGTTGGGCTGAAAGCATCAACACTTTTTTTTTACCTTTTTTGTTGGATTTTTGAAGGGTTTTAATGAACACCCTTACGGCTTAGGTTATGTTTAAGAGGTTAGGACATTCATAAATTTATGAATGTACAATACTTTATGAATACTTCTTAAAAAAAAATACCCCTAAAAAGGGTGTATTAAAACCCTTTAATAAAAAACGAGCTATAATACATTATAGTGACTATTTTGTTTAAATAATAACCTCTTCTACAATTTACTTATAAAGAAAGTCATTCAGCGCATTTTTATAAGTCAAGTCATATAGGATATTTTAAACGTTTGGAAACACTTGATATTTATGTCCTATTTGTTAATGATTTCAGAAAGGAGAATTGCTGCCCAGTCATCACACGGTGGATAGGAGGCGTAGGAAGAGTTGTACAGCTAACAGAGGCTAGTTGGAAAAAGGTGAGTGGGCGGTGGCTATATGGTGCCTATTTGCAAATCAAAGTGTTACTTGTACTAGAAGAAGAAACTGTAAATGGCGTAGTTTTTAAGCGGTGTATACAATAGTCGAGGCTCATGTTTCCTTTCAAAGGGTGTAAAAAATGAGTGAAGAAAAACTAGTTTTGTTATTACCACGTGACTGTACAAAAATTGTCGCCCTATGTTGGAGAGTTGGATTGTTGTCTTATGTATCGTATTTAAACAGTTTTTTTTATGCATCTGAGAATGTCTCTTTGAGTATGTGTATATCTTCTTGGTCCCTTCATTCTTACATTTCTATGCATGTTTTATTTTTTTGTTTTTTTTGTCCTTTGGCCATGCTAGGAGTTGTTAATCTTTGCCTGTTGGGTGGTAAATGTTCTACGCATTGTCGTCGGTTTAGATAATTTGTAAAACTGGTTTGAGTCTAAACTGGTATTTATAACGCCAGCAAAAACGGTCAGGTTGCTTTTACTCTGAAGCGTTGTCCTTCTTTCAAACTTGGCGACTTGGTGTGTTAAACATGATATTCAGGCTCTAATCGAAATACACTTGACTTTGCCTTTTGAAATCATTGCCTTTTTCTTTTTGACGCGTTTGAGATAAAGTTAACCTAAAACAATTTATAAACAGATGGGTTAATATTGCTATATCTGCACAGACGGGTTAATATTGCTGTTGCGATATGGTGTACATTGAACTAAGAATCGGTTTTGGAAAAATATTGAATTGAAAACCAACCTGATATAGTAGGATTGGACTCTGATACGTTTTGACATTTCTTGATCCCAAAATATTTTTGGTTTTCAGTTCATCGGTTCAATATGATATTTAACTCAAATCTAGTTACATGCCCCGTGAGTTTTTATTGTTGAAACTTAAAGTGACGTCGTTTTAGGTTTATACAACTTTGCTAAGGTTGAGTGTCTGGCATCACACCAGACGTTATAAACCGTAACTAGGTTTGGTACAGGCTTACATTGGTCCTTGTTTCAGATTCCACATTGTCTGTTTTTCTGTTCTCATTTAGTTCCAACCAGTTGAACAACCAGTCAACCCAACTCCCTGAAACTTGAGTTAACGAAGATATGCAAAGGGAAAATAATATGCGTGATATGCGCCAGAACTTACAGGAAAACATAAAGCTCCAAAGACAAATACTTTCAACTCATTAACATACCAAAATAGCCTGGCAAACAGATATTGATGTGATTAACAAAATTCAATGAGTGTTGTTACACTTGAACATGGGAATTATGATGAACAAGAACTGTAATACATTTTATATGTTCAAAATTTCTACATCTACAAATCGTCATCATCGTCATTGATCTTTTGTCCAAATCCTTTTGGCCCTGCTCTCGCTCTTACTCTCTTTTTCTTGCCGCCTTTCTTTGCTTTCTCTGCCTCTTCTTTTTCAAACTTCTCTTTCTCCCTTTTTGTTAAGTAATCTGTTACAGCTATGTAGATAACCTGAACAACACACAAAAACACACATTTTATTATATTGAACGTACACTTTGACCTCTAAAATCAACATGCCATTATTGGAAAGAAAAATATTGTATCACATCAATTTCGATTAATACATTTAAACTACAAAATTTGTATCGACTTACGTTCCAAGTCAACATGGCACTTCTGGAAGTAAAAAAAACAAACTCCATTGGCTAAAGATTTCGTCTACACTTTTCTCATTTTCTGTTTGTATAACTTACAAAAATTTATAACCGAGTTATCGAAGTTTCTAAAAGACGAAAAATGACTTCAAATTCATTGATCTCAGCTCTATGCCTCTAAACATTTATGCATTTCCGGTCATCAACATTTTTAAGATGTTTCTAAACATTTATACCATTAGAGACTGTAATTCTCACCAGTCACCACATTTGCAAATATTGCAATAACATGTTAAAAAGTCTAATGGGGTTATGTCAAATCATTGGTTTTACAGAATTCACACCAAATTAAATTAACTTAATTTCTAACTTTCAGAAAAGTTTACAGTTTGACTTTCTAAGTCAAATATGTCACATATAAAAAATTAAAAACTGAACTTCAGCACTAATCCCCTACATAAACTTACAAAACTTTATAACCTAGTTATCAAAGTTTCTAAAAGACGAAAAATGACTTCAAATTCATTGATCTCAGCTCTATGCCTCTAAACATTTATGCATTTCCGGTCATCAACGTTTTTAAGATGTTTCTAAACATTTATACAATTAGAGACTGTAATTCTCATCAGTCACCACATTTGCAAATATTGCAATAACATGTTAAAAAGTCTAATGGGGTTATGTCAAATCATTGGTTTTACAGAATTCACACCAAATTAAATTAACTTAATTTCTAACTTTCAGAAAAGTTTACAATTTGACTTTCTAAGTCAAATATGTCACATATAAAAACTCAACTTCAGCACTAATCCCCTACATAGTAACAAAAAGCTATATACCCTTTTAATAACTCATTAGGCTGGGCACAATGGGACGGGAAACATCGGTTGTTCGAGCCACACGACCGATTTGGAAATCGGTTGTCTCCACTGTGGAGACTTATGCAAATATCGGTTGTCGAGTAGCAAAACACATAATCGGTTGTTTTCCCAACCGATATTACACACACAAAACACAAACAAAACACTTTTTTTTCCCTTTATATAAAATAAAAAACATGGGTCATCGACTGTGGCACTTGGGTCATGTCTGGTCACCGGAGAGAGAAAGCTGACGTGACAAAGAAACTTGGGTCATGTTGGGTCACCACTGTGCCCAGCCTTACAAACTATATTGGGTATTTGAAATTTCTCCATAATCTCAACAAACTGACCTCAAACTCAAACCAACATTATGCTAAAAAAACTTGTCCTTTAACCATCAAATTCAAATTCAAAATTAACCCTTTCAACCACAAACCAAAACCCAAGGCCGTTTCGTGGTTTACGGTGGCTCCAACCAATAACAATAAAGAGGCCCTATTGACACTTGTAAACTAAATAGAAATTGCATATAAACTTGAATTATATGACTCATATATGTTTAATATTATACGTATTTATATGCAAAACTAATAAAAATGTGGGCCCTTTTAAATGAACGTACTGTGCGACAACAACTATTGCACACCTCTCCGAGACCCCTCTTTCACATAGTTTAGAGAGGGTGTAGAGTATACATTACCCCAATAGTTAAAACTGACAACCCAACAAAAGCAATAGTCAAAAGAACCGAAATAATGACAGATATCCCATCTCCGTTATCGGCAACGGTGGCAACAACTTGATCAGAAGTATTTGCTTCTGAGATTATGAAAACATCATTTTGAGTGGCGCGTATTGGGTAAATTACAGTGGCGCGTGAGGGGTGGCGAATGTGGTTGGTTCTTATTGGTGATTTAATGATTGATGGTTTTATTATGGGATTGTGTTTGAGAAGTGGGAGTGATGGAAGAGATGTGAGTGAAGTGGTTACCATGACCACCATTGTTTTTGTTTCATCTGTTTTTTGAGCCACATATTTGAAGTTTTGAATGGGTAATGTTGGTTATATTGGATCGGGTTTGGAAACATCGGGTCTGAACTTTTTTTTTTTTAATTATTATTATTATTATTATTATTATTATTATTATTATTAAAATATAAATAATCGTTTTTTACATGAACTAAAAATTGCTTCGGTATGCATATTTCGGTGACATGTCACATATTGGAGTATGACATGTCATTCAAACATGCATATTGCAAGACTTTTTAGAAAATTTGTAACATTTAATAAAACATTTTTTAGTTCACGTATCAAAACGAGGACTTTTGAGAAAATTCATTGCTATTTAATAACCTCAACCCAATATTCTTTCACGCAAACTATACTCTACTTATGTGAGCATATTTTACACAACTATGCACTACTTAGAGTGTTCGGTGTGAGGGCGTTGTGGTCGCGCTAACGGACCTATGGCGCCGCCATAGGAAACCGTTGCATGCGTTATAACCGAAGCTTTCAAGGATATGGTCCAACTGGAAAACAAACTAGAGCGGCAAAAGAAATGTGAACTCATCGACGCCAAAAAAACGTATGAGGACTTCAAATTTGTCAGTTACAACATCAAAGGGATGTTATAGGAGGGTACATATTTGATCAACTCCGCGAAAGAAAAGATCCAACAAAATTAACGGTCCTAGTTTAGTTTGTTTTAATTTTTATGTATTTGTCGTCGCACATTTTCTTTAAGTTGTAATTCATATCTTAAGTTATATCACTTTTGAATGTTAGTTTAAAATGTATTTGTTTTGAAAAAAATGAAAAACAAAATAAAATCTGAGACCCACATGTGCCTATAACAAGTTATGTTGAGGGGGAGGGGGGGACCATTTTTCGGGCTATATGATATAACTATGTTATAGCTTAAAAGTTGGCGTGACGGTATAACACACTCCCACACGTAGCACTTTTGGAGAGCACAGTGCAATTCGTTATGTGCACGTTATAGGGCTATTTTGGTGCCTATAACATTCTTATAACATAACATTCTTATAATGGTTATAACTGCACCACATGTTATAGGTTATGCCCCAACAGTATAACGAACACTAGTTGTTATTAGTTATATCACCATGGTTTTCAAAGAAGAATTGAGTTATGAGGTGAGTTGGGGATAAATCTAGGGTTAAGTAATTAAGTTATGAGGTGATTTGGGGTCGGGTTCCATTTTATAGTCAAAATGGGTGAAACTTGACTTAAATACTTTAAAACAATCATAGTTTTTGCTTTGACTTTTTTAGTCAACTACGCTAAAAGAACAATCCCATACAGCAGAAGCTTAAGCAGTCCAACTCTCTCTGTCCCAAAAACTCCTCACCACTAACAATTCTTCATCTTCAACAAATACCCCAAACACTCCTTCTACTCCACCAATTCTTACTGAACCTATAGACCACAACTTCTACCAATGCTATCCATCCACACGCCACCAGTCAAAGTCTTTTGTTTCACCTTTGTAGTCAAGTGAGCTCAACAAATGAGATGAAAATACATAATGCTCTCAAATTAACCCATAATATACAAAATTAAGTAATTAACCCATTATATACAAATTGTCATTTGACAAATATAAACATTAACATTAATAATATCATTATCATTAAAAAGATCGTTACAAAACAGGGATTAACCACATCCCAAATAAACATACCAAAAATACAAACGACTCACATACAAACTACCATATTCACAACTACCAAAATCTGCATCCTAACCATACTAGAAAAACTTGTAGACAACCAGATCAAAACAAAAGCTATGAACAGTGAAAATCTTCAGCTTCTTCACCAGACACTCTTGCTCATGCAAAAGGTAAATCTGCTCCTCCAGTTCCTTAATAAGTTTATCCATAGCCCTCAACAGGCCAGGAATGATAACATACTACGACGACACGACAATTGGTACCTAGATCATACAGATAAGACACAATGAGTCACATTTAGTGTAAATAACACAATGGAATTATGTATAAGGAGTCTTACTAGAGTCGGCTTGGTTTTTGTCAGTCCAGATGGTTTTGAGTTTGCAACCTTATCGCGTGCACAGATGACCATCTTGTTCTTAAGTGTGTGTATATGTGAGTTTTGATCGGCAGTGGTGGATAAATGAGTGAGAGATAAACTAGATGGTAGCTTATATGAATGGAAATTTTAGGTTGCAAATTATGTCCTTGAAAAATAAGGGTTTCTTAGGACTAGCGCGAAGAATAATTAACTAAACATTTAACAAAAGCAAGAACAGTGAAATGACTAAAAAACCCCGGCTTAAAGCAGTAATTAACAAGATTTTCTAACGATCGTTAGGTCGAGGGAGACAATTTGCAGCAAAAAGTAAACAAAAGTGGCTTAATTCGCAGAAATAGAACTATGATGGAAAAACTTGCGAATTTAAAAAACCATAGGGACTTTTTTTTTTGCAGTTTACTCTTTATGTTAATCTTTACTTAATTCTTTTTCATATTTGTCATTAATAAAATATAGAAAGATCGTAAAATAAAAAATAATGGTTTGACGCGATTATTTGTATTAACCAACCTCGTTGCTAATATATGTATACATTATGAGTTCTTGAAAGTGTTTTTCTTACACCATCAATCGCTGTTATGCTTACAATGTTAGTCCCTGAGTTATTTTTCTTACATTTTTAGTCCTTGTAATATATAAAATTTGGTTTACATGTATAAAATGAAATGTGCTTGTTTTAAACTGAATTAACAAAAAAAAAAAAAAAAAAAAAAAAAGGGGACCCACGTGTACCTATAACATGTTATAGCTGGGGTTGAGAGGGTGTTTTTTCAGGTTTTGTTTTATATGAATGTTATAGGGTAAAAGCTGCCATGGCGCGCGGATAACGCGCACTGCACCTGACACTCGAGGGCTAGCTGTAGCTTGTGTTATCTTATAACATTTCTATAACACAAACCCTTAAAAACACCCTCATGAGTATAACCTAAGTTATAGGTACAATGAACCTACTTTATTTAATTACACTAAAAAAAGCCGACGTTTTTTTTTTTTTTTTTTTTTTTTTTTTTTTTTTTTTTTTTTTTTTTTTTTTTTAGTAATCTAGCATAGAAACAAATCCAAGCCCAGATATATTGTAAATGTATGAAATAAATCTAACAAATAAATCTACAAATAGACTTACCAGATTATGTAGTTTATCTTCTTTTTTTTTTTAACATGCTAGAATAGATTTATTAGTGTTTGTTTAGGATTGAATGAAACCTTAGTTGTTGATTACTGATTGGCGTCGTGTTTAATTAGTTGTTTTTGGCGTTAGAAGTAGGAAAACTGACTAGGTCAAATATATTACTAGATTGAACGTCCGACTAAACGTTCCACTATAGTGCAATAGTTGTTTTATTCGTTGTATTTATTGCGTGAATTGCGATTGCGGACCTTAAGAGTCTTAATGAGTCCTATAATTTCCAAACGTTGCAGAACTGCGGATGCTGACATTAGGATTCTTAACAAGATTGTTGAGGCAACATGATCAAGATCTCTTTATGTTTTAATGATGACAAACAAACCATCGAAACACATAAAATAACAAACGTTAGCTCAAAATCCCCGGAGCCAATGTAAGCTCCTGGCGCGCTGCCCGCGCGTCAACGCGCGGGTGACGCGCCAGGAGTCTGTATGGTTCCGGGCGAATTTTGAAAGTCGACTTTCCCCTTACCAGACAAATGTGGATCTTTCAATACAGGTATGAATATGTTATGTGCTTAATTGAGAACACTCGAAACGAGTTTTGAGACTTGAGAGATCCCACTTTTAGAACACCCATTTACGGAAAAACTCCAACTCATGTTTTCTAACTATCGCCTCTAGCCAAGGCTTTTCTAAACTTAGGGAGCCTATATATTTCACGTGACATCGTGTTGAAGCATCCATATGCTCATATCCCGTGCTTACGTCTTCTCTAATTACGTAACGGGTTTACTCCCTTATTGGTCAAACTAAGTCAAAGGACACTTTGCGTAAACGCATCCTTTCCCACTTGGGATATGCTTTACATCAAGGCAAAGCACTTAACTTGTTTGAATCAAGGTATTAGTTGAGAACGTCGAGTCGTGGAAAGTCACGAGATATGAAACTATGGATTCTTGATGTTATGTTACTTGAACTTATAAGTAACCTATGATTTTCTCAACTTATAATCTTAATTGTCTAAACCATTTCTTCTTAATGACAATTAGATTATGTATTAATCCTCTCCTAATCCCATTTATACATAAGACAAAACCAATCATATCCAAATCAAATATTCTCTTACACAATCTCTTACACCCTTACATATTCCCTTACACACTACATCTAAACCATCAATTCACTTACAACACATCCCAATCCTTCATATTAAACACATGCCAATTGTTGGAAACCCTAATATGGCTCCTCTCATCTAAGTCATTGATTTCAAATTACAACCATCCATCCAACCACTCATCTCTATATCATCACATGGGTTTGATCTCAACCATTGAATTCAAACTACACTCATCTCAACCATCCATCTAATCTCTCCTATCTATGCCATCACATGTGATTGATCTTAGCCATTGAATTCAAACCAAAACAATCCCAACCATTGATCCAACCTTTCCCCCCAAACAAAGGAGGCTCCCTTTGATCTCATCTATCCATTTCAAACAAACTCATCTCAACCCTCCATTCACCCTTTCCCCCCCAAGCAAAGCATATTCCTTGGAATATCATCCTCAACCCTAACCTAAGCATGTTTGATCTTAACCATTAATTTCAAGTGAACTCATCTCAACCATCACATTCCACACATGCCAAATTGTTTGAAAAACCAAGGGAGGCTCCTTTTGATCCTAGCCATCCAATTCAAACCATTTCATCTCAACCCTCCATCTCATTCTTCCCCCCAAGCATTGAAATATTCCTTGGCATATTCTTTCTCTCTTTTCTATGCCATGTGAGGATATACACTTCTACCCCTTCCAAATTACCCTATCTACACTTTAAACCCTTGGTAATTTGGTTTCTCTTTAAAACACTTCACAAATGATTTCCAAATTGGCTATTTGAGTTGGTAAACCTTAGAATGATTAATGTTAAGGTTTAGTGTGAAGTACAATTGGGGGTTTAGCAAGGATAGGTATTTATAAGATCCAAACACCCAACACTTGGGAAACATTACAGACGCCTGGCGCGCTGCCCGCGCGTTGACGCGCAGGTGACGCGCCGGCCTCGGTAAAATTTCCCAAGTTTGGGTTCTTGGCCTATAAATACCACCCTTTCCTCTTGTACTGCTCACCTCTTGCCATTATTCTTTCTCTTTAGATTCTTTCTCTCAATCTCTCTATCTCTAATCTTGTGTTCTTGTTTATCACACTAACATCATTGGAAGAACACATCTATTTGCAAGGGAAGAATCATAAGAACCTAATCCACTCTTGTGATTGTTTCGAGGGTCTTCTTTCTTATACCCTTTCTATTACAATCGAGTCTCTAGGTTAGGTTAGGACTTGATTGAACAAACATTCATTCATTCATTCAATTGTTTGTTAGGGAAGTCTTGTGTCTTGGTGACCAAGCCTAGATCATTGGGGATCTAGTTGGGGTTTGATACTTCCGGGTGGAAGTCTTGGTAGAGATCTTTGTGATCCTTAGGTAAAGTCGAATCGTGAGATTCTTTTGGGTGGTTTCCGAGGGCGGAATACCGTTGGTGAGTAACTCCTTCTTTGTGAGCATCAATATTGGTGAATATTGGTGGAGTGAATTATAACGGTTTGTAGTCCACCGAAAGGATTATACTAGTGAATAGTATCGGAGTCGCAGATTCGCAACTGGACGTACGGATGGTATAAACCCCCATCCCGAACCAGCATATATCGTTGTGTTCTTTACTTGCTTTATATACTTTGGTTGTGGTAGTGGTTGTTGGATTGATTATACAAACACTTGGTTTTCTTTTTGGCTTAAAGTTTTTAAACATCTAAAAAGCCGAAGAAACCGTATTCACCCCCTCTACGGTTCTACAATTGGTATCAGAGCGGTATACTCAAGTTTTTGAGCATTAAAGCCTTCCCGAGAAGTTGTTTTAAGTCAAAAACTTCTTTTCCAAAAATCTAAAATCCTAACTAAGATTTTTGGTAAAGTAGAGTATAGATCCATGGCTCAAGAGAACTATGTTGAGGGGTGTTTTATGCAAAGACCACCTTTGCTAAAAACCGATGGGGTTTGTTTTTGGAAAACCCAATTCAAGACCTATGTTAGGTCCAAAGATCTTGATTTGTGGGAAATCATCCAAAATGGCAACTTTGAGTTTATGGTGGAAGACTCGGAAACAAAGTTGTTGGTGAAAAAGTCACATATGGATCTAAATGATGATGAAAGAAGAAAGCTTGGTAAGAATGATGAAGCCAAGATGTTGATCTATAATGCTCTATCTCGAAGGGAGTTCGAGAGGGTTCATGTTTGCAAGACCGCCAAGGAAATTTGGCACTCTCTCATCATCACTCATCAAGGCAACTCTCAAGTGAAAGATTGCAAGATCGATTTACTCATACAACAATATGAGAAGTTCTCGATCTCGGATGAAGAAACCATTGATAATGGATACACAAGGTTCAATGCTATAATCACTAGTCTCACGGCTCTTGATCCTAGCTTCTATAACAAGAACCATGTGAGAAAGTTTCTTCGAGCACTTCCGGTGAAGTGGAGGCCAAAGGTGACGGCCATAGAAGAAGCCAAGAATTTGGCGGAACTACCTCTTGACGAGCTCATTGGAAATCTCAAAGTCTATGAGATGATTCTTGAGAACGACAAGGCGAGTACCAAAGACAAGAAGGAGAAGGTTAAGTCTTTGGCTCTTAAAGCTAAAGTTACTAGTACTCAAACTAGTAATGATAGTGATGGTCAAGATGATATGGATGACGAAGAGTATAATCTTATGGCTAAGAACTTTCGGAGGTTCTTTAGGAAAGGTGGTAACTTTGGAAGAAGAAATCGGTTTGGAAACCAAGATAATGGTGGAAGGAACAACTTTGGGGGAAACCGAAGTGGTGATAACAACAAGGTTGGTGAAAGCTCGAGACGCACCCAAGGATGCTACAATTGCGGAGAGAAGGGTCATTTCATCAATGAATGCCCTAAGCCTAGGGTGAACAAGGCATTCGTTGGAGGAGCGTGGAGTGATAGTGAAGATGAAGACCAACCAACAAATGACGCTACGTGTCTTATGGCTCAAGAAAAATTTGAGGTATCTCTAAATCTTTCCTCTTCTAATAACTTAGATACTATCAATTTGCAAAAGGAGAATGAGGAACTAGTTAAGTTTAATGATAATTTTAGAAAAACCCTTGATAAAGCTCTCAAAGAAAAACGTCTTCTTGAACTAGAAAATGTTAAATCTAAAGAAAGGGTTTGTGAACTTGAAAGTAAAGTGTAAACACTAGAACACTGCAAAGGGATGATTGAACCTTGTAAAAATTGTGAAATACTCACTCTTGAGGTTAACTCTTTGAATGAAAAGGTGTTGGAACTTCAAAAAGAATCACTAAGCTTTTCAAAATATAAAAAGAGCACAAATGATTTAGAAGAACTAATAAGTCGGCAAAAGGTGCCTCAAGATAAGGGAGGTCTTGGATTTTTTAAACAAGGTACAACCACTCCTATAAGCCTAACAAAACCAATAACATTTGTAAAGGCTAAAGAAAACGAGGCTCCAAAAATCCCCGAGGCTGACGCGTCAACGCGCCAGGCCTCTGAGGAAAATTGGATCTCCATTAAACAATGTCATTAAACCAATTACTCCTCAAGCTCCTCTTGTAAGTACTCGAGGTAATCAATCTCCCATTGCAATAAGAGAAAATCCAAAACAATTTTCTAACTCAAGCTCTCGCAATGGACTTGGATACTCACAACCTCGAGTAAATCATAGATCATTTCTGTCTACACCTAATATGAGATCTTCTACCTCATACAGCCAAAGACCATCTTTTCAAAATAACCAAAGAAGAAATTTCTATAACTGTGGTCAAAGGTCTTCTCAATACCAATACAACAATTATCAAAGGAGAGACAACTCCTATTCAAACCAAAACTTCTTTAGACCACAAGCATATCATAACTATAGACCAAGTTATCAAACTCAAAATAACTATCAAAACAATCCTTGGTCCACCTTTTCTAAATATGGTATTGAGAAATTATGTGTCTTGCTTCAAGACCCAAGAATTTTAACTTGGGCACTTTAAATACTAACCAAAATGGACCCAAGAAACAATGGGTACCAAAGGCATGAGTTGTACTTTTGTTGTAGGTTTGCCTCAAAAGTGATCTACAACCGGATGAGTGGGTAGTGGATAGTGGTTGCACTAAACACATGACCGGAAATAGAAGATTGTTCACATCATACACGGCGTATAATGGCAGTCAAGTCATTTTTGGAAGCAAACTTAACGGCAAAATTGTCGGCAAAGGTAATGTCCTTCATGACTCCATAGAAATCTCCAATGTTGAGCATGTTAGGGGTCTAAGTTTCAATTTGATTAGTGTGAGTCAATTATGTGATGATGATTGTGAGGTCAAATTTACTAAGGTAGATTGCACTATTAGTAAAAATGGTGTTGTGTTAGCAAAAGGTCAAAGGAGAAATAACTTATATACATGCAAGTTGGGTGATAACTCTAAGAAACACATATGCCTTACGTCCATGGTGGACAACTCAACCCTTTGGCATAGGAGGTTAGGTCACGTCAATATGAGGTTAGTCCAAAACCTAGCTTCTAACGAGCTAGTACGAAATTTACCAAAGTTGAGCTTTGAAAGGCATTATTGTGATACATGTCTAGGGAGTCAAGGACAAACCAATAATAGGAATATAAAGGAAGTGACAACTAGTAAAGTTTTAGAATTAATTCATTTGGATTTGTATGGTCCATCTCCGATCCAAAGTTATGGAGGTAACTTCTACACTTTAATGATCATAGATGATTATTCAAATTACACTTGGATATTATTCTTAGAAAACAAGGATGGTGTCTTGAATAAATTCAACATTTTAAGAAAGAAACTTGAAAACCTACTTGATTTTTCAATTGTTTCAATTAAAACAAATCATAGTAGCGAGTTTGATAAAATGCAATTTGGAACCTTTTGTGAACAACATGGAATATCTTATAACTTATCGGGCCCGTTCACTTCTCAATCGCATGAGATTGTTGAAAGAACACATCGTAAGTTAAGAAAGATGAGTCGTGCAATGCTTGACGAGCAATCCATTCCACAAAAGTTTTGGTGTCATGCCCTAGATACCGCTTGTTACATTTTTAATATAGTCTACATAAGAAAGGTAATTAATAAAACACCTTATGAAATACTTAGGAATAGAAAACCATCCCTAGAGTATTTTAGAGTATTTGGTTGCAAAGTATTTATACTTAACACCAAAGAATATCTCACCAAATTCGACCTAAAATCGTATGAAGGTGTGTTCCTAGGATACTATCAAACTAGTAAAGCATACATAGTGCTTAACAAGGAAACTATGAGGATTGAGGAATTTCTCAATGTGACCTTTGATGAGAGCATGCCCGAGCCTAGATCATCTCCTTCGGTAGAAGATGATGTGATCAATGAACCTTTAGTTCAAGATCAAAAAAGGTCGCCAACATTACAAGTTAATGATTCTGATGAAGGCAATCCTAAGGAATTGAGAGAAGCGAGGGGTCATCCTATAAAACAAGTCATTGGTGACTTGAATAAAAGGACTCTTAGGTCACAAAACAAACAAGTCTAAGTTTTGGCATGACATTTTTCAAAAGTTCAAATTGCTTTGGGATAGATTTTGATGCTAAAACATGCATCTTAGGAGAACAATCTTTAGGTGCTATAAGAGCTTATGTGATTAAGGCTTATGTGGAGGCATGGATGGAAGA
This sequence comes from Artemisia argyi, assembly GCA_030686995.1. Classification (NCBI taxonomy): domain Eukaryota; kingdom Viridiplantae; phylum Streptophyta; class Magnoliopsida; order Asterales; family Asteraceae; genus Artemisia; species Artemisia argyi. Next base: position 76,806,907 of record CM060709.1, on the reverse strand, counting down.
TCATACAAGTGTCTTCCAAGAGGAAAGATATGCATCAACTCATTATTCAAACAATGATTGATAGTATCCAAGATTCTACATGTCTATACTATGTGTTTGAACAAGAAAAGTTGACACAATTTATCTTGCTTAATCTCGATAATATTGATCTTGTGATTGCTCCCAAGATTAGATATGATATTCATCGCAACTCACACTTGCGTTGAATATTTTATATCTAGCTCTTCTTGTTTACCTTATGTGATAAACTACATGTTGCATGCTTAAATTAAATTGAATAATGCTATCTTGTAATAACTAAATGCTTGTAGTTTCATGCATGGGAAATGATAGTAACTAACATGTGTATCTAGTCCACCCAACCTAAACTTTGTCTAACTAGATCACTCATCTCTTGTTGAATATCTCTTCCCAATGCCATGTGATCCAAGCATATTAGTACATGATTTAGATAGGTTGAACATCTTATAAAGCATCTATCATTAATAACATGACCAACTTTTATGTGTTTAGTATCCTAACTACCAACTTAACTCATCTATAAAAGGTGTAATCTTGCTTGCTACCATGACAACAAAACTTGCTTAAAATAAATATCACTTAAAACACATTCAAAATGGATATGGAAGAAGAATTTGTTGGGTCATCATACCACTTTAACGATGGTAGGAGAATGATGACAAGGGAAGAAGAGGAAAACATTGATTAGGACAACATTAATGGTGCGGATATCCCAATTGTGAAAGATTTCGTCAAACTTTGTTTTGTCAAAGACGATATTTGGGCCAAGATTGAAGGAAATCTTGGGGAACCCCATGAGAATGATCACACTCGTAGGTGTGCGTGTTGCAGTACCAATGATGTGATTCAGAGGAACATTCTCGCTCTACGTGAGGAAATTAGAGAACTACACAAATCTATCAACAATGAGATGTTGGTAATGACTGTCGTTCTTAAAGATATCTCAAGGGTGTTTCTTCAAGAAAAGGATGAAGAGTGAAGTAGTAAAAACTTGCTCTAGTAGTAACAATCTTGGCCTTCTCACAAGCTTGTATGAATAAAATATGATAGGATAGAATGATGTTCTTCTTGTATGTCCTTCATTATATGTGTTTGATATTATGCTTGTATAAGGTGTTGTAGTTCGTGTCTCTAGCTTGTATTAGGAATTGTCTTTGTTGTATGCTTTATGCTTTTCTATGTGATATAAAATGTATTATGGCTTATATGAGAAAATCATGTTTGAATCATCTCTATTTTTATATAGTGCTCAACATTTGGATTGTGGATTCATCTTGGACACAAATATACTTATTGTTATAATGTGGACTAACCCATGTTACAAGTCTCCAAATGGTAACCTAACCCATTTTGGAACTTTCACATGTGAGGATTTCTTGTTGGTTGCATGTTGTGATGTCTATGTGTAGCTAGGCCACCGCAAAGGTGAGGCTCTTGACCCATGGATCCCCGCCGTGTAACAAGGGGGAGCAATGATCTAGGGGGAGCTATGTTCAAGGGGGAGCACATTCGGTCCCACCTTTTTGATTCGACAAAAGGGGGAGAAAGAAAGCAAGAAGCGTGAAGACCATTCAAGTAATGTTAAAGGCTTCACCAAATTACAAGGCAAAGGTCAAGACGCAAAGCTACATCAAAGGCGCGCTTTGTCTTCGCTAAGTTTGGTAATTTTATTTGCTTTCGGTTTTTATTTGTCATCATCAAAAAGGGGGAGATTGTTGATGCGTGGGAATCGCAACAGGCTTTACCTCTCGAGGGATCTCGAGAAGCTTACAACCCACACCAGGCAGTGTACCTGATCGTTGTAGTATAGTATAGTGACAAGTACCGGGGGATTGATCGTTCAGCTTAGGAATAGTGTCGCTAGGATTAGAAAACCTAATTACTAGTTCTAAAGGTGAGGGATGATTATTTTTGTGTTTTTATATTTTTTAGAAAGCAATTAAAATCTCGGGGTTTGAAGGAGTGGGCGGAATTAGTTGCTATTCAACTAACCCAAAACTAAGATGCAATCAAAATAAAATACTAAAAATTAAGATAGCTAAATTATACTAAGGTTGTGAGCAGTAATTGGAGAAAATGTGTTTACTTAGATTTCACTACTCCCTAGATATCTTTTACACGTTAATTACTTGTTATAATTGCATGGATGACGGATCGTATTCCTTAATACCATTCATGGGGTGGCATACATAACTCCCCAATTCTATGAGCTCTTATCTCCTCCTACACCATGCCCAGCACAACTATAGGGATTGTAAACAGTGGCTCATGCATTAAATACAACCAATAAAGACCTAGTACGCCTCGGTTCATGTTTCTTAAGACGTTCAAGCATGTTACCATTTGGAGATCTGCCAGTTTTCTTAAGCCTAACATATAAATCATTCATCCAAAACAAGAATAAACAAGTAATCAACACATAATCAATATCTAGGTTTCATTAGATCTAAGCAAACACAAAAGAGATCTAGCCTAGCATGATAGAATTAAGACAAGAACAAGATATAGACAACCAACACATAGACATATTGATTGAATTAGAAGAACACTTATCTTAATTAATCATGTAAGGTATCAAGGGGTTGGAACCCTTGAAAAACCTGTAAAGTTACACCAAAATCGTCTTTAGGGTTTCTCCCAAAACTTCTCTCAAATGTGAAAAACTAGAAAACTATATATAGGAAAATAGGGGTGACGGCGTCAAGAACAAAGGTGTGACGCCGTCATCTCGCCGCCAAATACTTCCTCAGACGGCCTTGATCTACTTCTGACGCCGTCAAGGCCTAGGCCGTCACACAAATTACTCTTGACGCCCTGTGTGTGACGCCGTCATCAACTACGGATTTTAATTCTTGGGGTTTTGACGCGTCAGGAAAACTCTTGACGCCTTCATGAACTCTCGGATTTTATTATTGAGGTTTGACGCCGTCAGAGGTTTACTCTTGACGCCGTCACCTACTGTTCCCAGCATGGAAAATTGAGACTTTGCCGTTTTCTTCACTTTTATGCTCCAAAAACGTCCAAAATGGCTTCTTTTCCAGAATTCACTCTTCAAGTACCTAAAATCACAAAAGGAACGATTTAGGGCAATATTTGATCAAATAAATTCGGATTCGGACTTAAATGACCCCCTAAAAACGGATCATTTTTCGCCTCATCATATACCCTTACACTTGAGATTTGCTTGTCCTCAAGCAAATGCGCTTTTATTCTACTCAAAAGACAAGTTAGGGGTCATTTAACACTAATATAAAAGTAATTACAACAAATAATCGTTCCACTAAAGACCAATGACAAGCACGGAGGTCATACACAAGCACCTCACAAATAGTGTTTAGATACTCACATCTCTCGGGTGTAATAAAGTGTAAATTACAATATGGAAACGGAAGATATCTCTCACTACCTGTCATAGCAAAATAGATTACCATAGGCTTGGAAAAGGATCAAACCTCCACCACATGGCGTAAGCACCTAGGATAAACTATCAAAGAGGTCTTTTAAAGGGTTGTAACGTTAGGTATAGGGATATGAATTACACGGTTTTGTTGGATAAAGGAAGTTTTACTGGTGGCGAGTTAACAATCTTAGTTAATTACATGTACAATATGGCGTTGCTAAGCCAAGACTAGACTCGACTTAAGCTAATAAATGAGAAATAACAAAAACATAAAATGAACATAGAATAAAAATGGATGGTAGTCCGTATGTTTTTTTTCTCTTTTTCTTTTTCTATTTTTTTTTCTTTTTCTTTTTCTTGTTTTTTCGATTTTTTTTTTTTTTTTTTTTTTTTTTTTTTTTTTTTTTTTTTTTTTGCATACACTCTTACCCTACCATCCAAAATAATACATCATAGGGGATGAGAATTCCCCTTACACTTGAATCTTTACATACTTTACATTAAACTAATCTAATGACTCGAATTAAGAAAATCAAAACACTTGGAGCACTTTTAAGATTAACGTACATATGGGGGTAATAAATGATGTTCTTCCCCATTACTCCATAAAATAAGTACTTACCCATGAGTCCCAATCGTCCCAAAACAATATGTACAAGGATATGACTCGACTTAGCAACCATGTAATCAATTAGAAAGTTAACTTAGGGTTTAACAAATAACAATAATGCGCTAAAAATGAGCGCATACATGGAAGGCTAAGGCGATTTGGTTGTACATTTAAGTGGGGTGTAACAAATTCTTCCTTTAAGTAAAATGCTTAAAGTTAGAAACGAAAAGATAGGCTCGGAGGGGTGTACTAGGGGTTTCGTGTACTAAAAATGAGTACAACGCTAAGGGTGTGGGAAAAATTAGTTGACTTAACTAGTCAAGTAGTATGACTTAAATGGTCAAGTAATTATGATACGGGTTTAACACAAGGGTGATCCTAATGCCTCTTATCATGTAGTAAATCCTACCACACGAATGTAGTCTCACTAGCGGTCTCGGGATGCATCACTAACGCAAGTTCTAGAATCTAAATGCTACCGGTACACTCATAAGCACTAATAGTGAATGCTTTTCCTATCAAATCTAAAGGCGAACCTCACATATATGGGTGGAAAATTTTTCTGAATATACGGTTATGTGCTAGTCATACAATCTCCTATCCATGAGACGCTTGCTATGGCTAAAGTTTCACTCCTAAATGTTGTAAAAAAATTTAAATTTGGCGCTAAAATTACACTAACAAGTATTTCTCATAGTTTTATTACACATCTACTATTAAACAAAACAAACTCAAGCGAAAGTGCATATGTAAGGTATCATCTTTTTACCCTCCCCTTACACTTAAGATGAACATTGTCCCCAATGTTCAAGTAAAGAATGTAAAAGTGAAAAAAGTAAAGAGAATGAAATCAAATACTCCCCTGATTCGCTCGGTATGGATTATAGGATGGCCAGGTTAAATCTTCCTCCAAGAAAACGAACAATCAAAGCTTCCCTTCCAGAATATAAATCATCTTCTTGTCATACATAACCTGTAAAACCTGACAAAATAGACAAGACAACCTCGCGTAAAATCGGCGGCATTCTATATAAGTTACTAAATCCTAGAAAACAAGATAAGATATAATGCTTGTGGAATGAAGTTTGCAGATCTCCTGGAGATTATAAAACTTAATAATTCACAAAAACCATAAGACTCCGTTAGAAAAAAACAAAACCGGTAAAATTTCCAGATTTTTAACTCCTGACGCCGTCAAGAGTAAAACCCTGACGCCGTCAGAATGGACCTGCAGAAATTCTTATGTTAAGTTTCCGGAAAATTTCTGGAAAAACTTGGTCCTACTTCCTGGAAAATCCTGCAAAACTTCATTATGACTCAATACAAGCATTTGACTCTAACAAATACGAATATACATGCTCATTTAAAATTGTGGAGAATCATGATCGGTTTGTTTCTTAAAAACATATTTGGGGTTTCCCCTTACACTTATCTTTTTGCAAAATACCTTTATATGCAATTAAGACGAAGTTAAAAACAAAATAAAGCATTTTCACAATTTACTTTGAAACATGAGCCACAAACAATAAAAATAAAACATGCATACGGAAACAAATAAAATCAAACAAACAAATAAAAACATACAAAACATGGGTTGCCTCCCAAGAAGCGCTTGTTTTTGTTCAAGTCACGAGCCTGACTCTACCCTTATTTAACGGAAATAGAGGAGGTTTTCCCTACACTTATGATCAAGTGTGGGTGAAAGTAGCGATACACACCCTTAGGGTAGAAATATGCTTCGTGAGGAAAGAGTGGTGGATGAATTATATGCTCAAAGGGGTGTGCTCCTATCATCATAACCTTACCAAATTCAATCGGGTTAATGGGTGGATTAAGATTTTCTCCTAGAAAGGGATCATTTCCTATCAACTTCAAGAGACTACTAGTTGGGGATCCATCTTGACCTAATAAACCCGGTTTAAACCCATAATGTTTCTTGTGATCAATCATAAATGGGTGATGTAAATATGTAAGGTCATTTTCCACTCCTATATTGGCTTCCTCTCTACAAGGCTTAGAGTCCACTACCTTTATCCCAAGACTACCCGGACTATATGGTTTGATGGGTGGATCGGGGCCTTTTTCAATACCTAAATTCACATCTAAAGATGGAAGATTATGTAACGGCTTTGGTTGAGGCTCCGGTTCATCAAAACTAGGAACTTCCCTAGAACTAAGAGTAAGGTTATCATTATAAGTATTCAAACCTATATCCTCTAGTTGTGTTTGGTTCAAAGGTTCTACCTCTATCGGGGCTCCTATAGTCTCTTCTACTTCTTCCGGGTAAGTCACGGGCGGTGTGTGTGCCTCAAATGATGGTTAAGTATTTTGTGGGCTTATGTTGTTCACCTCATCATTCCATGTGTCAGGATCTAGCCCTAACATTCTCCCAAGTATCTCACGTGCTTCTCTAGGCATCTCAACTTCTATGTTCGAATCATAAGGATGATCTTCAATATTCTGACTGCTATATACAAATTGCCCAAAAGATTCTTCATCTGTTTCTTGAGATTCATCATCATCGATCATAAAACCTAGGTCTTTTTGATCAATGTGATCATGTTCGGCTACATTCTCCATCACATCAAGGTCACCTATGTGTTCATCCTGTATTATGGTAGGGCCTAACCATGACATGCAGCTAGGTGGCTCATACGAAACTATCCTAGGTGAAGGCTCATATGGTGCACAGGTTTCACTAAGTGAGGCATTTTGAGGGGTTGATGGAGCTCCTAAGGTGAATTCTTTAAAAGTCTTATGCCCTTGGCCTCTTTTCTCAAGGTACTCAATAAAATCAATATAAGATCCTGTCCTCCTCATTTCATTTGTCCATCTTGGTATATACAAACTGGTGTAATTATATTTTTTCTGGTAAAACTCTAGTGTCGGACTTGGTGGATTCGCGTTCTCCATAATGGTGAATGGAATAGTCAATGAACTTAATTTACTAACAAAGGCACAAAGAAAAAGATAGACTAAAGAAAACCTAAAAATAAAAATAAAATCTTACTAGAAAGGAATCTAGCAAGTAGACCTAATAAAAAGAAATTCTAACCTAGACAATAACTATTCCTCGGGCTGCGGCGCCAAAAACTTGATGCGTGGGAATCACAACAGGCTTTACCTCTCGAGGGATCTCGAGAAGCTTACAACCCACACCAGGCAGTGTACCTGATCGTTGTAGTATAGTATAGTGACAAGTACCGGGGGATTGATCGTTCAGCTTAGGAATAGTGTCGCTAGGATTAGAAAACCTAATTACTAGTTCTAAAGGTGAGGGATGATTATTTTTGTGTTTTTATATTTTTTAGAAAGCAATTAAAATCTCGGGGTTTGAAGGAGTGGGCGGAATTAGTTGCTATTCAACTAACCCAAAACTAAGATGCAATCAAAATAAAATACTAAAAATTAAGATAAGCTAAATTATACTAAGGTTGTGAGCAGTAATTGGAGAAAATGTGTTTACTTAGATTTCACTACTCCCTAGATATCTTTTACACGTTAATTACTTGTTATAATTGCATGGATGACGGATCGTATTCCTTAATACCATTCATGGGGTGGCATACATAACTCCCCAATTCTATGAGCTCTTATCTCCTCCTACACCATGCCCAGCACAACTATAGGGATTGTAAACAGTGGCTCATGCATTAAATACAACCAATAAAGACCTAGTACGCCTCGGTTCATGTTTCTTAAGACGTTCAAGCATGTTACCATTTGGAGATCTGCCAGTTTTCTTAAGCCTAACATATAAATCATTCATCCAAAACAAGAATAAACAAGTAATCAACACATAATCAATATCTAGGTTTCATTAGATCTAAGCAAACACAAAAGAGATCTAGCCTAGCATGATAGAATTAAGACAAGAACAAGATATAGACAACCAACACATAGACATATTGATTGAATTAGAAGAACACTTATCTTAATTAATCATGTAAGGTATCAAGGGGTTGGAACCCTTGAAAAACCTGTAAAGTTACACCAAAATCGTCTTTAGGGTTTCTCCCAAAACTTCTCTCAAATGTGAAAAACTAGAAAACTATATATAGGAAAATAGGGGTGACGGCGTCAAGAACAAAGGTGTGACGCCGTCATCTCGCCGCCAAATACTTCCTCGGACGGCCTTGATCTACTTCTGACGCCGTCAAGGCCTAGGCCGTCACACAAATTACTCTTGACGCCCTGTATGTGACGCCGTCATCAACTACGGATTTTAATTCTTGGGGTTTTGACGCCGTCAGGAAAACTCTTGACGCCTTCATGAACTCTTGGATTTTATTATTGAGGTTTGACGCCGTCAGAGGTTTACTCTTGACGCCGTCACCTACTGTTCCCAGCATGGAAAATTGAGACTTTGCCGTTTTCTTCACTTTTATGCTCCAAAAACGTCCAAATTGGCTTCTTTTCCAGAATTCACTCTCCAAGTACCTAAAATCACAAAAGGAACGATTTAGGGCAATATTTGATCAAATAAATTCGGATTCGGGCTTAAATGACCCCCTAAAAACGGATCATTTTTCGCCTCATCAATTATTGAGGCAACATGATCAAGATCTCTTTATGTTTTAATGATGACAAACAAACCATCAAAACACATAAAATAACAAACGTTAGCTCAAAATCACCGGAGCCAATGTCTGCTCCTGGCGGGTGACGCGCTAGGAGTCTGTATGGTTCCGGGCGAATTTTGAAAGTCGGCTTTCCCCTTACCCGACAAATGTGGATCTTTCACTACAGGTATGAATATGTTATGTGCTTAATTGAGAACACTCGAAACGAGTTTTGAGACTTGAGAGATCCCACTTTTAGAACACCCATTTACGGGAAAACGCCAACTCATGTTTTCTAACTATCGCCTCTAGCCAAGGCTTTTCTAAACTTAGGGAGCTTATATATTTCACTTGACATCGTGTTGAAGCATCCATATGCTCATATCCCGTGCTTACGTCTTCTCTAATTACGTAACGGGTTTACTCCCTTATTAGTCAAACTAAGTCAAAGGTCACTTTGCGTAAACGCATCCTTTCCCACTTGGGATATGCTTTACATCAAGGCAAAGCACTTAACTTATATTAACCAAGGTATTAGTTGAGAACGTCGAGTCGCGGAAAGTCACGAGATATGAAACTATGGATTCTCGATGTTATGTTACTTGAACTTATAAGTAACCTATGATTTTCTCAACTTATAATCTTAATTGTCTAAACCATTTCTTTTTAATGACAATTAGATTATGTCTTAATCCTCTCCTAATCCCATTTATACATAAGACAAAACCAATCATATCCAAATAAAATATTCTCTTACACAATCTCTTACACCCTTACATATTCCCTTATACACTACATCTAAACCATCAATTCACTTACAACACATCCCACCCCTTCATATTAAACACATGCCAATTGTTGGAAACCCTAATATGGCTCCTCTCATCCAAGCCATTGATTTCAAATTACAACACATCACAACCATCCATCCAACCCCTCATCTCTATATCATCACATGGGTTTGATCTCAACCATTGAATTCAAACTAAACTCATCTCAACCATCCATCCAATCTCTCCTATCTATGCCACCACATGTGATTGATCTTAGCCATTGAATTCAAACCAAAACAATCCCAACCATTGATCCAACCTTTCCCCCAAGCAAAAGAGGCTCCCTTTGATCTCATCTATCCATTTCAAACAAACTCATCTCAACCCTCCATTCACCCTTTCCCCCCAAGCAAAGCATATTCCTTGCAATATCCTCCTCAACCCTAACCTAAGCATGTTTGATCTTAACTATTCATTTCAAGTGAACTCATCTCAACCATCCACATTCCACACATGCCAAATTGTTTGAAAAACCAAGGGAGGCTCCCTTTGATCCTAGCCATCCAATTCAAACCATTTCATCTCAACCCTCAATCTCATTCTTCCCCCCAAGCATTGGAATATTCCTTGGCATATTCTTTCTCTCTTTTCTATGCCATGTGAGGAGATACACTTCTACCCCTTCCAAATTACCCTATCTACACTTTAAACCCTTGGTAATTTGGTTTCTCTTTAAAACACTTCACAAATGATTTCCAAATTGGCTATTTGAGTTGGTAAACCTTAGAATGATTAATGTTAAGGTTTAGTGTGAAGTACAATTGGGGGTTTATCAAGGATAGGTATTTATAAGATCCAAACGCCCAACACTTGGGAAACATTTACAGACGCCTGGCGCGCTGCCTGCGCGTTGACGCGCAAGCCTCGGTAAAATTTCCCAAGTTTGGGTTCTTGGCCTCTAAATACCACCCTTGCCTCTTGTATTCCTCACCTCTTGCCATTATTCTTTCTCTCTAGATTCTTTCTCTCAAATCTCTCTATCTGTAATCTTGTGTTCTTGTTTATCATACTAACATCTTTGGAAGAACACATCTATTTGCAAGGGAAGAATCATAAGAACCTAATCCACTCTTGTGATTGTGTCGAGGGTCTTCTTTCTTATACCCTTTCTATTACAATCGAGTCTCTAGGTCAGGTTAGGACTTAATTGAACAAACATTCATTCATTCATTCAATTGTTTGTAAGGGAAGTCTTGTGTCTTGGTGACCAAGCCTAGATCATTGGGGATCTAGTTGGGGTTTGATACTTCCGGGTGGAAGTCTTGGTAGAGATCTTTGTGATCCTTAGTTAAAGTCGAATCGTGAGATTCTTTTGGGTGGTTTCCGAGGGCGGAATACCGTTGGTGAGTAACTCCTTCTTTGTGAGCATCAATATTGGTGAATATTGGTGGAGTGAATTGTAACGGTTTGTAGTCCACCGAAAGGATTATACTAGTGAATAGTATCAGAGTCGCGGATTCGCAACTGGACGTACGGATGGTATAAACCCCCCATCCCGAACCAGTATATATCGTTGTGTTCTTTACTTGCTTTATATACTTTGGTTGTGGTAGTGGTTGTTGGATTGATTATACAACCACTTGGTTTTCTTTTTGGCTTAAAGTTTTTAAACATCTAAAAAGCCGAAGAAACCGTATTTATCCCCTCCTCTACGGTTCTACAAAGATCAATACATTCATAGAGTTAGGGAAAGTAGCACCACCCTATGACCAATATTAAGGAATACAACGCGCTAATTAAAACAAGGACGTGACAATTCGACTAATCAATAGGAGATAACTAGGGAGTAATAAGATTCTAAGTAAACACCTTTTACTTATCATACGAGTTCACCACTTTATTTTTCCGCATAATTAGTAGTTAAAACCAAACTCTTCAAACCCCAAAATTTTACTTGCTTTTCAATAAATATAAAAAGACCAAAAATAATCATCCCTCACCTTTATACCTAATTCGTCATACACTTTGACCTTCACAACACTATTCCCCTAGAGAACGATCAATCCCCCGTGTCTTCCCTATACTACACTACAACGGTTAGGTACACTGCCTAGGAGGATTGTAAAACTTAGTGGTTTTGCAAAATTCGGCATCAAGCTTTTGGCGCCACTACCGAGGAATAGTTTAGGTTTCGATTTTTATCTCATTTAGGTCTACTCACTAGATTCCTATCAAGTGAGATTTTCCCTTTATTTTCTTAGCTTTCTCGTAGTCTATCTTTTCTTTGTTCTTAAAACTTTTCATTTGCCACCATGGTGAATGGGATGCCTTTAAACAAAGAAGAAGAAGAACAACAACAACTAAACAACCGTGCCCCACCAGACCTACCTCGATCCCGTACTCTAGGTGAGTACTTCAAATCTAGCCACCAAGGTTATCGAAACACCATTGAGATTCCCCAAGAAGCCAATGTGTCTCCCTTGCGATCCGACACCATCCGGTTGGTGCAAAACGGATGTGCATTCCATGGACTTGATTCCGAAGATCCAAACCAACATCTCAAGGATTTTCTTAAAATCGTTGATTCCATTGACCTTGATTTTGGCACTCAGGAGATGACGCACTTGTGTCTCTTCTAATTCTCTCTACATGATCAAGCTAGCAATTGGCTTGAGCGTCTACCCGTAGGATCTATCTTGACTTGGGATGATCTTACTTCTCGTTTCCTCGCATAATTTTTCCCATCGGGGAGAACTACTAAGTTAAGGAATGACATCTTGATGTTCCAACAACGTCAAGGTGAAACTCTTTACGAAGCGTAGACTCGTTTCAAGGACTTACTTCAAAAAGTTCATCATCATGGCATTGATCTTTGGCTCCAAATCCAAATTTTCTATGATCATGTCAACTACTCCACAAAGCAAGCCATTGACCATGCGGCCGGTGGTAAGCTTCGTGATTTAAGTGCGGATGAATCATGAAGTATCATTGAAGATCTCGCTCTCCATACCAACGAAAGTTGGGATGGTCCTAACGAATTGAGCAAGGTAGTCAATGCAATATCCTTGCCCAAAAATGTCTCCAAGCATTCGAAGAATAGCTCTGTGAGCTTGAAAAAAGGGTTGATTACATATTGGAAAAGCGAAGGAAGCTATTTAAACCTGCACCCACTCCCATGAGGGCCGGGATCAACCTTGTCACAAACAAAACACTAACTCCTTTCTCCGAGTCTCCTAGTAGAGAAAACACGATTTCTTTCCAAAAGCATCTTCATCTTTCCTCCCCTTCGAGTGAATTAGATCCCGGCTTCGAGGCTCAAATGAGGAAATATATATCAGCACATTCTGAAAGATTGGCAAAAATTTAAATATGCTATTTACCGACAACAAAAAGAGATGCAAGAAAAGATGATGGAGATGATGAACTTGTTAAAAGAATATACAAAGGTGAAAGCTCCTGAGAAGGTGTTAGTGAGAAACGAATAGTACACACCTATCACCAGACATGTGAATGTTATCTCTATCATCCAAGAATGTGACAAAAAAGCAGATGAAAATATGGTTGATATTGAGAATGATGCGCATGATGACGCCCCTAACAATAAGCCATGCGGGGAAGAAGAAAAAAGAGAATCTACTCACAAAGAATGGGAAAGGTATGAAGGCACCACTACGGAAACACCAAAATCCCGGTCGATCCAATATTACTTGAAACTTGATATTAACATGAAAACCATCTACAATCTTGTAAACAATTATAGATATAATGATTCATTGCAGAAAACCTTTACAGGGGAAATGGATGAAGATGCTTATGAAACTTTACCCGTGAGCCCTTTATACAAAAGTATTCTTAAAAAGAAAGTGGCTAAAAAACAAGTGGCCTATGGGAATTTTGTAGGAGAATTAAAATACATAAATGCATTAGCCGATCAAGGCTCTGATGTGGACATAATGCCTCTCTCGATCTACAATAAGTTAACAAATGATAAGCCAATCAGCACAAACCTTAGGCTCTCCTTATTAGACCACTCTTATGTGTACCCTATAGGAATAGCGAAGGATGTGTTAGTTGAGGTGGTGAATTATGTTTATCCGGTTGATTTTGTGGTTGTAGACATCGAATAAGATAATTGTATGCTTTAATTCTAGGAACAACATTTGTATCGACTACTAAGGCTACTATTAAATGTGGTGAAGGGGTAATGATACTTAAGGCAGGCAAGACCAAACTTAGAATGTATATGGTTCCCCGTCATCCGATAAAAGGTTAGGAAAAGGAAACTTGGCATAAATCCAACGATTCCCCGTAATCATGTTTGTCAAAAGATTCTTGAATGGGAGGTAAAGATTAAGAAATACAAAGAAAGTGAGAACGAAGGAGAGAAATTGAGGAGTGGTGATTTCACGGAACAAAGTATGATTGTACATAATTTCTTTTTATATGGTCATGAAAAAGATGATAGTGAGAACGTGACGGAGGATGGAGTCACGTAATAGGCTATGACTTTAATTCTAGCTACAAGACTCGTAAATAAAGAAAAGCGCTTTTTGGGAGGCAACCCGTGTTTTTCATTGTTTGATGTTTTATTTTGTTTATTTGCGTCATATATGCCTCATCATAATTATTTAATTCTCATGTTTCGAATAATTTGTGAAAATGCTTTATTTTGTTTTTAACCTCGTCTTAATTGCATATAAATGTATTTTACAAAAAGATAAGTGTAGGGAAGTTCACATTTATTTCAAAGAACCAAATTCGAACATGAAAATTTACAATTATCGATGAGCATATATTCTATCCTATTTGTGTGTTTGTTTGAGTCAAATGCTTATATCGAGTTACAATGGATGTTTTATAGAAACTCTAGGTTTTAAAAGTTAGATTTTTCTAGAAATTTGGTGTAGAGATAGAGTGAGTTGAGTTAGTGGAAGGTGGTGGTGTTTGAAGCTCCTCATCATCATCTAGTGTGAGATCGATGAAAATGATTTCTTTTTTTTGGTTTAGTGGAGAGTATTAGTTTCTTGGCAATGTTTGAAGTTGTAGTAATGGTGGAAGACATGGTGAGTTGTAGAAGAGATGTGTGTGATGAGGATGAATGCATGAGAAGTGTTTAAATAGCCAAATCAAATGCATGCATGTAAGTGATGGATTGTAAGATGCTAAGGATAATAAGGTGTGGTGAGTTCCAAATCTAGAGCTGGAGAAGGGTTTAGTTAGAGTTAGTAATGATAAGGGTTAATTAGAGTTAGTAATGATAAGGAGTTAGATTAGATGTTTGATATTGCCGAGTCATTTGGTAGGCTTGATCTTTATCTTGATTACTTAGATATGGATCTTTCATAATATTTAGGTTAAGCTGATACCACTGAGATGGATGCTTATGTTCGCAAGACAAAATGCGCTCCTAAAAATAGGTATTGCAATGACTTTTCCAATGATGAGATGGTTAATTAGGATGAGATGGACGTTGAGTATGAAGGTGAATCTTTTCATCATCTACAAAAAAATAGACAGGGGTAAAGAGAGGGTTAATGAAACGGAGTGTGGTGAATCTAGGACTAGTAGTGTTGATAAGGGCAAAGAGATTGTTAGTGTGAGGCATAAGCCATTGATAACTATGCTAGAAGCTATTAGAGTCATAGTACTTGAAAAGATGAACAAAATGAGGGAAATTAGTTGGAAATGGAATCCTGAAGCATGTCTCAGCAACCAAAAGAAATTGAAATGGCTCAAAGAACAACAAAGGTAAGTTTCCATTTAATGTTGCTAGTTTTGGCATGTTTTGATAGACACTAATAACCACAAATTGCAGGTTTTGGCATGTTAGACCTGTTGGTGGGAAACTTTTTGAGTGAGATTAGGGAAAGGATTGACATTTGATGAAGGAAAAAGGACTTGCAGTTGTAGGATGTGGCAGTTATCAGGAATACCTTGTGTTTATGCCATAAAGGTAATCTTCTTGCTATACAAGTTACCAGAGAATTATGTCCCAGCTTTGTTTGAAACAGATTTGTATTATGTAGCATATCACCACTATCTAAAGCCAGTTGGTGGTATGGATTTCTGGCATGATCAGAGCATGTACTTAATTGTCTTGCCACCAAAACATAAAAAAATTCCATGTAGGCCCAGAAAAAAGAGAATCAGATCTAAAGGTGAGGGTGGTAATTCAACTAAAGTGTCTAGGGAAGGTTCTCAATTAACTTCTACAAATTGCAAAAATCTTGGAAAAACAAAACAAGTTGCAAAGAACAAATTGTTGAAAAGAAACCAAAACCAAAAGGAGTGGGAGGTTGGCCTAGAAAGAATAAGGAACATGAGCAGTCTGGTCCACAGGATGATGATGTTGTTTTTAAAGGGACAGTGATGGATGGGTCTGAACAGGGTGTTGGTGGGTCAAATCAGGGTGGTGCTGGTAGGTCAAAAAAAGGGTAGTGCTGGTGGGTCAAAAAAAGGGTAGTGCAGATATGTCAAAAAAAAGGTGGTGCAGGTAGGTATAAAAGGAAAGATGGTCGAGTCTTGGAATTCCAAAAAGACATAGTAAGAAGAATGGGTGCACTTTTGCTTTTACTAGATGGTTTGGTGTTGAGAAGGATGGGTTGGGCATTGGTCCATGTGAGCAACCAATGCAGACACAAGATCAGACACAAGAAGAACTAGTGCAAAAAAAAAGGGACCCAATGCAGACATAAAAAGACCCTATGCAGACAAAAGATCAAGCACAAGAAGACCTAGTGAAGACACAAGATCAGGTTGAGATTGACTTAACTCAACTGGAAAGGGAAACTCAAGATGAAGCTGGTGATCCAGTCCAGATGGAAAAACAAAAACAACTAAGAATGAAGAGGCCTAGTGAAAGAATTCTAATGAAGAAACTGTCAAAATAGCTGAATGACCAGGGCAGACTCCAGACCTTGCATTGAATGTGGACTAAGCAACAACAAGTTGTGGTTTATGTGCACAAGCAGTTTTAGTGCACTTTTGTAAGACTATACCTTTTATATTTGCCCGTTTTGTGTATTATGTTAGGGCAATGTTGGTAAACATTTAACCATTTATTAGGTCTATAATATTGGTAAAAACAACTTACTACCATCTAAGATAATATTTGTAATTAGTATATGGAATGACCATTTGAAAATAGCATATCTTGTACATCTTTTGGGGCACTAATTAATGGTCATTTATCAACTTTTATGATCAATGGAACCTGCAATATGCGGTATCTTGAACTTCTCTTACATTACTTTCATATGCAGTTTTGTACATCAGTTTTACTAACACAACATAACAGTTAACAAATCACTATCATAAATCCTAAAAAACAATATACATACATGATGTACTTTCATTAACTTAAACAACATTACAACAAAACACTTAACAAGATTACATAACTTGGCTATTGTTATACCAAACCCAACAGAAATCACTGAGAAAGATCCTAACATGATGAAAAACAACCTATCATACAATTTTAGCTTTGACTTTGTAGCACTCAACTATTCTTCCAATATTGACTTGTCCAAAGCAAGAACATCAATCAACTGCTGACTATCCACATTCTTCTTCATTCGTTTATGCCTTTGATAGAACACATATAACAAATCTTTGTAGTATCTACTTGGAAGATCATCATCAAAAAACTCATAAACACCACATCGAGATCATGTAATGAATCGTTTGCCAGGATTCTTCCTTGTTATTGAAGTTTGAACTCTCAATCGATGACCACAGTGACAAAAGTGTTCAATCTTACCACCAATTACTCAGGATTGAGCTGAAGACCAAGAACTCATGATTTAGGGTTTTTGATTTTCCAACGAATTAACCTCATTTTTTTCTGTTAGTTCCTACGTATTCTAATGTAGGCAATTTCTCACACGTGTAAGGGGTATGATGCCCTATAGGCAGAGGCTGAGCTAGCGGGAAGGGGCACATGCCCTTCCTCCCAAAAAAATTGCAATGTAAAATTTCTAGATTTTTAAGGTTTTTTTCGTCATTTGCCTCTCAAATGTTTGCCTTTCATGAAAAGATAGTCCCCAAAAAAAGATAAGTTGAAGAAGACGAAAAAGAACTTGAGTGTTGCATATGAGTATGTTTGTTGCGTGTTGAAGAAGTAGGTTAAAGAATTGGTTTTCTTGTTTTAATGTACTTGGTCAGTTGTTGTTGTAAAATAATTACTCGTAACTTTATTTTGAGCCCACCCATTTCCCCTCTCAAGCCCAACCCACTCAAAAATCAAAACTATAACTTTACACACATTAATTTTATCACTTTATTAGTTTTGTCAAGTGTTTTGGTACTACTGTTATAATGAAAAAAAAAATCGAGATCTTCTATTTCTACTTCTTGTTTTTAGTACCTTTAATTTTACTTTCAGCCACAAATATATTATTTTCATTTTCTTTTAATTTAGCATTATAAAATAATATGCTACAATAAGTCTAATACCCACAAAATATGACGTATCAACTCAAATAAGGTGTTTAACGTCTAGTATTATTTATTTTCATATATGTTGTTTTCTTTTTTTTCAGTTCGTTGTAAAAATAAAAAATAAAAAATGGCCCCCTCTCAAATTTTTTTCTGGCTCTGCCCTTGCCTATATAGATGCAACTTTTTCTTTCTATTTACATCTTCTTGCTCCTACGCTTTCATTTTGAAGATGTGTTCGCCCTCATTCCAAAATATGAATAGAATGATAGTCCAGTGTGGAGTATTCCCGCTTTTTACAAAGAAGGAGCCAAAATACTCATTTATGGACTATGACGAACCAATGGAAGAAGATCCTCAAAGAAAGGACTAAAGGTGAGGAGGAAGCATATGATATATATATGTTGAACCTGTAGTGGAGTAGATCCCTCATTCCCTCTTAGGCTTAGCGGTGCAAGTACTCTCAGACATAAGTATGTGTGGGTACCAAAAGAACCCATGAGATCGTTGAATGTATTAATGAAGCATAAGAAGAAAATATTGATGGTGATGCTTGTACTTTACACTTTGAAAAGGAGGAATAGATGAAGATACGCTCTTGTGGATGGAGGTGGAAAGGGCGAGCTAGAGGCTCTTTATGATACATAGGAGTGTTGTGATTGAATAGTTTCAACTTTGAAGTTTCAAGGATTTTACTGCATTTGAAAAGGAGGATGAGATACACATTTTGATGTTTATATTTTGGAGAATTCGACAATTAATCAACAAAGGGACGCAATGTTGAAAAGATGATCAGGCTTTGTATATAGTCTTAAAAATATTTTGTTGGAATATAAAGGTAGGAGGCTTTGTTTAGCAGGACATAAAATCATAGCTAGAGATTGTTAGGTGAGTTTCATGTGCTTTACTAAACGAGATACATGCTAATGTAGGAGGCTTTGGAAGGTAACAACACAAATCATTTAGAACATACATTATGAGTTGTTGCAGATAGTGGATCAGTTGATGAAGTTAGTCTGCAACTTGATAGAATCACCCAACAAATTGATAGATTAATAGAGCTGGCTAATAAGTTGTTATTGATACAAAAGCACTCGATTTGTATTTCAAAATGTTGTTATGTGACGATGTGTTATAGATGTTGAAACTTTTGATACTTATTATTGTGTGATTATTTGGTAGTTATTTTGTCCTAAAATAAGTGTTCTGTTGTGTTTTTTTAAAGTCTTTCTTTTTTAACTTTGATTTTAAATATCTTCTTTTGTGTTATGTATTACTTAATGCAAAATATATAAATGTATTTTCATTTCTATAATTTATAAAGTATTATATAACACAAACAAAAATATTTAAGGTAAAAAAAAAAAAAAAAAAAAAGTCAAAACACAACACTTATTATTTCATTTTGGCCCGCGATAATGTAATTGGGATTTTCAATTTTGTTTTTACTTCTTTCAAAGGGGAATGAAGAAACGGAATGAGTATATTTGATTGGTAAGAAACCACGCATGAAATGAACCACTTTTGATAATCAAATTGGTAAAAAGATTTAGGTAACTATCAACATCAAATGTGTGATGTGTTAAGTTTAAACTTGCTTGATGCAAAAAAAATTTAAAGTGGGCATGCCTATGAAAGGAAATGACGGCTACCCGGCTTGAGTTTATATATAATGGTGAATTCAAGCCCCGTAAATTAGCTAGCAAAAAGGTTAAAAAACATGATTACTTGAGAGAATCATCACCCCTCGGGGGTGTTATCAACTTAGATGAAAAGGAAACCGAATCTGAAAGTCTACAAGAAAGAAAAAGGTGTTTCAATTTTTAACATCTCATAGATGTCTATAAAGGGGTGATTCTCGGTATAACAGCATAACATCCATAAGTCAATTATTCCGTACATTTCAATTTCAACAAAGATACAAGTACAGACATACACATTTCACATCTAAAATGTAATTTTCTGTTTCACCATCTTCACAAGGTCGACACAAGGAGATAATGGTAATTACAATACACATTGGATGATGTTTTTGCATGTTTAACACGTTCGAACCAATATACATACTTTATATATGACCACTTCGAGAAAAAAAAATATAAGGGCAAGTGTTGAAAAGCTCGCGGAACTTATGTTATGTAGACACAAAAATCCCTACAATAATTTATACTCCATATTTGTTATTAACATTTATACCTTTATTATATCATTACAATGAACTGGTTTCGAGCTACTTGATAAACTCCATATATTTCTCTTTCATCCTTGTTACATCCTACTTATTTATTTTTTTATTGTCATTGTGTTGATTAAATTGGATAAGTAAAAAGATTGGTCATTGCTAATGAAACATGGAAACAAACAACTGAATACAACAAAAACATACATCACCAAGTTGTGGAGCAAACCTTTGACATATATCTGCAAGTTGAGGTTGGCCTATCAGAAGAACAAAAAAAGCCTTCGCGTGTTGGACCAAGACATATACACGGGTCAGATTTAAGATCTAGAGATTTAAAGATTCTGGGCTTGAATTCCATACTTACGGGTTGGTCAGCGGACATGAGTTTTCACCATTTGGTATAACTCACTCTCTGGTGATCTCTTTCAGGTCTTTAACAAAAAGACACAGATTAATACAAGTCTTCTGGGTATCAAAGCCCTGTGTTGTATGTACATGATCTTGTTACCATCATGACGCTTTTAACTTGTTCGAACTGCAGACAAAACCTGCAAAAGAGTTAGCGAAGAATTAAACGACATAAACATGAAGCAACCTTAAAAGCAAATAAAATGAGGTTATTGCTTCAAGTGCTGTACTTAGTTTGGTGTATCACACCCACGAACCATGGCTCTCATATATAGACCTAATCAAATTATGGACAAAAAGGGACGCCTAGGATGATTCTTTATCAATTTGCATTTGTTCATTCTTGCTAGCTAGTATATTACTTTTGATGCATTTTTGCTAATTCAATGGCTAGTTTTAGTTGTAAAACATGTTTATAATGGTTAAAAAAACAAATAATAATAATAAATAAATGCTTAAGCTTAATAAAAGAAGATCAAGGTCAGTTTCAAGATCTAATGCTGTGGAAGCCATGTATTGTTCAGTTATTACCAACCCAAACAGAGTAATTCACTTTCATAGTAAATGAACAAGAAACTGGATCGTAATATAGTGAACACGACTTTTGGAAAAAGGAAATAACAGACAAGACATGCGGGGGCAATTAAACAAATAATTCATCAAGTGGAGAAACAAGTTGTAACATTGGTACAGATTCCATAAACAGCGCTTTCGAAATGAACTATAAGATAAACATGTACCCATCCCTATCTTGATTTTTGAGTAAGCAAAACGATCTACAAATGAAAAGTTTGAGTAAATAAAGCACAAAGGACCAACTTGTCAAAGTGAGTACATTATCACAATAATCAAGATGTCCCATTGAAGTGATAACACTGAACTAAACCCACTATCCATAGACACATAACCAAGTGGTCAGTGGTCTAACAACATTGAGATCTTCATGGCACATGGGTTATGAGTTCAAGTCTTCTACAAACTAATTATAACACACGATCATATAAAGCCATTTAAAACATACATACAAATGGATATCGAACCAACTCAATGGAAACCGACATGGTTCATGTGGACACAATTGATATAGACAAGCTTGTAGCTCTAAACCTTCATCAAGAACTATACACAAACATCATCCAGAATCGAATACAAAAATCGTCATCAAACCATCCAGACATTCAAATCATCGGCTAATAACTGAAACTCAACCAAATATGAATATCAATCTTTATCTTCTAGAACTACAATTCTACTCTATTTCATAATTCAAGCATATCATCACGAGAACCAACGCTAGAAAAAAAAAAAAAAAAAAAAAAACAACTACCTACAGATATATCAAAATATTATATCCATTCAATCATAAACAAAGAGATCCGAAATGCTCACCCCTCCTTGCTCCGATAAGCCCCAAATGTTACAAACAGTTTCTATTTATCATTATTAGTCATTCTATGCTGATAAGCCGAAACCGACCCAAAGTTATTATTCCCAGACCAATCCCTCTGCTGCATCATCCCATTATACTGATACGAACTCCCCTCATATCCATTATAACCCCCATTCTGCACCATCGGTTGATAAGGCTGCATAGACATCATCTGCGGGTGATACGCCATAGGAACCGTACTCCCCGAATCATTCACATTCACATTATTATCCGAATTCGAACCACCACCACCACCACCCATCCTTTTCAAATACAATCTATACTTCTGCAAATGACTCGCAACATTCTCCCTACTTAACCCTTCAACATTCATCAATTTCATAATAGTTTTCGGTACAGCTTTCGTCACGCCTAAATGCGCAACCACTTCCACAAATCTCTTATGCAGCTGAGGCGTCCATACTAGCCTCTGCCTCTTCGCTACCCTACCTGCCACGTCATCAACATCACCTTCACCCTCCCCCTCCCCCTCACCGTCACCGTCACCGTCACCGTTAGATTCACCGTTACCGTTAACTTTATCTAATTTCATAAGATCCGGTTGGCTACGAAGATCAGAAAACGTGCTTTGAGAAGCACGGTTAACGTCGGTCATATTCCGGTAGGGTTCCGGCGTGATACTGAACGCCGACAACAGTTCAGCTGACATCAACGACTGTGATAACGGAGTTAAGTCGTCGACGTTAGGTAAACCTAACTCCCACTCCGATACACGGTCGTCGTTGTCAACGTGGATGACGCCATCATACTCGGTAAGTCTAACTTCTTCAGCCATAAAAGATTGTTACAGAATTTTATAAAATTGGTTTATTTTATAAAAATTGATTGATTGATTGTATGAAAGAAATTTTTGTTGATGAAAGATATGGATTGGAGAAAAGTGTAGAAGGAAGATATTTTTGGAGAGAGAGAGAGAGAGTAGTTTAATGTGGAAAAAGTGCTTCTTGTTTGGGAAAGAAAAGTGCAAAGGGAACTGATTTAGATATTTTAGATTTTTTAAGACCATTGTGTATATCTTTTTCTTTCCTCTTTTTCTTATATTTTTTAATAATATCTTTATCTGGCATCCAATCACTTCTGTGGATTGGGTATCGACGGTTCCCACCGCCCCATGATTTACTATTATTGTGGATTTACTATTATTGTATTTGTTACGAGAAATGTATTACTCGTAAAAAGATTACTAGTTATAATATCTGTGCACGCACAGGGTTTTTAAAATTTTGTTTTAATTATGTATTATTATTAATTAAGAAGTGAACCACTTAACATGTTTCAAATGATTTTACTTGGTGGACTAAAAATATATGTATATGTTATAATATATCTATTATTTTAGGAGAATGCTTTTATATTAAAAATTATATTTTATTATTCAAGTAAAATTATATGATAATACTTGACTTGCATGAGATGTTAGTGATATATGCTTTTAGTTTTGTAAACCCGTGCTATCAATTTACGATATGTTTTGTAATTGTGCTATTTCTTTTACTTATATTTTCGTTAAAATATGTAGCATATTTAGATAGCTTTGAAAATTGATTCATTTCCTTAATTATGAATAACCATCACATCATTTTTACTAATGTGCCTTTTTGTTTGGAAAGTTGTATTTTCATAAGTTTGTTATTTACTTCTCATGTTTGATTTTAAAATTACCAAATTAACATAGATTCTTACATTATAGCTTCTTTATTACATAAAGATAAACGAAAAAATATGTAATGGGTAGAACTCAAATTTAATCTTATGTTTATGTATAATGTATAAGAATAATTTTTCTCTAAGCCCGAACTATATAAGGAAATTATTAATACTTGTATAAGTAAATTATAAATGCATGAAAAAATGACAAAAAGTATATTCGCAAGTCTTTTAGAATTGTTTGAATCCTTACCGACCTTTCACTTTAATGCAACTTTCTGTACAATAGGTCTAAATCATCAAGGTAAAAGACACCCATATTTTAGACCGTTGGTTGACACTTATAGTGTTATCAATGATAGCAAACACCTGCTAAGTTTTATTAACTCATTCAAAGACAAATTACACTCCGAAAAGAATTCCTACCATAAAATTCCCTATATTGGCACTAAAACACATCTTTTGTACATTAAAATACATTCATGTATTATCTAAATCAGCAACTCAACTAAATTATACATTCATAACTTGAACAGGCGTAGAAAATCATTCTACGACAATCAAGTGTTGATACTTAATCCTCCTCTAAAACACGCACACAACAAATTGCATTACACTTTAGTTTGTGCGATAAGATAATAAAACTGCAAAAACCACTAATGTGTTGTATTATAGCGAGGATAACAACAAAGTTAGTCATAACATCAAATAAGAAAACTTTATATTAGAACTAAAGAGGTGTTTGGTTATGCTTATTAAAGGTGCTTATTGGCTTATTCAATTACCATAACACAATAAGTGTATGATAAAGCTATAAGCTTTTTTTAGAAGCCTAGTGAAAAACCCCTGAACTCACAACTAATTCTATTATAGCTTAGCGTGTTTATAGTAAAAACACAAATATTAAGTGTAGAAGTTTTCAACAAAACATAAAAAAATAGTTACTAAAAGTTGGTGTGTGTATAACAAAAAAGTTAAACCATAAAAAAAAGTTACTAAATACTACCAGCTAGATAAGGTATAAGCCAAAGTTCTGTTGAGGTCTCTTTCGGATTCTATTCAGAAGCAAAAAGAGGTTTACACATAAATCATAAGTATAGAATAATTATTGTATCTCACATCTGTGATTACCAACTCAATAACATTATCGCAGTATAGTAACGTAATAACCTGATTAAAACTATATATTCTTGCTGAATAATTCTCATGTACATACTTTTAATTCGTTTACAACAGCCAACTATTACGGTTTTTTTTTTTTTTTTTTTTTTTTTTTTTTTTTTTTTTTTTTTTAATAAAACATCACGTCAATGAATAAAGTTAAGGAAAATACCTACGTTTTTTTATTTTTTATTTTATTTTATTTTTTTTAATTTTTTTAGGAGGTGATTGTTATCAAATAAGAATTGTGATGCGTGCATTTTTTTTTAATATAATTTAAGAAAAACACCTTCTATATTAAACAATGACTATCTAACCCATGTGTTTGTTTGTTTTTTTTAATAATTAGCTTTGTATAACGTTTTTAATTGACAGACATGTTGAGGTTGAGGTTGATTTTGTTGTTTAACTTTAACTATTGATATCATGTTCTATAAAATGTGTGAATTTAGTAGCATATAATGAGCGTTGATGAAGTTAAAATATGCTCCGTAAAGTTTTTAAAATGTTTTTATGGATATCCATATACAAATTTTAAATAACAATTTCATGAGTCGTTGTTATAAGTAGAATCGTGTATATTTATTTTCATATCACAGTATCGTGCTTACCATTTGATATTTATATTCCCGTTACTAATAATTTAGTCGTATTTCAAACACGTGTACGTATAAATTAAACTTTTAAATAGCTAGTAACATGAGTCTTTATTTAAAAAAATATTCTAATGGATGAAAGTTTAAAACTAACATTAGTTTAAAAAAATATTTAATGTATATTAAGACTAATTCGCATATTTACCAAATGAGTTCTTATTTAAAAAAATATTCTAATGGATGAAAGTTTAAAACTAACATTAGTTTAAAAAAATATTTAACGTATATTAAAACTAATTCGCATATTTACCAAATTTTGTAATTTTAATGGATGAAAGTCTCATGTAATTTTAAACAAAGTTACTATTATAAAGTATAGGGGGTATAAAGTGTAAGGGGTTATTTGTGTTTTTTAATAAAGTTTTTAAAAAACATGAAAACTTGTAATTTTACACTTTACTCTATATAAATTATTTAAAATTCAATCACTAAATTTTTATTAATTACTTCCTCTTTTTTCAAGTTTTTGTTTTCATAAATTTGACACCTATATTTTTATGCATTTTTTTTCTTAACCAAATTTCTCCACCAAATTTATTAAGTTTGACCGAAATCAATTTAATTTTGACTTTTTATTGACCAATCACGTTGCTCGATTTTGCCTACGTGGCAAAATTGAGCTCTTCTATTGGTCTATTTTTTTTTTCAATAAGAAGGGATTTTCAAAAATACTCTGAAATGATGTAATTCTTTTATTATATAAAAGATGGTGTATTTAGTTGGTTAAAAATATTTTAGTTTTTTTTTTTTTTTTAAATTTCATGTGATAATAAAAAAGTAGAAAATCCGTTTAATCACAATTTTTGAAAAAAAATGATATTCTTATTTTTTAAATTTTAACCAAGAAATTAAAAAGTTCAATCTACTATTCTCACTTTTTTCTTTCACTTTTTTTTCAGCCCTAAAAAAAACACATACATCATTCTACCTCTAATCTCTCGTGTTATCCTCCACCGACCACTGTCGCCGTTATTGCCCGCCGTCGCCACCACTGTTGCAATTTGAGGTAATCTTCTTATCATTTTTAAAAATGAAAAATATATCTCCAACTAAACGGGTTTTCAAAATTCTCAACTTTTCTGTAAAGAAGAATAATCATTCCCTTCTTAAAAAATTTAAAAATGGAAAAAGAGGAAAAATTTTCTACAACTAAACGGCACCTTAATTTTTTTTTTTTTTTTTTTTTTTTTTTAAATTAGACAAAGCTCATCACGTTTTTACCAAACTAGAAGGGTGCTCGCGCAATGCGGGGCGAGTACCCTGTGACTATATTACAACTTTACTTGTAGCTTAAGCAACCACAAATGTTGCAGTATTAGCTTGTGCTATATGCAACATAAGTTGTACCATGAGCCCCATAGTGAAACAACAGTTAGTTAGATATAACAAAAAATTATTGCAAATCTTTAGCAAACACTAACAACAAAATCATAGCCCTTTATCCTGTTTCATACAAAATCCACAACCCAAACACAAATATTTAAATCAAATAACACTTAAACCCCAATTAAAACTGTACAAAAAAACCCCTATTAGAAGAAAGAAATAGGAGATGGTGGTGTGTGGCAACGTCGTCTCGTTTAGGTGATGGTGACGGTAGAAGCTTGTAGCGCTTTGTCGTGGATGTGAACACCGGTGGATGGTGTTGGTAGCGGTAACGACGGCATTCCAGGGTGGTGGTGGTTCGAATGGCAATTGATCGGGTGGTTATTAAGGCGGATCTCGACGATGATATTGATGATTGTGGTGGTGTCGGTGATGGTGGCGTTAGCGGTAACGATAGCGTTCCAGGTGTTGGTGGTTGTGGTGGTAACAGATCGGGTGGTTATAAAGGCGGAACCTGGTGATGATATCGATGATTGTAGTGGTGTCAGTGATGGTGATGGTGGTTCACGACGTTAGCTATGGTGGTGGTGAGGTTAGACACGGGAAGATGGAGAGAGTATGTGTGTGTGTTTTAGGTGTGAACTATGTGTTTTGATAAGTTTTTCAGGTTTATATATGTGTGCAGAAAAGTCTGAATTTTAAACGTTTCTAATTATAGAATAGTCCTAAATACATTATAATGAAGAATATATAAATACTAAAATTCAAAATACTTACTTTTTTTTCTTTTTTTTTTTTTTTTTTTTTTTTTTTCTCGTTGATATGTAAAAACTGATAAAAACAACAATTAAAATTATTTAAGTTTACCATACTACTTTTAATTATATGAAATCTACAAACTTAAAGAAAAATGTGTTTTCTTTTAAATTATATTAATCACCGCAATCAAAAAACTTACAACTTACAATTTAGGGAGAAATAGATAACAGGAGGTGATTTGTACACTCTTTATTTTGATTGGGATACTCATTGTATAAATATATAAAGCATACTGTAAACATGGTACAACTATGTTATGCATAACATAAAGTGTCTCAATCAAAACCTCGAATGTACAAATCAATTCCCATAATAACCCATGCTTCCACCACCAATCAGTAAAACAAATACCATTTGTTGATATAAATAATGCCTAAAAACGTTATTAATATTTTTTGATATTTCTACGTTTTGGTAATATCAAAATGTAAAATCATTAAATGTAAAATAGTTACGTAAACAAGTATTTAGTCGTAAATATTCATTTCGACAAAATAATCAATTAAGGTATGAATAAACAAATGTCTAATACATTTTATGATCAAATGAACTTTTACTTAATCACTAGATTTTTTATAAATTGTTACAAACATTCTATATCTCCTACAAAATCATTTTTGGTAAATAAAGGAAAATATTTAATTCATAATAAATATTTGAATTCAAATTTTCAACCAAAAATGATAAAAATGTTCTAGAAAAATCTTCCTCAGTAAAAGACAAAGCTGAGAGCCGTTACAGTAGGGTGGCCTCCTTAAATGTATGGGCGGCCCCCTTAAAGTTTAAGGGGGCCGGCCACTCTTTAAGGGGACCGGCCCCGCTCCTCAGCTTCTTAGATTTACCTATAAATACTGGACTATTTCTGGCATTTTTCCTTACTTTTTGCACTCTAAACTT
This sequence comes from Artemisia argyi, assembly GCA_030686995.1. NCBI lineage: Eukaryota > Viridiplantae > Streptophyta > Magnoliopsida > Asterales > Asteraceae > Artemisia > Artemisia argyi. The sequence continues at coordinate 76,778,556 of CM060709.1, read as the reverse complement.
TCTGTTCTAATTCATCTTATACTTCCTTCTAAATCATTTGATCATATAATTATAAAATTTTATTTCCAAGTGATCCAAGCTTCAACCACTCAAGTACAAGAGAAGAATACTTCTATTTTTCAAGACTAGAAGTATTGCAACTTAGTGATTCGACAATCTAAGTTGTTTGTGTATTGTACTTTGTATATCATTCACTCATTTATGTAAAGTTGTATAAATTAGATAGTTAGTTGTGAACTTAGGTGATTAGATAGGATTGGATTATTGGTAGTATCGTAAAGTTGTGAGGCTGTTAAGGTGTGAAGTAGTAGCATAGAAATAGGTGTGGAGTGAAGTAGTAACATTGAAGTAGTAGTGGTGTGAAGAAGTAGTGTAGAAGTCGTGAGAAGTTGTGAAGTACTTATGGAGTGTAGAAGTTGAGTAGAAGTCGTGAAGAACTAGTTGTGTGAAGAAGTAGAACTAAGTCGTGAAGTAGTAGTGTGAAGTTGTGAAGAAGTTATGTAGTGTTGAAAGTCGTGAGATTGGTTCTAGCTAGGATTAGAACTCGACATTTTGCTTAGTGTCGTAAATTGGTGTAAGCCAAGGTGTGTAAGGTTTTCTCCGCCATAAGGGAGCTTCTTGACATAGTGAAGAAAACTCTCGAGTTAGGTGCTCGGGGAGTGGAGTAGGCCGAAGAGGTGCTTCGTTACCGAACCACTATAAATCCTTCATGTCGCGGTTTGATCTTTCCATCTCTTACTTATTTCTTTACTTGCATTGTTATTACTTGCATACATAGATGTATATAATTGTCCATATTGTGCAAGAGTAGATTTCACATAAACTCGAATCAAAGTTTTTGAAATAAAGTTTTCATAAATTTAAAAAGACGTTAAACTATTCAAACCCCCTTATAGTTTTACACGCCATTTACATCAAGCCAAATCACAAAGCCATTTAGGCTACTAACACTCATTCAATAAACTCCAACCAAAATAGACTAAAATCGACAACAACATTTTCTTTAAACATGCGTTTGTTATGTGGGTTTTGAATTTGGATTTGGTTTTAGTTATAAATTATTTAGTTGGGTTGAAGGGTTTAGAATACAAATAGTAGAGGTGGCAAAATGAGCGAGTTCGGGTCTTAACGTACACGTGTCAAACTGGGAAAGTTGAAATATGGGTCAAACAAGCACTGGCTAAACGGGCACGGGAAAAAACATCATTTTCATTTATTAACCATAACTAATAATTAGACTTTATTGTTAAATTTACGTCACAAGAAATAAGTTAAAAAAAATTAAAGCGAGCAAAAAAGTTAACATTTAACAAAGTTTGAAAACATTGATTAAAAACAAAAAAAAACAAAAAAACAAAAACCATTATGGTGCTTTTGATGCCACCAGTGAACTAGCTGGAGTCTACCGCCCATTATTAATAAAGGCTACTATTATTTTTCTTAGTTAGACTCATTGAGAATGCCTATGTTGCCCAAAAAAGCCCTCAAACTTCAAAAAAATTACCGATAGCAGCCCAACTTTTTGTACATGGGCAGATTTTACCGGCTCTAACAAATAGTATCTAGAAAGTTACCCTCGGCCGCCTATGACAGAGTACTTTTTTCCTCTTCTCTGAAATCGTAATTTTTCTGACAAGAACAGGCTAAACAAAAAGTAAAAGATGATAAATTGTGTGGGTTTTGGTGATTACATTATTTTACACACTTTACTTGCAATATATCTCTCTTTCTCACATGTATACATCTTTTTATTTTTAAATAATATGTCAATTTTGATCTAATTATAAAGCTAACATTTTTTATTAAACAAATGTATTTTCTATACCAAATTTAAATCCAAATCTAACCCCTTTAACAAACTAAACGCACATTAAATGTAACATAAATATTCATAACCAAGATGCAACATCCCCCTCACAGACATGGTCACAAGGTTCTGGCACATAAAGGCTTCATTATCTATCATCGTAATTCAGTTTATATCCTCCAATCACAGTATAAAGCTAGAGTGACTACATTTTCAGCAACTGTGGTAAAACACTCAATATCCTAAATGTGGTTTGTTAGTGCAAATATTATGATATTAAATATATACAGTCTCGTTTGTTTTGATTGATGACAAACCATGTAACTTGTAATATATAACGTAAAATGTACAAGTTACTCATAATCATATTTTGTCTCAACATACATTCAACATCTCTCGACGCCTAAAGTCCTTGTATGCTACAACACAAGTTTGTACATGTTTGTTATGTTGCGTTATGATCAAAACCCATATTAATCATCAAACATGTTTAGTTAAATAGTTTACATAAAATCAAAACCATTTTTACGAAACACTTATAAGTAATATTTATTACTTACATTTTCAAAAAATACATTCTTTAGAACCAACTAGTTAAATGAAATATACTAGTTAATAGAGTTGGACTATCCAAACCCAAAGCCAATGTCCAAGACCCATACCCATGGAGCACAACCCATAACCCATGTGCTTTATGTGTTTTGTTGAATCTGTGTCATATCCGCGGATCCCTTTGTTATAAAGGGATCCGGTGGATCCCTTTTGGAAGGGATCCGGCGGATCCGTCTCCACATAGAACAGTTTTTGATAAACTTCAAAAATTCATAACTAATTAACCGTAACTCCGTAGAAGTCGTGTCACCTATCATTTTAAAGGTATTTGAGTCTATTTTCAAATAAAAATAATTTCATAAACTGATTCAAAAAAAATGTACAGAATCTTTATTTTATAATAGAAAGTCACTTTTCGGTCATAACATTTGCACAAACTTTTGGTCTAATTAGAGACTGGATGTCTTCATCTTTGAATATTAGTGTGCTCTCTTTAGAAACTAAAGTTTTGGTCATATTCATAAATATAAAGAAAAACTAATCAAGCTTGGTATATGATAATGTACCCTCCGGTTAGCTCGAATGACTCCCTCTTCGAGCCTTATCGCAACCTACATATCGAAGGCTCTAGCTAGCCTCCTAAAACTTTCAATGGCGTAACCAGTGATCTAGTTACCAAGTGGGAATTCACCAGTCAAAGGATTAAGCCCTTCGGGGTATCCTTCAATAAGTTGTAAGGACGGAACAATGCCAAGTCCAAATATTGGTAAGACCAAGTCTTACCCATGTCTCATCTTCCTCCTTGGCTCCCCTGCTAAATCAGGAGGAGTGGGGCACTAAACCCTAGCGGTTACCATAAATCATAGGACGCCCCCATGATCTCCAAGAAACGTGTGAACACTCTCCAAGGTTATTTCATCACATATAAATAGTCTTGGACGAGTCATAAATCTCGTATGCAATCTACACTACTCTACTTTACCACATTTTCATTTAACTTCTCATATCAAATACTTATTCACACGCCGGAGGTGGTTCGCAGGGCCCAACCCATGCGCAATCACTTAACGTAGTGTCTTCGTATTTCTTATTTCAGGTTAGACACAAGCTTGGCTCAACCACAACATCCCCTATATCCTTTGATCACCATCGAAGACCTGATCGTGCAATTTATTGTACAATCAGTATACATGTTTATATTTAACACAAAGCGATGAAAAGAACTTTCGTATGCTATACTAGATGATTAATTATTTTATCTTGCATTACTTGATCATATGCTTATCTCAAATTGTTTTGTGCTTGTTTGTTTGTGTAATATATGTGGCTTCTTTACCTTACTATTCATTCGCTTGTTTGACAATCAATATGCTATTTGAAGGAGTGTTTGGGATAACATCTAGTTGTGTTGAAAATGTTATTATCTTAAATGCTTGGATAATCCATATAAGTTGAATGATGTTTAAAACATGTAATATGTTATATGATTTCTTGTTGAGTTTGTTATTTGTAAAACCCTAAATTTTCAAACATGTAAAATCCAAAATTACCCCTCAAACCTTGAACACAAAAAAAAAAAAAAAAAAAAAAAAAAAAAAAAAAAAAAAAAAAAAGGCCATGTCACACGTTTACATGCACACTATGGGTCGAAATTTGTCACATAACATGAGTACTTGATCCTTGGGCCTTAATACTTAAAAAAAAATTGCTAAACATGTAAGCCCATGAACATCCAGGAAACAAGAAATGATTTGGTCAATTGTCAATTCCATAAATCACGGAAATCTTGATTCCTTTCCATCTAAATTACACGCTCCTCCCAATACCAAATCAAAATATACGGTTCTTTTCACAACAACTATCACACACAACAAACCCTAGTATACAAAGTACGGTACGACTATATTTTCTTTCTCCATTTGATAAAAAAAGAACGCAATATAGCAAAGGCTTGGAGAGCTTGCTGAATTCGTGAATAATTGGGTGGTTTTTTGTCGTGTTTAATTCCGGTTCGAGGCGGAGTTTGGTCGTGGGTCATCAGCTGGAAAAGAAAAGGTTACTGTGGTGGTGTATCCTTTATGAATTCGAAGGGTGTTTGGTGGATTGGTTTCAGTCTTGTTTTGTCTTCGTGCTTCTCCTCTTGCTCACGCTTCAAGGGTATTTTGTATCATCTCATCCTTGTTCAATTCCTCTCTTTTGAATCTATATACATACGCTTATCATGTTGAATGACATCTATATGAATCGGATATAAAATAACCTGTATATATACAACTCTTTTCTTCACATAAAATCATAAATATTTCACATAATATAATGATGGGTAACCCTTACTTATTGACGTATAGAACCTGTTTATTTCGAACCTTATAATCCATGTTGTTACCTGCATGTCATTCGACACCCACATGTGATAACCAAATCAGTAACGAGCTATAATAATAATAATAATAATAATAATAATAATAATAATAATAATAATAATAATAATAATAATAATAATAATAATAATAATAAGGAAAATGCATGTTTCAGTTTTGTTGTTTCGAATTGATAAAAAGATAAAGAGGGCTTGCATGTTTGCTTTGTTTTGACATGAGAATGAAAGGATAAAAGGTGGGGCACGACTTGTTTTAAATTCGAGAAAGATAAAAAGGGGACATGAGTCTAAGGAACACATACTGTTTTTTTTAATGAATATGTGCGTGTGATTATATATGTTGTGTGTACGTATGGTTATCATTGCATGATACTATATCTTTTAAAATGGAAGTTGGGTCGTGTAGCATGTATGGGTACGTATGGATGAATGTGAAATGTTGTCGTGTGGGTATGCTCGGGAAGCTTTGAAACGTATTTTGATCGTCACGGAATAAATTGATGTCGTGTATACATATAAATAATTTTGAACGACGGGGTCTAAAATTATCATTTTAATATAAAATTTTAGTATAAATCTTAAATTAATTTTATTTGACATTTTAATATTTAATTTTGATAATTTACCTTTATAACCTTAAACTTTATTAAGTTGTTGTAATTTAACTCTAATATATCATAATTTCCATTTCGAGTAATCTAACTTAATTAATTATTAAGTGTAATCATAAAAGATTAATCTTGTTAATACGAGAGATTTACTAATCCAGGAAACTTATTAAATATGGAAAATTACTATTTATGAAAAGTTTCTAAAAATGGAAAGATAACTAAAAGAAGTAATTTGAGTAATTCGGACTCGTCTTGATTCGTATCCATTATCTTCTAGGTTCGGTGAAGCGGGAGTGACCATTCTCTCTTTGACATGTGACTTTGCTTGTGCAATTGGACTGAGGTACAGATATTCCGTACTCTTTCAGTAAGAGTACAACTACTTCTCTCATGACTCTTCTTTCTCTCTTTTATATTACTTGATTGCACCCTTGATATTGAACCCTTGATATTGACCTTGATATTGACCTTGATATTGAACCCTTGATATTGAACCCTTGATATTGAAACCTTGATATTGAACCCTTGATATTGAACCCTTGATATTGAAACCTTGATATTGACCTTGATATTGAACCCTTGATGTTGAACCTTGACTTGAACCTTTGATTATGACTTGACCACTTGTACTTGATATCGAACCTTGAACCCTTGACCCTTCAGTATTTTACCCAGGAGCTACTTGTTGTGGAGTAGCCACAACCATAGCATTGATGCACCAATGTTATGTACTCTAGTGGGGCTAGAGAGATGTCCCCCACCGTCCCTGATTCTTGTTATCGACTGCTGCTATGATTGTTATGATTATTATTATTGGCCAGCAGGGGCGTATGGATGCATCCTAGATTTGTCTTGACTTGTCTTGGGCTACGGCCACCTTGATTATGATATTGGACTACATGATATATATTGCTTGGTGACTGGGCGTGTGTGCATTACAGCCCCTCACATCTTGGGAGTTGATCACTCCATCTTGGGATACTTGACTTGATATACTTGACTTGACTTGTGTGCCTGGGGGTTAAATACTGATAGCCTTAACACTTGATACCAAATACTTGATAGCCTTGACACTTGACACCTGGTAACCTTGACACTTGATACTTGACATTTGACACTTGACACTTGACACTTGACACTTGATACCTAATACTTGGTACTTGACACTTGATACTTGACCTTGCAAACTATTGATACTTGACCTTGCTTAATTCTTGGGAATCTTGGGACTTGGAAACCTTTGATACTATACCTAAACCTTTACATTATACTTGACGATCCTTGAAACTAGTTAACCCTTACTATTACACTTGACATTCTTGATACTTAACCTTGATGACGTTTCATATTAAACCTTGAAATTTCCTTGATATACCTGGTGACACCATATGTACATTCTATTCATACTCTCTTATCGTATTACTTGATGTACTTGTTATCTTCATATCTGTTCACTGAGCTTTTTAAGCTCAGCCGCGTCTTCTTTTCCATGCGGCAGGTACTTAAGCTAGGATGCGGGGTTTAGCTTTGGGATGAGAGAGCGTGGACCAAACTTAGAGTTCCTTCACATTATGGATATTGTTTTATTATTGAAATTCCCTTATCTTGGAATTTATTTGTAACCTTGTACTCATCGTATTGTTAAAGTATAAAGCTTGTGTTTTGCTCTGTTGGACACTATTTATTGTGATATCTTTACCCTTGATGGGTTGGGGTGTTACATTATTTGTGCAACATAAGTGTATTATGTGCTTTTATGTTAGTTGATTGCTTGATTTCATCTTTTTCTGTGTTGTTTTCTGAAACGACAAGAATGTACATCGGATTATAACCCACACTTGTGTTAATGATGTACTTTCCCGTCTTCTTCTCCATGATCGCATTCCAAGTTTCATAGTAGGATTGACAACTTAATTGTTTCATCCGAAATACTCAAGTAGATTATTTTGCAACGCAAATATAATTGGTCATATCCGAAAATCCAAACTCAAGTTTCCCAACAACATAATTTGAAACCCCACATCCCACACTCTATATTAAAACATATTGTTTGCTTCGTCTTTAACTCTAAAAATTGTCACACCAATTTATAAACCTTTTGACATAACATCTTCATCACCTTAGTTGTTATGCATTTGTATTAGGCATAATATTAATAAAAGGAAGCAAAGTATCATCATTATTACTCTTCGATAGGCTATTGTAGGAATATAAATTTTCCTAACTTGAGAATGAATACTGGAGAAATTATTGCACTAGAAACTCAATTTGACATAACGGTTGAATTGCTTCCTTGAGAGAAGTTAGGTATGTGGAATCACCCGTAAAAATGATCGTGTTTAGCCTTAGTTGAGCACCGCTAGTAATAGTCTCATATTCATTCTCTTACTCAAAAAATCTCTACTCCTATGTTTTCCTTAAGTAAGTTTACAATGGCAATACTTTGCGTTGTCTTAGGATTACTAATCAAACAAGTAGTAAAATTAATTTTTCTTCTGTTAGTCAATCACAACCACTTGCCTCATCAAGCGATTATCTTGCCTTGATCGAGAAGAGATACATGACTTCAAGGATGAAGTTCATTGTATGCTAATCACCATCCGTAATGACTATACTTAGCTCATTGCCTTCATTAAATCGAAACAACCTTCTAAACAATCTACTTCCTCATCTTCCTTTTCTATTGATAAATCCATTATGTTGAATGTCCACCAAATATGGGGGAGGGAAATGAATTCACATAATTATTCTTTAAGAACGCATATACATGTGTCTCTTACTCTTCTAAACACATAGGTGAACATTTCTTAGCAAAATCCAACTCACAAAAACGCACTTGCTTCAAGCCTTTCTAATCCAACACTTACTCTTCATCAATATAATGTGGGTTTTTACCGGTTATAACAATGCTTATATTTAATGAAACACACATCATCACTTATGACTTATAAAAATATTAATGATATTATGCAATGGAAGCCTTATAACACATATCAAATAAACTTTTTGGTTTTAAATAATCAATATGTAGTTCGGTGCGGGTTTCGTCGTTCGGTTTTGCAGGTAAAACGGCACCACTTTTGAGGTTTTTCTTTTTTCTTAAAATTGATCCACCAGTTTTTGCTGTGGTGCGGTTTTTGTGGTTCGGTTTTTGCGGTTTGTGGTGTGGTTTCTACTAACCCCTTTAGAGCACTTGGTATGATGACATTGAGTTATGCCATAAATCAGCGTCACGCCAACGCCACATCAGCTTTAATATTTCAACCTTAACACCCAAAAAACACTCCTTATCATAACTCAACCATAACAACACATATTAGGCCTCACTTAAAAAAAAAAAAAAAAAAAAAAAAAAAAAAAAAAAAAAACCTTAAAAAATTCAACCTCTAAACTAAAACTAATACTTCGTTTAATAAATAATATAACATTAAAATTTAAACATCACAATACAAATTCAATTTAAAAAAAAAAAAAAAGCGACATAAAGGAAACTACAACATAGAGAAATTACGAAATATAAATAAATCTACTGGCGTGGTTCCAACTCGTATTTTTTGATGATTTTATCTTTTTCTGAGTTGATCCAAAACGCCGTTTTTTCATCCAATTTGGAAGTGTCAATCTCTAGAAATTTCATCTCTTCCAACGTTTGATCTTTTTCTTTAGCCGCCCGATACGCCTCTTAGGCCACTTCCCGTTTGACACGATACTCGGATGTCATAATGTCCCCGAATTGGCTTGACGAGCTCGTTCCTCCGGTACTCGTGGTGGTCTCGGATTTGGCATTCTTAGAAGCACATTTTTTGCCCATCGGACGTGGTTGAGCATCATGACCAAATAATGCCTCGTTTGTTTGGCGTGGGACATCTCCGGTTAAATCAACCGGTTCCGGCGCATCCCATTTTTGATGGCTACGCAAAACTTCCCACGCTTCCTCGTGAGGAAACGACGCTCCTTTATACTCGTTACGGTATGTTTCTCTAGCCCGTCTCATGTTATCCAACTCATTTTCCAAACGTTTTTCCCGTTTGTAGATTGCTTTGAACTTTTGGCAATCACGGTTCAACGTTTTCCACTTGCTTGTTAGCATATCCTTGTTGCGTGCTTGAATATTGTGTTTATTGAACTCGTTCTTAATTCGTTTCCAAAACGTGTCGCTAGGTTGTGAACGGCTGACTTTTGGGTCCTCGGTAACGGCAACGTAACAAGATGCAAGTAGTTTTTCCTCACTTCCTTGCCAACGTAAGGTAGTACCGGTCACGTCGGAATTTTGGTCGGAAATTGGTTCATGTGCTTAGGTTTTTTTGCCTTACGTTTACCACGACTTATGGGTTTTTGCCTTACGTGTATGTGAAGATTGAGAAGGCGGTTGAGATGGTGGTTGAGATTGTTGTTAAAAATTGTAGATTTTGGAAATTGGTATTTAGCATTTTTTGGTTTCGGTGCCAATATAGAAATGCTTGATGTTGTTGGTAAAGTTCCTCGACCGGTAAGCTGAGTGGGTTAGGCAAAAGGATTTGTGTTGAAGAGAACCCGCGTTCGGGTTTGAAGATGACGACCCCGCGTTTAGGTTATTGAACCCAATGAAATTCAAGAAACTCTCGTTGTTGTTAAAACCCAACATTTTTTTTAGCAAATAGAAGTTTGTGTATATGATATAGAGTTGTGAAAGTGTGAAAATATGTATTAGTTGGTATTTATAGTGGGAAAAAACAGGGGTTTTTTTTTTTTTTTTTTTTTTTTTTTTTTTTTTTTTTTAAATTCTTGCCCGCTGCTAACGTTGCGTTGTCAAGGCAACGCCTAAGACAACGCAACCCTTTAACACAAACCAACCAGGGGCGGACCGAGGTATTGACTTTGGGGGGCGGTGCCCTCCACGACTCGCCAAAAAAGTTCAGATTTTAGTGTAAATTTTTTTTTTTTGACATTTTTATTAAAGTGCACCCCTCAAAAAAATCAAATTACCCCCCACCTTGAAGCCAAAAATGTAAAAACCTTGGTTTTTAGTGTAAAAAAAAATTATGGCCTTTTTATTAAAATGCATCACGAATTTTATCAAAAAATAAATTTTTTGCCCCCCGTCTTGGAAAATCCTGGTCCGCCACTGAAACCAACAGTGTAATAACTCAACCATAACGCAGCGTTAAGCTGCTCCACTGACCCATAACGCAACCTAAATGTTACCATACCGATTGGTCTAACCAACACGGAGTACCTCCTCAGAATTATATACACATCAAACATCATATGTCTAGCCTGCCTCTCCAAATATAAACAAAGCACAACAGCACAGCCGATAAGTCAAACACCCCAAATACGCGACAAGTCCTATAGCAAAATCACATTACAAAATATCTAAGATGGTTTGTCCTGATATATTTTTTCAAACACAAGTGTTATTTCTCATATTGAACACTTCGACTTTTAAAGCATGATACTGGAAAAGTGGAAAACGATTTACCTGATCTATAAATGTCCGCATCTGACTTTAAATTTACAAAGACTTATTTGGCTAGTAAAAATGATTTACTAAACCCATTTTACACGGAAATTACTTTTATTTTTCTTTCTGTGCAACTCTGCCAGTTTCCCAGCAGAATCTCCATTCCATCATCTAACAGATCCATTAATTTACCTTATCCTTAAGTATAGAGCATCAAGGAAGTCCAGCCATGTGACACTCCTTGCTATTTGTAGAAAAAGTAACGCCCTCAACCCGGTATCTGCTTGACTTCTCTAAAGCAGTTTAATGTCCAAACCCAAAGATTTAAGTGTGTATTTTCTATAATTGTGGCATTACATCATAGATCTATATACAAAACAATCCATTCAGGTGAGTCACAGTGTCACAGATATGTTTTACACCAGTTTAAACAATAGCCGAAAAACCTGTCAGTCTCGTTTATTATATTTTATAAGAAACTGGAATCAACGCCTTTAAAATCTTAATCCATTAGGTCCATACAAAACAATCCTTCAATGTTAACCTGATCTTGATTCCTCAGCCATTTGTCAATAAACAGCACCATATCAGAAATTGGGTCACAAATAACATTATAAATTTTCTACATGACATTCCGTCTCAATTCAAACCTCACACAAAATCCTTCTATATCCGAATGCGAAACCGGGTAGAATACAAAACCAAAATCAGAAACCCGGATAACATAGTAAAACTAACTGATAGGTAACAGTTCAATTCAACTCAAAACCTCTCTCCAAACCTGAAAAATAAGGCACCAGTCCCTGAATTATGATCAACAGCATACTCAGCTCGTACTAAACCCAGCTTTGCACCAACACCGTACGATGAACCATGTCCCATACGCCTGTAAACCTCTGTTGGGTTTCCCTTTACGTCCTTTGAACTTCCTAAATCATTCCCATGTTCCACAAATACGTATGCGTGTGTGTTTCTCACTGGTATACGTAACTCAGCAGCAACCTGTAGGCAATAGTGATTTCAATCATAAATTAACAAGAAGCTTTAGTTAATCAATCTTGATTTTAGGGTCAAAAATGAAAATTTTACATCCCAAAGATTGATTTGGATATATGCAAGAGAAAAACAGCAGTAGATAAAACTCCATAACTCATGACGATGGTCATACTTAATTATCTCATATGCAAGAGCCAATTAATTTGTAATGATTAAAGGGAACCAAGACATTTGATTGGTAGTTAAGCAGTTCTTTTTTTATATGTGAGCAGCCTAATCTTGTATTTTTATCTCAAACAAGTCCTTCACAAAAATCATTTTAAATGGCAGGGCATACAACCTCCTACACTGTTTTCAGAGATTTAGATACTCTGTAAAAATGTCTTTGGTAATTTATAATTGAAGATTATGTATTTACAGCTTCTTGAAAAATATGTGCACAAAAGCATTTACAGGTCAACGCAACCCGTGTCTCTTGGTATTGAAAAACAAACAAAATCCAAACCCTTTTTGACCCATTACACAGCTTGACCAGTTTGTCCCATCTAGTAAAACTAATGATTAATAAAAAAGCAATGATTATGTACCTCTAGGATATTTCTAGCAGCACCAATCTCTCCCATATTGTAACCCCTAACAGAGTAAGGTCCACCGAGAGTAAAAGCATCATAACTTGGAAGGTCACCAACACATCCACCGTAATGCCCATGTAGAACAAGCACCGGTGGTGGTGGTTTTCCAGCAGCTTCTTCAACTTCCTTAAGTTGGATGAATTTTGTCATTGTCAGTTGATGGCGGTTGAAAAACGGAAACTTGCTGCCAATGCCCAGCCCTTGATCAAGCTGTGATTTCAACAAAGGGAACACATGTCAACATTAGGTGTAAAAATCATGATGGCTAATATGCAGTTCTTCCCGAGAAACAAATACTTCAAGACAATCAGGTATTATAAAATCTATCAAATGATTTTTCATGACCACATAGATTGTAAGAAAACAGGTAAGTTTTGTACGAACCAATCCAGTTTGACATAAAACAAAATCTATCCAAATGTACTTGATTATTTCAATAATAACCTGAATCATTTTGGTGACAAAACAAAAGGTTTTCTTTTGCAAAAAGTAAACAAATATATATGTGCCCAATGGGAGACTTCCATCCTGTTTGATCGTTTAGAGATAGAACAGAACCAGAACTGACCCATTTATAAGTAAGAAGGTTGAAATTGTGGCATGTAGTTATTATGCAACTATACTCTACCAAAACGCACCTGGAACACGTTTCGCTCCCCGACTATGGCTCCATTGACAAATTTTGTATTATCCCGTGTGATATTTGCTTGCCCGAAGACCATTCGGTCAATTCCCGTACCAGAGAGGGTTGTTGGTGGGCCATCTGCACTAATCCCGCCACTCGGCAACACCCGTTGACCATTTGACGAGATATTGCTACTTTCATCTCTAGTAGTAATTTCTTCCATCACGATCCCATATGTAAACTTACTTTGCCTAGTGAAGTTCTGAAAAAAGTAAATGATCAGTATAATTCAGAAAAAATAATACAGGGAATTTAGGGTAATGTAGTAACTTACCTCAGTAATATTGGTTTTAACACCAGCTCTGTCAACCCAAATTGGAGGAACTTCATCAATTCCTGGCCCACCAGTGAAAACGGGACTGAGTTTTCTGCTGTTAAAGACACTTGTACGCAATGTGCGGTTTCGGGGATTTGATACACCATCTAAGTAAGGATGAACATATTCGAGCTTAAAAGCAAGATCGTCCTGCAAAAGATGTGGTGTTAACAATGTTCTTGACAAATTGTTTTGACATTAATAGGATATTATATAACAAGGGGAGATCACCTGAGGATTGAGAAAGTTACTAGTAGTCACAGACCCAAGAACAGATCTATTAAGCCCCTTGATGTTCCTATGCTCGAAAGATACAGTTCCACCAGGCTGAATTGAAGCCTACAGAGAACATAACCAAAATCATTCAATAAAAGCTCAGAAACCCAAACAAATTGCCAAAAAACAGATGTGGCAACTTCAAGTTATTTAGTTATGAATGGGTCCGTCGGCTCAGGTTAGATTCTATTTCTAACGGTCAATTCAAGATATAACTTACTGGAAGAAAGGATCAATAAAAATTAAATGTTGCCAATACCAAAATAATAAAACTCCAAATTTTGGGGAAAAAAAGTTGATCTGATCAATGCCCCCCTTTTGAACCGAACTCATTTTGAGCAGTAACTTTTACATGTCTACTACAAATATAAAATGTAATATTACCAAAGTAGGACGACCTCCGCGTCCAGGAACAATACTCCATTCAGAACTGACTTCAGCTGATTTTTGCTCCAATTCTTTAAGCTTAATTTCAACAATGATCCCACCCTCATTTTTCTCATCAGGGCGTGGATTGACTTCAATATTTGAAAACAAGGATAGAGAATTAATGTTGCGCAACGCTTGCTTTCCTGCTTCAATGTTGAAAACATTCCCTTTTTGGAGCTGCAACACAAATTTTGACATTGTATAATTAACCAGAAGATAATGATTCATCCAAACAATGAGAGCACGTCTGTTATTTTATTAAAAGCATAACCAGGGAAAAAAATAAAAATAAAATAATTATATTGTCCGTCAAGCCAGTCACTCAATTATATAATGACCAGCTTATCATCCACCTTTGCTAACTAAGTCCACATTTGGTACACACATAATCTATTTATAACTTTGTTAGTGTAAGCAACATACTGAATCATGCTTCAGTGCTTCACAACAAATTGTTTAATGAGAAGAACACAGATTTAATATCAGCAGAAACTCATTTCTATGGTTCTGAAACCTCACACTGATTTAATGTAAACAACCATCCCTTCGATTTCGTATAAAACATATTTTGTAAACTACAAAACATAATAAAAGATTGCTGCTATCAAAAGCCAATCTGTACTTTCAATGCCACAAAGCGATACTAAAAAAACAAAATCCATGCAGTACAAACTTCTTAATGAAACATCAAATGCTTAGCATTTCCATCATTTTATAACTTAAGCCGAACACTAGCAAGACTAATTATGATACACCCATAACAGATAAAAAGATAAGAAACTATATACGTACAAACATATAATCAAACAAACGCAAAAATCAGAAAATATACCTGCTTAGGCAATTCTCTCTTCACAACACCAATCTGCGTATTCCCTTCACACACATTCCCCAACTTATCCTGAAACTGAATCACAACTCGCGTAATATCCCCCTCCACAACTTCACAAACAACTTCATTCGTATTCAAATTCCCAAAATTCACAACTTGAGCACACGCATACCCTTCATCATGATACCACTTCTGAACCCTATCCCTAATATTCTGCAACATCCTAGCACTCACATTCCCTTGTCCCAATATTGACAATATCTCATTATGAACCGTACTCGGCAACATACACGGCCTAGCCCTATCCATCCTTCTCCGATAATCCCTCTCTTGATTCCTCATGTAATCCATTTTCTCCTTCTCAGTCATATTCTCTTCCACATCCACCCCCTTCGACTGCGCCATTAACCCGACATTAATACACCTAAAATGATCCGCCTCTTCCCACGTACTCTCCGTAAACGAAACAGTCAAACCAATAGTCCCGTCCGCATTAGTTTTCGCCTCTAAATCCACCTTCTCAAACATACCACTAGTAGCTAATGTTTCCAGCTCCTTTTGCAACTGTGCTTTCGTATAAACCCCGTTGGCTCTAAGCGACACCATTTCGAAAAACGAGTCATCCGAACCAACCAAAATCGACTTCACTTTATCCAAAAACAATATCTCAGAAACTTTATATTTTTTAAACCCACTCAACTTATTTAACTGCACCACAATATCAGCAGGCATCCCATGATTATCCCACTCATTCCCCTTCTCCTCATCCGCATTGGCAGCCGCCGAAAAAAACTTCCTCCAAAACCCACCTCCACCCCAACCCCCGCCGCCACCTCCGCCGCCACCGCCTCCGGCGGCGCCGCCACCTCCACTCCCCCCGCCGCCGAAGGAAAAAAATGGGTTTTTGCCTCCGGTCAAGAAAATCACACCAGATACAGCTGCCGCGACTCCTAGAGTTTTTAAAGGGACTTTTAAGGGTTTAGAGGGTTTGGTGTTAGGGTTTTGAGATGAGATTTGGTGGCATCTGATGGGGGTAGCGAGATGGGTGGTGGAGGGTTTAGGATGTGATGGTGTTTGGGGGTTTGAGCGACGGCGAGTGGGGCCGAGCGTGAGGAATTGGCCGGTGCCGGCCGTGAAAGAGGCCATTGTTGTTGTTGGATAAGGGGGGAGAAAAAGAAAAGAAAAAGGGTTTATGAGAAGAGTGAGTTAGGTGAGTGTGCGAGAGAGATGTCGATTGATATCGACGAGATTTACAATTTAGGATTGGTTTTTTCAAAAAAAAAAATGGAAATGGAAAATTTTCAATATATTTTATAATTTACTGTTAGGTTATGGCATTTAATAGCGACGAACTTTTACAAATATTCACATATCAGTTATGAATTCAATAAATACCATGAAACCCATCAAAGTTTGTTAGTTTTGTGTTTATATCAACAAAAAACCCGTTTTTTATTTCCAAAATCCACGTCAACGACAAATGTATATTACATGTCATAAATTTGTACCGTTATGATCCACGTCAGATTGGGTTCATGTCAGATAAGTGAATATCTGACAAAGTTTGATTAGTATTTTAAAACATTTGACAAAGTTTGATAGGTATTTTAAACAGCTAACTTTACGGAATTAACTTAAAAAATAAATTAAAAAAACCCACTTATGCAATTTAACCAGTGTAGCAGGTTGCTGGTAATGTCACATAAGAAAAAGTATGATATTGAGCTAAAATTTGAAAGTTTGATGAGCATTATGATATTTTATTATATTCATAACTGATATGTGAACATTTGAGAAAGTTGGTTGTTATTTAATCCATTAACTCTTTAATGTTTCTTAAAATTATTACTCCGTAGGAGCCTATGGTACAGGAGCCTGTGGCTCTAGTGACATACCCATCAGCCGACTTGCGAATACCATATTAAGGGTGACATTATGGCAACTCGCATTGTGCTGATCAGCCAACGCCATTACTACATTTTTTACTCTTTTTGGAACATCAGAAAACGGGAAAAAAAATATGGACGTTGGGTTCAAATAGTAGCCGTTTTTTTGCACTAAATCCCATTTTTTCTTAATTTTTTACCTTTTAAAGATCTTATAAATACTTCATTAAGCTTTCAATTTTTACACACTTTCACCATCATTTATATCTCTATAATTCTCTTATTCTACCTCTTATTAACTAAAAAAAATGAATCCCGGTCAATGAATCAACTCCATGCTTGCCGACCCCAAAACCAAATCCCGAATTCCTCATCTTCTTCTAATCCAAAAATACCATCATCCACAAATTCCATCACCTCAAACACCAACCAACTTTCATCATTCGGCTCAACATACCAAATCCCAAACCAATTCCCTAACATTAACTCATTTGCCAACCAAATTACACCTGACCAATTCACACTATGACAACAATTTCAACTTCAACAAACCCAAATTTCCAAACAACAAACACTATACCTGTAACACCTAAAATCTGAGAACATGTGAAATGACCAAAATGCCCTTACAAGTTTAAAAATCAATTAAAAGCTTATTAAGTACCCAAATAAATCCCAAACTTCTAACAATGAACAAGTTATGATCCAAAATATTTTTAACAATTTCATTTAACATTTGTACAAGTGGAAAAATTACTAAATTACCCCTACTATGGCCGAATGATATATATATAGTTTTATTTATGATTTAATTTAATTTTAAAAGATATGGATTATTTAAAAAAGGAAGATTATCATCAAAATATATTCTCCCAACCCATATCACGAAATTTCTGGTCTCTCCCCCCCCCCCTTATACCACACGGCATTCCATTTAAAAAGTCAAACCATACCTCATTTGTTCCTAAACCCTAGCCGACCTAAGCAAAACACACAAACAAACTTGTGTAGCCTCCATACAACACACACAATCCTCCTCAGCAATTTTATGTGATCTATCATCATCCTAAGAAGCCAAGAAAAATTCCCTTTTGAATTGTGGAAGCCTTACACGATCATAGCATTGTTTTCTTTGTGTCGAGCCCTAAAACAAAGGTAAATTCGTTATGTTTCATACGACCTCTATAAAAATGATTTCTTATTTTTCTGATGTTCCTTACATCATATAAGACCCACGAAAATTGGTTTCAAGGTTGGAAGATCATTGGTGAAGTCGTGGTGATTTTTGGATCGTTTTGGCTCTACGCGTGTGCTATAATTCGTACAGCCCTCTCTACACGTTCCATCCTTGATTTGGTATTTTTCTCAGGTCCCTTATACCTTATGAACACCAAATAAAATGTTCTAATCGATCCATGCATGCTCTATAACGTTTTGGTGAATTAAACCCTAAAAACGCAACAAAACTCTATATCATTGTATATGAATTTTCTGGATATGAATGATAATTTTTATGAACTTCATATATTAATTATGATCTCGTAAAAATATGGGTTTGAATTATAGAAGCTTAAATCTCGTGTTGTGATTTATTTTATAAATCGGCTAATTAAGAAAAACAATGAAGAAAATTAAAGAAACCCTAAATCGAATTAGGGTTAGGGTTTTTATGTTTGGATCTGGTAATTAATGCATAATAATGATTGAGTAATGATTGTATAATGATGGCATAATGATTTTATGAAATTAGGGTTTGGCTTTGGTAACTTTAAAATAAATCCGATTGGAAAATAAAGTACAAGGATGTGTTTTGCCAACTTTGAAACATCTGGGATATTTTTGTAAGATCATATATATCAGTAGGAATATGGGAAAAATATAACTTGAGGGTTCTAAGTGTAAATATTACAAGAAATGAGTTAATTGTATTTAATTGGTGCGATTTATAATTAATTAAAGTAGAGGGACTAAAAGTGTAATTTCTAGAAACTTGGGACTGATTTGAGTAATAAAATATATTCAGGGGGTTTTGTGCTAATTTGGTAATTTAATGGCTTAATATGTAATTATAGATAATTAAAAGTTGAAATTGTAAATTAAAAGGTTAAATATGTAACTTTGATAACTTGAGGGACTTAAAGTGTAAATTATGAATATTTGAGGATTCATTCGAATAACTTAATAAAATAAGTGCTCATTATGTAAAATGGATAACTTAAGGGTTTAATGTGTAACTTTGAATACTAAAAGGTTTAAAGTGTAATTTTGGAAAGTAAAGGGTTAAAATGTAAAATTATGAAACCCTAAGGACCAAATGTGTAAATATGTTAAAAGATACTTTGATTCCATTAATAATGATCAACTTTCTAATTATGGAAACTTTCTAAAAGTGGAAACTTACTATTTATGGAAACCTGCTAAAAGTGGAAAGTCATTTTAAATGGAAAGTTACTAAAACTGGAAAGCCGACTAAAATGAGAAATCTGAATTGAATAAGTTATTAATAACAAGCCGACCATTAATTCGTGTAGATTCGCTGAAGAAGGAATTTTGCTTTCGACCTTTATGTTTCTGTCATGTGTGCACTTGCGGTTTAAGGTACAGATATTCTGACCTTTCTCAAAAGGTTTCTCATGATCTCTTTCATATTCTGATCCGTTAGTTCCCGAATTGATGCCATTGCTATGATCCCCTTTACTTGAACCTTCTCTGTTGATCCCACTTGATATGACCTCCGTTATGAACCTATGCTATGAAAACCTTCTTAATGATACCATGGAAATGTTTTGAAAAGAACCGATTTGAAAAGATGTTTATAAATGATGCTAAATTTCTTTTTAAAAGAAAGGTTATTTAACTTTCATGAACACTATATTTTGAAAGACCATTTTTATGAAAACTGTTTTAAAAGATTATTTAAATTGGACTTTTAATAGAAACTTTTGAAACGGACTTTTGAACTGAACCATGAATTGATTTTTGAATATGAACCTTGACCTGATAAACTCTGATTGGACCTTGAATACTATTTCTGATATGAACCCTTTGTTATGAACTGCTATTATGAACCTTTGATATGATTCTGAGATACACCTTTGCTATATGACCTTTTGTATGATATGAGACCTGACTCTTAGTTTGATACCCGAGCCATTTCTGTTTTCCCTACCTATGGAGGTACCATAGGCGTGTCTGTGATGCACCACTGGCATGACTAGTGTGTGGCCCTAGTGATTTGGCTACACCGTCCCCTTTCTGTTATATGATATGCGCGCTTTATGATATGATTTGTTATGGCCACTATGATTTCTGCGGGGGCGTATGGATGCATCCTAGATCTGTTCTGTTTAGTGGATTTAACTATGATTATGTTTATGATATCTGTCTGGTGACTGGTACTGTGTGCTATACATGCCTTTCACAAATTTCTGAGAGTTCGCTACTCCACCCATTTGAAGAATGAGGACACCCCTCATATTATCTGATTATCTGAGAGGACTCCCCTCTATATGATTATGAAGAATTATGGTATTGACGGCTTATATGATATGATATGTTTCTGGGCTCGTGGTAGATGACTATCCTTTCTTCTTTCTATTCTATTACTCTTTTATCTATTCCTTATTCTATTTCCCCAATGCACTATATTTCAGTTCTGTTTCATTATCATTGCTTTGTATATGTATCTGTTCACTGGGCTTTTTAAGCTCAGCCGCATTTCCTTTTCCTGCGGCAGGTTTTAGTAGGAAGCTGGGTTATGGGAAGAGAGTGTGACTGGACTTAGAAGACTATGCTTTGGACTAGAGACGATTAGATGAAGTTTCACTTTATTAGACATAGTATTTATTGTTTTGTAACCTTGTAGTTTCAGATTTTCATTTGTAACCCTGAATTTCGTTGTATGTATGAATCATATGCTTGTGTTTGTTCTGATATGTCACTGTATGATTTGACGACTGTATTCACTCTATGAATCCTTTGACTTTGAGATGTCTGATTGTACGGTCTTTTGGACTGAATGGCTATTCGTGAAGATACCATAGACTACCATATCTGAAATGTGACCTTAAAAATCTGCTTCACCCTATTCCATTATGATGACTCTCTATCATCTGCTAAAATTTCTGTCACTATGGAAACACCTACCCCAAACTCATGTGATTACCAAGTTGTCCTAAAAACCATTAATATCAACCCTTGGAAAGTTCTACTATTGGGAAATATTTTGTCATACGAAGATTTTCCGGTATTCTCTGATGAACCTTTTGGTACTCCTTCCTGCTTAAGAAGTAGAGTGGACATTGAACTGATATCAGTGAAGAAACCATGGTGCCATAGAAGTTGAGAGATTGAAGGAGCTGATGGAATATGATTTTTAACCGTGGTGATTCTCTTTAGATGCTCTTGTTTGTTTATGAAGAAGAACGAGAGAAGTATGCGATGACGTATCGACTATCGTGAACTTAAACATACCACTATCACTAATCATTATCTGTTTCCGCGTATCAATAATTAATTTGGTCTTCCTTTGAAACTCCGCGTATGATTGCATCATTTTAGATTTGAAGGACTGAAGAAGCAACCACAAAAAAAAAAAAAAAAAAAAAAAAAAAAAAAAAAAAAAAAAAACTTCTAAGAAGGGGGTTAACTAACCGAGAGTAACCTTTGGGAAGTATTTCAGTTCCTGAAGAAGAAAGAAGGCGATGTAAAAATTCCCTGAGATGATTTCTGAAGTTGCCTTTGCACTTGTTATAACATTTATGAACTTGAATGATGCCAATGGTGTTGGCTAGAATAATCATGTTTTTCGCGTGTTTTGGACAAATTGTCATAGTATGACATTGTGTTGTGTTCTAAAACGAAAGAAGAACATAGAGATTATTGGTGAGACGACCCTTTGTTCTGGAAGAAAATTTTGATTGACGTTCAGAAAGCATAGTAGACAACCCTACCCTATATAATGTAAAGACAGAGCTTTCACAAGAGGGACCAAGATTGAAGACCGTTATCGGAGTTTGAAACCTGGTGGAAGAGTAGTAGAAGATGGTTGCGACAAGCATTATCATGGAAGAAGCATACAAGAAGAAGAGAGGAACTGGGATAGTGCTCAATCATACATCATGCAACACGTGAAGATTTCAGTTTGGGCATCAAGACAACCAGACCAAAGAAGACGAACCATTCAACACACAACCTGGAGTCGACAACAACAGCATGTACCTTAAGACCTGGAGCTATGTTAGAAGACCTGTCAAAGACACGCAGTCTTGTTTCTCTATTCATTTTAGTTGTACTAAGATGAATTGAGAGCAGAAGCAGACCTGCGGATGGAGGAATCCACAGTGATTGCGTCAGAGACTACCGTTACGATGCCACACTACCAAGAGGAGCTGCTGAAGACCGGAGGAACCAGACTCGAGTTTTAAATTCTTTTAATCATGAGGCAAGATGGACAAGAGTAAACAGACTACCCCAACTTGGAAGAAATTTTGAAATTTGTATTTGAGTGGACGGATTTTGAAGCGGACATTGTGTTTAGACGAGATGATTCTGTAAAGGATTGACGCTATTGATGACGTACCTTAATTTTGAATGACATTCTCGGATTTCCGTTACTCTTCGAGTAATCTCGTTCTCTTAGTTATGTTGTTTGATTTTGGTGACCTCTGAGACCATAGGTGGACTAGGTGGATTTAGATAAGTTTGTGTGTTCACGACTTGAGATAAAGTATGACCATCATAAGGGCATATGTATATGATGCCAGTATTATGACGCCTGGCCAACGTGATAATACTTACATCATATAACGTGCACTTATGGTGGGCATATGATATTTTAAGAAGTGCCTTAGAAGCTTTAGAATTCTGGCATCTGATCAAGATCATCTGAGTTTAGTGAGACTTTAGGTTCATTCTACCTATACGTTTGATCTGCTGTCCTTGTTATACGACTCGATACGTTTGGACTCTCGACACGTGTTTTGCTGATCTTAGGTTCCATTATGAAATTTCTGCCGTTGACGATATCTAACGATATGCTTTCTGTCCGTATACGTTTCGCATTCGTTGAAGTTGTTCATTATGATCTGTTATGAGTAAAATATCTGATTATGGACTTTGAGGAAACGAGACCTGTTTGTTTATGAGAATACCTTTGGAAGGTTATCTAAAAGCCGAGACTATCTGAGAAGCTGAAGGGTTAAACCGTATATCACCCCATGTTTGCTACAATTCAATGTATTCTCATCTGATTCGCCTAATCAATTCGATGAAAATCCTATGTATTTTTATACCTCTTCCTGGAGAATTCGTTTATCATCCGTTATGTTTGGTACATTATCCTTTTGATTCAAATTCAATAAGATATGCCCTTCTGAGAAATCTGGAACTGTTTTTGACAATAATTACGAGTCATGAGAAACCAGTTGGTCTGAATATCTTTTGGAAGAACCTCCCCGGACGTGAGGATGTTTGTGACGACCTGTTGTGGTTTACTACGACTTCGTCTAACTTTGCGACTTCAAATTTCGAGGACGAAATTTCTCTTTTTAGAGGGGAAGAAGTTGTAACACCTAAAATCTGAGAACATGTGAAATGACCAAAATGCCCTTACAAGTTTAAAAATCAATTAAAAGCTTATTAAGTACCCAAATAAATCCCAAACTTCTAACAATGAACACGTTATGATCCAAAATATTTTTAACAATTTCATTTAACATTTGTACAAGTGGAAAAATTACTAAATTACCCCTACTATGGCCGAATGATATATATATAGTTTTATTTATGATTTAATTTAATTTTAAAAGATATGGATTATTTAAAAAAGGAAGATTATCATCAAAATATATTCTCCCAACCCATATCACGAAATTTCTGGTCTCTCCCCCCCCCCCCCCTTATACCACACGGCATTCCATTTAAAAAGTCAAACCATACCTCATTTGTTCCTAAACCCTAGCCGACCTAAGCAAAACACACAAACAAACTTGTGTAGCCTCCATACGACACACACAATCCTCCTAAGCAATTTTCTGTGATCTATCATCATCCTAAGAAGCCAAGAAAAATTCCCTTTTGAATTGTGGAAGCCTTACACGATCATAGCATTGTTTTCTTTGTGTCGAGCCCTAAAACAAAGGTAAATTCGTTATGTTTCATATGACCTCTATAAAAATGATTTCTTATTTTTCTGATGTTCCTTACATCATATAAGACCCACAAAAATTGGTTTCAAGGTTGGAAGATCATTGGTGAAGTCGTGGTGATTTTTGGATCGTTTTGGCTCTACGCGTGTGCTATAATTCGTACAGCCCTCTCTACACGTTCCATCCTTGATTTGGTATTTTTCTCAGGTCCCTTATACCTTATGAACACCAAATAAAATGTTCTAATCGATCCATGCATGCTCTATAACGTTTTGGTGAATTAAAACCTAAAAACGCAACAAAACTCTATATCATTGTATATGAATTTTATGGATATGAATGATAATTTTTATGAACTTCATATATTAATTATGATCTCGTAAAAATATGGGTTTGAATTATAGAAGCTTAAATCTCGTGTTGTGATTTATTTTATAAATCGGCTAATTAAGAAAAACAATGAAGAAAATTAAAGAAACCCTAAATCGAATTAGGGTTAGG
This sequence comes from Artemisia argyi, assembly GCA_030686995.1. Lineage (NCBI taxonomy): Eukaryota > Viridiplantae > Streptophyta > Magnoliopsida > Asterales > Asteraceae > Artemisia > Artemisia argyi. The sequence continues at coordinate 76,754,062 of CM060709.1, read as the reverse complement.
GTTTTTATGTTTGGATCTGGTAATTAATGTATAATAATGATTGAGTAATGATTGTATAATGATGGCATAATGATTTTATGAAATTAGGGTTTGGCTTTGGTAACTTTAAAATAAATCCGATTGGAAAATAAAGTACAAGGGTGTGTTTTGCCAACTTTGAAACATCTGGGATATTTTTGTAAGATCATATATATCAGTAGGAATATGGGAAAAATATAACTTGAGGGTTCTAAGTGTAAATATTACAAGAAATGAGTTAATTGTATTTAATTGGTGCGATTTGTAATTAATTAAAGTAGAGGGACTAAAAGTGTAATTTCTGGAAACTTGGGACTGATTTGAGTAATAAAATATATTCAGGGGGTTTTGTGCTAATTTGGTAATTTAATGGCTTAATATGTAATTATAGATAATTAAAAGTTGAAATTGTAAATTAAAAGGTTAAATATGTAACTTTGATAACTTGAGGGACTTAAAGTGTAAATTATGAATATTTGAGGATTCATTCGAATAACTTAATAAAATAAGTGCTCATTATGTAAAATGGATAACTTAAGGGTTTAATGTGTAACTTTGAATACTAAAAGGTTTAAAGTGTAATTTTGGAAAGTAAAGGGTTAAAATGTAAAATTATGAAACCCTAAGGACCAAATGTGTAAATATGTTAAAAGATACTTTGATTCTATTAATAATTATTCAACTTTCTAATTATGGAAACTTTCTAAAAGTGGAAACTTACTATTTATGGAAACCTGCTAAAAGTGGAAAGTCATTTTAAATGGAAAGTTACTAAAACTGGAAAGCCGACTAAAATGAGAAATCTGAATTGAATAAGTTATTAATAACAAGCCGACCATTAATTCGTGTAGATTCGCTGAAGAAGGAATTTTGCTTTCGACCTTTATGTTTCTGTCATGTGTGCACTTGCGGTTTAAGGTACAGATATTCTGACCTTTCTCAAAAGGTTTCTCATGATCTCTTTCATATTCTGATCCGTTAGTTCCCGAATTGATGCCATTGCTATGATCCCCTTTACTTGAACCTTCTCTGTTGATCCCACTTGATATGACCTCCGTTATGAACCTATGCTATGAAAACCTTCTTAATGATACCATGGAAATGTTTTGAAAAGAACCGATTTGAAAAGATGTTTATAAATGATGCTAAATTTCTTTTTAAAAGAAAGGTTATTTAACTTTCATGAACACTATATTTTGAAAGACCATTTTTATGAAAACTGTTTTAAAAGATTATTTAAATTGGACTTTTAATAGAAACTTTTGAAACGGACTTTTGAACTGAACCATGAATTGATTTTTGAATATGAACCTTGACCTGATAAACTCTGATTGGACCTTGAATACTATTTCTGATATGAACCCTTTGTTATGAACTGCTATTATGAACCTTTGATATGATTCTGAGATACACCTTTGCTATATGACCTTTTGTATGATATGAGACCTGACTCTTAGTTTGATACCCGAGCCATTTTTGTTTTCCCTACCTATGGAGGTACCATAGGCGTGTCTGTGATGCACCACTGGCATGACTAGTGTGTGGCCCTAGTGATTTGGCTACACCGTCCCCTTTCTGTTATATGATATGCGTGCTTTATGATATGATTTGTTATGGCCACTATGATTTCTGCGGGGGCGTATGGATGCATCCTAGATCTGTTCTGTTTAGTGGATTTAACTATGATTATGTTTATGATATCTGTCTGGTGACTGGTACTGTGTGCTATACATGCCTTTCACAAATTTCTGGGAGTTCGCTACTCCACCCATTTGAAGAATGAGGACACCCCTCATATTATCTGATTATCTGAGAGGACTCCCCTCTATATGATTATGAAGAATTATGGTATTGACGGCTTATATGATATGATATGTTTCTGGGCTCGTGGTAGATGACTATCCTTTCTTCTTTCTATTCTATTACTCTTTTATCTATTCCTTATTCTATTTCCCCAATGCACTATATTTCAGTTCTGTTTCATTATCATTGCTTTGTATATGTATCTGTTCACTGGGCTTTTTAAGCTCAGCCGCATTTCCTTTTCCTGCGGCAGGTTTTAGTAGGAAGCTGGGTTATGGGAAGAGAGTGTGACTGGACTTAGAAGACTATGCTTTGGACTAGAGACGATTAGATGAAGTTTCACTTTATTAGACATAGTATTTATTGTTTTGTAACCTTGTAGTTTCAGATTTTCATTTGTAACCCTGAATTTCGTTGTATGTATGAATCATATGCTTGTGTTTGTTCTGATATGTCACTGTAATGTAATACTTCTACCCTTATCGGGTTGGGGTGTTACAATACCAACCCCAATTTTCCCAACAAAAATCCCTACAAACCCCAACAATCCGAATTTGTGGGCCTGTCGTTACCCAAAAAACTTTGATTGTTTTAAATCGTAAATGTATAATAGAGTAATATAAAAAATACCATATTCTAAATGAAGAGAAGTGAATTGATCTAGTCAGTTTTTCTATGTCAGATAGTGTTAGCATAAAACCTTAAACGCACAAATTGATTTAGTTTGTTTTATAACCTAATGCATCGACTGGAGTACTCCTTACTTTTTTCGTTCCTAACGTGTTTTTATCGCTTCCGTACCTTGAATTGTTTAATTAGTTGGATAATAGATGTGAGATGCAATTCGTTTGTGGCAAAAAAGATACCAGCCAGTGGATGAGTATTATAAGAAAGTTGCGTTTGCTATGCATTTTGACAAGAAACAACTTTTTCAAAAGCAAGGACTAATGGGACGAAGAAATATATTGCTAAGCATAGTTATTTGGTTTGTTTAAGAAGATTAGTGTGTAATAGATACTATTAATTTATATAATGTAAGAGTAACATTGGAATCTAAGAGGAGCAACAATTTGAAAATCATTTTCCTTCGATTAATATCCTCATGTCAACCGTTTTTTTCATTTTTGCTTTCAACCTATCATTGTTTACATACTAGACGAACTATTATTATTAATATCAAATTAAGATATAATAAAATGGGGTTTTTGCATATATATCATTCCAAAAATGCATAATTGCATATATATCCAAAGCATGCATAAAAATCATTGTATTATGTGCATAAAAAACTTGTACAAATGATATATATGCAATTATTTACTTTGGGAGGGATATATATGCAATTTTGCCTAATAAAATGATTAGAACACATTTTTACCTTACACCAAAATTGTTCGAAACGAATATCAGACTTAAATTGGCTCCGCCGCAACGCACGTCAGCCAAATTACTCGTTTTATACATAAGTTAGGATCGAAAGTTTTCACCAAAGCTTTATTTACTCGAGTATTGTTAAAAAAAAATCATTTTTTTAACATAATAAACAAATTCCAACATAATTCTATATGTATGATTTTTTAGCAATTTATAACTACTTATTTTTAAGCGGAATCAAAAGAAAAAAAGAAAACATCCTTACTAGGTCGCAACTTTTATATTTCTTATAAATTTAAGATCATTTGATGACCAAACTTTTTTTACTGGGACTAATCTCCTCGTCCATCTTTCCTCCATCTTTATTTGATCTAATGGATGAGATTAATTTCAACAATTTAAAAAATTCACTTTCATCATTTTTTTTCAAATATTAATATCTTTCAAACCGTTAATCGGTAAGCGAAAAAAAAACATACCGTTACGACGAGCATTTAATTATCTTTCTATAAATAGGCACTTTGATATATTTTCGACAATTTTTTTTTTCGTTTTTTTCATGTTTTTTTTCATGGCCGAAAAAATCACATATGATATCATATATGATATGTATATGATATATCATATGTGATTTTTTCGGCCACGAAAAAAAACGTGAAAAAAACGTTTTTTGTTTTTTTTTTGTTTTGTTTTTTTTTTTTTTTTTTTTTTTTTTTTTTTTTGTTTTGTCGAAAGTATATCAAAGTACCCGTCTATAGAAAGATAATTAAATGCTCGTCGCGATAGGGTAATATTATCGCTTAACGATTAATGGTTTAAGAGATATTTAAATTATAAAAAATTGATAAAATATTAAAATGTTTTTAATCTCAACTATTGATTTCTTTTTAGATGGATGATGGGGATGAGTCCCTTGGTATGTAAGAAAAGTTTGGTATTTAATATAAAGAAAAGTTCATTTGTAAACTAAGTTTTTGTTACATACTGAGTGACAAATCCCCACCATCCATTTAGTTTGATCTAATGGTGAGGATTAACCTAAGATCTAATATGTAAACCTAAGTCCATGTTTTTTTTTTCTTGTCTTTTTATCTTTCTTTTTTTTTCTTTTTTTTATTTTTTTTTTGTCTTTTTAAGCCCTTAACGTGGCTTTTTTTTGTCTTCTTTTTTGTATTTTTTGTTTTCTACTCAAGTTTTTTTTTTTTTTTTTTCCTTGGTCCCTCCTTTTTTTATTCACGTTGTGTTTTTTTTTTCTTTTTTCAAGCTTTTTTTTAATAAACATTTTTTTAATTCACTTTTTTTCTTTTTATTAAAAAATCACGTTTTTTTAATTCACGTGTATTTTTTTTAAATTCACGTTTTTTTATTTTACTTCAAGTTTTTTTCACTTTCTTACGTTTTCGTCCGTTTTCATACGTTTATACACGTTTTGTCCGTTTTCAGAAGTTTTAATTCGTTTTCATCCGTTTTCATATGTTTATACACGTTTTCGTCCATTTTCATTCGTTTTTATTCGTTTTCGTCAATTTTTCATACGTTTTCATCCGTTTTTAGACGTGTTTTTACGCTTTCATGTGTTTTTGTCCGTTTCATACTTATTCATCCGTTTTCTTGCGTTTTCGTCCATTTGCATCCGTTTTCTTTCGTTTTCGTCCTATTTTTCATACGTTTTCATCCGTTTTTAGACATGTTTTTACGCTTTCATGTGTTTTTGTCCGTTTCATACTTATTCATCCGTTTTCTTGCATTTTCATCCGGTTTCTTGCGTTTTCTTTCATTTTCGTCCTATTTTTCATACGTTTTCTTCCTTTTTCATACGTGTTTTTATTCTTTCATATATTTTCTTTCGTTTTCATACATATTCTTCTGTTTTCTTATATTCTCGTTGTTTTCATTCGTTTTTGTCCGTTATTTAATATCTTTGGCCATTCTCAGACGTTTTCATACGTTTCGGAATGTCACAAGTGATATTTTGTGATATTCAGAACATCGCCCCAATGATATACTAAATATCACAAGTGAAATTCGGAATATCACAAGTGATTATCTGAATATCACATGTCATATTTTGTGATTTTCTGAATATCACAAGTGATATATTGAGTACCACAATTGATATTCTGTGTTTTTTGCTATTCTCAGACGTTTTCATACGTTTCAGAATATCACAAGTGATATTCTATGATATTTCACAAGTGATAGATATTCAAAAAATCACAAGTGATATTCAGAATATTATTAGTGATATTCAGAAAATCACAAGTGATATTCTGAATATCAATTGTGATATTCGAAAACGTATGAAAACGAACGAAAACGTATGAAAATGAAAAAAAAAAAACGTGAATTAAAAAAAAACGTGAAAATCACTTGTAATATTCTGAATATCACTTGTAATTTTCTGAATATCACTTGTGATATTCAGAATATCACTTGTGATTTTCATGTTACAAAACATTAGTTGAAAATCACTTGTGATATTCAGAATATCACTTGTAATATTCTAAATATCACTTGTGATATTCTAAATATCACAAGTGATATTCAGAATATCACAAATGATATTTAAAAAATTACAAGTGATGTTCATGTTACAAAACATTAGTTGAAAATCACTTGTAATATTTAGAATATCACTTGTGATTTTTATGTTATAAATCATTAGTTGAAAATCACTTGTGATATTTAGAATATCACTTGTGATTTTCTGAATATCACAAGTGATTTTCATGTTACAAAACATTAGTTGAAAATCGCTTGTGATATTCAGAATATCACTTGTGATATCTTGAGTATCAAAGAATAATATTTTCGATATTCAGAAATGTATGAAAACATCTAAAAATGGCCGAAAACATTTAGAAATGGATGAAAACATATGAAAATAGATGAAAACGTAAGAAAACGGACGAATACGTACGAAAATGGACGAAAATGTTTGAAAACGGACAATGATGTATAAAAATGGACGAAAACGTCTGAAAACGGACGAAAACATCCAAAAACAGACGAAAACGTATGAAAACGAACGAAAACAGATGAAAACGTATGTAAACGGACAAAAACGTATAAAAAAGGATGTAAACATATAAAAACGGACAAAATCGTATAAAATGGACGAAAACGTATGAAAACGGACAAAAAACAAAGGAAGGCGTATAAAAACAGACGAAAACGTATAAAAGTAGACGAAAATGTCTGAAAACAGTGGAAAACATAAAAAAACGGACGAAAACGTATGAAAATGGACAAAAAGGCCTGAAAACATATGAAAATGTACGAAAACGGACGAAAACGTATAAAAACGGTCAAAAACTTATAAAAACAGACGAAAACGGATGAAAACGTATATAAACGGATGAAAACGTATAAAAATGGGTAGGGCTGTAAACGAACCGAACGAACACGAACGGAGCCCTGTTCATGTTCGTTCATTTAATTTTAACCGGACAAATAAACGGACACGAACGCTTAAACGGACGAATTTTCTTGTTCATATTTGTTTATTAAGAAAATGAATTGTTCATGTTCGTTTATGTTCATTCATTAAGATACTAAACGAACGCTAAACGAACATAAACGATCGAACATAAATGAAAATAGGCAAACAAACATAAACTTTATTGAATTCTTCACAATATATTGTTTTATAAATGTGTTGATTTGTTTAAACTAACCAATTGTTAAAATTATAAAATTAAAATGTATGATATATGAACATAAATAGATAAATAAACATAAACGAACTTTAATGAACGTCTAATCGGATGTTCACGAACATAAATGAACGAACGAGACTTTTGTTCATGTTCGTTTATTTAACTAAACGAACGTAAAATATTGTTCATGTTCGTTCATTTAATAAACGAACGAACATAAACGAACTTTTTACCAAACGGTTCATGAAATGTTCACTGAATGTTCAGTTCATTTACAACCCTAAAAATGGGCGAAAACATTTGAAAACAGACGAAAATGTATAAAAACGGACGAAAACGTATTAAAATGGACGAAATGTATGAAAAGGGGTGAAACGTAAGAAAACAGACGAAAACGTATGAAAACGAGCGAAAACGTACGAAAACAAACGAAAGCGTATGAAAACGGACAAAAATGTATGAAAACGAACGAAAACATAAAAAACCAACGAATATGTATGAAAAAAAAAAACTTAAAAAAAAAAAAAAAAAAAAAAAAAAAAAAAAAAAAAAACAAACTTGAATTAAAGGAAAAAAAACGTGAAATTAAAAAAAAATAAATGAATAAATAAGATAGACAAAAAGGACAAGAAAAAAACATGGACTTAGGTTGTCTTATTAAATCTTAGGTTAATCCCCACCATTAGATCAAACTAGATAGATAGTGGGGATTTGTCCCTCAGTTTGTAACAAAAACTTAGTTTATAAAATAACTCACCTCATTTAATATAACTCTCCTCTTTCTTATAATCATTAAAAAGCTTATTTAAGTTATATTTTATATTCAAAACTATTAAACTATTTGCAAAATGATATACCAAATACCCTAAAACTGTATGAGAAATAATTGAGAGATCTAAATATATAGCTAATCTTGTGCATAAATCTGTGTGTGCCAAAATGAGAACCAATACACACGTGCATACCCGTAAAATTTGTAAAATTGGATCGCTAATCGATCTTACAATGTTACACACTTATACCCTATACCGACTGTATTAGTTTTTTGCTTGTGGGATCGTAAGATAAGATCTAACTCGTGATCTTAACAGCCTTGGTATCCATCACCGTGTATGTGGTACAACTCTTTGCTTATAATGTGCCTAAATTGGTAATTCAGCTTTGCAGTATGCCAGTATCTGATCTACATAATAATGTAACATGTAGCTGTACTAGCATAACACTACTTATGAACTTGCTGCAAGGATATCATCTTTTTGTCGCTATACTATTCATCTACATGTATAACAAAATGCATAAGAAGAGTTCCAATTAAAGGATCACGAAAAGCACCGGATAAACTACAATACACAGATGATGAAAAATATGGTAACAACACCGTGACAAGGCAAGCCAACATTAGTGTAAATTTAGCCCTCTTCCACGAGCTTCAGTTAGCTTTGTCAAAGCTTTGTGAACCCTCTGATGATTGATCATGCATCATGCCTGCATTTAAAAATGAAAATCAGCGTAAAAAAAATACACACCAGATCAAAGAGACTGTATTTCCATATGTAATACGCGAAATTCTAACAAATAAAGTACATGGTTTTGACGATATGGGTGTCATTGGGAAAATGGGCTTGTCAGATAACGGGTAAAACAACTAGTTTTCTTACAGGTCTAAACAAAGTCGGGGTCGAATCCTAGAACAACATGTTTGTGTTTTTCCTTTAAAAATACTTTGCAAATACTATTGTCTTAAGTACGATTATAAAAAAAGTATACATTTACAACACTGATCTAAAGTCTAAACTTCTTTATATAATAAAGCAGTTTAGAGGTTTTGTTACGCCCATGGATATGTGTCATAGTTTATTATGTTTAGGATAAGTGTTTGAGTCGTATTAGGATAAGTCTTTGTGTTAGGATAAGTATTCGTATTTGTGTGGGATTATCTCATAACTAGTATTTAATGTTTTATAATGAATGAAAGTCATTAAGCATTTGTCAAATAAAAATATCTCTAGTTCTTCTCTCTAATTTCTTAAGGAGCTTGCATCACGCTTAAAGAGGTGCTACTATCGATACAACCTTAACGGGTCGTATCAATTGGTGCTTTCATTGAGAGCTCTCGTTGAGAGGGCTTACGATTAGGGTTCCAATTAAAAAAAATACTGTTCACGACGCTGTTCACGACTACTGTTCATCGACACTGTTCACTGGTACTGTTCATCAACACTGTTCCACGATACTGTTCATAGTTACTGTTCATCAGAAAAAAAAATTCCTGTTATTCGAGTTACCGTTCATGGCATCGGGCAGGAACGATCGGGACACACTATCTAAGCTTTTGCAAATGGGTACAGTGGCCGAATACGAGAAGGATTTTAAGATTCTTAAAAATCAAGTAACGGGGATCTCGGAGTCTTTACTTATATCGTTTTATATCTCCAGACTTAAATTGGATCTACAATGTTTAATCTTACGGTCAAATCCCAAAACTTTAGACGAAGCTTTTTCATTGACCCGTGCGGCGGAAACACGTTTCGCGAACCTAGATATTTGGGAATTTTTGAGGTCCAATCCTTTAATTTTGGGAGAAGACTTCTTCAAAGCTCGTATCACCGAGGTTCGTTTTGAGACAATTGCAAAGGAAGAGAAAGAGCACATCGTTGAAAAAAAATAGATGTCATTCTACCATTAGAGGGTGAATTTGCTTCACCTAAGGCTGAAGGGTCATTGAATGCTGATGAGTATATTAGAGATGAAGAGGTTATGGGTGGTGGCGAAGCACTAAAGGTTGGCGAGAATGAGTTGAATAGAGTGATATCGACACTTAAGGATGGAGGTGGTGAATTTGATAGTCGTTTGGATGAAATAAAATTGAATTTAAGCGAGGAATTAGCGGACTCTCAATTTGCATATTCTTCGTATCACCTTGAGGGCAAGATGATTTTTGAAGGAGTGGGGAGTGTTATGGCATGGGTAGCGGAAGAAGGAAGAATAGTGTTGTGTTATGTACAAGGCAAAGGAATACGAAATAAGAAAAAGACGAAGGCTGTAATTGAAAGAAGATTATGGGATCCCGGATTACGCCAATGTTGCAGGAGGACGGACTGCCCAAACGACTCAAGAAGTCCAAATGTATGGCATAAAGATTATGTCATATAATCTATCTTTATTTACGTGTCTTTGTTTATGATTGTTTTCATGTTTATATAGGGAAGTCAATTAAGAATGTTTTAAGAAAACACCTTGAGGGCAAGGTGGTTTTAAAGGAGTGGGGAATGATACGCCTGGGCCCGAGCCCATGGCCTATTTAGGTTTTAGGGTTTACTTTGTCTTATAAATACTCTTGTAAACATTTATTATAATCATTCAATTGATATTGGTGAGAGTAATGAAGTTCATAGCAAGTTTGAAGAATTTTCAGAAAATAAGAAAAGTATGGAAGAGATTATTGTGGGTGGTCGTGAATTTGATGGTCGTTTGGATGAAATAAATTTGGTTTTAATCAATGAGTTTGTGATTAAGATGTTGGAGGGTAGAGATGTTTCCGACGAGAGTTTGGTTGTTTGTTTGAAGTAGGTATATCGCGAGAAGAGTCGTGGGTCAGCAAAAGATGGAAGAAGGGTGTTGTGTTATGTCCGGTGGAAGAAGAAAACGATGGAGGCTGCAATTCAAAAAAGATTATGGAATCCCGGAATTAAGAAAACTTTTGAAGACAACACCTTGAGGGCAAGGTGATTTTGAAGGAGTGAGGAATGATACGCTTGGGCTCGAGCCCAAGGCTCATTTAGCTATTAGGGTTTTACTTTGCCTTATAAATACTCTTTCTAATATTTTAGTTTATCATTCAAACAAAGTTTTAAGATCAATAATTCTCTAGTTCTTCTCTTCTATTTCTTAAGGAGCTCGCACACGCTAAAAGTGGCACTCTCTAAGCTCTTGCAAATGGGTACGGTGGGTGAATATGAGAGTGAGTTTGTGGTACTTGCAAATCGAGTTACAGTGATATCTCAATCTTTACTTACATCGTTTTATATCTCTGGACTTAAACTGACGTTACAAATAGAACTGTTGAGGGCAAGGCCTACAACTTTAGGAGAAGCCTTTTCCTTAGCCCATATAGGCGAGGCTCGTTTTGAGGCAATTGAAGAAAATGAGAAAGAGCATATAATTGAAAAGAAATCAGATACCATTCCATCATTACCAAGTGAAATCGCTTCACCTGAGATTAAAAGGTCGTTAGATGCTGATAAATATATTGGTGTTGATGTGGTTAATAACTCGATAGATGGTATTTTTGATACTGGTGAGAGTTTGGTTGTTATTCTAAAGTGGGTACAGACCGGCACATCAAGGACATTGCTATTATTGTTAACTTTTGAAAATATGGATGTTGCCATGGGAATGGAGGCTAAAATTCAAATAAGAACATGGGATCCCGGAATCAAGATTTTTTTTTTAGACAACACCTTGAGGACAAGGTGGTTTTTGAAGGAGTGGGGAATGTTACGCCCATGGATATGTGTCATAGTTTATTATGTTTAGGATAAGTGTTTGAGTCGTATTAGGATAAGTCTTCGTGTTAGGATAAGTATTCGTATTTGTGTGGGATTATCTCATAACTAGTATTTAATGTTTTATAATGAATGAGTCATTAAGCATTTGTCAAATAAAAATATCTCTAGTTCTTCTCTCTAATTTCTTAAGGAGCTTGCATCACGCTTGAAGAGGTGCTACTATCGATACAACCTTAACGGGTCGTATCAGGTTTTATGCATTTAAATACATTCCAGATGAGTTTCTACCCATTCAGATTAACACACTTATCCCCTAAAGATAAAAATAATCTGAATCAATCTATTTGTATGTAAATGGCTCAAAATTGCAATCTCTAATTTACGACAATCAAGTCGAAAGCAAGAAAAAATATTACCTTCATCACTACTTGTGGAAGCTGGAACTCGAGTCGCATTAGCCCTTATGTTTGAATCCAAATGGTTGGAATTCAACCCGAACTTGTTTGCAGATTCAAATAAGCAGGTTAAAACAAGCCAAGATTTTGGCTTTTTTCATGTAACGGAAGTTGAAACCGGGTGGTGGCTAATATCTAACGTACATTCTATTTAGATAATCATCTAATCATGAAATGCGCCTTCCTGTTGGGAGAACCAAAGATGAACTAGATGGCGCAGTATCAGGTTCCAAGTTTGTATTTTTACTTATGAAATCAGAAGGTTCTTCGTTTCCTAATAATGAGTTCATAGCCTCTTTCATTTTTTCACACCTTATTGTCTGTGTGATTACTTGAGAAAGCGCTCGTTCATCCTCTCCTGGTTCAAACTTATGCATCAAATATTCCGTTACCGATACCCCTTTTTCCTGTGGGTGCATTTCTTCCAAACTACTTTCTTCTAGAGTCTGTTTATCAGTGCCGGGTGCTTCCGTAGGTTCATACACTGAAAATACGCACGAAAATGGTTAAACACAGCAGCAATGACATTTTACCAGCGACCTATGAGTTGTTGCTAACTTGTTCATTTAGCAACAAAAAATTACTGTATTTGAAAATAAAGATTTTTATAGATACAGAATTATATGTATTACATGGGGAACCAAAGTATTCGGATTGTTCTTTTTCATCATCCTCTACCATGCTAGTTGTGCAAGAAGTATGCAAGTCGTCGTCACCCCCCTCGATGCTTTCTCTTGCTCAAAGATTTCTTTAGCTTTTTGGCCTTTTCTTTCACCTTTGTGAACACAGATTTCTTTTTTGACTTTGGCGACGAATCAGACGAGCAGCTCGATGATCCACCTATAAATACAAACAGGCACAACTCCTTGTTATGGTGTACATATACCTTGAAAAAAGAGAGAATGTATAAAAAGGATCCAACTTTCAATCTGGTGTCATATACACTTCGTTTATGAATTTCTTATTTCTAAAGCCAAAACAAAAGGTATAAACGACACCAACTTGCGAATTGGACACTTCTTTTAATTTTTTTAAAACAGGATAACCTTCTTTATACACTTTGAACACCTGATTAACGTTCTTATACCTGAACCGAAAAAACAAATAACGTTATAAGATGAAAATTACAACTTACCTTGCAAATGTTGACATTGTGGGGAGGTTTGAGTCGTTGAAGCTTTCGATCCAGACGAGTTTTGAGATCTTAAAGCATTTGAAGCATCTGCAATTGTCATCCTTTGTGTATTTTCTGGCTGAGGCATTGCCAAGAATTTACAAAAGCACAGCGTTTTGTTTCTATACAAATTAAAACAGGATAAAATAGCAAACAGTTATCTATTTTTATGCCACATTTTTAGGCACTTGTATGAACAAAATATTATAGCAACCCTTGTTTGACTAGGTCCTGCAGCTACATTTTCTGAGAATAGCAATATTTAAAATACTTGGTTTTAAAGTTAAGTTTGAAAATTTATCCTACACTGGTATTAAAGATTGCAATTCATCTCGAATATAGTAATCACATTGCACTGAGGAACTGCAGAAAAAAACATCCTAACTGATGGGAGTTGAAGTAATAATTCAACTTTTAGTTTGAAACATTTTCACAAAAGCATGTTAAAACTGCCCTCTATTTGACAAAAATAGAAAACTGTAGTAAGAGATGCGCCGCTATTACGCACCTGGCATTTCATGTAGTAAGACCATACACATGGATCATGTAATGTACAGAAACATATCCATATACATAAAAAACTAACAATACATTTGGTGCTCACTCCGAAGGGATTATGGTTTTGTGCCTTGGGTTTTGGTTTCCCTTTTCTTTTGTGTCGTCAAGAGCTACAAAAATAAAGAAACGAAAAGCAAAACCGGAGGCCCAACAACCAGAACATCAAACGAACACCCTTTACGAGTTTAGCTACAAAAATGACATCAAGTGTAACAAGAAAAGCTTGACTTCTGAGATACCCAACAGTCAAACAAAATCTCACTTCAATAATTTACTTTCGATTTCTTCCAAGCTCAGCCCTTTAGTTTCAGGAACATAGAGTAGCACAAACCCAAGTGATACCAAAGCAATTGCTGCGAAAAGGAGAAAAAGGTTTTCTGCACCAAGTAGTTCCTGCATAAAAAGATAACATATGCAGGGTTGATATTTGAAAACTCGGCTTTGAAACATGTACTATCAGAAATGAATGCTAACCTTCAATGGAGAGAAAGCAAAGGTTACTAACGCATTTGAACCAAAGTTAGTTAAAACTGCAAGGCTAATTCCTTTCCCTCGTGTACGAGAAGGAAATATCTCGGATACCATTAGCCAACTTATAGGTCCAAAAGATATCTGAAAATGCCAAATTTCCATTGATAAAATGCACGAAAGATAAGTTAGGATAAGAACGAAACAAAAGAATATAAAAATAAGCGATTCGTCAATTTTCCTACATCCATGGTTATATGAACAAAGCAAAAAGGCAGACCATTTTTATCATATAAAATTTGGAATTACAAACAAAGAAGCAGGCCGACACCAGAGGATTAATTTCAACTCATTTTACGGCTGGTGAAATTAAGATTTTAGCTAAAAAGGAAACAAAACAAATGGGTAACACAATATAAGAAATCCAAATTATACTCGAGTGTTTGCAACCTCATATTTTTTTAAACGTAAAAGTTATAAAAGATAGATCTTTACTTTACTAATTAACCTTGTAAATACATTAATTATTTACAAAATATAACAGACAAGAAAATGTTGACGGTAAACTGAAATCCCATACACCCTCACCACCAAGTTCCTTGCTTAGACAACCGTATATAAAACAAGCTATATATTAGCTACTTCATTGTATTGATCATATCATATATCAAGAAAATAAAAAATAAAAAAATCAGAAGATATGTTGCAGTACATCTTAAAATATCCATAATAGGAAAATACCTGGTAGCATCCAACATAAAGAAGTAGAGCGCCTACGGCAACCAACGGAAACCCTCCAAGGAATTTGTAATAAGCCGTAAGGAGAAGCAACGAGATGGTCTGTAACAAAGGAAAATATTCCACATTTCTCAATAGGAATACTTATTTCACTACAAAAGATAGTTCATATTTATAAACGGAAATAAATAGATGCTCACGATTCCACTAATTCCTCCAATCAGCAGTGGTTTTCTCCCAAGATCATCAACCTTCAGAATGGCTATACTTGTCATCAGCAGCTGCACAGGCACATGTTATAATGTTATATACAGTCGTAAAAAGAAAAGATAATGAACGGATACGTTTAAACCACTAAAAGTAGGGTAGAAAGATTGGATGGCTCAGGCGGGTCAGGAAACGGGTCAAAATGGATAATTCTTAGAACATGTCAAAATGGTCTGGTTGGGTTGAGCCAACTGACGGACACTAATTTGCCTATTCTTGGAGTTTACAAACGTAAAATGTTCAGAATATAATTAACGAAACTATAGATTACAATGATAATCTACTGTGTAACATATCCTGGTAACCATAATAAGAAATTACCTGGTAACCAAATTTAAAACTACATCAAGTTGACCTATTAGGCTAGTATTACCCAGTTGACCCGTTTAACCAGGCCGAAATCGCCACTTATTAATTGTACATGACCATTTATTGCAAATCAACTAATGTTCATGTGCAATGGTAAAAAATATATATATAAAAAAATAAAGAACACTAGAACTGCCATAAATGAGCTATGTTTGACAATAATGATGATGAAAATGCAAGCAAAACTAGCACTCAGTGTAAAAGCAGTAAACTCTTGGACAAACATGTGTTTTCTTGCTGTTTTTGTTTGCAATGACATCCCCTGGTAATGTAAGGCACTGTCAGAACTATTTGTTTGATTATGAGATGTTACAAAGTCATTAAAGTACCTTAAAGACACCGATAACCACTGAAACTCGTGTTGCATCAGCAGCCGCAGAGAATCCGGCAGTCTTGAGTCCATAATTTTACAAATCACAAAGCAGATTGATAAGCATATATACATACATATGCATATACACACATTACACATACTTATATGTATGTGTGTATAGACGCAATTACATATATTCAAAGAGAAGTTTTGTATCATATACCTGAAGGATTTGACCAGCGTAGTATAAAACACTTGGTTGTCCAGTTATCTGTTATATTATTGAAATGATATTCAGTAAGTTTACATCAAAAAACATAAAATTCATTTTCATCTAAGAGAAAACTATGAAATACTCCATTGTTCCCGGATATAGCACTGTTTTTTCTAAAAGGGTAAGTCCTGAAAATATGTAAATAATTAATATCCTATTACACAATGTCACAAGAGATATAAAAGAGGTGTTCGGATTTACGTTTTGGCACTGATATATGACGCAATAATTAGTTTTTAGTGTTTTGAACAAACAGAGTCTGGTTCATACCTTACTTTAGCCTAATTTAAGAGACTTATACTCCCATTTCATGAGCACTCTAAAACTCAAACATCTAATTATCCAATTACTACAATCCTTAACAGTAAAGGTACAATCAAACAGTATCTCCTGCGGCCTGTATTTTAACTACTATAATTTAATATGCAGATCCAAACACCCTATAATTAATGAACATCATACAAGAGAAGTTTGAACTAGTTACTTGTTGAAAAAGGACCAAACCTCCACCAATCACAAATGCTTTCAAACTGGGGCCTTGAAACACCTCAAAAATACTCCCTTCCGATTCTTGATCACTACCGGAAGCAGTTTTTAAGGAGACAAGAGTGTCCTCAATTTGCTTTTCAGAAACTTTATCACCAGCTGGACGGCCCCTTAGTTTACTATAAGCAACAATGGCCTTCTGTTTGTATTCTTGCAAAGATGCTTTACCTTGAATTGCTCTTAGAAGTAACCATCTTGGAGACTCAGGTAGGCTCCACACACCTAATCCCATTAGAAGAGCAACTGGAGCACTGAAACCAAACATATAACGCCAACCTCCAACAGCGTCTATCTGAAAGCTGCCTACAAAGTAACCCAACTGTAGAAAGTAGAAACATCATTAAAGGGTGTATAATCAAGTTGGGTTGCGGGTTAAAGCGTGTATATTTTTGGGTACGAGAAACAGTTCAGGTCCCGAAACACTTATCTACAGTTTTATTATGTATACAGTGTGCTATATATGTTATAAACATTTTTATATGTCAATAATAGTCCAATTAGTAATAGAACAAGCAAGCATAATATAGCATAGCAGTCGCCACTTTACCTATTACTACAGCAATACCATTCTTCCTTTTACCAATACGAAAAATATAAAATAATAAGGATATATGTATTTCCATGTGAATAAGATCCTATTACAAATCTAGTCACATGTCTATTTCAATTTCATTTTTTATATGTCAAAGTTTCATATAAATGCCAAAATTTGGCCGAACCAAACTGGTTTCATTCAGTTTAGTCGGTCCAGCCAAGTAAATTAATTCAGCCAATTTGATTTATAAAACCGTCAAACCAAGCGTAACAGTTTAACGGTTTAACCAACATTTTGCAACCTAAACCACCCAACCCAACCCTTGCACATGCTTTATCGCAAGTAATAAAGCGGAAAGAGATACCAAGATTCCAAGAACTATAAATAGTTCTTTTAAAGATATTAAAGTCCCACGGATTTGAGATGGGCAAGTCTCTGCAATATAGAGGGGTGCACCATGCATGGCCTGTAAAGGAAAACACAATGAGATAACGGCTGATAATGCTTCATGTGATCCAAAGTTTCATTTTTAACAGGATTAGGATCAATAGAGGCTTACCAAACCGATACCTAAACCGTAGAGAACTCGACCTAGTAGGAGAACATTAAGACCAGGAGCATAGGCAGTGACAGAACCACCAAGCAAATATAGCAGAGCTGCTAAAAGAAGTTCACGCTTCCTACCTTCACAAAGAAATAGCTACTGTTTAAAAATTGAAGTTATTGGCTTATTAATGTCTAACAATGGAGAAGACGTACCAAGGAAATCAGCAATTGGGTAGACAAGGATAGAACCAAAAAGAGCTCCGTAAAGGGAGCCAGACACCTGCAATCAAGTAGAACTTTTATAAGGTAACTGGACAAAAGAAGTGAATGTAGATGCTAGAACTTCAACCAGTGTATGTAAAAATGGGTCAATGTGGATAATAATTTGTTGCAAATGGTCAAATCAAATGGATAAAAACTTAGTTAAAAGGGAAACAAATGAAACAGTTTAAAGGACACTCGTAGCACACTCAAGTGTCTTACATTGCTTTATCAAAAGAATGAACCATTTAAGTGATGGTTTTCATAACTATATTGATAATTCATAGAATTTTGTTTAAAAAAATAAAAAAGAATCGCTGGTCAACCCACCCTGACCTGTTTTGAGATTTCACTTGTTTTGACCCATTAACGTCAAAATGGTTCCATAGGTTACATTATATTACTAGCGGGTGAAGCGGGTAAAAGTAAAACATTTACCTACAAGGTAAACTAATGAAACCTCTTAGAAGTCACTCATAGCATACTCAAGTGTTTACGATCACCTAAATTGCTTTAGAAAAAAGATCCTATCATTGTTTAAATCATAGTTTTTGCAATATAGTAACAAAGGTGTTTGCGGGTCAGCCTGTTCTGGCTTGTTTTGACCCGCTCTAAGAACTTTACTCTTTTTACATGTTACTAAACTGTCCAACCCACCCATTTTCCCACCTAGAGAGATTGCACTAGATGTAATTAAGTGAAACAATCACAAACAACTTACCACAAGACCTAGTTGAACAGCTGATAGATTAAACCATGTTGTTCCACTAAGCTCGGCTGACTACAGAACAATTAAGATACGTATTAAAATAATGGAAATAATCTATAGCATATGTTATTAAACTCTTATGTTCAACAACTAAAATGTAGTATGAAGATTGGTAAAGCATATACCTGTAATGAGAGGGTAGCACCAGATGTTGCACCTATATCATACCCAAATAGCAAACCACCCAACGCTGGGAATACAAACCTGAAATTTAGGTACCACAAGTTACCTAGACTGTTTTTCGCCTTCTTAAAACAGTCTAGACTCATAAGTCGTGAATAGGTGTATACTTTTCACGTTATGAAAAAACAGGCATAGTATGTTAACAGGAAAATAATGTAAAGGGGGAGTTCAGATGTGCTCATGTGCATTTTGAAGACATGTTAATACTTGGAAAAAGCACATCCAAATACCCATTTATACTCAAGTTAGCGTGGAATCGAATGGTTTGATATTATATAAATGTAAGAACCATTCAAAAAGTGCATAGCAGATTATCAACGAAAGGATAACTATCATCAAAAAACAAATCATGTTGGATCCGAAACAGATAAAGAGGCTTAAAAGCTACAACCCATAACAAAAACTGAAAGAAAAACAAATCGAATTTCCACATGAGCGCGTACTTTCACAAATTTAGGTTCATGCAACATACTATGTCCGTACATCCTAAGGGGGTGTTTGGGATTGCTTATTTGTGCTGCTTGTCTGCTTAGAAATTAGCAGAAGCTATACTTATCTGCTTATTTTCTTTGAAAATAAGCAGATTCAGATAATCAGATATGAAGCTGCTTATTTCAAAGTGTTTTTTTAAGCATATAAAATGACCTTTTTACAACCATATATACCTTGAATCAGGGAAAATTACAAAAATAGATCAAGCGACCAGGCGACCTGTACAACATGCTAAGTGTCGGCTTATGAAAGTCGACAAGTGTCCGGGTACATGTTAAGTGTTCGGCTTACGAATTCGACAAGTGTCCCATTATACAAGTTGCCCGGTCGCCCTGTCTATTTTGGAGTTAAAATTACTTTAGGTCCAAAAAGTGATTAGCACCGGAGCGACTGGTCTATTTTTGTAATTTTCCCGATTATAAATGAGTTTGATTGAAAATTTTCAACAAATATATACATTTAAAACCAGAAACATAAGTAGAAACTTAAACACCGCCTAAGTCATGGTTTTTTGTTAAACATGTTCCATCCTTCAAAGACTAAACCATATTGAGATAAGTGTGGTAGAACACATTTCACAAGTTCAATCCCTATGGATAATCCAACGACTTATAATGTACACAAATGAGTACGTTTACATAAACCGATACACATGTGCAAGTAAATTTGTTAGAGCATTGATTGGCATGCCTAATTGGTATGCCTAATCGTATGTGTCAGCATCCGTTGATGACAGCAGAGGGACTCACTTCTTCACAAACCAATAAACAACTTCCACATCCAGTTAGGCATAATCTATACTACATTATAATGCATTTGGGACTATTCTATAATTAGAAAGGCTTAAAATTCAGACTTTTTTCTTGCTTATTATGGAAAGATTTCAAAATTAATTTGTTAGGAAACAAATTGGTTAGGAAGTTGTTACGAAGCGGTTGGTTGTTAAAACTAAAATTATTTGGCTTAACCATCTCTAATATCTCTACTTATAAAGCATGAAGACAACTAAACGTGTAACCAAATAATGCAAAATATAATCACACGGTACCCGCCGCGCCGCATTGCACTGGTACCGTTCTAGCATTAGGAACACATTTAGGTCTCTCAATCATTTTCCAATTTGTTATTACATGCCATAATACTGAAAGAAAGCAGATATAACATAATAAATAGCATGAAATAATCGAAGGTAACGTACGGCAAAATAACAGAAGACCAATTAAAATCCTCTTGATATGCTTCTTCTCCTGCTGCTGTAGCTCTAACCTATATATATTCATTTCAAAGAAACAAATAAAAAATGTGCAATTTGCATCATGATATATCCAACTTTGGTAGACAATTAATAAAAAAGAAAAATGTGGGATTGGAGTTGAATTATATTAGTACCTTGGAATAAAACTTTCTGGATGAAACTAATGGCATAGTAGTAGTAGTACTTTTGAACAAGGGACAATTTAATTGAGTGCTAATTTGAGGGAAATTTAAGAAATAACTTGGGTTAGATAAATGGGTTTTCTGAGATTTAATAACTGGGGTTAAACGTGAAGGGATTTTGTTGGTCAACGGTCGAGTTGTTAAAGAAGTAGTGAGCGCCATTTTCTTTTCCTGGTGTCGGTTTGGTGCGAGTGTGTAGAGAATGGAGATGAGCAGTGTGATCATTTTATTGTGGTGTATAATTTGAAGTTTGGGCCCCACTTAATGATATTTCTTCTTTTTAACTTATTTTTTTCCCAATATTTCTACTTTTTAACTTATTTTTTTCCCACTTAATAATATTTCTTCTTTTTAACTTATTTTTTTCCCACTTAATAATATTTCTTCTTTTTAACTTATTTTTTTCCTTTTCGAATTAGGTTCCTGGAAATTGGAATCGGAACAAACTAGAGAGATGCAAAGGGTGTCTGTTTATCATTTGTTGCTCATTATTGAATATTTGAATATAAAGAGAAAAAATAAAAACTGCTATTAAAGGAGCTCAAGCAAGACTTAATGCAGACAATCTCAGTTTTATTACTTAATATTTTCAGTCATCTTTTTTAATTAAGTAAAAAAAAAAATAGTTTTTATATGACTTAATTAATTCTGTTTTTTTTCATATTAAGTCAATTAAGTCGAAATCAAACGCTTTACTATATAGTTGTAATATAAACTTAACTTCTTATTAGACGAGATTTTACGAAAAAAAAAAAAAAAAAAAAAAAAAAAAAAAAAAAACTAGCTTATTTGATTATTCATTTGATATGGTTGAAAGAAATAGTTAGAGCGGAATCGAGCGTTATAGCGTCGTTATAGGTGCTATGGCACAACCATCATCATAGGCTCATAGCGTTATACGAATGTTATAGTCTTACGACGTGTTATGAGATTTTTAATATAACATAAATAAAAATAGTTAGTTTTATGAACTTATAACTCAAACGACAAATCTTACAAACTTATCATTTAAGTGAGATTTTTTTTTTTCAAGATTATTATAGGGTTAATGCTAACTTTTTTTTTTTTTTTTTGGAACACGGGTTAATGCTAACTTGACAAGGCTATAACATGTTATGCAACTCCATGCCATACATTGCTCTCTTATAGTAAGCACTAAACAATAAACATGTTACGAGTACTTTGGAAAAACATGTCATCATATTCGATACCAAGAAGTGGAATAGGAATAGGAATAGAAATAAACAAGAAAAATATAATGATGAATCATTGATTCGGAGCGTTTAGAATTAACTGGCATCATGCAAAATGACAAACAAAAATTAGATGGTGTAGTTGTGAAAGAACAAGAATGTTAAAGTAGTGAGGTGTCATAATTCTATTGAGTGCGAAAGATAGAGAAATCGTATATTCTCTTTGAGGTATGTACGAAGATAATGTATTTTTCAAATGTAGTGTTGTGACACTGAAAACAAAATGTATATACCTAACCTAGTTTTTGAGAGGGAGATAATTTAAAGGGTAAAGACCAAAAAAATAACAACTTACTTTTTCTAATTTACCGAGATTAAACACTTACTTTTTTATTAACATTTAATCCAACGAAACTTATTTTCTTTGTCCTAATATCAACAATTTCACCTTTATGATTTTCCACGTAATATTTTTATTTGAGTATTGATATATAGGTCTAACAATAGACTTACTACATTCATCTTTTGACAAATGTTATATACTTTTTCTCTTTCATCATTTCCCACAAATCAATTTTTGAAATGCACCAATCACATCTTTAGGTCTAATTTTAGGTGTAGGTTTTACACAATCATAAGTAGACACAAGTGAAACTTGTCACCAATCAATTTTTGACAAGTGATATTCCGAATATCATAAGTGATGTTCAACTAATGTTTTGTAACATGAAAATCACAAGTGATATTCTGAATATCAAAAGTGATATTCAGAAAATTACAAGTGTTATTCAGAATATTATAAGTGATTTTCACATTTTTTTAATTCACGTTTTTTCACTTTCTTACGTTTTATTCTGTTTTTGTTCGTTTTCATACGTTTTCTTTCGTTTTTATATAAATATGTACAAAAATAGACAAAAAAAAGTTGATTTGATGTTTAGGTGTTTATTAAGATGTGATAGCGTCGTGTAATGTAGCGGCGATAAAATGTATTATTGATCTTATATAAAAGAAAACTGCTACTTGGATGAAATATAAAACTATAAAAGTTATGAGGTAAATCAACTCTCCTCCGGTTTTAAAGTTATTTCACCATACAAATAATCCCACATCGGTTAAAGTTAACAATCTCATTACATTTGATGACGCTATCACATCTTAACAAACACCTAAACAACAAATCAGGCCATTAACTAACGCAAACTAAACAAACCACGATACTAAAACTATTCTGAACAAGTAATACTAAAACACCATTGTGTGTTTGAATATCACAAGTGATTTTCAACAAATGTTTTGTAACATGAAATCGCAAGTGATATTCTGAATATCACAAGTGATTTTACATTTTTTTTAATTCACGTTTTTTTCACTTTCTAACCTTTTTGTCTGTATTCATAGATTTTCGTCCGTTTTCATACGTTTCTGAATACCACAATTGATATTCTTAATATCACAAGTGATATTATGTCATATTCTAAATATCTCTTGTGATATTAAGAATGTCAATTGTGATATTTAGAAACACATGAAAACATACGAAAACAAACGAATACGTATGATAGTGTAAAAACACGTTTGAAAATGGATGAAAACGTATAAAAAATGGACGAAAACGAAAGTAAACACACGAAAATGGAGAAAAACATATGAAAACGAACGAAACCAATGAAAACGTGTAAAAACTGCCGAAAATGTATTAAAACAGATGAAAACGTCTAAAAACAGACAACAATGTATAAAACGAAAGAAAACGGACAAAAATATTAACATATGAAAACAAACAAAAACAGACGAACACATATAAAAACTGACGAAAACAGACAAAAACGACTGAAAACAGACGAAAACTTAAAAAAATGGATAAATACGTATAAAAATAGATGGAGAAGTATGAAAACGAACAAAAACGTCTAAAAACGTATGAAAATAGACGAAAATGTATGAAAACGCACGAAAACGGACAAAAACGTAAGAAAACAGATGAAAGCAGACGAAAACGTCTGAAAATAGACGAAAACGTATGAAAACGGACAAAAATGTCTAAAAACGTATAAAAACTGCCGAAAACCGACAAAAACGTCTGAAAAGGGACAAGAATGTATAAAACGGACGAAAACGGACAAAAACGTTTGAAAACGGACGAAAACTTATAAAAATTGACGAAAACGGACGAAAACGTATAAAATTGGATGAACATCTGAAAACATATAAAAATAGACGAAAACGTATAAAGCAGATGAAAACGTCTAAAAATTAACGAAAACTTAAAAAAAATAGACGAAAACATATAAAAATGGATGAAAACAAATGAAAATGGACAAAAACGTAAGAAAGTGAAAAAAAATATGAATTTAAAAAAAAACGTGATTTTTTTTAAAGTAAAAAAAATGAATAAAAAAACGTTCATTAAAAAAAGCAAAACAAGTGTTGAAAAAAAAAAAAAAAAAATGCTTGAAAAAAAAGTGAACAAAAAAGGAAGAAAAAAAAAAAGAAAAAGAAAAAGCGTAGATAAGGAGAAAAAAATAGGAAAAAAGAAAAATACAATGAATAAATAAGAAAGATAAAAGAACAAGAAAAAAACATAGACTTAGGTTCCATTTTTAAATCTTAGGTTAATCCCCACCATTAGATCAAACTAGATGGATAGTGAGGATTAGTCCCTCAGTTTGTAGAAAAAAACTGGTTCGCAAAAGAACTTTTCTCTAAAGACAAAACGAGCCTAATATTGTAAGATAATATATTTTTCAAATATAGTTTTTAAATAAAAAAACTTTTGAAATGAACCCTTAATTTATCAAATAGGTTTATAAAATTTGTGTTAGTTTACACACACAAAAACGTTTAAACAAAAAATATATCGTTTTTTTCAGTCGGCTTTGAAGACACATCTCAAACAAACGGGTTACAATTTAGAACACGTTAAAAAAATTCTCAGTAACGAGGCTGGCGCAAACCTGCTTGTTGTATAAATAGTTGTACAACTTTTGCATTGTTTATATTGTTGTGGGCCAATTAAAAATAGGTGTGTGCAAATAAGATTATTACATCTCATTATCTCAATCTGATTCCATATTGCTTCCCAAATATATTACTATGAATGAATAACTTTATTAGAGTATAAGCGTTGTCAAGTTCTCTATTAGAGCAATGGGTGTGGTAACACAGGTGAAAGTTTAACCCCGCGTTAAGTGGTAAATGCAGCGTTAAACACTTTTTTTTTTCTTTTTTTTTTTTTTTTTTCCTTCTGATTTAAATGGGTTTTGGTGTGTGTCGATGTGTGTGTTTCATTGTGTGTCGATGTGTGTGTGTTTGAGGTAGAAGATGATAGGATGAAGATGAGGTATTAGGTCTATGTTTGGCGAGGCCTTAAATGGGGCTTATTGGAACTTGGGCTTTTAAAATAAGCCGGCTAATAAAATAAGTCTCGTTTGTCATGGGGCTTATGAAAGGACTTATAAAATAAGTCGGGTAAAAACTTTAGCCCCATAAAAGGGGCTAAAACCTTTAGCCCGGAGCTTTTGAAAAATAAACTACTTATTTACCCACAAAAATATTTAACATATACAAAAACTTATTTAATTATGTCGTTTTTAGTAATTTTGCAATAATAAGCCCCAACACTAGCTTATTTGCCAAACAAATTTATAAAAAACAAAATTTAATTTCGGCTTATAATATAAGTCCTAGCCCTAGCCCCAGCCTCTTTCGCCAAACATACCTTAAGTCAAAGTTTTTTTTTTTTCTTTTTTTTTTTTTTTTTAATTATAAAGTGGGGCACAAAATATTGAGTTAAAATGAGTTATGATAAGGGTTTTTTTTCTAGTTAAAGTGAAAAGGTTAAAGCTGATGTGACACTGACGTGGAAGTGGGTGAAACCTTAACACCGAGTTAACACATCCAATGCTCTTAGAGCACTCGGTAAGGTGACCCCGAGTTATCCCATAACTCAGTGCCATGTCAGCACCACATCAGCTTTAACCTTTTCACCTTAACTAAAAAGAAACACCCGATATTATAACTTACTTTAACTCAACATTTTGGGCCTCACTTTTTTCTTCTTTTTGAACAAAAAAAAAACTGAGTTATCCCATAACTCGGGGGCGGTATAATAACTTACCTGAGTTATGCCATAACTCACCCCCTTAACGCTGCGTTAAAGTGTTAACGTGCCAAGTTAATGTGGCTTTAACGCAGGAGGGCGGTATAATAACTCACCCCTTAACTCACCTAAGTTATATCATAACTCACCCTCCAAAGGCACTATACTGTGTGCTCTTAGAGTTAAGTTTATATACTGGTCAACTCAAGATACATATGAGTTGTGCTCTGTAATTTTCTGTTCTCCTTTATATCAGTTAAATTTAAGGGTAAATTGGAAAAATGGTCACTAACGTATCACGAAATTACAAAAATGAGACCGAGTCATAAAGGCGTGCAAATTTGCCACTAATGTTTCGCAAAAATGCAAAATAGCCACCGAGAGCTAACTTCCGTTAGTTTCCTCGTTAAGTGTCACGTCACTGAGAGTATTATAGTCATTTTGTTGCTTTAAGGTGAAACTGTTACTTTAGGGACTAAATTTGCGATTTAAGTTTTATCTTTATTTCACACCCACCACCACCACCACTCTTTACCGCCACACAACCAACATCACCACCCTCTACCGCCACCACCACCTTCTACCACCACACAACCAACACCACCACCCTCTACCGCCACCACCACCACCCTTATCATCCCTAAACACTATTCATCACCTTCCCCATTGCAAATGAAACTTAACTTCCTAAAACACTATTCATCATCTTCACCATTAAATTTTCTATTAAATTTATATTTTTTAAAACAATTATCAAAAACATCATCACCCTCTACCACCACCACCCTCTACACAGTACCTTATTTTGCTGAAATGTGCTTAGTATATATAGTAGATTTTACAGGTTAATGATGGTGTATATATATCACTTAAGGATAGCTCTTGAGATAAAAATTGTGATCACGTGGATGGTTAACTATCAGTTATGCTAAAACAATATTTCATGTGTATCCGAGGTGTTTTCTCATGCTCTATGTCACATGCTGATGTTCATTTTATCTTAAATAAGCACTGTGAGATAAGCAGCTTCATATTGCATGTGAGCAAGTGCTTATTTTACCTTCAAAAACTAAAAAACAAATTAAGTAGCCTGGCAACCATGCTGCTATGCATATGTACTACAATAAACCAAGACTCAGTTGCTTTGATACGAGACTCATATACCCCTATGCTTAGTTACTTCTGCAGCTTGTGTAAAAGCAAGTGGTTCATAGGTTTTAACTCAAACATTACCCTTTTTGCAAGTTTGCTTATATGGTGATGCACTTTTATGTCCCAGTTATATGCAAATTTTCGATAAACACCATTCATTTTCACTATAAAGAATGTATTGTATCTGCTATTTCTTTATATGGTAAACCTAAGTCTACCGCTCCACCAGTAAAACTCCATTATGCACATAATCAGTTAATTAATGTAAGGACTGGGCTGAAAATTGCAGAGCTCAGTTGGGGACTAAATTGATCTGTCATATGTGAAGTTGGCGGCCGCATCCCAATATCTTTGAGCTTTGTAACAGACAGTTTCAGTTTATTGTCCCACTAAACATTTCCGACACGTCGGAAACATTTTCTTGGATTTCGGTTGTTGGGTTATTTTTTAAAACAATTATAAAAACATCCCCATTGAATTTTCTATTAAATTTATGTTATGGTAAAATAAGCACTTGCTCACATGCAATATGAAGCTGCTTATAACACGTGAATCCGATTGACTTATGGTGATGTTTTTTATACGAGGTACTGTGTAGAGGGTGGTGATGTTTTTGATAATTGTTTTAAAAAATATAAATTTAATAGAAAATTCGATGGGAAAGATGATGAATAGTGTTTTAGGAGGGCAAGGGTGGTGGTGGTGGCGGCGGCGGTAGAGGGTGGTGGTGTTGGTTGTGTGGAGGTAGAGAGTGGTGGTGGTGGTGGGTGTGAAATAAAGATAAAACTTAAATCGCATATTTAATCCCTAAAGTAACAGTTTCACCTTAAAGCAACAAAATGACTATACTACCCTCAGTGACGTGGCACTTAACGAGGAAACTAACGGAAATTAGCTCTCGGTGGCTATTTTGCATTTTTGCGAAACGTTAGTGGCAAATTTGCACGCCTTTATGACTCGGTCTCATTTTTGCAATTTCGTGATACTTTTGTGACCATTTTTGCAATTTACCCTAAATTTAACATTCACTTCAAATTTCTAGTCTCTCTTTAATTATGGGTCACACGTGCAAGCGCACGACACCCACAATACGTCTTCTATTTTGCAAAGCATTGTAATTTATAGACTTAGAAGAGTTAATATCATAACAAAATCATTAATCACTCGTCATTGCCATGAGGAGTTGAGATCCCTCTAGATCCACAATTCTTCATAGATCCGATGAACCAATCTCATCCGTCCAATCCTATTTGATCCAACACCTGAGATGAAATTAGATAATAACACATCAAGGGCAAAAAAGACATTATATAAAGAAAAAAAACAATCGACCTTCATTTTTATCCCCAAAAAAGTTAGGTCAAAAACACACACACACACACACAAATGCACTAACGATTACACCTTCAAATCATCATAAATTACACTCTTATTTCACCTTCAAATCATCTTCTCAGATTTTCGATCGTTCAAAAACGTTGATTTTCATCAAATTTTGATTCATTTTTTATCGATTTAACCATAAAGAAAAACGATTTGGTAAAAAAACAGATTTTAATCAATTAAACGAAAAAAATAGTTGATGTTTGATGAGGCGAAAAGTGAAGAAAACGCCAAAGACTTAATTTTCCATGCTGAGAACAGTGTATGACGGCGTCAAGAAGGAAATCTTGACGGCGTCAAGAGTAAAAGTGGTGACGGCCCAGAGAGAACGTGACGGCGTCACCCAAGGCCGTCATGTGTTAACTGGTCAAAACTTGCACGCGGAGTAGCTGATATTGTTTTAGTCATAACTTTTGCATACGAACTCGGATTTAGGTGATTCAAAAGCCCACGCGAAGAGGACGAAGAGATCTACAATTTGGTGAAAAAATGGTTGTGATGGCGTCAAGAGAACGAGCTGATGCCGTCAAGATGGGCCGACAGAAAACATGCCTATAAATATAACATCATAACTTCACTTTTTGTAAGCCCTAAACCCTAAGGTCGATTCCTGGGTTTAGGTAGGTGTTTTTCCAGCAACTTAGAGGGTTTCAATCACTCCATAAACATCATGTATTGGTTTGTTGATTCTATATTAATTATGTTTTCCATTATCATTGTTGATTGCTCTTCTTTGATGATGTTTTGCTAATTCACCTTGTGTCTACTTATGATTGTGTGAAACTTGTGTATAATTAATTAGATCTCATTGATTTCTTGTTGATGTTTGTGTCTATCTCCATCAATGAGGGCTTATTGATGTGTATGTCTATCTCCATCAATTAAGGCGTGACAACTTCAATAGATCTAGTTGGTTTAGTTTATAATTCTTGTTTCCTATTGATTCTTGTTTTGATTGAATGATTTCAATGTTAGGCTTAAGAAAACTGGCAGATCTCCATTGTGTAACATGCTTGAACGTCTTAGAAAACATGAACCGATGTGTACTAGGTTTTATTGGTTGTATTTAATGCATGGGTAAATTCTAATGATCCCATGTTAAGAGCTTCTAGCAGGCTCGACATAGGAGTGAGGTAGGCACTCATAGGATTGGGGAAGTAAGTACGCCACCCCATGAATGGTATTAAGGAATATAACCCGTCAATTAAAACAAGGTGTGAAAATTCAATATGTAGAATTGGATAGTTAGCAAAGAGTAACATATCATGGGTAGACATGCTTCACTTATCTTGTAGAACCTTAGTTTATTTTCTTGTTTATTAGATTAATTAGTAGCTTTTGGGTTAGTTGATTAGCAACTAATTCCGACCACTCTCCCAATACCCGAGATTTTTACTTGTTTTTCATAAAATATAAAAACATAAAAAGAATCATCCTTCACCTTTAGACCTAGTTAGATTAATTTCAATCATAACGACACTATTCCTAGTTGAACGATCAATCCCCCGGTACTTGTCACTATACTATACTACAACGATCAGGTACACTACCTGGTGGGGGTTGTAAGCTTCTCGAGATCCCTCAAGAGGTAAAGCCTGGTGCAATCCCTACGCATCAAGTTTTTGGCGCCGCAGCCCGGGGAATAGTTATTGTTTAGGTTGAATTTGATTTTTATTAAGTCTACTCATTAGATTCCTATCAAGTGAGATTTTTTCTTTTTACTTTGTAGCTTTCTCGTAGTCTATCTTTTCTTTGTGATTTTGTTTGTAATTTGCTTCAAATGGACTTTACACTTAGACTTCTAAGATTACAAGATAGGGTTGAGCGGCTAACACACCAAAGAGTTCAAAATACCTCATTTAGAGACACCTATGAATCATATGAGCCTTCACCTAGGATAGATTCTTATGAACAACCTCCATGTTTAAGATCTAGTTTTAGTGAGGCCAATGGGAAATGCGACCTAGTATGCCAAGGAATTATGGAGAGAGCCATTGCAACAAATCATAAGTTGGATGAAGCACTAGGTTTGCTATTATCACTACCTAAGAAAACAATTGAGGAGGATTTAGCCGAGCATGATCACATTGATCAAAAAGACCTAGGTTTTATGATCGATGATGATGAATCTCAAGAAACAGATGATGAATCTCTTGGGCAATTTGTATATAGCAGTCAGAATATTGAGGATGATTGATGAGTGTGTAAATACTCATCATTTTTACCTTTTCTAAGATGCCAAAACATCTAAAAACACTCAATATTGTATCAAAATAGTGAAAATATCCCAGGAATGTGTTTTATATGTTTCAAATGCAAAACAATCAAAAACAGATGAAAAACGCACAAAGTTTGCATAATTGGCGGTTTCAGTCCCTCAAGTTTCATAAATTAGCAAAACTAGTCCCTGAAGGTTTGAAATTAATAAAAAGTCAACTTTAGTCCATGGGAAGTCAAACATGTTCACAAATAATCCCTGGATAAAAGTTTACACAAACTGGCAATTTTTACCCCTCAAAATCTAAAATTGGCATAAAAGGTCCCTGGAGTTTCAAAAAATGACATAATTAGTCCCTGGTGGGAATTTTTGAAAGAAAAGTCAACTAGGGTCCTTGAAAATTTTAAAGTGTCAAAATAAGTCCTTGAAATTCAATTTTCAACAATTGACAGTATTGGTCCCTCAAGTTTGGAAACTTTTCAATTTTGGTCCTCGGGTGTTATAAAATGGAAAAATTCATAAATGGTCTTTGGTTTAATGAAGTTGGCATCTATGGTCCTTGTGATAGCTTTGGAGAAAGTGCAATTCAGGTCCCTCAAAGTTTCAGTAATTACAAAAAAGGTCCTTGTGTTGTTTCTTAAAAAAACCAAACGGATCCTTAAAATAAAACACAACCAAACCCACCTTTTGTCCAGCCCACAACCAGCCCAATCCACTCCCCCGGTCAAACATCCAGTCAAACCCACCCTTTTCCCTTACCTCCAAAACCACCACTGCTAATACCATCCCTGGTTCCCCCTCCCCCCTTGCACCACTTGAGTCTGCTACCACCACCCTTATCCTCAAATCACACCTCCCCAATGCACCAATCACATCCCACCCCCTAGGTCTGTGACAGAGCCAAATTGCAAATCTTCTCCTTTCCCGCCAAAAATGATTAGAGAGCAAAAGTGATTAAAAATTAAATCAAGTTGATGGGAAAGCTCCAGTGGGACCCACACAACACCCTGGGATGTTATAAAGAGCAAGAGAAGCAGTGGAGGAGAAGGAGTAGTTTAGTTTTAGAATAGTTAAATCGTAGGTAGTAATTTTCCCTTTTCCAGTTGTAATTTTAGCTAATCAAATGTTGTACTCAGTTTAATTTATGCAATGCAAACTTTATTTAACCTTTAATCTCAGTTTTCTTCATTTAATTTATAATTAGCAAAATTCAAGTGAAAGTGACAAATTTATTTGAATCTTGTTAGTTGTTGATTCAGTTCATTTAAGTTTTATCATGTTCATTTAAAGTTTTCTTTTAGTTTCTAAGTTTTTTTTAGCATCTTGGTTCAAGTTATTAAATAATCTATAAAATACCTCAAAAATAGAAAATAAATCAGTAAAAATAAAAATAAAAAATAAAAATCAGAAAGAGAGATGAAGCAGTGTTAAGCAAGGAAGGTTTTGGATATTTGTATTGGTTTAGAACTCATGGGGAGTATAGGTTAATGGTTTGGGTTCTGTATCAGCCTAGTCCATTTGCATCTCATTTCAATGTAAGCTATCTTTCCAATTATTGAAATCTTCATATTCATTGGTAGTTTCTGTGTTTAGTATGTTTATTTTAGTTAAGTTTGGCTTATTATAGCTTAATGTGTGCTTGTGATGTAGTCTTGTGTGTTGTAGCTCAAAATTGCACTTCCACTGCCTAGATTAGTTTCACCAACAGTCCTTTGAACTTGTGGTTATTTATGGTATTTAAGTAGTCATTTAGCTTTTAATACAGTTTGGTAACTTAACTTGATAATTAGATTGTTCAGTTTAAGCCTAAATTTGCATAGGTAAGTGGAAATCAGTCTTAAAGGGGTGTTTGGCACAGTGGTCTTCACCACTGTGCAATGGTCTCTAGGTGTTGAATTTGGTTTGTGTATGTTCCACTAGGTTAACTTAGGTCTTACAAGCCATTAAACCCAACACCACTTTGCTCAAAAGTCAAATCCACCAAGTTCCCCCCCCCCCCCCCAAACAGTTAACTGTTGGGGCTGTGAAACCTAAAATCCACCCCATTAGCTTATAACTTAGGTATTTTGCTTAGATTAGCTGTATTACATGTTATCATAACTTAATAAACTCACTAGATTCATTTAAAGTTCAGATAAGTCAACCTTTAAAGTTTAATCATAAAAGTCAAAGTTACTACTCTCAGATTTTTACCAAACTTGGGAGATTTGTTTAGAATTTAGGATTAGGTTTCAAGCCTTGAGCTTTTTAGGATTAGTAGCCCCCCACCTCATCTCCATGTTCCCATCTTTTTCATATTTTTAGGATTTTACCTGTGGGCCCCACAACCCTCCAAAGAGGGCTGCAGGGCTGTTGGTTGCTCTGCATCAGCAGATACCTCAGCCACCACCACCACTTTGGTGGTGGTTTGTGGCCACCATAGTGGTCCCCACACCATAGATTTAGGTTTTCCCAACCCCCCTCCTACCAGGGATCATTATTTGACCTTAGGTTTGACCTGAAACTCTGTGGGTCCCACCTAATTTAGCTACATAAGTTTGTCCCTTTTCTAAGTTGGTTTTGTTTTGGCAAAGTGCTTATTTTGATAAATTAGGTTATTCTGAGTACCCCAAGTGCTTATTTTGGCTCAAACATGTTTACTTAACTTTAGTGAACCAGAATAATCCTTAGTGGGTCCCACACAAGTCAATTTTAGCTTATTTGCTTATTCAGTCAACC
This sequence comes from Artemisia argyi, assembly GCA_030686995.1. Lineage (NCBI taxonomy): Eukaryota > Viridiplantae > Streptophyta > Magnoliopsida > Asterales > Asteraceae > Artemisia > Artemisia argyi. The sequence goes on along the minus strand of CM060709.1, from coordinate 76,720,549 downwards.
AAAATCAACTGTGGTGGCAATAAGCTTCCACAGTGCTTATTATTAGCTTATAAAATAGTTGTTTTTACAAAAGTTGTTTATTATTAGATATAAATTAGTTTTGTAAAAGAAAAATCCAGAAAAGACAACATAAAAATAAGTGATAGTTTCTATTTAATATAATTTAATTTTAATTTTCATTTTTAGATTTTTATTAACTAAGTTGTGTTTTTATATTTTTATTAATTTTCTCTTATATTAAAGTATTTTTAATAATTTTCTCAGATTTTTATTTTGTCCTTTAGTATTAATTAGAATTAAAATTAGTTTTATTAATAATTAATCAATAATTAAATTATAAGTAGCATAATTAATTTTTATAAAGCAACACCTAGTTTTTATATTTTTTATAGCTCTAATATAGTATAATAGACTTTTAGAAAATATATTTTTAAATTCTACTGTTCATTTTCCATTTTTCTTATTTTATTTGTTTAAATTAGACTTAAGTTAATTAAAAGGTAAGTAACTAGTGGATTAATCTTAAAACATAATTTTTAAAGTTTTTATAATTTTGTAGGATTCCTGTGATGGTTAAGTAATTTTATAAATTTTCTCATAATTTTCTAAGTTAATTTAGTATTAATATTAATTAAAAGTAGTTTAATTTGTTTAATTAAGTTAAATAGTTTTTAATTTATAAAAAAACCCATAAAAAGACAAAAATATTTATTTTTATTTTTTATACTTTCTTCAAGTTCTAATTTAAGTTTAGAAATTATTTTTGCAAATTTTTAGTTTAATTTGTAGTAGTTATAATTATTAGTTAATTTAAATTAGATTTTAATTTAGATTTTAAATAGTTTTATTAATTAAATAATATTTAAATAATATTTTAATCATTTTTATAATTTCATTTTCATTTTTAATTTTAAGTTTTAAAAAGTGTCAAAAGCACCCCCTGTAGTTTGTTAAATACCAAAATCCCACTTTTTCAGTCCGATTACGTAAATCTGAATTGTGAATACGTGCATATATTTGTATATCCGATTTTTGTGAATATTATATCTGTGTACCAATACCAAAATAACAGTAGCAATTTCAATTCCACATCATCTGGGCTACTATCCTCAGTGCCACTCACTCATAAACGATTCCCAAAGCACCATTTCAATCTCGCTGGGACTTTAACGACCCGGGGAAACACTATACTATCCACGGAGCATTGATTCTAAGCTGTTTTGGACTTATTGACCTTGGTCAATAATATCTGACGGTTTAGACCCAATCAATGATCCTTATGATTCGGACATAGAAGTTGAGATGCCTAGAGAAGCACGTGAGATATTTGGGAGAATGTTAGGGTTAGATTATAATAAAGCACATGTTGAGGATATAGGTGATATTAACACATGGTATGATGAGGTCAATAACATAAGCCCACAAAATACTAAACCATCATTTGAGGCACACACACCGCCCGTGACTTACCCGGAAGAAGTAGAAGAAACTTTAGGAATTCCGATGGAGGTAGAACCCTTGGACCAGGCACCACTTGAGGATATAGGTTTGAACACTTGTAGTGATAACCTTACTCCTAGTTCTAGGGAATTTCCTAGTGTTGATGAACCAGAACCTCAATCTTTACACACCTTTCCATCCTTAGATATATTTCTAGGAGACAAAAGGGGAACCGACCCACCCATCAACCAATATTATCCGGGTAGTTATAGGATGAAGGAAGCCATTCACTCACCCCCTTCACCTTACGTGACATATTCACACCCTAAGGGTGTGTATCGCTACTTTCACCCACACTTAATCCTAAGTGTAGGGAAAACCTCCCCTATTTTCGTTAAATAAGGGTAGAGTCAGGCTCGTGACTCGAACAAAAACAAGCGCTTCTTGGGAGGCAACCCATGCTTTGTGTGATTTTTATTTTGTTTGTTTGTTATTTGCTTCCGTATGCATGCTTTATTTCTATTGTTGGTAAATCATGTTTCTAAACTAAAAAGTGGAAATACTTTATTTTTGTTGTTTGGCCTAGTCTTAACTTCACCAAAAGGTATTTTTGCAAAGATAAGTGTAAGGGGAAACCCCAAATATGTTTTTAAGAAACAAACCGATCATGATTCTCCACAATATTAAGTGAACATGTATATTCGTATTTGTTAGGGTCAAATGCTTGTATTGAGTTATAATGAAGTTTTGCAGGATTTTCCAGGAAGTAGGACCAAGTTTTTCCAGAAACTTAACACAAGAATTTCTGCAGGTCACTTCTGACGGCGTCATGAGTTTGCTCTTGACGGCGTCACGTGTAAAAATCTGGAAATTTTACCAGTTTTGTTTTTCTAACGGAGTTTTAAAGTTTTTGTTGAATTATTAAGTTTTATAATCTCCAGGAAATTTGCAAACTTCATTCCACGAGCATTATATCTTATTTTGTTTTCTAGGATTTAGTAACTTATGTAGATTGCCGCCGATTTTATGCGAGGTTGCTTTGTTTGTTTTCTCAGGATTTACAGGTTATGTATGACAAGAAGATGATTTTTTTTTTTTTTTTTTTTTTTTTTTTTTCTGGAATGGAAGCTTTGATTGTTCATTTTCTTGGAGGAAGATCTAACCTGGCCACCTTATTATCCACACCGAGCGAATCAGGGGAGTATTTGATTTCATTCGTTTTACTTATTTTACTTTTACATTCTTTACTTGAACATTGGGGACAATATTCATCCTAAGTGTAAGGGGAGGGTAAAATGATGATACCTTACAAATACACTTTCACTTGAGTTTGTTTGTTTGATGGTAGATGTGTAATAAAACTATGAGAAATACTTGTTAGTGTAATTTTAGCGCTAAATTTAAAATTTTTTACAACATTTAGGAGTGAAACTTTAGCCATAGCAAGCGTCTCATGGATAGGAGATTGTATGACTAGCACAAAACCGTACTATTCAGAAAAATTTTCCACCCAAATATGTGAGGTTCACCTTTAAATTTGATAGGAAAAGCATTTACTATTAGTGCTTATTAGTGTACCGGTAGCATTTAGATTCTAGAACTTGCGTTAGTGATGCATCCCGAGACCGCTAGTGAGACTATATTCGTGTAGTAGGATTTACTACATGATAAGAGGCATTAGGATCACCCTTGTGTTAAACCCGTATCATAATTACTTGACCATTTAAGTCATATTACTTGGCTAGTTAAGTCAATTAATTTTTCCCACACCTTAGCGTTGTACTAATTTTTAGTACACGAAACCCCTAGTACACCCCTCCGAGCCTATATTTTTATTTCTAACTTTAAGCATTTTACTTAAAGGAAGAATTTGTTACACCCCACTTAAATGTACACCCAAATCGCCTTAGCCTTCTGTGTATGCACTCATCTTTAGTGCATTATTGTTATTTGTTAAACCCTAAGTTAACTATCTAATTGATTACATGGTTGCTAAGTCGAGTCATATCCATGTACATATTGTTTTGGGACGATTGGGACTCATGGGTAAAGTACTTATTTGATGGAGTAATGGGGAAGAACATCATTTATTACCCCCATATGTACGTTAATCTTAAAAGTACTCCAAGTGTTTTGATTATCTTAATTCGAGTCATTAGATTAGTTTATTGTAAAGTATGTAACAATTCAAGTGTAAGGGGAATTTCCATTCCCTATGATGTATTATTTTGGATGGTAAGGTAAGAGTGTATGCAAAAAAAAAAAAAAAAAAAAAAAAAAAAAAAAAAAAGAAAAAAAAAAAAATCGAAAAAACAAGAAAAAGGAAAAAATAGAAAAAGAAAAAGAGAAAAAACATACGGACTACCATCCCGTTTCATTCTATGTTCATTTTATGCTTTTGTTATTTTTCATTTATTAGCTTAAGTCGAGTCTAGTCTTGGCTTAGCAACACCATATTGTACATGTAATTAACCAAGATTGTTAACTCGTCACCAGTAAAGACTGCCTATATCAAACAAAACCGTGTATTTCATATCCCTACACCGAACGTTACAACCCTTTAAAAGACCTCTTTGATAGTTTATCCTAGGTGCTTACGCCATGTGGTGGAGGTTTGATCATTTCCCAAGCCTATGGTAATCTATTTTGCTATGACAGGTAGTGAGAGATATCTTCCGTTTTCATATTGTAATTTATACTTTATTACACCCGAGAGATGTGAGTATCTAAACACTATTTGTGAGGTGCTAGTGTATGACCTCTGTGCTTGTCTTTGGTCTTTAGTGGAACGATTATTTGTTGTAATTACTTTTATATTAGTGTTAAATGACCCCTAACTTGTATTTTGATTAGAATAAAAGCGCATTTGCTTGAGGATAAGCAAATCTCAAGTGTAAGGGTATATGATGAGGCGAAAAATGAACCACTTTTAGGGGGTCATTTAAGCCCGGAATTGAATTTATTTGATCAAATATTACCCTAAATCGTTCATTTTGTGATTTTAGGTACTTTGGGAGTGAAATCTGGAAAATGAAGCAATTCGGACGTTTTTGGAGCCTAAAAGTGAAGAAAACGCGAAAGACTTAATTTTTCATGCTGAGAACAGTGTGTGACGGCGTCAAGAGTAAAAGTGGTGACGGCCAGAGAGAACGTGACGGCGTCACCCAAGGCCGTCACGTGTTAACTGGTCAAAACTTGCGCGTGGAGTAGCTGATATTGTTTTGGTCATAACTTTTGCATACGAACTCGGATTTAGGTGATTCAAAAGCCCACGCGAAGAGGACGAAGAGATCTACAATTTGGTGAAAAAATGGTTGTGATGGCGTCAAGAGAACAAGTTGATTCCGTCAAGATGGGCCGACAGAAAACATGCCTATAAATATAACATCATAACTTCACTTTTTGTAAGCCCTAAACCCTAAGGTCGATTCCTGGATTTAGGTAGGTGTTTTTCCAGCAACTTAGAGGGTTTCAATCACTCCATAAACATCATGTATTGGTTTGTTGATTCTATCTTAATTATGTTTTCCGTTATCATTGTTGATTGCTCTTCTTTGATGATGTTTTGCTAATTCACCTTGTGTCTACTTATGATTGTGTGAAACTTGTGTATAATTAATTAGATCTCATTGATTTCTTGTTGATGTTTGTGTCTATCTCCATCAATGAGGGCTTGTTGATGTGTGTGTCTATCTCCATCACTTAAGGCGTGGCAACTTCAATAGATCTAGTTGGTTTAGTTTATAATTCTTGTTTCCTATTGATTCTTGTTTTGATTGAATGATTTCAATGTTAGGCTTAAGAAAACTGGCAGATCTCCATTGTGTAACATGCTTGAACGTCTTAGGAAACATGAACCGATGTGTACTAGGTTTTATTGGTTGTATTTAATGCATGAGTAAATTCTAATGATCCCATGTTAGGAGCTTCTAGCAGGCTCGACATAGGAGTGAGGTAGACACTCATAGGATTGGGGAAGTAAGTATGCCACCCCATGAATGGTATTAAGGAATACAACCCGTCAATTAAAACAAGGTGTGAAAATTCAATAGATAGAATTGGATAGTTAGCAAGGAGTAACATATCATGGGTAGACATGCTTCACTTATCTTGTAGAACCTTAGTTTATTTTCTTGTTTATCAGATTAATTAGTAGCTTTTGGGTTAGTTGATTAGCAACTAATTCCGCCCACGCTCCCAATACCCGAGATTTTTACTTGCTTTTCATAAAATATATAAACATAAAAATAATTATCCTTCACCTTTAGACCTAGTTAGATTAATTTCAATCCTAACGATACTATTCCTAGCTGAACGATCAATCCCCCGGTACTTGTCACTATACTATACTACAACGATCAGGTACACTGCCTGGTGGGGGTTGTAAGCTTCTCGAGATCCCTCAAGAGGTAAAGCCTGGTGCAATCCCTACGCATCAATGTTCATGTTATGGATGCTGAAAATCGTGAGGTGGATTCTATGTTATGGATGAAGATATTGATGATCTAGATGCACACCATGTGTTTGATCAAATGCGTCTGTGATAATCACATTTGATTCTGTAATAGGTAATTCATATGAGAGGTAATTCAACTATGATATGATGTTAAGCTTTGTGTATTTGCATGTTTTGTTGCTTAGATCAGTTTATGAAACTTTTAGTGTTATGTATTTAGATCTGGTTTTGATGTGTAACATCTTATAGCATTTTGATATAGTTGATTGTTGGTCTTGCACAATAGAAGAGTTTAAATGGAAGAGAGTTGTGAGATGGTTAGGGTTAGAGACAAGAATGTGGCTGCTTATAGGACACTTTATACATAAAAAGGAGATGGTTAGGGTTAGAGACAAGAATGCGGCTGCTTATGGACACTTTATACAGAAAAAATAAAAGAGCATGTGCAGTAATTTGAAAATGTAGCAGAATACAACGTAATTTACATGCAATTTTTAAAAATTTGTTAGCTGTCATAATTTGTTCTAACAATCACATGTGATTTTCATGAAAATCACATGTGATTTTAGTGACAATCAAATGTGATTCAAGCATAAAAGTATTAATTTTCTTCCTTTTCTGTTATGCAATAAGGTTATGCGTTCTCTTGAAGAAGTGTCACCGGAGTGAATTGTAGGCATTTTATTCAGTTCAGATTTCTTTGTCGACACGCATTATGTGCTTTGAAGAACTGTGATATTCAGATGATTCCGGAAAAGTACATCTTGAGGCGTTGGAGAAGAGATATAATACCACCTGCATTGAGAAGAAATACAAACAGGCTTGGAAAAAGGTGGTATTAAAGGAGCACATAGAAAGAATGGAAGAGAAATAGCACTTCAAGCTAGATCTAAGCCGAAAAAGAATTATAGATGACTAGATGTTATAGAGAGAAGACTAACAAGCACACTAAGACAACATGTCCGTTAAAATCCAAAATTCGTTGAAAAACAAATGAAAATGGCAAAACAATCGGAAAGTGCTTATTGAATTTCATATTTTGTTTATGTCCAGATTTTTCATGTTTTTATGAACTTCTGCAAGATTGTTATAAGGATTTTAAGGATTTTTCATTCTTTATTGTAACTTCTGCAAAAGTGCTATAAGGATTCTTAATTTGAATGTATTGAATTTTACTTGAACAATTTTTTGTTTGATGTTCTAGCATATTATTATAAACACTTGTGCTTCATGGTAGAGAATCACATGTGATTTGTGTGAATCACATGTGATTTGTGTGAATCAAATGTGATTTTTATAAGAATCACATGTGATTCTTGTAAGAATTACATGTGATTTTTGAAAAAATCACATGTGATTCAAACTATATAAATTGTCCAGGCTACAACCACTGAGTTATCAAATTTAACTAAAACTAAACAAGAAACATGATAAAAAAAACATACAGCAAAAAAGACCAGACCAGTTCATAAAACATACGGTTTGTTCAAAAGATCATTACATAATCCTAATAAGATCATTACAACTTGTCTAGACAGAACAATAAACTATTACAACTTGTCCAGAAAACTACCATTAACAAACTAGCACCATCACAATACCATAAAAACAAACTACCATGAGTTTCAAAAGACTGCCATCAGTTATAAACTACCACAAGCCTATCTCAGTTATAAACTACCAAAAGCCTACATCAGTAAGCTACCAAAAGCCTACCATCTGTTATCCATACTACCACCATCAAAAGACTACTTTTGACTTTCAAGGTGACCCAGGTTGTTAACGACATCAACAATAATTGAAATCCTTGTAGCTTCATCATTATCATTCTAGAAACTGTTAGCCAAGTCATACATATTTTGTGCACGGACATTATCTTCGTGCAACAGAATCTTGGTTGCAATTTTGAACCTCATGTGCATCAACATTGACTTCTGTTTCTCAGATTCTTCATAAAGACCAACATCTCATTTGGAAGTAGCTTCTCCCATGTAAGACTCCATATGAATCATCATGAAAACTCCACAGTCTATGCGATTCTTCTTTGTCCTCCATTTCAATTTGGGAATTCGTGGTTTTACCTTAGCGATAGAAGCATGTCTTGGATGTTCATAATTACGCAGATGTAAGTAAACTGAATGATTTTGACATGAATCATATGTGATTTTGACATGAATCACATGTTATCCACACATAATCACATGTGATTTTGTGTGGATCACATGAGATTCATATAAAAATCTTCTTTTATGTTAGAAAAGGCAATTTACAAAATATGCATACCAGAAGTTTGCAAGCATCTTTGTACTTTGACTTGTAGCTTTCTCCACAATCACTGTTATCAAGGATGGTCACTTTCGTTTGTTTCTTTAACAGGAGCAGCGTTTGGTTTGACCGTCTTATTAGCTAAATTTCCTTTGCTATTTGTTGCTTTGCAGCGACACGAGCCTTTAAATTAAGCTTCAGATTTTTTTCCGTGAGTCATATCAGTCTTTGGAAAAGATTTCTTATGACCATATTTCTTCTTAACAGATCCACCTTAATCAAAAACCTGAAAATGTTAATAAACGAATCATATGTGAACACACTTCATCAAAAATACTTCAATAAACAATAAAATATACACTTTTCCGTTGCTTTTGCTATTTCATTTGCTTTTTCCTTTCCTTTGGATTTTACAATATATTTCTGACGGCCAGATGTCTTTTTAACAGTTTTATCTGCAATAAAAAAGAATCTCATGGATTAGTAAGCCTAGTTGTATAAAAAAAGAATCACATGTGATTCTCTGAAAATCACATGTGATTATCTGAAAATCACATTACAGCTACATAACTTGTTCAAAACATGCAGTAGAACCATTACAACGACACATAACTTCAAAGAGCGTAACTAAAAAACGACACATAACTAAAACACAATAGATTTACGTTGGCTGACTAATCCATACACATAACTAAAACAAACGACACATAACTCCATCTCTAGCATGATTTACGTTGCACTTTTAAACTAATAAATCTCATGGATTAGTAAGCCTAGCTGTATAAAAAAAGAATCACATGTGATTCTCTGAAAATCACATGTGATTATCTGAAAATCACATTACAGCTACATAACTTGTTCAAAACATGCAACAGAACCATTACAGCGACACATAACTTCAAAGAGCGTAACTAAAACAACGACACATAACTAAAACAGCATAGATTTACGTTGGCTGACTAATACATACACATAACTAAAACAAACGACACATAACTCCCTGTCTAGCATGATTTACGTTGCACTTTTAAACTAATGAATCTCATGGATTAGTAAGCCTAGCTGTATAAAAAAAGAATCACATGTGATTCTGTGAGAATCACATGTGATTCTGTGAAAATCACATGTGATTCTCTGAAAATCACATGTGATTATCTGAAAATCACATGTGATTATCTGAAAATCACATTACAGCTACATAACTTGTTCAAAACATACAGCAAAACCATTACAACGACACATAACTTCAAAGAGAGTAACTACAACAACGACACATAACTAAAACACCATAGATTTGCGTTGGCTGACTAATCCATACACATAACTAAAACAAACGACACATAACTCCCTGTCTAGCATGATTTACGTTGCACTTTTAAACTAATGAATCTCATGGATTAGTAAGCCTAGTTGTATAAAAAAAGAATCACATGTGATTTTCTGAAAATCACATGTGATTCTCTGAAAACATAACTTCAAAAGAGCGTAACTTGTTCAAAAACATACACTAGAACAACCATTACAGCGACACATAACTTCAAAAGAGCGGAACTGAAACAACGACTCATAACTACCTGCTGACTAATCCCTAAAACAACGACACATAACTAAAAATAACTAATCCATACACATAAGTACATAACTAATCCATACACATAACTAAAAATAACTAATTAGGATGATTAAAAATAAATAAAAACTACTTTGTTGCACTTTTTATCTACAACATGACCAGGAATTGCAACATCAATAAAAAAAATGAATCACATGTGATTTTTCATCAACAACTAAAAGTAACCTAAAACAACTAAATACTATTTAACAGCTAAATCTAATCACCTAAAATCTAATCAACTAAAATAAACTAAAATAAAAAAAAATCAAAAAAAAAATACCATCAACAGTATCATCAGCACATTATCTAACCAACAGTATCATACATACAATATCTAATGAATTTAATAAGAAAAAAATCAAAAAATACCATCAGTAGTATCATCAGCACGAATAGATGAATCGACCTTCAATTTACGCTTATCCCGTAGTATTTCATCTCGAACATCCATTATTCATAGAAATTAGAACTTAAATTAGGGTTTTGAAATGGATAAGATGTGGTGAGACAGCGTTGTATGTGTGAGTGAAATTTGTGAGAGAGCGTTGTGTGTGTGAGTGAAATATGTGAGTGAAATGTGTGAGTGAAATGAGTGAAATGTATGAGTGAAATTTGTGGATAGTAATTTGACCACGATACCCTTTCATTAATTGAGAAAAGAAAAGAAAAAAAAAAAAAAAAAAAGCTGATTTATCACAACCGTAGATCATAATTGAAATGGATGGATGAGATGACATATCCGGTTCTATGACAAAATTCGGATCTATACCGAACTTTTGTCTTGCCATGAGTGCACAACCAAACGTATGCAAGTACGCAATGAACCAGCTATCACCGGTTAAAAAAATAGACTATTCGGTCTTGCAAACTTGATATCACCTGCTACACATGTATCTTTGATTTTCTTGATCTACAAGTACGCTGCTACTTGTTACCCATCAATAAGCACACAACATCCTAGACGTTGAGCCAACAAAACATTTGTTTCCTACACTGGGCACGTTCCCAGGCATTGGGCAACAACATTCAAAGCAAATAATATATAAAATAAATAATGCAGTTTAATATAAAGTTTACCAAAATCCAAAGGGTATAACGTAATTACTTGTCCCACGAAACACATGGTTTTCTCATGGGACTCAAGGAAGCCCATAAATACTAGGGCCGAACAAAAAGCTCTCCAGCTTTATATACATCATCAGGTAAGCCATTTCACTTCATAAACATCAGTTATCTCAATTGAGTTTGGTTTTTTTTTCACTTAGAAGAGACGCTCATTTCTCTACATATTTTTCTGATAGCTCAGATCTCAATTGACACGTTCTCGGTTTATGGGAATGATCAGAAGTCAAACTCTCCAGTTGCCTGAAACAAAAAAGCAGAACTGATAAGTCGGGATAAAAATGATGAAAACTGATAAAAGAATAGAGGTGGCAATCTCAATCCATTTCTAACAAACTGTTAAACACGTAAGTTATGCATCACGTTAGTATACAGATAGTTTTTTGACAGAAAAGAGCAGAAGTGTAAGCTGGGCAAACCTCATATGGAACACACTAGTTATACAAAAAGATTTTTAAAGCTATACACAGAACCAGTATCAACTCTAAAATTGACAAGCTTACCCCAAACCCGTAATCCAACCCAACCACCTTCCCATTTCTGTCGACTACACATATACATACATCATACATGGCATATATAGATCACATAAGTTATTAAAACATACTTTAAAAAGTACACAAAGACGTGATTGCAGGTCAGCCAGACCCAGCCCGTACAAAACATGACCAATTTACATCCAAACCCATAACCCAACCCGCCGATTTCGGCACTTCTATTAAATGTATACCCCATTGTCCCAATGAGATTGCAACTTTTAACAAAGGCAAGTGATTCTAAGAATTCAAACTATTAGTAATGTAGCCCTTACAGTCCTTGTATGCCCTCCAATGACAGCAATACAGGACCGTTCTCAAACAATAGCACCAATAAGTAATGATGATGATACGAAGTAAGTACATAATTTGAACAAACAAAAAGAAAGTGTTGAGTTTTAGTAGGAAGCTCTAGATGAAAGGTATAGATTTCTGTAGGACCAAGGAGGTAACTGATTTTGGGGAAACAAAGTGATCTTAGAACAATCGCAATCTAGAATAAACAGAACAAACCTTATTGAACAAAACATCTTTGTTGTTTATATGCATGATGCCATCTTTGAGTGTGCACCTCCACCTGCTCTTGGCGCGAGTCACCTGCCATTCAGTTTTATGTTCATAATACGTGATCATTGTAGACATTGATAAAGCTCATACACAGCAAATTGCTTAAAGTATACCATCATGATTACACAAAAACTAAAAAGTGGACAAAAAAAAAACTACAGATAAAGTGTAACCTTGAAGAAAAAATTGTATGTATGGGGGGGGGGGGGGCTTCCCAGTACATTATCCCATTTTATAAATTTAAGTGCAATATGTGTCAAATAGACAAACAGGAGTACAAAATATAGCTATCAAAATAGTGGAATATATTGAGGCTGCAAGTATCTGAATACGCTTTTGGGCGACTTTCAACACACTTGACCCATTTGATCTGTTTCCTCAATAAGTATATTCTAATTTTTTAACATCATAAAAACGGAATTGACCTGTTAACATACAAATCCCTGAAAATTTGCCTTTTTCTAGCAAATACAAATTGATATATCGTATACCTTGTCGAACTGAGCGAGAACCAAATGCTGTGTGTTTAGTTCCTCGCCTTGGTCCACATCATCCAAATCATCGTCATCATCATTTTCGTTCAATGGCTCATCTTCATCATCATCCAGATCATTTTGATTGATCATGGCAGGAGTTGGTGCTTGCATCTCTGAACAGGAGGAGAAAATAAAATACCAAATTCAGAACAAAAAATCAACAAACAGGCAGACAAACTTGCTCCTAAGGAGATCATAAGTTTACCTTGAGGAGCGGGTGTGTTTGCTACATTATAGTCTTCATTCACCACTCCTTGATAGTTGTATATCTTGAGTAACAAAAAGTAAATAGTTAATAATAAATGCAAAATTTGGCAGATGATGCTCTTCAATGAGTGTCACTGAACAGATCATACGCTCTGGGGAATATTTATTAGATATAATTTTATTTATAAAGATAAGACATTGATACATGAATACAGCATATCATGTCCTCACACCAAATCTGTTTTCTGGTAGCAAATAAAATTGGTTCAAACAAAATAATTTGCACACATTTTAGTGACCAGCTCTTTGGCCAGGTTCAGAGAATTCCTTATTTCGAAGGTTTTCCATTCAACCCTCAAACCAAAACATCCTAACATTTAGAACTGGTAGAAATTTTAAATGTAGAAACAATTTAGAGAGAAAGGGAAGGAAGGTTAATAAGTTAGTTCTTGAGTTAGAGGGAAAGGAAAGAAAAACTGATGGTTTTGCAATTACGCCCTCACTGTGTATATTTGAAATTTTTAGAGTTAGGAAGAGCAAGGACGTATTTGTTGTTTAACATGTTATAAGATGAAATTAATTTTCCTTCCCTCCCTTTCCATCCCGAAAAAACTCGAAAACACATGTAGGTATCAACTGAATAAGATATCTCCTGCCTCGTGTGTGTATCCAGTAAGAATGAAATTTGCATGACTTTCTAATTCAATTGTTCTCAAGAACAGGAAGGATTTGTGGTTCTGTTTGTAGGAATGAAATTGCATAATTTAGTTTCCCCTGAATTTTTAGTGGCTTTCTAATTAATTAAGTGTGTCTAAGGAGACACACAGACAAAGATACAGACCATTACCAGCCATGGGTATTCATTCGATTCGGTACCTATAAATACACACCTTGAATGGGAGATAGACAATAACAAATCTCACTGCTCTAAATTCCATAAATACAATACTAAGAACCAGGAACCGTGAACCAAAGTATCTAACCCAAAAGATTTACCGTGTTGCAGCTATACCCCACTAAAACTTTTTGTGTTGAACAGAATATCTAATACATATACTGTAACTAGAAGGTGATATTAGAACTAAATAAGATGGTGTTAAACACATTGTCTTAATGACAAGAGTTATGCACAGTTGCACACTTCCTCAACACATGATATGGACACTGCCAGGTATGTGTGATTAAAATTTAGAGTGTTTTATTAAACATGGTATCCAAGATGTCCTACAGGTTCTAAGCTTCAAGCTATCCTACTTGATTTCTCAGATTGAAAAGCTAATACAATGTCAGTTAGTCACTTAGTCCCATGCTGAAGTTTGTAGCTTCGTGGGTTTATTTAGTCCACCACATCAGCGTCATTTAAGTGTTAAATGTTAACGGAAAAATAAGCAGGTATTTTGGAACACAGAAACAGACCACCCAAACAAAGCTAGCGCATACGTTCCACGAAAATTTAGAGAAGACACAACACAATAATGAGTTGTAAAGGCAATATAACAATCACGAGGATGGAAACAGAAAGGCATGTATCCATGATGAGCATCGAGATGATAAAGAAATCATTGGGATATTTACTGAAGAGCGTATATCATGCAGATCATACCATAATATCAACCAAATATAGGACATATTGGAACCCTTGTGGTCAAGAACTGTGGTTTAAAAAATAAATCAACAACCACTGCCGCTCACAAGTAAACTAATCATCTGGTAGAGAGTGTGTATGTCATGGTTAGATAAGTGAACGATATAAAAACTGAATTAGCACCATACCAGAATGTGTTTTAGCTTGCATGCCTACTTAAGACAAGAATATACTTAGATAAGCATATATATCATATAGTTACCATACTGAAACTGAGAGATGAATGGGGCCGTCCTGATAGCGCACACACGCATATTTGCCAACTCTTACTAGCAACACTAACGTTGGGAGCGACCGGATAACCAGTGGAACTTAAAGCGCAAGTGAATGTGTATAAGAAGAAACAAGAAGCAAATGCTTACATTTGGTGTAGAAAGTGCATCATCATAGGGATCTGGAATAGGCCCATCCAGTTGAGGAATCCTAGAAGAGAACGTAAGCCCATGACCAGGTTGAGAATTGCTCCCTTGACCAACCTGACAAACAGAACATATGCCAAACATATCATTATACAGGCCGAAAAAAGACGTACTTCAAATTATGAGATAGAAATGCATGGAGGCACATCATTATTATTCCTTTAAATGCTTGTGTTTGCTTTATGGATTTGAATTGCGTAATATTGTTCCAATCAGCTTTTGCAAACCCCGAATAGTTTATAATAGAAGGCTTGTTACTAAAGGTTGTACTCATGAGAAGTTACCAGCAAAGAAAATCAATAATGCATTAGCCATTAACCAATTATACAGTCCAACCTCACAAGAAGCATGCATGCTATGCTGAATGTATTGCAAGTTTTCACCAATCTGTGCTGGCATCAACTCCTAATTAATGCTTCTCTATGTCAATGATTCACTTCATTGTTAAATCAGGAAAAAAAACATGTTTTTGTTATTTAAATGATAATTTTCAGTTGTCAATAAGTAGTGTTATATCCTAGAATATTCCGAGGGCGGTTTGGTAAGACTGTCTTCAGCTTTACTGGTAATTTTCAAGTTTCACATTTTATATGTATAAAGATCAGGTAACTTTTATGATAATGATGGCTAAATAAAAGGTGTCCAGTATCCTTTTTTGCTAATCGAAAATTAAATGTGGATCAGTTAACAGTATAGTGTCACAGTAGGGAGTTTAGCTAGTGTTCTATCACATGATGCTTAGGGCCTTTGGGGTGATCTTGCTTGAGGATTAATATGCAAGGTTGCAAACTGGCAATGTTAGTCATAGCTGATTATGTTCACAGAGACATTTAGCTTAATAATGACTTTTCAAGGACTCTATATCTCATGTAACTTATTAGATTGACAAAAACGCTCATATAGATATAGATGAAATTTCGGGAGAAAGTAGCAATTAAGTGAATCAAGTAGCAGAACTGCAAGAATAATTACACAGACCTCTTATAAAGACAAATAGAAAACCAGACACAGCTACAACAACAACATATCCAATCCCGTTGGAGCGGGGTAAATAGAAAACTAGATAGAACATGTAATATCTCCAAATATAGACATTTGAAAGTAATTAACACAAGAAGCGTCACCTCAACCTTATCAGCTATCACATCTGCAGCTCCATCTTGCTGAGGAATATATCCACCTGGACGAAATTGAGGAGGGAACTCATCCCGCTTACGCTTTCCAGACAAAAGGAAGAAATCCTACAATTAAGAGTATGATCAGTAACATACACTTGTAAGGTTCAATATATCATTAACAAAAATACATCCAAGAAAACTGTAGACAGAATAACCAACAGAAAGAGTAACTGCACAAGTTACAAACTGAAGACTATGGACACGGTGCATCCATATATTCTTGATTTCACAACATACCAACCACTACATAATATGCACCTGAATGCTTTAAGTTGAAAAACTACCTCTTAATTCAGAAGTTGATAAGCTGATAAGATAATCAGGAATGTGAAATCAGGAAGTTGAAAAACTACTGGTTAATTCAGAAGTCATTTTACTAAAGCACATATGTTTGCGACAGGAGTGTCCAAATAAAACAAACAGCCAATTGCACCCACCATTCTAGTAAGCTGCCAAACTATCATCAATTCGTTAAAGCACACTTCTAGTGTTTCCAGTAGTTTCCAAGAAAATTAAAAGGCCAATTGCACTTATACTTATATAACAACAATTATTTTATGTCCCTAACACCAAGGAAAGGGGTTTCGACCATGGTTAACACAATCCTATGTCCTATAACTCTATAACTGAATAGGAAGCAATTGAAAAAAAAAATTTAGTTGTGACTACTCTCTCAATTCAACTCTACTAATTTTGCTCAAAACCAAGTTTAACAATATCAAGATGCCATCTCATCAGGATTCAATCAATCTCCATTCTTGTAAATAAAATAGACACTAATGACTAATGAAGCATGGTGTGTTATATAAGTTGCTGGGTCCTAATATTGATAAGTGCGCCAAGTTATTTGAAACTTTGATGCTTGATTTCACTTCCTCGGAGTTAAAAAGGTTGAAAAAAAATATTAAACTTCACTAGTGTTGTTCATTAACTCGGGGTCAAACAAGCAGAACTTCTCATAGTTTCACATGCTGAAGTTTTACAATCTTAAGCCTAGCTTAGGAATGTGTGTTAAGATGATGAGATGGACACTGAGAGTAGCACATAATCCCCTCAAGTTTATAATTCAAGTCGAACGACTTCTTTAATTCATGGCTTGAATCAATAAAACCGGAACTTGTAAAAAGCAAATTATAACTAGCAATTTTCCCACGTCATTGTAAACTCATAAGTCGATTTTCACACTTATAGTAACCCCACAGCTAGAAGAAAATATTATATCATATAGTTGAAAAGAGGGAAGACGCCATTAATGACACCTTAAATGATGATAAATGCATTTCAGTAAAATTTGTTGTCCTTTTGCCTTATTGTAATACAAGAAATTTAAGTATATGATTCAATTTTCATTTCTATGTCAACTAAGATTAAATCATCTCACTCTTAATTATAAACTTAGTGGTTTGTACATATAAACCAAAAAGTGGTTGGCTTATTAAATTATAATTATGTAATATAAGAGAAGAAGGATATTACACCGACAAAATTGTCTTCGCCTTTGAACGAATATAACCATATAGGGAAACTCATGAGATTATTCAATGATAATTATATCACAATGGTAACCTGGGTTGTTGGTTGATTCGCTTGATTGGTTTGATTGGCCTGATTGGCTGCTAGTCTGTCAGGATCTTCACGGCCTTCAACGTAAGCTGCAGAATTATAAAATTTATTCAATTAGCATAATATATAATGCATGTATACATGTAAATATGCATACATGTTTGATATCACAACTAAGATATATCTTACCAACATTGACGTCAAGAGGGGGCCTTTGGGCTTGGGGTATCCAAGGTGATGGTGGTTGCTGCACAAAAAATGAGCTTATTTGAATTTGTCTAGAACCCCCTAATGAACATCTATAACCAAAACGAAAAGTCAAGGTAAAAGTTCGATGGAGAGGATAAGAAGAATACACTTGCCATGTATGTGTTAGGCTGCCTCACAGAAGTTCCATTCTCGTGTACAGAAGAATAATCGCTTGGAGTGATGGGAGTACCTCCAGTAGGTATATTGTATGAACTGTCTACCGTGCCCGGTAAAGGTGTTGGAGCTGTTCCGGGTAACGGTGTTTGAGCAGGCAACGGCGTTTGCATTGGAGTCTGCAATGGCGTCTGCAGATAAAACCAACATTAAAAAAAAAAAAAAAAAAAAAAAAAAAAAAAAAAAAAAAAAAAAAAAAAAAAAAAACCACAAAAGACAAATTAATTAATAACATAAAGACAGTCCAACAATTAATACAATATTTAGTTAGCCACCAACTATAACATGTATAAGCTTTTCTCCTCTTTACTCTTCACAAACTTAATTCCACATAGCTAAGCTATACAATCATGACCAATTAACTTACGCTCAATCAAATAAACTAATACAACCATACCCCTCATAAGGTAACTCTGAAAACAACTAACTTTCTTCAAGAACATACTCCCTCCGCCCCATTTTAATTGTCAACATTACTATTCTAGTTTTACCCTCATAATATCCTACTGGATTTCCTACTTTACCCTTGATTGATTACTGTTACTTAACTTTCACGGTGTCTCAAAGGCAAGGAGTAATAATGACAACTTGTTAACTACTAGTAAAACTAACACTAATTGCACCTAACTCAGGGAGTGTTTAAATTAGCTCATTTCTAGGCTTATGAGCTTAATTGAATTTGGAAAAACTCATACCATCATATTTTTTAGCTTAAGAGCTTATCAAGCTCATGTACTTAACTAAGGGGGTGTTTGTTTAAGCTTGTTTGCCTCGAATTATACTTCATAAGCTTATTTTTTTCAGCTCATTTCGGATTTACGAACTTACTATGACTCAAATATAGAACCCCTAAGCCAATGAGCTCAACTTGCTACGCTCATAAGCCGAAATAAACAAACTTCCGAGTTTTTCCAATTCCAAATAAAGCTCATTAAAACACCCTTCAACTCGCATTTCTTTATCCGTAAACAAGTAACAACACAATTACCCCAACCACTTACGGGCGGAAACAGCAAATCAGCAGTAGGAGTCTCATACTCATCCGGCCCTTCATACGGCACATTCAAATCATGCACCGTATTCGCCCCAGCAGCCCCGGTCCCCATCGCTTTCGCAACCGCAGATCTATCAATAGGTCCAACAATCGCTCCAGCTTGCATCATCTTCGTCTCCCACAGCTACACACAGATCCATCCAAACACATCATTTAATTCAAAAACACATACACAATCAACAGATCTAAAAAACTATATAAAAAAAAAAAAGATAACTTACAGATTGAAGCTCAGTAAGGACACCTTCACCAGGGCCAGCATTGTTGGTGAATTCTTCACGGACTTTGGTGATAACGTCTTCAATTACTTGAATGTAAACGTTGCTTGTTGTTGACATGATTAATTTGGTTAGTTCAAATTTTGGGGGTTTTTTTTTTGTGTGTTCTAGGGCTTGGAAATGAGGGGAATGGAATATAAATAGGTTTGCATCCGTTACTTGGTCTTTATACCTCTATCTTTATATGTGTGTGTGTTTTTGTGTGTGCTCTTACGTGTCCTTTTTTTTGTTTGTGTTGTATGCGTACTATAGTAGCTGTTTCCCGTTTTGAACATACATAAGTTAGTTAGTTGCCTACTACTTGACCAAACCTTGTTTATGGAGTAATTTAGTGGTTTTATATAAAGGTGTATGAACCGGATTTTTTTGTCAAACGAGTTCGGTATTAAAGCTGGATCAGATCGAGTCAATTAATCAACGGACCGGTTTGACCCAAAACCCAATCGGATCGAAACCGGTTTTGGGAGTGAAAAGCCGAAACCGGTACTAACCGGTTTTGGACCGGTCTAAACCGGTTTACGTCGAATTGGTTCAAAACAAGTTTTTGGGAAATTCGATTTTGATTTTTTTGAGCCGGGAGTAACAACAATGGGCTTATTTATTTTATTATTTTTTTATTATTATTTTTAAGTAACAAAGCATTAAACATATTTAAACATCAAATTGTTTCTTGAATTCATTAAAGGAATACATCATCTTCGTCAATAACATTAAAGGAATAACATAAATAACGTCTTCGTTGTGTCTTGAATTAATCGTCTTCGTTGTGTAATTCGTTTTCTTCATTTAGCTCTTGTGTTGTAAGAGGTACGGACAAACCCATCGCTATTTCTTCCCCGTCTATTTCTTCTTCAACCCACAACAATTCGCTTTCGAGTGGTGATTGATCTTGAATCATTTCCATGCTATCGAGCTTGTCTTTCAAACAAATGCAAACTTCCACCACCAATTGAGTGAGTCTTGATCTTCTCGGTGATATAACCCTTCCACTAACAGAAAAGGTGGATTTCGAAGCTACCGTACTAACTTGGACCGTTTAGTAGGTCATAGGCCATGGCAGCTAGAACCGGAAAATTGGGATTCCCGTTCTTTCCACAAAACCAAAATATCCAAATTCACAAACTCCTGTATAGTAATTTGAGACAAAAAATCAGATCCTTCGTTACTTCCGAGCTCGCTACATGGGGTGTTACCTCAAGCTCGTTTTGAATTTTCATTTCTTAAAACATTATATAGTCGAATTGTTTCGTCATTACCATGAGAACCCCGAACCCGCATTTTGATAAATATCATGAATATGTGTTGAATTTGACCCATATTGATACGTGAGAATTGCACCAGGCTTTACCTCTCGAGGGATCTCGAGAAGCTTACAACTCCCACCAGGCAATGTACCTGATCGTTGTAGTATAGTATAGTGACAAGTACCGGAGATTGATCGTTCAACTTGGGAATAGTGTCGCTAGGATTAGAAAACCTAAAGACTAAGTCTAGAGATGAGGGATGATTCTTTTTGTATTTTTTTAGGTTTTATGAAAGCAATTAAAAATCTCGGTTTTTAGAGGAGTGGGCGGAATTAGTTGCTAATCAACTAACCCAATAACTAAGATGCAATCAAAATAAAATACTGAAAATGAAAATAAACTAAATTAAGATACAGGTGTGAGCAATATGTGGGAGAATTGTGTTTACTTAGATTTCACTACTCCCTATATATCTTTTACAGGTTAATTACTTGTTACAGTCGCGTGGATGACGGATTGTATTCCTTAATACCATTCATGAGGTGGCGTACTTACTTCCCCAATCCTATAAGCTCCTACTTCACTCCTATGTCGAGCCGGCTAAGAAGCTCCTAACATGGGATCACTAGAATTCGCTCATGCATTAAATACAGCCATAAAAACCTAGTACACATCGGTTCATATTTCTTAAGACATTCAAGCAAGTTACACAATGGAGATCTGCCAGTTTTCTTAAGCCTAACATTGAAATCATTCATCCATTACACCTATAAATAAGCAATCAACCTATAATCAACATCTAGGTTTCATTACATCTAAGCAAACACATGAAAGATCTAGCCTAGCATGTTAAAATCAAGACAAGCATAAGATATATTCAAACTACACATAGACATATTGAATGAATTGAAAGAGGACTTATTTTAATTGAACATGAAAGGTTTCAAGGGGTGAAAACCCTTGAAAATACTGTTACAAACGACCTAGGGTTTATTAGGTTCGACCCTAGTATTCTCCACACAAGTTCCTCCCTTAATAATGAAAAATAGAAAAGTATATATAGATTTTGTGAGGTGACGGCGTCAAGAGTAAATTTCTGACGCCGTCATTTCGCCGCCAAATAAATTCTCGGACTGCCTAGATCTGGGTTTGACGCCGTCACGTGTATTCCATTTGCAGGCCGTCACCAAAATAACTCTTGACGCCCTTCATCTGACGCCTTCAGGTTTTCTCTGGGTCATCATGGATTTTACTCCTGACGCCGTCACAATTTCCTTCTTGACGCCGTCAGGTACTGTTCTCAGCATGGAAAATTAAGTCTTTGCCGTTTTCTTCACTTTTATGCTCAAAAAACGTCCAAAATGCCTCCTTTTCCAGAATTCACTCCCAAAGTACCTAAAATCACAAAAGGAACGATTTAGGGCAATATTTGATCAAATCAATTCAATTCCGGGCTTAAATGACCCCCTAAAAACGGTTCATTTTTCGCCTCATCATATACCCTTACACTTGAGATTTGTTTGTCCTCAAGCAAATGCGCTTTTATTTTAGTCAAAATACAAGTTAGGGGTCATTTAACACTAATATAAAAGTAATTATAACAAATAATCGTTCCACTAAAGACCAAAGACAAGCACGGAGGTCATACACTAGCACCTCACAAATAGTGTTTAGATACTCACATCTCTCGGGTGCAATAAAGTATATATCACAATATGGAAATGGAAAACATCTCTCACTACCTGTCATAGCAAAATAGATTATCATAGGCTTGGGAAAGGATCAAACCTCCACCACATGGCGTAAGCACCTAGGATAAACTATCAAAGAGGTCTTTTAAAGGGTTGTAACGTTAGGTGTAGAGATATGGAAAACACGGTTTTGTTGGATATAGGCAGTCTTTACTGGTGGCGAGTTAACAATCTTGGTTAATTACATGTACAATATGGCGTTGCTAAGCCAAGACTAGACTCGACTTAAGCTAATAAATCAAAAATAACAAAATCATAAAATAAACATAGAATGAAACGGGATGGTAGTCCGTATGTTTTTCTCTTTTCTTTTTCTTTTTCTATTTTTTTTTATTTTTCCTTTTTCTTGTTTTTTTCGATTTTTTTTTTTTTTTTTTTTTTTTTTTTGCATACACTCTTACCCTACCATGCAAAATAATACATCATAGGGAATGAATATTCCCCTTACACTTGAATTTTTACATACTTTACAATAAACTAATCTAATGACTCGAATTAAGAAAATCAAAACACTTGGAGTACTTTTTAGATTAACGTTCATATGGGGGTAATAATATGATGTTCTTCCCCATTACTTCATAAAATAAGTACTTTACCCATGAGTCCCAAACGTCCCAAAACAATATGTACAAGGATATGACTCGACTTAGCAACCATGTAATCAATTAGATAATTAACTTAGGGTTTAAATAAATAACAATAATGCACTAAAGATGAGTGCATACACGGAAGGCTAAGGCGATTTGGGTGTACATTTAAGTGGGGTGTAACAAATTCTTCCTTTAAGTAATATGCTTAAAGTTAGAAACGAAAAGATAGGCTCGGAGGGGTGTACTAGGGGTTTCGTGTACTAAAAATGAGTACAACGCTAAGGTGTGGGAAAAATTAATTGACTTAACTAGCCAAGTAATATGACTTAAATGGTCAAGTAATTATGATAGGGGTTTAACACAAGGGTGATCCTAATGCCTCTTATCATGTAGTAAATCATACTACACGAATGTAGTCTCACTAGCGGTCTCGGGATGCATCACTAATGCAAGTTCTAGAATCTAAATGCTACCGGTACACTCATAAGCACTAATAGTAAATGCTTTTCCTATCAAATCTAAAGGCGAACCTCACATATTTAGGTGGAAAATTTTTCTGATGGTTTTGTGCTAGTCATACAATCTCCTATCCATGAGACGCTTGCTATGGCTAAAGTTTCACTCCTAAATGTTGTAAAAAAATTTAAATTTGGCGCTAAAATTGCACTAACAAGTATTTCTCATAGTTTTATTACACATCTACCATTAAACAAACAAACTCAAGCGAAAGTGTATCTGTAAGGTATCATCATTTTACCTTCCCCTTACACTTAGGATGAACATTGTCTCCAATGTTCAAGTAAAGAACGTAAAAGTGGAATAAGTAAAAAGAATGAAATCAAATACTCCCCTGATTCGCTCGGTATGGATAATAAGGTGGCTAGGTTAGATCTTCCTCCAAGAAAATGAACAATCAAAGCTTCCCTACCAGAATATAAATCATCTTCTTGTCATACATAACCAATAAAACCTGAGAAAACAGACAAGGCAACCTCACGTAAAATCGACGGCAGTCTATATATGCTAACAAATCCTAGAAAACAAAATAAGATATAATGCTTGTGGGATGATGTTTGCAGATTTCCTGAAGATTATAAAACTAAAGATTCAACAAAAACTTTAAGACTCCGTTAGAAAAACAAAACTAGTAAAATTTCCAGAATTTTGCACGTGACGCCGTCAAGAGTAAACTCATGACACCGTCAGAAGTGACCTGCAGAAATTCTTATGTTAAGTTTCCGGAAAATTTCTGGAAAAGCTTCGTCCTACTTCCTGGAAAATCCTGCAAAACATCATTATGACTCGATACAAGCATTTGACTCTAACAAATACGAATATACATGTTCACTCAATATTGTGGAGAATCATGATCAGTTTTTGTTTCTCAAAAACATATTTGGGGTCTCCCCTTACACTTATCTTTTGCGAAATACTTTTGGATGAAGTTAAGACTAAGTCAAACAACAAAATAAAGTATTTTCACTATTTTAGTTTTGAAACATGATCTACCAACAATAAAAATAAAGCATGCATACGGAAGCAAATAACAATCAAACAAAATAAAAATCACACAAAACATGGGTTGCCTCCCAAGAAGCGCTTTTCTTTATTTACGAGTCCTGTAGCTAGACTCAAGGTCATGGGTTACTACGTGACATGGTTGAGTTCCTCATTGAGGACATCTTTGGGATCAAACTTAGGTTTTAACTTCCTATCGGTTAGTACGGTATGACCTTTCAAATTTTTCTCCATCCGGATCATACAAAATCATCTTCATATGCCATGATCCGTTACCTTCCTTAGGTGGCTTGTCCCACCTCCATTTACATTTATCCCCCTCTCTTTTCCACTTTTTCATCTCTATATTAATAGGCATTACACTTAAGAACTCAATCATTTTTCTAAAGACTAAGGGGTCCTCAAAAGGGTCTAGCTCTTCATCTCTAGCTATGAGTTGTTCCACCGAATGTGTCTTATCGATGAAATCCTTTTCTAGATAGAATGGGAGTTGAGGTCCTATGAAGTTCCTTTCTATCCAAGGTCCATATCTAGATGGTTTCCTATTCATCTCTACCCAATGTGGTGTCGATTCATCCTCACAATCATAGCTATGTTTCTTAACATCATATACCGACCAAGTATCGCCCTCACCTACCGCTATCTTAGACTCCTTACAATCTAGCATGGCACTAGCAGTTGCTAAAAATCCTCTTCCAACTAACAATGGGCATGTAGTGTCACTAACCATGTCTAGGACGTGAAAATCCGCTAAGATAGTTAACTTCCCTACGTGAACAACTACATCCTTAATCATCCCAACCGGGTGGGCAATACTCCCATCCGCTAGACCAATTAATACCTCCGTCTCCTCTAACTTTCCTAGCTTGAGAGTGGTGAAAAGGGATAAGGGAATCAAGTTGAGGCTTGACCCTAAATCGGCTAGTGTGTCGAAAGCTTCGGATCTTCCTATCTTACAAGGCAAAACAAATATACCCGGATCATCAAGCTTTTTAGGCAACTTGTTTTGAACAAAGGCGGTCCCATTTTTACCTAGTTTAAACTTCTCATACTTTTCTAGGAGGGCACTATAGTAGGGAGCACGGTCTAAGACATCAATGACGGGGCGTTCAAGGTGAAGCTCATTGAATTCATCGTCAAGGTCTTGCATAGGAGGTGTTTCAACTATGCTTTTGACCAGTCTTACATCGGGTGTTTTATTTGATTGGTCCTTTTGAAGAATTTGGTTTTGCATGAAACACGTGCTCATTGATTTAACCGAGTAGTATTGCGGACAAGAAGTGGGTGACGAAACTGATGATATGGAATTAACGTTTAGTTTCGGGTTCTTGACCGTGTCGCTTGGGAGTGCTCCCATTCTCGGTCATTGAGAACTTTCAACAATGTGTCAATTTTGGTGGTCATCTCGCTTTGCTTTTGTTTGAAATCGGCTTCAAACCTAGCTATGCGAGCTTCTTGAGATTCCATAAACTTGGACATCAATCCTTCAAGATTGTTGGTACTACCATAGTTGTTAGAAGGATTGTTGTTGAAAGTGCGGTTGGAGGGTGGACCGTTTGGTTGGTAACGATTAGGCGGATTGGAAGAATTGGCTTGGTTTTGTTTCCACCTAAGGTTTGGGTGATTTTTCCAAGAAGGGTTGTAGGAATCACCATACGGGTTTGGATCGGTTTTGAAAGTGTACCACTTATCTCCCGCTTCGTCGGTACGCGAGGATGCGTAGTCCGCAAAAGCTGTTCCGGGGAGTTCCACACAATCACGAGTGTCATGGGGACCGCTACATAATTCGCATGAAGAAGTGATTTTGTCCACTTGGCTTGAAGGCTTAGGAGCTTCGTAAGATTTCATGAGAAACTTGACTTAGTCCTCAAGTTCCATGATCCTACGGTCGGGAGTGCTAGAATTTTTCGAAGGCAAAGATATTGCCTTGACCGTTTTGTTCAAATCATGGGGATCATTCCAACTTTCGTTGTCATAGAGAGCAAGATCTTCTATGAGTTCCCATGATTGTTCCGTACTTAGATCACGTAGCTTACCACCGGCCGATTGGTCAATGGCTCGCCTTGTGGAGAGATCGATATGGTCATAGAAGATTTGGACTTGGAGCCAAAGATCTATGCCATGATGAGGGACTTTTTGGAGTAAGTCCTTGAAACGGGTCCATGCTTCATATAGAGTTTCACCTTGACGTTGTTGGAACATCAAGATATCATTTCTAAGCTTGGTAGTTCTCCCCGGTGGGAAAAATTGAGCAAGGAAACGAGTGATGATATCATCCCATGAGGTGATGGATCCCGCGGGTAAACGCTCAAGCCATTGACTAGCTTGATCACGTAGAGAGAATTGGAATAGGCGTAATCGGGTCAACTCTCTAGTTGTAGCATCAAGGTCTATAGAATCTAAGATTTTAAGGAAGTCCTTGAGATGTTGGTTTGGATCTTCGGAACGAAGTCCATGGAATGCACATCTGCTTTGCACCAATCGGATGGTGTCGGATCGCAAGGGAGACACATTGGCTCCTTGGGTGAGCTCAATGGTGTTTCGATAGCCTTGGTGGCTAGGTCGGGAGTACTCTCCTAGGGTTCGGGGCCTAAGAGGTTGGTTAGCTAGTGGTGGGTTTTGTGGGCGGTCTTGTTGTGGTGGGTTGATGGGTTCAAAGATGTTACCATCTTCCATGATGTCGGATGGCAAAGAGTTACGAACAAAAACACGAAGAAATAAGATAGACTAAAGAGAACCTAAAAATAAAAATAAAATCTTACTAGAAAGGAATCTAGCAAGTAGACCTAATAAAAAGAAATCCTAACCTAGACAATAACTATTCCTCAGGCTGCGGCGCCAAAAACTTGATGCGTGGGAATTGCACCAGGCTTTACCTCTCGAGGGATCTCGAGAAGCTTACAACCCTCACCAGGCAGTGTACCTGATCGTTGTAGTATAGTATAGTGACAAGTACCGGGGGATTGATCGTTCAACTTGGGAATAGTGTCGCTAGGATTAGAAAACCTAAAGACTAGGTCTAGAGATGAGGGATGATTCTTTTTGTATTTTTTTTAGGTTTTATGAAAGCAATTAAAAATCTCGGTTTTTAGAGGAGTGGGCGGAATTAGTTGCTAATCAACTAACCCAATAACTAAGATGCAATCAAAATAAAATACTAAAAATGAAAATAAACTAAATTAAGATAGAGGTGTGAGCAATATGCGGGAGAATTGTGTTTACTTAGATTTCACTACTCCCTAGATATCTTTTACAGGTTAATTACTTGTTACAGTCGCGTGGATGACGGATTGTATTCCTTAATACCATTCATGGGGTGGCGTACTTACTTCCCCAATCCTATAAGCTCCTACTTCACTCCTATGTCGAGCCGGCTTAGAAGCTCCTAACATGGGATCACTAGAATTCGCTCATGCATTAAATACAACCATAAAAACCTAGTACACATCGGTTCATGTTTCTTAAGACGTACAAGCAAGTTACACAATGGAGATCTGCCAGTTTTCTTAAGCCTAACTTTGAAATCATTCATCCATTACAACTATAAACAAGCAATCAACCTATAATGAACATCTAGGTTTCATTACATCTAAGCAAACACATGAAAGATCTAGCCTAGCATGTTAAAATCAAGACAAGCATAAGATATATTCAAACAACACATAGACATATTGAATGAATTGAAAGAGGACTTATCTTAATTGAACATGAAAGGTTTCAAGGGGTGAAAACCCTTGAAAATACTGTTACAAATGACCTAGGGTTTAATAGGTTCGACCCTAGTATTCTCCACACAAGTTCCTCCCTTAATGAATGAAAAATAGAAAAGTATATATAGATTTTGTGAGGTGACGGCGTCAAGAGTAAATTTCTGACGCCGTCATCTCGCCACCAAATAAATTCTCGGACTGCCTAGATCTGGGTTTGACGCCGTCACGTGTATTCCATTTGTAGGCCGTCACCAAAATAACTCTTGACGCCCTTCATCTGATGCCTTCAGGTTTTCTCTGGTTCGTCATGGATTTTACTCCTGACGCCGTCACAATTTCCTTCTTGACGCCGTCAGGTACTGTTCTCAGCATGGAAAATTAAGTCTTTGCCGTTTTCTTCACTTTTATGCTCAAAAAACGTCCAAAATGCTTCCTTTTCCAGAATTCACTCCCAAAGTACCTAAAATCACAAAAGGAACGATTTAGGGCAATATTTGATCAAATAAATTCAATTTCGGGCTTAAATGACCCCCTAAAAATGGTTCATTTTTCGCCTCATCATATACCCTTACACTTGAGATTTGCTTGTCCTCAAGCAAATGCGCTTTTATTTTAGTCAAAATACAAGTTAGGTTTTATGCGCTTTAGTTTTAATTGATCAACCACAACGTTGTTGTTCGACGCATTATCGAAAGATATAGCAAAAATCTTTTCTTTTAAATTATACGTTTTGATGACTTTATCTAAAATAGCATATAGATATTTTCGCTGGTATGGGGGTATCCAAACAATTCAAAGGCAATCGTATGCTTCATCATTACCCACATATTAGGATTTACCCAATGAGTGGTAACACAAAGATACGAGTTCGGTGTGTGGAGCCGTCCAAACATCACACATTAAACTTACACCGGTTTCTAAGAATTGAAATCCTAAAATCATTTAATTTTTTGCTAGTCTCCACATATTTATTAAATTGTGTCTTAGTGTAGCGCGACTTACATGGCAATATCGAGGTTGAAGCATTTCTTGGATAAACGCGGTCATTCTCTTATTGTCGAAGTGGTCAAAAGGCAACCTTTCTTGAATCACAAAGTGCGCCATCCTTTCCCGAACACTAGCCGCCTCGTATTCCCACAACGATCCATCATTTCCCATTGTTGTTTGACTACAACTCGACGCAGCTTTCACCGCATGACAATGTTTCAACATATTAATTTTCAACGTAGTATTCCCTCTTCTTTGAAAAAAGCCCAACATTTCTTACATCTTGCTTTTTTCGCATCATTCGACATGATACACAAATTGTAGTTTGACCAAATCGTCGGGTTTCTGTTCGTCTCTTTGATAGCCACCACCGTAAGATTGCTTGGCGAATTCCCAACAGAAGTTTGAGATTGCCCACATCCAGATGGCATTTTTTTTAGTGTTTTTGTGTTTTTGAGAGTGCCTTTATGTTTTTGAGAGTGTGATTTACCCTCAATACTCAACCCGCTTATATAGTACTAATTGGGTGTCATTTTTGTCACTTAGGACAAAAAAAGGGCAAAAATCTCAAAAAAAAAAAAAATTAAAAAATAATAAAAAAAGGATCATATGACCATATGCATTCCTTTGACTTCCCACACCTGACAATAAACTTACAATTATCCCTAAATGATAGTATCATGACACCACCGACCATAAACTTGCAATTATTCGACTCTCGACTACTCTACGACCAACAACAAAGACATTAGAAAGTGATAATCAAATAGACTAAGGCATGACCCCTACTTCCAAATCCAAAAACCACAATATCACTAAGGGCATTCACTTGGTACAAAGCACGAAAACGGGTTACAGACCGAATAAGACCCTGACACTCGAAACGTAATTCGCCGAAACCTCTAACCAAACAATTCTGACTACATAATCGATGTAACACCCCAACCCGATAAGGGTAGAAGTATTACATTACAGTGACATATCAGAACAAACACAAGCATATGATTCATACATACAACGAAATTCAGGGTTACAAATGAAAATCTGAAACTACAAGGTTACAAAATAATAAATACTATGTCTAATAAAGTGAAACTTCATCTAATCGTCTCTAGTCCAAAGCATAGTCTTCTAAGTCCAGTCACACTCTCTTCCCATAACCCAACTTCCTACTAAAACCTGCCGCAAGAAAAGGAAATGCGGCTGAGCTTAAAAAGCCCAGTGAACAGATACATATACAAAGCAATGATAATGAAACAGAACTGAAATATAGTGCATTGGGGGAATAACATAAGAAATAAACAAATGAATAATAGAAATGAAGGAATAGGATAGTCCTCCACCACGAGCCCAAAACTCAAAGTCATAAGCCTTCAATTCATAATCTCACAATCAGAGGGGATACCTCTCAGGCAACCAGATAATATGAGGGGTGTCCTCATGTATCATAAGGGTGGAGTGATCAGCTCCCAGGGGTTGTGAAGGGCATGTATAGCACACAGTACCAATCACCTCAAAGTCAACTCAAAGTCATAGTTAAATCCACTAAGCATACATGTCTAGGATTGCAACCCATACGCCCCTTACTCAAAGTCAATCTCAAAGTCATATACTCAAAGTCATAATGGCCATAATAGTAATCATAAAAAGGGACGGCGTGAGAAATCACTCACCCACACATGAGTCATGCCAGTGGTGCATCACAGACATGCCTATGGTACCTCCATAGGTAGGAGAAACATAAATGGCTCGAGTATCAAACTAAGAGTCAGATCTCAAAGTCATGCAAAAGGTCATATAGCAAAGGTTTATCTCAAAGTCATCTCAAAATCATATCAGAAATAGTATTCAAGGTCCATTCAGAGTTTATCAGGTCAAGGTTCATATTCAAAAATCAATTCATGGTTCAGTTCAAAAGTCCGTTTCAAAAGTTTCTATTAAAAGTCCAATTTAAATAATCTTTTAAAACAGTTTTCATAAAAATGGTCTTTCAAAATATAGGGTTCATGAAAGTTAAATAACCTTTCTTTTAAAAAGAAAATTTAGCATCATTTATAAACATCTTTTCAAATCGGTTCTTCTCAAAACATTTCCATGGCATAATTAAAAGGTTTTCATAGCATGGTTTCATAACGGAGGTCATATCAAGTGGGATCAACAGAGAAAGTTCAAGTAAAGGGGATCATAGCAATGGCATCAATTCGGGAACTAACGGATCAGAATATGAAAGAGATCATGAGAAACCTTTTGAGAAAGGTCAGAATATCTGTACCTCAATCGCCATCGAAATCATAACATACGTAAGCGTATGGAAACACTCCTTCTTCAATGAATCTACACGAATTAATGATCGGCTTATTATTAATAACTTATTCAATTCAGATTTCTCATTTTAGTTGGCTTTCCAGTTTTAGTAACTTTCCATTTAAAGTGACTTTCCACTTTTAGCAGGTTTCCATAAATAGTAAGTTTCCACTTTTAGAAAGTTTCCATAATTAGAAAGTTGAGTCATTATTAATGGAATCAAAGTATCTTTTAACATATTTACACATTTGGTCCTTAGGGTTTCACAACTTTACACTTTATACCCTTACATTCCAAAATTACACTTTAAACCTTTTAGTCTTCATAGTTACACATTAAACCCTTAACTTATCCATTTTACACCATGATCAATTATTTTATCATATAATACGAATGGATACTCAAGTATTCATAATTTACACATTAAGTCCCTCAAGTTATCAAAGTTACATATTTAACCTTTTAATTTACAAATTCAACTTTTAATTATCTATAATTACATATTAAGCCATTAAACTACCAAATTAGCACAAAACCCCCTGAATATATTTTATTACTCAAATCAGTCCCAAGTTTCCAGAAATTACACTTTTAGTCCCTCTACTTTAATTAATTACAATCGCACCGATTAAATACAATTAACTCATTTCTTGTAATATTTACACTTAGAACCCTCAAGTTATATTTTTCCCATATTCCTACTGATATATACGATCTTACAAAAATATCCCAGATGTTTCAAAGTTGGTAAAACACACCCTTGTACTTTATTTTCCAATCGGATTTATTTTAAAGTTACCAAAACCAAACCCTAATTTCATAAAATCATTATGCCATCATTATACAATCATTACTCGATCATTATTATGCATTAATTACCAGATCCAAACATAAAAACCCTAACCCTAATTCGATTTAGGGTTTCTTTTATTTTCTTCATTGTTTTCTTAATTAGCCGATTTATAAAATAAATCACAACACGAGATTTAAGCTTCTATAATTCAAAACCATATTTTTATGAGATCATAATTAATATATGAAGTTCATAAAAATTATCATTCATATCCAGAAAATTCATATACAATGATATAGAGTTTTGTTGCATTTTTAGGGTTTAATTCACCAAAACGTTCTAGAGCATGCATGGATCGATTAGAACATTTTATTTGGTGTTCATAAGGTATAAGGGACCTGAGAAAAATACCAAATCAAGGATGGAACGTGTAGAGAGGGCTGTACGAATTATAGCACACGCGTAGAGCCAAAATGATCCAAAATCACCACGACTTCACCAATGATCTTCCAACCTTGAAACCAATTTTCGTGGGTCTTATATGATGTAAGGAACATCAGAAAAATAAGAAATCATTTTTATAGAGGTCGTATGAAACATAACGAATTTACCTTTGTTCTAGGGCTCGACACAAAGAAAACAATGCTACGATCGTGTAAGGCTTCAACAATTCGAATGGGATTTTTCTTGGCTTCTTAGGATGATGATAACTCACAGAAAAATGCTTAGGAGTGCTGTGTGAGTCTAATGGAGGCTGTGGAAATTTTTGTGTGTGTAAATATTGGATCGGTATTAGGGTTTTGAAATAGAAAAGGTAGGGATTTGTTTTTAATATGAAGAAAACGTGTGGGGAGGGGAAAAAGACCAGGAATTTCGTGATTTATGGTTGGGAGAATATTCATGAAGATTATCTTCCATTTTTAGATAATGTATATCTCTTTGATTTCCAATAAATCAAAATAAATTCACTTATCATTTAATCGGCCAATCTAAGGGCATTTTGGTAATTTTACCACACATATAAATGTTAAATAAGATTGTTAAAATTATTT
Organism: Artemisia argyi; assembly: GCA_030686995.1. NCBI lineage: Eukaryota > Viridiplantae > Streptophyta > Magnoliopsida > Asterales > Asteraceae > Artemisia > Artemisia argyi. The sequence goes on along the minus strand of CM060709.1, from coordinate 76,687,296 downwards.
GGAATCATAACTTGTGCATTGTTTGAAGTTTGGGAATTATTTGGTTACTTTATAAGCCTTAAATAAATTTTTAAACTTGTAGGGGTAATATGGTCTTTTCACATGCTTTAGGATTTTAGGTGTTACAACTTTTTCCCCTCTAAAAAAATTTTCGTCCTCGAAAATTGAAGTCGCAAACGAAGTCGTAGCAAATCGAAAAAAAATCGTCACAACATTCTCACGCCCGGGGAGGTTCTTCAGACCAAGTAGTTTCTCATGACTCGTAATTATTGTCAGAATAGTTTCAGATTTCTCAGAAAGGCATATCATACTGAATTTGAATCAAAAGGATAATGTACCAAACATAACGGATGATAATCGAATTCTCTAGGAAGAGGTATAAAATACATAGGATTTTCATCGAATTGATTAGGCGAATCAGATGAGAATACATTGAATTGTAGCAAACATGGGGTGATATACGGTTTAACCCTTCAGCTTCTCAGATAGTCTCGGCTTTTAGATAACCTTCCAAAGGTATTCTCATAAACAAACAGGTCTCATTTCCTCAAAGTCCACAATCACATATTTTACTCATAGCAGATCATAATGAACAACTTCACGAATGCGAATCGTATACGGACAGAAAGCATATCGTTAGATATCGTCAACGGCAGAAATTTCATAATGGAACCTAAGATCCTTATCAGAAGTTGCAAAGATCAGCAAAACACGTGTCGAGAGTCCAAACGTATCGAATCGCATAACAAGGACAGCATATCAAACGTATAGGTAGAATGAACCTAAAGTCTCACTAAACTCAGATGATCTTGATCAGATGCCAGAATTCTAAAGCTTCTAAGGCACTTCTTAAAATATCATATGCCCACCATAAGTGCACGTTATATGATGTAAGTATTATCACGCTGGCCAGACGTCATAATACTGGCATCATATACATATGCCCTCATGATGGTCATACTTTATCTCAAGTCGTGAACAACACAAACTTATTTAAATCCACCTAGTCCACCTATAGTCTCAGAGGTCACCAAAATCAAACAACATAACTAAGAGAACGAAATTACTCGAAGAGTAACGGAGATCCGAGAATGTCATTCAAAATTAAGGTACGTCATCAGTAACGTCAATTCTTTACAGCATCATCTCGTCTAAACACAATGTCCGCTTTCAAATCCGTCCACTCATTTACAAATTTCAAAATTTCTTCTAAGTTGGAGTAGTCTGTTTATTCTTGTCCGTCTTACCTCATGATTAAGAGAATATAAAATTCGAGTCTGGTTCCTCAAGCCTTCAGCAACTCTTCTTGGTACTGTGGTGTTGTAGCGGCAGTCTCTGACACGATCACTGTGCATCCCTCCATCCGCAGGTCTGCTTCTGCTCTCAATTCATCTTAGTACAACTAAAATGAATAGAGAAACAAGACTGCGTTTCTTCGACAGGTCTTCTAACATAGCTCCAGGTTTTAAGGTACATGATGTTGTTGTCGACTCCAGGTTGTGTGTTGAATGGTTCGTCTTCTTTGGTCTGGTTGTCTTGGTGCCCAAACTGAAACCTTCACGTGTTGCATGATGTATGATTGAGCACTATCCCAGTTCCTCTCTTCTTCTTATATGCTTCTTCCATGGTAATGCTTGTCGCAACCATCTTCTACTACTCTTCCACCAGGTTTCTAACTCCGATAACGGTTCTCGATCTTGGTCCCTCTTGTGAAAGCTCTGTCTTCACATTTTACAAGGTAGCGTTGTCTACTATGCTTTCTGAACGTCAATCAAATTTCCCTTCCAGAACAAAGGGTCATCTCACCAATAATCTCTATGTTCTTCTTTCGTTTTAGAACACAACACAATGTCATACTATGACAATTTGTCCAAAACACGCGAAAAACATGATTATTCTAGCCAACACCATTGGCATCATTCAAGTTCATAAATGTTATAACGAGTGCAAAGGCAACTTCAGAAATCATCTCAGGGAATTTTCACATCGCCTTCTTTCTTCTTCAGGAACTGAAATACTTCCCAAAGGTTACTCTCGGTTAGTTAACCCCCTTCTTAGAAGTTCTTGTGGTTGCTTCTTCAGTCCTTCAAATCTAAAATGATGCAATCAAATGCGGGGTTCAAAGGAAAAACAAATTAATCATTGATACGCGGAAACAGATAATGATTACTGATAGTGGTACGTTTAAGTTTACGATAGTCGATACGTCATCGCATACTTCTCTCGTTCTTCTTCATAAACAAACAAGAGCATCTAAAGAGAATCACCAAGGTTAAAAATCATATTCCATCAGCTCCTTCAATCTCTCAACTTCTATGGCACCATGGTTTCTTTACTGATATCAGTTCAATGTCCACTCTACTTCTTAAGCAGGAAGGAGTACCAAAAGGTTCATCAGAGAATACCGGAAAATCTTCGTATGACAAAATATTTCCTAATAGTCGAACTTTCCAAGGGTTGATAATAATGGTTTTCAGGACAACTTGGTAATCACATGAGTTTGGGGTAGGTGTTTCCATAGTGACAGAAATTTTAGCAGATGTAGAGAGTCATCATAATGGAATAGGGTGAAGCAGATTTTTAAGGTCACATTTCAGATATGGTAGTCTATGGTATCTTCACGAATAGCCATTCAGTCCAAAAGACCGTACAATCAGACATCTCAAAGTCAAAGGATTCATAGAGTGAATACAGTCGTCAAATCATACAGATAGTTCATATATCAGAGTCAAGTACATGGTTCAACAAAAATGTTGGGATGGATAAACGAACAGTTCAATGTGTGGGAATTTCGTTTAGCTTCTTAGCATAAGTAGCAGGTAGGATGTGTATCATTGGTAATACGAATATCGTATAATCGTCAATCGTGAGAGGTACAGAATCTCAGTTATCAGCATCATCATGCTTAGTTAACAAATCCATATAGAAATAGTATTTACATCATACCCTTCCAAAGGAAACGGTTGGCAGAACAAGGTTCATCATTCAAAGAGAGGAAACAAAACTTCTCATATTCGTGGTTCATAATTACCAAAATTCTCATAGGAGTAATAATGGATCATACAGAGTTAAGTAGTATCGGATGATACATTCATACCCAGCATAAGTAATGAATTTACAGAATGAGTCGAACACATTGTGGTTGAATGACCTACGATGTGGTCGAAAAGGTGTCAAACAACTTATCAAACAAATCGGAGGCGGAGATCAAAATCTGAAGGTGAAACTTAAATGTGTAAGGTATCCAGGTAGCTTTCCGAGGTATTCCAAACTTACTAGGTTACTAAGCTTAAGTTGCAAAACTTCTAACTTCTGAAACAAAGGTCCTTATAAGGCTTATCTAAGAGCAAAGGCACGATCAGAGTGATACGGAAGCAAATGATACTTACATAAATGTCTTAGTCTACCCATTCCTCACTGGTAATAACTTAGGTTCCTATGGGGAATCCTAATGTAAAGTTTCAAAGGTTGTCTTATGAGCGCCTACAGTGGAAACTTAGGGGTCCAAACTTCACAGGTCAAGGGTAAATGTATTACGAATCGCAGCCTGGGCTCTGATACCATAATTGTAACACCCCAACCCGATAAGGGTAGAAGTATTACATTACAGTGACATATCAGAACAAACACAAGCATATGATTCATACATACAACGAAATTCAGGGTTACAAATGAAAATCTGAAACTACAAGGTTACAAAACAATAAATACTATGTCTAATAAAGTGAAACTTCATCTAATCGTCTCTAGTCCAAAGCATAGTCTTCTAAGTCCAGTCACACTCTCTTCCCATAACCCAGCTTCCTACTAAAACCTGCCGCAAGAAAAGGAAATGCGGCTGAGCTTAAAAAGCCCAGTGAACAGATACATATACAAAGCAATGATAATGAAACAGAACTGAAATATAGTGCATTGGGGGAATAACATAAGAAATAAACAAATGAATAATAGAAATGAATGAATAGGATAGTCCTCCACCACGAGCCCAAAACTCAAAGTCATATCTCAAAGTCATAAGCCTTCAATTCATAATCTCACAATCAGAGGGGATACCTCTCAGGCAACCAGATAATATGAGGGGTGTCCTCATGTATCATAAGGGTGGAGTGATCAGCTCCCAGGGGTTGTGAAGGGCATGTATAGCACACAGTACCAATCACCTCAAAGTCAACTCAAAGTCATAGTTAAATCCACTAAGCATACATGTCTAGGATTGCAACCCATACGCCCCTTACTCAAAGTCAATCTCAAAGTCATATACTCAAAGTCATAATGGCCATAATAGTAATCATAAAAAGGGACGGCGTGAGAAATCACTCACCCACACATGAGTCATGCCAGTGGTGCATCACAGACATGCCTATGGTACCTCCATAGGTAGGAGAAACATAAATGGCTCGGGTATCAAACTAAGAGTCAGATCTCAAAGTCATGCAAAAGGTCATATAGCAAAGGTTTATCTCAAAGTCATCTCAAAATCATATCAGAAATAGTATTCAAGGTCCATTCAGAGTTTATCAGGTCAAGGTTCATATTCAAAAATCAATTCATGGTTCAGTTCAAAAGTCCGTTTCAAAAGTTTCTATTAAAAGTCCAATTTAAATAATCTTTTAAAACAGTTTTCATAAAAATGGTCTTTCAAAATATAGGGTTCATGAAAGTTAAATAACCTTTCTTTTAAAAAGAAAATTTAGCATCATTTATAAACATCTTTTCAAATCGGTTCTTCTCAAAACATTTCCATGGCATAATTAAAAGGTTTTCATAGCATGGTTTCATAACGGAGGTCATATCAAGTGGGATCAACAGAGAAAGTTCAAGTAAAGGGGATCATAGCAATGGCATCAATTCGGGAACTAACGGATCAGAATATGAAAGAGATCATGAGAAACCTTTTGAGAAAGGTCAGAATATCTGTACCTCAATCGCCATCGAAATCATAACATACGTAAGCGTATGGAAACACTCCTTCTTCAACGAATCTACACGAATTAATGATCGGCTTATTATTAATAACTTATTCAATTCAGATTTCTCATTTTAGTCGGCTTTCCAGTTTTAGTAACTTTCCATTTAAAGTGACTTTCCACTTTTAGCAGGTTTCCATAAATAGTAAGTTTCCACTTTTAGAAAGTTTCCATAATTAGAAAGTTGAGTCATTATTAATGGAATCAAAGTATCTTTTAACATATTTACACATTTGGTCCTTAGGGTTTCACAACTTTACACTTTATACCCTTACATTCCAAAATTACACTTTAAACCTTTTAGTCTTCATAGTTACACATTAAACCCTTAACTTTTCCATTTTACACCATGATCACTTATTTTATCATATAATACGAATGGATACTCAAGTATTCATAATTTACACATTAAGTCCCTCAAGTTATCAAAGTTACATATTTAACCTTTTAATTTACAAATTCAACTTTTAATTATCTATAATTACATATTAAGCCATTAAATTACCAAATTAGCACAAAACCCCCTGAATATATTTTATTACTCAAATCAGTCCCAAGTTTCCAGAAATTACACTTTTAGTCCCTCTACTTTAATTAATTACAATCGCACCGATTAAATACAATTAACTTATTTCTTGTAATATTTACACTTAGAACCCTCAAGTTATATTTTTCCCATATTCCTACTGATATATACGATCTTACAAAAATATCCCAGATGTTTCAAAGTTGGCAAAACACACCCTTGTACTTTATTTTCCAATCGGATTTATTTTAAAGTTACCAAAACCAAACCCTAATTTCATAAAATCATTATGCCATCATTATACAATCATTACTCGATCATTATTATGCATTAATTACCAGATCCAAACATAAAAACCCTAACCCTAATTCGATTTAGGGTTTCTTTTATTTTCTTCATTGTTTTCTTAATTAGCCGATTTATAAAATAAATCACAACACGAGATTTAAGCTTCTATAATTCAAACCCATATTTTTATGAGATCATAATTAATATATGAAGTTCATAAAAATTATCATTCATATCCAGAAAATTCATATACAATGATATAGAGTTTTGTTGCGTTTTTAGGGTTTAATTCACCAAAACGTTCTAGAGCATGCATGGATCGATTAGAACATTTTATTTGGTGTTCATAAGGTATAAGGGACCTGAAAAAAAATACCAAATCAAGGATGGAACGTGTAGAGAGGGCTGTACGAATTATAGCACACGCGTAGAGCCAAAACGATCCAAAATCACCACGACTTCACCAATGATCTTCCAACCTTGAAACCAATTTTCGTGGGTCTTATATGATGTAAGGAACATCAGAAAAATAAGAAATCATTTTTATAGAGGTCGTATGAAACATAACGAATTTACCTTTGTTCTAGGGCTCGACACAAAGAAAACAATGCTACGATCGTGTAAGGCTTCAACAATTCGAATGGGATTTTTCTTGGCTTCTTAGGATGATGATAACTCACAGAAAAATGCTTAGGAGTGCTGTGTGAGTCGAATGGAGGCTGTGGAAATTTTTGTGTGTGTAAATATTGGATCGGTATTAGGGTTTTGAAATAGAAAAGGTAGGGATTTGTTTTTAATATGAAGAAAACGTGTGGGGAGGGGAAAAAGACCAGGAATTTCGTGATTTATGGTTGGGAGAATATTCATGAAGATTATCTTCCATTTTTAGATAATGTATATCTCTTTGATTTCCAATAAATCAAAATAAATTCACTTATCATTTAACCGGCCAATCTAAGGGCATCTTGGTAATTTTACCACACATATAAATGTTAAATAAGATTGTTAAAATTATTTGGAATCATAACTTGTGCATTGTTTGAAGTTTGGGAATTATTTGGTTACTTTATAAGCCTTAAATAAATTTTTAAACTTGTAGGGGTAATATGGTCTTTTCACATGCTTTAGGATTTTAGGTGTTACAATCGAATTGTTAGAACGAGCTTGGATTGAATTATTAGAGATTAGTGTGTGTGTGTGTGTGTGTGTGTGTGTATGTGTGTGTGTGTGTGTGTGTGTGCGCGCGCGCGCGCGTGTGTGTGTGTGTGTGTGTGTGTGTGTGTGTGTGTGTGTGTGTGTGTGTGTGTGTGTGTGTGTGTATGATAAGCACATGAGAGATGAGAGAAAATGAGAGTGTTATTGATATGAACTATGAGTTACAATACATCCTTAATTATCCTCATCTATTTATACTTTTACATAGGGGGAATTTGACAAGTTAACAAGACTAGTCCCTACACTTTATAATAGTGTACAAGTTAATCATGTTTTTTATCTAAAAATCTTCCCCTAAATGTTCTACCTGGATACAATCTAACAATCTTGTAACTTGAAAAACTTTGTAGAAGAATCGCTATCTTTTCCGTCTTTCTTACTTGTTGAAGTAGTTATTCTTTGAAGTATTTGAATCTTTTTCTATTTCATATTTGATTGTTGTTGAAGAATTACTTGTATCTAGTTGCTTAAGCATTTGTAGAAGATTTGATCTTTCGAAGCTAACTTTTAATCTTCATTCCACAGAATTTGCTTCCCTTCAATTAGATAACTATTTCTTGGAAATTTTCTAAACATTTCTTGGAGCATTGAATGGTCTCTTGAATTGATGAATACACTTTTGTATATGCTCACCTGTTTGATGTTAATCTTTGAAGACTTTGTTGAATCACTGATCAATCTTTTTAACTTGATTTGTTTAATGTAAAATTTTATAGTGATTCGTTAATGATGATGATGATGATGTTGATATTTTTGTTGAGGCTGTTGATATTGAAGTGATGATTTTTGTTTAAATATATTCGAAAAATGATGCTTTAAAATTTGTTGTTGTAGCCTCAATAAAATCAAATTCTAACATCTCATCAATCTTTCTTTGGACTCTCTCTTTACAAAAACATTCTTGATCTTATCTTCTTTATTATCATCCTCAAACAAATTTGATTTGCATACTCCTTGAAATTAGAACAATTTTGATCTTTCTTTGAAGTGAACATTTGTTTGAAGTGGCATTTCTTCAAAGTAACAAATTCTTGATATCAATTTCTTCGCATTATTACAAGTTTCTTATAATAATTGTCAACCAAAATAATGTATGTCTCTTATGATGATTATGATCGATGAGCATCATGATTACGTAGGCTCTGGGTTGATAATTATTAAAAGAATAACCATTTGAAGTCCATGAAGTAGTCATTGAGTATCAAAATCTTCATAGAAATATCAAACAATCTCCCCTTAAAATCAAACATACTACTCCAAAATAACCAATAACTTGTTAGAAAATTTAGTGCACTTGAGGGATCTAATCATACATGGAAATGGGTTTGGAGGTACGGAGTGTACACCCATCAAGTCAATGATTCCCCTGACTCTATAGTGGTTGTGCAGGATTCTGCTGAGTGCTGGTTCCTACTGGTGGTTCCTTCTGAGTGCTGGTTCCTACTGATGGTTCCTGCTACTTGTGTCAGGATCCTGCTGATCAGCAGAGTTTCTGCTGATAGAGTGTTGTATGATTATGTAACTAATTTGACCTATTCATATGGCAGTTACATCTGCACTCATGACCTCATTTAATTGGTCATGTAACCACTATTTTAGGCTATAATGGGGATAATTATGTGGAGATTAATGGGCCGATTAATTCTCATAATTCCATTTGACTAGCTATGAGTATCTTCCTATAAATAGGAAATCAAATAAAGCATGAAGGACACACAGAAAACACATAACACTTAAACGCAAAGGGTTATTGATTTGTGCCTAAATCATTAACAAACATTTGGTCTTATCCCAAGTAGATATTCGTGATACCCAGGCATTAGGGTCGAATAGTTTACTTTGGAAAGTGATAACACGATTCCAAGTGATATCCGGTAACCTTAATTGGTACGTAGTTAGGTTATTGATTATCTTTACCCTGTGCTGGGCTCATAACCACCAACAATCAAAGTAAACTATTTTGTGATAATCAATGGCTGCTGCTATGAGGCATATGGCTGCTAACTTTTCCAAATTGGAAAAGTTTGAAGGTGTTGATTTCAGAAGATGGCAGAAGAAGATGCACCTCTTGCTATCAAGCATGAATGTAGTGTATGTTCTTAGCACTGCTATTCCTGAAGATCATGGGGATGATGCTACTGTGGAACAGATAAGGAAAAGAAGCAAATGGGAGAATGATGACTATGTATGCAGAGGTTTAATTCTCAATAGTATGTCTGATTCTCTCTTTGACATTTATCAGAATGTTGAATCTTCTAAGGAACTGTGGGATTCCTTGGATGCCAAATATATGGCTGAGGATGCTTCAAGTAAGAAGTTTCTTGTAGGTAATTTCACAAATTACAAAATGACTGATTCAAGCCCAGTCATGGAACAATACAATGAACTTCTTGGAATACTTGGAAGGTTTACACAACACAAAATGAACATGGATGAGGCTATTTCAGTCTCTTGTATCATTAACAAACTCCCTCCTTCTTGGAAAGATTTCAAGCATACCTTGAAACATAAGAAGGAAGAACTGACACTTGTTCAGTTGGGTAGTCATTTGCGTATTGAGGAATCCCTCAGGGTGCAGGATAATGACAAGCCAAATAGTAGAAATGCTACTGGTGCATCTGTTGTCAATATGGTGGAACATAACAATTCACCAGGTACAATGACAACAAAGGCAAATGTAAACATCATGATAACACAAAGGCTGATCCTAACAAGAAGGCAACTCCTACTTGTTGGAAATGTGGCAAAGCGGGTCACATTAAAAAGGATTGCAAAGGTGTTAAGGTTGGTGGTAAAGCCAATGGTTCAGGCACTAGTGGCTCAGGGAGTGGTGGTTCTGCCAACTCACTAAAAGGTCAGAATATGTTTAATGAATCTCTTGAGGTTTATTATGTTACATATGTATCTGAATCTAACTATGTATAGGATGATGATGTTGCGTGGTGGGTTGACTCTGGAGCAACTGTTCATGTGTGCAAAGATAGAAGATGGTTCAAGACTTACGAGTCACTGAATAATGGTTCTATTCTTCACATGGGAAATGAGTCAACAGCTTTGGTGCATGGTCGTGGTTGTGTAGATCTTAATTTTAGTTCTGGAAAGATTGTAACTCTGTTTAATGTTATTCATGTTCCTGATATAAGGAAGACCTTGGTTTCAAGTAGTGTTTTGAATAATCATGGATATAAACAAGTTATTGAATATGATAAATTTATTTTGTCTAAACATGGTGTGTTTATTGGTTTTGGCTATTTGTGTAATCAAATGTTTAGGCTTAATGTTGTCACTGACATTGTTAATTCAGCCTTTGTGTCAACCTCTAAACTGAACGACTCCACCCTGTGGCATGCTAAACTTGGCCATGTACACTACAAAAGGATGCAAGATATGTCTAAGGATGGGTTAATCCTATCTTTTGACATGAACACTGAAAAGTGTAAGACTTGCATGTTGACCAAAATAACTAAGAAACCCTTTCAGGGTGTAAAACGTGAGACTGAGCTCTTGGAGCTTATACACAGTGACTTGTGTGATTTGCATGCCACTCCCTCTTTGGGGAACAAGAAGTACTTTGTGACATTTATTGATGATGCTTCTAGGTTTTGTTATGTCTATGTATTACATACCAAGGATGAAGCATTAGATAAATTCAAAGTATTTAAAACTGAAGTTGAGTTGCAACTTGGGTCACTGATCAAAAGGTTCAGGACTGATAGGGGAGGTGAGTACATGGATACTCTGTATTTTCAGTCTGTTGGTATAATCCATGAAACGACTGCTCCCTATACTCCTCAACAAAATGGTATCTCTGAAAGGAAAAACAGGGTACTGAAGGAGATGGTTAATTCCATGTTGTCCTATTCAGGACTGAGTCAAGGGTTCTGGGGTGAAACTATGTTAACAGCTTGCTATTTACTAAATAGGGTTCCAAATAAAAGGAACAAGGTTACCCCTTATGAACTCTGGACTAAGAAGAAACCCAACCCGAATTATATCAGGGTTTGAGGTTGTAGGGCAGTTGTAAGACTCCCTGATCCAAAGTTAAAAACTCTGGGTGAAAGAGGCATTGAATGCATCTTTGTTGGATATGTTGAGCATTCCAAGGCATACAGGTTCTATGTCATTGAACCTAATGAATATGTTTCAATTAACTCAATAATTGAATCAAGGGATGCACTCTTTGATGAGAATAGATTCTCATCAGTCCCTAGACCAAGTCACAGGGTTCCAAATGGTACTGATGACATTGGTGTGTCAGAGGTCCCTGATGAATTATCATCTCAGGTCCCTGATGAGGTTGTGGTTCAACAACCTGAACCTGAGTTTAGGAAGAGCAAAAGGGTCAGGACTCCAAAGTCATTTGGACCTGAGTTTCAATTATACTTAATTGAAGGTACAAGGAATGAGGTCTCTGACCAATATTCCTATTGCTTCATTGTTGAGGATGATCCCAAAACATTTGAAGAAGCAATGAAGTCACAGGATGTTGCTTTCTGGAAAGAGGCAATAAATGATGAGATTGACTCCATCATGGGCAACAACACTTGGGTGTTGGTTGATCTACCTCCCGGTTGCAAACCTCTTGGTTGCAAATGGATTTTCAAAAGGAAAATGAAGGTAGATGGAACTATTGAAAAGTTCAAGGCTAGACTAGTCATTCAAGGCTTTAAACAAAAGTCAGGGATAGACTACTTTGATACTTATGCCCCTGTGGCACGTATCAGTACCATCAGGCTGCTGATTGCTTTAGCATCAATTCCCAATCTGATTATTCATCAGATGGATGTGAAGATAGCTTTCTTGAATGGTGAATTGGATGAGGAGGTTTATATGAACCAACCTCAGGGCTTCATCTTGCCTGGAAATGAAAACAAGGTGTGCAAACTGATTATGTCTTTATATGGACTAAAACAGGCACCTAAGCAATGGCATCAAAAGTTTTATGAAGTGGTTTTGTCTAATGGTTATGTTCTTAACCAGGCTGACAAATGTGTATATAGCAAATTTTATGAATCTGGTAAAGGAGTCATCATTTGCCTATATGTTGATGACATGTTGATCTTTGGCACTGACCAAAATCAAGTTGACCTGACAAATGAATTTTTGTCATCAAGGTTCTCCATGAAGGACATGGGGGATGCTGATGTTATCCTTGGTATAAGGATTAAACATGAAAGCAATGGTATATCAATTTCTCAGTCTCATTACATTGAGAAGGTACTGAAGAAATTTAATTGCTTTGATTGTACTCCAGTGAGTACTCCTATGGATACAACTGAGAAGCTAATGCCTAATACTGGCAAAGCTGTTTCTCAACTTGAGTATTCTAGGGTAATTAGCTGCCTGATGTATGCCATGACTTGTACAAGTCCTGATATTGCTTTTGCAATGGGTAAACTGAGCAGGTATACTAGTAATCCTAGTGTTCATCACTAGCAAGCAATTCAGAGGGTACTGAAGTATTTGAAGAGAACTATGGACTATAGTCTCTCATATACTGGTTATCCATCAGTGTTGGAAGGTTACACTGATGCAAGTTGGATCAGTAACATTGAAGACAATTCGTCTACCAGTGGCTGGGTATTCCTACTTGGTGGAGGTGCAATTTCTTGGGCATCCAAGAAGCAAACTTGCATCACCAATTCAATAATGGAATCAGAATTTGTGGCCTTAGCAGCTGCTGGTAAAGAAGCTGAATGGTTGAAAAACTTGCTTCTTGAGATTCCATTGTGGCCTAAACCTATAGCACATATTTCTATCTGGTGTGATAGTACTGCTACATTGGCAAAGGCTTATAGCCAGATGTACAATGGGAAGTCTAGATACTTAGGTGTCAGGCATAGCATGATTCGTGAACTTATCATGAATGGGGTGATTTCTATAGAGTTTGTTAGATCTCAATAGAATTTAGCTGATCACTTGACGAAGGGTCTTGCTAGAGACTTGGTTATAAAGTCTACTAAAGGGATGGGTTTGAAGTCCAACTTGGTCACTGAATGCTAGGACACCCAACTCCCTCCTGAGGAAACTTGGGAGATGAGTTCAATGTGGAAAGCTGAACATTCAGTGTACTGGAGCAAATGTATTACACTACATCCCAAGGTTGTGCTCAGAACTTGCTGAAAAGAAGGATGAAGTCTTTACTTCTCAATGGTTAATTTCTTTGAAAAAGTGCTAAGCAAGAGCTTGAATAAAGAGGAACCACCTATGTAAATGTTGAAGTTTTGCCGCTTCAGGAAGCTATGGACTTTTAGCTTTTACAACATTTATGAATTGGATATGGACACATGGCTTGTATAGTGTCAGGAGAAATGTTTTAAAAAGCGCGCCCTACTCCCTAAATCGCACGAGGCTCTAGCCTTTGGGATTTTTTTAGATCGAGGCTCACGACATGCATGAATCCCGTAAAAATCTTTGCGCCTTAGGGGATTTTGCGCTTTTGCGCCTTGGGGATTTTTGCGCCTAAAAGATGTAATGGGGTTTTGGCTTTTTTTTTCTTAATAGTAAGATACATTTTGGGCTTACATTTTATATACATTGGGCCCTTTAAGTTATAAAGTATCTAATAGCCCTAATATTTTAGAAAATAACTAAAATACAAAATTAACAAAGAAATATATACTTTTTGTAATCTAATGTCTAAGAATAGTAGCTTATTAATAGATAAAAATGTTGTTTCTTTAGTGTTAAGGGTTACCAAACAACTATAGATTTTTTGTTGTTGATAGTTGATAGAGATACATGGTAATTTGTTAAATTTTATAAGTCATAAACTCATATATTGTAATGTATATTTAGGGGTTTAGGGTAGTTCATGGATTCTGATATGTTGCTTACTTGATATTTTGGGTTTAAATGCAAGCTTTGTAAGATGTAATAACTATTAAGTGGCATTATGCATTGAATATTGATATTTTTGTGTTATTTAAGCTGAATAAGTTGTCACATATGTTATAAAAAAACATAAATGTACAGTGCGCCTCAAATTTATGAATCCCGCGCCTTGGTTTGCGCCTCGACTCGAGGCTCTTTGACCCCCTTTGCGCCTTAGTGCGCCTTGAGCCTTTCAGAACATTGGTCAGGAGTGTTTAAGTGTTTGAAAATATGTGTGTATTTTATCTTCAGGTATTCAAATGGGTTGAAGGGTTCAATTCTTAGAACACCCTGATTCTCGAATATTTGAACGTGTAATGTACTGAGATGGAAATTCAATCCTCAGGATATTTTCGGTTATGCTTATGTTTTGTTTAATGTTTGATTTTCATGCAAAAGAAGTGAACTAAATTTGGGGAGGATTATTAGAAAATTTAGTGCACTTGAGGGATCTAATCATACTTGGAAATGGGTTTGGAGGTACGGAGTGTACACCCATCAAGTCACTAATTCCCCTGACTCTATAGTGGTTGTGCAGGATTCTGCTGAGTGCTGGTTCCTACTAATGGTTCCTGCTGAGTGCTGGTTCTTACTGATGGTTCATGCTACTTGTGTCAGGATCCTGCTGATCAGCAGAGTTTCTGCTGATAGAGTGCTGTATGATTATGTAACTGATTTGACCTATTCAAATGGCAGTTACATCTGCACTCATGATCTCATTTACTTGGTCATGTAACCACTATTTTAGGCTATAATGGGGATAATTATGTGGAGATTAATGGGCCGATTAATTCTCATAATTCCATTTGACTAGCTATGAGTATCTTCCTATAAATAGGAAATCAAATAAAGCATGAAGGACACACAGAAAACACATAACACTTAAACGCAAAGGGTTATTGATTTGTGCCTAAATCATTAACAAACATTTGGTCTTATCCCAAGTAGATATTCGTGATACCCATGCATTAGGGTCGAATAGTTTACTTTGGAAAGTGATAACACAATTTCAAGTGATATCCGGTAACCTTAATTGGTACGTAGTTAGGCTATTGATTATCTTTACCCTGTGCTAGGCTCATAACCACCAACATAATTTTCCTTAACCAACAAACTTGATCTTTGTCATTCTCGTGAAGTTGACTTTTGATGATGTAAGACTTGTTGAAGGTATAATGCTATTTAAAAGGTAGAGAAGTTGTTGTGTTGATGTAGAAGATTAATTTGGCAATATCGGAGTAGTAAATAATATTCCACATTGAATTTGCCAATGTAATCTATGTATCACGAGATAATGCTAAGTAACCACCATCGGGTTATTGAATATGACAATCAAATCAAAACTCACGATAATTGAAGCGCCCCCTTTTAAACTTGACAAAAATTTTGCGCAAACGGATTAACTATAATGGAACTTCTGTTACTAATCCTATACTCTTTTATACTTATACTACAAATCAGCTTCTAGAAGTATTTTTAATAGAAAGTAGACTCAAATACCTTTAAAATGATAGGTGGCACGACTTCTAATGAGCCACGGTTGATTTAACACAAAATAAAGAAAATGACAAAAATATGGAAAATACCATACATCTACGGCTTTATGCTCTAGGCATACAGCCGTATGGTCTGATCAAAAAGTTATGTAACAAGAATACACCTTTATGCTCAAAAGTGTATGGCTTTACGCGCCTATATCAGGTGTAGTCAAAAAATGACACTTTATACAATTTACACATTTTTCTGGAAAGTGACTTCTATAACTCGACATAACATCAAAACTTGCAGAAATCATTAACAGAACATATATTTCAATGTCAAATACACACTTGGTCTAAATGACCCACGGAAACATACTTAACAAGGTTATGCCAAACACCCGTTTTGACCCATTTTATATACAAATTACTTAAACAACACACATGACCATTGCTTCAAAACCAGGACCTGGACTTGGACACTTGATAATCACAATTATAAATCATTTTACAACACTTAGGGGTTCAACCTTGACTTGAGTTCGGTATCTAATACTAAGCTCATATGTATAGTCTAACTCGCTTCCAAACCTTCTACTTCTTAGCCATAGATCCTTACTCCAAGACTTGCATTATAAACAACCAACACAGAAATATCAACAACTAAACGGTAAGCTTATGCTTAGTAGGTTACCGGCATATAAAATATAATTATATATACATCATTACATTAGCATCATAATAATCCATATTTAGTCCCATGGCTATTATCAATTCACTCTTGCTTCATTAGCACTATAACCATTCAACACTTACATATTTAACACTATAACAATAGTCATCATGCTATAACAATATAAACCAAATCATACTATAACTAAATACAAAGCATATAACAATTCCATCATATATCATAGTTAATCTATAAATATGGGCTAATGATGGGTGATTTTCAAAACCTACCTAAGTTTTACAATCCTCCTAGGTCGTGTACCTAACCGTTATAGTGTAGTATAGGCAAGAGACAGGAGATTGATCATTCTTTAGGGGAATAGTGTTGTGAAAGCCAAAGTGTATGACGATATAGGTCTAAAGGTGAGGTAGGATTCTTTTTGTATTTTTATGTTTTTTTATAAAAGCAAGTAAAATCTCGGGGTTTGAAGAGTGAATGTTTTAATTACTAACTAATTAAAACTAATTAAACTAAATTAAACAGAATATGCAAAAAGTTAAATTGGTGGTAACTCTTATGATAGGGAAAACGTGTTTACTTAGATTATCTTACTCCCTAGTTATCTCTTATTGATTAGTTGAATTGCCACGTCCTTGTTTTAATTGGCGCGTTATATTCCTATATTGTCATAGGGTGGTGCCAAATTCCCTAACTCTATAAGTGTATGAGTCTCCTTTAGAAAACACTAGATCTACAAGGGACAATCAAGTCATCTCCTTAGGATCTCCTACTATCTACAAGCCGCAACTCACGCAATAAATACAATGAAAATAAACCATCAGTGCACTCTAGGGTATGAAGGCCTTAAGTCGGACGATCAAGCTAACACATATAAGATTATAGCCAGTTTACCTACTCCTAACGCAAATAACCAATTAAACATGAGACGACAATCAATAATTAATAACTAGGTTTCATTAAATCTAAGCAAACACTAATAGATTTAGCCTAGCATGTTAAAGTGAAGAAAAGAAAAGCATAAAATTAAATAACACGTAGACATATTGAATTATTAAAGATTAATTACTTATCTTCGATAGAACATGGATAAAGTGGCTGTAAAAAGCCTTACAAAGTAGCAGAAAATCGTCTAGGGTTTCACCTCTCCAAAGTGTTATAGGAATAAAAGAAAACATGCGAAAATGTATATAGATTTACATAGGTGATGGTGTCATGTTATGGGTTGTGACGCCGTCATTAAGGTTTCGTCTGTTGCAACATCGCCATTGTGACGGTGTTACCTTGGATCTCTGACGCCGTCATGATGTCTGACACTGTCTCTTTATAAAAAGTCTGAGCCGTTACATGTAAAATTAACTCTGAATCTTGGTCTTCAAATACAAGGTTTCGTCTGTTGCAACATCGCCATTGTGACGACGTCAGGTCTCCTTTCTTGACAAATTTGCGACTTGGTCGTTTTCTTCACTTTCTTGTCCAAATTAGTCCAAAACTTTGCTGGTTTTCGTCTTTCTTGTCCAAAGTATCTAAAATGCAAAAAGAAACAATTTAAGGCAATATTTGATCAAATACATACGAGTTTAGGGACTAAATGACCCCTTAAAAAGGTATGTTTTAGATCCTTATCAACTAACAATTACTTTGACTATATAAATCTAACTAGTCAAGTCTATAGTATTTTTACACTTTCTAAACCAAGGTTCTTATGCCCTTAACACTTTTAATTACAACAATTGATATGATAGGACATATATAACACATGTATCCAAATTACTTACCGTGACTTTATAGCTATTTACCAAGAACATCAACATCATCATCCTTGCTTGATTCCTAAACCATAATCACCACACATCATAAACACTTTATATACTTAATAAATAGAGGGATTCTAGTCTTACCCAAGACATACCCATCTCATACTAACCTTCATATGATCATATGACAAAACCTCCAAATTACTAACTTTTCAATACCATTAATTATCTTAATCACATGAGCTCTATAACATCATAACATTAGATTCAAACACCTTTTACCCAAAAGCTCCAGTTTGGTACATAAACCCTAACTCATAAATTACCAATTCAACCAAATAGAGATTACTTACTTGTATGAATCATTGCTAGAGCTTAACTCTTAAGTTGGAACTTTAATCGTCATCATTCCTAGATCATCAAGTTCATCTTGTTCTTCCCTCTCTTTTAAAAGTCACGACAGACACAAAACACTTAGAACTTTGCTAGATAAATGTAGAACCTGGGAAATCCTTGTAGGAAAAGTTAGTTAGTTATTTAATTTGGTCATTTAACACTTATAGCCCCTCAAGTACACTTCCTTTATAAAGGTGACACATTAAACTTTCTAAACCATTTACATATTATATAGACTTATAATTTGATTATCGGGTTTGACTAACCAATCATGTAACGCTCTCAACTTATAAAAGTCGTAGTCAAACCTACCTGATGGCATTATCGTAATATAATACCTAAAAACCGGTTTTGTGGTATTACAAATCTAACCCCTTATTTAGATTTTGTCCCAAAATCTCATTTACTTAACGTTTGCGACCATTATCAAACATTTTCACATCTTCAGCATCCTTCTAGTCATTCATACCGATGCCTATAAATTTAATTGTTATAATTCACAAAGATAAACAACCTTAATCAATCTAAATCATAGCCAGATTACTAAAAGCTTAACTTAATTCACATAACTTCGCAAAACTTCAACTTATTCTAATGACACTGCGTCTTTAGTAACACATCAATTTATGGAAATTATTTATTTATTTAAAAACTAGACTCTGCTTCCTATTCTTATCTAAAATTTCCAATAATGACGCCTTGTCATTTGGAAAATTCTACTATTTAACTTTATATAAGTCAAACTCGATACCAATGCCACACATTCACCGATGTACTAATATGACCTAAAGTCAAGTAACGGTCACTTTTTTCTACTTCCTAACAAGTACCACCTAAACGATACTAATGATTCCAACTATATGCATTACTTAAGTAACTCCCTTTAAATTTTAGGAATTACCTACCCATTTATCTTCTCAATTTAAAACACAACTTCATTCTAGGAGTCTAACTTAAGGTTTCACACTCAACTTTAACGCTGTCATAAATTCCCCGTTCACATCTTTCTTATTTCTTACCAAGTTTAACTTGTTTTAGATTTCATTTGTATTCCTTTACCCATACTCATGCCATACCGGGAACACGTAAGCCCACTTATTCACAAATCGTTATTTACATAAAGAGGCCTCTCAATATATGTAAATAAAGAATTATAAACTTATGGTTTGACGATTTATAATTTTTTTTATTTAAATAAAGATGCGTCCCAATCCATTTAAATTAGAAGATTATAAATCATCATACTTAAGCATTTCCGACACAATATTCATAATCCTACTACACCTTCTACCTTTTCTTACTCCACATTCGTTGACTAAAAAGTCAAACTTTTCCACTTTCTTTTTCTCATTTCTAGCCTTGGATTCATTTTACTATAACATTTTGTAGGATTCTGGTGGTCATCCACACGATTATTAGACATGCACAGCAGAAAAACAAACATACAAAACCAGGCAAATTTGCTAAACATTTATATAACCTAAAATTAACAAGCATAAAAGGGTGTTTAGAATACTTACTTGTTAATCCTGCTATACGTAAGCTTCTTTGACCTTTTCTACTACACGGAACACCTTATTGAACTTCGTACTGCCTCACGATTACTTTTTGGGTTTCTTTGGGATTATCACTTCTAGGGTTGCATCAGGTATTCAACAGTACTGCACATAATCGCAAGTTAGGTGAGTACGAAACTGGGTAAATACCTGAAGTCAACTAGGGATATGTTGCGATCGGACCAAAAGGGTTTCGACCCTTTTGGTTTGGTTGGTCGGTCAATCGATCGAACAAAGAAAAGAGAGAGTGGAGAGATTTAGGGATTGAGGAAGAGTTATGAGAATCCTTAAAAAGCCTTTGGTATTTATAGGATACCCAAGAGAGTTCTAAAAGGATTAGGAAACTCCCTAAACTTGTTTACCAAGTTAAGAAGTTTGACAAAAACACAAACACCTCCCCTTGAAGGGTTTCGGTCGACCGACCTCAACAAACAACCCTTAGTGGTTTGTTGTTTTATCTTTTGTCATTAGTTACCCTCTAATATTTATCCTGGATAAATATTAGACTTTTAAGTAAGTACCATTTAACCCTTTAATGAAAATAACGATGTATGTTCATTTCCTTTTTATTTTCTTTTCATTTCGTGAACTCGTTTCTTATTTTCGCTTGCATTGTTATGTTTAGTGTGCACCGTGTGACCCTTCCGCATTTTTGTGAAGACAAGTATGAAAGTCGTTGTGTTGTTTGCACATAAATCCTTTCAGACTCCCACTTGTGCAAATACAACAACGTAGGGAATCCTTTCACTGTACAAAGAGGTCCCGAGCAAGACAATGTAGTGCCTTATTCACATAAACTGATACAATACCCAAGGTAGTGGCTTCTCAAACTCAACAACGCCTCAACTGAGTTCAGGTATGTAACTGTATCCCCTTGCACTTTATTGATATTTTTGAAAGTACCCAACATTGATGTATATTCTCGTAATATTTTCTTCCTTTCTTGATTTCATGAATGATTTGATTCCCATAGTGTACCAGACATATTGTCGTTCAGACAAACTTTTCACAAGTCATTTCACAAAAGGGGCCAAGGAAAAATAGCTATCTCTCCGATCTATTTCGACTTAGAGCTAAAAATTGCCATCTCGGTCAATAAGTCATTTTTCCTTACTTCCCACTGTATTTGACCTTAGCAGACAACACTACACTTTTACGCTATAAATGGAAACTAGGTCTAAATCTAATGAGAAACAAAGTTGAATGTCTTACATTCTCAAGTCATTGGGATAGTTCGTCACGATCAAAGTGCGCCAATAATATTGATCCATATGGTTGCTTCTCGATCATGGCCACGTCCAACATTTGCCCTACAAATACATGTGGAACTCAATACTTCCCCGAAATGTATCTTGTTTCAAAATAGTTGTGATCATTATCTTGGTTTCCCTCTATGACAATTAGCTAAGGACACCCTTCATTGAAATGTATTTCATTCATGGATTCAAAGTACGCTAAGTAGAACCTTAGAGATGTCTTGTCGACTTGTACGAGTCTATGACATCACTTCGATCCTCGGTGATTGATTTAGCTCGTATCAAAAAGTGTTTGGGAGTTACCAATCACTACTTTTAAACTTTCTGATGATTCTTCCCAGAAGGAGCCCTAAGCCTCACATCCAATCCTCTAGTTGTCATTTGTCTTACTATTATTGAAACTAAGAGAGTATTGGTCCTAACAATTTAGTCTACTGGATGATAGACTTAGCTAAATCGTGACTTACTCAGCTCAGTGTTCAATGATGCACTTCATTATACGGGTTAAATAGAATGAAATTGTTTCACAAATTAGAATCATGACTCTTTGATAAGTGTGTAAATACTCATCATTTTTGGCCAATCTGAACTGCAAAAACATTTAAAACACTCAGAAACATATCAAAATACAGAAAATATCCCAGGATTGTGTTTTATATGTTTCTGATGCAAAATGATTGAAAACAAATGAAAAATGAACAAATTTTGCATAATTGGCAGTTTCAGTCCCTCAACTTTCAAAAGTTTACAAAATTAGTCCCTGAGCATTTATTTTAGAGGAAAAGTCAACCAAAACCCTTTGAAAATCACAAGTTGTCAAAATTAGTCTTTGGTAAAAAATTTCAAAAGTTTACAAAACTAGTCCCTGAACTTTGCAAAATTGTTAAAATTAGTCCCTAGGAGTTAAAACTCTGCAAATTATCAATCATGGCCCTTGTGATATTGAACTTTGGCAGGAATGGTCCTTTGGTGAAAATTTTGGAGAAATTACAAGTTTGGTCCCTGAAGTTTCAAGTTTAGCAGATTTAGTCCCTGGAGATGTAATTTTGGAAATTCTCATTTATAGTCCTCACACTATTCAACCTTGGCAAATTACACCCTTGGAATACTATGGGAAAATTACAAGACCACACCCCTCAATTTTCAGACAGTTACATATTTTGGTCCTTGTACTTTTTCACTATAAAACCAAACGGACCATTTGTTATTAGCCTAACCAAACTAAACCTAAAATAAACAAACCAACCCAATCCTTTCCTTGATCCACCAAAATTCCAAGCCCAAGAACCTTAGGCCCAAACTACCCATTTATTATTTAGAACGGTCAAACTAAGCATTGACCTGTCCCTTCCCTCCCACTTGAATAAACTGCAACACCCACACCCTGCCATCACCTTTGCTGCCCAAGCTACTCTCTCCACTACCCCTCTCATCCAATAACAAGGTTACTGCAGGCTATCTAATCACCACCCCTCCCATGGCTACCTTCACAGAGCAATTTGCAGCTAAACCCCTTTTCCTGCCAAAATGCAAATTGAGGGCTGAGATGAAATTGGGTGATCAAAAGGCTGAGAAAGGTGTTGGGAAATGTTCCAGTGGGACCCACAAACTCTACAAGTCACTTATAAATAAGAAAGAAGCCATACAGAAGCTGTATTAGTGTAGCTTAGTTTTAGGTACTCGTTTTAATGTAATTTCAATTTATAATGTAATTTTTAGATAAGAAATGTTGTAGTAAGTCTTTTTAATGTATTTTCAAGTTATTTCCATCATCAATATTAAGTTTTCAGTCTAATCTCAGCTTATGCAATTTTTACTTAAAAATCTTAATTTTACTTAATGTTAGTCAAAGTGGTTGTTCAATGTTAAAATAAGCTCAATTCAGTTCCCTTATAAGCTTTTCAAAAGCTTAGATACCACTTAGAGGATTTTTAGGTAATTAACTCATAAATTCTCAAAAAATCCAAAGAAAATAGTGAAAAAGAAAAATCAGAAGAAGAAGATGCAAGATCATGGAGAAGGGTAAATCCTGGATTGCCCTGGGTTTAGAGCCTTTTGGGAGGCTTTAGGATATGTGTTTGAGCCTTGGTTACATGTTCTCAGTCTTGATCCATTTGTAAGTTTTTTTTTTTTTTTTTTTTTTTTTTTTTTTTTTTTTTTTTTTTTTTTTTTTACATTTTCAGTGTTTACTGTAATAATGCTCATTAGTTGATTATCTTTGCGATTTTATGCTTATTTGGTATACGTTAGTTGGTTTATTGCTTAGAATTACCTGTTTGTTCCCTAGAATGCATTGTGCTCATTTTTACGCTTCCACTGTCATTTTAGCATAGTTATAGATTCATGAGTGTTTGTTGATTAGAGTGTTGTATCTGTGTTTCATTTAGTGTATTATGTCATTATAAGTTTTTGTAATTCAGTTTCATGGGCTTAATCTAATTAAACCTTTGAAAATCTCATATTCATATACTTAAAGGTGTGTTTGGTTTAAGAGATTGCTCTGTGTTCTAAGTTGTTATTGTTGTTGTTTGCTGTCGAATCAAGTCACATTAGGTCTATATAGCCCACATCAGTCATAAAATTCAGTCCTAATTTGTTAAAAAGTCAAAACCTCATTGTAATCCTTGGTACTGCTTATCTGTTAAAATTTAGGCTTTAATTTCTTGTCATTTAGGTGCATCTGTTGTTAGCATAATATAATTTAGCATCTTATCAGGTTATTAACTCATTTAAGTCACCTAGGATCAATTTAAAGTTCAAAATAGTCAAAGTAGGATCATTAATCAGAAAAGTCAAATTGCATCACTAGGCAGAAATCCAGCTTTTGGATGATTTTTCATGATTTTTGTGATTAGTATTAGGCTTTGAAATTTCTTGAGGTTGAAATATACCAGTCAAACTACAGGAATCAACATTTGTTTTATTTTTTGTAATTTTTCTTACTGCTTAATCATAGCTTCTAGTTGGCCTATTTGCTTATAAGCTGCCATGCACCAGTGTGCACAAGGACTTTTCATAACCTCCTCAAAAGCTCACCTGTGGGTCCCACAGTGTGAGCTTGGACTTTTTGAAAAGCTCTTCTACCAAACTTCAAGGATCAGGGTTTATTTGCTCCTTTCTAGATTACTTAATAGGGCTGCACATAGCTTTTATTTTGTTCATTCCCATGACACCTACTAAGTATGCAGTATCACTCACCCAAGTTCAAGCCCTCCTCTAGTGCTTATTAGTGGGACCCATGGCTTGAGCATTGGCTTTTTGAAAAGCCAATAAGCTGAGCTTTTAGAATCTAGGCTTAGCTTGGGCTTCCAATCCCCCTAGTGGGCCCCACATTGGCCTGCAGATTGCCATTTTGGCCTGTCATTTTGGAGGTTTTGGCCCTTTTACTTATTTAGTTCTAGCAGCTTATTTCTTTTGCTCATTTGTTTACTTATTTCTTATTCCTAGTTGTTATCACCTGTTGTTAGCTTATTTTGTCCAATGATACCTTAGTATAGCTTATTAAGTAATTTATTCTAAAGCAAAAAGTCCTAATAAGCTTACGACAACAATCTGTTAAGCTTAATTGAATTCAAACTGCTTATTTTTTTTTCCAGCCATAGTCCCTTCATTAAAGTTTGTTATTTTGTGTATTTAAATAGTTTTATAAAAAGAAAAACTAGAAAAATCCAAAATAAAATTAAGTGATAGATTCTATTTAATATTATTAATCTTTTTAATTTTCCTTTTTAGCTTTTTATTATGTAATTTGCATTTTTTTTATTTTTCTTAATTTTTTTTATATTAAAGTATTTTTAGTAATTTTTTCAGAATTTTATATTGTCATTTACTATTTAATAGATTTAATATTAGTTTTATTGATTATTAATTAATATTTAAGCATTAAATAGCAAAATTAGTTTTTATTAAGCACTACCTAGTTTTTATATTTTTCCTAGCTTTTATATAATATAAATTATTTTTATAAATTTTTCCATAATTTTTACTGTTCATCTTCTATTTTTTATAATTTAATTAGTTTAAGTAGTAATTAATTAATAATTAGGATAATAATTAGTAAAATAATTTTAAAATACATAATATAAACTTTTTATAATTTTTTAGGATTCCTGTGATGGTTAATTAGTTTTAAAAAAATTTCCATAATTTTCTAAGTCATTTAGGTATTATTAGTAATTTAAAAGTAGTTTTAAATTAGTTTTTATTAATTATTAAATAGTTCAAATTAGTTTTTTAATTAATATTAAATAATAAAATAATCAAAAAATAATTTTCTTTTTAATTTAATTTTCTTTTAATATTAAGTTTGTAAAATTTTCATTTATCACCCCCTGTAGTTTATATTTGCTTAAAACTCACCTTTTTCTCTGTCTATGGACGTTTCTGATAAACGTTTCAAAACACCATTTCAATCTCGTCGGGACATAACGACCCGGGGAAACACTTTACTATCCATGGAGATTGGACCTAAGCTGTTTGACTATATTGACCACTTCAGTGGTTGACTTTAGTTGACCGTTTAGGCTTAATAAATTTTTGGCGCCGTTGCCGGGGAGGTTGTTGCGTGTTTCAAAACGTTTTTAGGCTTAGTGATTTTCGAAACCCTCCTTGTACAAATTTCACCACTTTTGTAAAAAGTTTTTATAAAAATATTAATCATATCAAAAAGTTCATTAACACTTTTTCTAAAGTGTTAACAACACCAAAAAAATCAAAAACAACAAAACAAATCGTGAAGTTAAATTACTTTGGTTTCTTTAAGATTACAACCTACACAGGTGGAATACGGAAGTTCTGACATTAAATTGCAAACTGAAGAGAGATCCATTCTTCTCTCCCCGCCACCCTGCGAGTAATTTTAAAGAAAACGATTTCGGTTAACGAATCGATAACAAAATTATTTCCAAAAGTTTTTTGCACACACACCCAAAAACCCAAAAACATTTTGTTTTCTTTTAATAATAATTACATAAAATCTTACCACCGCAAACCAAGGCTGAATACCTACGAACTGGGGGTATGAACATTAATAAGTTCTCAAACTAAAGATTAAAACTTGCCTTTGTATCCTTGTGATTGGTGTACCTTTTTCAAAAAAGCGAGTCATATTGTGATTGTTGGTTTAAGTTCCCTGTTGTTTTGTCTCGGTCTTGTTTTAATTGATTTTGTTTTTAGTGCATGCGCACTAAGCATGTTTCTCAAAAATACCAAAAATATTCTCCTTCACCCTCTCACCTTTGATTCTTATCCCTTACCCTCCATAACCCTTTGATTCTTTCTATGTCTTATCCCCACCATCTTGATTGTCAGTGGTGTGGTGGTCCTCATAATGGTGGTAATTGTCCCAGTTGTAGCATGGTGGAGTCAGGAAACGGGTCTGTCTATAACCAGAATCCCTATTCCTACCATGACATAACTGATTTATTCCATCAGCCCCCACACCATGAAATACAGACATATTCGTGTGAATTTTGTGGAGGTCCTCACCAAGGATTTGAGTGTCAAACCAGGAACACGTTTGTCTATGGACAGTTTCCTGGTAACAATCAAAGTTTTGAAAATGAACAATATCCATGTTATTCATGGAATCAGTCACAACAATCTTATTGTTGTGAGTATTGTGGAGGTCCACACTTTAGCTCTGATTGCCAAACAAGGAATCCATTTCCTTGTAATAATTACGACTATTCGTATCAAGACCAACCTCCACAGTACCAAATGATCCAAGCAACTCCTAAATACCCGCAAGACCTTTGTCTAGAGGTTCTTGAGAAATTTAAAGAACTTAAGGAGGAGTTAGCTAATATTTCGCGTCGCCATGCTCCAAGTTCTTCTTGTGAGTATTGTGGGGGTCCTCATGATGATTTTCAATGTCAACCGTATTATAAACCTGAACAATGTTCTAGTTTTGATACGTCTGGTTTTGACACATCCACACCCCCACAACTTCCACTCATTCAATATTCCCGTGGGAAATCCATGGAAGAACTATTTTCCGAAGAACGAGCTGCTAGAAACGAAAAGACCATGGAAGAATTACTAGTCGAAGAGCGAGCAGCTAAAACACATGTCATATTTCGCAATGCTGCTCTTTTCGATTATGATGATGACAGTGATGATGAAGATACATTACAAGTTTGTAATAATTCATCAAGTTCATCAGTTGAAATTCCATCCATGGAAAATCAGGGAGAAAAGAATACTAAGAAATTACTAGCAGAAGAACAAATGGAACTTGTACAATCCATGAATGCTAGCTCTTCTCAACTCCCTCAGTCTGTTGTTATCATACCCGAAGTTCCCACTAACTCTCTAAGCATGGGGGACGAGCATCTTGACACTATTCCTGAAAAGGAATCGGTCGAATTCATAAATTCTAGTGTTGAGAACCTTGTCCCAATCCCAAGTGAGTCACAAGGAATTCTTGACCAAATGTGTGATCTACCTTCCCCTCCTGAAAATCCAAAAGATCATTTTGAGACTCTCTCCAATTTTAATGATGATTGTACATCTTATGGAGAAGTTGAGTATGTAGAGGCATCACTGCCTCATTCTGATGTTGACCCTCTTCTTGAGGAGTTCACAAATGAACTTACTCACATCAATCCACTTCCATTAGGAAGTGATGATGATCTGTTTGACTTCGAAGCCGATCTGGGAGAAATTGAAAATCTTTTAAATTCTAATCCCAACATCGAGCTTGGTACTTCACATGCTGATGAAAATTCTTTATCTTCTGGAGACATCAGTTATGTGGAGGAGCAACCTTCTGAGATCGTCAGTCCAAAAGAGGATTGATTCCTCCCAAACCAACCAACTTTATTTCTCAACCACTTGTGAATGGTCAGTACTAAAAGCCAGACAGCCTGGGAGGAAAAGCAATTATGAACGAGGAGTATAGAATGTTCCTAGGTCGTTTTGTCCCAACGAGGTGTGAAATCTGTAATACAATGAATATGTGATCTGGTGACTTTAAATATAAAAACAGGAATCTGACTGACTAACACTAGCAATATGAATAGTAAATAGCTCTTGTCACAGCTATTTCAGTAAAAACGTGCAATCAAAAACCCTAAAATGTAAAAGGATTTACAAACGTACGTTTAGGTTTAAATAAACGTAAACGTACAAAAACAAATGAGGAATTATAACAAAAGATAGATTTGCATGCCTTAGCGGCTTGAATGCAAATTAAATAACTTAAAATATTTACTTTATAATTACAAACGTATTTTGAAAGTTAAGAAAACCTAAAAACCTAAAACGCGTATGTTTACGTTTAAATAAACGTCTACGTACCAAAATAAAACTGAAAACTAATCAATACAAATCCCAAAAATGTGAAATTTATATTTTTGTGATCCTAATAATAAAAGAAAATTAATTATGAATTAAAATGATTTTTACAAGTACTTATGCAATTACTATTAATTAAAAGCTATTTATTTATTATTTAACTAATTAAACTGATTTAAAATATTAAACATACTAAAAAGACTTAGATAATTAAGAAGATTTTTATAAATCTTATTAACCATCACAGGAATCATAAAAAATTATAAAAAGTTTGTTTTATGTATTTTTAAACTAGTTTACTAATTATTCTATTAAATATTAATTAATATCTAATTAAACTATTTAAATTATAAAAAATAGAAAATTAACAGTAAAAATTACAAGAAAATTTCTAAAATTATTTTATAACATATAAAAGCTAGGAAAAATATAAAAACTAGGTACTACTTTATAAAAACTAATTATGCTATTTAAATCTTAATTGTTAATTAAAAACTAAATATACTAATTTTAAATCTAAAAAGTAGAAAACTAAAAGTGAAAATTGCAAAAGTAATTTTCACATATGCTAAATAACTTACTAAAGTTAGAAAAATTATAAAAATTTATCTAGGATAAAATTTAAATACTAGAACAAATTTATTTTTGGCTTTTTCATTTAAACTAATTAAATTAAAATTAAATCTAAAAACTATCTAATGAACAGTAAAAAATGTAAAAAAATTACTTAAAATGTATTTACTTATGAGGAAGGTAGGAAAAATAAGATGGGGTCACCAGCTTATTCCAATAAGCTGGAATAAGCTAAACAGTCACTATAAGCTTAATATACCATAACTATGTTAAGTATATTTTTTGTGTAGATATGAAAGAAACTGGTGCCCCAGAGCATATGGAAGGGGTGTGTGTACTTAGCATGTATACTAGCCAAAGGTCTCAGGTTCGACTCCCACACACACCCATTTTTGCATTTTATTTTATTTTTTCATTTTTCTTTTTGCAAAACTATACACTAAGCTAAAATATGAAATTTTAACAAAAACTACTTTTTCAAAACTTGGAAATAAGCTGTGTAACAGCTTATTTCCAACACAGATGGCTTATAAGCCATAAGCTTCTAAATAGAAGCTATCACTTAGTGTGAAAACTTCTTTTTGTGTTTTTCTTTTTATGAAACTATATATATACTGTATTTATACAAATCTAACAAAAATGAGACTTTACAAACTAAAGAAATAAGCAGTTTCAAGGCTTATGGCTTATCAGTTAAGACAGTTAAGCCATAAGCTTGAAACAAGCTTGAAAAAGTTGTACATAGGAAACAAAAGAGAAATAAAGATGCCAACATGTCCAAGGGACATGTTTGAACAAAGAAATGCACAGAAATTGGGCATTATAGTGCAAGCTTATGGTTTAGACAGATGAGCTTTTTGACTCATCTTGGATTGAATGGAAGCTTGTTATAGCTTAGTATAAGCTTCACACTAGAAACTAAAGTAAAAATATGATATGTACAAGTTTTATGAACAATTATGAACAAGCAAATGAACTGGGATAGGCCAATAAGCTCAAATAAGCCAATAAGCTAATCCCAATACACTGCAGTCCCAAACACCCCTGCAACCTTTTGTTATGGCAATTCAAGCCTAGATAATAAGCTCAAAAAGGCCAAACTGAGAATGGAGGTTGCAAGCTGGGTTGGTAAGGATTCCAAAAAGCCAAAGCTCATCAAGTGGGGTCCACTGATGAGCTTTTGGAGGGCTTATGAATAACCCATCAAAACACTGATTGCTCAGTGTTTGATATGGCATGGGACACATAAAAAGCCATTTGCAGCCCTATTAAATAAGCTGCAAATCTAATTTAAAGCATTGGGACTTAGAGACTAGTGGATAAGCTTCTAAAAGAAACTAAATTCACAAGCTGAGTCCAAATGATGAGCTTTTTGAAAGCTTATGAAGTAACCATGAGTATACTGATTTCTCAGCATACTCAGGAATTTGGATAAGTTAAAAGCCTCTTGCAGCCTATCCAAATAAGCTACAAGATGAAAATAAGGCGCAGGATCATGAAGTTGGGTAGTTAAGCTTTAAATAAAACTAAACAACACAAGCTAATGATCACTAATGAGCTCTTAGGGAGCTTGAGGAAATGGTGTAACTTCACTGATTGCTCAGTGAAGTGTTGTGAGTGGGCAAACAATCAAGCTCCTAAGCACTTATCAAATAAGCTTAATAAGCTCAACAAGCACTGAGACTATGAGCTGACTTGCTTGGCTTTGTGAAAAGCCAAGCTCACACTCTCAAGTCTTAGTGAGGAGCTTGTGCTAAGCTTATGAAAACTACTCACCTTCACTGTTTGCTTCAGTGAAGGGAGTAAGATGAAACAAACAAAATGGGTGTGATAAGCTATCTAAATAAGCTACAAACTAGCAAATAAGCATTCACATAAACAAATAGCCACATAGGCAACACAAAGAAGCAAAGTACACAGTCACAAGCCCAATATTCACAAAGGTACAAGCTTGTGAAATTGGCTATGTAACTGTGAGACAGGGCAAAAACACCTATTAAAAAGCTACAAATTAAGCACTTAAACATGGAAACTAAAATTTTACAAAAATATACTAAACAAGATTAGCAACAAAACTAAATTATCCTAAAAGGACTAAGCATGAAAATAAATAACAAAGCTACAATAAAATTATTTATTTATTCAAAAACCTGAAAAACTACAATTTGACTTTTTAAGTTTATGATCTAGGTTGACTTGGGTGAACTTAGATCTTATCCTACTGATTAAACATGTAATATTAGACAACCAGAACATGGAATTAACAAAGATAAACAACAATTACACTGATATGATGAACATGGCATTGTAAATTCCAAGCAATGATCAACTAAGGATCCAAATTGTTGATTTTGACTTTTATATGAATATACTATAGGCTTTAAGGTTTGTCTGACCTCAAGGAACTTAATATACCTTATAACAACCAAAATTAACAACAAAGACTTCCTCAATCACCACCGACTCAGCAATACCAAACACTCCTATAACTTGATGAAATTTGGATTTTCAAAGCATAAAAAAGATTAAGACCAAGAAACTGAATCCAAAATTCATTATAACATAAACTAAGAACAAATCAACATAAAAACCATAGTTACAACAACAATAACACAGAAATCACTAATATGCAATTTTCACAGTCAAAATGCAATATTAAGCAACTTAACAAACTAACACATAAACATATAATTTTAGACTTTAAAAACATTAAAAAAACAACATTTAAACATAAAAACATTAAAATCTAAGCAGATAATAGAATAGAACAGTAAACAGCAAAAAATTATAAAAAGGCTTACAAAATGGAATTCAGCTGAGAAATAAGAACCATGGACTAAGAACACTTCCTATAGCTCCCAAATGAGCTTCTAAACCAGAAACATCCACATTATACCCTGCTCCAAGCCTTCATCCTTCTCAACACATATTTTTGTTTTCTTTTGTATTTTCTTGATTCTTTTTGTGATTTTTGTGTTTTAAAAACTATAACTGATTAAGGGTTTCTAAAAGCTTACAAAGCTTTGTCAGGAGCTTATGTTGACTAATTGAGTCCGTTAAACAAATATAATTGACAAGAAATTAAATGACTTGGAAATTTAAGGTACAAATTTGAAATATTGAATTGTAAAGATAACTTGCAATTAAACTGTAAATTAAGTTCCATTACACTATTTTGAGGATCACTACACTATTTAAAACTGTAAATGACATTAACTAAAGATAGCATTAAAAATTAATTATTCTACGAGACTAAGGCTATTCCAAAGTACTGGTTCCATCTTGCTTCTGCTCCTATTTATAGCATTTTGAATTCCTCACAAGTCTCTGGTTCAATCCCACTTGTAATCATGGCCATTGATTGCTTTTAACTCATCCTAACCTTTGAATACGTTTTGGCGCCAAAACTGAGACACGTGGCTAGGGGCAATTTCAGAACAATTAATGCTTATTGGTTGCTTATGGAGGTGTAAGGAACATAGTAGAAGCAATTTGGGGTGGTGGAGGTGAGGTATTGTCAGGTTGCAGGTGTAGGGGTGTGGTGGAGATGGTAGGGATTCCACATGGCCTCTCCTGAGGTAAAACCAAAGGTTGGGTTTTGTTTAGGAGGTGACAGAGAGGGGTGAGGTGGAAAAGGTGGGTGCAAGTGGTGAAGGGATGGTGGATGGTGTAGCAGAGGTGAGGTGGAAAAGGAGGTAGGGGGTGATGGTCAACGGGTCAACGAGGTCAACAATTTGACCCCGTTTTATTATTTAAAGGGTTGTGGGCTGGTATTTTTGGGCTTGGTGTTTGTATGGGCTTGGGGGGTTTTATTATTTGGATTTTAAGGGATAAATGGATCCAGTTGGTTTTAGTGTTAATTGAGCCCAAGGACTAATCTTGTAATTTGATGAAACTTTAGGGGCTGATCATGTCATATTTCCAAAGTATCACAAGGGGCCATTCCTGCCATATAGCATTAGTACAAGGGTAATATTTGTATTTTTTTTTTCATTTTTAAACCTTCAGGGACCATTTATGTAATTTCACCAAAGTTTGAGGGGTGAAATTGTAATTTCCTACAAGTTATCAAAAAGTTCCAAATTGTATTTTATGAATAGTACAAGGGTGATATTTGATAAAATTCCATTTTAAAACACCCAGGACTAATTTTGCCAATTTTTGAAACTTGAGGGGTAAAAGTTGCCATTTTGTGTAAACTTTTATCCAGGGATCATTAGTGAACATTTTTGGTTTCCCAAGGACTTAAGTTGACTTTTATTTCATTTTTAACCTTCAGGGACTAGTTTTGCCAATTTATGAAACTTGAGGAACTGAAACTGCCAATTATGCAAACTTTGTTCGTTTTTCATCTGTTTTTGATTATTTTGCATTTGAAACATATAAAACACACTTCTAAGATATTTTAAGTATTATGATGCATATTTGAGTGTTTTTGAATGTTTTGGTAGTTCAGATTGGTATAAAATGATGAGTATATAGACACTCATCAAGGATGTTAATCACCTTGTTCCTGAAGTATTCAAAACAACTTTCACCAATCCTCTGTTTGAGTTTTAATCTGAATACACTTTAATTTCTGATAATCTAATCTTTGGTATTCAAAACGAGGAAAGTGATGAGTCTGTAACATAACAAGGGTTCACAAATTTATATCTTGTGAATAACTCTCTTCACGAGGAGTTCGCCGGTGGACTCACTCACATCAATGGAAATGACAATCTGATCAATGGGTTATTTGAGCAAAATGATCTACATCATTTATTACCCGAGATTGAATCATTTTCTTTTGAGGATGTTACCGTGGTTGATATTTCCAACTCATTCCTCTCCGAGGATAAAATCTTCAAACCCGGTATATTACCTTTTGAGGAAACTCACATGGATGAGTTGTCTTACAAGACTCCCGATAAGAATTTAAAGTCACAAACCTCATCCGAGGAACTTTTTATTCTGGAGTATGATTACTTTGATCTTAAGAAAGATCATAGTCTGGGGGGAGATGCACTCATTCATGAGAATTTGCATATTAATGACAAAATTCCCACCCTCCCAGAATGTTTTCAAAACAAAAGAGCTTAACCGATAAAATCCAAAGTAGTGCAACTGCACTTGATCATGAAAATGAAGATCTTGTCATGATGGTCCTCATGACTTTCTTCCTTTTCTTCACGTATCCCATCACTTCCCTTCTTCTAAACTCATATGGGAGTGAGGATACCATCTTTGACCCGGCATCTCAAGTTATCATTTTTTCAAGCCGGGTTTATCTCATCGGTGTGGAACTTTCACGTACTTCAATGTTTGTCCAAACATTTTGAATGAAAGTCTGATGGAGATTGTCTCTTCCACTTGCTTCGCCAAGAACCAATGAATTCGGGGATCGAGTCAAGCTAGTGACTCGATGAACAAAAATCAGCACAACATGGGTTTTCACCCATATCTCTAGCTTCTTTCTCTTTTCTAAAAAACTAGTGTGGGGGAGTTGCCCATGCTGTTGTATATAAAGTAATCTAAAAAAAAATGTTGTTCCCACACTTGCCTAAATCTAAAATTTTACAAATCTAAAGCTTTTCAAAATATCGGCATAATAGCCGGTACTTTGAATATTGAGGGCAATATTAAATTCTAGTGTGAGGGGGGGGGGGGAAATTCTGGAGAATTTGATCATATTTTGTACCTTTTAGTGCCATAATACCCCCGTTTTAGCCAAAAAAAATTTTTAGTGGAAGTGCTTCGCACTGAACACAACAAATGGTAATCAGTCCACAATGTCTAAATCACTTAAGGACTGGCTAATCCAAGAGCAAACGGCTCTTGGTAAAGATATCTCAAAACCGTTGATGGCTGACAATTTGCCAAAAATTGTATGGGATTCAACTCACCATATCTTTAATCGTAAAGAGTTGGCTAGTCCAGAAGCAAACGACTTTTGGTAAAGACAAATAAAATCCGTTGACAGCTGATGGTTTGCTCAAAATTATTTGGTTATCAGTCTACCAAAGTATCATATACTGAAACATTTGGCTACTCCAGAAGTAATGGCTTTTGGTAAAGAGACATCAAATCTATTAAATTTTCATAAAAGATTGCTAGGGACTAGCAATAGTTTAGTGTGGGGGATTGATAAGTGTGTAAATACTCATCATTTTTGGTCAATCTGAACTGCAAAAATATTTAAAAACACTCAGAAATGCATCAAAATACAGAAAATATCCCAGGATTGTGTTTTATATGTTTCTGATACAAAATGATTGAAAACAAATGAAAAACGAATAAAGTTTGCATAATTGGCAGTTTCAGTCCCTCAACTTTCAAAAGTTTACAAACGTAGTCCCTGAGCATTTTTTTTGGAGGAAAAGTCAACCAAAGTCCTTTGAAAATCTAAAGTTGTCATAATTAGTCATTTGGTTAAAAATTTAAAAACTTTACAAAACTAGTCCCTGAACTTTGCAAAATTGTCAAAATTAGTCCTTAGGAGTTAAAACTTTGGAAATTATCAATCATGGTCCTTGTGATATTGAACTTTGGTGAGAATGGTCCTTTGGTGAAAGTTTGGAGAAATTACAAGTTTGGTCCCTTAAGTTTCAAGTTTGGTATATTTAGTCCCTGGAGATGTAATTTTGGAAATTCTCATTTATAGTCCACACACTATTCAACCTTGGCAAATTACACCCTTGGAATACTATGGGAAAATTACAAGACTACACCCCTCAATTTTAAGAAAGTTACATATTTGGACCTTGTACTTTTTCACTATAAAACCAAACGGACCCTTTGTTATTAGCCTAACCAAACTAAACCTAAAATAAACAAACCAACCCAATCCTTTCCCTGATCCACCAAAATTCCAAGCCCAAGAACCTCAGGCCCAAACTACCCTTTTATTATTTAGAGTGGTCAAACTAAGCATTGACTTGTCCCTTCCCTCCCACTTGGATAACCTGCAACACCCACACCCTGCCATCACCTCTGCCGCCCAAGCTACTCTCTCCACTACCCCTCTCATCCAATAACAAGGTTACTGCAGGCTATCTAATCAACCCACCCCCCATGGCTATCTTCACAGAGCAATTTGCAGCTAAACCCCTTTTCCCGCCAAAATGCAAATGGAGGGATGAGATGAAATTGGGTGATCAAAAGGCTGAGAAAGGTGCTGGGAAATGTTCAAGTGGGTCCCACAAACCCTACAAGTCACTTATAAAGAAGAAAGAAGCCGTAGAGAAGCTGTATTAGTGTAGCTTAGTTTTAGGTACTCGTTTTAATGTAATTTCAATTTCTAATGTAATTTTTAGATAAAAAATGTTGTAGTAAGTCTTTTTAATGTATTTTCAAGTTATTTCCATCATTAATATTTAGTTTTCCGTCTAATCTCAGCTTATGCAATTTTTACATAAAAATCTTAATTTCACTTAATGTTAGTCAAAGTGGTTGTTCAATGTTAAAGTAAGCTCAATTCAATTCCCTTATAAGCTTTTCAAAAGCTTAGATACCACTTAGAGGATTTTTAGGTAATTAACTCATAAATTCTCAAAAAATCAAAAGAAAGTAGTGAAAAAGAAAAATCAGAAGAAGAAGATGCAAGATCATAGAGCAGGGTAAATCCTGGATTGCCCTGGGTTTAGAGCCTTTTGGGAGGCTTTAGGATATGTTTTTGAGCCTTGGTTACATATTCTCAGTTTTGATTCATTTGTAAGTTTTTTTTTACAGTTTCAGTGTTTACCATTCTAATGCTCATTAGCTGATTATCTTTGCGATTTTATGCTTATTTGGTATAGGTTAGTTGGTTTATTGCTTAGAATTGCCTTTTTGTTCCCTAAAATGCATTGTGATCATTTTTACACTTCCACTGTCATTTTAGCATAGTTATAGATTCATGAGTGTTTGTTGATTAGAGTGTTGTATCTGTGTTTCATTTAGTGTATTATGTCATTATAAGTTTTTGTAATTTAGTTTCATGGGCTTAATCTAATTAAACCTTTGAAAATCTCATATTCATATACTGAAAGGTGTGTTTGGTTTAAGAGATTGCTATGTGTTCTAAGTTGTTATTGTTGTTGTTTGCTGTCGAATCAAGTCACATTAGGTCTATATAGCCCACATCAGTCATAAAATTCAGTCCTAATTTGTTAAAAAGTCAAAACGTCATTGTGATCCTTGGTACTGCTTGTCTGTTAAAATTTAGGCTTTAATTTCTTGTCATTTAGGTGCAATTGTTGTTAGCATAATATAATTTAGCTTCTTATCAGGTTATTAACTCATTTTAAGTCACCTAGGATCAATTTAAAGTTCAAAATAGTCAAAGTAGGATCATTAATCAAAAAAGTCAAATTGCATCACTAGGCAGAAATCCAGTTTTTGGATGTTTTTTCATGATTTTTGTGATTAGTATTAGGCTTTGAAATTTCTTGAGGTTGAAATATACCAGTCAAACTACAGGAATCAACCTTTGTTTTATTTTTTGTAATTTTTCTTACTGCTTAATCATAGCTTCTAGTTGGCCTGTTTGCTTATAAGCTGCCCTGCACCAGTGTGCACAAGGACTTTTCATAAGCTCCTCAAAAGCTCACCTGTTGGTCCCACAGTGTGAACTTGGACTTTTTGAAAAGCTCTTCTGCCAAACTTCAAGGCTAAGGGATTATTTGCTCCTTTCTAGATTATTTAATAAGGTTGCACATAGCTTTTATTTTGTTCATTCCCATGACACCTACTGAGTATGCAGTATCACTCACCCAAGTTCAAGCCCTCCCCTAGTGCTTATTAGTGGGACCCATGGCTTGAGAATTGGCTTTTTGAAAAGCCAATAAGCTGATCTTTTAGAATCTAGGCTTAGTTTGGGCTTCCAATCCCCCTAGTGGGCCTCACATTGGCCTGCGGATTGCCATTTTGGCCTGTCATTTTGGAGGTTTTGGCCCTTTTGTTTATTTAGTTCTAGCAGCTTATTTCTTGTGCTCATTTGTTTCCTTATTGCTTATTCCTAGTTGTTATCACCTATTGTTAGCTTATTTTGTCCAATGATACCTTAATATAGCTTATTAAGTAATTTATTCTAAAGCAAAAAGTCCTAATAAGCTTAAGACAACAATCTGTTAAGGTTATTTGAATTCGAACTGCTTATTTTTCATTTCCATCCATAGTCTCTTCATTAAAGTTTGTTATTTTGTGTATTTAAACAGTTTTGTAAAATGAAAAACCAGAAAAATCCAAAATAAATTTAAGTGATAGCTTCTATTTAATATTATTTATCTTTTTAATTTTCCTTTTTAGCATTTTATTAATTAATTTGCATTTTTATATTTTTCTTAATTTTCTTTTATATTAAAGTATTTTTAGTAATTTTTTCAGAATTTTATATTGTCATTTAGTATTTATTAGATTTAATATTAGTTTTATTGATTATTAATGAATATTTAAGTATTAAATAGCAAAATTAGTTTTTATTAAGCACTACCTAGTTTTTATATTTTCCTAGCTTTTATATAACATAAATTATTTTTAGAAAATTTTCCATAATTTTTACTGTTCATCTTCTATTTTTTATAATTTAATTAGTTTAAGTAGTAATTAATTAATAATTAGGATAATAATTAGTAAAATAATTTAAAAATACATAATATAAACTTTTTATACTTTTTTAGGATTCCTGTGATGGTTAATTAGTTTTATAAATTTTTTTCAAAATTATCTAAGTCATTTAAGTATTTTTAGTAATTTAAATTAGTTAAATTATTATAATTAATAATTAATTAATATTAAATCCACAAAAAGACAAAAAAATGTATTTTTAGTTTCTAAATTTGTTTTAAGTCATTTTAGAATTTTAAAAATTAAAATTGTAATTTTGTAGCTTAATTTTGTATTATTAAGCTTTTTATTATATGTTAAATAGTTTTAATTAAATAATTAAATAGTTTTTATTTAAATAATTAATATTAAATAATAAAATAATAAAAAAATTATTTTCTTTTTAATTTAATTTTCTTTTAATATTAAGTTTGTAAAACTTTCATTTTCACCCCTTGTAGTATATTTTAGCCCATAACTCACCTTTTTCTCTATCTGTAAACATTTCTGATTGTTAATTTGTTTACGTTTAATTATATTTGTGATTCTGTAATTGTTAATATTGTTTTATTATCTTAATACCAAGCAATCAGTAGTATAATCAAATCCAAATCTTTATTGGTTACTGTCCTCAGTATCACTCATTCCCATAAACGTTTCGAAACACCATTTCAATCTCGCTGGGACATAACAACCCGGAGAAACTCTGTACTATCCACGGAGATTGGACCTAAGCTGTTTGACCATATTGACCACATCCGTGGTTGACTTTGGTTGACCGTTTAGGCTCAATCACTCTTTGTTATTGGTTCTCCTAAATCCATGAGAACTTACAATACAAGCTTCTCTGAAACCGCGATGTAGTTGTGTGCTTCCCGATTTGTAGTCCCAGACTTCAAATCTTTTAAGCCACTTGGCTTCTTAATTTGTTCACTACAACCACAAGATCAACACGTCCTATCGTTCCAAACTAACTTGCCTTATTAAGCAAGTCACGTTTCGTTTAATGATCTTGTCATTCTCTACTAAATCCTACAATACTAGGAATTCTCCCACAGATCATGCAAAATCTATAATTTCTGTCATGCTTTGTATTCTTTAGTTAAACGATATGAAATTAATTTACCACATGCTCTCGCTTTCGTTGCTAAACTCTAAGCTTAACTCCTCCTTAAGGTTCAGTTAAGAACCTTTGGCTTAAGCACATTAATTTTGATCATGTTTAACTCATGCTAAACCAATTAGTTGTTCCGCTTGTAAAGCATCTCCCAACTTTACCTGAACATTCCAAAGCAGATAGAGATTTTACTCATGATCTCAATCATAGAATCATGCAGCCTATTGCACCAATCAACCCATTATATAATTTCTTATCACAACCACCTATTCACCTGATGATAGTTTGAATGCAAACACATGACTATCAGTCTCATTGCATGTATCTAATATGCCATTGACTCAAGAAACATAATTCACCAATTTTTTTTCTGCCCACATTTTACATTCTTTCAATTTTTTGCCACCCATGTTTTGCTAAATTATGTTTCTAACATGTCATGTATAGTTGTCACTAATGTATTAAACAAAATCATAGAATCATACAGCCTATTGCACCAATCAACCCATTATGTGGCTTCTTATCAAAGACTCCTATTAACCTGATCATAGTTTAAAACTTTAAATGCAGACACATGACTATCAGTCTCATTGCATGCATCTAATATGCCATCAACGCAAGCAACGTAATCCAATAATTCAATTAACCACAACATAAAGCTAAATTAAGAAGAAAACAAAAAGAATATCAAAACAAAACAATAACTCAATAAAACACCCTATTAGTCTGGAACACCAACCAAAATCATTAACCAAGTATTTGCCATATAAGAACCGAACAAAACGATGCTAAAGCATTGAGATTACCTGATGATGATTCAGGTACAAAGCCACAACTGTCTCTCCCATTTCAAACATGTAACCTGCTAATAACAAAACAAAACAATAACCAAATAAAACACTATCTTAGTCATAAAGACCAACAATAATGATCAACCATTCATATTATTTAATGATGGTCCGAGCACAAACTCACAACTCTCACTCCCATTGCATGTATCTAATATGAAACAACAAAAATCAATAATCAAAAAGCACAAAAAATCAATTAAATTTAGCACAAACCAAAATCAAACTGAATTACTCGATCATCGTCGTTGATAAACCTACTCCAAAACTTAAGCAACCGCAAAATTTAAGCTGAACCTAGAATTGGTTTTTTTGTGTGTATGTGTGTGTGTGTGTGTTTTTTTTCTAGCTAATGAATCACATTAAAAAAACCAAAAAATGAAAATCAGATATAACTTTCCCCTAAAAACATCTAGAACCGATAATGAAAAATAGGTGTAAAACATGCAGCCTACCAGGAAATCAAGTGGCAACTTAGTGGAGAAGCCACTAAGGGCTTGTTTCTTTTAATGGCTTAAAAAGTGAGTGGGTCCCTTTTCTCTTATTGCCTCTAGTTACTTTTAATGGCTAAAAAAGTGAGTGGGTCCCTTTTCTCTTATTGCCTCTAGTTAGGGAGAGTTAATATATAAGCTTGGGTCCACCAATGTTAGCACCAAGACCTTCAAATAGAAAAAGAAACAACGTCTAAGAAACTCACCCACTTAGCACATATTTAAATCATTTTAAGCTGACGCCTCGGCTCGACTTGGCATGTGAACAGTATTGGCTCATGCCGCGGCTCCACAGTGCACCCAAGCCATCCCACTCCCTTAAGCTGACCACCTACTCGACGGCTCTAGAACAATGTCGGCTCTCAAAACACTTCAATGAATTTTATATAGTATAATTTAACCATTTTTCGTATGTGAATATTTTTTTGAGACGGAAAAAGTACTAATTAAGCTAAGACAGATATATAGCTTACTCTAGTAACTAAATTTATTATCTTTTTGAACTTGTCAAATCTCAAAAACTTTTAAATAAATAAACCCTAAGGTTTTTATCGTAGAAAATGAATATTTGCAAGTCATAATCAAAATAGCAAAAATCAAAACCTTTGTTTTGGATATAAGCAAATAATACGAATCTAATTTGTAAATAACATTAAAAAAAAATATCATGTTTAAGCTATACATTTAAGGATAGAAATAACCAATCAAAGTTTGGATAATAAAATGTGAAAGGATTCGATCTCTTCTCTTTGTTACTTGATATGAAGTTATGAACACCAAAAATCCTCAAAATCACCAACCATATCATTAAGTTAAGTATGTGATAACATCAAAGAGTTTGATTATTTTAGTATTGATTTCCCCCAACTATGCTCATTGTTATTGCATTCTCATTAGAAAACATACCCTTATTACTTTATATTTCATTTCAGGGTATAAATGAGCATTGGAACGAAGAAATGTGGATTTGGAAAGAAGACTCACGAAGTTACACTTGAACTTTCTGGACAGAAGAAAGTTATGGCGTAAGTCCAATGTTCAACTTACGTTGTAACTCAAGAAATCACATAAAGAATAAAGTCAACGCAACACAAGCTATGTCATAACTCCATCAACTAGGTTACGCCGTAGAAATTCTAAGACTTAGCCAAATTCAATGATCATGAAGGTTGCGTCGTAACCATGCCAAATGGGTTGTGGCATGGAAATGTACTAAAAATGTTTACGAGATTTTTGCGGCGTAACCCCACAATTAAGGTTACACTGTAAATATTATAAAGACTTGAGGGTGCCCAGTTATAAGGAACCTATAGTGCAACCGTGTACTTAAGGTTACACCGTAAGTTAGTTGAGCCTATAAATACAAGCCCTAATTCTGCATTTTACATCATTCTCTCTACACAACAGCACAAGGGATGAATGAGGGCTCATTCAAGAACGAAATTCTGTAGTTCTAGAAGACTTTCCAAGGGAGAATTCATTCCATACCATTCATAGTTTTAGAATCACATCAAGTATTTGTATCAAATATAATGTTTACTATTTATTTAAATATGAACATTGTACTTCCTGCACTTATTAATATGAGAGGCTAAACACTTTATGTGTTAGCCTAGTTATGAATTTATCTATGCCTTGATTTATGTTCCTCTTTTATTTATTTCTTTATGTAGATATCTTTCTAGCCTATTGTTGAATCCCCGTATTTTGGTAGTATTGAAGCTAGGGTTGAACCTCATCTGCTAGTTAGCACATGGCCATTAGAACACTAGCTTATTAGGTTGCTTGAGGTGTGACCATCACCCTTGTGTAAAATTTGACCATAGGATTACCTATACTAGAAGAAATACTTAAAAAAAATGCGAGAAAAACCTTATGTGGATTAAACGAGGGTTTAGTGTTAATATCACTAGATAGGTCTAGAAGATAGTTGGTACTTAATGACTATGAACTAGATACTTGACCACCCGTGACTATCGGGGTTGGGATCTAGGGATTATAGATTTGGGCACAATGACCACTTGTGACTAATGACTTAGAACCACTACATAATGCGAGAATAGACATTACATAGGAACTAGATCGTTGCATGATAAAGTAGTAACTAGGCTAGCACATTTCTCTCCTATAAATTTAAAACATTATCTAGAAAAATAAGCATCAATATGTGAATATCACACTTCTTGCTGTTAGTCGAATTATTTGTAGTATGGGCCTAAGCCTACCTCTAGACTCTTCTTTGTAATATTTATAATGTACCGAACTTTCAATAATAATGCATTCAGTGAGTTCCCTCAACATGGTATCACAGTCTCCCAAAAACCCTAATTCCCTTTTTCCTTTTTCTGTCATTTCACCTTTTACCAGTCGACACAAGTCGATCGTTGGTAGTTTGTTAACATTCGACACCAATGTGGTTCCTTTTCTTTCTTTGTTTACCAATTGACACAAAATCTTGTCGATCGTTTGTTGTTATTTACAAGCCGACACAAGGAAATTAAAGATTTTCATTCCGTTCATTTCGTCCCTATTGGTGAATTATATGAACTAAATGTATTCTGATTAGATAGAGAAATTAATGACCGTTGATATTAAATTGATTTGGCTGAATATATTCATATGAGGTATTTTGTATACTACCATATTAGATTGAATTTCCCCACTGTTTGGAGTAGGTTTAACAGTAATACGGAAGTATTCATTTGAGAATTTAGTTTGCTTTGGTTTGTATTTTTCTATCTTGGTTCGCTTCTTGAAGTTGTTGATAGGGTTTGGTTTTTGGATTTTGGTTATAAAGATTGTTATTTTCTGTAAACACAAATATGATACGATTGGCATCTGGACACCAGACCACACCAGCCCATTAGTATGTATTTTCGACCCATATTCCTTCATCTTCGGCGGGTATTTTAGCCGAGGCTCCATCTATGCTCCCGATACAAGAAACATTGCTCCCAAGTGCCTTTAATGCCAT
This sequence comes from Artemisia argyi, assembly GCA_030686995.1. Lineage (NCBI taxonomy): Eukaryota > Viridiplantae > Streptophyta > Magnoliopsida > Asterales > Asteraceae > Artemisia > Artemisia argyi. The sequence goes on along the minus strand of CM060709.1, from coordinate 76,643,430 downwards.
GACATTACATGATCTGGCTTGGAATATGGATACAGGTGTGAGTTCTCACCTTAATGATTCGGTTACTAGTCTTAGTAATGTTTCAAATATGTGTATATATCCATCTGCCTCGTTTGGTGACAGTTATACTCTACCCGCCACCAATTCTGGACATAGTATTTTGCTAACATCTCATACAACCCTTCACCTTAACAATGTTCTTATCATCCCTAACATTGTCAAGAATTTAATTTATGTCTGTCAGTTTGTTCATGATATAAATAGTACTGTTGAATTTGACGCTTTTGGTTTTCTATTAAAGATTTCATGACTCGTCGGGTCCTTCTCCGATGTGAGAGCACATGGGATCTTTACCTGGTCACGAAACCCTCTCCCTTCCTCATGCCTTTCTTACCAGTCAGCATACGTAGCACCAGTAACTTGGACATTCTGGAAGTGAAGTGTTACGTCGTCTTATTTCTCGTAATTTTATTTCGTGTAATGAAGAGAAACCTCATGATCATTGTCATGCTTGCCCGCTTGGCAAGCACGTGAGGCTTCCATATGTTAGTTCTAATACTTTGGTTAAATCTTATTTTGACATTGTTCACTCGGATGTATGGACTTCCCCCATTCCAAGTATTTCGGGTTTTAAATACTATGCTCTATTCTTGGATCATTATTTGCAATTTTTTTGGGCTTATCTTTTGATTAATAAGTAGGATGTCTTGTCTAAATTTGTGTTGTTTCGTAACTTTGTTCATACTCAATTTAACCGTGAAATTAAATCTCTAAGTGTGATCATGGTTGTGAATTTGACAACCACACATTACATAAATTATTTGCCTCTAACGTTCAGTTTAGGTTCTCTTGTCTAAAAACCTCACAACAAAATGGTAAATCAGAACGAATGATACGCACTATCAAAAATCACATTCGGACCTTACTTTTTCAAGCTCACCGTCCCCCTACTTTTTGGGTTGAAGCACTCAATATGGCCCTCCACTTATTAAATATTTTACCTTAGAGTGCTATTAACAATGAAATACCTCATACCCGTTTATTAGCACAAACCCGGATTATAGCCTTTTACGTACCTTTGGGTGTTTATGTTACCCTCATTTACATAATAGTCACAAGCTTGAACCTCGTACTACACCATCCATTTTTTGGGCCATGCCACCAATCATCGTGGGTATTGTTGTCTCAATTTAAATGCCAATAAAATTATTATTTCACGACATGTTATCTTTGACGGGATGGTTTTTTTCGTTTGGTTCTATGGCACCCACCTCGCCTCCCTCGTATACTTTTTTGGACGAGCTACCTTATCTTAATTCTCATATCATTTGATCGTCCCCTACTACACCTAATACCAATCCCGCTAATCATGAAAACACAAATAATAGTCCTCCTCACAATAATCATGCGAACATAAACACACATAATATACCCACGTTGCCTGTTCCACAAACCCACCGGTCCAATAGTCAATTTCTTAGTTCGGCCCAACAAACCACCATCCAGTCCACTCTACTTAAAAACCCACAACCACAACCCACTCCAAACCCAATCTCGGTTTACGTTCATCCCATGGCCACACATTTTCGTGTCAAGTCTAATTGTGCTCCTGACCATCTTACCCTTCATGTGTCTTCCATTTCACTTTTACCTAAATCATATAATGATGCATAATGATCCAAATTGGCAAAATACTATGTATGATGAATATAATGCACTTATTAAAAATAAAACTTAGACACTTGTGCCCCGACCCACGAATGCAAACATTGTTTGTTGTATGTGGTTGTTTCAGCATAAGTATTTGATAGATGGTACCCTTAGTCATTACAAGGCACGTCTTGTGGCAAATGGCAGCACATAGTTATCAGGTATCGATGTTCATGAGACCTTTAGTCCGGTTGTCATACTAGCTACTATTCAAACTATACTTAGTTTGGCTGCTTCTAGACATTGGCCAGTCTATTAGCTCGATGTCAAGAATGTCTTCTTACATGGTGACTTATTTGAGACGGTTTATATGCATTAGCCTCCAGGTTTTTGAGATTCTGCACATCCTAACTATGGTTGTTTATTATAGAGATCTATTTATGATCTTAAGTAGGTCCCTCTGGCTTGGTTTCAGCGATTTGTAGCATACCTTACACATATTAGTTTTACTCATAACCGTTGTGACTCATCTTTATTTATTTACAGACATGGGACTGACACTACTTATTTACTATTATATGTTGATACAGTAGATTATTAGTTCTTTGCATCAAGAGTTCTCTATGACGAATCTTGGTTCGCTTAATTACTTTCTTGGTATTTCCGTTGTACGTGATTCCTCGGGCATGTTTTTATCTCAACGTAAGTATGCTGCTGAGATTCTTGAGAGGGCTCATATGGTTCATTGCAATCCCAGTCAGACTTCAGTTGATACTAATGTGGAGCTTGCGAACCTTCACACGAATTTTTACAATCCTCCTAGGCAGTGTACCTAATCGATGTAGTGTAGTATAGGTAAGTCTCGGGGCATTGATCCTTCTCTAAGGGGAAAAATGTCGTTAGGTCAAAATGTATGTCGAGATAGGTCTAGAGGTGAGGGATGACTCTTTTTGTATTTTTATATTTTATGAAAAGTAAGTAAAAATCTCGGGTTTGAAGAATGGGCGGAATTAGTTACTAGCTTATTAACTTAAAACTAAAATTAAACTAATATGCAGGAAAAGTAAATTGGTGGTAACTCGTATGATAGGGAAAAGTGTTTTCACTTAGATATCTGATATCCTTACTCCCTAGTGATCTCCTACTGATTTGTCAAATTGTCACATCCTTGAAGCGTTGTATTCCTTAATATTGGTCGTGGAGAGGTGCCGAAGTCCCCAACTCTATGAACATTAGTCTCCCCTAAAACCCTTAAAGTCTATTAAGTTTTCTAGGATCTACAAGCAGCAATTCACGTAATAAATACAACAAGAAAAACCAATAGTGCACTCTATGGTTGCGTTTTATAAGACGTTCAAGCTAATACATATAAGAACTTAGCCAGTTTTCTTATCCTAACGTGAGACAATCAATTAAACAAGAGACGACAAATCAATATTCAATAACTAGGTTTCATTAGATCTAAGCAAACACTAATTAACTTAAGCTAGCATGTTAAAGTAAATAAAAGATAAACAAATAATCAAACAACACATAGACATATTGAATGATTAAAAGGATAACTTATCTTCAATGAAACAAGTGTTTGGAGGGTTGTAAAACCCTTACAATAGCTGAGAAAATTGTTCTTAAAACCCTACTCCAAGACGTTACACGAATTATGAAAAACATGCGAAAGTATATATAAGTTTACACTTGTGACGGCGTCACCTTGTGGGTTGTGGCACCTTCAGCTTGCCGTCATTTCGGTTTCATCTTGTGCAAGTCGCCGTTGTGACGGCGTCACTTAGGATGTCTGACGTCGTCATGAATATCTTGACGACGTCCCTTGATAAATCATTTGGGCCGTCCCTTGTTAAACTTTGTACGTGACTTTGGTCTTCAAATACACCTGACGCCGTCAGGTTATAGAATCTTCAATTCTTCTGGGGCATCGCTTGTTAATTTTCCACCAAAATTCCATCTTCAGTAACAAGTAACGGTGTCATTTAGTAAAGTGTGACGCCGTCAGGACTCCTTTCCTGACAGATTTGAGACTTGATTGTTTTCTTCTCTTTTCTTGTTGTTTTAAGCCCAAATCATGTCGTTTTCCAGATTTTCCATCCCAAGTACATAAAATGTAAAAAGAAATGATTTAGGGCAATATTTGATTATATAAATACGATTTTGGTCTTAAATGACCCCTTAAAAAGGTACCAAATAATTCCTTATCAGATACAGAGTCCAAATTGGCACTGATGATGATTTGGTATCTTATCTGATGTTATATCGTAGTCTTGCAGGTGCTCTACAGTATCTTACATTTACTCGCTCGGATATTTCTTATGCAGTGCAATAGGTTTTGCTTCATATGCATGATCAACGGGAGCCTCATTTTTTGGCTCTTAAGCATTCGTGGCAATTAAGATCATGTGTTATGATTATATTCATCTTCTAATACATCTTTAGTTGCTTACTCGAATGCGGATTGGGCAGGTTGCCCTACTTCTAGACGATTGAATTTGGGTTATTGTATGTTTCTTGGCAACAACTTACACTATTTGTCTTCTAAGCGTCAACAGATGCTCTTTCGGTTTAGTGTTGAGGCTGAGTATCGTGGTATTGCCAATGCTATTGCTGAGTCTTGTTGGTTGCAAAATTTATTATATGAGTTGCATACTACTTTATCTTCTGCCACACTTGTTTACTGTGATAATGTCAGTGCTGTATATTTGTCATCTAATCCGGTTCAACATCAACGTACGAAGCATATAGAGATAGATATTTATTTTGTTCGTAATTTGGTTGCTCTTGGTCAGGTTCGGGTTCTTCACGTTCCATCCCGTTATCAATATGCTGACATTTTCACCAAGGGTTTGCCTACTACTTTGTTTGAAGAGTTTTATACCAGCTTGAGTGTCTGGTGTCCTCCCTCTCAAACTTCGGGGGAGTGTTAGTCGAGTTATTTGTAGTATGGGCCTAAGCCTGCTTCTAGACTCTTCTTTGAAATATTTATAATGTACCGAACTTTCAATAATAATTCATTCAGTGATTTCCCTTAACACTTGTGTGTGTTAAATAGGACTGTAACATGTTTATGGGCATGTGTTATTGGCATTAAAATCCCAGCCAAAATGTGTATTGTGTTTTCAGCCCAATCCATGAGGGTTATGTGGGCCTTTGATCCAGCATGTGAGTTGTATGTGTTGTGTAATATTGTGTTTTAACTTTGAACTTTCAATATTCCAGAGTCCATATGTGATCTGTCCAAACAAGTACTTGTATGTGTTATACACTTGTACCGTTGTTGATCAAAACAACATGCCTTTATGTGTTAGCTATAGCAAAGTAGCAATCTGTTTGATACTTGTGTGTTCATGGGACTAATTCTTGAAATGTTTTGACAATTTGTAATATTTATGTTAGTACATTTTTACAAAATCTTCCTATAGCAATGTAAAGTTAAGTATGACAAAACAAAAAAAATGTACAGAATTTAGTGTTATATCTTTGTGATAATGATTCTTGTTGGCATTAGATATGTTTAAAGTAGTTTCAAATCAAGTCTAGAGAGATACTATGTCATTTTAACTCATTTACTCTATTATTATTGTTATAAAAATCCTTGAAGTAAGTTTTAACTTTTAAGTTATACATATGCTAGGGGGTGAACAACTGGACACCCTTTTGGTAAATGAATTATGGCTATATAATACACTAGAGTCACTTTATTTTGCATACTCTAATTTTGATGCTTATCAAGGGAACAAATCTCCACCACCCATCTATTTTGATCTAATGGTGGGATTAACCTAAGATTAAATATGGAAACCTAAGTTTATTTTTTTCTTTTTCCTTTTTCTTTGTCTTTATTATTATTATTATTATTATTATTATTATTATTATTATTATTATTATTATTATTATTATTATTATTATTATTATTATTATTATTATTGTCTTTTTTTCTAATTATTATTTTTTCTTTTTTTATAATTCATTTTTTATTTTTTATTTTTTATTTTTTAATATTTCACTATTTTTAGTTCACGTTTTTTTTCATACGTTTTAGTCCGTTTTTGTCTGTTTTCGCCCATTTTCTTTCTTTTTCGTCTGTTTTTGCCCATTCACGTCCGTTTTCATCCGCTTTCTTACGTTTTTGTTTGTCTTCATAAGTTTTCGTCAGTTTTAATACGTTTTCATCCGTTTCTTTCGTTTTCGTCTATTTTTCATACGTTTTAGGACGTGTTTTTACGTTTTTGTCCGTTTTCATAAATATTCGTCCGTTTTCTTGCGTTTTCATCGGTTTTCTTACGTTTTTATAAGTTTTCGTCCATTTTCACCCGTTTTCTTTCGTTCTTGTTCATTTTTTATACGTTTTCGTCATTTTTCATTCGTGTTTTGACGCTTTCATATGTTTTCATCTGTGTTCATACATATTCGTCCGTTTTCATTCGTTTTCGTTCGTTTTTAAATGTTTTTGGCCATTTTCAAATGTTTTCATATGTTTTTGAATATTACAAGTGATATTCTGTAATATTCTGAATATTACAAGTGATATTCTGTGATTTTCTGAATATCACAAGTGATATTCTGTGATGTTTAGAATATCATAAGTGATATTCTGAGTACCAAAAATGATATTCTGAATATCATAAGTGATATTCTCAATATCACAAGTGATTTTTTAAATATCACAAGTGATTTTCAACTAATATTTTGTAACATAAAAATCACAAGTGATATTCAAAAAATCACAAATGATAGATATTCAGAAAATCACAAGTGATATACAGAATATCACCAGTGATATTCAGAAAATCACAAGTGATATTCTGAATATCAATTTTGATATTCAAAAATGTATGAAAATGGACGAATACATATGAAAACAGACGGAAACATAAGAAAATCACAAGTGTTATTCAGAAAATTACAAGTGATATTCAGAAAATCACAAGTGATGTTCTGAATATCACTTGTAGTATTCAAAAACGTAAGAAAACGGATGAATAAGTATAAAAACAGACAAAAACGTATCAAAGCGTAAAAACGCGTACGAAAATGGACAAAAACATATGAAAAATTGACGAAAACAAAAGAAAACGGATGAAAATGAACGAAAATGGACGAAAACGTATGAAAATGGATGAAAACGGGCTAAAACGGACGAATATGTATAAAAACAGACAAAAACGTATCAAAAGCGTAAAAACACGTATGAAAATGGATAAAAACATATGAAAAATTGACGAACACAAAAGAAAACGGATGAAAACAAACGAAAACGTAAGACGGACGAAAACGTATGAAAATGGACGAAAATGAGCGAAAACGGATGAAAACATAAGAAAATAGACGAAAATGTATGAAACCGTAAAAACACATCTAAAAATGGACGAGAACGTATGAAAATTGGACGAAAACGAAAGAAAACGGATGAAAACTTATTAAAACGAACGAAACGGATGAAAACGAATGAAAACATAAGAAAACAGACGAAAACGTATGAAAACGGACAAAGACAGGCAAAAACGCATGAAAACGGACGAAAACGTATAAAAACAGACGAAAACGTATTGAAACAGACGAAAACGTATATAAACTTTTGAAAACGGACGAAAACGTTTGAAAAATGATGAAAACATATAAAAACAGACGGAAACGTAAAAAATGAATGAAAATATATGTAAATAGACGAAAACGTATGAAAGAAAAAAAAACAAAAAAACAAAAGAAAGAACGTGAGTTATCAAAAAAGACAACAACAGAAAGAATATAAATAAATAAATAAAACTTAGGTTTTCATATTTAGTTTTAGGTTAACAAGGAGATTTGTTCATTAATAAACATAAAAGTAAACATTTAAACTTTTAACACCATGTTAAAAGTACATAAAACTGATTTGTTGAATTTGACACGTATTTAACCATTTATAAATATATAAATCAACTTGTAAAGAGTAAAAACAATTCAAACTTGATCAAATATTTTTCTCTTTTGCCTTTAAAAAACTTTGAAAAAGAAACTGAAAGTGTTTTTTTTTTTTTTTTTTTTTTTTTTTTTTTTTTTTTTTTTTTTTTTTTTTTTAATTTATTTTCGGGAGCATATCTTTTCCTCACACAACGTCTGGTCACCCACATTTTAAAAACAGATAAACCCCTGACACGTGTCACAAACCCATTGCACAACACATTTCCACTTCATCATCCAGATAATATTCAAAAAACACAACATCATCAAAAACACACCCACAAAACACATTCAGTGTCATACCCTTACCTTAACCTCAAATGGCAGATTTCACACACTGAATGGAATCAAACACACCTTAAAACACACACATACACAAAGCTACCCTTTCCAAAAATGGCAACATCTCTTACGAACTCATTTTTACTAACCACAACACCTCATGCAACTCTACCATCACTCAAAAACAAGAAGCTAGTTGTTTGTGCTAAGAAAACCGATGTTTCGTCGAGTAACGAGGGTGAAAATGAAAGTTCGGGTCGGTTTAATTTTAACTTTGATTTTTCTAAGGTGAATGAAATGAGAGCATTGATTCCAGTAAGTAATCCGTCATCAGGGGGTACGGTGTTTGGGAAACGTAAGGATCCGAATACGGTTTTTGTTGCTGGAGCAACTGGACAAGCTGGAATTCGGATTGCGCAGACTTTGTTAAGGGAAGGTTTTAGTGTAAGGGCGGGTGTACCGGAGCTTGGTGCTGCTCAGGATTTGGCGCGATTGGCTGTTAATTATAAGGTATAACATTTAACAATTTTTAGCTGTATAGCAAATCCATTATTTAAGAGGTAAATGTCAATTTTATTCTTTTGAAATGCACACGTTATTAGAAATTTGCAAAGAACGCAGTACTGTCATAGAATGTAACTGATGGTAGAATGAGAAACTTGATAAACTATCCTGGAATTGTGACAAACTAAAATGTAAAGGTGGACATTTTTTGGGACGGACACATTAATAATTATTATGTTTTCAAGATAGTTTTATAAGATAACAAAAAAGGATACTCGGATTCTGTAAAAAGATGGTTATGCACTATAAAGATTCAACAGATACTATAAGAATTTTATTGAAATTTGAAAACCAACGATATAACTTGTAAGCATATTGTTATATCACTTATTGTCATAGATTACTGAATTTGATTTTTCATTTCCTTCGACTTCAATTGTGATGAGATTTACTGTTGGTTGCTGTTACAGGATATTAATGAAATTAATCTACCTTAATGAAACCTCTTTCATACTAGCTGAACTATGTGTACGGTTTCTAGGAATCTAAAGGAGATTGTCATGGAGTAAGTGACAATTTCGACCGGTTTACCTATAAAGGGTCGATTTGGGTTGACATTTATCTCTAATAGGTCAAATGGGTTAAGAATTGAAAAGGACACAGGTCAAATGGGTGGAGCAGACCAAACAAATTTTTAGTCATTCAATGTGTATTCAGATGCCTAAAAACCTCCAAAACTGCTTTTTGATAAAAGTTGGATTGCTTTTGTAATGATATAGCTTTTGTAGTCATGTAAATGGTATTTGTTATTTTGTTTAGGCGTTCAGCCCAACCTGACCCAACCAGTTTCTGCCCACAAGTAAATAGTACTCATTTTGACTCAAACCCAATACATGTGTTTGCCACCTCGCATTTTGGTACCATATCCTAAAACTAACCCCATAGATGCTCTTATAAACTTTGTAGGTTATCTCAACAGAAGAATCCAAACGCCTTAATGCAGTTGAATCCACCTTCCAAGACCCTGAAGCCATAGCAAAGGCAATCGGAAATGCCACAAAAGCAGTAATCACCATTGGTCCAGGTGAAAACGGTCCAACTGAAGAGGTCACCACATTTGAAGGCCTGCAGTTCATTCAAGGTGCTCAATTAGCTGGTGTCAGCCACGTCACGATAATCTACGACACTGCACCACCTTCTTTCACATCAACCAACAATGTACTTGATGGGATCTCGACATTCTTCAACAACTTATTTTCAAAATCACAACCGTTGCCTTTTAAAGACTTTATTGATGGTTTAATAGCAACAGATTTGAAGTATACATTGATCAAGACCAAATTGACAGATGACTTTGCTTCTGAGGGTTCATACAACTTTCTTATGACTGCTGAAGGGATCACCGTGGAAAACGACTACAAAGTAATGTAATGTATGCCATGGTTAATTCTTCGATTTAAGTAGTTTTAGATCTTTAAAAACATTCGTTCAGAAAACTTTAAAAAGAGTTAGAATCACTTTCATTTTATGCATGGCTTGTTTGTACCTGACCAAATTTTGATTCTGATAACTGCAGGTAGCAAAGTCGCAGATCGCATCGTTGGTGGCAGATGTTTTCGCCAACACAGAAGTCGCAGAAAATAAGGTATAGACTACCACTATAAGTTCATTACAGCAGAAAAGCTATTTCAAATCTTACCATTCCCCCAAACCAGTGACCCAATGGTTCGACTATTCTACCTAATTTGATAGGCTTACATTTCAGCAAATGTCTCTTAGTTCTTACAAAATAATCATTTTTGGTTATTTTAAACAATAATATTACATCCAAATTTTTTTTTGCTGTAATAAGATCTAATCTCGACTATTTTATATCACGTTATAACTTTTAGAACACACCATATTCTTTATACGAAAGTATTGATTTATTTTCCTTGTTAGGTTGTGGAGCTTGCTACAAGTCCTGATGCAGCTGTGAAGCCAGTGAGTGAACTGTTCAGGTAATGTGTGAAAGTGTAAATGCAGAATACTTTTATATCGTTGTTATTTTCTTTTCTCTTATTTCTGTTTGAACTGGTCATCTCAACCCGTTTATTTATGAATAGGCTAATTCTGGTTATATTTTAACTCAAACTTGTCAAGCAAAAAATATAGTAAGGCATGAAGGCTAAGAAGTCACATGGGTCCTAGCGGGTCAAACGGGTCATAAGTCATTTTAAGTGTATTCTTTATACACACAACGTACCAAATGACATCTATTAGAAAAGCGATTATAATATGATTTGTGTGACCGAATTTTTATCACACTCACTGTTTAAACAAAATTTATAAGTTTTGGATAAAAAAACGTTTCAGGTAACCTTAAGCATGCACAAAATGACCCATTTTTGACCGGTGATACAACCAGTCCGGTTCGGCCTATTTTGTCATCTTTAGCCTAACTCAATCTGCTTTCATTTTAGTGCAATTCCTGAGGATGGTAGAAGGAAAGCTTACACAGAAGCCATTGCAAAGGCAAAGGCCGAGGAAGCTGTGAGAGCTGCAGAACAGGCAGCCAAAGTAGCTGAGAATGAGGCCAAAAAGCTGGAATCACAAGAGGCCACATCATCAACTATAGCCGAAGACGTCCAAGCGCGAGCCACAACTGCCCGGAAATCATTTACTGAACTCATGGACAGATTCAAACCCGCCACCAAGGCCACTGAGGAGACTGAACCCATAGCTGAAGATAGCCCAGCCCAAGAACCAGCATTAGCCTTGTCATGGCGACAACTAGGCTCAGGATTCGCATCAGCAGTTAAAAACAACCCCATTGAGCTACCAAAAGTGCAGATTGCAACAGTTAGAGGTCAAGCCAAAGCTCGGAACTTGCCTCCAAAGCAAGCAGTGGTCAAGAAACCAACACCTAAGCAACCCGCAGCTAAGAAGGCTCCCCCAGTGCAGCCCAAAGTGAAAGAGTCGAAAGGAGAAGTGAGGAAGATTTTCGGGGGTGTGTTTCAGCAGGAAACCATTTATGTAGATGATTAATTGGATGTTTCCTTAACATTTTATGTTCATATGTGAATTGTAGTTGAATCCTCGATGGTCGAATGCTGGTTAAACTAGCTCGAGCATCAACTTATTCACGTATATTGTTCTCCTGATCTCATATAATATTTTTTCCCGAGTTGCAATATGTATGTTTATTCGGTTTCAAGGGCATCTTATGCATTTAAGAACGTTGTTCAATGTAATTGTAACACGTGTAAAAGTTTATTGTTATATACAAAGACCAAAAGGATCTTGGACCCTGATGATGCACAACAAGAAGTGTTCATGTCACGTCTAGTTCAATCTACATGACATAAATCTGTTGATTTATTTATGTAGGATTCGACAACCTACAACCCTGATTACTAGAGCGGATAACTCCGATCGTTGAAGAAGACACACCAGCACTTTATATATATCGACAGAAAAGAAAGAACGATACACAAGTAAGTATCCCTAATCGAACCTTGATTAGTTATTGAAAGAATGCGTACATGAATCGTCCCCCCCTCACCTCCTTTTATAGAGATGAGGGGGAGGGTAAACCGACTTTGTAAGTCGGCTGTTACAAGGACACGGGTTGGGCTTGGGACACAAGCCAACCAAACCGACTCCTACTTGACTAGATAAGTTTAAGCTTAACACTCTAACCCCTAGACTTATTTATAAGCTAATAAGAAGACTAAAACATAACAATTTCCACCTTAGGCTTCATATTAGCCTATACCGACCTTCAACAACTCCAAGCAGTGTTGTAACTTCCGTCCAGGTACCACCTTCGTCAAGGTATCCGCAGCATTGTGTTCAGTACCCACCTTCAGAACTTCAACCGTCTTTGCTTCCAAGACCTCTCTGATAAAGTGGTAACGCACATTAATGTGCTTAGTCCTTTCATGAAAAACATGATTCCGCGATAAGTGAATCGCGCCCTGATTATCACAATTAACTGCCACAGTGTTAAGCTCCACGCCCAACTCTTCTAAGAGTCCCCTTAGCCAAATAGCTTCCTTCACAGCCTCCGTAAGGGCCATATACTCCGCCTCTGTAGTTGAAAGAGCCACCACGTGTTGTAGCGTTGCCTTCCAGCTTACAACACATCCCTGTACTAAAAACGCGTAACCTGTGATTGACCTACCTTTATCCGGATCCTTTGCGTAGTCTGAATCAACAAAACCTGTTACGTCTACATGGTTGCCACGATTTGTCCCATACACCAAACCCACGTTTGCAGTACCCTGCAAATATTTCAAAATCCACTTCACTGCTTCCCAATGCTTTTTACCTGGATTCGCCAAATATCTGCTAACAACACTTACCGCATACGCTATGTCTGGCCTCGTGCACACCATCAAGTACATTAAGCTCCCAACCGCATTTGCATATGGCACCCTACTTATCCTTTCAACATCACAATCCTTAACCGGACAATCCTTCAACGACAGCTTGAAGTGCCCACCCAATGACATCTTAACCGATTTCCCATTGTCTATTCTATAATTATTTAAAATCTTAGAAACGTACCCGGATTGTGACACCCTCAGAATCTTGCGACTCCGATCCCTGATGATCTCCATACCAAGAATCTTCTTTGCTTCCCCGAGCTCCTTCATGTCGAACTCCTTTTTAAGCAAAGACTTGATAGACCCAATCTCAGCCTTGCTTTTACAAGCAATCAGCATATCGTCTACATATAACAGTAGATAGATATACTCACCTGGTGCATAACTCCTGTAATATACGCAGCTGTCGTAACTGCTACGCTTGAACCCGTTGCTCAGCATGTACTCATCAAACCTCTTATACCATTGCCTAGGTGACTGCTTCAAACCATAAAGGGATTTCTTTAACAAACATACCTTGTTACCTTGTTCATAACCCGGTGGCTGCCTCATGTAGATCACTTCTTCAAGATTCCCATGTAAAAATGCCGTCTTTACATCAAGCTGCTCTAGCTCATAATCTCTACACGCAGTCAATGCAAGTATAACCCGAATAGATGTGTGTCGAACTACCGGCGAAAATACTTCATTATAGTCAATACCTGCCCTTTGAGTGAATCCAAGAGCCACCAACCTCGCCTTGTGCCTAGGCTTTTGAACACCTTCAATCCCTTCCTTTATTTTGAACAGCCATTTGCAGCTCACCAGCTTTTGCCCAGCTGGATGATCCACTAACTCATAGGTCTCATTCTTCTCCAGAGAATCCACCTCTTCATCCATAGCAGCTTTCCACTTAGATCTATCTTTACAAGTAACTGCCTCCTGGTATGTCAATGGTTCATGAGTATCTTCTTCCTCTGCTGCAGCAAACGCGTAAGCAGCCATATTACTCTCATCCCGAAACCTCAAAGGTTTCGTTCTTGTCCTTGGCTCTCTATCCCGAACCAACTGATAATCTGTGAGATCCGGTGTTTGATCATGATCCTGATCCCCTGCATCTTCATCATCGCCATCTTCCTGACCATCAATCAGATCTTCCTCAAGCGAATGATTATTTAACCTCTGCAGTTCCACCTCAACCTGTAATTCCTCAACAGACTTATCAGTACATGCACCAGAATCCTTCAACGTGTCTTTATACATGACACTTTCATTGAAGACCACGTTCCTGCTAGTGACTATTTTAGGTGATTCATTATCAAGCCTATATAGCCTATACCCCTTCACACCTTCAGGATACCCCAAAAGAACGCATTTTACCACTCTCGGCTCGAGCTTACCTTGTTTAACGTGTGAATATGCGACACAGCCGAAAATCCTCAACATCCCATAATCACTTGGATGTCCCGACCACATCTCCATAGGTGTCTTTTTCTCAATCGCTGTCGATGGTGACCTATTTATAAGATATGCGGCCGTACATGTCGCTTCCGCCCAGAAGGTCTTGGGCAATCCAGACTGAATTAATAAACAGCGTACCTTATCCATGAGAGTTCTATTCATCCGTTCTGCTAATCCATTCTGCTGCGGCGTCCCGGCAACTGTCAAATGTCTAACAATCCCACTCTCAGTACATAGCTGCTCAAACTCCCAGTTACAGAACTCAAGACCATTATCTGTCCTCAGCTTCTTAACCCGCCTCCCAGTCTGATTCTCTACTAACTGCTTCCACTCTTTGAACTTTCCAAATGCTTCGTGTTTGAACCTGAGAATATAAACCCATACCCTCCTGGAATAATTATCAACAATAGATAAGAAGTACCTCTTACCTCCCAATGATTCCACCTGAGACGGACCCCATAAGTCTGAATGAACATAGTCTATCACTCCCTGAGTAGTGTGCCTTCCTACACCGAAACTGACTCGATGTGACTTTCCCAGAACACAATTCTCACAAAAATCGAGCTTACCTAGACTTTTCTTGCCAAACAACTCCTGCTTTTCCAGCACCTGTAGTCCAGCCTCACTGATATGTCCCAGTCTTTTGTGCCAAACCTGCACAAGACTGTCTTTTTCTTCAACACTAGCATTAAGCTCACCCGCCACTGCATGACCATCCAAAGAGTATACGCAATTATCCCTTCGAGTTCCAGATAAAACAACCCTAGAACCATTAATCACCTTGATTTTGCCCGACTGCATTTTTACGGTATATCCCTCTTTTTCAAGAGTTCCCAGCGATATCAAGTTTCTTTTCAATTCTGGAATATACCTGACATTGTTTAATACAAAACTTGACCCATCTTTCAGTTGTAACCTGACCTTGCCAATACCTCTGATCTTGCACTCCCTGTTGTCACCCAACAGTACCTTGCCCCCATCGCATTCCAGAAAATCAAAAAATATATCTAACCTGGGTGTCATGTGGTATGAACCTCCTGAATCCATGATCCAATCTAGTAGAGCCTCTGCACTCATAACCATCATCACCTCAGAACCGTCATAAATCGAACCACTGGAGCTTGACTGATCTTCTTTCTTGACAAAACCATTTGACTTCTTGCGATTATTCTTTGGACAGTTTCTCTTCAAGTGCTCCTCAGATTGGCAAATAAAGCACTTGAGTCTTCCACCTCGAGACTTCGATCTTGACTTTCCCCTAGACTGATGCGAATTCCTGCGATCAGTTCTTCCCCTCACATATAACCCTTCACCATCATCCCCCTTCGCCTTAGATCTTTCTTTAATTTCCTTTGAATTCAGTGTGGCCATCACAAACTCCAAAGTCAAAGCTTCCCGTCCATAAAGCAAGGTATTCACAAAGTGTTCGTATGATGCTGGTAAAGAAGTGAGTAATAATAAAGCAAGATCTTCATCCTCGAATTTTACCTCAATATTTGCTAAATCAAGAACGATTTTGTTGAACTCATCTATATGCTCGGAAATCGTACGTCCAGCCTGCATGTAGAATGTGTACAACTTCTTCTTCAGGTACAACTTGTTGGCCAAGGACTTTGTCATGTACAAAGTCTCGAGCTTGGTCCAAACCCCCGCTGCAGTCGTCTCCCCGGTAACTTCTCTCAGAACCTTGTTACCTAAACACAAAATCATGGCACTATGAGCTTTCTTGTTTAGCTCAGCTTTCGCTGTAGCATCCATATCCGCTGGTAAAACCTCCAGAGCTGCTTCACATCCATGTTGGATTAATAAAGCACGCATCTTGACTCTCCATAACCCGAAATCACCAGTTCCATCGAATTTTTCGATTTCAAACTTGGCTCCCGTCATTCTTTAATCCCTTTATTAATTTGCTAAACCTTGTGAAAAACCTCACAATCACAAACCAACAAAGACCCTTGTGCACCAATACTTCAAATTAATAACCCTTTCTTTTTTCAAGGATAAAGCAAATAATAATTGATTTAGACTTATCCCCACCAAAACTTTAAAAAGAAAAGAAAAGATTGAAAGAATATGATTGTTGACTTTTATAAAAGCTAACAACCTTATCTTATCTGTTCTCCTTCTTCTTCCTCTATTATACTACGACAGAAGAAAAACCAAACAGACACCAATAACCGTCGATCTCCGATTAACCCGAAAACCAACAAACCCTTAGATCTTCTACACCTTGTCACAAACCCGGACAATCGAAGACCCAAGAACCCTTATCTGTCGAGACCCTGCTGCAACCTTTGTTGTCGATAACCTGGTAGCCCAAACAGGATAAAACCTCCTGCTCCTTCCAGAAAAACGAACACCAAAGAACCCTTCAATCGGTCGACCAAGTAACCAGAAACCCTCGCGAACCTGGCTCTAATACCACTTGTAGGATTCGACAACCTACAACCCTGATTACTAGAGCGGATAACTCCGATCGTTGAAGAAGACACACCAGCAGTTTATATATATCGACAGAAAAGAAAGAACGATACACAAGTAAGTATCCCTAATCGAACCTTGATTAGTTATTGAAAGAATGCGTACATGAATCGTCCCCCCTCACCTCCTTTTATAGAGATGAGGGGGAGGGTAAACCGACTTTGTAAGTCGGCTGTTACAAGGACACGGGTTGGGGTTGGGCTTGGGACACAAGCCAACCAAACCGACTCCTACTTGACTAGATAAGTTTAAGCTTAACACTCTAACCCCTAGACTTATTTATAAGCTAATAAGAAGACTAAAACATAACAATTTAGCACAATATGCCATATTAGGTATATCTTTAGGCATGAAATTAGTCATGCCGAAGCAATAATTAGGATATAAAGGACTTGGACCCATAGGCTTAAGTACCAACGGTTTCCAGACCTTAAAGGACCAGGTTTTTGTGTCCTGTGAGTCGTGACCGAACATAAAACGAGTCTTGTGCTTCGGTTATTTGTGTATCTTTGTACCAAACAGAACAAGAATTCACAAGTCTTCAAGTGAAAATTTGGATCGACTAAAGTAACTTTTTTCATCATTTATTTATTTATTTATTTTTTTGCCAATTCAAATATCCTTTTTTGCTTTACTAATGTAATAATTACCTATCGGGAAGCAAAACAATTACTTAATTTCAATGTAAAATGGCAAATAGAGTCATCATTGGTATAAAAGACATGTTTTATGCTAGCTTTTCCCACCCTTTGAACCTTTAAATTGTTTACTAATCAGTTTTTCATTAATTTTCACAAAATAATGCAAATCACATTTTTCATAAACAATATGGCAGATTTAGAAGTACATCCTGGCACCTTTTAACGTGACTTTGTAGCACATCAACTCGTCTTCCTCGTTTATTTCTATTAAACCATTTAAGTTGGATGCTGATAAGCATGAGCATGCCACCACACAAAATCACCCGTTAAAGCATTAATAACACCATAAAGATACTTCAGTTTCGTTAATCGGTTAAATATGATCTCTTTTACCTAACAACCATATTATTTACACCTGAAAAGCATGACTGGATGTTTCTTGTGGATGACTCTTAACATCTTACAGTCAGTATATTCATGTTTGAATCACTGTGAACTAGAAATAACATAAGTGTTAATAACATGATACAAAAAAAAAAAGGCAACATAAAGTATTTTATTTCATGTTCATACCATGTTCTGTGATCTCGCTAGTTAGCGCCTGAAAAAAAATGTGTCAGACAAACTTTAAGCATTTTTATCTCATGTCTTTAACATATTTTGAAAGAAAGAAAACCGAAAGGTGCCCTCAACCAGAATAAGTATGCATGGCATGATAAAAGTTTCCAAGAAAAATTGTTAAAAGAACAAGCATTGCAAATATCACATGAACATGGACAATCAACAACTCTAAGTTGCAAATAAAAAGATTCAAGAAACTTATTCACGTTAACTGCCTCAAGATACAATTCACTTGTTCAATTCATCCCTTCAATCAAATATGTGTTCTAAAATCCACCATAAATCAAAAACAAGAAGACTATGCAAATCCATGATCATATTATCATTCTTCCTCACAATAATTTTGATCTTGATCTTCTCCACCAATAATCGTTGTTCAAAAACTACCCAAATCTTATTACCAAATTTCAATATTAATTATTTCAAGAATACCATTGAAACTACTTCTATGGACATCTCCCATATCGTATTTGGCATCTCAAGTGTTGTAAAAAAATGGAAAACTAAAAAGCACTACATTGAATCATGGTGGAGCCAAAATGTAACTCGTGGCTTTCTCTTTCTAGATGAAGCACCTATCCAATACCTCCCTTGGCCTCCTACTTCTCCGCCTGTACGTGTCTCATCTATCACGACCACGAACAAAACAGCTGTCCCTTACACCATTAGAATTGCGCAAGTCATTGAAGAGACATTCAAGGCGGTGAATGAGGGCGTGAGATGGTATGTGATGGCTGATGATGACACCGTGTTCTTTTTGGAGAATTTGGTGGAAGTGTTGAATAAATATGATCATAATGATTATTATTATATTGGTATGAATTCAGAAAGTATCATATCTAATAGTTTGTTTTCATTTGGAATGGGTTTTGGTGGTGCTGGATTTGCTTTGAGTTACCCTCTTGCTGAGCTTTTGGCCAAGAATTTAGATGTGTGTTTAAAGAGGTACAAACATCTTCACGGGAGTGATCATATATTGCAATCTTGTGTGGCTGATCTGGGAGTTTCACTTACTCAAGAAAAAGGTTTTCATCAGGTAAATCTCATTATATACATGCTTTAAACCGTGACACGTAACTCATCACTATTATTATGACAGTACAATTTTGTTTTGCAATCACAACTGCTCACAAAAAAATTCATCGACTCTTACTTTTCTTGCAGATTGATCTACACGGGGATATATTAGGCCTTTTATCAGCACATCCACAGACTCATGTGGTCTCCCTCCACCACCTTGATGAAGTAAAGCCGCTCTTCCCTGGTATGGACCGTCCACAATCACTTAAACATATAATGAAAGCAGCGAAAACCGACCATTCAAGACTTTTCCAACAAGCCATTTGCTACAACCACCCTAAAAACTGGAGCTTCTCTTTGTCTTGGGGCTACTCTTTACAACTTTACGAGAAAACCATCCCTCCAAGCGTTTTGCAGGTATATCGGACACTGACTAATTAACTTAAGCATTTTTCTTGAGGACCAGAACTTGAATTCTTTTATAAAGGGCAATAGTTTTTCCTTTTTTTGTACAAATTTACTAACAGGATTTGTGTTCGTAGGTAATTCTTTTTGCTACTTTCGTATACTTTGTGTGCCCTTATTAACCTTTTTTTCTGGATCCGTCAATGAGTTTAGGTACCCCTTCAGACATTTGGTGAGTGGCGAAAAGGAGCTAAGCCTGCTTATATGACAAATACTAGGGGTCTTACCAAAGATCCTTGTGAAATACCTCATTACTTTTATTTCGAGTCTGTTGAGGAACCTGGTGGTGGAGGGAAGCAGGTGGTCACGAGCTATGTTCGAAGATTTCCAAGGCAGTTGCGGCCTTGTTTAATGAACGGGAATCACCCGGCAGATTATGTGGAAAAGATTTTTGTGATCTCTCCGGTTGAGAGACTCAAAATGGTGAGTCCGATTTTAGTTATCACTAAGATATTCAGCTTTGATTCAAAACTACAAGTTTACAACTGACACAACAAAATATATATATTGATTTTTTTCGTTGTTCTTGTATAAAAAGTAAAATGAAAACTTCACATTTATACACGTAAATAGATGACAATCAACACATAGCAATCGGACTTTATCCAATCTTGTAAAGTATGTTTTGGCATTATATTTAGCCTTTAATTATTACATAAAATGCACTAAAAATAGCAAGAAATGTTTTTGTTATAACTTAATCTCCATTTTTTTTCTTGCTTAGCTTTTTTTTCATTTGTTATTAGGAGGGAGCTAGAAGAGAATGTTGTGACATTGTACAATCGGACAAAGCAAATGCTACAACGATCGAGCTTAGGCCTTGCATGAAATATGAAATAGTTGGGTGATTTTTGCTATTGATATTTAACTTACATTTCGACCAAAAATATGTTCGATTTTGTCATACATGATATGACTCTGGTTGTAAGTAGGCTCTAGTTTGATTAAGGTTGTTGTTCAGGGTTGGTTCAATAGTCTTGGTTGTTCTGAGACGTTTTTGGGTTGTAATGTTCTCGATCGGTTGGTTTAATAATTTTTGACCGTTGTAAAACAAAAGAGTAGTGATTTGCACACTCCAATTATTGATTGGCACACTCCATTTTATGCTTTAAACACTTGTACATATATGACAGGATGCTCACTGTACTTGTATTTTTGAGTGTGCCAATCAATAGTTAGAGTGTGCAAATCATCACTCAAAACAAAAAGTTTGATTAAGAATATTTAAGTTTTCGCCTTTCAGAGAAAGATGTTGCAAAGCCTAAAAAGAAATTTGGTGCTGCCACATGTCCCCCTTTATTTTATTTAAAAAATCTGGATAGGGGCAAAACAGTAAAATTACTCGTTTTTTCTTTTTCCACCTCAAATTTCAAACGCACATATCTCTTAAACGACAAACTTTTAGAAAAAACCGATTTCACTATAATTTTTAAAATTTAATCCTCTTTAATTTGGTATAAATTTTGTTAAAAATTTCGAAACTTTTTTTTTTTTTTTTTTTTTTTTTTTTACATACGAAATTGGTGTTAATTTTCTTTATTTTTTGGCATTTTCGACCTTATTTTGTATCATCATAAATGCCGAATCGTGAAAAATTTAAAACATGAAAGTCGTAGCTTCTTGGTCATTCTTTACCCAGAAATTTGAATCACTCAAATCCAATATGATATGAGTGAGATATCGTATGTTAAAGATAACGTTTTACTCATATTTGTTGCATACAACATGATTGATGAAATGTTTAGCTTAGATTTTTAGTCTTAAAATCGAGTTAAATTCACTAATTTTTATACAACAATGCACCTTTAGTCATTTTATTAATGTAAGATTCAAACTTTTTTTTTTTTTTTTTTTTTTTTTAACTGATGAACCTTATTAACTGATTTAATAAGTTCATCAGTTAATATAGTTCAACCAGTTAATAAGGCTGATGAACCTTATTAACTGATGAACCTTATTAACTGATTTAATAAGTTCATCAGTTAATACGGCTCTTTAACGCGCGATATGTCTTTTTTAAAAATCAGTTAATAAGGTTCTTCAGTTAATAAGGTTCATCAGTTAATAATTCATCAGTTAATATAGTTCAACCAAAGTAACTGATGAACAAAATGTCTTTTTTGAAAATCAGTTAATAAGGTTCATCAGTTAATATGGTTCATCAGTTAAAAAAAAAAAAAAAAAAAAAAAAAAAAAAAAAAAAAAAAAACTTTTTGAATCTTACATTAATAAAATAACTAAAGGTGCATTGTTGTACAAAAATTAGTGCATTTAACTCGATTTTAAGACTAAAAATCTAAGCTAAACATTTCATCAAACATGTTGTGTGCAACAAATATGAGTAAAACGTCATCTTTAACATACGATATCTCACTCATATCATATTTGATTTGAGTGATTCAAATTTCTGGGTAAAGAATGGCCAAGAAGCTACAACTTTCGTGTTTTAAGTTTTGCAAAATTCGGCCTTTAAACTAGACAAAATTAGAGCCGAAAATGCTAAAATTTTCAAGAAAATCATGACCCAATGAATATGTCAAAAAAAAGTTCCAAAAAAATTAAAAAAAAAATATATATATATACCAAATTAAAGAGGATTAAATTTTAAAAATTATAGTGAAATCGGTTTTTTCTAAAAGTTTGTCGTTTGAAAGTTATTTGCATTTGAAATTTAAGGTGAAATTAAAAAATAGGTCAAATGACCAAAATGCCCTCTAACCGAAAATATTAAAGAAAAAAGGGTGAGAGTGGGTGGGGGACACATGGCACTAGCTTAGTGGTTAGAAATCTTTTTATACTTTTTAATTTTGATCCCCTTTTTAGAGGATCGCAACTCTTCAGAGGAAAGGGTATCATAACATGATAGCTTGCGTTAATCCTACATGGCAAGAAATCAACGCGCGTTAACATGTTGCTACTATTTCCTAGGTGTGCACGTTGGTGCTGCTTTCCAACTTACGTTGAGCCAGCAACTTGCATTAGAACGTGAAAAAAAAAAAAAAAAAAAAAAAAAAAAAAAAAAAAAAAAAAGCTACAAACAACCCCCAACTTCTTAACTAGCAACGGCTAGTTAAAAAAAAAACCCTACAGTTATCCAACGACTAGTTTTTAACTTATTATTATTATTATTATTATTAGAGTAAATTGCATTTTTGGTCCCTAAGGTTTGGCCAAATTGCAGGTTTGGTCCCTAATGTTTCGAAAGTGCAACGGTGGTCCTCATTTTGAAGTTTTTGCTGCATGTTTGGTCCTTGATCAACATCAAATGACTAAATTACCCTCGCCTTCTTCTTTTTCAATTTTCTTTTCAGCTTTCATACATAAATGATCCCTGTGTTGCGTCACGTTTTACAAATTTAGTCCCGATTTTTTTTTCTCGAAATTAATTTTTTCAGGAAAATTATTTTTTTTTTCTGAAATTTTTTTTAGAAAAATGATTTTTTTTGGGAATTAATTTTTTTAGAAAAAATAATTTTTTTCCGAAATTTTTTTTAGAATTTTTTTTTTCGAAATTAATATTTTTAGAAAAATTATTTTTTTTTTCGAAATTAATTTTTTTTCTGAAATTTCTTTTAGAAAAATTAATTTTTTTAGAAAAATTAATTTTTTTTCGAAATTAACTTTTTTAGAAATTTTTTTTCGAAATTAATATTTTTAGGAATTTTTTTTCCGAATTTTTTTTAGAAAAATTAATTTTTTTTCGAAATTAATTTTTTTAGAAATTTTTTTTTGAAATTAATTTTTTTAGAAAAATTATTTTTTTTTCCGAAAATTTTTTTCGAAAAATATTTTTTTTAGAAATTAATTTTTTTAGAAAAATTATTTTTTTTCCGATTTTTTTTAGAAAAAGTAATTTTTTCTTTTTTAGAAAAATAAATTTAAAAAAAAAAAAAAGACTAAGTTTGTAAAACGTGGCACAACACAGGGACCATTTATGTAAGAAAGTTGAAAAGAAAATAGAAAAAGAAGAAGGCGAGGGTAATTTAGTCATTTGATGTTGATCAGGGACCAAACATGCAGCAAAAACTTCAAAATGAGGACCACCGTTGCACTTTCGAAACGTTAGGGATCAAACCTGCAATTTGGCCAAACCTTAGGGACCAAAAATGCAATTTACTCTTATTATTATTATTATTCAAAAAACCACCTATATAAACCCATCTTATCTAACCCTTTTACAAACACAAAAATAAACCATCTTTATATCCCACAAAAATTCTTTCGCAATGGATCCACATCATCCAACTTACGCCGCACATGTGAGCCTTTCCGATCTCGAAGATGAAGCCGACGCTTTAGCAATCTTTGCCGCTTATGAGTACACGAGAATAGAAGAAGAAGAAGCCCAATCATCATTCCGGTTAACCCGTAACCCTATTTACCGTGAACGTGAGCTTGCAGAGGAGCGTTTGAGGGCCGACTACTTTAATGAAAATTGTAAGTATCCTCTTAGAGACTTTCGTAGAAGATTTCGTATGAGCCAGGTATTATTTCTTCAAATAGTTTCAGCTATTGAATCATATAATGCCGATCCTCTTCCGGATAATTTTGCATACTTTAGCCAAGCACCCGATGCTACTGGTCGGATGAGTATTAGTGTTCTCATGAAATGCACTATGGCCATACGCCAATTGGCATATGGCAACTCACCGGATGTGTTCGATGAGTATTTGCAAATGAGTGCACGTACCGGGCGTGATTGTCTAGATAATTTCAATATGTGCATTATTGATTTGTTTAAGTCAGAGTTTTTAAGAAAACCAAATATGCATGACGTTCAAAACCTATATGCAAAACATGAGAAAGAACATGGTTTTCCGGGTATGCTTGGTAGCATCGACAGTATGCATTGGCAATGGAAAGATTGTCTGGTGTCATGACAAAGGCAATATGTTAGTGGTCATAAAAAAAATACCCGGCTATATTGCTTGAAGTTGTTGCGTCGCAGGATTTGTGGATTTAGCATGCATTTTTTGGTGTAGCGGGTGCGAATAATGATATCAATGTTTTAGATAATTCGCCGTTGTTCGATGACTTGCTAAATGATGATGCCCTTGTAGCTCCGTTTGAGGTAAATGGCGTTGTATTTGAAAAAGGGTACTACTTAGCCGATGGGATTTACCCACAGTGGGCTACTTTCATCAAATCATTCACGAATACCGTTGATGATAAACACACTTTATTTAAAAAGCGACAAGAAAGTGCATGAAAGGATATCTAACGTGATTTTGGTGTTCTCCAAGGACGACGGGGAATAATACAACAACCAGCACGTGCTTACTAGGTTACCAAGATAAGTAGAATCATGTATTCTTGCATCGTATTGCATAACATGATTCTAAAAGATTAAAAATTTGCAGTAAGTGAATACAAAGAAATTTTCCGGGATCCGGTTAGACATATGCAAGACAGATGGATTGATAGATGTGATAAGCGTCGTTAAATGGCAAAAGAAATACGTGACAGTCTCCAACACCATCTTATGGAGCATATTTGGCGTGAACATGAGGATTTATGTCGGAAGATGACGACTAGATTTACTTATTTACTTATTGTATTTTTCATTTCGTATTTTAATTCATAACTTTATTATGTCGTTTTTTATTTTGTAATGTTTTTTATTTTGTATTGTAATGTTTAATTTTATTAATGAAAGGTTTGAATGTTTAATGAATGAAATTGTTGAGGGTAGAATTTGTAAAAGTTGTGTTATTGGGTGTTATGATTTTATGGTGTTTTTTGGTGTTGTGTTATTTGGTGTTGAGATGATGTGGCGTTGTGGTAATTTTCAACTCAAGTTATGGTACCCTTTGCCCTTAGGTAATGATAATACATGGAATACAATGCACTTGAGAAAAAACACACAAATAAAGGAAGCACGAAAATGCAAACTTACTTTGAGTGAGTTTTAACACTATTTGGATCCTAAGCCGGAAGTGCTGAAACTTTAACTTACTTTGCTGTACCACAAATGTGACAAGCTTAACCATAATTTTAAGTGCTATGGTTAGCAAAAATTCATGCTCGCTAGGATGATGTGAATCGAATGGTTTTATTCTCAACCAGAAATTAAGATAACTAAAAAAGCCAGGGGCACAAGTGGTAGTATTGTTTTATGCTGACTCGTTTGGATTACATACTGTCTTTCTATCCAAGCAGGGATGAAGCCAGTAGGGGGGCTGGCCGGTGCTCGGCCACCCCAACCGGCTCAACTAGTGCAACTTTTATCTTGATTTCCAGCCCACGTTTCATAATCCCTTCAATCTATCCCTGTCAATGGTTCATATTTAAGTATCCCCGTCGTCGTTTACGCTTGTCGGATAATATTTGTTTGTTGTAGTCACTCAGTTAAGCCACCGTTTGCCTGTTGTCTGTGTTTACTCAACTAATCAAGTAAGTATTTCATAGTTTACACAATTTAGAAATAGGTTTGAGTGTTTGAAGAAGAGGTGGTTGAAACAGAGAAGCGATTAGGAGAGATGTAAGTACTTCGGTAGGGATAGGAAGTAACACTGGTAAAGTTGAATCTAAAATGATTAGGGATGGCAATGGACGAGAAAAAACCAACAACCCGCGGGTACCCGCCATAAATGGGTGGATAAACGCGTCAATTTTCACCCACGGGTGGGTCGTGGGTGAAAATCTGTACCCATTAATGGGTAGTGGGTGGGTGACGGGTGAGGCATACTCATCGTGGGTAAACCCATGACACCCTTTTAAAATACCCACGGGTATACCCCTCAAAATACCTCTGAGTGTACCCATAAACCCATGTTGAAATTAATTATACTAATAGTTACAGGTATACATTTCATAGTTACCACCAAATCTCTAGAAAACACATTAACCTAAAAGTTTGTTTGAGTTTTAAGACTAAAAAGAGAATATGAAAGATCAAATAATCAAAGTTGTAATTTCTCAAATTGATTGGTGTCTTATTACGTAGTTTTATAATTAGTTTTTATATCATCGTTTTGTAATCTTGTTGCATAACACTAACCCATGGGCAATAAATACCCGCGGGCAAGGGCATGGGTAAAAAAATGTACCCATTTATGGGTGATGGATGAGAAAAAAATTACGTGGGCGGGTGACGGGTTAGAGGTACCCGTGCCCATTACCCACGGGTGCCATCCCTAAAAATGATCGGTTTGTGTGTATAATAGTTATTTACACCTTTTTTTCAGATGGCATAGGGACTCATTTTCATTGTTTGCTTTTATTTGTTCATTTTTATTTATAGTTTTGAATGTTTTTAGTTGTTTAAATTTGTTGTTTAGTTAATGTATCAAAATCTAACAAAGCACATACCTAGTTAATTTAGAGTGTTGTAAAATATGTTGATTTGATAACATGTTGGTATTTTGTTAATTAAAGGTCATATACACTAAATAATTACGACCCCCTTAACACAAATTACTGGCTCCATCCCTGTATCAAAGTGGTCGAAGTGTGACCAATGTTGCCACCTATGATCTTTAACTCGAGGAATGGACTTGTACAAGTCTTCAAATGACACTTCATAAGCACACGTAAAAAGCCAAAGCAACATATCCGAAATTAAAAGACTGGTTTTTACTCGTTTCAAAAGAACGTTTAAACGGCTCTACAATGTTAACAAACAAATGTGTGTTGGCTATTGTTCTAACAAACTATCATTCCACTCCAATGTATGTAAAAACATATGACATGATGTCCTCAAATGTCAGTGATTTTAGCATCATCACTTATATTTTATGTAATTGTGATTTATTTGAGATCAAGGGCTCAATCAGGTTTAGCTTACAGTCGAGTTAGGAGGTGCGGAGTGCACACTCGTTCTAGCTAGCTTAATGCGGCCACGAACAAAGAGCGTGGGTCAAGGGGGCCGCGCCTCCTTGCGGGGACAAGGGCAAGCACCCCAAAACCAAAACGGATTTTGGGATTTGGGTACTACCCGGTTTTCCCTCCAAACCGTTTTCCCACCAAAAGTCACACGTTTTCACCAACAGGTATGACTCTTCCCGCCAACCGCTTTTAACCGAACGAGGTGGGCGACAGGCCGCCGCGTTGCGGCGGGGCGTTGTTTCACGTCGTTGATCATTGCACGCTTTTTTTAAAGTAAAAGTCGGCAAATTTTTGTATTACATACATAGTATGAGTCTTCCACTAATTGTTACACGGATTTGTTTGTTCGGTCAACATTTCATTATAGAAAAAAGAAAAAAAGAAGTCCAGAACCAACTTTCAAATAAGCGTAACATCAACATTACATTCGATCATATGACAAAAATGTGCAGAAGAATAAAACTACTGCATTTGTTCAAAATAAATAAAAGCAAAAAATTTTGTAAAATGGATCAGTAGGCGATTCTCTAAACTGTACTTTACACACCAAGTCATGTAGCAACTAAGACTGAAATGATGCTTTCATCTCTATATACGCATCATTGTTTCAACTGGTAACACGCGAACTTCCGAAAATGCTGCATAGTCACAATCGCATTACTTATGATAAACTATAAATAATCACTAAATAACAAAGTTAAAAAAGGTGCGGCACACAGCCGCGATGAGTAGTTATGGAAATAAGTGATCCCAAACACCCCTTATAAATCCTCGTAAATAAATAAACCAAGTTAACAAAAAAAATAGTAAGCTGGTGTTTAAAGGAGCTACAGGATTATACCTGCAGCCAGCTTTTCAATTTCCTAATGGCCACACCGCGAACGCAAAACTGGTGCGACAACATAAGCAGGATCTGAAGCGAAAACGAAAACATATGTTGCTAGACTATTATCAGATTTATATATGCTGGGAATTCCCGGTATCAATGTATAGCAACCTTTCCACCCATACAAAATCGGTGATATTTCAGAAATCTAGCAGCAGATGACTTTAAATGTTCATCATACCCAAGAAGCGCGTGCCAACTGATATACTCAGGCCCACTTACCTAAATAAGTGTAAGAAGGCGGAGGCCCTGTAGTAAACGGAAACAGGATCAGTTAATTTTAAAAACATTAGAAGATACAAAAAGAAGTAACCTTTTTTTTAAATAATAACTGTCGCGACATCCATTACAGCAGTAATAAGACACACAAACCCAAAAAAATGTATAGAAAATGCGAATTAAACGAACCTTGGCAGGTTCATCTTTGCCCGGTAGCATGCGTTTTGTCATTATAGGAAGTGGTATGAGAATGAACGGTTTATGCTACAATAATAATAGCGAAACACACATCAGTAGCAGGTTTTGTAATAGTAACTCGGAAACTATAGATAATATAAGAGTCAAGAACCATTATTCGCCGAATGTAATACAGAATACGTGTACAGTAAATTACCTGTAATGGATTGGTGTGCGGCATCAATAGGTATGTGCGTACCAGCTGAATTAGCACACGTCTTCTGATTGACACCTATAGAAATAAAGGAATATGGTTTTTGAACCCGACAATAACAACAAACTCGAAATTAGAAAACACAAACGTGCACGGTACATGTATGGAGGAAACGTTGAAGTTATGAAAGGGTAGACGCAATTCTTACCTCCAACAGTTTGGGCCATTCTGTGTCCTGCAAACTGTTGACGAATGACTCACCACCAGTGTCTATATTAACACCTATACAGTTAACAGAATATGGAATACTCCATTAGGAAATGCAAATATAAATGTCACATGTATGTAACAAATCTCAAACTTATGAAATGTTAGACGCAATTGTAAAAAAAAAGAAGTGGCACCATCGGTTGGCCCACTTGCAGGTGCATGACAGTGATTGGCAGCAGTAAAAATTGCTCGTTCAACATGTCCAGTACCTGTCCAAAAAGATCAAAAATTATTGGCACAATCTTAGGTGGCGGACCCAAAAGCACTTGCAACATACGCAAATTAACAAACATAAATCAATACACCGCATGAGTCAGAAAACGTATTAGTAACATTTCGAAAATAATGAGTCAGAAATGGACTGAAACAATGCAAAAAAAGAAAAGCACGGGAAAAGGCCAAGGGATATTGACTAATTACAATTAACACTAATAGATCACTATTTGAAAACGACAGACGAAGCGACACCTTTAGGAAGAAAAAAAAAAGAAATGTAACTGCAACATATTATCCATGACATGTTACAAACCATTAGTTGCATGACCTCAAGTAGTTGGCCAGCCTCGTCCAGTAATCTGATGTGAGTTGGAACTTGTTACTTTTTGTCCCTGCGCACCAACAATGATAGCAGGCATCATTAAGTTAATATATTCCAAGGCAGTTTGCGCTATTTAAAAAGGTGTAGTAGTGTGTAAATGTAAGTGCAACATGTTATCCGTAACATGTTACGAAGCCTTAACTATGTAACCAAAAGCATACAATTACCTACCATGTACTATGGCATCTTATTTTGCGGCGTTCAATAAATGTTACTGAAAATTAAGTAGCGACGCACCTCAAGTAACTAAACGTGCACGCCAATCATTTTCATGTAAAGTAGTAGATACTGTTGGTGTTTGTGTAGGCGAACCTAAAAAAGCAACAACCAGAGAATTAGTATATGGTATTCCGTAATTTGAATAAACGAAAATTGAAGCAGACAATCAGATTACCTTGGCTGAGCAACCGTTCCCATCTATTATTTTCATGTAATGTACTGGCCTCCACTTCCACGTGCGAAATTGCGTCTAAGATGACAATAATTTCCCCAGCTGAATATTGATGATACATTAATTAGTTGAATGGTTAGTGAAATTGGAGGTTCACTTAGCTACGGCCGAAGGCATTGCACCACGATTATGGGCACACGACCCACCGTAGCGAGGTATTGCACTACTCTCAAGGACAAAGCCTTCCGAAATCTCAAGAACAGGTATGTGAATCAATAACGAATCATATGATCAAAAGCATTACAATAAGTTTAAAAAATTTGTAAAGGCAAATCAGATTGAACCCAAGGAACTATACCTTTCCAATATGATGCATTTTCATAAACATGGAAGTTCTATTTAAAACACCCATTTCAAAATTATCCGCCATTTTTATTTCGACGCCAACATTTGTAAACGTTAAGCTGCTACAAAATACACGACTACCGTATACTCTCAATTAAATGCAAACTGTCGGTAAACAGCCTAATTCACGCATTACTCTAAATAGTCCATATGATACAACACTTTTAGAAGTCAGTTTGAAACACAAATTTATCTACACATTCTACAGATAAAAATCATTACTTTCACAGAAGTTCAACGAAAGCAAACGTAAAAAACCTGGTCAGCGCGTCAACAACAATGACACGATTATCACTCCTCCTAGATTTAGGTTCATTATCTCCGGTCGCAGCTATATTACATAGAAAGCCTTGCAGTCAATTCGACAAACCTATAATCAAAAGCCATTAATAAAAACACACCAGTCAATCAATTTAAACAAACAAAAATCATAAGAACCAACAAAAAATTTAGGTTTTTTTTTTGGTTTGATAGTATATCAATCAGATATTTTGAGAAGCGGTGTGTGTGTACGGAAGGTTTTAGAATGAATCAAAAATTAAACTAAAATTACAACCACTAACCAAGATATGATGTTTATTGATAAGTTTCTGATGCCGATACTAATCTTTTGTTACCAATGGAAGGAGAAGTGAGAATAGCGAAACTTGGAGAGAAGCTGGAAGGAGGAGATGATGATGAATATCGAAGCGGTGGCATTGTAAGTATAAGAAAAAAAAGAAAAGAAAGAAAAGGGCCAGGATAGGTAACGTGGAGTCGTGGACAATCGCAATGGGACAGGCCCAAAACACGGAAGTCCAAAACGATAGGTGGTGTGGTCGTTTAATGCCCTGAAATTATATATATAGTAATGTAACTAACTTTCGGTAGGGTTATATAGACCTGATCTCTTTCAGAACATAACAACTTTCTGTGTATTACTTTGATTTCTAGTGCCTTAGAAACAAAGTGTTGCTCTCTGTCTTATCCAACTGAGGATTTTGTGATACCCGAGACATATAGGGTCAAAATAATTCAATCTGAAAGTGTGATATTCCTCTCAAGCCAGACAAACCTCCACCCTGATCTTTCGTCAGAGTTTGACGCCGTTGTCCAATCGTCTCTTTAGAAAGTTTAAAACGAATGTGCTTTCGCAGCTAAAGCGCCTAAAAAGATCTGATATCAAGCGATTTACTTATAATTGGATATCCAATAAATGTAGAAAAAATTCTTTAAATCGGATAGAAGTTATTATAACATTTGTAACGCCCTATCCCTCATGTTTAATTAATTTCCTAACTCCTTAGCTAGCTTTGTTATATATTAGGGTGACACTTTGACAGTTTGACGCTGTTAAAAAGCCAAAAAAAAGGTGACACTTTGCCAGTTTACTTCCTATAAGATCTCACTAACACAAATTAATAATGAAAAAAAGTTTTGATGCCTCAAAGAACTAAAGAAAAATGGTTCATTTAGTACAGTGATTATTTGGTGTAAAACCTTAAATCACTATCAACATTGTTTTTTTCGGATATCACCAATGAACCTCGGAAAGTACCACAATACCCTTTAAACTTTAACATTTTTATGATGATTTCGTCATAAACTTAGTTTTAATCTACCAAAATCAATATTTGACATGCCTACATGCCACATAGCCGCTATGTATCTCCGGTAATCTTCTCTGATTTCTTTGACCACTTTTTCCAGCCTTCGACAAGTTTCTGGCACTTTCATGCCCATACAAAAACCTCAAGTTGTGACTACAATCATAAAATTTTAACAAGAATAACAGATACTACCAACATAAATTCACTTGTTCTCGAATCCACCACCACCATTAAAATTTTATCATTTTCATTTTTTCTTGAAACATCTCAGAACTAAATCCGTAAATCTACACAAATATTAGTTTTATAAACAAGAAACCTAAACACAAAATCCTAAAAATTAGATCTCAGTGGTGTTACGTCAAATTTTTGCAGTTGCGAGTTGATGGGATGGTAGCATGGGGGGTGACATGGAACTATGGAAGTTAAAATGGAAAAAATAATAATTGACACATAGACCATTTAACAGATATTGTTGGGTCTGAAAAACCGACTCAATTGTCTCTTACATGTATTTAAACATAAAATAGTCTAATTCACCTTTTGAATGTCAGTGAGCATCAAGTCTCGGATAACGATCAGAGAGGATGTCACTTCATAACTATCAAAGTGAACATGATAGTTATCAGAAGTGATATACTCCCTAAGAGTTATCAGAGAACATGTCTCTTTGATTATTATTCAGAAGATGACTCACTGATAAAGAAATCAGTGAGTGTTGTATAAAGCTCAAATGCCTGTATGGCTTTAGGGAAGTTGAAGACCAACTGAAGAAAACATCTCACAAACTTATGTGATGTCAGGGAGTGAGATAAAAGGAGCTAAAGACAACACCAGAGTCACTGAGATCTAACAAATGTCTCTTTGACTCTAAAGACTTAATTTTGTATTTCAACCACAACCTCTGAATGCATGAGCGGGAAATTTCCTTTAGAAGATAAGTTCAAGTAGTTATCGACATACGTGAAACAGGCATTGGAACTATAAGTTTTCAAATCGGGAAAGCTGAAAGTACGCTTCAGACTAGCTACTAGGCACGTGCCTATCTATAGCAAGTGGACAACTTACTATGCAACCCTAATGCAACAACTATTTTCCCTCCTATATAAACACTTAGTTGGAACCAAAGTTAATTAGAACTTCCTACAAAGAAAATAATACAAAGTATTATGGTTAGAATTCTCCTCTCCTAGAAATAACAAAGCAGCTAGCAGTCTTTTGTTGTTTGATTTTGGAGAGTTTTATTTGTCAACTCGGGGGTAGTTTTTCGTAGGCTATTCCTTGTAAATCTTTGATTCATTGATAATAAGATTTAGAAAAGTTGAAAAAATTCCGATGGTTTTATTAGCATGTCTGTGTCATTCTCAAGCAAACCCAAACTCACAATATGTTGATTTTTACTAGTTTTCCTCACTTGCTAAAACTTTTGTTCATATCATTCATGGTTTGCATGAACGTGTATGCTATAAGATATAGTCGATAACTGATGATGACATGTAAGCAAAAGTATGATATCAAAAAATGATTTGAAAGTTTGTGAGATATTACGATAATTGTTTAGGTTGATGTTTGATATGTAAACATTTCAAAAAGTTTGTGGCTATTAAATAGATTAAACCTTGAAAAAAATGTTAATATAGTCACGAATAACACCCATCAAGCCAAAAGGCCTTATATTAAATTTGTACTTATAATGATTATACCATTTAAATAATTTAAATCATCCTCATTATAAGTATTATATAAAACACGTTTACTATTCACCATAGCCTCATAGCCCTCCACTTTTGCCAACTTGGCCAAACCCGACAGATCCGGCCCGCCATTACTCGGATCTCACTCACAAAACTATTTCTCCACCTCTCTCATCTCCTTGCTCCGACACCGGCGAAAAAACCCGATGGGCCTCATGCCTCCGATCCAAACTTTTATATCTACAGTGACAATTGTGAGTTATGCTACAGAAGCAGAGGAAATAATATTATATGGGTTTATGAAGGGGGCGTTTTGTGGTGGGTTTTTTGCCAGATGTGCTACCACTTCTTTATAACCACATAATACCATTTCCTTATCCCATATCCAGATCATTCCAGCGCTTAGGGTTTTACTATTTACCATAAGGTTAGATCTTTTTACTTTTGATGATCAATTTTCAGTTGCATCTTTGTTTCTATGATTGCTGCCTCATTAAATTATAGTCTCTATGGTTGTTGTATTTATTGATTTCCTTCATTTAATGTGCTCCTGCTTGCTGTATTTATTGAGAAGGGGGGGTTGGTTTGCTGTATTTATTGAGAGGGGGGGCGTTGGTTCTAGGGTTTTTAATGTGTTCCTTTTTCGTGTATTTATTGAGGGGGGAGAGGTTGGTTCTAAGGTTTTGATTTTATATGCATTAACCTGTGCATTTATTTGTGGTTTGATTCATTTAATTGGCCTAGCCCTTTGCAAAGGGTTTCATTCATGTAGGTGTGCCACTGTTGTGGTTTTGGTTTCTTTTCTTTTTTTTTTTTTCCTGCCTTTGTGTTACATAGCCTTGCCCCTTGGTTCGTTGTAAACCAAGTTTATATTTATATTTCCGAAGAAACACAAGTGAAAGTATGTTCCCCGAGTCGTTATGTCCCAACGAAGGTAAGACGGCGATTGAGTCGGCTTGAGTTGTGTGATTGTGAAGTGAATGGAATTAAAATGATGATTTGGTTTTTGATTAAACTACGATTGAAAATTATAACGCGATTAAAGTAGAGAAAAACAATAAAATGACGCAAAGGAAACAAACAACTAAAACAAGCGTAAGATAAAATAACTAAAGAAAACGAGATTTAAAACGCGAAAAGAAATTAAAACTTGAAATGAATTTTAAAAAAAAAACAAATATGTTTGTTAAGTGACGAGACTCATATTAAATTTTACTTACTTGACAAAAACAAATAAAATAAAACTCGATAAAAGAAACAAACTAGATAAACCAAACTAAAATTCGGCAGAGTTTCGTTTAGATTTTATAAAGAAAAAGCCTCACTCGATAAACGATGAGGTGTGATTATCATACTCGATAATCTTGGCTAACTCGCCAAAAGAAATGAAACTTGGTAAACAATACTTAATAAAAATATAAAAACAATACTCGAAAATTTTGAAGACTCAATACTCGATAATAAAAAAAATCGACAAAACAGAAATTTGTCCTAACTCTATAATATTGTCCTAACTCTATAATATTTGTCCTAACTCTATAATATTGTCCTAACTCTATAATATTGTTCTAACTCTATAATATTGTCCTAACTCTATAATATTGTTTTTTAACTCGATAAAATAAAAAGAAAAAAAAATCTAACTCGATAAAAAAAAACTTACTCGATAAAAACCATAACAAAACACCGTTTTGATCCAAAATAAAGCCTAAAAACTAATGTTTTTCACCAAATCTTTTACTTAACAAGCTAGTTTAACCATAAACTTTAAATCCTACCAACAAAAACAAGATTTTAACAAGTAAAAATTAAAGATTTTAGAGAGAGAAAGCTTTAGAGAGAGAAAGTAAATAAAACTTAACATTAATTCATTACACTACTCCTATACTAAGAGGACCAACCCTCAACAACCAACCTCTCAAAGATGGTGTTTAAGGGGTATTTATAGGCTAGGGGCTAGGGCTTCTCTAATCTTTGAGTTTGTTGCATATTTAGCCCCTAGACCTTTACAAAACATGAGAAACTACTTTAAAACATATTAAAACGCTACAAATACAACTAAATACTTCACGTAACGATCTTGTAACTTGGAGGAATTGAGTTGACTTTTCTTCCAAAGTTCTTCAAAGGACCAAAGTTGACATCTTGCTGAAACTTAGAGGGCCATTATTGTAAAGGTCTTCATATTTCAACTAAGAGTCTCTTTTGTTATTCTCTGAATCTCTAAGGATTACTTTTGTCATTTTGGGCTTTTCTTGGATAAATTTCTTCATCGGCTTCGGCTTTTGACACTTTTCAAAATCTCGTGCTCGTTTTAGGCTTTTTGGTTGATTTTGTTGCTTTTTATAAGATATCCTTCCCTGCATGATCACAAACACAAAAACATACATTCTCTTGGCATATTTGGTTAGTATTTGGTCAGTTTGGTCCCTAAACTAAGGTCAAAAGTATGTGTAAAATAACACATACCACCCCTATGTGCCGATATGTTGCCTTGCCTCTTTCGTTTCGTTTAGGATTGTCCCTGTTATTTGCCCTTGGCATTTTAGGACCCAGTCCACATCTACCCATGTATTATGTGCAGCGTCATTGTTTACAGAGATTGCTATCGTCTTCTTTCATTTTAAGTTCTAACCGTTTGTTTTGGATGAAAACTGTTGCACAATATTGTTTGATGATGTCTCTTTTGTTGTTTATACTTGCAATCCAAATAGTACTATTTGCCATTTTCTTTTCGTTTGTTTTTGGTGACACGCCCATTTACATTGCTGTTGTAAACTATGCCACGAAAACCGCGTTATCTTTTTCATAATGCTAATAACCAACCGCTTGATAATAAACAACTAAACACCCTTCACACCCCATGGTTCCCTTTCATATATGATTCACAGAATGATGCCAATCAGGACCCGTGCAACAATGTGCCTTCAGGTCAGCCAGTTTTAATATTCTTATAGTGTTCTTACTAGCATGTAGCACATACAAAATTCACGGTCAGGTTTAATTGTTGCAGGCCAATCTTCTCACTCAGATTCTGCTTGCTATGATTCTCTATTGCAATCACCGCACTTGGGCCGCAAAAGAAAACTAGATGCTGTGGTTGAGCATAATGCACAGGACCATGCTCAAAGTGTCCGTAATGTTAGGCCGCATGTTCAGCTGCCAGATTCATGTTCAGTTTTGCCGGGTGATCGTTTGATGCCTTTAAAACCGCGCACAACTTCTGAAGGCAACATGTGTGTTGACAGATTTTTCCCACAATCAAAGAATCTACCACGTAAAAGGAAGCATCTTGAGTTACAGAGGCCCAATGCTCAAAATGATGAAGTTCCAGACCAACATATTAGATGCCCTTTGAAATCACCGCGCCGTTGCCATGCTCAGGGTCAGTGTCTTTGTGTTATCAAGATCGTATTGTATGTTTTGAGTGCATCAGCACACCAATCAATAAGAAATGTCCCATGACAGATTCTTACACCATGGATGCCATAACAAACAGTCACATGGGTCGGCAAAGTGCAAACACTTCTAACGGTAATCTACAAAATGCTGGCAAGGCTTATTGGATAGTTTTGCAAAAATATGTTGGATCGCTTTTTGTTACATGCAGTTAATAAGTGTTTGTCTATTTTTCCCATGTGCTGAACGGTCTACCTTATCTACAAACAATGCCATCTCCGGCGACTCTCCGGCCTTCACACAGATGTCTACGCCAGTGCACCAAAGCAGCAACCACTGTAACTCAAACTATATACCAAATGTGCACACTCTCGCCCATCATGCTGTGACACACAATTTTCACCCAGATGTGCGGGCCATAGAACCTTTATCAGGTCAAACCATGCCACTCAGACCAGACGAAGGTGCCTGTCTTTCTTTTTCATGATGAATTGTTTACGCTATGTGGTGACGGAACTTTCCTCAATTTTTTTTTTTTTTTTTTTTTTTTTTTTTGTTGACCTTCTCTATGCTTATGCAGCGACCAGTTCTTGCCATTCAGTTCTCGCTGATTCACATCGTGACCAGCTTGATGAGACTGAACGTCCAAACAGTTTTAAGGCAACAGAGTTGCAGATCAAAGCGGAAAACCACTGGAGGTGCGACGCACAATGTACGTCGCCGTCTGCGTGCAGACAATTTAGCCAACACATCCACAGGTCCTGCAGCACCAAGTATTCAGGCCACAGGCGTAATGCCACCTCCGGGTACCCATTCAATCTTTCATCATCGTAATTGGCCATTCTCCAGGCCGCACCTTCGCTTATAAATTTGTTTCTTCATACACGTTTATTCATGCACAAAAAAAATAAAAATTGAATGATTTTTTTATTGCAGATTTTACTCCTTCATACGAAGATTTAGGGGACTGTGACCAGCGATGCCGTCACTGCGGTGCAGCTTTTTGGTACGAGGAACGCATTAAAAGAAGTTCTACCAATACGAGAACCGAATACCACCTGTGTTGCGGAAATGGAAGGTTTATTATGGATCAAGAGCGAGATCCCCCTGAGTACATTAAGCACCTCCTTTCGGACCGAAATTTCATGGAGAATATCAGAGCTTATAATCAGATGTTTGCAATGACTTCATTTGGTGCAACCATTGATAAGTCAATCAATGCTGGACGAGGGCCTTATGTGTTCAAAGTGTCTGGTCAGATTTATCATTGGATTGGCTCGCTGGTCCCTCTTAATGACAATGACACACCTAGATTTTTGCAACTATATATTTACGACACTACAAACGAAGTTCGAAACAGGTTAAGCCATTTTGAGCCTTCTGAAAGAGCTTCTTTGGATCCTGAAATTGTTCAAGGTTTGATTCACTTCTTTGATACTCACAACGAATTAGTCCAGGTGTTAAGAACTGCAAGAGATTTGTGTAATGAAACAAATATACCAGAATTCAAGTTGAGGCTTTACAATGCTGACAAGGCGCGCGGATATGAGCTGCCAACATCTAACACTCTTGCGGCTATTGTTTTTGACAGTGGCCCTACAAGTGAAGCAGATTATGATGTCATTATTCAATACAAAGGTAGTCATCCACAGCGAATCAACAAGCTACATAAATCTTATATGTCGTTGCAGTTTCCACTAATCTTCATCTACGGTCAGTCCGGGTATCACACAGAGTTGACATTGCGATCTGCAGATCCAACTAAACGGCCTAAACATGTCTCATTGAACGCATTCTACACATACCAGTTCCATCGAAGACCAGGTTCATACGATCTCCTTTTCCGCACAGGTCGTCTTTTTCAGCAGTATGTGGTTGGTGTTTACTGTTGTATCGAGCAGAGCAGGATCGACTTTTATAGAAAACATCAAAGCGATATTAGAGTTGATTACTTATCAGGGTTATATGATGCAGTTTCCAGGGGAGATTGTGACGGTTCTGATGCTGGCTCAAGAATAATCCTTCCTTTATCTTTCACAGGTGGTCCGCGTTATATGTACAGCCACTACTTAGATGCATTAGCGATTTGCAGAAAGCTTGGTAACCCACAATATTTCATAACATTCACATGCAACGTCAATTGGCCAAAGATCCAGAGATATATGGCAGACTACCCGCAATTAACAACTTCAGATAGAGCAGATGTCGTGTGTCGTGTTTTCGAGCAAAAGATCAAGGCATTTATCAACTTTCTAAAAAATAAACGAACATTTGGTCATGTCACAGGAGGTACTGAATACGTTTTCCTATGATTTATAGTGATTATTAGCGTGTTAAATCATTTGGTTATGACAATTATTACGCATACTTTTTTTTAAACTTAATTAAATATACGTTTAACACTTTCTTTTTCTCCAAACAGTTTTGTATACACTGGAATTTCAAAAACGCGGCCTGCCACATTGTCATACATTAGTGTGGATCAGCTCAGCTGACAAAATACAAGATGCACAGGATATCGATCGATATATATCTGCAGAGCTCCCAGACCCAGTGGCTGATCCACAAGGATATAAAATAGTTTCAGACATGATGATTCATGGGCCATGCGGCTCGGCTAATTTAAATGCACCCTGTATGGAAGGCGCGCACTGTACCAAAAATTTTCCTAAAAAATACAATGCCCAAACTTTTTTCGACAGTTACGGTCAAGTGCACTATCGGCGAAGGCAAACACAGATATCCACAACTAAAAGACAGATGAAGCTAGACAACACGTATGTTGTGCCGTACAATCGGAGTTTATGCCTTGCATTTCAAGCTCACATAAATGTTGAGTATTGTGGTTGGAGCATGCTTATAAAGTATTTATTTAAATATAGTTCAAAAGGCACGGATCGGATATTTGCAAGAGTTACTAGGTCTATTGGTGACGCATCTACTTCTTCTGCTAATCAACAATCACAAATAGATGAAATCCAGAATTTTCAGGATGGTCGCTTCATATGTCCCCATGAAGCAATGTGGAGGATCCTAAATTTTAAGATACACGTCCGAGAACCTGCTGTTCAAATACTTTCTGTGCATCTAGAAAATATGCAGCACGTCACCTTTCGAGACAACGATGACTTAGAATCAGTTATCAATCGTCGTGATCGTAAAGTTACGATGCTCACAGAATGGTTCGATTACAACGCTGAAAATCACGATGGTCGCCATTTAACTTACTTAGAGTTTCCTTTATAATTTGTTTGGTATCAAGACGAGAAAAGATGGAAACGTAGGAAAACCAGACAATCATCTGTCGGCCGCTTGGCATACATACATCCAAGATTAGGTGAGCTATTCTACTTTAGGATGCTTCTTTGCCACCAAAAAGGATGCAGGGGGTTTACAGAGGTCAAGAAAGTTAACCAAGTGATCTATCCCACGTATCGAGCTGCATGTGAAGCCTTAGGCCTTCTAGGTGATGACAAGGAATGGGACACATCACTCGAAAAAGCGTGCTTTTTTGCATCGTCATCAGAACTACGATCTGTCTTTGCGCATATTCTAACTTATTGTGAAGTCGTCAGTCCAATCGAGATATGGAATAAATATTGGAAAGAGATGGGTCACGACATACCAAGGATCATATCGCGCACAGTTGGCATTAGAAATTATTATGTCAATGACCCTGAATTGAAGGGTTACATATTGTTTGAACTTGAGGTGCTTTTTAATAGTTTAGGAAAATCGTTGAAAGATTTTGACTTGCCACCACCTCCGAAAGAGTTGCTTAATGAGTTAGACAACATGCTTCTAATGGAAGAAAAGAACTACAACCGTGAAGAGCTCAGGCAAGAAAA
Organism: Artemisia argyi; assembly: GCA_030686995.1. Lineage (NCBI taxonomy): Eukaryota > Viridiplantae > Streptophyta > Magnoliopsida > Asterales > Asteraceae > Artemisia > Artemisia argyi. The sequence continues at coordinate 76,602,487 of CM060709.1, read as the reverse complement.
AGAAGAGAATGTGCCGAGATTGAACACTGAGCAGCGACAAGTATATGATCTCATTATCAATGCTTTTGCAACAAAGGAGCAAGAACTGATAGTTGTGTATGGTCATGGTGGCACAAGTAAGACTTTTCTCTGGAAAACAATCATCAGCACTTTACGTTCAGAAGGCAACATACTCTTAGCAGTTGCTTCTTCAGGCATTGCTTCTTTACTTCTTCCAGCAGGTAGAACAACCCATTCAAGGTTCAAATTGCCGCTCGAGTTAACAGAAGAGACATTGTGTAGAGTTAAAAAAAATACTCACTTGGGAAAATTATTAGTGGACACAGATCTTATTATCTGGGATGAGGCGCCTATGAATGATCGAAGGTGTTTTGAAGCATTAGACAGAACTTTGAGAGATTTACTTAATGCACCACACGTGTTGTTTGGAGGTAAATCAATTATTTTGGGCGGAGATTTTAGGCAAACACTTCCCATAAATAAGGGTGCACCAAAAATGGACTCATCGCATCGTCTATTGCAAATTCATACCTTTGGCCATATTTTCGTCTTCTCACGCTTAAACAGAACATGCAGTTATTAAGGCCAGATCTCAGTGAGGAGGAGAAAGACGCGGCTAATTCATTTGCATCATGGCTCCTTGATATTGGAAATGGTACAGTTGGTGACCCTGTTGCAGAAGATGAAGAAGATGCATCATGGATTCATATTCCAGCAAAATATTCGATTGAAGATGATGATCAAGGCTTATCGAATCTTATACAATTCATTTATGATCAGCCTACACTACATGCACCATCAGCGATAACTCTTCAGCAAAAGGTGATTGTGTGTCCAAAAAATGAAACCGCGTACATTATTAATTCAAAGGTTCTTTCAATGGTTGAGGGTGACATAACAACCTATGCAAGTTATGATGTAGCAATACCCACTGGAAACACTGGAGCTGAAACAGAAATGTTGTACCCGGCTGAGCATCTAAACACATTTAAACTTTCTGGCTTTCCTCCACATAATCTTGAACTGAAAGTAGGGACGCCCATCATGCTGCTAAGAAATGTAAATGTTGCTGGAGGTTTGTGCAATGGTACACGAATGATAGTCACACATTTGATGTCAAAGCTTATTGAAGCACAGATCATTACTGGCACAAAAGTTGGCGAGCAAGTTTTTATACACAGGATCACCTTGATTCATAAAGATCCTAACCTTCCTTTCATATTCAAAAGAACCCAATTTCCTATAAAACTTTGTTACGCTATGACAATCAATAAAAGCTAAGGTCAATCCCTAAACAAAATTGGCGTATATCTACATGAACCAATCTTTAGCCATGGCCAATTGTATGTGGCTCTGTCTAGAGCCACTTCTCCACATGGTCTTAAAATTCTTATAAAACAGCAACAAAATGCACCACCAAATGTCACCAAAAACATAGTTTACAGGGACTTTCTAAAAAAAAAATACATGCAAACCAATCTTAGATTTGACTGCTTGCATTATGTGTATATATTATGTTTTTGTACAGTATTTGCCTATTCTCTTTTTTCATACGTGTTTTCTGCGTTTCATTATCTTTTGCTTAAATAAAAGTGTCATGCCACTCATTAGATACAGGTAAATCTGCTATACAGCAATGCTATATCACCTCTCATATCATGCTCTTATTTCAAATATATATGCCTGCATCGTGATTGATTCTGAGTTTCACTTTGTACCTGACTTTCTTTCATTTCCTATCTTTTTTTTTTTTTTTATTTTTTTATTTTTTTTCCACTTCACTATTAACAGTCAAATGGAAGCCACTACATCTACTGACTAGCAATCAAAGGCGCATGAACTAGCACTTGCGACTACAACTTCAGCAGAAGAGGTGGCAATTGTTGAAACAACACTTGCAACTGCCACTCCAATGGAGGAAGTCACAATTGCTGAGCTCAGAGTCAAGTCATACGATGCAATACTTGAGGCTCGCGTTTACAGAAAATGGGTCGCAGTGACTTACCAAAAAAATGGAAAAAAGTCCGAAACTGGACTCTGCTGTATTTTGATAGATAAAGAGGTATGTGGTAATTCATCTAATATAAACAAACCATGCTAAGCATTTATTTTTCTATAAAATCATGTAAATTGAAATAGGGCAATGCAATACAAGGAAATATGAATATCAGAGACTTTGATCATTTCAATCCAAAAATCAACATAGGGTCAGTCTACAAAATCTCTGAATTCATGTGTGAGCCTACCAACCCTTATCAACAAACCATTAGCAATAAGTTGAGCCTGAGATTTGGGAAAGTCACAAAGTTTGAGCTGACAACAACAACATCTATTCCACATCACTACTTTGAGTTTGTTGCGTACAACCAGCTTCAATCCAAGATACCTAGACAAGACGGGACAGGAAAAATACATTACCCAGTACTCACAGGTCATTTTTTTTTTATCTTAGCTTTTTACACTATTAAAAAATGTTAAGATTCTAATATTTATTTAATTACAGATTACATAGGATGTCTAGGTTCAGTCGGTGAGCTCAAAGAAAAAGGAGGTCCAAACGAAGACCAAACTATCTATAGAAAAGTGGACATAGAAAACTTAAAGTATGTACACTTATATCCAATCCTTATACCACATCAAAATATTTTAAAGTCTTTCTTATCTGTTAAACAATCCTCTTATATGACAGTGGTAATGTTGTCGACTTTACTATGTGGGATGATGCGGCTAAAAACTTTAAAGACACAGACCTTGAGACGCTGGAAAAGCCGATTATCATTGCAGTAAGCTCTTGTAGAGTATCAAAATACAGAGGTATTGTATACATGTTTTTTATTGTCTTTACAAGCATATGCAAATTTCTAACACCAATGTGAAAAACTCTTTTGCCAGATTACCAGTTAACAGCGACATCTGCAACATGTTGTTACTTGAACCCAGATATACCAGAGGCTCAACAATCAAGAGAACAGTAAGAATCTTGAAACCAATAATTGAAAATGACCTAAACTTCATCTTGGTATTTTTTTAGACATATTAAATAAACCTTTTCAATAACAAATAGGTATAGAGCAAGGCATGTTGTTAATCCACCCTTACGGATTTGCAAGACACCATATGAAGATATTGAGAAAGAAAAATTTCGCAACAGATTCCCTTTGAAGACACTTTTAAAACAAAGTCCAGACAGTTACAGGGTAAGTTTTGTATCCTGTGTAACTAAGGTCACTAACAATTCGCGAGAAAAATAACAAACATATGTATGCAAATTTTCAGGGAGTTCAGTTCACGACTGAGGCAACAATAACTAGCATCAATGTAAGAAGAGACTGGTGCTACATGTCTTGCAATGAATGTGCTTCAAAAGTGAAGGAGGATGATGGAGTTTATCGTTGTTTGAACCATGGAAAGCAAGCTAAACCATCATATAGGTGCATGATGTACTCACACGTTTTGATATTAACTTAGGAAACCAAAAATTAAAAAATGAAAATAACACTTCTTTTAATTCTTGAACACTATATAGGTATAATTTCAAGGCGTTTATCACAGATCCATCTGCAACGGCTGAGGTCACTTTCTTTACACCAGCAGCAAATGAAGCCACAGGATATACATGCTCACAGTTGGTCGCGAACCACAAAGGAGCGGACTTGCAAGAAATACCACCAGAGATTTTTGCAATTGAAGGTGAAAAAAATATTTTCCAGATCCATTTCAGCACAGCGGCCAACACAACAAGCTTTGTGCTAGATCAAGTCTTTCAGAAGAAAAAATGTTACTCCGTATGACACAGTAACTCCAGCGATAGAAGCAAATATAGGTCCAACCATTTTACGTGATACCTTCTCTTATTTAAAATTATATATGCATATGCATTTCCTAATTAGTTATCAATAAAAAACAGCCACACCGCCATCAACCCTTACAATAACAAACCATGAAGATTCAGGAGAAGTGAAAGGCCAGGACATGAAGAACAAAGGAGTCAAGCGGCCACTTTTCCAAGCAAAACATTCAGACGAAGTCAAAAGCATCGAGACCAGCAACGAACCGATGAAGCAAGCACCAGAGCAAGATCAAAAAAGGTAGAAAAGTAAGTTTCAAACATTTATTTACCTGAAACTGCCGCTTTTTATTAAACACGATATCTTACAACAAACACGTACTTACTTAACATGACTCCTAGCTTTTATTGAAACAAATATACTACAACCAACTACGATTAACCATGCTAGGACTAAACACACATACATGCCCTCCTGTCATTGTGCAAATGCATTTAGAAATGCATTAGACCCTTAAGTTTCATGATAAACATATCGTTGTTGCGAGCATTCAGTTCCAGTTCGGCCACCATTAACCGCATCTGCAACACTTTCTGCTCATCTTTTGCTTGCGCCTCTTTTAGATACTCAACCATTTTCTGAGCATAAGTATTACCCACAGTCTTAAGCTCCTGAATAAAGGTATCCCTTTCACGGTTAACACCAGCTAGTCTGCCACAGATCGCATTCATCTGTTGAGCCATCTGAATATTTTCAATGCTAGATTGCCGGCAGTACAAAACTAAGATCTCAGACCAGCTATTAGAATTGGCCTCAGCTCTCAGCTGCTGACACTTAGAACCCCTGGACATTGTATTTTCCTCCTTTTATTAAAGACTTATCAAAAAATTATGAAAGTAAATGTACGTTTCAACTCTCTTAAATAAGAAAACCAGAACAAAAGGAAGGTTCAACAACACTCTCTTCCACATGTAAAAAAACAAAATGGTCATCTGTGTAAAGCATAATTACACACTGAATAAATATTCTTTTGTAGATTGCCTTTTGAATCCTTCCAAAATACAATGCACAGACATATTTGCATAAAAACAAAACACGCAGTTGTGCTACTGTTTTGTGAATCTCATTTTGATTCACTTTCAGGATACAATGCACAAACAAATCATGCACAATATGCGACAAGAAACACAAGATTAGATTCCATTTATCTATGCCACCATATGACAAATCTGATTTGCACTATTAGTGTCACACATCAACACACTACAGCCACATACAAAACTTTTTTCTACTGCAGCCATGTGCATATCTATCAACAAGTTTCTCTAATTTATATTTCATTAATCACTGATAATCTTCTCATTCTCGATTATGCAGCAACGTTAGAAAGGAGATTGCCCTTGAGCATCTCCTGTGTTTTGCGCAATATTTGGCTATGCCACGCCAAATATGTGTCAAAACATGTAATCTTTTGTGAACCTTTTGCTCCATAGCAACAAAAACTTCTATGCTTGATCCAGTATTTGCCTATACAAAAGCAAATATCTATCAAAGCATATATTCCTTTTGTAAAACATTTGCGACATAGCAGCAGCAATTAACTTAACTATATCATTGTTTCCTGTATTCATTGTGCCATCTTTTTCTTCCTTTCTTTATAAAACGTTTGCACCATAACAGCAGCACATAACTTAGCCAAAGATCCAATACACTAATATACACAAATTAGATTTTGCGCACACAAAAGAAAGGAAACAGTATGCCAGCAAATTATTACACAACATGACTCATTACAGCAAACATAAAAAACACAATGTTCATGCACAACACAACATAGTCACACCACCACAAACAGAACTTGAAACATACACAACCTTATGTTGGCACAAACAGCAATGCTGAACACTGCAATAAACTACATCATCCATGCTGTTCCATGGTCGACACATGCCCAGCCTTCTCTTCTCTTGTTTCGCGGGCCAAATCCAACACAGTATTCAGAGCATTCAAAATCAAACCATCCTTATATTGCGCCTCTCTCATGCATCGCAGTCTATCACCAGCAACAACATCAAACGGGCTAAATCTCCTACCTTCTTGGATCAGCTGCTGATATTTATACAGCCTACGTCGTACAATTTCATATTCTTCCTCTAAAACTGAAACAAACCTCTCATTCACAGCTGCATCTTCCATGAACAAGAAACGAAAACAATGCTCCAACCTGTTAGAATTGCAAGCTGCTTTCAATTGATCAAAGTTAGGGGTACCTGCCATTTTAAAAACTCAAAAAAAAAAAAAAAAAAAGTTACTCACACTAACACAGTGTAAATGAAGCTTATATAGAAAACACACAATGAATGCTTTCTCTTGCATATCACATGTGATACAAGGCTTTCAAATAAGTGCCAAAAACCACAAGCTGCCAAACTATAGCATGCATGCTTTTGCTTGACCACCAAAGCCAATACAGCTTGCTCAAAGCATACATATGCAAACATCCCGCGACAACGCGCGGGTTACAAACCTAGTATACATATCAATATTTACATATTTCCCATATACATATCAATATACACATATTTTCTCAAACTTTGCTTTAATAGCGTTGTACATCATGCATTAAAAACTTGCGTTAATTTGGAGAAATATGTAGTTGTTGATGTGTACATAGGGATGTATGTAAATCTATCTTAGATTAAAATACTAAAAGTTAGCTTTTTACAACTTAAATTCAAGAGAGAGAGAGAGAGAGAGAGAGAGAGAGAGAGAGAGAGAGAGAGTTTTTAACATAGTAGCATGGTATTCGTGCATTGATGTAGTTAATAATCTTTGAGATAATTGTTTTTAGATTATTTATAATTTTGTCATTCTAAATTTTTTGCCAATTTACATATTCGAGTCAAGATATTTTGTATATGATATTTCTTTATGTTTTTCAATACTCAAGGTTTAGCATACAATATATCGAAGAATTTATTATTATTTTATTATGTTTTCTGTGCAACAAACCATACGTGTTTGACACGTTTTTTGAATATTTTTTTGTCACATTTATTTGGTAGCTAAACAATAAATTTTCTTCTCATTTGATTCTAAATTTAATGGTATAAATATAAATATTTAATGTTATAACTTATAACGATACAATTAGTAGTCACTAGTCACAACTCACAAATTTGAAATGCATATTGATTTGAATTTTGATGAACCAAATGTCTTAAATTGGTAACTTGTGTAAACTTAATATTTTTAAGATTTCTAAAGGCAAATGTATTATGGATAGTAGAGATAAAGGTAGTTATAAACTTTATACTACTTTTGTATTAAACACTCGAAAGCCGTTTAGGCATCTCACATGAATTTGTATCACATCTAACACTGGTTTATTCTCCTGTTAAAGCAATAAAAACTGCATAAAGAAACTTAACTAAAGTAAATTAATTAGTTCGTACTTGGTTTTACCCAATAATGGTATAGTTGCAAGTTTCTCGTGGCTCTTTCTCATAGTTGCAAGTTTCTCATTGTACATGTCAAATAGATAGTGTAATGTAACACTAAGGCATCGTTTGTTTTTTCAAAGAAAGATCTTATTGCCTCTTTTCACTTCTTTCCTCTGCGGGCGCGCAGAGGAACATGTTTGTTTTTTTTCAGACAAAAGAGTTTTTTTCCTCTTCTTTCCTCTTCCAAAATGCAGACATCTCCTTCCTCTTATTACATCTTCTTTCACTTCTTACCTCTTTATTCACAAACCATACATCTCTTTCTCAATGTTCATTTTTTTACGTTTTCGTTTGTTTTTTTACGTTCCCATCCGTTTTTTTACGTTTTCGTCCGTTTTTTTACGTTTTCGTCCATTCTTTTACGTTTTCGCCCGTTTTTTACGTTTTCGCTCGTTTTTTACGTTTTCGACCATTTTTTATGTTTTCGTCTATTTTTTTAGGTTTTCGCCCCCTTTTTTACCTTTTCGTCTTTTTCCGTTTTCGTCCGATTTTTTACGTTTTCGTCCGTTTTTTTATGTGTTCGCCGTTTTTTTACGTTTTTGGCCGTTTTTTACGTTTTCGTCTGTTTTTTTACGTTTTCGTATGCTTTTTTACGTTTTCGTCCATTTTTTACGTTTTCTTCTTCTTCTTTTTTATGTTTTCTTCTTTTTTTTAACGTTTTCGTTCATTTTTTTTACGTTTTCCTATGTTTTTTTTACGTTTTCGCCCGTTTTTTAGGTTTTTGTCTATTTTTTATGTTTTCGTCTGTTTTTTTACGTTTTCGACATTCTTTTACGTTTTCATCTGTTTTTGTCTATTTTTTTTATGTTTTCGAACGTTTTATTTTATACTTTTTTGTTTGTTTTTTTTTACGTTTTTACCTGTTTTTTAACATAAAAAAATAAAAAAATCGGGCGAAATATAAAAAAATGGACAAAAATATAAAAAAACCAACGAAAACGTAAAAAACGGTGGAAAACGTACCAAAACAGTAACAAGCGGAAGAAAATGTAAAAAAACTTGTGAAAAAGAAAAAGAAAAAGATAAAAAGTACTTCAATAGCACAAAAAATAGTTTAAAAAAAATGAAATAAGTACTTCAATAGCACAAAAACAAACGGTCTTCTTTTTGCAGATGAAGATCTTATATGCACCTCTTCTTCTGCAGACATGGTTTGCAGATGAAGAGGTAAAAGCTCTGAAAAAACAAATGACACCTAACTGTTGAGACTTACTTTTCAATAAAAGTACTATAAGATTTATCGTCGTCCCTTGATGAGTGATCGAGGTGGTCACTACGTATAATGAGTTGACTGTCTAGAAATGAAGTCGGGTTAAGTTAATTAAGCTTTTACAAGTTGGATGATACCTGTTAATACAATCAATCTAAACGACGGGGTCTCTTTGTTCAGTTAGTCCAATGCTTGAATGAAGAAATCTGCAAGACTGTTTTTGATTTTGTTTATGGAAGCCTTTTTCGTCTTTAAAAATATTTCAGTTTTATTTCGCAAAATAGAAAAGCAACAACATTGTCAAGTATCCAAAATGTATGCTGGTATACGTACATATATCATGTATACACATGTCTTGCAACATAATCGGCGCGTAAAACCATTTAAGAAAAACGTGTTAACACTTCAACCAATCTATAAACATTTTTCAGTCCCGGCCCATTCTAGTTTTCGTCTTAAACTTAGAAACTCTTATACTTAGAATGATAAGTTGGATGTTACACGCAACCGGTAACTAACCATGGCATGGAAAATGTTGCCAAGGAAACTTGTTAGAATGACAAGCATTGCACATATCACATGAACATAAACAATCAACCCTTTAAAGAGTTAAAGGTTTCACGAAACCAATAAGCACATATTGCTTTTAGACCAATCTCATTTGTTCAATTCCCTTCAGTAAAAATGTTAACCCAAATTTGCAAAAAATCAAGAACAAGAAGAATATGCAAATCCATGATCAAAATCTCACTGTTGCTCTCCCTAATTATCTTCACCTTGAGCTTGATCTTATCTACCAATCCTTGTTCCCAAGTAACCCATTTCTTACCCAATTTTAAACTCGATTATTCCATGTATACCCATAATTCTATGTACCCAAGTTCTGAAACTACGCCTACAAACATCTCCCATATCGTATTCGGCATTGCAAGTGTAGTAAAAACTTGGCCAATCAAGAGACACTATGTCGAATCATGGTGGAAACCAAACATAACCCGTGGCTTCCTATTTCTAGATCGGGCCCCTAAAAACCTCCCCTGGCCACCCACTTCACCGCCAGTGCTTGTCTGTAATGCAACCACAAACAAAAAAGGCAACCCGCACGTTATCAGAATAGCACAAGTTGTTGAGGAGACATTCAAGGCGGAGAACAAAGGCGTGAGGTGGTACGTGATAGGGGATGAGGACACTGTGTTCTTTTTGGATAATTTGGTGGAGGTGCTGAAGAAATATGATCATAATGGTTACTATTTTATTGGAATGAATTCAGAAAGTGTAATATCTAATAGTTTATTTTCATTTGGGATGGGTTTTGGTGGCGCTGGAATTGCTCTTAGTCGCCCTCTTGCTGAGATTTTAGTCAAGAATTTAGATGTGTGTTTAGAGAGGTACCAATATACTCGTTTCAGCGACCGTATTTTGCAATCTTGTGTGGCTGATTTGGGAGTTTCAGTTACTCAAGAAAAGGGTTTTCATCAGGTAAACATGCTAATAAATGTTATCGTAGTTTGATTACGTTGAGTTTTGAACCACTACTTGATTCATAAGACTCGATATAGATCATCAGTATCACTCTTTTTTTATAACAAATTCAGGGTTTTACTGGGGTTCCTGTTGTTTGTCGCACAAAGTAGACATGTAAAAAGAACATATAGTACCCACAGATATTTATGTTTTGCTAGAGCAATATTACCAAAATTCATCTGTGTTTTTGTAATCCTAAATGCCATAAGTATATGATTGAACCCGCTACTAGTTTTTCCCTTTTCGACATAGTTCATCCAAATTTTAATCCTAATATATTGGTTGCTTCGTGACTACTCGTATGAACAACAGGGCTTAAAATGACGAATCAGGAATCACTAATGTTCCAGTACCCTTTTGCGACAGTCATCTGTTACTGTACTTTATAATAGTCACAAAAATATTTATGCTAAGATTCAAACCCTCTGCATGCAGATCGATCTACACTCGAACATATCAGGTCTTTTATCAGCCCATCCACAGACCCCACTGGTCTCCCTCCACCACCTCGACCATGTAGAGCCGCTATTCCCTGCAATGGACCGCCCCCAATCACTACAGCATCTGATGAAAGCAGCGAAAGCTGACCAGTCAAGACTCCTCCAACAAAGCATTTGCTACAACTACCGCAAAAACTGGAGCATTTCAGTGTCTTGGGGCTACTCCGTGCAAATTTACGAAAATACTATCCCACCGAGCCTTTTACAGGTTCCTCTAGAGACGTTCACTCAGTGGCGAAAAGGAGCTTGGCCTGCTTTCATGATGAATACTAGACCTATATCAAATGATTCTTGTGAAATGCCTCACTATTTTTATTTTGACTCCGTTGAGGAACCCAGCACCGATGGTGGCAGAGGGACACGGGGGCAGGTGGTGACAAGCTACGTTCGAAGATTTCCATGGCAGTTGCCTTGCTTGGTAAATGGGAACCACTCTGCCGATCATGTAGAAAAAATTGTGGTGATATCGCCAGTGACGAGACTTGAAATGGTGCGTGCTGTTTTAGGTAGCATTAAATGGTCTATAAAACTAACTGAGCTGCTTTGGTTAAATTTATGTTATTCAAGTGCAGCATAATTAAACCAAATCTATCCTTTGGTAAACAATTTGGGTTGATGGCAACATAAACCATGAACCTAATTAAACAAAATTAACAGGTTTTTAAAGCAAGATTGGTAACTAAACTTTAGTTTCAGTTGATACTTAACCCTCGAACGCTTTGGTTATACACTTCACATAAATTCTAGCAGTGTATTATTGTTTCAGGCTTTTGACATTTCTACACTTTGGTACACAAGTACAACATGGTTGTAATAAAACTTGACTTCGGCTAAAAATCTATGTTTTATTTCTGGGGTATTGATTAATTTCCTTTTCATTTGTTATCAGGAGGGAACTAGAAGAGAATGCTGTGACATTGTACAATCAGACAAAGCGAATGCTACAACGATCAAGATTAGACCTTGCATGAAATATGACTTACTTGAGTGATTTTTATTGCTAAGATATTCATATATGTTTCGTCATGTACAGTATATACATGACATGGACATTTATTTTTATATATTAGAAAGAGAACTCAACCATTGTTGTTAGTCTACTAGTCTATCACTGTATCTAGTTAGAATAAAGAAATCAAGTTCTGGTAGCGCAAATTTATTTACGACTGGCTTTTAACGATAAAGGCTATGTTTGGCAAAAGTAGCTGTGAGCAGTAACCCAGTATAACAATTAAGTGTGAAAATGATAAGATAAACAAAAAACAAACAAATGGCTTCGCAAGTAGCGGTCATGTAAAATTCATTTGAATACTTGTGACCACCTAAATTGTTTTATAAAAGAACAAAAACCATTATCTTACATTCTTAAGAACATAGTTTTGTAACTAAAAAGAAATGACAAAAAAGCATTGACGGGTCAACCAAGTCTGACTGGGTCCGTTTGACCCAAACTCATCTTGACCAATAGTTCAATCCTTCCATTTTAACACATTTTCAAACACGCAAATTAGATGAAAGTGCATTCTTTGAATCTTAACTAGAAGTGGTATGATAGTCGATCAAAATTGAAACATATATATGTTAAAACTGGAACCAGTAGTTTTTCAACAAGAAACCGAAATAAAACATGCCTCAAAGCCAGTTGTATTTGATTCAATAGACACAACTGGACTTTTGTTTATCCGAGTCAAATGCACATTTAAGTCACCTCTAATCTTTAACTAAAGGCATGGAATAATACAATTCTTCAAATGATGAACTTTATAGGCACATGTAAAAAAGCCAAGAACACAACACCTCAAAATTAAAAGATAAAGTTCACTCATCTTATAAGAAAGTTTGAACCGATCCTACAACAGTTTCAAACAAATCGATGAACATGAGGGGAAATAAGAACGATTACCTACAATCCTCCATCAAGGTACATACTTGAGGCAGCTCAAATCCTCCTGTTGTTAATGCTGTTAGTTCTCTTTAGACTCAGATACCTCTTCGCTTTTCAGTGCCTGCAGTTTTCTGTAGCCATGGTCTGTACCAAATATCCTGAGAGAAGATTTTATATAAGATCATAGAATAAAACATAAAGCAAATTGTAAGAACGGGCATTGTTAAGCTTTGAGGTAGCAATTCAACTCATTGACTTATAAATGAGTTGATTTGGGCTGCTTTTTTTCTCACACGTCTAAAAAACTACGAAAGCTGTACGTATCAAATGGGCCAGCTGTGTGAAAGTCGTCCAATATATATTTTCAATTCATACAACCTCCTAACTCATTTTAATTAACACTCAATTTAATATTGTGAAAGTACTGAGCTTGTCATCATAATCAAGGTCACCTACTTGTCAAAAAGTTCGACGAAAAAGTGTTTGAACGGCAACCTGCCCCGCTCCATTTCGACCCATACCAAAAAAATGTCTCCTTTCAACCCAAACACATTTTTAAACTGATACCAACCCGCCTGTCTTACCACCTATACTTGAAATTAATGAAACAAGATCACAGTTATAACCAGTGGTGCATGAAGCAATTTTCACATGGTCATAACTATATGATGGTATCAAGCAATCTTGCATCCGTTTTAGTTACTAAGTTCTTGTTATATCTCATGAATTTTGCAGTACACATAAGATGGGCTAGTAAAATGGATAAGATGGGAACAATATTGTTCTAGCTGCTGAATATCGTATATATTTTCTCAAATATCTATTGTTTTACTTCTTTTCAGTTGCAAGCATGAAGCTGCGCTTTGGTGTATATTCCTAATCATGCTATTTCTCCAACAAAAACAAGGCATCCAACCATTATTAAGTACCTAAAGGTTGCAGAATAGAGGTTCAGGGGTACGGCAACGGGTCAAACATGTAATTTTCCAATATGGGTCAGGTTGACCTGAAACATATATTTTTGTCTATGTTGAAAAAACTAACAGACAATGAATGCGTTAAATACTTAAATATCATTACAAGAACGATATTCTTATAGAATATATGTATGATGATTTTTTTAAATGAAGTGGTTTACGAGGTTGTAACTTGTAAGCATTAAAATTTACACTCTGGACCCGTTCTTTTTAGCTAAAAAAATTTATTTCGTCCATTTGACTTGTTAGAGATGAAACATACTGTATTCCAAATTGACCAGAGTCATAAATGAGTTGAAATTATCTGACACCCTAACTTCACCCTCACTCCCAGCATTACCCTATCTAACATTATTTATTGTTCGAGCTTTTCTGATGTATGAAACTTCTTTAGAGCCTTACCAGTCCATATAGACGAAAGTTGATGAGTAGTTGCCCGACTTGGTATAGATCAGTCGGTGATGATAATCATGAAAATCAGATCTGAAAATTTTAACGAAACATGAGAATTTGTAACACCATTATAGCCAATCTAAGTAAATGCTAAATTTACATAGTGCAAACTAACCCTCCATATAGAGGCAGAAAGTTTGAAGGGCTCCATGGGAAATGATAACCACAATGTGCCTCGACTGTCTCCAGAACTCTCACTACCATCCACAGCCAAAGAGTTATTAGGTGAGGCCCTGTGATAGCAGGGCCGAAAATTGTAGCAAACCCAAGGAATAAAATTTCAGCTGGATGAGCATATTCAGACGTTAATCCAAAAGGTGTTGCATACCTGTAGAACAATACATATGTTCAATAAAATAAACATAACATCGAATAATAGATCGTAGCAGCATAGATCAAAAAATCATTAAACGAGGTCGGATTTTCTATCCAGTTGCTTATGAAAGGGGTCATTTGGGCTACATTTCATCTTAAAATAATCGAATTTAAAAAGTTAGCTAAAAGGGGAACAGGTCAATCAGGTTGAAAGTCACCCGTAGTGTTTTTATCGTACACAAACGCTCTGGCGGGATTGGGTATTGTTGTTATTGTTGTACAAACTCGCAAGTCGTTTATTCCGAGATTTAAAAATGTTCAATAATATTGTTTCTCAATCATAAATAAAACATCAGTCTCAATTTACTAAAACTAGAAAGGAGAAAAAGGGTTGTGGGTCAATCCCTTGTTTCAACCTCACCAAAATATGACCCGTTTCACCCCAAAACCATTACCCGACCTGCCCATTTGCCTCGTCTACTTGACGTACTCATGATGAACACTGTGGATGTGCTTGTACAGCCATTTGGTATGTAAAATCCTGTGTCCCCAATAAAATATAAAATCTTCCACGATGAAGTAGAATAGTATCTGAGTCGACATCACTTTCCTGCAAGGTAAAGAAGCAAATTGATCACTTACCCAAATAAAAAGCACAAAAAAGTAGTAAAAGAAAGAGACAGAATAAGAACAGGGCTACTATCAAAGCATGTAAAAGGAAATTTATTCTCCAAAAATAGGATGTAGTTGATCCAGTGGAATACCTCCGTAAGTCGTCTGAAGGGATGAAGAACACTGTTTTAGATACAATGATCTACACTAGAGGTGTCAATTTCTACCCATTACTTAAATACAGTTCGGTTCGGTTATGCTCTATCCCTAAGAGATCAAAGGAGTCAAGTAGAAAGAGAATTTAAAAGGAGAGAGTCGAAACTCGAAAGTAACTCAAAACGGTTTTGATTGCTAAATCCTAAATCAGATTACTTAGATTATCAGATAATTTTTGAAATAATATAACTTTTGTAATGATGCCTCCTACTTGTACTATATGAAATCTAAAATGGTTGTTTCAACCCATATAAAATTTTAACCAGATACCCAAGTTGTCAAACCTGCACATTTTAAAACATCTAATCTACTATTTAGGTGCATTATATAAAAAACCTGTAAATACCAGGACGGCAGTGGAAGACTACTTCTCATTCCCATGAATCTGAAGACAGGATATGAAGCAAGTGTGACAGGTAGGTTGACGCAAAAATGATACAACAGTAGGCGACCAATACATTTCTCTTGAGCTTCAGTAGTATTATTCTTAGCCTGCAAAGAAAATTTCGGTAGTTAATAACAGCAACAGCATGGGTCCAGTCAGATGCAGTTTATGCATGTAACAGGCATCGCAAGTAAACGATTTACATATGCAACAAAGGCACTATACAAGATACACATTGTATATTTTCATTGATAACATGCAGTGAGGTATGGACGTATGACGTTATCGAAACAATAGTGGTAGCAAATTGAACAGGTCGAGCAGATTAGATTACTGTTAACTATATAAGGGTTGCATCAGGTTAAACTGAAACACTTTGTCTAAAAATATAACAAATTATTTTATGAGAAAGTAGTGTCTCAGAAATGATTATAGTATAATTGCAAATTCCTTTTGGATAAAATAATTGAAGATATAGCATTCATTTAAAGTACACTTTGGCATGTTTCGACCCATTTGATCAATTTCAACCACCACCAAACGGCCCAGTGGTAAGACACCAAACCTTCTCATAAGAGGTCTAGGGTTCAAATCTCACTAGGTACACATCTGGGTGACCAAGGAAAGGGTCGGAAACGGTCACCGGGATACCTCGGTTAGGCCGCATACATCTGAGTCAAAGACTCGCCATCCCCGGGTAACCTGAATTGGGAAAACCTCACCTCATCCGTCTATCGTTTACATTTGATCCATTTCCCTATTAGCTATTCTGTTTATTTTAGGTCTTTGACCCATTAGAGATAGAAACATAACCCAAAATCGCCTCATTCATAAGTATATGGGTCGAAATTGCCACCCCTAGAAATGATTAATTTTATTTAAATGCTCACTAGTCATGATATTGGGAGTCCAAATTACAATTGACTTTACTCAAATAGTACAAGAGATGCATTAGATATACCTGAATTTTGTACTTTTTGAACCATCCTGCCCTTTCTATGAATATGAAAGGAAGTCCTGATAAGAAGAAGACAGCTTCATGAAGAATAAAGCTACCAACGCACGCCAACTGAAAGTCGCTGAAATGAGTAATCAAGTACTGCAAAAACCGATAAGAATGACAAGTCAACAACAATCCACCATTTCACTACTCCACAAGAATCTTACGGTTTACATTATGATCAAATTTATTTTTTTGTCCTTATATAGATGAGCATCTCATGCTACATATTGTTCATTTGTTTGCCTAGACAATAATCTCAAAACTAATTACAGCTGTGTGACCTTTTACTACTACATCGAGACTACTCAGGTTTCTAATAGTATGAATAGCAAAATGTTCATGCACAAAATTCCTTTTCATGTTCAAAGAGACTTTCTCTATTAGTCAAAATTTGTAACCTTCTGGTTAAAAAGAAGAAAAGGGAAGTCATGATGGCATGCAAGAGTTCTAATGTCAACAATACATGATTTCCTACTCACCTTCACCATTTAAATTGATTCCACCTAAAAGATATATGCTACATTGCTGCAAGCTAACTTGTGAAAACAGATGAAGCTACATATCCTTAAAAGGAAACAATTCCACCTAAACACAAGGATATATACCACAAGCTAACATACGAAACTAGATTAAGCTAACTTATTGATGTTAAGTTTTAGTATTTAACGAATATTCGAGAATCGGCCTGAGCTGCAGTGCATGTAGCTTGCAAAGCAAAAGTAAATCAGGAACAGTTTATCATTTCATTATTGATGTTAACTTGCAAACTTGGACAACCAACAATCTACATTTTGTTACATGTTAACACAGTGCAGCTTGCGGAAAACTTTCATGACTGTTCATAGCCATTCGTTTGTTTGTAAATTTTGGGAAGAAGCACCATTCATTGTCTGCCTAAAAGTATAACGAACGTAAAAATTATCAAGTTTCTCACACATCACATGCTGCTAGTACTAATATCACCCATAAGATGTTAAAGCAAGAAACTACACGATATTCAGTCTACAGAACAGTTGGTAGGATAAATGGCACACATTGATCAAACCACAAAAGATCCCAAGGTCCATAGTCGTTTCATTCAATATAAGTAACAGATCTGAGACGTTCAGAGCCGCAATTAAATGACCAGAAAGTTAAGGACAACCATCAGGCTCTACAGTTTAGGTTTTATAGTTAAACACTTAAACATGTAATTAAATCATACGGTCACTCATGGAGATACTCTGTCTTCATAAAAAGATATCTCGAGTTCGATAATAACTTCAATAGTCAGTAATGTTCACTCAAAATGATTACTTAAAGGGTGTTTGGGATTACTTTTTTTCCCCTTATCTGCTTATAAGCAATTTGGAGTGTTTCAATAATCGAAAACTCTTCTGCTTATCTACTTATTTTGGGGCAAAAAAAAAAAAAAATAGTTTCCAATAAGAAAGTTAGGAGCTCCTTATTCGATATTAAATCAAAATGACCTTTAGATCCTCATATCTAACCTAAAAACCTTTAAATATATGCAAACGAGCTTTCTCATTATTTCTTTGTCTATTTAATGCAAAAAAATTAACTGAGGGTGTGTTTGTTTTTTGAAAAAGTGTCTTACTAGCCTCTTACCTCTTACCGAGTCACATGCGGTCAGACACATCTTACTCAATAAGAGATGGGGAATTGTCTTATTGCGTCTTACCTAACAAAAGGTTAGACTTGTATTAATATAATATATTTGATAGTTTATCAACTACGTTAAGTTTATGATTTAAAAAAAAAAAAAAAAAAAAAAAAAAAAAAAAAAAAAAAAAAAAAATTGTTTCATATCTACATATGTTACTTATTCATCGCATTACGTTGGTTTTATAAATAAATTGCAGAAATGAACACTTAAAATGATTCAGACAATTATACAAAAACAAACACTATTTCGTTCAGATTCAGACTTTCTAGCCACCTCTTAATAGTAAGATGTGGTAGTTAGATTAGACTCAAAACATCTTAATGAAACAAACAACACCTAAGTAACTCCCGAAGTGTTTATTTTTAAGTTGCTTATCAGCGCTTCTCTTAAGAAGCATAATCTGACAATTTTAGATCGGTCCTTGCTCGTAACCCAATCCTATTATCCCTACACTCATTGGACATACTAGAGGCAGAGTGTATACACGTGCATATCCTTTCCTTAGATACATTTTTAGATCCGCCACTAACTCGATCATCGTCCTCTCATTTTAGGGGTCATGCTACATTATGATCTTCCTACTCCAGTTTTCGCTAAATAAACATTACGAAACCACAAATACGTTCACAATACAAATGCTTCTCTATAACAGTAGCACAATAAGAACTAAAATATGCGAATAAATTAGATAACAATGTAATATGTAACGTCCGTCAATGCAAACAAATTAGGGCAAAAACAAGAAGCATACATATATATTTTATAAAAAAAATGTTTAAATGAGGGAAGATATATATAAATACCGTCCAGCCGGTTTCAATGAAGGAAGCCATAGGGGCGATGAGATTTAGAAACGGTGGAAGTGAGTGAGACACATGAATGAAATAATAGTGAGAAAGAAAACAGAACAGACTGTCAAAAGGAATCTGTGCTCGTGCGTCGTGGCCTCGTGTACATTACATATGCTTTGATGTGTTTGTTTTGTAATTTTGTACTATCGAAATATCAATCATGGTTGATATGGACTCACCGCAAATATATATTTTGAGTCCTTAAATTATTAAAACTAGTTTTAGGTATTATTTTTCGGTAACTTTTTTTATCACTGCAACTAGGGGTGTCATTCAGGTCAACCCGACCCGATAAGCCTCTTATCGGGTCGGGTCTATCGGGTTTTCGACATATAAAATTTAACCCGCAACCCGATCCGATAAGGAATCGGGTTATCGGGTTCGGGCCTATCGGGTTATCGGGTCTATCGGGTTCGGGTTATCGGGTTCGGGTTATCGGGTTATCGGGTCAAGTTCAAAAATTATAAAGCTTTTAATGGGTTATTATAGCTTATCGGGTTATCGGGTCAACCCGATAACCCGATAACGAAATAATTAAAACCCGAAACCCGACCCTATAAGGCTATAGGGTTTATCGGGTTGACCCGATAACCCGATAAGGTATATTGGACCCGAATCAACCCGACCCTATAAGGCCTTATCGGGTTCGGGTCGGGTTCGGGTCGGGTCGGGTCGACCCATATGACACCCCTAACTGCAACTATCTAGAACTATAAATCACGTTATTATACACGGATACTTATCTAGCTGATAAATATTAGGGGGTGACAATGGTGCCTAATGATGCCTAAACATTAATTGTAATTAGCCAATCATGTTAAGCCAACTAATTTCATGTCTAATGATGCCTGAGTTCATATTTTTAGTAGCAATGTTGCTTAACCATGCCTAAACCTTGTTTTTTTCTTTTTTTTTTTCTTTTTATTTATAATTATATTTAACAATTTAATTAAAAACATCAAATTCCATTAATAATTCAAATAAAAGTTACATAATACTTTAGGAAAATAAAAACAAAACAAAAATTAAAAATAGAAAATCACTAGTCATCGAGGTATGGTAAGTCTTGCGCCGCTACGCACTCCGTAAGATCATATTGAAGACGGTTATGAATATCTTCGTCCAGTAACTCTTCTAGCACACTATCGTCATAAACTGTCGTGACCGGCTGATCCATTATATGAACCGGTGATATTGCCACACCGTCGTCTTTTAAAATCATATTGCCCAATATAATACACGTATAAACAATTTGCCGAATCTTTGTGACGGTCATAGGTCGTAGAGGACGACTGAGAATAAACCATTTTCCCTTCAAACGACCAAAAGCTCGCTCGACATCCTTTCTTGCAGACTCTTGTAGTTTCTTGAACTTCTTTTCCTTCGGGTCAGTGGGATACGTATATGCTTTAACAAGAGTTGAATATTTAGGATATATTCCATCGGCAAGATAATATCCACGTTTGTAGAGACGTCCACGTAAATAAAAAGAACTGTTTGGCGCCGTACCATTTCGCTCGGTAACATATAATGGAGACTGATTCAAAACATTGATATCGTTGTTTGAGCCGGGCGGACCAAAAAACGAATGTCAAATCCACAAATCATAGTCGTCGCTTCAAGCATAATTGTTAGGTATTGGTGATCACCTCTCTTATATTGGCCTTTCAAATATTTAGGACAATTTCGCCAAGTGAAATGTGTACAATCAATGCTACCAAGCATTCCAGGGATGTGATGTTTTTCTTCATGTACCTCGAATAACCGAGCAATGTCATGGGTTGTCGGTCTACGTAAGAACTCTCGGCCGTATAACTTTATAATCGCATCACAAAATTTATCAAGACATTCACCTATAAAAAACAAAATATTATTTTATAAAAAAAATATATATATTTAACAAAAAAAAAAATACTAACGAATAAAATAAATAAATAACAAAAAAAAATTACTAACGAATAAAAATAATAAATAAATAAATAAAATAATAACCTGAAGTTCTTCGTGCCATGTTTAAATAGTCATCGAATCTATCCGGAGGTTCACCCGTTGCGAGTTGCCGTATTGCCGATGTGCATTTTTGTAACGGCGTGAAACTAGTCTTTCCAAACGCGTCTTGACCTTCTTGAAACCATTCAAATTGCGCTTCAATGTCATTTAAAATTTGTAAAAACAATCTTTTACTCATAAGAAAACGATCACGAAAAACATCTTCGTTAAACTTTGGTTGTTCAACGAAATAGTCATTCATTAAATTTTCTAAAGCTTTATCACGAAAACGTTTTACATAACCACGGATGAAGGTAGATGTCAGGAATTAAATAATCAGAAGAATCAGGTTAAAGGCTTAAGGAAATACATCAAGTATGCTTCTGCTGATAAAGCACAAAAGCACGTTTCTACTGATGGATTCTGCTGAAGAACGTTTTCTACTGAAGGTGTTTCTGCTGATGGATTATGTTGATGCTATGACTCATACAGCTGCTGAGTAGATAAGCACTACTTATTCTACTGATTCATATACAAGAAAAATATACTTGTTGTAGTCATCAAATTGAACACTCCAAGTGAGTTGTAATCCTAGATACATGTTGTATCTTAATGACTAACATGATAAGTCATCATCTAGCTAGAATGAAGATTAGTTATAAGCTAGTATTTAAGAAGAGTCATATAGATTGTAAAAGATCTTTCCTTGGACTATAAAAGGAAGATCTTAGATATGACTTAAAGTGTGTGATAAGTGTGACAGCGATATATGTGAGTAAAGATATACATAGAGAAAAACAATAGAACAAACACAAGATTCAAGGTCTTTGTAACCCTAGTGATAGTGAAGATCACTCGTATTATTTTGAATAATATTGAATCGTTTGGTGAAATACTTTCATTGTTCTTTGTTAAATAAACACAAGCATCACAGTTCCATTTCCAATAAACATTCTAAGTGTGGTTAAGTAGATTCCGCATACTTAATCATATTCACTCAAAGTATCACATATACACATTACAAAGGTCCAACACCTCATAGTGTGTGATTAAATCTAGTGATCCTCTCAGTAGAGC
Organism: Artemisia argyi; assembly: GCA_030686995.1. NCBI lineage: Eukaryota > Viridiplantae > Streptophyta > Magnoliopsida > Asterales > Asteraceae > Artemisia > Artemisia argyi. The sequence continues at coordinate 76,580,533 of CM060709.1, read as the reverse complement.
TTGTCGTGTCTTCAAGAGCTTCGTACGCGGCTAAAAAGGTTTCGATTGTACTACCGGATAACCATTCTTCGGATGAGTCGGGGGAATAATTATGTCGTTTGAGGATGAACCCGATGATGACATGGTTTTAGAATGTAAATTTTATGTGTGATTTGATGTTAGTTTATATGTGAAAATAAATAGGAAAATGGTTAGTATTTAAAGATTTTTTTTTTTTTTTTTTTTTTTTTTTTGAAAAAGTACCAAACGGTACAAAAATTTAAAGCTTGCAACGGTCACAAATTGAATGCTAAGATCCACACCGAATCAATAAACAATACCGTTTGGTTTGCCGATTTACCCATGCCGACTAAGTGGCAACGTGTTGCCGATCGTTGCTGATTCAAACCGAGCCCATGCCGACCACGATGCCAGTCCCCTTACTTCCTCAGTCTCAAAATTATTATCCCTCGACAAAAAATACACAATTTAAGAAAAACATAATTAATACAGCTTTGTCTCTCTTACTTTTTTGCCAAATGACAGATGTACCCTTAACCAATTAATTAACACTTCTTTAAAGTTTGTAATACTTTATTAATTTGAACTAAGGGGGTGTTTCTTTTTTTGTAGTGATTAAGTGGTTCAAAAAGTAAGTAGGTCCCTTTCTCTTAATGCCTCTTGTTAGGGAAGAGTAGGCTTTTCTTTGCCTTCCCCATATGGAAGATTTAACACAAACAAGTGGACCCCAACAATAAAAGACCATTAATATATTGCTTGGACCCACTCATGTTAGCACTTAGGGGCTATTTCTTTTTTTTCTTAGCTAAGGGGTTAATGGGTCCTAAGTGTGTTAATACCTCTTAGTAGGAAGAGTCTCATTTTTTATGTCTTATAGATATATAGAGGAAACAAGGGATTTTGTTGGGCCCCACTTAAAAAATTATTAATATTAAATGACAAGTGGGTCAAATCCCTCCACTAAGGCAAAAAAGAAACAACCCTTAACAATAAAAAGAAACAACCCCTAAAGGTAATATAGTATACTTAATCAAACTCCCATATCTATTTTTAATATTGAACAATTAATTTGGGACGTACCAAAAAGGAAAGATAGACAATTAAATTGGGATGGAAAGAGTAGTAAATTTTAAAAAAAAATGTTTGTGTATGTTGTTTTGTTCGGCTACTAGAAAAGAAGTCTTTGCCCCTATCACTTCCTAAGACTACTTGTGATTTTTCTAAATAAATAAATGGTACCAATTATATATTATATTTTGGTCGTGTTTTTGACAAAAGACTATTGATGTGACAACTTTTGTCCGTTTTGACAAAACGTTAGAATAAAGTTCAAATTGAAAAATTAGGTATATAAATGGTTATTTAAGTAATTGATTTTATATTTTCCTCTTTCTTTTCTTGTTTTAAATCTTGAGAATCAAATGAATTAGGGGCTGGTTGATAAAACAAAATGATTTAACGCTGAATGATTCAAAACCTCTGAATGATTTAAAGTCTCTGAATCAAGTTGGTTCTGAACGAAACATGTTGTTTAACAAATACTCTCGATAGATATATTCATGACATAAATTACGATAGTAACATTTTGAATGGCGGATTTATTTTTTCAATTATTAATCATTTAATTATACATTATGAGTCATTATCTTTTCAATTATTAGTCATTACGTGTTGATATATATCATCTTATAGATTATTTGTACTTTAATTTTTGGGTGAATATTGTTTAGCTTAAAATTTTGGCATAAAAAATATTGTTTAATATTGTATATGTCGACTACTTTGTTAAAGTAACGTGCAAGTCATGCATTTGTAGATGAATTTAAATATTGTTAGTCGAAGATTGTGATAAGGCCAGATCATATATAGGTGTCAATTAGTGTATATCATAAATGTAATTAGTGATTAGCTTAATTGATGGGATTTACCCAAAATATCCTATCTACACTTCCTATATGTAGCTCTTTGTTTGGTTGTAATATTCATGCAATAACAATAATCTTTATCACAAAATACTCTATCAAATATATATGTCAAAATAGGCACTTGGGTGAGAAGAAAAGAAAGAAAAGAGAGATAAACATCAAAAGAGAAGTTTGTAAAATACATACATAGGAAATCATTAAAAAAAAAAAGGTCAACTAAAGATAATATTTATGTAACATTTGTTGCTGGATCATTTTCCATCCAATTGATGCTTAACGATTTCACCCTTAGTAAAGTGATTTAGAGTGAAAAAAAAAAGTTACCAAACATGACTACCTTTGACCGATTCAGATTTTTAGTGCTGAATTGTTTCATTAATGAGCTATCAAACACATCCTTAGACCATCATGGTTTACTTTGAAGCAAGTTCTCATGCCTGACAGCGAGCAAACCAAGCATGGATAAACACATCTAGGCAAAGGCTGGGCTGGGATCTGATCCCTAAGGGTTGTTACAACAAATAACACGTGTCACTACCTCATTGGCATAGAGGTAGTGTTGCGAGTATCTTGCCGATACGCATAAACGTGCATGGAACATTCCATGCACCCAACAAAGTAGAGCATGTCACGCCACGTGTCATTCGTGTCTCCTCATTTGGATGTCAACCACGTGGACCATCTTTAACCAATGGATCACATTCATGAGTGGCAAAAAACCTAAATTGCATCCCTATAAATACCAATCTGTTTCCACAAAATTGATAAAGCAACAATCAAGTGAAGTTAATCAATCTTCACACATTTACACACACTATAGTCGTATGTGAGTGTTACCCCAACTCTTGATTCTCGATCAAACATTGGGATCCTTACCGAACATGAGAATCTGAGCATACAATTATCCTCACCCAAATCACACCTCATACGTACCATACGTAAACAACATCGTAGTTGTCGCAACAACAACAAACGGGTCAACGAAGGACGTTCGTATCTAGATATTGTATTTTATGATCCGCTTATTATAAGATCTAGGCGATGCGGAAGCCACCCCGATTAGTACGCTACATGAAAATAATACGGCTCGATCAACAACCCACAACTACAACACGCATATGATTATTTTGTGACAATCATTCGGTACAAATTTAGATTATATGGTTCCATAGACACTTAAATCGGGTAAGGTTAAAATCTTTAATTCTTCATCTTACACCCCGTGACTAAAATATGCATATTCGTTAACCTATCGAACACGCGGTAAATCTTTTTGTAGAAACCAAGAAACACGTTCCGGAGGTCGAGGTTGATCGAAATACATCATGGTTCTAGAGAGAGAAAGTAGAGAGAGAAAGGTGGAGAAAAGGGTTTTTATTAAAAAGGAATAAATGAAACTAAACTTTACACACACTTTCCCACACCCCTCATGGAGAGTCATGAGGGGTATTTATAGGCTCATTACATCACATGTTTGCATATATTACAATAATAGTCCCTAAAGTACTATTTGTATGATATTTAGTCCATTTCTTTATGTGTGACGTTATCTTTTATAAAATAGCAAGGCTAACAATCTCCCTTCAAGATATCGTCACACATGAATGGATACAATGAGACCTATAAACATATAAACATGTAAATTACAACAATAGTAAACTATGTTGACGTTGTTGAAGCGCAGAGTCTCTGTAGTCTAGATACTGAGGCAGACTTGAAGTTCTCTCTTCCGACGATCTCGGCGTATAATCTTTGACACTGACGGCAAAGGTCTTTGTAGCTCTGAACTTCAACTGTAATGGTCTAGTTAGGTTATTACTCCCTCCTAACTAGTGAGCCTTTATTCTTTTTCTTCTGCTCCCTCCTGAACTAACAACTCTCTTCTCATCTCGCAGCGGATAAGGTAGATACTAATGAGTTTGCACCATGGTTGTCGTTCTGGGAGCATCATAGCATAACTCACATAGTATTGCACAGAAGGTTGGTAATACGCTCCGATATACACATCATTAGTACTTCTTCGGTTCTAGTGTAAGCACAATTCCCTCGATCAACCAACGTACTAGAGATGAAACACAACTTCTTTTGGCATGTTCTTCTCCCTCCTGATGGTTGCGATGTATCGAAATCATCATACTATTATGTGTACATGCCAAAATTACCCGTACGTTACACTTCTGATGCAATATAGATAGACCATGAAAGCATAATTTGTGAGAATATGCTGATAGGATATGACTCTCTTTATTCTACAATCTCTTCTCTTCTCTTCAACCTTTAAGCGACCTCTTTAAATTCCAACCAGCTAGTAAATGACCACTGTATGGAGAGAACCCAATATAACCAATCTGAGAATGAAGTAAACATCTCATAGATATGTGACTTAATCTTGTACGAAGGTGTGACTAAGAACCTATACTGAGCACTACAACGTAACTCCTTTAAGCATAGGTTGATCCATATATTCAAACCCACAAACAGTATATGAAATCTCTGCCTCTTGAACTATCCACAACTTCATGCGACACTGAGTACTACAATATAACTCCTTAAAGTGATAGTTATAACCCGTGAGCACTACAATGTAACTCCTTACATCGGGCATAACTAGATAATCCAAGTCTTAATCACTATCTCTACCAGTGTTTGACCAAACAAGTATCTCCGAAAGTCATGCATCCATCCACCCCTAGACTTTGAGATAAATAAGTACACATGCCCGTAAAATGAACTTTAAACCCAAATAAGCAATATCGTACAAAAACTCCGTAGTCACAAAAATCTGATACTAGCCGTTGTCATTTGAATGTGATTCTTGATCAGGATCGTTTAAGCAAAACGTGGTGTGTTTTTGGTGAAGCTAGAAATTTCATCGCGGTTGATTCGTAGTGATTCCGTATATTCCCTCCAAAAATATAATTGGAAAAATTTGTCGCCCATAATTTGAGAATCACTATGAAATGCAATTCTAATGTTACCAGAAAAATTTGAGTTTTGAAAATTTTTACGCCAAATTTCACCGATTTTTTTTGAATTTTAGCCTAAAAATTTGAATTTTGGGCCAAAATTTTCAACGTTATACCAAATTTTGAATTTCGCGTAAAAATTGAACGTTTAGTCTCCTCTCAAAAATAAATTTTACTCAAATTTTCCCGCCAAAATTTTGGCTAACTCGATAACCTTGTAACTCGGAAAAGCTAGAGAAATTTTGGCAGAGTTTCGTTTAGTGTTAACCCAATAAAAAACCTTACTTGATAAACGATAAGGTGAATGCCTAACTCGGCAGAAATGGCTAACTCGCCAAAATCGAAACTCGGTAAAACCCTGAATATCAAACTCGATAAAATCCTAACTCGCAAGTTTTCAAACTCGGAAGGAGTGTTCAAACTCGGTAAGAAAAAATTTTCAAACTCAGTACAAACTTTCCAAACTCGGGAAGTTTTCAAACTCGGTAAGTTTTCAAACTCGGTAAGAATTTTTCCAAACTCGGTAATAATATTCCCAAACTCGATAAGAATTTCCAAACTCGGTAAATTTTTTTCCCAAACTCCATAAACTCCCGATGAACAGTACCGGATCCGATTATTTTCAACCAAAAACACGATTTTTCACGCAAAAACACCACGATTCGCCCCCGGTTAGCTCTGATACCACTTGTAGAAACCAAGAAACACGTTCTGGAGGTCGAGGTTGATCGAAATACATCATGGTTCTAGAGAGAGAAAGTAGAGAGAGAAAGGTGGAGAAAAGGGTTTTTATTAAAAATGAATAAATGAAACTAAACTTTACACACACTTTCCCACACCCCTCATGGAGAGTCATGAGGGGTATTTATAGGCTCATTACATCACATGTTTGCTGTCACAACTCGTAATTTCCGGTCATTTTCCAAACCTCGACAATTTACTATTCATTATTTACTATTCATCGATCACTATTCATCGTTTTCGAGGTCAATTTGATATTCTGAGAAGCGTTCAGAAATTTTACTATTCACTTGACACTATTCATTTCCGGAAGAAATATCACTATTCACGTGCATTACTCATTTCATCGTAAACATAGTTTACGGGTATTCAAAAATTCGCGTAACCGTATTGGTTCATGAGCGAATTCATGCATTATCATTGGGACACTTCATATAGACTAGAAATAGTCTGCATATCCTCATTGCGGCACTTGCATATTATTCCACTCGTAGGATAATTAAACTTATACTTTTGGTACAATTAACGATTTACGTACGTTTATTTTAAATAAACACTAATACGCGAACTATAAGCGTGACGAACATGTCCGACACTCCCGACTATTATCCCAATATATTTTTATACTCATTTTTATAATATAAAAATTATAAGATTAATTTACCCGGTATTTTGAAATTTATTTATTACGTATCGTACGTCTAACTTAATAACGACGGTTTTCATAAAAGTTAAACAATAATCACCCGAACTCTCCGTACTTGTACCCGACATATTTTTACAATTTTTACGACTTTATTAAGTCCCGAATAACTTCAACAAAATTTATTTCTAATAAACCCGGTACCCGATAAAACCTAAAACTAACATTACAACATAATACTACTAACTTTTTTCTAATTAAACCCAAGACAATCCCCCTCCCCCTTTCCCTCCTTTTTGGGCCAGCCAACCCCCCCCCCCCCCCCCCCCCTTGGTCCTAATGAGCTAATCTCACCAACCAAAATAAATGCTTACCAAACAATTGTCCCCTAAGTATATAATAAATTTTTTTTTCATCCATTATTATCACAACTCATTTTTACTAGCACAAGCAAACTTTTTCTCTCATTTTCTCTTATGGTGTAATCGATCTAGGGTGATCAAGGAGCAAGAACAACAAATTTTACAAGATCTAGGTATAAACTTGTTCATATAGTCATGATTGTTGGAGTTTTGAAATAAAAACTCAAGGATTAGTAGGTTTTTATCATCCAAACTCCCTAAACCTTCAAATAAGTTAACAAACTCATTTTTATGATTTTTACAAGTTATTACCATGATTATATACTTTTCTTACAAGAACTCATGCATATAATGGCTTATACCACTTTATTTTATAAACTTTTAACTTTTGAACCTTAGTAAGTGATTATTGTTAGATCTTTGTTAGACCTACTTGGTTATGATGTTTAGGAACCCATGACACCCTAAGAAGGTGTATGGTAGGATTAGACTAGTTTTGTGGTGATTGAAAGTAGATTGGTTGAAGTTGGAACAAGTTTGAAACTAGGAAAATGGTTTTTGAAACTACATATTGACCTACTGTCCCTATTTTTTATTTCGTGGGAAAATCAATAGATGGTGGTTAAGTTTTGACCAAATATTTAGAAAATACTTTCAAAAACGAAACTTTAGGCGAAAGAACGGATTAAAACGAGTTTATAACGAAGGAGATATGATTTTTGTAAATTTAACGACAAAAACTATTTTTCTAAAAAAACTGCATGCTGTTTGGCAGTTTTCGACGGGTAAAAAGAAGTGTTAAACGTAACCTAGAGGAGCCGAGTTATCAAAAATATATTAGTACTTACTAAAACGAATCCGTGTACATAAAGAACGAGGAAAATGAACTTAAAACGACCAAGTTATACGCGTTTTAACATCGTCAAAACTATATATATATATATATATATATATATATATATATATATATATATATATATATATATATATATATATATATATAGTCACTACTAGAAAATAATAACTTACGCACTAAATGGTATATTTTCTAGAAATATTACTAAGGACTATATTCTTAACAAATGAAATACGTGTGACCCAAAAGAATATTTATACGACTTAACGACGTTATTTTAAGGTTTCCAAGACGAGGAATATAACACTAACGTTTTTGCACGATATATTACGACAAGTTTTTATAATCCTAATTGGACTTATTTTTCCTAAGTACGGAAACTATTTTACTTTGACTATAACTAGTATTTCCAAGTTACGAGTGGTATAGGTATCATGTGCATGTGCATTCATTTCATCACGGCATGATCTAAATTAGATCACATTCATTCATTTAGGTTGCGGGTAGTGTTCGCGCCTTGTTGTCCCGATCATTCCATCACTTTGTACTACCATTTTGAGGTGAGTCATAGCCCCACTTTTACTTGTTTAATTACTTTTTAAACTCTTTGGGGGAGATACATGCTTAAATACTTGTTTTATACTTTTATACGATTTGAATTACTTTTTGAAGGAGAATACGATGCTTTAATTATTTTTGTACAATGCCAAAGTATTAAATTCTTTACATTGCTTAAGTTTCCTTATTACCACGTCTTGACAAGTCCCCTTTATTATCATGGACCGTTAATTAATTTCCAAGCGAGAGTGAGTGAATAGATCTATTGAGGGTGACTCCTCCATCTGTGTTTGGGTTGCTCCAACAGAATTACAGATGCATTTCATGTCTTTATTATTAGAGTGTCTGGTAAACACTCATTTGGGGCCAAGTAACGTCTAGCTTCGGTTTCATGAGCTTAAGAGACAATGTAGTTTTATGACTGAAAAACTTATTACTTTACGTTATACTTGGGCTATTGTATATACGATTAAAGTTAAATAGTGATGGTTTTTTTTATAAATCTTATTTCGGATTTCTTATTTCTGATTTCTTATTTCGGATTTCTTATTTCTGATTTCTTATTTCGGATTTCTTATTTCTGATTTCTTATTTCGGATTTCTTATTTCTGATTTCTTATTACGGATTCTCTTATTTCTGATACCTTATTTCTGATTTCTTATTTCTGATTTACAATGTCTTTGCATCAACCTTATTACGGATTTATGATGTTTTTACTGGGAAGTTTACTCTCCAAATGTTTTACCATACTTACTTGTCCTCTAAAATCTATGAACTCACCAACCTCGTGTTGACACTTTAGCATGTATTTTCAGGTTATTAAGGTAGCTCATGTTGCATGCATTTGGACATTCATGGAGTCGTGGAGACGACGCGTCTGACTATATTTTCTACACCTATGAACGTTTGATCTTGTTGAACTTATTTTAACTAAAATGGCAACATCTTTTGGGACCTATGTTTGTAAACTCTGAATGTTTTAATGATCAAACGCTGTATTTTCTAAACGACACTTTAGGTCGTTCAATATAACTGTAACTATGGTGCTATGACAGTCACCCCCAGGTATTCCATTCCGCTGCCATTCAGGTAAATTGGGGGTGTGACATTTGCCTATATTACAATAATAGTCCCTAAAGTACTATTTGTATGATATCTAGTCCATTTCTTTATGTGTGACGTTATCTTTTATAAAATAGCAAGGCTAACACTTTTGGATGCTAAGATAAGTACATGTAAAATAACTAGAACGGTACCCATGCAATGCGGCGGCGGGTACCCTTTGACTAAATTTTGTAGGAAGCAAATGTTTTTTATTATATAATATAATATTACTCTCAGTTGTTGTTATTAATTATGTTATTTCTGTTAACTTTGTTGTAATTCTATTATAGTTAAAATGAGTGTTTACCTTAATTGGGACTATTCTATAATTAGTAAGTTTGAGTCTGAATTTTTAAACCTTGCTAATTATATAATAATCCAAATCTTTTATATAATAAAACAAAACCCCTATTGGGAATTTTTCATTTCAAAATAATGGATTCATTCCTTATCGGGTAATATCTTTTTAATTATTATTTATTTATTTTAATAATGTTTAACTAAAAAGGTTTAATATTTCCTTATCTAGCAATAAATGCTTTTAATTTTCGTCTTTACTAAAATTTTCTGGAAAGTCAACGAATACATATGTACTTAAAAGCTATTATTGAAAAGGTATGGACTAAAGTGTAAAAGGAAAGAAAACACATGCATCCACCTCAAACATATCAAAAGAAAACCCACAAATTTCTTTGGTACCTTTTATTCCCAAGCAATACCATAAACCTCAAAACCATTTATGAATAAAAATCTCATATTACGATTGAAGATTGCATACAATAATTCACCGAGCCACACTTCCAGGTTCTAACACAGGTTTTCTTTCAACTTATTCTTCTAATTCAATCCCTAAAAAGAAAATTGGGCAATTTGAAAATAAGTTGCAGAAAATTTGTTTCAATTTGTTGTTGCAGTGATTCCAAATATAATCTATCTATGAAGGAACAAAAACGCTTTCAATTTGTACTAAGGGACTGAGATGAGGGAAGTCACCCTCATCCTTTGTACTTCAACGCTTTTTGGTGTAATGAATTTTACCGGGGTGAATTAACCCTTTTACCCAAAAAAAAAAAACGCTTTCAAAGGCCTAAAGGTAAGATTTTAATGTCTAACATCTTAATTTTGTTTAAAATTTGGGCTTTTAGTTATATTCTTTAAGGGTTTGTGATTTTTCTGTCAATTTTCTTTCAATTTGAAAAAAAATTAGGGTTTGATTAAATCTATAATTTGATTTATTAGGATGGCAAGGAAGATGATTAGAGAGTAAGTGGATTGGTGGTTCTGAAGTAGGTTTAGCTATAAAATACAACACACGTATTTTCAAGATACAATCCGTATTTATTAAGGGATTTGTTACTAATTAATATGATGATTTTGATAATTTGTGTTCCTTATACTAACACACTGCAATTATGCTTTCAATATTGATTAATTTGCCAAAAATTCGTATTTTGTTGGTATCCTTTAGCTTAACGCTACTCTCCAGGGACACTTTCGGGAGTGTGGTTAGATTACAAAGTTATGTATCCCTAAAGTTTGGTGCTCTGGAAGAGGTGAGCTTTATTTGTAATTTACAAGTCACATAGTATTCTACTATTCTTTAAGCTTTTGTGGCTTACATCTTGATGCTTTAATTTTCATGGCTGACTTTATTATTTTTGCTGAAGCGTCTGAGTTGTTTTATCATATTTGATGTAAATACGCCTAAGCTTGAGTTATGAAGTTAGAATAAGTATATTGTTGACATACTGTTTTTGTGAATATTCTCTAAATTTTTAGAAAGGGCCATAAAAGTCATTTGTTTTACCCAACAAACACACACAAGTATACCATTCACATTTCACAAGAGTAGCTTAACATACACTAGGCATTCAGACCCCTGCGATGCACACGGACTCGATCTAAATGTCCATAACATATTGTTCAACACTAATTTTCGTCATTTTGATCATGGATGGATTTTGTTGGTCAATAAGTTTCTAAGTTGTGTTTGTTAGCATGACATGAAAAATGTTGATGCCGTTATTTCGTTACGTTTAATTGAGGTCGAGTCAAACACTCAAAATACAATATATCACTGGGGCTACCTCATGACCCGTGCGATGCACACAACTTTTTTATTTGTTATTATAATTTATAAATGATTGCGAGCCAAAATTATGTAATTTTTCCATTCTATTCATTATTCAAGGTGATATTTTTAATATGTCGTATTTTGTTATTTTAGCAAACTCTGAAAGCCCGTGCGATGCATATGGGCTGTATAGAAGTTTTCAAAGTTTAATATCCGTCTTTTATTTTCGTCATTTTATATTCGAGACATATTTTTGTCATTATATATATAACATGGCAACATACATTTTGCAAAGCATGATACGTATTTAAAATAGTTTATGGACATTTAATCTTTTAAGATTTATTTTTTATGTAATATTTTTTGTCTATTTATTTTGGTATTGACTCTGTCGTTTTTTATTGGAACTAACTAATATTAATACATCCGGCTAAGTTATAACTATTTCTTATGATAGTTAACAATGCTCGTGCGATGCACATGAGCTGTATAGAAGTTTTCATAGATTTAAAATACGTGCGATGCACATGGGCTGTATAGAAGTTTTCATATTGTAATATTCGGCATTTATTTTCGTTATTTTATATTTAAGTTGTCATGGTGTTACACATTTGCTAAGCTTTATATGTATTTAAAATACTTTATTGAGTTGCACATGGGCTGTATATAAGTTTTTATAACGTAATCTTCGGCACTTATTTTCGTCATTATATATCTAAGTTGTGATGGTATCACATTTCCAACCATGTCAAACATTTAAAATAGTTTATTAACATTAAAAGAGTATATGTGAAGAGATTTTTTTCAAAATGTTATATTGAAAAGAGTCTCTTCACATGTAATATTTTAATATGTATATGTTACATAGATTATTTTAAATATGAAGAGATGACATTAATGTTGGAGGCTGTAGCAACCCGTAAATTTTCATAAGGCAAAATGACTATTTTACCCTTTGACTTTGACTTTGACTATTTGACTCTTATCGTAACGTAAAAGTAATTACTGTAACCGGTAGTTAACTGGTAATTTTCCAAGTTAACTAATTCACTCTGCTTTGAATTATTATTCTTTGAACGTTTTCGTTCACTTTTGCCTATTTAATAAGAAGTTATCTCGTAAAATGTAAAAACGACACCGCATTAGTAATGAATTAAATTTGATAACTATTTTTCGAAGTCTATAATTTTGTTTTTATGTTAGTTATATAAAAAACGTTTCCAAAAACGAATTTCTCGCATTTTTGCGAAATCAAGGTACATCGTTTATACTTTAACTTAACGGGACACGGAGTACACACAATACACTACGTGATGATAATCCTTATCTCTTGAATGTCTCACCCACCGCCTCTTCATTTTTCAAAACAGATAAAATCAGAAATCATATCTCATATATCTCTTCATCTTCTCAAACACTCCAATCTCTCTCCCAGCCACTCTCCCACCGCCTCTCAAACAGGCCATAACCATCACCACATCACACGCTGTCGTTATCATCACCAAGACCAAGAAACAAGGAGGGTGAGTGGCTACGGGTTTAGATGGTGAGGTAAGGGTCTCGTTTGGTTCGAGTTAATCACCACAGCCGCCTCCATCCCATCTCCTTCCCTTCTCAAACTCGAGGGTATGCCGAGACCTATATAAATAAGTCTTATAATTTTCTTTATATAAAACCACTTAAAAATTAATTGATACAAGTTTTCGTGGAAATAAACTGGATTAAAACTTGTTTTTAACAATGATTCATGGGGATTGAATCATTTAAAATGATATTACTGTTTGGTTAACAGTTGCCCAGCTAGGGGCGTTTGGGGGAGATACATGCTACTGTTTTTACTATGTACAATTACTTGTAAACTGAATGTTTTCCTGAATATATATTATTGCTTGTGTCTAAGTTCCCTATGCCACAAGTTCCCCACATCATGGACCATTAATCACTTGCGAGTGAACGCTGATATAGTAGATAGGCCTATCAGGATTGACGAGTCCCGTTTGTGTTAGCTGGATAAGTAACCAAACGTACCATATTTGTAACTCTAGGTATATGGCAAGTACCTACACAGGGCCATTATTATTCTATATATCATTGTTGATATATACCGTCAGTTTGAGTTCCATGAGCTTAGATGCAATAATATATATACTTACCTGATGATTGTATTCGTTGCAATTATCACTTTAACTCTGATAACTAATTGTCCACTACTGTTTGACAAACCTATGAATTCACTCAACCTTTGTGTTGACTTTTTAGCATGTTTATCTCAGGTTCGAAAGGAATTAGCTGGCATGTGAAGGCGCACGGAAAAACATTTTGAAGACAACGCATATATTGTCATTCGAAAAACTTTACAACTTTTATGTTGTACATTTTGTAAACTTGTGGGACCTCTTTATAAACTCTGGCATTTTAATCGAATGATAATTTATTTCAAAACATCTCATTTACAGTCGTTTTCTGTAACTTTTACTGTAACCATGAAGTAATACCCTAGTGACACAATCTTCCGCTGCGATAATTTTGGGGGTGTTACAGAGACCTTTTATATTCATCCCCATGCGATGCACACAGGTTTGGACTGCCTCAGGACCCATGAGATGCACACAGGTTGGATCTAATTGTTTTTTTCGTAATGTTCGGGACTAATTTTCGGTTCATTTTGAAACTCTCATTTTTTGTAAAAGACGGACTTCGTTGTTCAGATAAATTACATTATTAAAAGCGAACTATAAAACAAATTTACAAAACTATAAAAACATAAAACATTAAAGTAATTAGTATATTAAAGAGTATAAATTATAATTCGTATAATAAATTATAATTCGTATTGTAGAATATTGCATGTTTAATTTGTAACGTACTATTAATATGAATGCTAAGTATTCATCTATATTGACACCGGTAGCCATGACATTGTTCTTATTGTTATTCATTGGCATTTTGCATGTTTTGTTCTTGATACAATTTTCGTGACTTCTCGATCTATATCTTTAATGTGAAGTGGTTTTTTTTTTGTACAATGCTATATTTAAATGAGGCTTTTCATATGTAATCTTTTAATATGAGCAAGTTACATAAATTATTTTTTAATTAATGCATTATTACAACATTTTTCCATAAACTATAATATCGAATTTGGAGCATTCATTAGTAACTCACTCTAAGTATTAACAGTATGACGACATGAATCACATAATCTTAAACTCAAATGAATAATGCTTACCTCGTGATAGGTGTAGGATAACATTTGAAATACATTTTTCTTCTCCTTTATATACTTCTTCGATTTAGAAGATTCTTATTATTAAGATGATAGTGTGAAGATATTTTTATTATATACTACCATTTTCAATATGTAACATCGACATAAGTTACACAGGCATATCAAATATCAATGTCACGCAATATTCCAAGACGTTTAATTAAGAAAGTGACATTAGCACACCGCAAGACAAAAAACTACATTAAGAGCAAAAATATTGAAATGCACCAACAAAGTGTAGTAATATTTATTGACTAAAAATTGAATGCTCGTCATATTATTTTCAATAAACTTACTTGCTAACGAATAAATAGTATTAGCCCGTTTAGCGGTATTACATGAAGTAAAATATTGCATGTTTAATTTGTAACATACTATTAATATGAATGCTAAGTATTCATCCTACCGGTGGTCGTGGCGTTGTTCTTGTTATTGTTGTCGTTGTTGTTCTTGTTGTTGTTGTCTTTGTCGTTGTTGTTCATTGGCCTTTTGCATGTTTTGTTCTTGATACAATTTTTGTGACTTCTCGATCTCTTTCTTTAATGCTTCTTGACGCGCTACAAAAAACAATTAGATATAGTTTATCATTAGTAACTTAAATACAGTTAATCAATATATTGCATTTTCGATCAAAGTAAAAATGTTCGTGCATGTTCCACTTAATTGATAAGACAACGATGTGTAGGATCTCTTAAACCATTAGAGAAGATGATGTTACTACCAAACCTCCTAAGCACCATCTTTATGTCCTACATTCTTACACACACAGAATACACATGAAATTTACATAAAATAATATAAATTAATATGCTAATTAAGTAAGACGATATGATGCTTACTTTACCACCATAATAGGTTGTAGCTCAATGTGCACGCGGTGTGAAGGAAGTTGTGGTTTGTTGTGTGTGATTTTTGACACATTATATAGTTGATAAAATATTTGTGACTCATGGACGGGAAGGTAAAAAGACTAACCACTGATTGGTCTGTTTAATTTATGCATTCATGGCATTTTTTGTTTGTATTCTTTGAGGTTAAGAGATGGATTGAAACATGTTGTATCATACAAACTTTTGTGCACGATTCCTCATGCAAAGCATATTGTACCGTACAAACTTTTGTGCACAATGCCTCTTGCGCATTAAATTAAGCACTATAATCATTAGATAGTATAGAAGATATACTTTTCATGTTGCTTAAACTACCTTGTATCATACTACAATTTGTGCACAAATCCTCTTGCACATTAAATTAAGTCACCCAATATTGTGTAATTGATCTACTTTTGATGTTGCTTAAACTACCTTGTACCGTACAAATTTTTTGAATTACTCGAATCACTAATATTATGTACTTACCCTTATGCATGACTATTAAATCAATGTACTAATACATGAAGCCTCCACATTTCACTTTTAATTTATGAAACATTTATTGTGAGCACTTTGTATTTATAAGACAACTTAAGTTTTTAGTATATAAGATTATAGTATCCTTCATATTTTAAAGAAACCCCATTGGGGATTTTCAACTATAGTTCTTTATGGTTGCTTATTTTGAGTTGATTATTCTTTTAAAATGATCAGATGTCTGAGTGATTAAGAAATACAACTTATCAGGTGGGTACTGCCTTATTATATACGCTCATAAGCAGTTGGAAAGGTTGCACACCAGAAAGTTGTCATTGCCACTGTAGTCACCTTATTCGGAAAGGCTGTACACCAGAAAGGTAAATTCGAAGTAGTTGTTATTGCTACTGTAGTTTACATTGATTTCTATAACTAAGAAAGTTGTCAAATATGTTCGACTGTGTAGACTAAGGAAGTTGTCAGCTTGACATCAATTCATAAAAAAAAAATAATAAATAAATAAATAAATAAATAAATAAAACAAGAAGACAAAAGGCAGCCTACTTTGAAGTTCAAATTTGGAATACTATTTTTTCTTATGTAATACAAGTTATTCTATTCATATTTCGTTAAGCCGGAACATTATGGTTAATGATACATGCGAGTAGCCTGGTGGTAAGAGTGTTGATCATCGATGATTTAATGGTGTAGGGTGTAGGCTCCCTATAGACAACTACAAGGTTTTATTTAATACTTATTTGATTGAAAATAAGTTTCTGAATTTGAAATTGACATGAGTTTGTAAATGATTAAGAAAAAGTTTCATTATTTGAGTTTGTAAAGAAGCATTGCATGCATATCAAGATGAACTGATGCGTGGGAATTGCACCAGGCTTTACCTCTCAAGGGATCTCGAGAAGCTTACAACCCCTACCAGGCAGTGTACCTGATCGTTGTAGTATACTATAGTGACAAGTACCGAGGGATTGATCGTTCAACTCAGGAATAGTGTCGCTAGGATTAGAAAGCCTAAAAACTAGGTCTAGAGGTGAGGGATGATTCTTTTTGTATTTTTATATTTTATGAAAAGCAAGTAAAATCTCGGGTTTCGGAAGAGTGGGCGGAATTAGTTGCTAATCAACTAACCCAATAACTAAAGATGCAATCAAAATAAAATAACAGAAATGTAAATAAAGCTAATTACTAATATGGTGTGAACAATAGATGGGAGAATTGTGTTTACTTAGATTTCACTACTCCCTAGATATCTTTTACAGGTTAATTATTTGTTACAGTTGCGTGGATGGCGGGTTATATTCCTTAATACCAATTGTGGGGTGGCGTACGTACTTCCTCAACTCTATAAGCTCCTATTTCACTCCTATGTCGAGCCTGCAAGAAGCTCCTAACATGGGATCACTAGAATTCGCTCATGCATTAAATACAACCATAAAAACCTAGTACGCATTGGTTCATGTTTCTTAAGACGTTCAAGCAAGTTACACAATGGAGATCTGCCAGTTTTCTTAAGCCTAACATCGAAATCATTCATCCATTACAACTATAAACAAGCAATCAACCTATAATCAACATCTAGGTTTCATTACATCTAAGCAAACACACAAAAGATCTAGCCTAGCATGTTAAAATCAAGACAAGAGTAAGATATATTCAAACAACACATAGACATATTGAATGAGTTGAAAGGATACTTATCTTAATTGAACATGAAGGGTTTCAAGGGGTGAAAACCCGTGAAAATACTGTAAAAGTCGTGCTAGGGTTTATTAAGTTCGACCCTAAAATTCTCCTCTCTTTAGAATGAAAATAACAAAGAGTATATATAGATTTCCTAAGGTGACGACATCAAGAAGAAAGTTCTGACGCCGTCATCCCGCCGCCCATAATATTCTCGGACTGCCTAGATCCAGATCTGACGTCGTCATGTGTTATGTTGGTCTGGGCCGTCACCACTTTTACTCTTGACGGCCTTGCCTTGACGCCGTCACGTTTTCACTGGGCCGTTACATTTTTACTCTTAACGCCGTCATCAAATTGCTCTTGACGCCGTCAGGTACTGTTCCCAACAAGGAAAATTAAAACTTTGCCGTTTTCTTCACTTTTATGCTCAAAAAACGTCCGAAATGATTTCTTTTCCAAAATTCACTCCAAAAGTACCTAAAATCACAAAAGGAACGATTTAGGGAAATATTTTATCAAATAAATTCAAATTCTGGCTTAAATGACCCCCTAAAAACGGATCATTTTTCGCCTCATCATATACCCTTACACTTGAGATTTGCTTGTCCTCAAGCAAATGCGCTTTTATTCTAGTCAAAATACAAGTTAGGGGTAATTTAACACTAATATAAAAGTAATTACAACAAATAATCGTTCCACTAAAGACCAAAGACAAGCACGGAGGTCATATACTAGCACCTCACAAATAGTGTTTAGATACTCACATCTCTCGGGTGTAATAAAGTATATATCACAATATAGAAATGGAAAACATCTCTCACTACCTGTCATAGCAAAATAGATTACCTTAGGCTTGGGAAAGGATCAAATCTCTATTGCATGGCGTAAGCACCTAGGATAAACTATCAAAGAGGTCTTCTAAAGGGTTATAACGTTAGGTGTAGCGATATGGAATACACGGTTTTGTTGGATATAGGCAGTCTTTACTGGTGGCGAGATAATAATCTTGGTTAATTACATGTACAATATTAAGCTAATAAATGAAAAATAACAAAAACATAAAACAAACATAGAATGAAACGGGATGGTAGTCTGTATGTTTTTTCTCTTTCCTCTTTTTCTATATATATATTTTTTTTCTATATATATATATATATATATATATATTTTGCATACACTTTTACCCTACATCTAAAATAATACATCATAGGGAATGAACATTCCCCTTACACTTGAATTTTTACATACTTTACAATAAACTAATCTAATGACTCGAATTAAGTTAATCAAAATACTTGGAGTACTTTTAAGATTAACGCACATATGGGGGTAATAATATGATGTTCTTCCCCATTACTCCATAACCTAAGTACTTTACCCATGAGTCCCAATCGTCCCAAAACAATATGTACAAGGATATGACTCGACTTAGCAATCATGTAATAAATTAGATAATTAACTAAGGGTTTAACAAATAACAATAATGCACTAAAGATGAGTGCATACACGGAAGGCTAAGGCGATTTGGGTGTACCTTTAAGTGGGTTGTAACAAATTATTTCTTTAAGTAAGATGCTTAAAGGTAGAAACGAAAAGATAGGCTCGGAGGGGTGTACTAGGGGTTTCGTGTACTAAAAATGAGTACAACGCTAAGGTGTGGGAAAAATTAGTTGACTTTACTAGCCAAGCAATATGACTTAAATGGCCAAGTAATTATGATACGAGTTTAACAAAAGGGTGATCCTAATGCCTATTATCATGTAGTAAATCCTACTACACGAATGTAGTCTCACTAGCGGTCTCGGGATGCATCACTAACGCAAGTTCTAGAATCTAAATGCTACCGGTACACTCATAAGCACTAATAGTAAATGCTTTTCCTATCAAATCTAAAGGCAAACCTCACATATATGGGTGGAAAATTTTTCTGAATAGTACGGTTTTGTGCTAGTCATACAACTCCTATCCATGAGATGCTTGCTAAGGCTAAAGTTTCACTCCTAAATGTTGTAAAAAAATTTAAATTTGGCGCTAAAATTACACTAACAAGTATTTCTCATAGTTTTATTACACATCTACCATCAAACAAACAAACTCAAGTGCAAGTTTATCTATAAGGTATCATCATTTACCCTCCCCTTACACTTAGGATGAACATTGTCCCCAATGTTCAATTAAAGATTGTAAAAGTGAAATAGGTAAAAGAATGAAATCAAATACTCCCCTGATTCGCTCGGTATGGATTGTGTGGTAACAAGGTTAGATCTTCCTCCAAGAAAATGAACAATCAAAGCTTCCCTTCTAGAATATAAATCATCTTCTTGTCATACATAACCTGTTAAACATGAGAAAACAAACAAGGCAACCTCGCGTAAAATCGGCGGCAATCAATATATGCTAACAAATCCTAGAAAACAAAGTAAGGTATAATGTTTGTGGAATGAATGTTTGCAGATTTCCTGGAGATTATAAAACTAAAGATTCAACAAATACTTTAAAACTCCGTTAGAAAAACAAAACTGGCAAAATTTCTAGATTTTTACATGTGACGCCGTCAGGAATTTCTTCCTGATGCCGTCAGAAGTGACCTGCAGAAATCTTTATGTTAAGTTTCCGGAAAATTTCTAGAAAAATTTTGTCCTACTTCCTGGAAAATCCTGCAAAACATCATTATGACTCGATACAAGCATTTGACTCTAACAAATACCAATATACATGTCCATTTAATATTGTGGAGAATCATGATCGGTTTTGTTTCTTAAAAACATATTTGGGATTTTCCCTTACACTTATCTTTTGCGAAATACCTTTGGATGAAGTTAAGACTAGGCCAAACGACAAAATAAATTATTTTCACCATTTTAGTTTGAAACATGATCTACCAATAATAAAAATAAAGCATGCATACGGAAACAATTAATAATCAAACAATTAAATAAAAATCACACAAAGCATGGGTTGCCTCCCAAGAAGCGCTTTTCTTTATTTACGAGTCTTGTAGCTAGACTCAAGGTCATGGGCTATTACGTGACCTCATCGTCGAATGTCACATCCTCCTCACTAATCATTTCATTGCTACTTTTTTGATAATGTTTTACACGTTGTATGTTAACCGTAAACTCTCTATTTTTGTCATCCAATAACACGACAGCCCTAGTGTTAGAGGAACTTTTCACCGTAAATGGCCCATACCATCTAGACTTGAGTTTCCCTGGAAATAATCTTAAACGAGAATTATACAATAGGACTTTGTCCCCTTCTAAAAATTCCTTAGGTTTCTTAATTCGCTGGTCTTGCCATCTTTTTGCCCTCTCTTTATATGTAATGGAGGATTCATACGCTTCTAACCTTAGCTCATCAAGCTCATGGAGTTGCAAGAACCTATTTGTTCCTGCGATTATATAGTCCAAGTTACACGCCTTAAGCGCCCAATAAGCCTTATGTTCTAATTCTACCGGAAGATGACATGCCTTACCATACACCATGCGGAACGGGGTCGTTCCAATAGGTGTCTTGTAGGCAGTTCGGAATGCCCATAAGACATCGTCGAGTTTAAATGACCAGTCTTTTCTATTCTGACTAACCATTTTTTCTAGTATTCTTTTAATAGTCCTATTCGTGTTTTCAACCTGGCCATTGGTCTGTGGGTGATAGGCGGTGGAAAATCGATGGGACACTCCGTATCTCCTCATGACCTTTTCCATTTGCGCATTGCAAAAGTGGGTTCCCCTATCACTGATGAGAGCTTTAGGAATTCCGAACCTAGCGAATAGCTTTTTCAAGAAATGAATAACTACCCTGGCATCGTTGGTTCTAAGGGCTTGTCCCTCTACCCATTTTTGAAACATAGTCGATGGCAACTAAAATGTATTCATTCCCTCCTGAAGATGGAAAGGGTCCCATGAAGTCAATTCCCTAGACGTCAAAAACTTCACATACTTGTATAAAATTCTGAGGTGCTTCATCTCTGTTTGATATGTTCCCGACCCGTTGACATGCATCGCATGCTTGTACCATTTCTTTAACATCATGGAATATCGTGGGCCAATAGAATCCCGCATCGAAAATCTTTCGGGCGGTGGTGTTTATCCCATGATGGCCCCCAGAGGGGCCATAGTGACATTCTCTCAAGTTACTGCCTCGCCTCCCGAAACACAACGTCTGATTATTTGATCAGGACACCTTTGGAATAAAAATGGTACATCCCAGAAGTAGTATTTTAGTTGGGCAAAGAACCTTTTCTTTTCGTATTTAGTCATGTGTTCCGGAATGAGCCTACTCGCAAGATAGTTAGCAAAATCAGCGTACCAAGGCTCAGAATCTGTCATTGACATGAGTTGTTCGTCAGGAAATGAATCCCGAATCTCGCTTCTATCGTGCTCATCAAGGGGATTTTCAAGACGAGATAGGTAATCAGCAGCCAAATTTTCTGCCCCCTCTTATCACAGATTTCAACGTCAAATTCTTGTAACAACAAGATCTACCGAATTAGTCGTGGTTTAGCATCTTGCTTAGCAAAAAGATATCGGAGAGCCGAGTGATCGGTGAAAATGACTGTTTTTGAAAGTACAAGATATTGACAAAATTTGTCGAATGCGAACACTACGGCTAATAATTCTTTTTCGGTGGTAGAGTAATTCTCTTGAGCAGGATTCATGGTTTTGCTAGCGTAGTAAATGGGTTGGAAAAGCTTGTCACGCCTTTGACCTAATACAGCTCCGACAGCATAATCGCTAGCATCGCACATGATTTCGAAAGGTAACTCCCAGTTGGGTGTAACCATGATTGGAGCTTGCGTGAGTTCCTTTTTCAGGAGATCGAATGCATCCTTGCATTCTTGAGAGAAATCAAAAGGGGCATCCTTCATCAGCAATTGAGTCATTGGCCGAGCTATTTTAGAGAAATCATTGATGAATCTCCGGTAGAACCCGGCGTGGCCCAAGAAGCTGCGTATTGCTTTAACAGTCGTGGGGTAAGGTAATTTAGATATAGCTTCCACTTTAGCTTGGTCCACCTCAATCCCATTCCCCGAGACCTTATGTCCCAACACAATCCCTTCTTTCACCATGAAATGACATTTTTCCCAATTTAATACCAAGTTGGTTTCCTCACAACGTTTGAGCATTTTTTCTAGATTAGCAAGACAGCGGTCGAAAGAGTTCCCAAAGACTGAAAAGTCATCCATGAAAACTTCCATGCTATCTTTCATAAGTTCGTGAAAGATCGCGCTCATGCATCGCTGAAAAGTGACAGGGGCGTTACACAGCCCAAAAGGCATTCTTTTATACGCGAACATTCCATAAGGGCAAGTAAACGTAGTTTTCTCTTGGTCCTCAGGCACTATGGGGATTTGGGAATATCCCGTGAACCCATCCAAGAAACAGTAGTACTCGTGCCCAGATAATCTCTCCAACATTTGGTCAATGAATGGTAAGGGAAAGTGATCTTTCCTTGTGGCATCATTGGGCTTTCTATAATCGATGCATACCCGCCAGCCAGTAACCGTTCTCTGGGGTACCATCTCACCCTTGTCGTTCTTTACCACCGTCATTCCACCTTTCTTTGGTACCACCTGTACAGGACTAACCCACGGGTTATCCGAGATTGGGTAAATTAGTCCTGCATCCAGAAGTTTGATGACTTCTTTCTTCACTACTTCCTTAATGTTGGGATTCACCCGCCTCTGGGGTTGCACGGTAGGTTTATAGTTTTCTTCCATAAGAATCTTATGCGTGCAGAAAGTTGAGTCAATCCCCTTAATGTCGGCTACCTCCATGCAAGCACTCCCTTATATTTCTTGAGGACTTCTAAGAGCTTACCTTTTTGTTCATGTTCGAGGGTAGAGTTTATGATTACCGGAAGTTGATCTTCTCCCTGAAGGAAGGCATACTCTAGGTGGTTAGGGAGTTCTTTAAGATCTAGCTTAGGAGGTTCGATAATAGAGGTTTAAGCTTGTTTTCGGGTTTTCGGAGTTCGAGTGGTTCAGTGGTCTCCTGTCTAGGGTAGAAGGAGACTGCTCCAACATCCTCCATCTTTTCTACCTCCAACAAGGGGAGAAAACTCTCATCCCGTAACCAGCCTTCCTCGATTTGTTCATCAACACAATCATCAATGACATCCGTGAGTTCATCGACCTCTCCAATGAAATAAAGCCGGTTAGCTGCTTCGAGAGAGAGGTCCATAGTGTCTTTAGTGTCGAAGGTTAAGCTATCGGTTCCTACTCGTAAGGTTAACTTGCCGTCATGAACATTAATGACTGCACGAGCGGTAGCAAGAAATGGTCTCCCTAAGATGATGGGTACCAAGTCATCCTCCTCCATCTCTAAGATTACGAAGTCAACCGGGAATTTGAATTTCCAACTTTGACTAGCACGTTCTCGCATATCCCCACGGGGTATTTGACTGATCTATCGGCTAGTTGGATGTTCATACGGGTAGGCTTTAATCCGGAGTATCCTAGTTTAAGGAACATGGAGTGAGGCATGAGATTGATACTCGCCCCTAAATCGGCAAGAGCATTCTTTATTGATAGGGATCCTATGGAACAGGGTAAGGTGAAGCTGCCCGGATCGTCTACCTTTTTTGGTAGCCCTCGATGTGTCACCACCGAACATTCTTCCCCCAGAGTCATAAGACCCTCGAGTTTCTTTCGGTTAGCGAGTAATTTTTTAAAGTATGTGCTATACTTTAGCATGTGATAGCAAGCATCAAGGAGGGGTATGGTGATCATTGAGTCTTTTAGATATGACAAGAATCGTTTATTATCGTTCTCAGTTTTCGGGTTTTTTAGTCGGGATGGGAATGGGATTCTCACAGGTTGGTTAGGCGGAGTCGATGGGGATGGGGTCGCCAAGGGAGTTTGTTCAGGAACCTCACTGCTCACATCACCTTCCTCCTCTTGGGGCTTGCTTGGATCAAGAGTGATAGGGTGTGAGCTCGGATAAGGGGGTCCTTGGTTGTTGCTCCAACTCGAGTGGTTATTGCGAGCATGGGGTCTTTTTGGCTTACTGATGGCCTGTCTTGGTCATCGAGGGTGGAGTTAAGCTTGTTGAACCATTCTTCGATGTCATTTTGTTGCTCATCGACGAGCTCATCAAGACCTTTTAAGTGTAAGCCTTTTTCTTGAGTGAAGTGACCAAGGTCATCTTCAAAAGTGCTCCTGATTTTATATTCAGGGCCTTCCTCCCCTTCTTTCCTCTTCACCAGATTTCCCCAAAGGGTGTAGTCATCGTTTTGGTAAAAAGGCAAAAGGGAGGGGTCAGCGTAGATGTCACCCCCTGACAAGCACGTAGGTTCGGTCGTGGGTTCTACTCCGCATTCCTCTACCTCGTGCGGGCCCCCACAGTAGTCGCAGATTAAGTAAGGATTTGAAAGTTGTTTAGTTAATTGCGACCCAGCTAGGTATTCCATTCTTTTGTGAATTTTTTGTAGCCGATTTGAAGGTGTTGATGTGATTTCAGAAATGCTGGCAGTTGACTCAGGTTCATCCCAAGTGTCATCCTGATCCTGAGCATATTCCTCAATCCTATTCCATCCTTCCTCGGCACTAAGGTTGGATAATTTCCCTTTTCTAGAATTGTTGATCCCGTTTCGGTCATTTGAGGAGACATTGTCGTAGAAGATTTGGACCAGGAGCCAGAGTTCGATGCCATGATGGGGAACTTGTCTTATTAAATCCTTGAATCTAATCCACGATTTATGGAAGGGTTCGTTCTCCCCTTTTCGAAAGCAGAGGATCCTATCCCTAAATGCTGAGGTTTTTCCTTCTGGGAAGAACTTCTCATAAAATTTGGATATGAGTTGCTCCCATGTGAAAATAGATTCAGAGGGAAGTTTATCATACCACTCTTTGGCTTTTTCATAAAGGGAGAACGGGAAGAATCGTAATCGGGATGTGTTTCTAGTAGCCCCATCCGTATGGAGGGTGTCTACTATTTTCAAGAAGTCCTTGATGTGTTGAATCGGGTCATCATCATCTAGTCCACAAAACTTGCACACACTTTGGACAAGCCAAACATCGGTCGCATGCAAGACCTCATTGGGGTGTTCATTTGGGAAGACAATGGCGTTTGAGAAGCCACGAGGATTTGGGGAGAAGTAGTCCTTAAGGCGCTTAGGAATGGGAGTTGCGGAGGTACTCATATCGTTGTTGGATTGGCAGCTAGGGGTTGTAAGGTGATTCTCTGAATTTTCTTTAGAAAGGGGCGCATCAAAATCGATGGCTATGCTGGATGGTTCAGGTGTTGAGAGAGATCGTCTTAGCCTACGCATTTCCCTATCAGGTTCTGCATAGGGCAAAACAAGGTCTCTAGTGGAACTACGACTCCTAGTGACTCTAAGGTTAGAGAGTTCGTCGTTTGCCATGATGGCGAATGGTGGAGATTACGAACAAAGACACGAAGAAATAAGATAGACTAAAGAAAACCTAAAAATAAAAATAAAATCTTACTAGAAAGGAATCTAGCAAGTATACCAAATTAAAAGAAATCCTAACCTAGACAATAACTATTCCCCGGGCTGCGACACCAAAAACTTGATGCGTGGGAATTGCACCAGGCTTTACCTCTCGAGGGATCTTGAGAAGCTTACAACCCCCACCAGGCAGTGTACCTGATCGTTGTAGTATAGTATAGTGACAAGTACCGGGGGATTGATCATTCAACTCAGGAATAATGTTGCTAGGATTAGAAAGCCTAAAAACTAGGTCTAGAGGTGAGGGATGATTCTTTTTGTATTTTTATATTTTATGAAAAACAAGTAAAATCTCGGGTTTTGGAAGAGTGGGCGTAATTAGTTGCTAATCAACTAACCAAATAACTAAAGATGCAATAAAAATAAAATAACAGAAATGTAAATAAAGCTAATTACTAATATGGTGTGAACAATAGATGGGAGAATTGTGTTTACTTAGATTTCACTACTCCTAGATATCTTTTACAGGTTAATTGTTTGTTACAGTTGCGTGGATGATGGGTTATATTCCTTAATACCAATTGTGGGGTGGCGTACGTACTTCCCCAACTCTATAAGCTCCTACTTCACTCCTATGTCGAGCCTGCAAGAAGCTCCTAACATGGGATCACTAGAATTCGCTCATGCATTAAATACAACCATAAAAACCTAGTAGCATTGGTTCATGTTTCTTAAGACGTTCAAGCAAGTTACACAATGTAGATCTGCCAGTTTTCTTAAGCCTAACATCGAAATCATTCATCCATTACAACTATAAACAAGCAACCAACCTATAATCAACATCTAGGTTTCATTACATCTAAGCAAACACACAAAAGATCTAGCCTAGCATGTTAAAATCAAGATAAGCGTAAGATATATTCAAACAACACATAGACATATTGAATGAATTGAAAGGATACTTATCTCAATTGAACATGAAGGGTTTCAAGGGGTGAAAACCCTTGAAAATACTGTAAAAGTCGTGTTAGGGTTTATTAAGTTCGACCCTAAAATTCTCCTCTCTTTAGAATGAAAATAACAAAGAGTATATATAGATTTCCTAAGGTGACGGCGTCAAGAAAAAGTTCTGACGCCGTCATCCCGCCGCCCATAATATTATCGGGCTGCCTAGATCCAGATCTGACGCCGTCATGTGTTATGTTGCTCTGGGCCGTCACCACTTTTACTCTTGATGGCCTTGCCTTGACGCCATCACGTTTTCACTGGGCCGTCACCATTTTTACTCTTGACGCCGTCATCAAATTGCTCTTGACGCTGTCAGGTACTGTTCCCAGCAATGAAAATTAAGACTTTGCCGTTTTCTTCACTTTTATGCTCCAAAAACGTCCGAAATGCTTCCTTTTCCAGAATTCACTCCAAAAGTACCTAAAATCACAAAAGGAACGATTTAGGGAAATATTTGATCAAATAAATTCCAATTCCGGCTTAAATGAACCCCTAAAAACGGATCATTTTTCGCCTCATCATGAACGTAATTTTGTTTAAGGTGAAAATGTTTATATTTACTTTGTTAAGGCGTATTTTTAAACTTTTTTCACTTTCTTTGACCAACTATTTTAATTTTTTAGCATTTGAAACACATGCTCATCAATAGGTATTACGTGTTTGCATACTTTTGTGAATTTACATGATGTTTCAATACTACTTGATGATTAGATATCCTGTTTTTCTTAATGAGCACGGTCATATATGTAATCAATGAGTTCATTCTTTTTTACTGTGTAACAGGGCCAATTCATTTACTGTTTGGAGAGAGTTTACAACCGCACAGTCCAAAAAAGATAGTTGTCTTGAGGCAACATAACATCTGTTGCTCCCAACTATCAATATCAAATTCAGAAACAACGTAAATATTGTTTGATAACTACTGTTTTTGGCTAGCCCTATAGACATCTACTGTTTTCAAGGTTTTAGCTACCAGATATAAGTGCCAAAAAGGATAGTTGGGAGCAGCAGATGTTTTGCAAAACAAAAGATATTATGAACCTTGAATTCATCTTAATGTATAAATTAAGAGGCGTGCTTTTTTTAACCTTTGCACGTTTATTTTCAATGTTTTTTTTTTCAGCGTGACAAAATTTATGGCCTTACATTCTTATTCCTGAACAACTAAATAAGCATAGTGTGAAAATATGTTTTTTGCAATCTCCTATATAATTGTTTTTTACATCTTAATGCATATGCTTTTTATATTGGTCTATGTTACAAGTGGCAAGAACCAAACGAAGCGGCTACTGGATTAGTCGTTGTTTGGGCTTAATATTGTTAGATCTTATGTTGTCTTGAGGCAAACGAGAAATACTCTTTTACTGGTCATAGTACATAAATATTGTATGATAAAAATTTCTAATAGCGACATTTGATAACTCAAACGTAGTTATATATTAAAGTGGTTGTTTTTCAAAATAAAAGGTGCTATATGTGCTTATTACGATTCCAAACAATATAATGCGGCAACAAGAAGTATGGTATATGACAACAACTTTACTCGATAGTTTATAATAATAAGTTTGATTAGACGATGAAAGACGCAAACTTAGACCGCTTTGATGGTGTGATAATATGGATCTTGATATACATGCTCTTTGGACAATAATTGTCATTGGCGTCATTATTGTTCTATCGTGCAACGTTTGATTACATAAACATTAAGGCAAAGGATTTCGAGCTTTATGATAATTATAATAATTATAAGGTGTTTGGATAAAAAGAATTACAAAATTACAAATGATATAAATAAATTAGAATAAATTGTTAAAAATCTCCCAATATATATAATAGAGGAACATGGCACCTCACATATGCCACTTGGCATGAAAGAAATATGTGGAAAGTGAAAAGAATGCCAAGCTGTCACAATTTAATTACCTGGCATCCCAATACATGCTCCTCCCACACTCCTCCTTGCTTCACCTTCATCCCTGATCTTCAGCACCCACAATCAATTACATTCAAATCACCCAAAAATAACCTACATAACCGGTCAACATATCATACCCCTATTTTTCAACATCATATCATTTCCATTCAAAATCCACACAAACCCTAAAACAATTGGAATGATATCACTGATCTTCCAAAACAATTGAAACAAATCAACACAAACCCTAAAACAATCAAAATCAACAAAAACCTTAAAACAATCCATAATCTCTCAATGATCGCAAAGTCTATTCAGAAAGATTCATCACAGATCAACCAACTTCAATTTAAGGTAAATTATTTATTTTTATTTTTTGTACCGATTATAATTTAATTAGGTTAGCAACCACGTTTGATGTATAATGAATTTAAGATTATTTTCTTAGGCATTTATGTATTTTGGTTATTGATTATTTGGTTTCTGTTTTTATATATTGTGTTCAACAAAAAGACTGTAAAATGTTTGATAAATTTTGTATACCAAGTGTTTGATGAAAGTCCTCACTGGAATTTGAGATGGAAACATGCTTTTTTATTTAGTTTTTGGTATGATGTGATTGCTTAGAAATCTATAAGCTTAACCATGTTATGTGTAAATAGAGTAGACATTTGGTCATTTGAAATCACAACTTGCTCATGGTCACACAATGTTCTCAAAGTATCCACCAATGAAACTAATAGATATCGGTTTTGTCATCTGACCATTGTGTTTGATAAAAGTGGTGATCATATTGCAACTGCTAATCGTGTGGGTAGGGTGGTATTATTTGACAAAACATATACAAAGGAGGACATACGCCTTAGTATACTGTGCACATTTGCATTTTGTACATCTGGTTTCTATGTTCCCTTAAGTTTGTAATGCTAATTACAAATTCTAAATATGCTGCATTGTGTAGCATGGTGAAAGTAGAAGGGAATTAGAGAATACCGATTATGTAGCAAGTAGGCATCCAAAGTTCCGCAACAAAACCGAGTTCCAGAGACATGAATTTAAGGTTTCCTTGAAATCTTTATTTTCTATTTCTTTCATGTTGTTTATGGCACTTATTTAATGCTACATCTCCAACTTTTGCTTTCAGTTTGATTATTTAAAGAGTTTGGATATCGTGGAGAAAATTAACAAAATTGGATGGTACCAAACAGCTAATGGCAAAGTATTTCTTCTGTCTACTAAGGATAAAACCATTAAGAAAAAGCTGTGAAGATGGAGGAAACTAAAAAACCGTGTCTGGCCTGCAAGAAAGAATAACAGTGGAAAGGTGATTGTTGTTTTAAGAGTTTTAACTATATGTGGAAAACTAGAAGGGGGGTTGAATAGTTTACCGTTTAAAATCTTTTTAACTTGTTTAATTATCTTTTGAAACTTTCCGTTTAATCAAAGATATATACACAAACACAATATATAACATGCAAGTATAAAGAAAGAAACGATCAAACCATAACACGAGTATTTATCGTGGTTCGGCTACAAGGACTCTTTTTCCTTGCCCTACGTCCACGCCCCAAGTATCCAACTCGAGAGTTTCTTTCACTAGTCAATAAGCTCCTTTCACCGGCGGAGAAAACCTTACACGTCGCTTATACATGTTTACCGACACTAAGCTAGATGTCGAGTTCTTTTACAAGGGTACAACCACTCCCGTAGTTCTTTTACAAGGGTACAACAACTCCCGTCACACTTTGTATTTTGAAGACTAAAATACTAACCGATCACTAACAAGTCTTGCAACGTTGTGTTGAATAACTTTTTATGAACTCGTGAACTTCTTTGCTACAAAAAGAAACTTCACATATGAAATGAGATGTTAAAGGGTTAGATGAAAAAATGAATGAATGTGTGTGAAAATATGATATAGAGTGATAAGCCAAAATTCAAACATATGGCTTGGTATTTATAGCAAAACCTTCTGCAGGTCTGGCGAATACGGCGGAACCCTCATATGGGTTCCGCCCGTGTACCCCAGGGTTCCGCCAGGCTTGCAGTTGGTTTTGCAATAAATCATACAAATTAAACAAGGTCACATCTCATAAAAACTAGTCAAACACAAACTTGTGCAAGAAGACTTATGGTTAGTCAAACACACTATCTTTCCATAAATGTATATTGACAAACTTACCATAAATGTGATGTGACATTTCTATTTTAAGAAATAAAAAGTGTTGTGTTTTATGTGAAATGTAAAATGTAGCAAATGTCTAATTATGAAAGTCTTAAAACTAAGATTATGATTTACTTAGAAACTAAAGTTTACATTTTGTCGTTAACAAAACTTAGCAAAGATCGTAAAATATAAATAACATTTTTAGGCGATATTTGTATTAACAATCTCCTCCTTTTTGTTGATGACAAAACATAAACTTTGTTTTTAAGTAACTCACAAAATTTTAGTGTTTAAGACTTAAAAAAAATATATATTAAACTTGTTTTACTTAAGTGCTGAAAATTATTTTAAGTGTAAAGGTTTAATATATGTTTCTCCCCCTTTTTGTCGAAACAAAAAGTAGAGTAGCGAAGCGGAATAATGCACGTGCTCCCCCTTGGTCGATACTCCCCCTAAAAGGAGTGCCAAAATGGGAAACATGGATTTTGATCCTACAAAAAAAATGGTTAGTTGGTGATATATATAATCAAGCTTGTAGTTACCACACATAATGCAACCACAATGACAACTCAAAAATGATCAACCAACAATGCAAGTAAGTATGTAGTAAAAGATATCATTTCAAGTAAAATTTGACTTGTAAAAGTCAAAGACAAGAAATGAAAATGATCCTCTTACTTAAAAAAATGAAAAATAACCAAGAAATAAAAGAAAAATCAAATCATACTTTCTTAAATGGGGCAAAAGGCCTCCAAATGTTGTCTAGGATTTGTTTGGGTGGGAAAGAGCATCCAAACGTTCTATGACGTGTGGGAATGCAAAACGGGTTTCGTCTTGAAATTGGTGAAGCAACAATTTGATGCTTTCACCCATTTTCAACATTTGCTCACAATGTGAGCAAACATGGGGATGAGTGGGTGGAAATGGGTTGGTTTTGGGTTCTTGGTTTGAGGATGGGTTGGTTTTTGGTTCGGTTGGTTTTTGGTTCTTGGGTGGAGGATGGGTTTGGTATAGAGTCAAGCAAGGTGGTTTGAAATTCCATTGCTTGATGGAGTTGATTCTCGACCATGCTTTGAATTTCCTCATAGGAAGGAAAGAAAGACTCAAAGGTTTGGGCTTGAGAATGTGGTGGAGTTGGGTGATCATGGTTTTCAAAGTTTGGTTCTCCATAAAGAGGACCATGGATGTCATGGTAGATAGGGTGAAACAACAATGGTTTGGGTTGGTGGTACTCTTGTTGTGGTGGTTGGTTGTGGTTAAAATACTCATTTTGGTCAAGAAATGACCTTGGTGTTTCATTTGTAAAAGGTGGTGGTTGTGTTGGTCTTGGTGGAAGATCATTGAGATCTTGGACAAAAGGATGTGGTGATGTTGGAGGAGACCCAAATAACTCCATAGGTTCAAGTTTAGGAAATGGTGATGGTGATGGAGTTTTGGATGGTTGGGTTGGAGCACTTGGTGGAGTTGGGTCAATGGGTGATTTTGTTGGTGGTGGAGTGGTTAGCTCATTGGGTTCATTGGGTGATGGAGTTGGAGATGCAAGGTTTAGAAAATGTTCATTTTTTATTGGTGAGATGAATTCATCCGAGGATGAGGAGCTTAGGTTGATGGATTGGTTAGACCAAAGTGGTTTGACACTTATCCGGGCGGTTTTCCGAACGGGTCTTGATGGTTGAGAGGTGATAGTTGACTTAGTCATTGTTAAAATGGTTTAAAGATCAGAGATTGTGATGGGGAAGGTGTGATTTGATAGTGTTCTAAGATGGTTCAATTTATAGTGATGAAGAAGTATGGGAAGGAGTGTTTGGATTTGATGTTTAGCCATACAAAAATGGAGGTTCCTAATGATTTGGAAGACTAATATGGGTTGTCAAATCATGAAAGTCAATCCAATGAAAATGGTGAAGTAAGAAGACAAAGATTTGCACTAAATGCTTAGTGGTTTTGGCAAATTGGTTGAAGGTATATGTCTCAGGGATTTCAAGGAACCTTTGGAAGGGTTCCTTCCTTTATGTATGAAGGTTCCTTGAGGTGGTTATGGCTAGTTTTGAAATTTGGCGGGAAATGGTTTTCTTTGAGTTGTAAGGAAT
Organism: Artemisia argyi; assembly: GCA_030686995.1. Lineage (NCBI taxonomy): Eukaryota > Viridiplantae > Streptophyta > Magnoliopsida > Asterales > Asteraceae > Artemisia > Artemisia argyi. The sequence goes on along the minus strand of CM060709.1, from coordinate 76,547,393 downwards.
GAGAACTACCCTATTGTGCTTAACAAATTGCAGGAAATTGGTTTCTATCTAAAAGGATGGTTTGTTGTTGAGTGGATGTTGCAATGTCGAAAGCAAAAAAAAAAATTGCAAGAAAACTGGCGGCACCCTCAGATTACACAGGCGGAACCCGTGTGAGGGTTCCGTCGGATCCGTTGGGCCATTTCTGGGTTGCCCAGAAAATACACTGGCGGAACCCATTCTAGGGTGCCGCCAGATCCGCCAGGCCTGAAAAAGTATGCAGTCCGCGATTTTGACCCGCGATACGATTTTCAAATTTTTCGAAAACTCCTAAAACCAAAAATATAATTCATATCTGGTTAGGAAATGCAAAAAATGGACATGTAAACACGCATACCATTGGACTTTGACCGGGGGCTAGCGAATTTCACTATACTTAGTGAAAATTTCATAAACATGAAAATTTGACAACATGCCAAATGTTGTCTACCTGCATCATAGTTAGTTAATACATGTTCCAAATAGTATCACATATTGTACCAACACACAAATTCATGATAAACATTGTTTAAACGACCAAATTGTTCAAATAGCACCTTGTGCCAAACACTCCTACACACCCGCACTCATTGACGGTCAATCTTCTTCTTGAGCTTTCCAAGGAATCTCCCAAGATTCTCAAACATCCCCTTTGTTTGCTTGAACTCCGCCGACTCATTTGGAATATCCGGAAGTTGGGAAAGGTATTCTAGAGGTGGGAGCCTAGAGTTGGGCAAAGTGTCATCTTCACTCATTGAGGATGATGATGAAGAGGTAGGAGGATGAGGACGTTTTCCTTGGGCTTTATAAACTCTCTTATAACTTAGTGGGACAAAGGTGTGTGGAATGAGAGAGTAGTCAAGGCGAAGACCGTTAGGAGTTGGTGGAATGGGAGAGATGAACCTAAAGAGACGGGTCAAGAGCATTCCATACGGCATAGCCGTTGTGCCATGCACGGGAATGTCGGCCATTCTCTTGGCAATGTATTAGGCAAGGTTGAAGGGTTGCCTAACAGACAAGGAGTAGAGCATATAGCAAAGGTAAAGATTTATATGATCTCGGTTTCCTATGGTGCTAATGACATTGGCTCTAAGGACTTCCTCCCATTTCTTAAATTGGGGATTGAGTTCATTAAGTTCCATTCCATATGGATCCTTATCAACCTCATTTCCCGAACGGTTCTCCTAGTGTTGGTTGTCCTAATGAAAAGGTGGTCACGAAGTTCATCTTTGGACACAAGAGGGGTGTCATAGGGATGGATGCGTTCAAAGAGTGTGTCAAGAGTTGAGAGGGAGTGCAAGTCGGAGTAGATACAAGTACCACGGTTTGGGACACCTAGGAATTGAGCAAACTCCTCGAGAGTGAAGGAGTATTGATGACTACTAGCCCTAAAGTTAATAGACGTGCGACCATACTCATCCGTGGAGAGGGTGACGGATGCATAGAATTCTAAAATGAACCTAGGGCAAATAGGCTCGTCGATTTCTAAGAGACACTCAAAGTTGATTGTGGCAAATTCCGTGTAGAGGTTTGTGCGTTCTAGGAAGGACTGGTCAATAGTTCTGCCCTCATGCACATAACGTTTTTCTAAGGCTTTGAAAATGTCGATTTGAGTTGGAGTAAGACCTTTGGTTTTGTGGTGTTTGGGTAGGTACTTAATGGTGTCCTTGTGGTCGTAGCGGGTTAGAGGAGGCATGACGATTCTTAGAAAAACAAAATTTCACATTTTAGTCTAAGTAAACGACTATTGTAATGTGGGTGTTCTAGTGTGTGCCTATATGAAAACAGTGTGGAGGTGCGGTTTTCTTGACTCATTTTGATGCTTCAAAAACATTTTATAATGCAAGTTTTGTTATAAAACAAAAGATAACCAAAGCACTCCTAGTTCAATGTAGCTTCGTTTGAATGTACCCGAAAATACATATTGGTTATGTATTCTCTTTAGCATTCAAGAGACATTATGCAAGGGATGTTTTAAACATAACGTTTTGATTTTGTATTCACAATGTGAGACGAAAAAAATATTTGTCCTATTTGTGAGAAATTTTTGGAAGAATTTGACATGGGGTGTTTTAGCAAACATGTTTACACTTAGTAAGAATGCAATTCCTAACTATGGGGAACATGATTAGTTTTGTTAAACACCTAATTTCATGCATGAGTTTCTCAAGTTAATGCATAACCCCAAGTTTTTGTTTTTGTGCAAAAATAGAATTCCTAGACTCAGATCAAGTTTAGAATACTTACAATGATGATTGATTAGCAATGTGAATGAAAGGAAGACCAAATTTTCGTAGGTATGTGATGCGTGGGAATTGCACCAGGCTTTATCTCTCGAGGGATCTCGAGAAGCTTACAACCCCCACCAGGCAGTGTACCTGATCGTTGTAGTATAGTATAGTGACAAGTACCGGGGGATTGATCGTTCAACTCATGAATAGTGTCGCTAGGATTAGAAAACCTAAAAACTAGGTCTAGAGGTGAGGGATGATTCTTTTTGTATTTTTATATTTTATAAAAGCAAGTAAAAATCTCGGTTTTGGAAGAGTGGGCGGAATTAGTTGCTAGTCAACTAACCCAATAACTAAAGATGCAATCAAAATAAAATAACAAAAATGTAAATAAAGCTAATTAAACTAGTGGTGTGAACAATAAATGGGAGAATTGTGTTTACTTAGATTTCACTACTCCCTATATATCTTTTACAGGTTAATTGTTTGTTACAGTTGCGTGGATGACGGGTTATATTCCTTAATACCAATCGTGGGGTGGCGTACGTACTTCCCCATCTCTATAAGCTCCTACTTCACTCCTATGTCGAGCCTGCAAGAAGCTCCTAACATGGGATCACTAGAATTCGGTCATGCATTAAATACAAACATAAAAATCTAGTACGCATTGGTTCATGTTTCTTAAGACGTTCAAGCAAGTTACACAATGGAGATCTGCCAGTTTTTTTAAGCCTAACATCGAAATCATTCATCCATTACAACTATAAACAAGCAATCAACCTATAATCAACATCTAGGTTTCATTACATCTAAGCAAACACACAAAAGATCTAGCCTAGCATGTTAAAATCAAGACAAGCGTAAGATATATTCAAACAACACATAGACATATTGAATGAATTGAAAGGATACTTATCTTAATTGAACATGAAAGGTTTCAAGGGGTGAAAACCCTTGAAAATACTGTTAAAAACGAGCTAGGGTTTATTCAAGTCGACCCTAAAATTCTCCTCTCTTTTTAGAATGAAAATAACAAAGACTATATATAGATTTCTTAAGGTGACGGCGTCAAGAAGAAACTTCTGACGCCGTCAACCCGCCGCCCATAATATTCTCGGACTGCCTAGATCTAAATCTGACGCCGTCATGTGCAATGTTGTTCTGGGCCGTCACCACTTTTACTCTTGATGGCCATGCTTTGACGCCGTCACATTTCTTCTGGACCGTCACCACTTTTGCTCTTAACGCCTTCATAAAAATGCTCTTGACACCGTCAGGTACTGTTCCCACCAAGGAAAATTAAGACTTTGCCATTTTCTTCACTTTTATGCTCCAAAAATGTCCAAAATGCTTCCTTTTCCAGAATTCGCTCCAAAAGTACCTAAAATCACAAAAGGAACGATTTAAGGCAATATTCGATCAAATAAATTCAATTCCGGGCTTAAATGACCCCCTAAAAACGGATCATTTTTCGCCTCATCATATACCCTTACACTTGAGTTTTGCTTGTCCTCAAGCAAATGCGCTTTTATTCTAGTGAAAATACAAGTTAGGGGTCATTTAACACTTATATAAAAGTAATTACAACAAATAATTGTTCCACTAAAGACCAAAGACAAGCACAGAGGTCATACACTAGCACCTCACAAATAGTGTTTACATACTCACATCTCTCGGGCGTAATAAAGTAAATATCACAATATGGAAATGGAAGACATCTCTTACTACCTGTCATAGCAAAATAGATTACCATAGGCTTGGTAAAGGATCAAACCTCCACCACATGGCGTAAGCACCTAGGAAAAACTATCAAAGAGGTCTTTTTAAAGGGTTATAACGTTAGGTGTAGGGATATGGAATACACGGTTTTGTTGGATATAGGCAATCTTCACTGGTGGCGAGTTAATCATCTTGGTTAATTACATGTACAATATGGCGTTGCTAAGCCAAGACTAGACTCGACTTAAGCTAATGAATCAAAAATAACAAAAACGTAAAACAAACATATAATGAAACGGGATGGTAATCTGTATGTTTTCTCTTTTTTTTTTTTTTTCTTTTTTTTTTTTTTTTTTTTTTTTGCATACACTCTTACCCTACCATCCAAAATAATACATCATAGGGAATGAACATTCTCCTTACACTTGAATTTTTACATACTTTACAATAAACTAATCTAATGACTCGAATTAAGATAATCAAAACACTTGGAGTACTTTTAAGATTAACGTACATATGGGGGTAATAAGATGATGTTCTTCCCCATTACTCCATAACATAAGTAATTTACCCATGAGTCCAATTGTCCCAAAACAATATGTACAAGGATATGACTCGACTTAGCAACCATGTAATCAATTAGATAATTAACTAAGAGTTTAAACAAATAACAATAATGCACTAATGATGAGTGCATACACGGAAGGCTAAGGCGATTTGGTTGTACATTTAAGTGGGGTATAACAAATTCTTCCTTTAAGAAAGATGCTTAAAGTTAGAAACGAAAAGATAGGCTCGGAGGGGTGTACTAGGGGTTTCATGTACTAAAAATGAGTACAACGCTAAGGGTGTGGGAAAAATTAATTGACTTAACTAGCCAAGTAATATGACTTAAATGGTCAAGTAATTATGATACGGGTTTAACACAAGGGTAATCCTAATGCCTCTTATCATGTAGTAAATCCTACTACACGAATATAGTCTCACTAGCGGTCTCGGGATGCATCGCTAACGCAAGTTTTAGAATCTAAATGCTACCGGTACACTAATAAGCACTAATAGTGAATGCTTTTCCTATCAAATCTAAATGCGACCTCACATATTTGGGTGAAAAAGTTTTCTGAATAGTACGGTTTTGTGCTAGTCATACAATCTCCTATCCATGAGACGCTTGCTAAGGCTAAAGTTTCACTCCTGAATGTTGTAAAAAATTTTAAATTTAGCGCTAAAATTACACTAGCAAGTATTTCTCATAGTTTTATTACACACCTACCATCAAACAAACAAACTCAAGTGCAAGTTTATCTATAAGGTATCATTATTTACCCTCCCCTTACACTTAGGATGAACATTGTCCCCAATGTTCAATTAAAGAATGTAAAAGTAAAACAGGTAAAAGAATGAAATCAAATACTCCCCTGATTCGATCGGTATGGATAGTGTGGTAACAAGGTTAGATCTTCCTCCAAGAAAATGAACAATCAAAGTTTCCCTTCCAGAATATAAATCATCTTCTTGTCATATATAACCTGTTAAACCTGAGAAAACAAAAAAGGCAAACTCGCGTAAAATCGGCGGCAATCTATATATGATAACAAATTCTAGAAAACAAAGTAAGATATAATGCTTGTGGAATGAATGTTTGCAGATTCCATGGAGTTTATAAAACTAAAGAATTAACAAAAACTTTAAGACTCCGTTAGAAAAACAAAACTAGAAAAATTTCCAGATTTTTACACATGACGCCGCCAGGAATTTCTTCCTGACGCCGTCAGAAGTGACCTGCAGAAATCTTTATGTTAAGTTTCCGGAAAATTTCTGGAAAAAACTTTGTCCTACTTCCTGGAAAATCCTGCAAAACATCATTATGACTCGATACAAGCATTTGACTCTAACAAACGCGAATATATGTTCATTTAATATTGTGGAGAATCATGATCGATTTTGTTTCTTAAAAACATATTTGGGGTTTCCCCTTACACTTATCTTTTGCGAAATACCTTTGAATGAAGTTAAGACAAAGCCAAATGACAAAATAAAGTATTTTCACCATTTTAGTTTTGGAACATGATCTACCAACAATAAAAATAAAGCATGCATATGGAAACAAACGACAATCAAACAAATAAAAATCACACAAAGCATGGGTTGCCTCCCAAGAAGCGTTTTTCTTTATTTACGAGTCTTATAGCTAGACTCAAGGTCATGGGCTATTACGTGACCTCATCGTTGGTTTCACTCTCTAGGTTATCTCCTATCTCGGTATCGCTTTCATAGTGCAGGTATTTTGGGTCTTCGAACTCAAAGACATCTTTTCGATACTTGGACCCAAGTTTACTAACGTCCTTAAAGAATCCACATGATAAATCAGAAGTGTTCTTACATCCTCTTCGAACATCTTCATCACATAAGATAAGTTGAGAACTTAGCTTATCAAGCCCGTCACAATCGATTTCTTTGAGATCTCTTCTCTTGTATGGCGTTTGGTATGACACCCTCCTAATTCCATCAGCGAAGGTCATGATTCCGTTCCGGTCATCAACTATTAAATTAGTGATTTCACAAAAGGGTGCTCTGAAAACAACTTGTGACAACCTTGGGTCGACATAGTCTTCGATGTTGTCCACGATCGTAAATTCCATAGTGAATGCCATATTTCCTACGAATATCTGGATTTCATGATCTCTACCAACCACGTTTTCTCCCTTATAAATCATTCCCCATCTGCAGATATTGTTATAGTGGAATAGGGACATAAAATTCTTAGGTAGGAATACATTAATATAGACATTATTGAAATATTTATGACCGATCATGCAGGGGATTTTGAGATTATTCGGATCACGCCGCCTTATCCTCCCCGATCATCCATCCCTTGATCCATATAGATTCCCTTCCAGTGATGGACGGTACTCGTACACCTCCTCATTATCCTTACGAAAAATTACCTTCTTGACGCCATTGGTGAATAATGCACTACCACCCTTCTCATCAAGGATTACTCCCGATTCATTGATAAATGGTTTCCCGAGAACTAGGTTGGTTAATGTTGGATTAGTGATAGGGTCTACGTCATCGACCACAGTGAGTTCGATGTTATAGACAAATTCTCCAATCATAACTGATAAATTTTTTATTACCCCTGCGTTATGGATTCTTTCATACACCGTGCGTTCAGGGAAGGCTTCGTGGTAAAGGGAAAGGGGGATTATGTTGACAGGGAGGCTAGGATCTATATGAGTATCGTTTAAGAGCCTTTTCCTAATAGTGCAGGAAATCTTGAAAACTTTAGAGTTGCTTCCCTCAGTCCTATCACTACTCTCATTAGTCATACCCACCAAATTTCTCTCGGGTTCCTCTATAATAGATTTACCCGAAATTGCTGGATTTCTCGTATTCTATTTCACTTCATCCAATTTGCTAGACTCTTGAGTGACGGAGTCCTCGAGTGAGTTGGTAGAGCTCTTGGCCAATTCATGGTCTAACCTTGAGGTTTCATCCTTAGCTTTATGACCCCTATTTCCAGCTGGTTGTTAGCTCTGGTTAGGTGTAGGAGCAGATATTGTGGTGATAGTATTTACAAAATGGATTGGTCCTAGGGGGTTAACAGGATCTTTTACTTTTGGTGATAGATGTTTAAAGAGTTTACTAGGACTTTTTATTTTCACAGGAGAGGTTGGCTGATTCATGATGGTAACAGATTTGACCTCTTCAGCTTGAATCAGTTTATTAACAGCGTGCTCTTTAATAGCAGTTAACAAATTACAAATCTTGTTATTCATATCGGCTTGTTGTTGTCTAAATTTAGTCTCGAGCGTAGAGAGCTGTAATTCTTGAGATAGAATGAACTTTCGCGAGGTATCTTCATAGCTTTGCCTAGGAGTGTGATACGTGGGAATCGCACCAGGCTTTACCTCTCAAGGGATCTTGAGAAGCTTACAACCCCCACCAGGCAGTGTACCTGATCGTTGTAGTATAGTATATTGACAAGTACCGGGGGATTGATCGTTCAGCTAGGAATAGTGTCGCTAGGATTAGAAAACCTAAATACTAGTTCTAAAGATGAGGGATTATTATTTTTGTATTTTTATATTTTCTTAGAAAGCAAGTAAAAATCTCGGGTTTGAAGGATTTGGGCGGAATTAGTTGCTAGTCAACTAACCCAATGCTAAAGATGCAATCAAAATAAAATACTAGAAATGAAAATAAACTAAATTATACTAAAGTTGTGAGCAATAAGTGGAGAAAATGTGTTTACTTAGATTTCACTACTCCCTAGACATCTTTTACATGTTAATTACTTGTTATAGTTGCATGGATGACGGATTGTATTCCTTAATACCATTCATGGGGTGGCGCACTTAACTCCCCAATCCTATGAGCTCTTATCTCCTCCTATACCATGCCCAGCACAACCATAGGGATTATAAACAGTCGCTCATGCATTAAATACAACCAATAAAACCTAGTGCACATCAGTTCATGTTTCCTAAGACGTTCAAGCATGTCACCAATTGGAAGTCTGCCAGTTTTCTTAAGCCTAACATCGAATTCATTCATCCAATACAAATATAAACAAGTAATCAACACATAATTAACATCTAGGTTTTATTAGATCTTAGCAAACACAAGATAGATCTACCCTAGCATGATAGAATTAAGACAAGAACAAGATATAGACAACCAACACATAGACATATTGATTGATTTAAAAGAATACTTATCTCAATTACACATGAAAGGTATCAAGGGCTTAGAACCCTTGAAAAACCTGTAAAATTTGCACCAAGTTCGTACTTAGGGTTTCTCCAAAACTTCTCCCTTTTTAATGTGAAAATTAGAAAACTATATATAGGAAATAGGGTCTGACGGCGTCAAGACAAAGCTTGTGACGCCGTCACCTCGCCGCCAAAATAATTCTCGGACTACCTTTATCTACTTTTGACGCCGTCATGTGTTATGCATTTCCAGGCCGTCATGAATTTTACTCTTGACGCCCTTCCTTGTGACGCCGTCAAATCTGTACTGGGTCGTCATGGAAATTACTCTTGACGCCGTCAGAAATTACTTCTTAACGCCGTCACCTACTGTTCCCAGCAAGGAAAATTAAGACTTTGGCGTTTTCTTCACTTTTATGCTCCAAAAGCGTCCGAATTGCTTCCTTTTCCAGATTTCACTCCCAAAGTACCTAAAATCACAAAAGGAACGATTTAGGGAAATATTTGATCAAATAAATTCAATTCCGGGCTTAAATGACCCCCTAAAAGTGGTTCATTTTTCGCCTCATCATATACCCTTACACTTGAGTTTTGCTTGTCCTCAAGCAAATGCGCTTTTATTCTACTCAAAAGACAAGTTAGGGGTCATTTAACACTAATATAAAAGTAATTACAACAAATAATCGTTCCACTAAAGACCAATAGACAAGCACGGAGGTCATACACTAGCACCTCACAAATAGTGTTTAGATACTCACATCTCTCGGGTGTAATAAAGTATAAATTACAATATGGAAATGGAAGATGTCTCTCACTACCTGTCATAGCAAAATAGATTACCATAGGCTTGGGAAAGGATCAAACCTCCACCACATGGCGTAAGCACCTAGGATAAACTATCAAAGAGTTCTTTTAAAGGGTTGTAACGTTAGGTGTAGGGATATGAAATACACGGTTTTGTTGGATAAAGGAAGTTTTACTGGTGGGGAGTTAACAATCTTGATTAATTACAAGTACAATGTGGCGTTGCTAAGCCAAGACTAGACTCGACTTAAGCTAATAAATGAAAGATAACAAAAACATAAAATGAAACGGGATGGTAGTCCGTATGTTTTTTCTCTTTTTCTTTTTCTATTTTTTTTCTTTTTCTTGTTTTTTCGATTTTTTTTTTTTTTTTTTTTTTTTTTTTTTTTTTTTTTTTTGCGTACACTCTTACCCTACCATCCAAAATAATACATCATAGGGAATGAACATTCCCCTTACACTTGAATTTTTACATACTTTACAATAAACTAATCTAATGACTCGAATTAAGAAAATCAAAACACTTGGAGTACTTTTAAGATTAACGTACATATGGGGGTAATAAATGATGTTCTTCCCCATTACTCCATAAAATAAGTACTTACCCATGAGTCTCAATCATCCCAAAACAATATGTACAAGGATATGACTCGACTTAGCAACCATGTAATCAATTAGAAAGTTAACTTAGGGTTTAACAAATAACAATAATGCACTAAAGATGAGTGCATACACGGAAGGCTAAGGCGATTTGGGTGTACATTTAAGTGGGGTGTAACAAATTCTTCCTTTAAGTAAGATGCTTAAAGTTAGAAACGAAAAGATAGGCTAGGAGGGGTGTACTAGGGGTTTCGTGTACTAAAAATGAGTACAACGCTAAGGGTGTGGGAAAAATTAGTTGACTTAACTAGTCAAGTAATATGACTTAAATGGTCAAGTAATTATGATACTGGTTTAACACAAGGGTGATCCTAATGCCTCTTATCATGTAGTAAATCCTACCACACGAATGTAGTCTCACTAGCGGTCTCGGGATGCATCACTAACGCAAGTTCTAGAATATAAATGCTACCGGTACACTGAAAAGCACTAATAGTAAATGCTTTTCCTATCAAATCTAAAGGCGAACCTCACATATTTGGGTGAAAATTTTTTCTGAATATACGGTTATGTGCTAGTCATACAATCTCCTATCCATGAGACGCTTGCTATGGCTAAAGTTTCACTCCTAAATGTTGTAAAAAATTTTAAATTTGGCGCTAAAATTGCACTAACAAGTATTTCTCATAGTTTTATTACACATCTACCATTAAACAAAACAAACTCAAGCGAAAGTGCATATGTAAGGTATCATCTTTTTACTCTCCCCTTACACTTAAGATGAACATTGTCCCCAATGTTCAAGTAAAGAATGTAAAAGTGAAAAAGTAAAAAGAATGAAATCAAATACTCCCCTGATTCGCTCGGTATGGATAATAAGGTGGCCAGGTTAAATCTTCCTCCAAGAAAATGAACAATCAAAGCTTCCCTTCCAGAATGTAAATCATCTTCTTGTCATACATAACCTGTAAATCCTGAAAAAATAGACAAAACAACCTCGCGTAAAATCGGCGGCATCTTATATAAGTTACTAGATCCTAGAAAACAAGATAAGATATAATGCTTGTGGAATGAAGTTTGCAGATTTCCTGGAGATTATAAAACTTAATAATTCACAAAAACCATAAGACTCCGTTAGAAAAACAAAATCGGTAAAATTTCCAGATTTTTACACGTGACGCCGTCAAGAGTTAACTCGTGACGCCGTCAGAAGAGACCTGTAGAAATTCTTATGTTAAGTTTCCGGAAAATTTCTGGAAAAACTTGGTCCTACTTCCTGGAAAATCCTGCAAAACTTCATTATGACTCAATACAAGCATTTGACTCTAACAAATACAAATACACATGTTCATTTAATATTGCGGAGAATCATGTTCGGTTTGTTTCTTAAAAACATATTTGGGGTTTCCCCTTACACTTATCTTTTGCAAAAATACTTTTAGGTGGAGTTAAGACTAGGCCAAAACAACAAAGTAAAGTATTTTCACTATTTAGTTTAGAAACATGATCTACCAACAATAAAAATCAAGCATGCATACAGAAGCAAATAACAAACAAACAAAATAAAATCACACGAAACATGGGTTGCCTCCCAAGAAGCGCTTTTCTTTATTTACGAGTCTTGTAGCTAGACTCAAGGTCATGGGTTACTACGTGATCTCATCATTGGTTCCACTCTCCGATTGTAGATATTCTTTGTAAAAACCAATCACCTTTTTCTCAACCGCCCCCATAATCTTTTGGGCAAATTCTTTATCGACTTTATACCTTGGTCCAAGGGCCAAGCAATCTTTGTAATAAAGACTCTTTTTTTCCCATACATAATCCATGCCCTTTTTCTTATCCTTTTCATTGATGTCCTCAAAAGCACCAATGTTGTCCTTATCAAAACGGCATATAAAGTGAAATTCTTTCATCCTATTAGGCATCCTATAAGTGATACTATCGGCGTTACTTGCAAATCGGATCGTTCCTTCTATCTCATCATATTCCAACTTAGACTCCTCAACAAACGGTTTGCCAAACACAACATTGGATAATCGACAATCAATAACATTAGCAAGATCCTTCACAATCATAAAGTCGGTGACAAAAGTGAAATTACCAACAAAGACATGTAGACCTTTAACTCTCCTGACAAAGTTACAAACTCCACCGGGGTATTTGGGATCTCTTCTAGGTTCAAGTCTTGTTTTCACTATATCATTATAAACAGTTGAGGACATAATGTTGATTGGAGATTTAAAGTCAATGTAAGCATTGCTAATGTGCCTATACCCAATCATACATGGTATCTTAGCATTCTTAGGATCGCCTCTCTTTATCTTAGGTTCAATTATAGTGAAAGGAGATCGCGGGTTATCGATAAGATTATTATAATATGCAATCTCCTCCTTAGTGGGGTATAGATTAAAATAGTAATTAAGCTTCGGATCTATTTCCCCCTCTTCAAGTCCCTCAATAACATTCACAAAGTCATTAGGCCCTAGGTCCTCATTTGAATACAAGGCGGTCGCTAGGTCACTAAATGCATGTTCGAGCTTAACCTTAATCAAACTATTAAGCTCCCAAAGTTCCCTAATCTCACTCTCAATTTGTTCACGTAACAAAGCCACTTCTCTAGGGGAAAGGGGTGGATTCGCGTTTTCCATAATGGTCAACGGAACAGTCAATGAATTTAATTTACTAACAAAGGCACAAAGAAAAAGATAGACTAAAGAAATCCTAAAAAATAAAATAAAATCTTACTAGAAAGGAATCTAGCAAGTAGACCTAATAAAAAGAGATTCTAACCTAGACAATAACTATTCCCCAGGCTGCGGCGCCAAAAACCTGATACGTGGGAATCGCACCAGGCTTTACCACTTAAGGGATCTTGAGAAGCTTACAACCCCCACCAGGCAGTGTACCTGATCGTTGTAGTATAGTATAGTGACAAGTACCGGGGGATTGATCGTTCAGCTAGGAATAGTGTCGCTAGGATTAGAAAACCTAAATACTAGTTCTAAAGATGTGGGATGATTATTTTTATATTTTTATATTTTTTTAGAAAGCAAGTAAAAATCTCGGGTTTGAAGAATTTGGGCGGAATTAGTTGCTAGTCAACTAACCCAATGCTAAAGATGCAACCAAAATAAAATACTAGAAATGAAAATAAACTAAATTATACTAAAGTTGTGAGCAATAAGTGGAGAAAATGTGTTTACTTAGATTTCACTACTCCCTAGACATCTTTTACACGTTAATTACTTGTTATAGTTGCATGGATGACGGATTGTATTCCTTAATACCATTCATGAGGTGGCGCACTTAACTCCCCAATCCTATGAGCTCTTATCTCCTCCTATACCATGCCCAACACAACCATAGGGATTATAAACAGTGGCTTATGCATTAAATACAACCAATAAAACCTAGTGCACATCAGTTCATGTTTCCTAAGACGTTCAAGCATGTCACCAATTGGAAGTCTGCCAGTTTTCTTAAGCCTAACATCGAATTCATTCATCCAATACAAATATAAACAAGTAATCAACACATAATTAACATCTAGGTTTTATTAGATCTAAGCAAACACAAGATAGATCTAGCCTAGCATGATGGAATTAAGACAAGAACAAGATATAGACAACAAACACATAGACATATTGATTGAATTAAAAGAATACTTATCTCAATTACACATGAAAGGTATCAAGGGCTTAGAACCCTTGAAAAACCTGTAAAATTCGCACCAAGTTCGTACTTAGGGTTTCTCCAAAACTTCTCTCTTTTTAATGTGAAAATTAGAAAACTATATATAGGAAATAAGGTCTGACGGCGTCAAGACAAAGCTTGTGACGCCGTCACCTCACCGCCAAAATAATTCTCGGACTGCCTTGATCTACTTTTGACGCCGTCATGTGTTATGCATTTCCAGGCCGTCATGAATTTTACTCTTGACGCCCTTCCTTGTGACGCCGTCAAATCTGTACTGGGTCGTCATGGAAATTACTCTTGACGCCGTCAGAAATTACTTCTTGACGCCGTCACCTACTGTTCCCAGCAAGGAAAATTAAGACTTTGGCGTTTTCTTCACTTTTATGCTCCAAAAATGTCCGAATTGCTTCCTTTTCCAGATTTCACTCCCAAAGTACCTAAAATCACAAAAGGAACGATTTAGGGCAATATTTGATCAAATAAATTCAATTCCGGGCTTAAATGACCCCCTAAAAGTGGTTCATTTTTTGCCTCATCAGAGTGCTTTGTGATGAAAAATGCTCGGACCACTCGAGTGGAGAGGAATCATTGAAGGATACGCTCCGAGTTTGGTATTCTCTGAAATTAGGTTTATCCTTCCATGCCTCATAGGCCTCATCAAAGTTTCGAGGACCTCGACCAACGTGTGATGATGTGAATTCCTTATAAGCATGTTTTGGAAGCTCCATGCAGTTATGAGTTTCGTGAGGTCCATTACACAATTTACATGAAGAAGCGATTTTGCTCACTTGGCTTTAAGGCTTAGGAGCTTCGTAAGATTTCATGAGAAACTTGACTCGACCTTCAAGTTCCATGATCCTACGGTCGGGAATGCTAGAATTGTTCGAAGGCAAAGATATTACCTTGACCGTTTTGTTCAAATCATTCCAACTTTCGTTGTCATAGAGAGCAAGATCTTCTATGAGCTCCCATGATTCTTCCGCACTTAGATCACGTAGCTTACCACCGGCCGATTGGTCAATGGTTCGCCTTGTGGAGAGATCGATATGGTCATAGAAGATTTGGACTTGGAGCCAAAGATCTATGCCATGATGAGGGACTTTTTGGAGTAAGTCCTTGAAACAAGTCCATGCTTCATATAGAGTTTCACCTTCACGTTGTTGGAACATCAAGATATCATTTCTAAGCTTGGTAGTTCTCCCCGGTGGGAAAAATTGAGCAAGGAAACGAGTGGTGAGATTATCCCATGAGGTGATAGATCCCGCGGGTAAACGTTCAAGCCATTGACTAGCTTGATCACGTAGAGAGAATTGGAATAGGCGTAATCGGGTCATCTCTCTAGTTGTAACATCAAGGTCTATAGAATCTATGATTTTAAGGAAGTCCTTGAGATGTTGGTTAGGATCTTCGGAACGAAGTCCATGGAATGCACATTTGGTGTCGGATCGCAAGGGGGACACATTTGCTCCTTGGGTGAGCTCAATGGTGTTTCGATAGCCTTGGTGGCCAGGTAGGGAATACTCTCCTAGGGTTCGGGGCCTAAGAGGTTGGTTAGCTAGTGGTGGGTTTTGTGGGTGGTCTTGTTGTGGTGGGTTGATGGGTTCAAAGATGTTACCACCTTCCATGATGTCGGATGGTAAAGATTACGAACAAAGGCACGAAGAAATAAGACAGACTAAAGAAAACCTAAAAAAAATTAAAATAAAATCTTACTAGAAAGAAATCTAGCAAGTATACCTAATAAAAAGAAATCCTAACCTAGACAATAACTATTTCCCCGGCAGCGGCGCCAAAAACTTGATGCGTGGGAATTACACCAGGCTTTACCTCTCGAGAAGCTTACAACCCCCACCAGGAAGTGTACCTGATCGTTGTAGTATAGTATAGTGACAAGTACCGGGGGATTGATCGTTCAACTCAGGAATAGTGTCGCTAGGATTAGAAAGTCTAAAAACTAGGTCTAGAGATGAGGGATGATTCTTTTTGTATTTTTATATTTTATAAAAGCAAGTAAAAATCTCGGTTTTTGGAAGAGTGGGCGGAATTAGTTGCTAGTCAACTAACCCAATAACTAAAGATGCAATCAAAATAAAATAACAGAAATGTAAATAAAGCTAATTACTAATATGGTGTGAACAATAGATGGGAGAATTGTGTTTACTTAGATTTCACTACTCCCTAGATATCTTTTACAGGTTAATTATTTGTTACAGTTGCGTGGATGGCGGGTTATATTCCTTAATACCAATCGTGGGGTGGCGTACGTACTTCCCCATCTCTATAAGCTCCTACTTCACTCCTATGTCAAGCCTGCAAGAAGCTCCTAACATGGGATCACTAGAATTCGCTCATGCATTAAATACAACCATAAAAACCTAGTACGCATTGGTTCATGTTTCTTAAGACGTTCAAGCAAGTTACACAATGGAAGTCTGCCAGTTTTTTTAAGCCTAACATCGAAATCATTCATCCATTACAACTATAAACAAGCAATCAACCTATAATCAACATCTAGGTTTCATTATATCTAAGCAAACACACAAAAGATCTAGCCTAGCATGTTAAAATCAAGACAAGCGTAAGATATATTCAAACAACACATAGACATATTGAATGAATTGAAAGGATACTTGTCTTAATTGAATATGAAAGGTTTCAAGGGTTGAAAACCTTTGAAAATATTGTTAAAAATGACCTAGAGTTTATTCAAGTCGACCCTAAAATTCTCCCCTCTTTTTAGAATGAAAATAACTAAGACTATATATAGATTTCTTAAGGTGACGACGTCAAGAAGAAACTTCTGACGCCGTAACCCACCGCCCATAATATTCTCGGACTGCCTAGATCCAGATCTGACGCCGTCATGTGCAATGTTGTTCTGGGCCGTCACCACTTTTACTCTTGACAACCATGCTTTGACGCTGTCACATTTCTTCTGGACCGTCACCACTTTTGCTCTTGACACCGTCATAAAAATGCTCTTGACGCTGTTAGGTACTGTTCCCACCAAGGAAAATTAAGACTTTGCCATTTTCTTCACTTTTATGCTCCAAAAACGTCAAAAATGCTCCTTTTTCCAGAAGTCACTCCAAAAGTACCTAAAATCACAAAAGGAACGATTTAGGGCAATATTCGATCAAATAAATTCAATTTCGGGCTTAAATGACCCCTTAAAAATGGATCATTTTTCGCCTCATCAGTATGGATGATTGGTAAAGTGAATAGTAGCAGTTTGAAAGTGGTGGTATGAGATAATGGGTGTTTGGTTTAATATAAACAAAGAAAAGGG
Source organism: Artemisia argyi (assembly GCA_030686995.1). Classification (NCBI taxonomy): domain Eukaryota; kingdom Viridiplantae; phylum Streptophyta; class Magnoliopsida; order Asterales; family Asteraceae; genus Artemisia; species Artemisia argyi. The sequence continues at coordinate 76,530,315 of CM060709.1, read as the reverse complement.
TTCTGCAGGTCGACGGATACGGCGGAACCTAAAAATGGATTCCGTCCGTTATGGCTGAGGGTTCCGCCGACCCTGCTGAGAAAAAGAGTTATGGATTTGTTTTGATTTTTGTGATTTTTGTCTAATGTCTAGAACTACAACGTAGGTTCCATGAGTCCTAAGCCTAGCCTAAAAAGGTTAAAAGGTTCTCGTTTAAGGGGTTTTGTGAGAATGTCGGCTATGTTGTCTTCGGAAGAAACTTTCTCAATTGAGATATTTCCTTTTTGAACGTTGTCACGAAGGAAATGATGACGGAATTCAATATGTTTGGTACGAGCATGTTGAACCGGGTTTTTGCTAAGATCAATGGCACCTTTGTTGTCACAAAGAATGGTGATGTCGTTAAGTTGAATTCCGTAGTCGACAAGAGCTTGCTTCATCCAAATAGCTTGTTGACACGCCTTTCCGGCCGAAACGTACTCGGCTTCCGTTGTTGAGATAGCAAGAGCCGTTTGCTTCTTAGAGAACCATGAGGTGAGACAATGTCCAACAAAAGTACAAATACCACTTGTGCTTTTTCTATCAACATAGTCATCGGCATGATCCGAGTCGGCTTCGAGATGAGTTGTCTTAGGATCTTCGTGAAAACGAGCACATAGACAAACACTAAACATAATGTCGGGTCTACTAGCCGTTAGGTAAAGTAGATTCCAATCATACCTCTATATTTAGTGCTATCTACGATTCACTTTCCTCATCCTTGGTGAGTTTAGTTTCAGTGGACATGGGTGTTTTGATTGGTTTCGAATCTTCTAATCCAAATTTCTTAAGCATGTCCTTAATATATTTAGATTGGTTAAAGAAGATACCATCTTCTAGTTGTTTAATTTGGAGTCCTAGGAAAAAGTTGAGTTCTCCCATCATACTCATTTCAAACTCGTCATGCATGATTTTTGAGAAATCCACGCATAATTCTTGACAAGTTGATCCGAATATAATGTCATCAACATAGATTTGGACTATGATAATATGTGAGTCTTTCTTCTTGGTGAAGAGAGTATTATCAACTAAGCACATTGTATACTTATGGTCAACTAGGAAGGTTTTAAGTCGATCATACCATGCTTTTGGAGCTTGCTTAAGTCCGTAAAGAGCATTTTTAAGTTTGTAAACATGATTGGGTTTTTCAAAATTGATGAAGCCCGGTGGTTGAGCAACATACACTTCTTCATTTATGACACCGTTTAGAAATGCACTTTTGACATCCATTTGAAAGAGTTTAAAATTGTGTGCACATGCATATGCAAGTAAGATTCTAATTGACTCAAGCCTAGCAACCGGAGCAAAAAGTTTCATCGTAGTTAATGCCTTCTTGTTGATTATATCCTTGTGCTACTAGCCTAGCTTTGTTTCTAGACATAATTCCATTTTCATCCATTTTATTACGAAAGACCCATTTTGTTCCAATTATTGTTTGACTCTTTGGTTGAGGAACTAATGTCCATACATCATTCCTAACAAATTGGTTTAACTCTTCTTGCATTGCAATTACCCAAGACTCATCTTTAATGGTTTCATTAATGTTTTTTGGTTCTATGGTTGACACGAAGCAAAAGTATTTGTGATGTGTGGGAATCGTAACAGGCTTTACCTCTCGAGGGATCTCGAGAAGCTTACAACCCCCACCAGGCAGTGTACCTGATCGTTGTAGTATAGTATAGTGACAAGTACCGGGGGATTGATCGTTCAGCTTAGGAATAGTGTCGCTAGGATTAGAAAGCCTAAATTACTAGTTCTAAAGGTGAGGGATTATTATTTTTGTGTTTTTATATTTTTTAGAAAGCAATTAAAATCTCGGGTTTTGAAGGATTAGGGCGGAATTAGTTGCTATTCAACTAACCCAAAACTAAGATGCAATCAAAATAAAATACTAGAAAATGAAAATAAACTAATTATACTAAGGTTGAGAGCAGTAATTGGAGAAAATGTGTTTACTTAGATTTCACTACTCCCTAGATATCTTTTACACGTTAATTACTTGTTATAATTGCATGGATGACGGATCGTATTCCTTAATACCATTCATGGGGTGGCATACATAACTCCCCAATTCTATGAGCTCTTATCTCCTCCTACATCATGCCCAGCACAACTATAGGGATTGTAAACAGTGGCTCATGCATTAAATACAACCAATAAAGACCTAGTACGCCTCGGTTCATGTTTCTTAAGACGTTCAAGCATGTTACCATTTGGAGATCTGCCAGTTTTCTTAAGCCTAACATATAAATCATTCATCCAAGACAAGAATAAACAAGTAATCAACACATAATCAATATCTAGGTTTCATTAAATCTAAGCAAACACAAAAGAGATCTAGCCTAGCATGATAGAATTAAGACAAGAACAAGATATAGACAACCAACACATAGACATATTGATTGAATTAGAAGAACACTTATCTTGATTAATCATGTAAGGTATCAAGGGGTTGGAACCCTTGAAAAACATGTAAAGTTACACCAAAATCGTCTTTAGGGTTTCTCCCAAAACTTCTCTCCTTAAATGTGAAAAACTATAAAACTATATATAGGAAAATAGGGATGACGGCGTCAAGAACAAAGGTGTGACGCCGTCATCTCGGTGCCAAATACTTCCTCGGACGACCTTGATCTACTTCTGACGCCGTCAAGGCCTAGACCGTCACACAAATTACTCTTGACGCCCTGTGTGTGACACCGTCATCAACTACGGATTTTAATTCTTGGGGTTTTGACGCCGTCAGGAAAACTCTTGACACCTTCATGAACTACGGATTTTTATTATTGAGGTTTGACGCCGTCAGGGAATTACTCTTGACACCGTCACCTACTGTTCCCAGCATGGAAAATTGAGACTTTGCCGTTTTCTTCACTTTTATGCTCCAAAAGCGTCCAAAATGGCTTCTTTTCCAGAATTCACTCTCCAAGTACCTAAAATCACAAAAGGAACGATTTAGGGCAATATTTGATCAAATAAATTCGGATTCGGGCTTAAATGACCCCCTAAAAACGGATCATTTTTCGCCTCATCATATACCCTTACACTTGAGATTTGCTTGTTCTCAAGCAAATGCGCTTTTATTCTACTCAAAAGACAAGTTAGGGGTCATTTAACACTAATATAAAAGTAATTACAACAAATAATCGTTCCACTAAAGACTAATAGACAAGCACGGAGGTCATACACAAGCACCTCACAAATAGTGTTTAGATACTCACATCTCTCGGGTGTAATTAAGTAATATAACATTATGGAAATGGAAGATATCTCTCACTACCTGTCATAGCAAAATAGATTACCATAGGCTTGGGAAAGGATCAAACCTCCACCACATGGCGTAAGCACCTAGGATAAACTATCAAAGAGGTCTTTTAAAGGGTTGTAACGTTAGGTATAGGGATATGAATTACACGGTTTTGTTGGATAAAGAAAGTTTTACTGGTGGCGAGTTAACAATCTTGGTTAATTACATGTAAAATATGGCGTTGCTAAGCCAAGACTAGAATCGACTTAAGCTAATAAATGAAAAATAACAAAAACATAAAATGAACATAGCATAAAAAGGGATGGTAGTCCGTATGTTTTTTTTTTTTTTTTTTTTTTTTTTCCTTTTTTCTATTTTTTTTTCTTGATTTTTCGATTTTTTTTTTTTTTTTTTTTTTTTTTTTTTTTTTTTTTTTTTTGCATACACTCTTACCCTACCATCCAAAATAATACATCATAGGGGATGAGAATTCCCCTTACACTTGTATTTTTACATACTTTACAATAAACTAAACTAATGACTCAAATCAAGAAAATCAAAACACTTGGAGTACTTTTAAGATTAACGTACATATGGGGGTAATAATATTATGTTCTTCCCCATTACTCCATACAATAAGTACTTACCCATGAGTCCCAATCGTCCCAAAACAATATGTACAAGGATATGACTCGACTTAGCAACCATCTAATCAATTAGATAGTTAACTTAGGGTTTAACAAATAACAATAATGCACTAAAGATGAGTGCATACACGGAAGGCTAAGGCGATTTGGGTGTACATTTAAGTGGGGTGTAACAAATTCTTCCTTTAAGTAAAATGCTTAAAGTTAGAAACGAAAAGATAGGCTCGGAGGGGTGTACTAGGGGTTTCGTGTACTAAAAATGAGTACAACGCTAAGGGTGTGGGAAAAATTAGTTGACTTAACTAGCCAAGTAATATGACTTAAATGGTCAAATAATTATGATACGGGTTTAACACAAGGGTGATCCTAATGCCTCTTATCATGTAGTAAATCCTACTACACGAATGTAGTCTCACTAGCGGTCTCCGGATGCATCACTAACGCAAGTTCTAGAATCTAAATGCTACCGGTACACTCATAAGCACTAATAATAAATGCTTTTCCTATCAAATCTAAAGGCGAACCTCACATATTTGGGTGGAAAATTTTTCTGAATATACGGTTATGTGCTAGTCATACAATCTCCTATCCATGAGACGCTTGCTATGGCTAAAGTTTCACTCCTAAATGTTGTAAAAAATTTTAAATTTGGCGCTAAAATTGCACTAACAAGTATTTCTCATAGTTTTATTACACATCTACTATCAAACAAAACAAACTCAAGCGAAAGTGCATATGTAAGGTATCATCTTTTTACCCTCCCCTTACACTTAAGATGAACATTGTCCCCAATGTTCAAGTAAAGAATGTAAAAATGAAATAAGTAAAAAGAATGAAATCAAATACTCCCCTGATTCGCTCGGTATGGATTATAGGTGGCCAGGTTAAATCTTCCTCCAAGAAAATGAAACAATCAAAGTTTCCCTTCCAGAATATAAATCATCTCCTTATCGAACATAACCTGTAAATCCTGACAATATAGACAAGACAACCTCACGTAAAATCGGCGGCATCCTATATAAGTTACTAAATCCTAGAAAACAAAGTAAGATATAATGCTTGTGGAATGAAGTTTGCAGATTTCCTGGAGATTATAAAACTTAATAATTCACAAAAACCATAAGACTCCGTTAGAAAAACAAAACCGGTAAAATTTCCAGATTTTAACTCCTGACGCCGTCAAGAGTAAAACTCTGACGCCGTCAGAATGGACCTGCAGAAATTCTTATGTTAAGTTTTCGGAAAATTTCTGGAAAAACTTGGTCCTACTTCCTGGAAAATCCTGCAAAACTTCATTATGACTCAATACAAGCATTTGACTCTAACAAATACGAATATACATGTTCATTTATTATTGTGGAGAATCATGATCGGTTTGTTTCTTAAAAACATATTTGGGGTTTCCCCTTACACTTATCTTTTGCAAAAATACTTCTAGGTGGAGTTAAGACTAGGCTAAACAACAAAGTAAAGTATTTCCACATTTTAATTGAGAAACATGATCAACCAACAATAAAAATAAAGCATGCATACGAAAGCAAATAACAAACAAACAAGTAAAATCACACAAAACATGGGTTGCAAAGATTAACCAATAATAAGATTAAAAGTCGAACATGCATAATAATTGTTAAAAGAAAATAAAAAGTGTCCAAAGCCAACAGAGGCTGAATCCTAAACTATTACAAGACCAAATGTTTCAAATCATACAACCGAGAATAAATTGTTCAAGAACCACAGATATCAAAACGAATCACTGAGGGGGAGGACCAAAGCGGTAATCATAGCCAGGTGGGAGGTGCCCAGTATATCCATAGGGAGGATAGTCCTGCTCGCGCCCAGGGAATGGGTCAATCTGCAGATGGGGTTCGATGTGATCACGGGTCGAAAGATGCTGCATCTGGCGGACTGTGTGCTCATATATCCAGTCAAATCTCTGGTCAGTGGTGGTTCTCCAAGCATCCACCTGACCCATCCAAGCCCCCTGATGCGCCTGCCAATCTCCTCGGCTCATGTGCCGGTAGTAGTCAGCAGTCCCCTCCTCATACCCAGCAAACTGATGCTGCTGGGGCATTCCCTCATCATCATCATCATCATCATCATCATCCTCACCAGCAGGCCCTGCTGCCACGTACCAGGTGTAGGACCCATCCACCATCTGCATCACAATGCTCATCTGCCTGAGGGATTTCGCCCTCACTACCCTACAGTTCCCGCAGTCGCTCAAGTACCCCATGATCTGAGGAGTAAGAAGACCATAGGAACGAGCCAACCGGGTCATGAACATCCCCCCATACACCTTGTCAATATCTCTCTCACCCACACTGGTCCTCAAATAACTGGCCACCCAAAACGGGATGTTGTAGTAGACATCCGCAGAAAATATGGCGTACAAGTAGAACAGGTCTGAAGCAGTGACACGGTGAGTGGTGCCATGACGTCCTGACAGGCTGTATGTGATGCACCTGTGGACTAGCCTAACAATGGGGTCCCTGATCGATGCAGCCCCAGTAGTCGAGGTGTAAACCCCATCCCCTATGGTCGGCCAAAAAGTGATACACCTCATCTCACTCCTCTGAGTCTCTCCATGTAACAATCTCTGCAGAAAAGTCCCATCAACCTCCTCACTAGTATATAACCCAAGCCTCCAACCAAACTCAGCCACTGAACATGACCTCAACTCTCCCCCTAGCCTAAAATACACAGTGGTACCCCCATATCTGTCCTAGCCTCAGCCTGATCAAAACGGAAGGTCGCAAAGAACTCCCTCACTAACTCACTATACACTGTCTCTCTAATCCTAAACAACCTCTCCCACTGCGGACCCACAAACCCATCTGTGCGGATCCTCCCTAAAAATGCAGCCTCCAACCCACTGGCTCTTAGAAAATCCCAGTCAACCACAGCCCCAGCATCAATATGGTGGTTACACAACTTCGCATACTTGGTGTTAGCACGAACATCGTCAAACTCGCTCCAACTATGGACTAATTCTCCATAATTGACCCTTTGAGATCTAGAGGAACTGCCCTTATGTTGACGAGATCTTTTGCTCATTTTCCTGGAAAAATGTGGAGTGAACGGAAACGATTAGAACGAGAATTTTGATGAACTTTATGCAGTCAGACACATCTGACACCGTCAAGAGTAATCCTGACGCCGTCAGATGGATCAGAATCAGAACCATGCAAATGCGAGGGAAAAAATCGATTTTCAAACTCTTAACCCATTACCCAAACGCTCCTTTAATCAGAAAACATGGGTGGGGGGTTAAAGAATCCGTGGCATGAGTGGCTTTCCCTAATCTAATGCATAATTCGAGTGAGATAACATAATCAACGGGTAACCCCCATGTTACAAATCACCAATTGGATGGCATTATGATTTGTTAATAATGGGTTAAGAGTGGGGTTTCGGGCGAAAGGGGTTTTCCAAATTGATGGGTCCTAAGGATAATTGATCGAAAAAAGATGAAGAAAACTTACTTACAAAGTGGAGATTGGATGCGGAAGACGTCGAATTGGGAGGTGGAGAATCGGAGTAGCAGCAGCACCTTGGGTGAGATTTGTGGGGTATGGGTTGAAAGTGATTGGTTTTGGGTTAATATTACTGATCCATCGAGCTGACGGCGTCAAGAGTTAAATCTGACGCCGTCAGATGCCCGTGTAAGGTGAGGTTTTGAGTAGTTACATGTTCAATCCCTGCTCTTCACGTGAATAACTAAACATTAGTAAAACCCATGAGTAGCTATTCCGTTAACGAGGTCCACCAGGGTCGAACGTTTCATTACTGTCACGGAAAGATGTAAGGTTGTAGAAGGGGTCGGGTGACGTTTTGGCTAAGTTGATCCCCATGTACGGGTCATTGGTGTGAGAAGAAAGATGTTGTTCCATAGGGGGTTTCAAATCAGTGGTGTTTTTGAGGTGCAACCTCTTTACACCGGGTTTAAAACCAAAAGAACTTTTCTTAGATAGGTTTGGGAATGTGGTTAGCAGGCATCCAACGAAAATGTTATGGAATTGCGAATTCTTTTCTTTCTGAGGATGCTCACGAGAGTGGGGGTTGATTGACGGTGAAGCACTTGGATAAAGCTTCTCATTATCCTCTTGGTTAAACATCAAAGGGGTTGAGACCTCGAAGACCTTTTCGATTTTTTTAGGTACGGAATTTTCCTTGATCCTTTCTTTGACCCTTGACATGAATTGGTCAGCGAAATTCATAAACGCTTTATGAGTACTCTCCATGCGTGCTTCTAGGTGCTGGATTTGTTTTTCTTGATTATCTATGAAGGTTACCATTATCCCTTCGAATTCCTCTTGTCGTGAACGTTCAGGAAAATTCTGGTTGATAACCATATTCCTGCGTAGATTATGATTCCACACGGGTTCAGCAGCAAGTTTCTCAATACTTATTAATTCATTAACCTGCTTCTCGATGCTTCCTAACAACTCTTCTTGGGTGGCACATGTGTTGTCAAGTTTCACCTTGCTTGGGAACATCGGGTCCTCCCATCCTTCCTCTTCGTATTGTGCCAACTCCTCAAGAACTTTCCAGCACTCGTCAACGCTAAGTCTATCTAGCCTACCCTTGGCTGCGTAATCAATGGCTTTCCTTGTTTGATAATCAACCTTATCGTAAAAGATTTGGATCTGGAGCCATGGTTCGATGCCATGATGAGGGACTTTTCGGAGTAGGTCTTTATATCGAATCCATGCTTCATAAAAGGTATCATTTTGACGTTGTTGAAACATCAAGATGTCATTCCTAAGCTTAGTAGTTCTCCCCGGTGGGAAAAATTGAGCAAGGAAACGAGTGGTGAGATCATCCCATGTGGTGATGGATCCCGCGGGTAAACGCTCAAGCCATTGACTAGCTTGATCCCGTAGAGAGAATTGGAATAGGCGTAAACGGGTAGTCTCTCTAGTTTCAACACCTAGGTCTATGGAATCTACGATTTTGAGAAAGTCCTTAAGATGTTGGTTTGGATCTTCGGAACGAAGTCCATAGAATGCACATCCGCTTTGCACCAACCGGATGGTGTCGGATCGCAAGGGGGTCACATTGGCTCCGGTGAGCTCAATGGTGTTTCGGTAGCCTTGGTGGCTAGGTCGGGAATACTCTCCTAAGGTTCGGGGCCTAAGGGGTTCTAATGGTGGGTTTTGTTGTGGTGGGATGACGGGTTCAAAGATGTTACCACCTTCCATGATGTCGGATGGTAAAGAGTTACGAACAAAGGCACGAAGAAATAGGATAGACTAAAGAAGACCTAAAAATAAAAAATTAAAATCTTGCTAGAAAGGAATCTAGCAAGTAGACCTAATAAAAAGAAATCCTAACCTAGACAATAACTATTCCCCGGCAACGGCGCCAAAAACTTGATGCGTGGGAATCGCAACAGGCTTTACCTCTCGAGGGATCTCGAGAAGCTTACAACCCCCACCAGGCAGTGTACCTGATCGTTGTAGTATAGTATAGTGACAAGTACCGGGGGATTGATCGTTCAGCTTAGGAATAGTGTCGCTAGGATTAGAAAGCCTAAATTACTAGTTCTAAAGGTGAGGGATGATTATTTTTGTGTTTTTATATTTTTTAAAAAGCAATTAAAATCTCGGGTTTTGAAGGATTAGGGCGGAATTAGTTGCTATTCAACTAACCCAAAACTAAGATGCAATCAAAATAAAATACTAGAAAATGAAAATAAACTAATTATACTAAGGTTGAGAGCAGTAATTGGAGAAAATGTGTTTACTTAGATTTCACTACTCCCTAGATATCTTTTACACGTTAATTACTTGTTATAATTGCATGGATGACGGATCGTATTCCTTAATACCATTCATGGGGTGGCATACATAACTCCCCAATTCTATGAGCTCTTATCTCCTCCTACACCATGCCCAGCACAACTATAGGGATTGTAAATAGTGGCTCATGCATTAAATACAACCAATAAAGACCTAGTACGCCTCGGTTCATGTTTCTTAAGACGTTCAAGCATGTTACCATTTGGAGATCTGCCAGTTTTCTTAAGCCTAACATATAAATCATTCATCCAAGACAAGAATAAACAAGTAATCAACACATAATCAATATCTAGGTTTCATTAGATCTAAGCAAACACAAAAGAGATCTAGCCTAGCATGATAGAATTAAGACAAGAACAAGATATAGACAACCAACACATAGACATATTGATTGAATTAGAAGAACACTTATCTTGATTAATCATGCAAGGTATCAAGGGGTTGGAACCCTTGAAAAACCTGTAAAGTTACACCAAAATCGTCTTTAGGGTTTCTCCCAAAACTTCTCTCCTTAAATGTGAAAAACTAGAAAACTATATATAGGAAAATAGGGATGACGGCGTCAAGAACAAAGGTGTGACGCCGTCATCTCGCCGCCAAATACTTCCTCGGACGGCCTTGATCTACTTCTGACGCCGTCAAGGCCTAGGCCGTCACACAAATTACTCTAGACGCCCTGTGTGTGACGCCGTCATCAACTACGGATTTTAATTCTTGGGGTTTTGACGCCGTCAGGAAAACTCTTGATGCCTTCATGAACTACGGATTTTTATTATTGAGGTTTGACGCCGTCAGGGAATTACTCTTGACGCCGTCACCTACTGTTCACAGCATGAAAAATTGAGACTTTGCCGTTTTAATCACTTTTATGCTCCAAAAACGTCCAAAATGGCTTCTTTTCCCGAATTCACTCTCCAAGTACCTAAAATCACAAAAGGAACGATTTAAGGCAATATTTGATCAAATAAATTGGGATTCGGGCTTAAATGACCCCCTAAAGACGGATCATTTTTTGCCTCATCAATTTGCTTTCATTTTGAACTTTTGATCTTAGTGTTCTTTCGTTAATGTTGCCTATGACACTATCTAATGGATGACTTTTAGATTCTTTGACATTGACAAGTTCTTTGTCTAATACTCCCTCCGTCCCATTTTTATAGTCCATCTTTCCTTTTTCACATGTCCCAAAATTATTGTCCACTTCTAAAAATAAATGTACTTTTTACCATATTACCCTCAATTAAATTGACCACCACCAACCTATTTAATGCTTTACTACCACGTATTAAATGCAATCACTTATACCAAAAACAAAAATAAAAGCCATTTAAAAGAATGAAAGGATTAGTACGTAGGATTCACACTCTTTTCTAAACATTGGACATCAAAACAAAAAATGGTTCCAACAAACATATCAAAACGCCAAACACAAAAAATATTCAAACAACACATCAAAACTAAAGAAACAAAAGAACCATTTTTTTCCTTGCCTTCTTTTACAAAACGCTTACTTAAGAAACAAAAGAACCATTCTTTTTCCATTGCCTTCTGTTACAAAAACACTCACTGTTCCAAATAAAAATATGCTTCATTTATTAAGTTTTCATCACACTCAACTTGGAGTGGCAAGTTACCTTGTTGCTGCAACCTATCTTTACCAATATGCGGTATTCGGTAATTGTTGCCGCCCTTAACCTTTATGACTTCTTTCATGCACGTTTGTCAAGTCAAAAAAACATTGTTAAGCTCTAGCGATTGCATCCTATCAAAAGATGTTTGAACCGCAGAAACTAATTCATCAATTGTGCCTAAAGCTTCTTGTTCTTGAAGTGATTGGATTGCTCGAAAATAACCAAGGTCCAACACATTTAAATCCGGACTATTAGGCGGTTGAAAACAAAGCCGAATATCAAATCCATCTTGAGACGCCGCCTCCATAAAATCGCTATCATTAACATCAATATGAGGCTTTGCATTGTCTTGTTGAATGTAGATGGGACCGGTATGACCTCGAGGCCATTTAGTTCTAATGTCGGGTAAAACTTTTTCTATCAACCACTTTCGTGTTACCTCTTTATTCACAGACGTGATCGGCTTTGTTTCCAATGTTCCCGCGACACGGTTCTTGCTTGAACGCTTAGCAGGTTCTAATGTTGTAAGCAGATAGATACCAAATTTTCCTGAAAAAATTTCATTACCAGATGTATCAAATATTGGTCGTGCTACTGCAGCTAGAAACATGACCTTTGTGATGAAAGTTTTGCTTTTACATGTTCTAAATGGTTCATTTTTCACCGGGAACAAGGTAGTAACGTTTTGTTGGCTTTGTCATGTAAAACCATTTTTCATCAATGTGAACAACGTTAAACATGCTATGGAATACGAGATTCAGATTTGATAATGATCGTTCGATCTTAGATAAACAAAAAATTAGCCTTGCTTTTTTATTTTCAAGAGTGAGACTTGGCTTGATAGCATTCATGTGTGGTTAAAGTGCACCTTCTTTGATTCGCCTATGCATAGTTGATTTAGAAACATTAAGTGATTTTGAGATAGATCGAATGTTGGTTCGACAACGTAGCGAAATTTCAGAAACTTGGTTCAAATCGATTTGTACCTTTTTCTGGCCAACAACCGTTGGCATATTTGAAGACAAATCAACTGCTAATTCGTTTTCGAGTTGAGATTTAGCATGAATCCAAATGTGAGATACGGTTCGGTTACATACTCCAAATTTTGAAGCTAATTCACCGGTGGTACCTCTTTTTAATCGCCCATTGAAACTTTCTTGCAACAAGGACTGATATATAGCTTCACGTTCTTCTTTGGTTGTGTTTTTTTTCGTTAATGGAATAATGGAAGATTCATTTGATTAAGATGAGAATACAATGTGGTGACTGGTGTGTAAAAAGGTGTTGCTATAGTGCATGTAAAAAGTGGGTGCTTTAGTACATGTAAAAAAGTGGTGCTCTAATACAGTAAAGATGATTGCATTATTTATATGGAAAAATCTTTAAGTAGTTAATAGGAGGGAAAAACTCAAAATGAGTATGTGGTTAAAATATTGGCGGCTAATATTTGGCTCCAATAGAAGTAAAAAGGTTTGAAGTGATTTTGTAAAGAAAAAAGTAGCGGCAAGTACTAGTACTATGAAATCTTAAAATATTTTCACTAAAAAACTTGCGCCAAAATTTGATAAAGTACACAATAGGTGGCTATTTTTGGTTGGAGTAGGAAAATAAAATAAAAAGGGTAAAAGTGTCATTTTCAGGAAAAAAAGACAACATTAATTGCACTTTTCTTAAACTGTGTAATTTTTGTCTGTGGACAATAAAAATGGGACGGAGGTAGTAGTTCATCTTCCTTGTCATTACTTAAAATCTCTTGACTTTCTATAGCTTGGCTTTCAACTAAGTCATCATCTACCAAAGGTGATGCCTTAGAGGGAGGTGGACTCTCGTCAAATGTTACGTTCAATGATTCCTCGACTCTTAAGGTTTCTTTGTTCAAAACAATGTAAGTTTTACTATTTTGTGAATATCCAAGAAATACATCTTCATAAGACTTTGGGTCAAATTTGATGAGATAATCCTTGGTGTTAAGAATGAAGCATTTACTCCCAAACGCTCTAAAGTATCCTAATGTAGGCTTTTTACCTTTATATAGTTCATAAGGAGTTTTATTCAAAAATGGTCTAATTAAGACTCGATTTAAAATGTACGTTGATGTGTCAACGGCATTACACCAAAACTTCTGTGGAATGTTTTGTTCATTAAGCATTGTTCTACACATCTCTTGCAACGTCCGGTTTTTACGTTCTCTACACCATTAGATTGAGGAGTACGTGGAGCCGAAAAGTTATGAGTAATTTCATTAATATCACAAAAGTTTCCAAATTGAAATTCATTATCAAATTCACGACCGTGGTCCGTTCTAATAGACACAATACTAGACCCTACTTGATTTTGAATTTTCTTACTTAGAATCTCAAATTTATCAAAAGCTTCATTTTTACTTTTCAAAAATTTTGTCCAAGTATATCTTGAGTAATCATCGACTATGACCAAAGTGTAGAAGTTACCTCCATAACTTTGTATAGCGGATGGACCAAATAAATCCATATGCAAAACTTCTAGACTCCTAGATGTAGAAACCAAGTTTTTAGCCTTATGGCTACCATGGACTTGTTTACCGACTTTGCAAGCGTCACAAAAGTGTTGGTCATATTTCAACTTCGGTAGGTTTCGAACTAAGTCTTTGGAGGAGAGGTTTTGAATTAGTCTCATGTCCTAAACGTCTACGCCATAAAGTTGAAGATTCATCTAATGAAGTAAAACAAAGTTTGTCTCTAGATGTTGGATCCATCTTCATGACATATACGTTGTTCTTAAGAACACCTTTGGCTATAGTTATACCATCTTTAAGTATTTTACTTCCGTTTTCACTAAAAAGGACATTATACTTAATACGGCAAAGTTGACTAATACTAAGGAGATTAAAACCTAAGTTATCAACATGAGCTACATCATCTATAAAAAGGGAGTCATGAGAGATTGTACCTTTTCCGATGATTTTGCTCTTAGCTTTACTACCAAACGTAACATTACCTCCATCACATTTGTGATAAGTTGAGAAGAGACTTTTGTTACCCGTCATGTGCCTTGAACAACCGCTATCTTTAATCCATTCATCCGGTTCCAAACAAACCTTGAGGCACACCTATTTTACGAAAAACACTCAAACATTTGGTCCCCAATTTCTCATGGGTCCATTTTGGTTAAGCATACCATTAACTTGTTCCAAGTATGAAAGTAGAACATAAGGGTTCCATGACATGTAATTTGGAGTTTGGTAATGTCCAGGAGTGTTTTGGTTCCAAAAATGTTGGTAGTTTGGTCGTGTGTTGAAGTTGCTCTTTGGAAAGGGGCGTTTGGGAATTGGAGTCTTAGGACTTGGTTGAGTAGTCTTAGCTCTAAATTCATTTTTACTAAGTCCTACTCCAGTTTTAAAGGCAGGTTTTGTTCCATTTTTATATGTGACTTTAACAAATTTTGAACGATCCGATGTGGAGGATGTTACTGCTGCAACAGACCTGGCGGAACCTTTGGGTTCAACGGGCGGAACCCTGAATTGGGTTCCGTCTGTTCCGCTGGCTGCTGTAGCAGTTTTGTTAGTTTCTTGTGCATTCTTTTCTTGTTTCGTTTGACCATTTGAAGTTTCTAATTTCATGAAACCTAGTCCTATTTTATCAAAGGGTGACTTTTGAAGTTTCATAATTTCATCCGCACAAGAAATGCTCTTATCGAACTTCTTAAACTTTGTGGTTTGTTTTATTAGATCATTTTGAGTAATTTTAAGTTTCTCAACTTCGAGTTTAAGCTCTTCACATGATTTGCATGATGTGTCAATACCTTTACTCTTTTCTAGTCTCTTAGCTTTTTCTTTTAACTCATAAACTTCATTTTCTAAAAACTCCTTTTTAGTTTTCAAAAACTTATTTTTGTTTATGATTTTTAAGCTCAATTCACAAAGTTTGTTATATTCTTTTTGTAAGGTGTCATCATCAATAGAAGAATAAGATGAGTCGGAGAGTACCTCATTTAAGTCGTGAACCATGAGAGCAATATCATCATTCTTCATCGTCATCTCCTTCATAGTCACTCCAAGCACCACCCACAAAAGCTTGTTGAGGCTTGCTCTTGGGTGGTTTTGGACATTTTCCTACGAGATGACTTGTGTCTCCACACCTATAGATTTCCTTTCAACCTTTCCTTTCCTATCATCACGATCTTTTCGGAAGGTTTTCTTGTCATCTTTAGGTTGCCTTACAAACTTCCCTCGTCTACGAAAGAACTTCTTGAAGTCTCTAACGGCCATAGCATATTCCTCATCATCACTATCCGAAGTAGATTCTTCATCATCACTTGATTGGACTATAGCTTTCAAGGCAATGAACTTAACTTTTTCTTTCTTGCCTCTAACTAATTCCGAATCTTTTTCCATTACCATTTCATGAACTTTAAGGTATGCAATTAGCTCGTCAAGTGACATGCTTGAAAGATCCTTGGATTCTTCAATTACCGTCACTTTTGCTCTCCACTTCGGATGGAGTGCTCTAAGGAATTTCCTGACAAAATTCTTACTACAAAAAGATTCATCAAGTGCTTTAAGTGAAGTAATAATAGTGTTAAACCTAGCAAATGCATTATCAATAATCTCATCTTCGGGAATAACAAATTGTTCATATTGTTGAACAAGAAGATCAATTTTGTTATCCTTAACTTGTGAGTTTCCTTGATGAGTGACTATTAAAGATTACCAAATATCTTTGGCGGTTTTATACATAAAGACTCTTTCATATTCTTTCTTAGGTAAAGCATTGTAAAGCATCATTTTAGCTTCATTATTTTTAGCAATCAATTTCTTTTGATCATCATCTTTACTATTAGTAGCTATATTATCACCATCAATGATTATATACCATAAATCTATATCTTTAGATTTCACGTAAGTTTCAAAACGGTTTTTCCAATATACAAAACCATTTGCTTCAAAAAGTGGTGGTTTTTGCATAGATTGCCCTTCTTTGTAATTTTCAAAATCCATGGATCGTTTCAAGTTTTAAAACACAATATATTTTAAAAGCTTGAGTAACGTAGCTCTTGATGCCAATTGTGGAAAACTAGAAGGGGGTTGAATAGTTTACCGTTTAAAATCTTTTTAACTTGTTTAATTATCTTTTGAAACTTTCCGTTTAATCAAAGATATATACACAAACACAATATATAACATGCAAGTATAAAGAAAGAAACGATCAAACCACAACACGAGTATTTATCGTGGTTCGGCTACAAGGATTCTTTTTCCTTGCCATACGTCCACGCCCCGAGTATCCAACTCGAGAGTTTCTTTCACTAGTCAACAAGCTCCTTTCACCGGCAGAGAAAACCTTACACATCGCTTATACACGTTTACCAACACTAAGCTAGATGTCGAGTTCTTTTACAAGGGTACAACCACTCCCATTAGTTCTTTTACAAGGGTACAACAACTCCCGTCACACTTTGTATTTTGAGGACTAAAATACTAACCGATCACTACTTAAAATACACAATCAAATGAAGTGTAAACTACACAAGTCTACACAATACTAAGCTAACAAGTCTTGCAACGTTGTGTTGAATACTTGTAACTTTTTATGAACTCGTGAACTTCTTTGCTACAAAAAGAAACTTCACATATGAAATGAGATGTTAAAGGGTTAGATGAAAGAATGAATGAATGTGTGTGAAAATATGATGTAGAGTGATAAGCCAAAATTCAAACATATGGCTTGGTATTTATAGCCAAACCTTCTCCAGGTCTGGCAGATACGGCGGAACCCTCAGATGGGTTCCGCCCGTGTACCCCCAGGGTTCCGCCAGGCTTGCAGTTGGTTTTGCAATAAATCATACAAACCAAACAAGGTCACATCTCATAAAAACTAGTCAAACACAAACTTGTGCAAGAAGACTTATGGTTAGTCAAACACACTATCTTTCCATAAATGTATATTGACAAACTTACCATAAATGTGATGTGACATTTCTATTTTAAGAAAGAAAAAGTGTTGTGTTTTATGTGAAATGTAAAATGTAGCAAATGTATAATTATGAAAGTCTTAAAACTAAGATTATGATTTACTTAGAAAATGAAAGTTTACATTTTGTCGTTAACTAACTTAGCAAAGATCGTAAAATATAAATAACGTTTTTAGGCGATATTTGTATTAACACTATATAATCTGAAATTGCTTTTCTACAATATAAAGTATGTGATACGTGGGAATCGCACCAGGCTTTACCTCTCGAGGGATCTCGAGAAGCTTACAACCCCCACCAGGCAGTGTACCTGATCGTTGTAGTATAGTATAGTGACAAGTACCGGGGGATTGATCGTTCAACTCAAAAATAGTGTCGCTAGGATTAGAAAGCCTAAAAACTAGGTCTAGAGGTGAGGGATGATTCTTTTTGTATTTTTATATTTTATTAAAGCAAGTAAAAATCTCGGTTTTGGAAGAGTGGGCGGAATTAGTTGCTAACCAACTAACCCAAATTAACTAAGATGCAATCAAAATAAAATAACGAAAATAAAAATAAAGCTAATTAAACTAGTGTGGTGTGAACAATGATAGGGAAAGTTGTGTTTACTTAGGTTTCATTACTCTCTAAATATCTTTTACAGGTTGATAATTTGTTACAATTGCATGGATGATGGGTCGTATTCCTTAATACTAGTCGTAGGGCCGTGTACAATATTCCCTAACTCTATAGGATCTTACTTCACTCCTATGTCGAGCCGTTAGAAGCTCCTAACATGGGATCATTAGAATTCTCCTACGCATTAAATACAACTAAAAATCATAGTACACCTCAGATCATGTTTCTTAAGACGTTCAAGCATGTTACCAATGGAAGTCTGCCAGTTTTCTTAAGCCTAACATCGAATACAATCATCCGTAACAACTATAAACAAATAATCAACCCATAATTAACATCTAGGTTTCACTACATCTAAGCAAACACACAAGAGATCTAGCCAAGCATGTTGAATTCAAGACAAGCGTAAGATATATTCAAGCAACACATAGACATATTGATTGAATTGAAAGAGTACTTAACTCAATTGAACATGAAAGGTTTCAAAGGGTAAAAACCCTTGAAAAAGCTGTGAAAATCGGACTAGGGTTTCTCTCCCAAGTTACACCCTAAAAGTTACACACTAATGAATGAAAATTGCAAAACTATATATAGATTTTACAGGGTGACGGCGTCAAGAAGAAAATTCTGATGCCGTCAACTCGCCGCCCATATTGAAATCGGATTGCCTAGATCCACTTTTGACGCCGTCATGTGTTAATTTGTTTTGGGCCGTCACTAACAATTGGACCATGACGGCCTATGGTGACGCCGTCATTAAGAAATTATTGACGCCGTCAGGTACTGTTCCCAGCAAGGAAAATTAAGACTTTGCCATTTTCTTCACTTTTATGCTCCAAAAACGTCCAAAATGCGTCCTTTTCCAGAATTCACTCCAAAAGTACCTAAAATGACAAAAAGAACGGTTTAGGGAAATATTTGATCAAATAAATTCGAATCCGGGCTAAAATAACCCCCTAAAAACGGTTCATTTTTTGTCTCATCAGTGTGACATGATGTCAATAGTTGAAATATGTCTATTATAGTTCTATGACATTGGACCTTGACAATATAGTACCTGGTAGAACACTAATAGACGTATTTCAACTATTGACAATTTGCTTATCATCGATCCCTGTAGGATTACAATGACTATAATGTAAATAAGCTATTAATCTTGCCATGACATAAAACCGTATTGCCATAGTTTTTTATGGCATTTTAAACAAATGGTTAAGTAGAGATCCAATAGATGTATTCATTCTAATATGTAACTGTCTTGATGAGTACATTTCTCCAATATAATTATGCATTTTATGATGTAAGTCTATTAATTAATGCATTTTTGTATGTTTTTAAATTTTTTTAACTATATGTCCTTTTACAGAATCTGATGAATACACTAAGTGTTCTTCAAGCAATGTTAATGACAACACAAAGAGTGCTTCAATCAATGCTAAAGGGAAGAATGTTTCATCTGCCAATGATTTGGAATTCACTACCTTGGATCAAATAGATCACATGCTTGATAACATAAAGATAAAGAGACGGTGTATTTCAGTCTGGTATAGCCATCCTGCTGGGAAACCTAATCAAGCATACAACTTTGATAACATCTTTCATATTTTAGGGGGAGATTGAATTCAGGTTTGATCCATGTCTATTCTTTTCCACATTTATTGATCTTTTACAATTGAGGCTTATTCAATGGGAAAAACTTTAGGGTTTCATGAGAGCTTTTGGAGTTCAGGATCTACCAACTGAATAAAAAATGTTGACAAAAGCACTCAAGGAAGCTCAAAGGAAAGTAGAGAACTACTTTTTTGATATCCGGAGGAAGCAGTTACTTGAGTATGATGAGGTTTCGAATAGCCAATGAGACAGTATCTATGCAGAGAGACGAAGAGATCTAGAATATGAAGATTTTCAATCTCTGCTTATTGAATATTTTGAACACATGATGGATGACATATTAGAGGTAAAAGAACTTATATAGCTTATAAGCCATAAAGACAATCAGCACAAGCTCTTTAGATCAGTTAAGACAAACACCCCTAAATACGCTTACCTAATAGCCCTTGGGAATGTGAAGTCTAGAAACATAAGATATAAAGTTGTTTGGCTGACAATGTGATCGACTTTTATCCCTAAATATGTTAATTTTACTATTTTGAGCTAGCGTTGGAGTTGAAGTTGAGGGAGTGTTTGGGAAACACATTTTATTGTTTGCATTAATTAAGCTCATTTTATTTTTAAGTGAAATAAGCTATTTGTGATAAGCAAATAAGCATAGTTTATGTAAGCATAAGCTATCATAATACGCAATTCCAAACACCCCTAACTCCCTATTTATGCATAAGAGACACATGTCTCAACATGATCCTAAAGTTTTATACAGCCGAGCTCATCACTCTATATTTTCTTTAGGACATTTCCTGACCCTCATAGTTATTGTATCTTATTCAAGCGTTTTCATATTTGTAGTGCAATCCTATTTAGGAGATTGATTTTAACTTAATGAAGGTATAAAACTTACTTTAATTGTATGTCTTATGCAAATTTAGATAACAGAAATGGTGGAAGTTGATGCTTGATATGGTTTGCTGAGCTCAGGGATATCCCAGATTTTGATTAGGACAATGCTATTTATATAAGAATGGTTGCAACTGAGCTAGCAGGTACGCATATGTCTTAATGGATACAACCAATTAGTTCAGTTGTGATATTTTTGTGCTTTTAGCATATGCAATAATACTCTGTCAATTATTGTTTTTTTACTAGAAGGTCACAGGTCTAACAAAAGGAAAGAAGTAATCACCTTTGTCCTGCCAATTTTGTCAGCTGCACTACTTCTATCTGTCTGCTGTAGTGCAATCATGTATAAAGAGAAAGAAAATGCTTCACATGAAAAAGCAAGGTAACACTAATTTGAAGAAAGGAAGCATGAAGGCATTCGTAAAGAAATTGAGGAGCGTGAGCGTGAAGAAGCACAAGCTATAATCAATGAAGTTGGAAAGCCTACTTAAAAGAAAGGAAAGAAGCCAATCATTTAAGGGGTGAGTGATTCAAATTTCTCGAATTTTTATGTTAATATACCTAAGGGGCTTTAAGGAATTGAGGTTGACCACTATTTTTTGCTCACGGGAAAAAGTGACAAAGTGGGCGTCGATGGAGTTAACAATGCAAGAACAAGTTAAAGAGAGACAGGAAATGGAAAATAAAATACAAAAACTAATAAAAACAACATGTCACTTTGGAAGAGCGAAGAGGGAAGAAGCAACACCTTTGATTTTCAGCTTGAGGTTGAGCTGAGCAGAGAGTATAATGATGGAGATGTGCAGGAGAAGCGACTTACTCGAGTTTTGGAACATAGGTCTGTTTTAAGTTTCAACATTTTGGTTTCTGCTTCAATTTTTACTAAATCTTAAAACACTATATTTCCTTTATATGTTTTTGAGATCTCCTGTTCAACTCAACCCAAACAATGGTGTTTTTTTAATTAAATTTTATTTATTTATTTTTTACATATTTGGGAAATTATTGTTCTTACAAGTGATATATGCTGCAGTGCCTACTGTTACCATCCCAAATGTTTGACGAAATATCAGGAGAAAAAGTACATGATCAACGATTATACGATGCTGTTAATTTCCACCTTTACGTACAAAGTCCTACAAGAGGATATTTTGCTGATTAGGAACCACCAATCCCATATCCATATTTATGGGTGCATATGCTAAACTGTAGATAGCATTAGCAATAACGATATACAGTGAACAAACATTGTTGTAAAGAAATAAAAAGTTGCTAACGTTTTGCTTTTCTATGCAGACTTTGAATCCTTCAAAAATGTTCACTGATTGTTATCGAAAGAGAGTAAAGTTTCTTACAAATCCCTTTATTAAGCCAAGTTGTGTAGATACTTGCTAAGGTGGCACACTCAGCGGGTTGAGTAACAGATCAAACTGATTGAGGTCAAGTTAGGTAAATTTCTTTTTGGTCGGGTACTCAGGTTTGATTGACGGGAAACACTAAAATATAAGGATCCCACGAAATAAACAAGAATATTGTGTGTTTAAAAGCATAGACATACAGTCACTCCCTTGGTCCTATAAAAATTAACTAAATGTATGATAACAAATAGTCTCGTGTTCCTCTGAGAACCACAAAACTAAATGTACTAACATCGTGCAAGAGTTTTCCTTTGTCAAAAATACTTTTCCACTAACTGTACTTATAATCTCCTTACTGTTATTTTCTAAATCTGAATACACATTTATATCGAAATGGCAAGCTTAGACAGTTAGACTTTATGGGGCATCATGAAATGGTGCATTGTATTTGGATGTTTTGACAAACACCTCCATGTTTGCACCTATTACTTTACCACCATTCAAAGTTTACTTTTTTTACAATCGATTTATGTTAACTTATTTGATTAAGTCAGATATTTTACCCGAGTTTCCTCTTCAAATTTCACGTAGGTATTCAATGACTTTTAACGAGAAGATTTCTCAGCATGAAAGTATATTCTTAGGCCATGGGAACATTGTATGTGGATTGCCTGTTGCCCAATATTTACTATGATCTAAACTAACCCATTAGTAAAAAAAAAAAAAAAAACTGATTAAAAGTGTCACTCTTATGGCTTTTGAATCTTTAGCTTTGGGTTACTATTGTGTGATTGATATGTTTTTCTCATGTAGGCGATTGACTTCCGTGACAAGCTGCTCCGGTATGATCATCAAGAAAGACCAATTTCTAAAGAAGCAATGGTGAATTTCTTAGTCCCTATCCGACACCAACTATGTATCGTACCAAAATTAACTGAGAGCACAAAAGAGTATTTAATTTGAGATGTATATGACATACTGAATTTTGACATTCAACAAGTTATTATTATCGTACCAAAATTAACTGAGAGCACAAAAGAGTATTTGGTCTTGATTTATTTGTGCATGCACATATTTTCCAATTCAAAAATTAAGTTATATCCATAGCATGCGGTCTTGATTTATTTGTGTCATAAATTCATGACGCTAGCCCGTCCATCGGACGGGTCATGCGATTAGTATAGAATATTAAAAACTCAGCGCGTGCGCGGGTCTTATAACTAGTGTAATGGTATAGATAGTATCAAAAAAGACGACGCAACAAAATACCAAAACAGGGAAAAAATTTAGATGTCTGAGCCCGGGTTCGAACCGGGGGCCTCTAGTGTGTGAGACTAGCGTGATAACCGACTACACCACCCAGACGATCTTGTCAATACTTTCACATCTTTTCGATTTAACCACCTCCCAACCACACCCCCACCCACCTTTTCACCGTCGTTACATAGCACGACGGTGATCATCAAACCTTCAACAACCACCATTTTTCTTCTCTCTGCAACATGTCATCAAATCACGCATCTCTAGGTCGTCGTACGGTAATAATATCATTCCATTTCATTTAAATTATTTCAAATTCGGTTATAAATCAATAATAAAATTAATTAATTGATCTAATTTTATAGTTAGAAGAAATAAGACAAAAGAGAGCAGCTCAGAAATTAAGCAAAGTTTCATCTGGACCTGATCTTACTTTGCCTCCTAATCCTACCGGTATTTTTTTTTTTTTTTTTTTTTTTTTTTAGTTTTTTGGTTAAAAATGTGTGTTTATTGGATGTGTGTTGTGTTAGAGGTTTTCGGGATTAAGAAGTCGGCGAGCGGAAGCGGAATTTCTGAGGTGCGTTTTTTGTTGTTGTTATGTGATTTAACTTCATAAGGTTAGGTAAGTGCTTATGCCTGTTGTAATAAGTAGAAACAGATGTAATGTAAGGTAATGCAATTGGTAGTGTTTGTATTTGCGATGAAACACTGTAATTGGATAAGAAGTGGAATTTCTGTGGTTTTAAGTTTGTTAGGTTAGGTGAAATTGTGTTATGAAGACAGGAAGTGCGAATGCCTGTTGAAATAAGTTGAAATAGATGTGATGTAACGCAATGTAAGTGATAGTGTTTGTATTTGCGATGAAATACTGTGATTGGATATAAGCAGTTTTGTGAGTGTTTTGGTATTTTGATTATTTAAGAGGTAAAATAATCGGGATGGATAGGTAGCTTGGATTATTATAAGCTTGGGTCTATGGAAACACTTGAAAGTGAGTACGCGTTTTGAAATAAGAAGAAACAGATGATGCAATGTAGGAGATAGTGTTTGGATTTGCTTCTGCTGGACACAAGTTTAAAAAACGTTATTCGAGTGTATTGTATATTTTGTTTTAGTAAAGACTTAGGAGTGAAATAATCAAATATTAAACAAGCGTTTTGAATAAGAAACTCGAAAAGTGCTTATATTAGTTTCAGCAGATGATCTTAATCAGTTTGCTTCTATCCAAACGCTCAAAATTGCTTATACACTGTTTTGAAAGTTTGAAACACTGTAATCATATATGCAGTTATCTTTAGTGTTTGGAAATTCTACTGATCTAAAGATTTATAAGTTAAAATAATCGGCATCAGACAAGCATTATGAATAAGCAACTCGCGTAATGCTTCTTTCACCTTCAGATAAGCAGATAATCGTAATCAGTTTGCTTCTATGCAAACACTCGGAATGGATTATCCGCTGTATCATATTGCATTAAGAAAATAAGCAGTTTTATTAAGCAATCCTAAACATGCCTTTAGTTTTGATAGCAATTGGCAAAAATATTTTAGATTTGGTTAGGATGACGCAGATGGCAAGAAATATTAATTTGTGTGTTAATGTTTGCAGAGTGATATTAGTGGATTGGTATCACAGCTACAAGAGTTGCAGAAGAGAAATGGGGAATTGGATGAAGAGAATAAAAAACTGAGTTCCGAGGTTTGGAACGTTTTGCTTTGTAGTGCATCCTTGTTGTTGAATCTAGTTGTTTATTTTTTAATACTGATGTTAACACAACTTATGATGTTTTGTTATTCAGCTTCATTCAAACAAAGTCGACAATGACATGCTTCGGAAGCGGGTGAATGACCTGGTATGTACATCTGAGAAAACATCATGTACTTACGTGTTGGGTAAATGCCGAACATCAATATTGCAAACTATGCTTTCTTCAGCAATTTTTTTGTGCTTTCTTAAATGGATTGATCTTCTTTGCTTAGCCCTTGCACACTTTTATCGTCCTCTGTTATCGACTTGCCATGGTCACATGGATATCGATTTGTTTAGTTGCCTTGCAATAAATTAAAGTTGTTTGATCAGGTGGAAGCGCCAAAGATGAGTAGTTTTGTTAGTCTGTTAGAATTCGTACTTACGAGCATAAATTATGTTATAATCACTTTTAGGGTACCAGTTCATTGTTGCGGGACTTGGGCCATTCAAGATACACCTTGAAAGAGAATTTTGAAACTAGCTTGCACCTTTTTCTATGTAGAGTGAAGGCATACCCCCACCCACTGATATTTTCCGAAAGCATGAAATAAACAGCAAGTTTTTCAAATAATTTCATGAATCTTAAGCTAAATACATAGATTCAACAGATGAAATTGTATAGTTTAAATATTGAAATGAAGAGGGAAGGGAGAAAAAGCTTTCACACATGCACTCCACTTTTATGGGAATCTTCATGTTGGGTTTTAAACCCTCTAAAATGAGTGATATCTTGAAATAATATTGCTGTGAAAGGTATTTGGATGTAAACTTCATATTTAAAACTATGCTTTCAAGAACTTGCACTTGAGCCTTAAGGGTCTTGATATAACAACTTAATATATCCCGTATGGATCACTTGCATTTGCCAATTCAATCAAGGACTATATTAGAAAATTATTTCCCACTACAGAATGTGCCTTGACTCATGCATTAAGTCAATCACGATACATTCCACGTGGATCAAATCTATACACTGGTTACCTAGCTAAGGATGTTAAACTGATATGCTGTATAAGATTTGTAGTAAGCAGAGTATCCCCTCCTAGGAAGGCAAGTTTTCATTTTATGACAATCTAAAGATGTTCGTGATTGTTTGTATGCCGTAACTTCACAAACTTGAGAATTGGAATACATCTAGGTGAAACATAGGGTTTTAAAAACATAAAACAATCATCTCTATGCGTTCAAATGATTAAGATTTCGGATTCTTTGTGTATAGGTAATCTACTATCCACACATGATGTCATTTAATAATTTGGATGAAAATTTTATAATCTATGTAGATTTTATTTGCTTGTTGCTACTTTTGTGCTGTTATTGCAGGAACAAAACACTGTACCCTCGTTGAGAAGAGCTCTTAAGGATGTTGCCATGGAAAAGGATGCAGCAGTTGTTGCAAGGGTATGAAGATCTTATGATTTACTGGTTGTTGCAATGCAGTATCACAATTGGCTTAACATCCTCGTACTAAGAGATATGTTTTAGTGTAGGAGGATTTCTCAGCACAGGTTCGAGCACTCAAGAAGCGTCTAAAGGACGCAGAAGAAGAGCAATATCGAGTAAATATTTTACCACTATATCGTGTCATAGATAAATCTTTTAATATCCAATGCATGTTTTAATTGCTTATTAACATCTTGAAATAGGCTGAGGAAGATGCAGCCGCATTAAGAGCAGAATTAAATTCACTACAACAACAAGCAATCAGTGGTGATCTTGGTGCCATTACCTCCAAGGGAGGCCCACCAGATCATATGCAAGCTATTGAGAAGGAGCTTGCTGATTTGAGGTCCCAACTAGAGGTTAGAATAAGTTTGTACCATTTTTATCATCTATGTGGCTTGTTGCTATCCTGATATTCAAAAGAAATAATAATACAAAAGAAAACAATTCTGATTATAATTTTCATCGATAAATAGCAAGAGTCAATGCTAAGGCGTCAAGAGGGAATGTTGAGACGGCAAGAGCAACAACAACTAGCGGAGGAGCAAATGCGGATATCTGCCATCATTTCTGAGAAGAAAGAATTGGAAGAAAAGCTAGCAGTCATGTCAAGAGAGGCGTCAGGTAACCGTTACATGCAAATAAAAATGTAGACAATGCATACAAAAGATTTCTATGAATTTGTGAGTAGTTTACTTCGCTTCAACTTTCAAGCACTAGTGAACCGACTAAACTGTAGTGGATACCCAATAACTGACGCCAACACTTATTGACATTTGCCAACAACAAGCTCTAACATGTCATTGAAATAAAAGATTTTTGAAAACAGATCCTTACTTTATTAGAAAATCTACCAATATGCTTTGGGGTCAAACATTTTAATATACGGAGTAATATTATCCCAATATCACTTACCTACTATATAATCACTAGATCAACCTTAGACAAGCTGCCGGTACTTGTGTTTATGGTGATACTGATGAATTGAAGCAAAACATTGGAGAATCCTATAAGTTTGTTTCCAAAAAAAATCTATTTTCTTTATTGTCTTTCTTCTAGACCTCATTTCATCTAGAATTTGGATTTACGATTACCGAAAAAAATAATATTATATAAGGATACAAAAGACATTCAAATCATATGTTACTAACAGAAAAAAGTGCGCATGTTTTACAATAATAATAAAAAATTGAATGGAATTCTTAGTAACTACACTGTTTTGGCAGTGCAGACCTTTAGATATTGTACTTCGAGTTACTTTTCCGATTTATGGGCAAAACCACATATAAGAGAAGTCCTAAAAAAAACACTTACATAGTTCAATGTGCATATAATCCAACTTAATCCAATTTGGAAATAGATTTTGTATGCATTTGCATAAGTCAGGTTTTGGTATCGCGCGTAAATATGAAGCAGTTGAAGGAGACGACATCTGACCAAAAACAAGCTCGATTTTGCATACAATCATCTTATGTTGAATCAAGGAATTAGAGCTATAGCAACCAAAGTGCTGATTATCAGAGTATTGTGAACTGTATGATTAAGTACAATCATTAGAATGTAGTTTTCAGTTACTATGCTGTTTTAGCAGTGCAGACCTTTAGATATCTCTACGTTTGTGTTTGTTTTTTAAAAAAAGTCTTACTAGTCCTCTTACTCTTACCAGTAAGAGGTGGGCAGACGTTTTGCTTGTTTATTTTTTTCTTTTGAGTCAGACGCAGTTAGACATATAACATCTTATTGAGTAAGAGGTGGGAGACTTGTCTTACTGCCTCTTACTCGATAAGAGAGATTGAAGACTCGTGTTAATATAATATATTGGATGGTTTATTAACCATGTTATATTTATGATAAAAAAGTCTTGTTTCATATTTACATAAGTTACTTAAATAAATTGCAGAAACAAGCACTTAAAATCATTCGGAAAATTATACAAAAACAAACAACATTATTTCATTTAGATTTAGACGTTCTAGCCACCTCTTACTAGTAAGATGTGGTAGTCAGATTCAGACCTAAAACATATAAATGAAACAAACACACCTAAATACTCTACTGATTCTGGGAAAAACCTTATATAAGATAGGTCTTAAAAAAAAACCTCCTACATAGTTTTGACTTTTGATGTGTGTATAACCCAAGTTAGAAATAAATTTAATATACACTTGCATAAGTCAGATTTTGGTTCGCGCGTAAAAAATGAAACAGTTGAAGGAGATGATGTCTGACCAAGAAAAGCTCGATCTTGCATACAATATGATGTAATATATAGGATATCAAGGATTTAGAAAGCTATAGCAATGCCTTCACTTGCTTATGCAACCTTTGAAGACCATCCAAAGTTCTGATAATCAGATAAGAGTATTGTGAATTGTTTAGTAAAGTACAATCATTAGAAACAAAATAAAGAATGAAATTAGCTAGAGTCTCTAGATATCTTCATTTGCCTCTCAATCCTCTATTTATTATGTCTCATGAATTTATAGGTAAGCTAAGTAAACTTTAGGTATGACTAGGAGTCCTTGTTGATAGAAATAAATTTTGATTTTAAAAGATAGTTTCACTAAATCCATTTACTTAGATTTCTTTATTTCATTTTATAATTTTAAATAAATATTTTGGTATGTTTACCAATTACCAGTTGGTATTTTAAGAACCCTTTAAAAGATCAAGAGTCATAATCTCTTACACGTAAAGAGTTGTTAAGAATGGCATCCATCTAGTTTGAGGACATTATAGCAAAAAAATAGTTCTCTTTACATGTAAAGAGTTGGTTAAAAATGAAATAACTTGTGAAGCACTCTAATGAAGGACTTTCATAAGATGTAATGATACAATTTCTGTATAACTATATGTTTGAGATATTAGCTTGTTCTATTTGTTTATCACTGATAAATTATCCTATACACGGAATTACTCCTTGTTAATGATTCAATTCCAAAAGTTTTATGACTGTTGTTCTTTATCTTTGTTGGAAGTTAGTTGAACACACTCACACAGTTATCTTTGTTATTTGAAACCCTGTTTTTTCTGTAATACTATACTCAATTTTTATTGTTCTTATGCAATGCAGGGAGTACTGAAAGAGGAGCCCAATTCACAATGGTAAGGAAAAGCAGAGGGCTTATAGAATTCAGATTGTGAGTGGGGGAACTAAGGGTTAGAGTTTCATCCTAGCCATTAAATGCACTCTTGAATGGTCCAGATGTTGTTGGAAAATAAAGTTAAAACATCATAGTGCTCGTCTATCGTGCAATTGTATCCTTCCGAAGTTGCACTAAGTGTAATCTTTTATGAACTTTTTTCTGCTGATTGTAGGAAGACAAAGATAGACTTGAGAAGCAGTTGCATGATATGGCAGTAGCTGTTGAGAGACTGGAAAACAGCAGACAAAAGCTACTGCTGGAGGTTCACGTTTTGACTTTATTTTCTGTTGCAACATGCTTGCATGAAATATATGAGCTTTATGTTCTTATTTGTATACAGATTGATTCTCAATCTACCGAGATAGAGAGGCTCTTTGAGGAGAATTCTAACTTATCGTCAGCTTATCAAGAGGCAACAGGCATGGTGTCACACTGGGAAAATCAGGTAAAAAACTCAAGTTGCTAATTCTTAACCAAACATTAAAGATAGCAGTTGCAGTTTGGTTACTTATCACTGTCATCAACTTATTTTAAATCTCTAACAAGTAATAAAAAATATATGAGCTTAAAATGAGAAGGGTTAAATGGACCAAATGGGTTAAAAGTTGCCTTAGTGTATTTTAATGCATAGAACCTTTTATTTATTTTTTTTATCCTAAAAGCTATACTAGAATTGAAATTATATGATTCTGTGATCAGAGTGGACACACTAATTATCTACAAGAAAAGTTATGATAGATTATATTGGGTCACGAACATCTTTTGACGCTCATCTTTTTTGACCCATACCAAATGCACTAATATTGCCACCTCTACCAAGCATAAACTGAATTGGAGGATGACTTCTTTTCTTCATTTTTATTTGAGGAAACATTACTTTACTAATAATTGGATGCAATACTCACCGTGGGCATAATAAGAACCTCAAACAGAAGTTGTCTACTTGCCTAATATTTGTTTCAAGTTTCAACCCTATCTGTACTTCCAATGGATACGAGTCATGTACTTGTTTGAACTTTGATATGCAACCTGCATGTGATCGATCAATGCAGGTAAAAGATTGTCTAAAACAAAATGAGGAGCTTCGTTTCATGTTAGATAAATTAAGAACAGAACAAGCTAGCATATCAATCGTGAATCAGGAGGGTCACAGATTGGAACACAGCAAAGAAGGGACGAGCGAGATTTCTCAGGCTGTTGTATCCCTAAAGGTTAGTCATATAATTTTCTCAAAATGTCTTATTTCTATCTAATAGAATGCGCCTGTGCACATATGTTTATATTTTCCACATTCACTAATGGGATGTCAGCTGTGTAGTTGTGCATCTTTTCTATGTCAGTTTGTTTTGTAATTTGTTAAAGTGACAACTTGGGTGGATTGGGCAATAGGTCAGAACTAGTAATCTTTGGTATGGCTCAGCTGAGTTGTTTTTTCAACAAAAACTATTAAATAATTTGTGTGTTAGTTGTGATAAACCAATAATATAATATCACAATAATAAATCGATGTCTTGGATAAAGCCATCTAGGCATCTAGTAGGTTGTTAGCATTAGAAACACACCATCAGGCGACTGACCCGCTTGACTCTTGTAACTATATTTTGTTTGTTCAATTCATTTAGATAAAATATAACTTGAATCGATCCGTATATAAGTAAATGGGTCTGAGTGATTTTTGATAGACATCGTAATCTTGAATGCAGGGTCAACTTGCTAAAGAACAGAGTAGGGCTGAGACACTGTCCGCAGAGGTTTTGCAGCTCTCAGCTCAGCTCCAACAGGCCACTCAAGCCTATAACGGTCTTGCTCGCCTGTATGGTTTCTCGTCTTTTTTTTTTTTTAATCTCTTATTCAGTTCAAAGCTTTTGTAACTTTTATTTCAACTCAAGCCTATAACTTTCTGTTCATATGCTGGTCTATATTTGCAGCTACAAACCTGTGTTACGGAACATCGAGAGTAATCTACTCAAAATGAAGCAAGAGAGCTCTTTGACTGTGCAGTAAACTTGAGGAGCATTTTGTACGTTGAACACACTTGATAATCTTGCAGTGAAAATAAATGTCTAATATAATAGCATGTATTATTTTGTTTATACTGGTTAAACCATAGTTACAATTTGAACTAATTTGCTTTACTTAACAATCATTGTTAAAAATATTTGAAATATCCATTTATAAATTCTTTGATTTATCAACTGGAAATCTGTACATGTATAATTCTTTAGGCTCCATTGCAAAATAGAACAAGAAACCCATGTTGGTTATATAGATCAGGAGTTACGTATGTTTACAAACATTACCAGTAATCCCCACATGAACACACCCCATCCTTGAAATGGTGTATGCGATTCACATCACGGACCAGAATCTCTCTATTCGCGAACTTAGACACAAACTTTGTTACGGAGTGACAGTCTTCACATAACCGCAAGTTCTTAGTGATCCTAATAGTTTCTCCTCTAGAACTATTTATGAGTCCAAATGCGACTGCCAATTTCTCGCTATGACCTAATAAAATCCTTTCTTTTTCCTCCTCCTCAACATCATACAACACAACTTTAGTCTCAGGCCTGTACCCTTGCTCCTTCATCTCCATAGATAATTGGAGTAAAAAAGCATGAAGTTGTTCAATGTGCGGATTAAACTCATCAACTGATGCAAACGAGTATATTTTCCTTTTCACTTCGATCCAACTACATCCTGATTTCTTTTCAAGTCCTTGATTTTGCAAAAGCTTCTTTACTCTTGACACTTCATCCCACAAGTGAGCTGATGCATAAACTTCAGCTAAAAGTACATAGTTACCCGCATTTGTAGGCTCAAGCTTGAAAAGCCTCTTACTTGCCCTTTCGGCAAGCTCGACATTACAATGAATCCTGCATGATCCGAGAAGAGAACCCCACACTTTAGGCCTGGGTTCCATCCTCATATCTTGTACAATCTTGGCTGCTTCATCTAATCTATTGGCTCGACCAAGAAGATCCACCATACAAGCATAATGCTCCACAGTAGGACGCATGTTATGTTCTTTCGTTATAGATTCAAACAACCTCTTGCCCTCGTCCACAAGACCTGCATGGCTACATGCTCCTAAAATGCTCACAAACGTTATAGGACTTGGTTTAATCTTGTTACGCAACATCTCGTTGTAAATTTCAATCGCTTGTTCACCAAATCCATGCATTCCATAACTCGAGATTAAAGCATTCCATGACACAACATCTCGTTTTCTCATTTGGTCAAAAACACGTCTTCCGACTTCAAGATTACCACATCTTGCATACATAGTAATGAGGGATGCAATAACTGGCAGAACCGAATCAAGACCTCTTCTTAGTATATACGCATGTAATAACTTCCCCTGCTCTAAAGCCGCAAGCGCACCACATGCTTGCAGAACACTAACCATGGTCACTGAATTCGGCGTCAAATCATCCACCTGAACCATCATGTCCCCAAACAACTGCAACGCCTCATACGCTCTCCCATTCTTAGCATAACACGCAATCATAGCACTCCAAGAAACCACATTCTTAGCCGGCATTTCACTAAAAACATAACCAGCTTCAAACACACACCCAAATCTCGCATACATATCAACCAAAGTAGTCATAACATGAACATTAACCTCAAACCCATGTCTCAATATATGAGCATGAATCTCCTTCCCTTTCGCCAACAACGAAACCTCACTATCCGATGCCACACACGCCTTAAGCACATAAGTATACGTAAACCTATCCGGCTTAACCCCATTTGCATTCATCTCACAAAACAACCCAAACACATCTAAACCACAACCCGCAAGCGTCAACGCCTGAAAAAACGCATTCCAAACATAAATAGTCCTATCCGACAATCCATCAAACACTTTTCGCGCATATTCAATAAACCCCAATTCAGAATACATATCAATAAGCTTCGTGGCGAGAAAGGAATCCGTATCGAACCCGTCATCCATAAGGCGTTTATTAACCGTTACGCCATCGGATAACGAATTCGCAAGGGCGCAAGTGTGGATTAGTAGCTCATAGGTTCTTTGAGTTGGGTTGGGTTCTTGGGTTAATTTTTGTATAGCTTGTTTAAGGTGGCCTTTTTTGCAGAGTGTTTGGATTAGGTGGTTAGTGTTGTGGGTGGTGGTGGTGGAAGGTGGGAGTGTGAGGGAGGTGGGGTGGCGCGTGTGGGAGTGGGGTGGAGATGGGTGGCGGCGCGTGTGTGAGTGTTGTCTGATGGGTTGAGGATAGTGGTGGAATAACCACATGAGAGTGATGAACTGTGGGTGTTGCTAGCAACGGTGGTGATTTCGTCGGTGATGAATATGGTTAAGACAATGAAGATAAAGGGGGGAACAAGAGTGGCGCTACAGACTATCTCCTGACAATTTATATGGTGTGGTTTAATATTTTTATTTTATTTTATATTCTTAGGTAGCAAAACCATCGCATTTCTATTCAAAAAATCTGTCACAAATATCTGTCAATTCTCTGAAAAAATTTGAATTTTTACAAGATTTTTAGCTGAACCATATAAATGACACCACAATTATGCATATATGTAACATATTTATTAATAATGTGATATTATAATGTGTGTGTATCAATTTTTATGGTGTGGTATCAATTCTCTGTTATTTAATGGAGAAAAATTCAATGTAAATCCGATATCCTTTAAATATATAATAAACTAATCCTAATCATTCATTTTTTAATCAAATACAAAAAGAAAAAAAAAAACTTTTATCATTTTTAAAAAATTAAATATTTTGCAAACTGTTAATCATTTCGCGAAAATAATTATACCATCATGACGAAAATTAAATCATTTATCTATAGAGCGGCACTTTTATTTTTCGACTATTTTTTTTTTGTTAGCGCTGAAATTTAAGTCTGGAGAAATCACATGTGATTTACTATTTTGAATCACACGTGATTTTAACATATAAATCACATGTGATTTTTTCAGACGCAAATTTTAACACCAAAACAAAACTCAAAAAAAAATTGTCGAAAGTATATCGAAGTACCTCTCTACTGAAAGATAAAAAAAAATTTCGTGGTGTATTTTTCGTTGCTTAACGATTGACCGTTTGCAAGATATTTTATTTTCAAAAAAGGTGGAAAATAACTTTTATTAATTTTGATTAAAAAATAGATGATCATGATTGGTTCATTAGATCTTAGATCTATAGAGAATATTAAATCTATATTGATCTCAATTCTCACTTAGGGATCTTATTTGATCCCTTATGTCATGTTCTCAAGATTTATTTAGGGGAGAAAAGAAAGGACTGAAAATAAATTAAAATTTATTTTTGTTTTTAACATTCTCTTATTTTCTTCTTTTCTTTTTACTTCTTCTCTTTTCATCCCAAGAATAACTCGATAACATAGTGTTAGTTTTGAACATACTCTTCTATAATGGATAGAATATAAAATATAGTTATAAAATGATTTTTTTGGTATGGTGTTGATGCAAATAAGAGAACTAGTGTTAGGGTGCGCTTGGTTCAAATAGGGGAATGAGAATAGCAAAGATAAAAGAAATATAATAGAATACAAAGGAATAGAATGGAAATTACCATTATCTTTGATAGAGTTTGGTTTAAGAAAAACACATTAACCACCATAGTGGTGGTTGTAGTAGGTGGTTGATGACGTATAGTCCGCACTCGGGTCACGAACCCAACCAATAGATATTACTAATACCAAAGCCCATCACGCGTAGGCTATCATGATAAAGATTTGGGCTTACAAAGGCCCGGATTCGATTCTATTATTTTTGGTCTTGATCTCTTATTTATGGGATAAGGATCAATGGACCGAATATACTGAGATACGCCGAAGATTAAGGAACACGAAACCAACAAGGATTTCGTGTGTGTATAAAGGGCATCTCGGCCCTCATTAAGGTATCATCTAATAACCCTAACTCTTCACTATAACCCTAAAACCGATTACTTACTCTCACGCCAGAGGATAATCGTGGGAGACAATCCCACGATAAGCCTAACGGTGTTGTTTGCTTTCTTAGTGCACAGGTCTCAGCAGTAAAATCCAATTGATACGAGAACAGGAGTCCAAACAAGGAACGCCCAACTTTTGTATCAACAAGTGGCGCCATCCGTAGGACCACACACTAAGAACTCCACTAAGAACTAGAATGACGAAGCACGGAAATGTAAACCAGCGGACTCCGTAGGTGAAGAAAATGTATGGTGACCTGCATGGGAAGAAGCAGCAAAGTGATTCAACCCCTAAGCAGGCCTCTGGAACAACCAGTGCGCCCAAACACCAAGGATCAGGCTCAGATCTGATCTTTCCGATAATAGGACCACTCACAGGGACTACCCAGGTCACTACGACAACCACTAGCGCGGAAGATCTACAGCGCAATCCTTTCACCACCCCCACCAAACGGTGCCAGAAACAGACCCCACTGAGCCGCCACGTGCGCCTAATCGAGACAAGAGTCCGGATTTGGAAACAGACATTCTCGCGCTAGAAGGAGTCGCGCCTGAACTAGCACCAAGTGATTTTGTGTCTCAAAACTACGAAACCTTGGCTGCCCTTATGCAAGAGGAAGCGAAAAAGAGGTCAAGTCAGAGCCTGCAAGCCCGGCTCAACTTCGGCCCTGAGTATGAAGCATCTCCATCGCGTCATCGAAAGGAGAGGCGCGAGAAAGATAGCCGCCGACTCCCAGTGTTCATTAGCGTCGGAAAGAAAATTGTGGATGATGAAGCAGCTGACTTACAATACCTGGAGGAGCACGAAGACGATGGATGGCATACCAATGTCCACACTAGGCTTGGTAGTCGCAGGGTTCATGATAGACTTGGGTGACGGCGCTCCCCAAGCGAAAGCCCTTCAAGGCTTGGTAGTCGCAGGGTTCATGATAGACTTGGGCGACAGCGCTCCCCAAGCGAAAGCCCTTCAAGCTCGGATTCTGAGGAAAGTCGACGCAAGCGCCGCAAAAAAGTAAGCTCGTCCTCAAGTGACTCCTCGGACAACGAGGACAAAGAAACAGGGCACTGGAAGTCCAAGAAAAGATATCGTGACCAGGAGGACGAAGATATGTCCCGTCCCTGGCGTCGCCAAAAGGTTGACGCATTCACCCGGCGCATCAGCGATTTTTCAAAAGATAAGAGAAGGCGCATGCCCGCTAATGTTAAAACTTATGATGGGACAGGTGATCCTGATGACCACCTAAAAATTTTCGAATCAGCCGCTACCATCGAAAATTGGCCACAACCCGTGTGGTGCCACATGTTTAACTCCACATTGGTAGGGAATACGCGTCCACGGTTTCCTCCAACTCTTCGGTTTCCATGATTGTACCCATTACCACCCGATCCTTGGTTACCACGGTTCCACGATTCCCTGCACTCATTCCTATAGTGTCCCTTCTTCCCACATCCAAAACAAGTGACATTCGCCTTACTCATAGTTTCAGGAGTAGCTTGGACCATAGCAAGCGGTCGAGCTCTACAATCCTTAGCTATGTGCCCAACCCTTGAGCAGTTCTTACATATCACAACACATCGTCCAGAGTGATTTCGATAACAATGGCCACACTTGGGCAACTCTCCATTTTAATTTTTCTTATCTCCATCCCCAATAGCATAAACCTTGGCAACTGCTTGTCGTTTGTTTTGGTAATCATTACCCTTAGAATGATTGTCTCTCTTCCTCTTTCCATTCTTTTCCTTTTTAGCATTTTCCAGTTCCAACGAATCCATCAATTGTTGAGCGATCGTGATAGCCTCATGAAGGTTAACAGGCCTAGCAGCAATCTCGTCGTTCCTAGTAGCCACAGGTATCCCATCGGTATACCGCTCAATCTTCTAAGTCTCAGTCTGAACCATATTTGGGCAAAGCAAGGCTAACTCTTGGTAACGACGATTGTATGTCGCCATGTCAGTACCCTTCACTTTGTGATTCCAAAACTCAATCTCCAATTTCTTAACTTCATTCCTTGGGCAGTAAGTCTGAATAAGCAAGGACTTGAACTGCTCCCAAGTCATGGCATAGGCCACTTCATTCCCAATCAAATTACGATAATTGTTCCACCAAGTTAATGCTTCATCCTTAAAAGTAAAAGAAGCAAACTTTACCTTCGCATTCTTCGCACAATTACTGGCAGTAAATACTGACTCAGTTTTCTCTATCCACCTGACCAAGTAGACCACTCCTTTAGTTCCACCAAACTCAATGGGTCCACAGATTCAGAACTCCTTGTAGTTACATCCAGTAGTACGAACAGGTAGAAAAAGTTCATGCCGAATTGTTGGAGTGATTTGACTCAGCTAGTAATTCAGCAACACGTACCATAACGTCTAACAAGAATCTGATAGGTGAAAGTCGAAATACCAACATAATATCAACACGATATCAACCATGTAACTAGGAACACAATTCTCCATGTACGCCAAAAACCATAGAATATCATACGAAATCACCGTCATCCATACAGGTAGCAATCGATACGTCGTTCCAAAACACCAAAAGACATAATAAATACTAATCGTTCCATACGAGACGAACATACAATCCGAATAACATGACATAAGAGATAGAATAACTAACTCTTCTAACCAAGTACTCCCTGGCTTTGGTAGCAACACCACAACACAAATCCAAATCCATCTAGCCACGATGCTGGTGTAGACTCCTCAACTCTGATCTCAAACCATCCAAATCTATCCATAGCGATCCCAGCTCAACACTATGTGTATATCTGTCCCTCTTGAGGTCCGCAACCTCCTTCTCCAACTCTGTGTTCCTCTGCCATAGCTTGCGATCTGCCTCGCGAGCCGTGAGGAACCCTCTCTACAGACTCTCCATTTGCTCATGCACCTCCATCATACCTCTCCTAATCGTTGTAGTCCTCCTCACAATAGTAATCATATCCACCCTCAGCTCACCAATAAACTCAACGGTCACTCTATCAATCCGATCTGCCAACTGCAAGATCTTCTCGCTCTGTGAGGTAAGCCGAGCCCAAATCCTACCAGTCTCACCAAGATCCGTAGGCTCAGCAGATATCTCAGATGGCGCATCCGACGCCACGGGACTACCAGGTGGAGAATCAAATAAAAACGGATGATCAGGTGAAACTGGCTCTAGCTGATGTATCGG
Source organism: Artemisia argyi (assembly GCA_030686995.1). Classification (NCBI taxonomy): domain Eukaryota; kingdom Viridiplantae; phylum Streptophyta; class Magnoliopsida; order Asterales; family Asteraceae; genus Artemisia; species Artemisia argyi. Next base: position 76,491,797 of record CM060709.1, on the reverse strand, counting down.
AGAATCGGGCTCTGCAGAATGAGCTGAATGTGTCGGGCTGTGAGCTGGCAAACCATCATCATCAGGCATCTCCTCCTCCTGAGGATCATCCTCCTCCTCCTCGTCCTGAGGGTCATCATTCTCTTCCTCATCCTGAGGGTCATCATTCTCCTGCTCACCCTCGTACTCTGTCAATCGTCATCTCTGAGCAGGTGAACCATGAGGTGATAAAATCGGTGACTTAGGGCGACAATGGGAAGATGAAGTAGTGGCTGAACGCATGACCATCGTGTATGGGTCATCAGGGTCCAAAGTGATCTGTGCTGTGCGACGCGTGCCAGCAAGAACATTCTCAGTAACATTACGCGCAAAGGAGGCCATGGTTTGTGACAATGGCGTAGGGTAGGTGTAAGTGTTTCAAAACAACTAAACCGCGAAACTCAAATATCATACTAAAATCATCATATAACTTCAATCATAAAATTTCAAGAAAGATTTTTCAAATACCGCATTACTAAAACATTTCTAAAACAAGTAAGTCATATAAGTTTCCAAACGCCATCATATCATATAACCAACATATCCATAATTCTCAAATCATCTCAAAATCTCATATCATATCATTATCTCATAATATCTCAACATAATCCAAGATGCTTCGGCTTGGCGGGCTGGCGGGCATTGGTCGAGAATCGTTTTCTATAAAAATTGGTTATATTTTAGGTGTTTATTACCTAGTTCTCTATAAACTTGGCTCTGATACCAATCTGTAACACCCCCAAAATTTGGTACAGCGGAAGACTAATCAAGCTTTCGGGGTGCTACGGGGATTGGTATCCATCACAAGTCATAAAGAAACGAGATAAAGTAAACATAAGTAAAAACAAAACCAACCAGGGTTTTAAAGTTTACATTTCATCCCAAATAATCCAAAGTAAGGCCCAAAATAAATTAAACATAGGTCCACAATAAGATATCAGAGTTCAAAAATAGATCCTTTAACCAGATTGCCATGCCAAGCCTTCCAAACACAAGCATCCCAAGCCATCAATTAATTACCTGAGAAAACGCGCTAAAAGTCAGCTTTTGCTGATGAGATCATATGTTTAAATTCTTAATTTAATCAAGTGGACATATACGCAAAACGCTTGCTAGCTAGACTAGGACTCGTTCCACTAAACCAAACCTATAGGTGCACACTATAGTCCAAAACCAATCAAATCAAATCAATATGTATTCGCAAGGATGTGACATGCCCAACATTCGTAAGGATACGGCATGTTCTTGCATTCATAAGGATACGACATGCGCTACAACCTACCTAGTTCTATAAGCATAGCAAGTTTTAAATAAACAGCAATAATAGTCCACATAAAACAATTTGCACGTTTCTCACCCCAACTATTGAAAACAATATTCAAAAGTAAAAGTGGGGCTATGACTCACCTCAAGTCCAGATATTAGCTCAAAAACCGGTAGAATCAAGAAGTATCGCAACTCAAATGACGGCAACTACGGACTCGGCACTTCCTAACAATGTAAACTCTTCTCAGAATCATTTTCTCAAAAATCAAATATTCCCAATCCCGAACGTATTCCTTTTTACTTTCCAAAATTCATTTCTCGTATTTAGTTTGGCGTTTGGTATCCGTGTGAGTGGAAGGTCGACTCAACACAATCCATAAAACACATCAATAGAAAAGATAACGATCTATAGGTCTAGTGTTGGCCTAATATATTCTTTAAATAAGTCATCGAAGTTTACCAAGTTCGTCAACTCGCTAATCCTCCACAACCTATTTACCTAATATATTATTCAAAAACCATACCAAGTCCTAAATCACATAGCACGTAGATTACTATATGGTAAGTTTTAAAGTCTAATAAATTTCCTAAATATATCGTCAAACTTATCGAATTTGTCAATTCGATAAACTTCACAAAATATCTAATAACTTATTATCCCGCACTCCTATCACAACCTAAAGGCGTCGTAGGATACATTATTCGATAATAAACCCTTTTTATATAACTAAATAGGTCCTATTTAATCCGTCGATTAAATAAGTTAAATAGTTATGTTAAACGAGTATATTAACGTCATACATCCGTGAATAGCACGCATAGTCAACAATTAATAAAACAGCCAACTTGGATTTAAGTGCCCTCGAATCTTTTATAACTCGTAAGTTCTCATTTTATTTCCCAAAAGCTCGCTTTATTTTGTAAAACAATTCGCGTTAAATTTATATTTCCATTTATAATAATTTAGTTAGAATAAAGTTTCCGACAATATTATACTATTTTCATAGTCCAATATATATCGTTAACGTTATTATTTTTATTACTCGTGATCTCCAATGTATTATATACGCATTTATATAAGTATATATATATATATATATATATATATATATATATATATATATATATATATATATATATATATATATATATATATATATATATATATATATATATATATATATATATGTTTTCACATTTATATATTTATATAAATGTTTATATCGATATATAAGTTATTACGAGTTTTATTGGTGGTGTAATTATTAATTTTTTCGAATTATAAAAGATGAGTCACATGTCCGAGTCATTACTCTCGGCTCATTGTCCAAATCCAAAATGTTAAGGCGTTTATCGAAGTCAACCATTGACTAGAAAATCAAAGTGACCCCGACTCGCTCAACTCAAAAGCCCAATGTAATGTCAAGTATAACAACTCCGTCCATCATCCCATTTCATAAGCTAAAACAATAGGGTCCGACTACGGCACCCGACTAATCTATCTCCGTCATTCTAGTTTGACCGTCTCACAATCGGTCCCCATATTTCCTTCGATAACAACAACTCCAAAATACCCATACATCAAGCCCATGCCAAGACCACAAGGGTCTCGGCTCTTCTACTCCTTCTCGACCCAAGATACAACAACAACAACAATTATAAACAACAACCATAATCAACAATGTACATCAACTTTAAAAAAAAAAATGAAACACAACAATAACAACAAGAGTAGCAGCCCACTGCCGAGACCATAAGGGTCTCGGCTCGGCTACCCCTTTCCTTACCGTGAACCACAAGGACCTCAAAGGGGTCTTACCCTTCTCGACAACATCAACATATCAAGTCCCATCATAAACCATCTACCCACTCGGTACCAAAATAAACTGAATCCAAGGCCAAACATAACCACAAGCAAAAATCAAGAAAATAAAAGGTCAAACCACAACAAAGTGTACCACAACCTGAGCCGTGAGCCAAGACTCACGGTTTCCCTTCGACACGTCCAACCCGACACACCTTGGATACCAAACATGACCAATATGTTAAAAAAATCATTAACCCATAAATCTTTTATTCCCAAAACCAATATATAACGAGATTTGACTCGTGTTTGAGTCAAATATTGTGAAAAATCACATTTTCTTACCTTCCCACTTTAGATCTATATGCTAGAAACAAAGAAATGAAGATGGTGAAGATATAGGTGGCGGGGTATGTTTAAAATAAATGATGGAGGTCGTTTTTGAGCGCGTGAGTGGTACTAGATGAATAAGGAGATGATTTGTAGTGATTTGGTGGTAGTGGTGATGATGGTGGGGCGGCGGTGACACGGCTATGGTGGCTGAAACTTAGGCGGCGGCTAGGGTTGGTGATGGATGAGAGAGAGAGATGTAGGAGATGGGGTGAGTTTGTTTGTGTTTTCCAGGTTTTATCACAAGGAACCATTTGTAGTTATACTCTTTTTATATAAAAAATAGTAATATTAACAATAGGAATAATGGAGGGCACCGGTTCTTAACTCAAGGGACCATTCTCGCGACTTTTGAAAAATATCTCGATACCCTCATCCCGAGCTCATTCTCATATTCAAAAATCCTCAACACACGTTATTTCAGGCACCATTATTTTCAAAACCGTCTTTCCACTAAATTATACTAGCAGGGTACCCGCGCGTTGCCGTGGCGGGTACCCTGAAATTAAATTTTCTGGCGAATCATGTATTTTTGTTTATTATGTTCTTTTTGACAATAAATTTACGGATATCAAGAATTTCATTTACCTGTGCCCGTTCTTGCTCGAGCCCGTTTGGCCCGCACCTGTTCGGGGTCAAGCCCATTTCGCCCGTTACCCGTTCGGGTTTGAATATTTGTAAAATGTGCTTTATTATTTGCATTAGTGACATTTAATGCAAGAATTGTGTTTAATTTGGTTGTACAATATGCTTGATAATTTGTATTTCTTATGTAAGGAGTGTTTTAATAACTGTATTAATTGTATTTATTAACCAGTTAATTAATTGACTACATTAAATAGCATTAATGTGGTGTTTTTTTTTTATGTGCATTAAAGTGGTGTACATTATGCTTCCGGTTTTGTAAGTCTGAAAATTATGTGCATTAAAGTGGTATACACTATGCTTCTTTTCTTGTAAGTCTTAAAAGATTACAAGCATTGAAAGCTATACTTGTAACAACTAACAACCCAGACTTTTTAAAGACACTTAAATTTCTAGGCTTTTAATTATATGTGTATGCATCTTTCCTATTAAAGAAATGTTTTTGGTCTTAAACATTTTAAGACTTCTAAATATAGATGTCCTAAATACATTATAAGGTAGTATAGATTATAAATATGTCAACAAAATATAAAACATAACCATTATTCAAAATTTCTATTTGTTAGATTTTCCTAGTGCCGGAGTCAACGTAGTGCCTAATAGACGTCACAACAATAAATCACGACATATATTCCATATCCAATCAATAATTCGAATTAAAAACTCCACTTATAATTCGTAATTTCAAACCATACGTTTAAATTTTACAAATCCATTGAGAATAAACTCCAAACATTTTATATCATTAAACTTTAACGTAATGCGGGTTTTAAAATATCTCTCTAAATTGCCAGTTGTCACAACATCTAAAGAATCGAATAATGTCTCCATTTTGACACACCAATAATCATAATTTTCACTGTCAAAAATTGGGATGACAACATGATTTAAATCAAAACATTGTCGTCGTGCCATGACACCTTTATAAAAATGATAAGAACTCATTTAACCCAAGTGGATTCGAACAAGATTTGATACCAATTTATGTTGGATATATGAGATGTTTCTCTCACAAAAATATTGCTCAAAAAAATTATTACGACAAAATACTAACTCTTGGTTATTTGAAGAACAATGCACTCAAAAAATTCTTTATTGAAAAAATCAAAATACTTAATTTTTGTTTGTAGGAGTTGGTGTAAATCACTATTACTTTGCTATTGCCTTTATAGGCTCTATGTTGAACTCCTGTTACAATATGAAAAGAACTACTAGCCGTAAAACATATTTCTTGTTTATCACATGTTTGTTGACTAAATGTGTAGAAAGCAAAGTTGCAATTTTATTTCTCACTAAGACAAGTTTTCCATTCTTCCAAACTATTCACTTGTTAACTCTTAATAGTATGGCTTGTTCTTTTCTTATGCATGCATAGTATGTCTTGTTCCCAAAAATTATTTTCCTTTTCTTTTGTGGTCGGCAAAACACATTAGTTTACAATTTAAAAGTCTTATATTTGACCAAATTTATGTACTTCAACTTTTTTTCTTTCTAAGTTTGGATTTTTTTTATGAAAGACCAAATATGATATATAAGATGTATAAAAATATCATTGAATCAATATAAAAAAATTAACTCATGCTTACTCTAGCTTAATATGTCTGATTCGAAACTTTTGAATTTCATATTTAGTGATTTGTTCCCTTTAATTACCTCTTTGATAAGCAAACATGTTCAAAGTTGTATGTTTCGCACAACACAACCTGTGTTCTTTTTAATTACCTTGTTAATAAGACCCATGTCTCATCTATGAGTGTTTGAATTAGATGGATCAACTTAACCAGATCCATATAGGCGAATACAATTACATTGATTTGACTTTCCAAACTATGGGTTAAAATCCAAACCAAATAGCGGTTTGGTTCGATTATTTTTACGGTTTATGGTTTTTTGTTATTGGCAAATTCTGAAATTATACTTGTCAAAAAATGTTTTGTGTCTCAAAACATAGACATTTTTTTTGTTTGCAAACATAGAAAAATATGTTTTAAGACTTCATAACAAAAACATATAAAAATATGTTTTAAGACTTTATAACTAACTACTTAGGGGGGTTGTTTGGTAGGATAGAAAGGAAATGTAAGAAAGGGAAAACATGTCAATTCCTGTGTTTGTTGCGTAAAAGAATAGGAATGTGAGATTCAGTTTCTATTCTCAGTCATTTGTTTTGATTCTCCTAGAAAAGCAAAGAAAGCTGTAAATGCAAATTTTAGGAGGGCCTTTCTCGTTTCTCATTCTCATATGAATCACAAAGCATTGTGAAAAAAATAGAGTATAAAGCCCATGAACATGTGCTTGGCACATTCTATCTTATATCAAAATAATTTCTCAAACCCCCTATCTCTTGTAAACCTAAAACGTTACATTTGATTTAATGATTTAATCGACCCTTCTACTCTCTCCCACAACTTACCTTCACACTCTTAACTACTTTGGTGCCAAAACCCCTTTATAAATAATTTACTCTTGGAATTCATTTAATAAGCTTTTGATTGAATAAAATTCTCTTTCTCTTGATTATGTTATCATTTCATTCCATTATAACTACTATTTAACCTTCAACCATATTTCCCACCAACTAACAATAACACTTTCGAATTCATTTCTTTTTTCATTGAGTTCCAAGTTTATTATTGCCTTTTACACGATTCTTAAGTGAATCCTAGAAGTGTCATGTATCAATTGGTATCAGAGCTTGTCACCCTGGCAAACTCTTGATTTTTTGGTCATCATCTCCGGCTAAATTCCAGCAAGAAACTATAAAAGCTTTAAGGTCTTTAATGGCGGTGGTAGCTATGATGTTGGCTGAGTTGTCTATGAAGGAATTTCTCACAAGATATGGTACAGTTCAAGAGTATTATGAATCACTTACTTTAGCATTTACTAAGGAGGGTTTGAATGAACGGTATCTACTTAACTATTTTGTGCGTGGGTTGCCATCTGAAATGAGATATGATTTTAGATTTTTACCACCCAAAACCATCTTAGATGCATATCGTTTGGCAAAGTTGGAAGAAAAAAGGTACAATAGAAGAGAGCCATTTGCTTTGGGTTATGGTGTTTTAGCAAAGGAATAGTTAGTTGCAAATGTAAACAGAGGTGAGAAAGGTAACAGTAATGGTAGTAGAATTGGTAATGGTATAACTAGTGCATACAAAGTGTTCGATAAAACGCCACCAGAAAAACTTTCTAAACAAGAAGGCTCGATTAGTGAATATTATGATGCCTTTGTTTCTTTCGCTAGTAGAGAGGGTTGAGATGAATTGTTTGCTGTTTGTATATTCATTTGGGGCTTACAACCAGAAATAAAAAGATCGATTCAAATTTTCAAGCCGAAAACGCTTAATGCTGCATACTTTTGGGCTAATTCAATATGGGAATATAATCATTCACAAGGTAGGGAAGAAAATAATAGTGAATCAGAAGGGTATTATGAGTGTTGTGAAGAAAGTGCAAATGGTGATGATTTTTGGAAGGAATGTGGAAAAGGAAAAGAACCGGAAGAGATAACAGGTAATGATTCTAGTATTTCTTCATTGTGTCAATCAAATGATGGTCTACCTAAGTCCCTAACCCCAAGTTCAGAGGTGATAGTAAGTAATTGTTTAAGAACAGAATATGAGAGTAATGGTGCTTGATGCAGGATTTACCGACCATGTTTTATATTTATAATAGTCTCGTCTACCTAAGGTCTACCTAATGCACTATCGGGCAGTGTACCCGGTCGTGTGAGGTATAGCTAGATGGTAAAGCCGAGGTCGTCCCAAGAGCTAAGGGGTGGAAGATATCTAAGTTTTAATGTCACTAAAATAAAAGGGGTTTTTATGATGAAATGATTAAATAAAATAACAAAACAATAAAGTAAATAAATGGTGAAAGGAAATCAGTAGGAGAAAGCAGTGTTAACCTAATTATTACTCTTGTTATCAATGTGACAAGTTCTCTAATTATGCATCCTATCATTTTATCTGGGGGTTAAAGTCACTAGGCTCCTAGTCAAATTCGCCCAGCCTATTTCCCATAGAATCCTACTCCGATATCAAAGGTCTACCCCTTTGTGATTGACGGAGGTCCATGGTAAACTATGTTGAGTCAATAAGTACCTCTACTAGCTTAGACTAATTTAGCGGGATGCGGGCACGGTCACATCTTACATCCCCTCTAACTTCTTAAGTAAATCCATTTGGTAGGTGATCATATGGTCAATTCGCACATGGATGTCAATGTTTAACCACTACCAAGTCACACCTTCTAATGAAATGCGGGTACGGTCGCCTCATACATTCCCCTCAGAGGACTACCCAATATCAAAACCCTTAAAACTATAGTGTCCCAAGACTAGCTAAGCAAGTATACAAATAAAACAGATAAAGATGCGCGAAAACTAAACCACATAAATAACAATTTCATAAATAGGCTAACACCAAGAGGTGTTTAGCCACTCATGTTCATAAATGCAGAAAAACAAAGATTTAACATAATGAATGTAAACATTGAATTAATACAAACGAATCAAATGAATAAACTTATAGTTGTGGTGTGAAATCGTCCTCCTGCTCCCTTAATTCCTCCTGACTTCTGTGTGTTGGAATGTATGTTGTAAAACTCGGAATTAGGGCTGGTATTTATAGGCCCGACATAGCTACGGCGTAGCCCTAGGGTTGGCTACACCGTAGTCTTTGATATTTGCATCTACGGCGTAGTTGGATCATGTGCTACGGTCGTAGTTTCTTCAGCTGTCATGTCTATGGTGTAGTTATTTGAGAACTAAGCCGTAGTTTCTTCTATGGCCTTGATATTAGTTTACTGCTTAAATTTAGGATCTACGTCGTAGGTGGAGAGAGGTTACTCCGTAGGACCCTTTGATGTTCAGCTATGCCGTAAGTGTGGTGCAAGCTATGGCGTAGTCTTCAGAAATAATGTCTACGGCGTAGGTAGATGGAGCATCTACTCCGTAGTATTCAGTAATGATAGTTACGGCGTAGGTAGATTGGTCATCTACGCTGTAGTTAATGCAGAATCCACACACATCAATGATTCGCGTGTAAATCCTTCCAAATCCGCGTCTTTTCATTCCTTTGCCCATCTTTGCCCTGAAAACTGAATATAAACAAATAAGAGTATATATCCAACATATTAATATAAAAGATGAGCAATATAGGAGGAAATTAACACCTAAAATATGGGTACGATTTGATGTTATCAAATATCCCCCCACTTGAACTCTACTTGCCCTCAAGTATACCTTATTAGAATAATTCTTAAAAATATATCTCCCGAGAAACTGAAAGATATGAGTGTAAAAATCTCCTATGTTAGAATATACTTAAACCGAAAACCTCGTGAAATGGGAACAAACACTTATGCTCTCTCTCATAGTCTAAGTGTTAATTTCGGGGTGATCACTCAACGCACAATCATAGAACGTATTCTATCATAGGCTTGGCGGTTACACAAATCTCCACCACGAGAGCTAAAGTTGAAATGATTCTTAAAAGCAATATTGGGTGAACATATATAAGGCTAGGGGTGTAATGTTGTTACTAACATACTACGGCAAGGGCGACAAAGGCAATGGTACATGACCGGAACGCCGGGCAAGACACCAAGGACTGCTCAAATCTCTCACCTAAGGATGATTCACAACTAATGGTAGGATAAGACATGGGATTCACAAAAATGGTGTAAAATGAAAAATAGAAGCAAATAGACTTAACCCATAACAAAGTTGCTACCACTTGCCATTCATCCAAGGTCAAAGCTTTAAGACGCAAAAATTGGATCATACATCAAGTGTGTGTGCCCTTAGAGGACGTCGTGATGGGCACCACACTTGGTCTTCATGTTGGTGATTATGAACCAACAGCTTCAATCTTCATATGTGACCGAAGTGGCCTCTTCGATACTAATTCTTTCAAAGCTCAACAATACGGTGCTATACAAGGTTGCACCAAAAATAAACTATCTACAAACTGAAATTCAGATTTTTTTTCCCTAAATACAATATAAGAAATAAATAACATCCCCCCCACTTGAGATGAAACATACTTGATAATTCGGGGGGTCTTTCATGATCTTCAAAGATGGGTCTTCAACGTAAGCGTGATTTCTGAACCTTTTGACTCGAACCTCAAACTAGGGCAAGTGGAAACTTCCCAATCACAAGTCAAGACTATACGGTAGGCTAAGGTGTAAAGGTGTATCGAAACATTTATAATGTGGGTAAGAAACGAAAGGATAGGTTCAAAAGGGTGTAACTAGAGGTATCTTGCACTAAAGATGAGTGCAACAAAAGGGTTTACATGGGGGTCGAATAGTCGATGTGACTAATCGATAAATACACACATATAGGCTTTTTGGGTGATAATCCTAAAACATTGCCTTCTCGAAAAGTTTCTTCCAAATGTACTAAGTAATCTCAACACACTACTCGTTCATGGTCTCAAAATGATGTAAGGCCAAGTTCTAAAGTTTACAAACTACTGGCACACTCATAATTTTGGTGGATTTTGGGTAAAACAGGGGAAACTGAATGGGCTAAACCTCACCATGATATAAAGGGTTAATGTGCTCGGCTAAGGTCTATTCTAGTTAGGTTAAGAAAAATATGTAAACATTTTAAAGATGGCATTATTTTTCAAAATAAACTAGAAAAATGGGGTAAATAAAATTTCAAGTTACATTCTACTCTCGCCCCCCCCCCCCCCCCCCCTCACTTGAAATGTACAAAGTCCCTTTTGTATGCAAATAAGCTAAGAGAATAAAGGAGATAAGTAGAACTGGAACGAGAACTTCCCTGAAATTTGCTCTTGAAAATGGTAGAAGGATCATGTTTGAGAAAACGTGCCTTCGCTTCGCCTAATGAGCAAATTTCATATCCCTGAAATCACGTAACAACCACAAGCATAAAACCTACAAAAGAAAAAGCAAAAGAAAAACAAAAATCCTAACTCACTTTCGTAGGAATCACGGTTGCATTTAGCGTATGCAACAAGCCTTTTAAACCACTTGGTGTCCTAAGTGGACGAGTGAAGTCTCGTGAGGGTTTACAGTGAACACACCCACAAAGTTCATTTAAAAACTAATACAAGGTTTATGTATGTTTATAATAAAAATCTTTTAAAATTATTTGGTACAGGAGAAAACTACGGCGTACCGTAGTTGGAAAAATCAAACAGTCGGGAGCTACGGCGTAGCTAACCAGAAGGCTACGCTGTAGACTTTTCCTGGGGGAAGTTTCTGGAGCAAAGATGCTCCAAAATCAGCAAACATCAATCCCCTTTTCTCTTTTACCTGCAAAAATGATTAGAACAACACATACAAAACCCAGCCACGCTAAAAGAAATGAAAAACAAAGATAATTCGGGTTGTCTCTCGAAAGAGCACTTTTCTTTATTATCGAGTCTTTAAGTTAGACTCACTTCCGTTATTAATCAGCAGGTCGCACACCAAGTTTGGTGTTCATCTCTTCCCTTATCAAGCTTTTGAACTTTTTGCCATTCATTCGTCCAACCAGAAGTTGTTTATCAATTGCCTTATCAATACTTATGAAACTCCCTATTCCATCCATTGTATATTTGCGAACCTTAAAAGTTTCAACTTTTATCTCCGGGGGGTCGTATTTTCTTCCTTCCATTTGACATTCGTATACTTCTATAACTTCTAACTCAACCTCATGCCAAAACTTTCGTCCTTTCTTGAAAGTCCTTTCACATTTTTCCCAGATATCATAGAGTATGTATCCTTTCATTCCGATTTTCAGACCGTATTCATCTAGGAGTTGTAGCACTTCTCTTTCAAATTCTATTTTAAATTTCTCAAAACTTCTTTTGAAAGGATCATCACACTCCTTAGGTTCACCTGACTCTTCCGAATAGCTATCGATCATCCATTCTACAAATGCCTTAAGTCTTGTTTCCTAATTAATGTTTGTGGTACCAAACCGATTCTTAAGCCATTCATCAAATGAATAATCATGACCCTTAAGCACCTTCTCCGGATTAATACTATTTATTTTGAAATGTTGACAATTTTCTTCCGTAGAGGGGCTTTTAGAGCATTCCCCTGCTTCAGCTGAACATACCTTTTCCTTGAAAACTTCATCGGACGGATTGCTTGGGCACTTTTCGGAAGAAAGCTCAAGCGATAGTAGTCGTATTCTTGTTGGAATCCTTTAATCACATTTTCGTTGATTATTGTTTTCCCAAACCTGACCTTATACCAATTTTGGAAAGACATATTTCCGAATTTAATGTCACATCGCTCAATCCTGTGAAAACATGTCCATTCCAAATGGACTCTTTGATCTTCATCAAGTTCCAAATTAGTCCCTCAGTCACACTTGCAGCGGAACGGATTGCAGGATGGCCAAGCCTTTTCTGACCCTTCAGCAACCGTGATTATAGGATTGCAATAATGGTTCTTCAATACTAGGTTTCTTCTGTCGATGACCCTGCTCATTATCTGATCATGTCTCTCCTGTGCCTGCTTAAAATAACCAACATTCTTTTTTTCCAAAAGAGTCAAAATTACAATCTTCACAGGATTCCGAACCACATAAAACTGGGTTAGTAAAAGTATCCAAACTCTAAGCTGAACATACATTATTAGCCTCATTAATCATGCAGACTTCCTCAAGAGTTGTACTAACTGATTTTAATGATCCGTTATGATTGAATGTTATTCTATCTACACCATGCTCAAGAGTTATTTCTTTTTAGAAAACCTTTATATTAGCATGTGAAGTGGCCAAAAATGGTCTCCCTAGAATTAGGTTATTGTCACGTTCGTACATCATGTCTAAAACTAAAAAGTCACCAGGGAATACAAATTTGTTGATTCTCAACAAAACATTTTCTACTATTCCCTTAGGTGTTGCTCTAGACATATCTGCCATTTCTACCATAGCTGTTGTTTTCTTAAGGTTAATGAGATTCAATCTTTTAAATAATGAGAATGACATCATATTAACATTGGCCCCTAAATCAGCTAAAGCAAACATATGAACATTACCAATGGTGCAAGGAAGTAGAAACTTTCCTGAGTTTGGCTCTTATTCTGGTAATTGGCAAGGAATTTGTTCAAATACCCTATTCCCCTCGTTCTCTGTCAAATAGTTGATCCCACATAATTTACTGGAGCTGGTTTCGTCTTTGTCCTCTTGAGTAGAAAGGACCTTGCATTCTTCTAAAATTGCTTCCGGGTTCCTTGTTTTGACATCCTTAGCTAATTGCCCAATCTGTGTTTCGAGGTTCTTGATAGCAGTGTTTTGGTTTCTTAGGTTCCTTTCGATGTCTTCTTTCATTTTGTTCATCCATTCTTGGAATTTCATATTCCTATATGAGGACTGTCTAATGTGCTTGCTTATCATTTCATCAAGGCTAGGTTTCATTTGTTCATATGAAGGTTTATCGATCTGAGTGTAGTATCCTTGGGGTCCCACTCGGTACTTTACTCCATTTCCAGGCCCTTGATATGGTGTATTAGTCTCACCGATCTTGACTTCATCAATCCTCTTAACTTCTTCCTTAACCATCTTAGTCTCACTTTCAATATCATATTCAGATTGAATGGCATGAACATTTTCTTTAAGCTTCTTCATATCACGCCCTAGACTTCCGAACTTATTGGTGATTAGGGCAATTCCATCCGAACTTTCGTTAATGCTTCTACTTCCACCATCATGCCACTTCAGGGAGTGGTCCGCCATATCTTCAATAATTTTGAAGGCTTCGGCTGGTGTCATTCTAGGGATCGGCCCCTAAGAGTCCAGCATTTCTTCGGGTGGAGATGTTAAGCCCCTTGTAGAAGATACTCACTGTTTGTTGCTTGTCGAGGTCATGAGTTGGGCACTTGAAAAGAAGATCATTGTACCTATCCCAAGCTTGGTACAGCGATTCGTCACCATCTTGTTTGAAGTTGTGTATTTCCTCGAGCTGTTGAGCTGTCCTTGAAGGAGGGCAATACCTTTGGATGAATTTCTTTTTCAACAAGGCCCAAGTATTGATGGTTCCAGCGGGTAACCTATCAATCTATCTTTTAGCTGCACCGGTAAGAGTCATAGGAAAGACTCTAAGCATAACTACATCGTGAGATACTCCAGGAATGTTGAACAGACTGACAATGTAGAGAACATTCTCAATGTGCTCATAAGCATTTTCGGTCTTTGCTCCTGAAAAGGGGTCTTTTCGTAGCTCCCTTATAAATTGGTTCTTGATCTCGAATTGAACATCTGCTCCAATAGCTGGCCTAACCAAAGCAGGCCCTTGTTCATCACGGGTAAGAGCTAAGTATTCCTAGAGAGTGAGGGTATCAATGTCTATTTCACCCATACTACCTGAAACTAGACAAGAAATCGTGAGTACTAAAAAGAAAATAAAAATAAAAATGCAAAACTTTAATAAAATCCTATTAGCTCCCTGGCAGCGGCGCCAAAAACTTGATGCAGGATTTACCGACCAAGTTTTATATTTATAATAGTCTCGTCTACCTAATGCACTATCGGGCCGTGTACCCAGTCATGTGAGGTATAGCTAGATGGTAAAGCCGAGGTCGTCCCAAGAGATAAGGGGCGGAAGATATCTAAGTTTTAATGTCACTAAAATAAAAGGGGTTTTTATGATGAAATGATTAAATAAAATAACAAAACAATAAAGTAAATAAATGGTGAAAGGAAATCAGTAGGAGAAAGCAGTGTTAACCTAATTATTACTCTTGTTATCAAGGTGACAAGTTCTCTAATTATGCATCCTATCGTTTTATCTGGGGGTTAAAGTCACTAGGCTCCTTGTCAAATTCGCCTAGCCTATTTCCCATAGAATCCTACTCCGATATCAAAGGTCTACCCCTTTGTGATTGACGGAGGTCCATGGTAAACTATGTTGAGTCATTAAGTACCTCTACTAGCTTAGAGTAATCTAGCGGGATACGGGCACGGTCACATCTTACATCCCCTCTAACTTCTTAAGTAAATCCATTAGGTAGGTGATCCTATGGTCAATTCGCACATGGATGGCAATGTTTAACCACTACCAAGTCACACCTTCTAATGAAATGCGGGTACGGTCGCCTCATACATCCCCCTCGAAGGACTACCCAATATCAAAACCCTTAAAACTAGAGTGTCCCAAGACTAGCTAAGCAAGTATACAAATAAAACGGATAAAGATGCGCAAAAACTAAATCACATAAATAACAATTTCATAAATAGGCTAACACCAAGAGGTGTTTAGACACTCATGTTCATAAATGCAGAAAAACAAAGGTTTACCATAATAAATGTAAACATTGAATTAATACAAACGAATCGAATGAATAAACTTATAGTTGTGGTGTGAAATCTCCCTTGGAGTGGACTAGTATGCTGATGGAACTTCGTCCTCCTGCTCCCTTAATTCCTCCTGATTTCTGTGTGTTGAAATGTGTGTTGTAGAACTCGGAATTAGGGCTGGTATTTATATGCCCGACATAGCTATGGCGTAGCCCTAAGGTTGGCTACGTCGTAGTCTTTGATATTTACATCAACGTTATAGTTGGATCATGTGCTACGGTCGTAGTTTCTTCAGCTGTCATGTCTACGGCGTAGTTTCTTCTATGGCCTTGATATTAGTTTACTGCTTAAATTTGGGATCTACGTCGTAGGTGGAGAGAGGTTACTCCATAGGACCCTTTGATGTTCAGCTACGCCGTAAGTGTGGTGCAAGCTATGGCGTAGTCTTTAGAAATAATGTATACGGCGTAGGTAGATGGAGCATCTACGCCGTAGTCTTCAGTAATGATAGTTACGGCGTAGGTAGATTGGTCATCTACGCCGTAGTTAATGCAGAATCCGCACACTTCAATGATTCGCGTGTAAATCCTTCCAAATCCGCGTCTTTTCGTTCCTTTGCTCATCTTTTCCCTGAAAACTGAATATAAACAAATAAGAGTATATATCAAATATATTAATATAAAAGATGAGCAATATAGGGGGAAATTAACACCTAAAATATAGGTACGATTTGATGTTATCAGTGCTAGTTCAGTGTTAATGACACCAATCTTTCAGAAACTAAGGTTTGTGTTATGAAAATTCAAGAAGAGAAAGAATATGGTGTGTTGGGAATTCAAGAGGAAAATATAGTTGGTTTTGATGGTTCTGATGATGACATTGAAAAGAATGACAATAGAAGGGCTTCAATTAAATTAGGTTATGGTATTGATGGGTTGGAGAAAAAGTATAGTAAGAATGGAGATTTCGATTTTGTTGTCACATATAACATGGATAGTCAGGAAGAAGTGGAAGATAATAGAGTTATTAACATAAAAAGAAGGGTTTTAAATAGTTTGAATTATTGTTATAAAGGTATGGTGGTAATAGATAATGATGCAACTTTTGATCATTCAATATTTGATACATGGAAATGGTTGAAAAAGAAAAGGAAATAGTATACAATAAGTTTTACGTATGAAAATGTTGCTTTTGTTTATGTTAATGATTTGAAAAGTGAAAATAATGATTTTTTGGTATGTGATTTTGTAGGTTGTCCATGGTGGTTGGACACACGAAAAGGGAACATGGCTCGTCCATGGTGATGTGACAAATCAAGAAAAAGCATGGGCAAGGTCTTAACTGAGCGCGAGTATTATCAGTGGGTTTGTACAGTGGTTACTGAACGGGACCACAGTTGGAATGAGCTGAAATACAACCATCTTTAAATTCCTAATAATGAAGGTACATATGCTATATGTGATGAAATGAAAAGTATCATGGTCGAATCACTAGTTGTGGGAAAGTTTATAATGATAAACACTCTAGTTCAACCTGCAATAGTTGAGTTTGATGAGGTCACCAAACAAGGTTTTAGTGATTGTAGGAAAGCATCTGATGCAAAGTCAAATGAAAATGAAGTGTGTGTTGAAGGACTAATTTTGGGAGGTGTTTATGCTTACGAATATATTGGTATAGGCAAGACATTTGACATATGGAAATGGCCCAAAATGAAAAAGACTTGTTTAAAGTTTTTGGACATAGTGAAGGTGCGTTTGGATTTACCAATAGCTGTTTTTGGGGGTGTTTAGATTAAGAAGAAGGATTGCTGGACTGATGCTTTTGGGGGTGTTTTAAGAAGATAGAATTCTGTTGCTGGCGTGCTAGTTTCAGGAGCTATGACGGAGTTTAAAGATGTGTTGGTAGAAGGGTTTAATCCAGTGGTTGATACTAAGTTCGTAAAACAAAGCTTATGTACTAACTAGTATCTAAGCCTAGACCAGTACTTCAGGACACTAACCTGGTTAATAAAAGTAGGACTTTGGCAGGGAAAACCAATCACTTTGACTTGTGTGTTGGATTAAAGGTTTTGAAAATGTCACCTAAAGTTTTCTTAGATGCTTGAGATCCAAAGAAAAAGTCAAAAATAGTCAAAGTTAGACAAGAAAGTCAAATGGCAGTTGAAGCTTATTGTGGGTAGAAAAAGGATTTAACTAGTTTTAACTCATTTTTATCCTTGTTCTTGAGGACAAGAACAGTTTAAGGGGATGGATTGACATAAGTAAGAGTGTTTGGGATAGTAGCGTGGCACGTGAGGTGCACATGCACGGTTTGAACCGGTCATGTGAGGTGCACGTGATCTCTCCCACAACTTACCTTCACACTCTTAACTACTTTGGCACAAAAACCCCTTTATAAATAGTTTACTCTTGTAATTCATTTGATAAGCATTTGATCAAATAAAATTCTCTTTCTCTTGATTCTGTTATCCTTTCATTCCATTATAACTACCATTTAACCTTCAACCATATTTCTCACCAAAACTAACAATAACACTTTCGAATTCATTTCTTCTTTCATTGAGTTCCGAGTCTATTGTTGCCTTCTACACGATTCTTAATTGAATCCTAGAAGTGTCAAGTATCACTCTGATCCGTTGATACTATTCATCCCCACTTTTTCTCTCTCGTAATATTGTTAGTTGTTATTCTTCTTACTCTCCTCGCTCATATAAGTATTCCCATCATATCATCATGCCTTCAAAAGATTTAGGTTGGTTTGCTCATATAGTTATAATATACTTTACTGATTACCAAAAACCACATGTTATTATCTAAAATTACAATTTACGTCAATGTACAACATTCTAATTTTTATAATTATTCTTGTGCATGTAACCTAAAACGCTAATCCAAGATCTATTTATAAAAATGTTTTTGATTATCAAGAGATGTCATTATCACTCTATGATAATTTTAGATCAATATACGGTAATTCTATAGCTACTGGTTTTCTACTCGAGGCACTGATATCGGAGATGGATTATTCAAGTGTTTTCTAAAATTTGATAGTTGTAATGTGCCATTGTGTGTGATACGTGGGAATCGCACCAGGTTTTACCTCTCAAGAGATCTCGAGAAGCTTACAACCCCCACCAGGCAGTGTACCTGATCGTTGTAGTATAGTATAGTGACAAGTACCCGGGGATTGATCGTTCAACTCAGGAATAGTGTCGCTAGGATTAGAAAGCCTCCTAAACTAGGTCTAGAGGTGAGGGATGATTCTTTTTGTATTTTTATATTTTATAAAAGCAAGTAAAATCTCGGGTTTTGGAAGAGTGGGTGAAATTAGTTGCTAGCCAACTAACCCAATAAACTAAGATGCAATCAAAATAAAATAACAAAAATGAAAATAAAGCTAATTATACTAATGTGGTGTAAACAATGATGAGGAAAGTTGTGTTTACTTAGATTTCATTACTCCCTAGATATCTTTTACAGGTTGATATCTTGTTACAATTGCATGGATGACGGGTTATATTCCTTAATACTAGTCGTAGGACCGTGTACAATATTCCCTAACTCTATAGGATCCTACTTCACTCCTATGTCGAGCCGTTAGAAGCTCCTAACATGGGATCATTAGAATTCTCCTACGCATTAAATACAACCAAAAATCGTAGTACACCTCCGATCATGTCTCTTAAGACGTTCAAGCAAGTTACCAATGGAAGTCTGCCAGTTTTCTCAAGCCTAACATCGAATACAATCATCCGTAACAACTATAAACAAACAATCAACCCATAATCAACACCTAGGTTTCACTACATCTAAGCAAACACAAAAGAAATCTAGCCTAGCATGTTAAATTGAAGATAAGCGTAAGATATAATCAAACAATACATAGACATATTGAATGATTTGAAAGAGTACTTATCTCTAATTGAACATGAAAGATTCAAAGGGTTGGAACCCTTGAAAAAGCTGTAAAATTCGGCCTAGGGTTTTCCCCTCAAAGTTGCACACTAATGAATGAAATTTGGAAAACTATATATAGATTTTACAGGGTGACGACGTCATGTGTTAAGTTGTGACGCCGTCAACTCGCCGCCATAATGAAATCGTATTGCATAGATCTACTTGTGACGCCGTCATGTAGGATTTTCTTCTAGGTCGGCACTAATACTTGGACCATGACGGCCTTGGGTGACGCCGTCATCTCCTATGCACAAAAACTCTCTGGATCATCACGTGTATTTTCCACATCCACCTCTTTTGTAACTCTTGACGCCGTCATGTGGAGAGCTTTGACGCCGTCAGGTACTGTTCCCAGCAAAGAAAATTGAGACTTTGCCGTTTTCTTCACTTTTATGCTCCAAAAACATCCAAAATGCTTCCTTTTCCAGATTTCTCTCCAAAAGTACCTAAAATGACAAAAAGAACGATTTAGGGCAACAATTGATCGAATAATCTCGAATTTGGGCTTAAATTACCCCTTAAAAGTAGTTCACTTTTCGCCTCATTAGTGTGTTTATGTGATCAATGGTAAATTGGTAGATAAACAAGATGAATTTATTTAAAAATTATACACATGTTGATAATTGATAAACTGGCTAAATTAATTAGGCTAGACACTATGGTCGGTCTTGTGTGTCGGTCTTTGATCGGACGACACCAAGGTGGTGTCTCGGTCGTTGGTCGGTCGAGCATGGATCGAAAGAAAATTAGGTCGGCAAAACGGCCGAATACAAACACACTCAATTTAAATTTTTACTGTTTGAATAAAAAAACTTTTTTTTTTTAAAACTTTACCGCTTTTACAACCCTATAATACGAACCTTAAACACACTTTAAATACACAATTTCAAACACAATTCTCTCAACACCTTCAAACACAATAACACAAAATTATGGCTTGTCGTCTCACCCATACCGTCGAACAAATGCAAAAGTATATTAAAAAACAATGCGATCAAGACGATGCGGCTCGACAACAGGCTATTGTCGAAGTTATCAAGCAGTTTGAGCTCCCAAAGGCACTGAAACAACGATTGAGACAACGATACGCGGAGTGTGAAGACATTTCTGCGGAAAGAAAAGCTGTGATTGACCAATTTTTTAGCGATGAAGCCAATATAGACGCCGTCATTAGTGACACGTTGTGGGGGTGTGTTTCACAGATACAAGACCAAATCAGCAACAAGATCCGTTGGAGTTATCAGGAAAACAAAATTGTTGGTTCTGTATCACAACAGAACCAACAATTTAGGCTAGGTGCATCAACTTCATCTTCTGCACTAGCAGTTGATGAGCAACAACATTATCAACCTCAGCTGACTCAATTTGGGCTAGGTTATGCAAACGAGGAAGTTGATGAGCATGGCTTAACTCCAAGCAAACATTATCAAATGATGCAAGATGAACATGCATTCAAAGAATTTGAAACAGAGCTAGCATGGCTTCAACAAGACTCGGATGCGAAACTCAAGAAAGATGAAGCAGATCGGTTGCCGTTCGTTGAGGAATTTCCTGGGTATAGGTCTCCTTCGTATGATTCTGCATGCGGGGAGCATTCAGATTAGGAAATGTTTATGTCTTTCGTATCGTAACGTATTTTAGTTCGTATGTTTTTATTTCCGTATCGTATTGTATGATTTATGTAATATTTTTATTATTAATTAAGTTTAAATTTGTTGTTTAAAATATTTGAATTATTAAAAAAAATAAAAATCGGTTGCCCCACTGTAACAGTTTGGTCGTCGAAAAGAGAAAGCTGATATGGCAGGTCGTCTGCAGGTCACGAGTGTGTCTAGCCTTATAAATCAAGAAGAATCATTGTGTTAATCAAAGGTTAAAAAATAGAAATACTTAAATTAACAACATTGTCATTGCATTTTACTTCAATTATTAGTTTGTAGCAAGCGTTACCAAACGCGAGAATCAAGTTTGAAATCCATTCTACTATTTGATTCTTTACTTTTACCAAACAATGTAATATTCTCTTTATCTTTTTAGTCATTCTATTTCTCTACATTCTCATTCTTTGTTATTTTTCCATTATTTGTCATTCACTCGTACCAAACGTCTTCTTAAGGGTGGCCTAGTGACAAAAGGCTTGTGACTATCACTCTAAAATGTGTGATGTTTCAAGTTCAATTTCGAGTAGGTGCAAACAACTTTAAGTGGCCACACCAACCTTCTGAAAAGGGAGGGCTAAAATGTGTGAGGTCTCAAGTTCAATTTCGGCTAGGTGTAAATAACTTTAAGTGGCCACACCTTGAAAAAGGAGGGTTTTACCTGATTTGAGTTTGTGTGTCGGTGGATTCAAACCTCGTGGATTAGTCGGCTAAAATATCAAAAATCACGGTTAAAAAAAGAAAGAAAGAAAGAAAGAAACATGATTTTTCTTTTGAGCAAAAAAACTAACACATGATTAAACGATTTTTATTCAATGTGACCATGTGCACTATTCTTAAATCACACTATAATCATATTATTACACCACCTCTACAAAAAAAACATAACCAAATAAAAAAGCAACCAAAAATACACCACACAATAAAAGAATCAAAACAATCAAAACCCTAGCTCCCATTTCATTTCATTCAATTCCATTTCCAAAACCAACCCATTATTTTTCAAACACTTCTAAAACCAAATAAATTATATCTCCGCCTATTCTAACTAATTTTTGTTTTTATATATCTATACCATAACTTCACAATTCATTATTATTTAATCACCATTATATAAAACCAAACCTGTTATTATATGTATTAGTGGATTAATAAATTGTCATATTGGAAAAAAAAAATTAGGGTTTGTGATTTTTATTTGAAACCCTAGAAAAAATTGGGGAAATGGCACAAAATGGTCA
Source organism: Artemisia argyi (assembly GCA_030686995.1). Lineage (NCBI taxonomy): Eukaryota > Viridiplantae > Streptophyta > Magnoliopsida > Asterales > Asteraceae > Artemisia > Artemisia argyi. Next base: position 76,469,550 of record CM060709.1, on the reverse strand, counting down.
AGTGATAGATCCTGCATTGCTAGATGATATAATTAATAGGTTGTTAGAGTTTCGCCAGGCGCGAACCGTGCGCCAGGTTCAGTTATCCGAGGCCGAAATTCGCCAGCTTTGTAATGTTTCTAGGGAGATTTTTTTGCAACAGCCGAATTTGTTGGAGCTCGAGGCTCCGATTAAGCTATGTGGTATATATTTCAATTGTGTTGTTTGCTTTTATGTCGATATATTGCGGTTTGGTTATGTTATGTAGGTTTAGCGTTTGGAATGTTTAGACGCCCCTATTTGAAATGCTGATAAAAAAAGCGTTTAGAGCTTTTATTGTTATGGGTATACAGCTATGTTACCAAATACTTTTATAATACAAATAGCCACTGTTAGTGTTATTGCTAGTTTCGCCAAACGTAACAGTAATAATGTGTTCCTTGTTTTGGTTGGCAGGGTTTTATCATTTTTTAATGCGGGGTTGTTATGATTATCTTGGTATGTGCATATTATGTGATGAATATGTATTTTGGTTAAGATAATTAGATAAATGGTTTTATATTTGTTGTGTTAATGGATTTGAGCTGCAGAAAATGCATTGTTGGATGTTAATGGTAGAAATGGGTCAATATAAGTATGGGCGTAAAGTCTTATTAGATGTTGAAATAATTAGGGTGATCAGATTTATTGTTGAAATGTTATGAGCATGATTATAGAAATATACTGATTGCTGCTGGCATAGGTGTCTTTAAGCTATTGCCCAAGTAAGATGGGCACAATGATGTATATTGTCGATATAAGTTGGCATGTTAATGTATTTGAACCATGGTTTTTGTGATTATCCATCGAGAATATACTACAGTTTTCTGTTTCTTATTTGCCTACACTAATGCACATAGCCACATACTATCTTCAGGGACAAATCAGGATTAGTTATGAGATACTTTTAGAATTAGTATGATAAAAACATATACTGATCGTTTGCAGATCACTCATTGCAAGTTCAGAGATTAGTTTTATTACTAGTTTTCATTTGAAGTAGCAAGTTATGTTACCCTTGGATCGTAATTTTGATTATTTTCAATGTAGTTTGCTTTAGGGCAAAGCTAAGCATAGTTGCTCATTCTACCTTCAACTTCCAGAAATTGAGAATTTAGATACCAAGTCTAAGCACATTATAAATATCCCACCCGCACACCTGCACTTGCCGGAGGTCTTGTTGGAAGCAGTCTCCCTACTCCCGGGTTTATCCTTGGGTAGGGGTAGGATCTGTCTACATTCTACCTCCCCATACCCTGCCCCGGCAGGATTGGGTCTGTTGTTGTTGTTTAATTAGTATGAATAAATCGAGGTTTGTCCCGCTGAAAAGTAAGTAATGAGTATCTTATGCGAAAAAAAAAAAAAAAAAAAAAAAAAAAAAAAAAAGAAAAAAAGAAAAAAAAAAACAAAAAAGCCTACTATATGTTTTTGCTCTGTGGTCTTAGAGTTTGAATTTGTTGTGTAAGTTATGCGTTACTCTAAATCGAACCAGCACTGGTCTAATTGATGATTATTATTTTGTTATGCTGGAATTTAGGTAACTCGAATTATGATTGGTACCATCTATGTTACTTATTCTTAAAGCAAATACTCGCATGGCATTTATGCTGAGATTGCATACATAATTAATGGATTGCTGATAGCAGGATTCCAGATCTGAAAGCATGTGATGGATGTTAACTTGTTGAAGAATAAAAAAAGCAACATTAATATTTATTAAATTTCATCTAGTAATAGGGAATTTCATGTTGTTGGTTATCGAGGTTTCAGATCTGGACCATGTGATTCATGGTAATATGTTGTGGAAGAAAACGTAACACTAAACGTAAGTTAAAAAATTTGTAACACTAAATTTTGAGTTGGTTGCTAGAAGAATTAGATGTAGTACTTCATAATAGATTTCAAGTCAACTAAGCTTGTTATTAGAATTGAATATATTTGAATAATTTAGCACTGCCAACGATTGATATGTTATTTCTTCCTACGTACTTTAAACTTCATTTTCCTGCAATTTAAGCAAGATATAGCAATAAGCTTTTGTGGCATTTCTTATTGCTTTGGTAAAAGTTTAACAATAACACTTTCACTTTTCTATTCTGGATCTTAGGTGATATTCATGGGCAATACGGTGATCTGTTGAGGTTGTTTGAATATGGGGGCTTCCCTCCAGAGGCAAACTATTTGTTCCTAGGGGACTATGTAGACCGTGGCAAGCAAAGTCTGGAGACAATATGCCTTTTGCTTGCTTACAAAATTAAATATCCAGAGAACTTCTTCCTTTTGAGAGGAAACCATGAGTGCGCCTCTATTAATAGGATATACGGTTTCTATGATGAATGTAAACGTCGTTTTAATGTTAGACTTTGGAAAACCTTTACCGACTGTTTCAACTGTCTTCCTGCGGCTGCTTTGATTGATGACAAAATCCTATGCATGCATGGGGGTCTTTCTCCTGAACTAACGAACCTAGATCAGATAAGGAATTTGACTCGCCCTACTGATGTCCCAGATTCTGGTTTGCTTTGTGACCTACTTTGGTCGGATCCTAGTCGAGATGTGAAAGGCTGGGGAATGAGTGATAGGGGAGTCTCCTATACCTTTGGTGCTGATAAGGTGGCGGAGTTTTTAATGCAGCATGATATGGATCTTGTTTGTCGTGCCCATCAGGTAATTGAACATTGTATAGTTTTACACTTTCACTCAGAGGTCCCAACATAGGTAGGCCGGGCCAGCTGGATAATGGCTCGAAATGGGCAATCTCTAATGCTGGTCCAGTTGTGTTGTCCTACATTCTTATTTCTGTTTTTCAAGATAATTATTATTTCAAGTATGGTTGAGAGATATTTATTTATAGACTCCCTATCTAATCTTTTCTGAATGGATAGACTGAAAAAGATTTTGAGTGTTTAAACACAGTGGGCCATCTTTGAACTAATCAACCTACTTTAGCGCCCCATTTTAGAATTTACCCGTTTGACCTGTTTGAGGTAGAGTTATAACCCGAATCAACCCGTGTCTTTGTAAATGGGTTGAAATTACGACATTTAGTGTCACTTAATCCTCTTTTTTTTTTTTTTGAGCCCTGATAAATGAAAATGTTACTTTGTTTAGGTTGTAGAAGATGGGTATGAATTCTTTGCTGATAGGCAGCTTGTTACAATATTCTCTGCCCCAAATTATTGTGGTGAATTTGATAATGCTGGTGCAATGATGAGTGTTGACGAAAGCTTAATGTGTTCTTTTCAAATTCTGAAGCCAGCTGATAGGAAACCTAGATTTTTATGATTCAAGTGGTGAGCTGGCAGCTTTTAAGGTCAGTAACAACAATAATAATCTTTTTGAATGCCCTTGGTTAACGATAAGGTTTATTGATGACTCAAAACCAGAAAACAATATATTGGTCGTTGAATGCATGATACCCTTGACATGCACTTTTTTTGAGATTGTTGGATATGCTTGAGGCAATTCATTTAGTCGGTGAACATTATAATGTTGTTTGGCATATATATAGTTTATTTTAGGTCTTTCTTTCTGTTAGCAAAATAGATATTCATTCTGTTGATGGTAAGTTGGAAATCATAAGCTTTAAGAAGTAACATGAAGAGTTGAAGTATTCACATATACAATGAAGCACAATATGTTGCTGAATCTTATAACTCTGTACACCGAACAATTCTGGAGATTTACAAGTACTCCTTATTAAACAAGAGGAAACAAACCATTGACAAAAATATAACTATAACTTCGAAAATATGTCTGTTTTGTAAACCTAACATGCCCTTTAGCTTGGTGCATGAACGTCTATCATGTCAAACCTTATAATGAGAAACTCATGGTTAGGTATATATAGTCCCTTTGTAAGAATATCAACTATCTGTTGCAGTGTTTGAACTAGGGTGTAAACAAGCCGAGCCGAGCCTGAGTTCGATTAAGCTCGAGCTCGGCTTGTTTAGCATTGGAGAAGCTTGAGCTTTGCTCATGAGTTATTCTTAACGCTCGTGCTCGGCGCGTGAGTCGTTAGCCTTTTAATTGTTCTCTCATGATGGTCCAACTCTAGTTGAAATGCTGTTATCTACATATAACTATATAAGGGCCAGTTTATATTGGTTGCGTACTACTATCAGTATATATCATTTGCATCACAGATTGAGTGAATCTTTTCAACCTTGATTTTGGCAGTCATTTTCATTCAAATGTTTAATGTTTCTTTAGCCTGGTCTGGACTTGGAGACCTATGATTATGTATAGATCTCTGGGGCAGTTTGGTTTGTGGATACTAATAAGAATTAAAGCAAACGTATAAATCCCAATTCCCAACACTTCACGTGTAAAGATAGTGAACATCTTTGATATAGGGAACACTATAGTTGGGACTTTAAAGGTATATGTGGGTATTTAATTTTATAAAGACATAAAGTTGTAAAAACACTTCACTCTAGAGATACTAAGAAACTTTTGAAAGATTTTTGTTTCTGTAGTAAAGACCATGCCACTATAATACCATAGTAGTCTTTTTTTCAACATCTGTTTCCACAGTGGTATAATTATTCCGAATCCTCTGAACATTTCATTTAGCAGTAACATCTCATATAAGGGTGGTGTTTGGATAAGGCTTATGAATTGGGTGGCTTATGGCTTATATATCATAAGCTCATAAGCCCTTGGCCCCTTGCTAAGTGTTTGGTTTAGCTTATCATAATTAATAAGGTAAAATGACAAAAAAAAAAGTACATGAACATTAAAAGGGTGTAATTAATAAATGAGGGAAATCTTTTTATATAAATCTTTATATAAGCCCACCCATCCTCAAATAAGCCACAAAGATTGGGTTTATCACTTTATCAAAAATCCCTCATACAAGCTCATAAGCCCAAACTTAAAAGCTTAGCCAAACACTTAATTAGGCTTATTTTTGTTATAGAAGAAGCCCCCTAAATAAGCTTAAACAAACACCACCTAATTTGTCGCCTAAGCTAAAAATTTACTTTTCTGGGTAGTTTTTAAATCATCAATGGTCCCATATGTCACTGGGTGAACTCAAGCGGCTTTAATGCTTGGTACAGTTTGTAGAATACATAGATGCATGGCAGTATCTCCATAACTGAATACACTTTATTCTACCTTTTAAGTTTTCTTAATTAAGGGATGAATACACTGAATCAATGGGTATATAGAACAGCTCTTTTCTTTTTTTAATAGAGCTATCTGTCTAATTAGTACGTTGCCTTTAGTGTTTTGGGTTACGTTTGTATAATGGTATAGTTCCACTTACCCATAAGGTTTGCACTTTGCTAGAGCCGGCAATGCAACCATTATGTGTATTAAGACTGATGATACGGTCGTTTATGTTTGATAATGGGTTTAATGAAATTTTAAGAGCGTAGGTAAAATTGAATTTGGCTGAACTTGTTAAACAGATCAAATATTAATGTGTATCATAAATTGCTTATGACATTCTAAATTGTGTTTTAGCTGAAAGAAAGTATAGCATTATTCATATACATATTTGTCCGATTTGAGAAACTTTGGGCTAAAAGCAGAAGTGTGATGTTTGCTGACACCATGAAGGACACAAATATATTGTTTATTGCAACATATCTTAATGTATAATGGTTGTGTTTCAAAACCTCCCTCTGCATTCAATTTGTTCAGGGCTGCAATGAAATTTGAGATATTTTCTAACAGTTACTTTATTTTAGTGACAGTTTTGGACCTGATTAACCATCCCGGTTGCTATGGAGATTCGTTAGCGGCTTCTACCATAAGACGGGGAAGTCCAAATTTTAGTTTGTCTTTTATTATGGAATCATGTTTTTGTATCTGTTTGTGCGCAGTTTACAACACTGTAGATACATTTGGTGTTGTAAATTGTGTCGACGTGTGTAATTGATTGTTGTCGACATTGCTAAAGATGGCTAATCAACTATTCTAATTGACCACTTCTGTTAGGTTGTTCTTGATTTTCCTATGTTTCTTTTAACTTTTGTGCTTTATTCTCACACAACTAGTTACACACACAGACTCACTAGCAGAAGATCAGTGTGATATTATGTTTATTAATTACATTTGTTTATTACTCAAGAACTTGGATTACATAGACCATCATGTAGACAAATCTTGAAACACAGATGCCGACATAACAACCACAATAATAATTTTACACATTTTTCAACCAGAAATTTGAACAGACTTCACATCAGGCTTCTTTGCTTCCTCCTTTGGCACAGTTATGGTCAGCACCCCGTTTTCCATGGCCGCCTTGACTTGATCCATCTTAGCATTCTCAGGCAACCTGAACCTCCTCGTAAACTTGCCACTGCTTCGTTCAACTCGATGCCATTTATCGTTCTTATCTTCTTTCTCCACCTTTCTCTCACCTGTAATCTGTAACACCCTGTCGTCTTCAACCTCTACCTTAACCTCTTCTTTCTTGATCCCAGGTAGATCGGCCTTAAACACATGAGCTTCAGGTGTTTCTTTCCAATCCACACGAGTGTTCACCAATGCAGATGTTTCATTTGATATGTTAGATGGTGATGAAAGCGGGAAGTCTTTGAATGGGTCCCAAACGTCTAGTGAAAATGGGTCGAACACGTTGCTTCTTCGGTTACCAAAAAAGCTTGGAATGAGCGACATTTTGTTAGTATGTTATAGAATAGTGTGATTTGTATAAAGATGAATTGTTAGGCTGTAGATTTTGCTGCTTCTGGTTTGGAATTTTGGGATGGGAGTGGTATTTATAGGTTCTATTATGGCATCTTTCTGGAACTTTCGTGACAGGGGAATTATGAACAGGAAACATCAAGGACTTGATAGAACATTCTTGATTCTTCAAGGCATGAAGATTTTATTTACTGGGTCAATCATTTGGGCCACAATAAGATAGCAATTGCATTTTGGGCATGTTGACACTTGACAGCAAGGTTTTTGAGAACTTTTATAGCTACTATCTTTTGTTTTTCTTACAAAAAAGTTCTTATAACTGTATAGCTTTCTTTGGTTAAATACTTGGAGCTTTTAATTCTGAATAATAAAGCTTAAAAATAAAACGCTAAGAAACTAGTGTTCCAAAAAAGGCAATCAAGCTTTTTGTTAGATAATTACGCCATCCACTATAGTAAACCTTTTAAAAGGTTTATATTTGTGTTATGACATTAAATTATAAACCTTTTTGTTTTATAAACCTATCCCCACTATGTTATAAACCTATTCAAGTGATATAAACTTCACACATAATGAAAAGCATTAAATTATGAAAAGGTTCAATATCTTAAACCTTTTCATGACACATAAGCTTGAAATGGATGTTCACTATGGTTTATAAGTTCTTAAACCTCTTCATAAATTTATAAACCTTTTCATAAACCACTATAGTGGATGCCCTTACATTGGTGCTCTTAATTAAAAACACCATTCAATAACTTTCAAAATGTGAGTTATTTTAGAGACCATATAAAACATGAAGATTGAGAGATCTCATTTTCAACTAAAATAAAACATCCAGTTTCACCTTTTCCACCCTCTTTTTCTATTAAAACTCGTTTCCACCTTTCTTTTCGAAAATAGTATATCTTAAAATTCGTTAATCATTACAACAAACATTTAATTATCTTTAAATAGATGGGCATTTTTGTATACTTCGACAATTTTTTTTCTTGTTTCTTTTGAGGTTTTTCGATGCAGGATATATCACATGTGATATACTGTAATTTGTAAGTTCGAACACTCACCATGTTGTTGTAAAATTGGCATAAGTATTTGTGTAGAACTTCAAATAATTCAGTGTTTTTTGCATTTAAACATTCAAATCCTTAACTCTTTAACCATATATCACACATAATATTTAATGTGATATAACGTAGATTTGAAGACAGAACATACTGTCTTAAAATGAACATAAGTATTATTTTCTGTTGAAAAAACAATGAATTCTTTTAGAGTTGTATACCAATACTTATGCCTATTTTATGAAAACATGTTGAACGTTCGAACTTACAGATTAGTGTTATATCACATGTGATATATCAAACAAGTTCGAATATCAGTTTTTATTTTATTTTTATATTTTCATCTTAATAAACTGTATTGATTTAAGGTTCAAATATTATGTGTGATATACGGTTGGAAAACTTATGATGTGTATTTTTCAATTAAAAAAATGGTGAGCCTTTTTTTTTTTTTTTTTTTTTTTTTTTTTTTTTTTTTTGATAGCATGTTGAGTGTTCGAACGTACAGATTAGTGTTATATCACATGTGATATATATCAAGCGTGTTCGACTTAAAAAAAAAATGCTTTTATTTTCTCCAACTTCTATTAATAGATATAGATTTGGATGTTCAAATATTATGGTTAGAAAGCAAAGGATGTGTAATTTTAATGCCTAAAATGATGAATCATTTGGAGTTTTACAAAAATACATATGCTCATTTTACGACTGCATGGTAAGTGTTCGAACTTATATATTAGTATTATCTCACATGCGATATATCAATCAACATAGTATACCAAAAAAAAAACCCCAAAAAAGAAAATAACAAATAAAAAGTTTGTTGAAAGTTAATGAAAGTGGACTTCTATTGAACAATAATTAAATGCTCGTGATTGTGTAATTTATGCATATTAACGATTTATGGTTATTGAGATATATAATATGTTTAAAGGCTTGACGTGAGTATTAACTGAAAGTAGAGTAAAATACATTGTTCGTACCTAAACCTTATGAATTGGGTGGTGTTTGGCTAAAGCTTATGAAATGGGCTTATGCTTATGTTATATAAGCGGCTTATGGCTTATATATCATAAGCTCATAAGTCCCAAAAAAAAAATAAAATAAATACAAATAATAATAATAATAATAATAATAATAATAATAATAATAATAATAATAATAATAATAATAATAATAATAATAATAATAATAATAATAATAATCTTTTTCCTAATAAAATAAAACCCCTAGTGGGGACTTTTTCATTTCAAAAAAATCAAATCATTCCTTATTAAGTAATAAATTTTTTATTTTATTTTTTATTTTAAAGATTTTTAATAAATAAAGCCATACATATTTCCTAATTTAATCAAAAAAATTGTAAATTCGTTTTAGGTGAAAAATTGAGTGAAAAGTTATATGTGTCAAAAGTATAAAAAAATAAAACTTTAAAAAGGTGGGGTGAATCTACAATATCTTCAGGGGTTAAAACAAAAATTTTAAAAAACAAAACACAGCTCCTTTTAATCGATTCCACATAATCCATTCATCAATCATCAAAGATTCATAGATCGAAACAAATCACAAAACCCTCTTTACAGTTTTCTATCTCGCATCCGCACCTAAGCAACCATCCCACACCGCCACAATCCTCCATTACAAATTTAATCTTGTGTTCAGTTATATCATAACATCGATCCTATTCAACTTGTCTCTGTATGTGAAATCTGATTAGGTATGATACTGATGGATTTGTTATTAAAAGCCCTAATTTGACATATTCAGGATAAAATTTTTAAGATTTATGGTAAGCTAATTCACCTAATTTTTATGATTTTATTTGAATTTTTATTAGATAGGTGACACATTATGTTCATATATCTTTGTTTTTTTAGTAGCATTGTTTATATTATATAATTGGGCACAATGATGATTTGTGTATGATCTAATCTGATTATCTGATTATTTGTTAGTATTATTTACAGTATTTGATATTCTGATTTCGAGCTAATTTTTAATTCAGGTTTTGCAGATGCTTTAGTTTTTGATAGTGTGTAAGATAGTTGGTTGAGAATGGAGGATAGAGGAGGTGATGAATCAACTAGGATTTAGGAGGATTTTGATAGAACCAACAACACTTATCGTACTTCTAATTCAGGTATAATCCACTTTTGTTTTCTCAAAACTCGATTTGATTTAAGATATTGTTCCACTTTAGACATGTTTGATTGTGTATATACATGGATGAAGATGCGATGGATTGTTTTGCTTACTTCTCAATAATTAGTTTTCTAACATTCTAACTTTAAAAACTAAAAATTGATAATTTTGTTTTTTTGCTGAAACTCAATAAACAGGTTATTGAAAGTCCATGCAGCAATTAGTTTAATTATACATCCGAAGATCCCTTTAATCGTTTGTTACACAGTAAACATTAAATACAGTGATACTGACACTGTCCTTATGGGATGCCAAGGTTATCTACTTATGTCACCATTATAAAATAGTTCATAAAACATACATGGTGTGTTATGTCATATTTTAACCATACTTATATGGTGTATATAATATCTATGCAAATAATAGATTAGCTATTTATTTTTGGTATTCTGAAACAGGTTCTTTCAAGCGAGTTCTTAACTGTCATTGTAGCATCCGAGTAGTTATACATTACTTTAGTGCAATCTTTTAAAGGGTTAGGTTGCAAATTTGCTCGACATTATGGATGCTGAAATGGAGGATTCTGCAAATGATATAGAGATAAGAAGTCAAGACGATGATACGTCTGCCTATAACAGCACCTACAACGGCACAGTCTCTTCTCCAATCCAGTTCTCATATTACGAGAACTTGAGCAAAACTCTAACTCATGAACCATAATTCAAAAAGAAGACCAGGAGAAAGATGATTACAATGCCCGTACTGAATTCTGCAAATGATATTGATATACATAGTCAAGAAGATGATATGTCTGCCTACAACGGCGCTTACAATAGCACATACTCTTCTCCAACCTGACTCTCAGTTACGGAGAACACAAGGAAAAATCCCGGCTTTGAACCAGATATTCAGAAGGGTAATTATGACGCGACACTCAATGCTGCAACTGATATCGAGATATGAGGTCAGGTAGAGGACGTGTCTAACGATGATGACACAACCTCTTCTCAGGTTCATCTCTCAAATATTAAGAACCTGATTAATAATCTTACTGCTGAACCAAAGATTCAAAAGGGAGACAAGGAGAAGTGTAATTTAGTAAATGATGGTACTGATATTGAGGTTGAGGTGAGATGTCGGGAGGAGGCTAATAATACTGCTAACAATTCATCTTCTCCAGTTCGGCTTTCAAACTCTGAGATTTTGATCATTGCTCTTATCGGTGAGCCAAAGATTCAAAAAGGAAACCAGGAGAAGGCTAATTCAGTAGATGATATTACTGATATTGAGGTTGAGGTATTGATTTCCATTCTTTACACTTTCTTTCATGTAAAGATGCTCCAAAGGTACAATTATTATTACTATATTTCTTTTGTTTGATTAATCTTAGATTTTTTTGTTTTGTTTAGTAATAGTAAAGCATTGCACATCTTCCTAATTTAAAATGAACCTGGTATTCTAATGACTAACTTATCATTTATGAAGGAACGGACATTATAATCTTAGGTTGCATTGACTTTTAATCATATTGGAATGAGGTATATATCAATTCATATTTGTAAATTTATAACTTAAAAAATTACAAAAAAAAAAAAAAAAAAAAAAAAAAAAAAAAAAAAAAGAAAAAGTATAGATCAACGTTTTGATAGTATATATTAATCAAAGCGTAACTAATTGAAATTCCTTCATATAATAATTTCTGTCATACGCTATAAAACTAGAGGTGCCAATTTCGATCTACTTATATATGAATGGGTTTGGCTGTGTTTTATCTATAGATGGGTCATATCAAAAAACTTGATTTCAAACTTATTATAAATGAGAGAATCCACCGGACGAAAATAATGTGGATGGAAGATATATGATGCAATATGTTTAAACAAATGCTACTGGAAAGCAAAAATGCTACTTTTAAACAACAAATATATATGCTAAGTAGCCCTATGAAAGTTTAGTGTAAAAAATGTTAGATTGTTAACCTTATAAAAAAATGTTGCAATGTTCCTGATATCATCATTTTAATGTGATAATCAATTGACAATTCGCATTGGTAAGCTAATAATTTGAAATGATAACCATTTATGTTTGCAAGTCATTATTACTTTGTTACAACTCATTATTCATTTGTCATATGATTCTCCATTCACATATGCATTTGTACATAGTTTGTGATTTGGTTTTGCTGTCTTTTTTCTATTTAGGAGTGTTTGGGATTCGTTTTTAAGTTAAGTTTTTGCTCACTTTTTAAATTTATGGGTGTTTACATTCATGTCTATGTTTTTATGTTTTTTAGTTTCTTATATTATGACTTTTAATAGTTGCTCTTGCATCATCTTATATATTGAATCAATTATAGTTAATAGTCACGGTTAAAAAAGTGATCAATTATATCTATGGTAGTAACTTTATAAAATTGGGACAATGGTAGTGCTTTTTCATTTTGTACAGCTGGTTTCTATGTTGCCTTAAGTTTCTTATGTTAATTGCATATTTTGAATTTGATTCATTGTGTAGCATGGTGAAAGTAGAAGGGATTTAGAGAAGACTAATTATGTAGAAAATAGGCATCGGGAGTTCCGCTATAAAACCGAGTTCCATGGCTATGAACTTGAGGTTTCTTTGAAATTTCCATTTGCCATTTCTTTCATGTTGTTTATATTTTGGTAGATGGGCAATATTTTTTTACTTTGAAACTTATCATCACCTAAGAAAATAACTTGAATTTGGGCATGTTATGGTTTTGATCATTCTATTGGTCTTCACTCTTCATGTTTGCTTGTCAAGTATTTTGTATATTTGTTCAATATAATGGGATTTTTTTATTATGAGTTTGAATAAGTAATTTTACTTAATTTCTATTTTGTTTCTCTAAATTTTTTCGTATGAACATATCCCAACAATTTTTTTTATTTTTTTTAATGAACGATATTGTAGATCAATATAATGTCATGGGTTCTTCTTGCTAGGATCAATATCATGTTTATTTTTGGTTTTGCCATTTTTGTTGGACATTGCTTGTGGTGGATCAGATTCACAAATTACTCAAGCAGGAGTCTCTGTAGCAAGAAAAAGATGAGTTCATCAGTTCATGCATAGGTCAGTGCACATTTGTTATATCCAAAAAATGGCATTTGATTAAAGTGTGTCCATGTCGGTTTATGCTTCGATATGTTTTGACAAGATTTTGATAATTGAAGTTGGTTTCTTTGATTCACAGTAGCAGTGACAATGAGAAATACCGTGGAGATTGTGATTTAACAGTAATAAAAATAGCTTAGTCAAAAAGACGACGGGTTTCAGTAATAGATTAAAGGAAGCGCAGTGTGGTGGTGATAGTATTAGCAGTATTTTAAATCGAAGGACATTGTGCACAGTACGGGACCGGTACCATGATTCGAGCAAAAGCAAAATTCGGGAACACTAATATGGTACCGGTATCAAACCATGATAGAATCTAGATATGGTAAAATGGAACTGTCAGGTTGGGTTGGGTGTCGGGTCAGACATGTAGTATACGCCGCAGGCTGAAATGGGTCGGTTTGCACCACTTTTCTCTTAAATGTTTATAATCTTATACATATAGATAATGTGTCATTTATTGAAAATTAATTTGGACTAACCAAAACTTTTGCCAGCTTTTGACCGTTTCTTTTCTGGCTAATATTTGTTAGTTTTGCCCATTAGAGATGAAACAACCCAATCGAACCATTAACAAGTACATGGGAGGAAATTTTCATTGTTAGGGCCCATGATAAGTTATAAGACCGCCATGAATTTGAGTGATTGGGTTCGGTTGCAAGTTACCATTCTATGTGAGTAAATGAAAGCAAAGTCTATAGGAAAAAAATGGTTTTAGGTGTGAACACCTGTAATTGGTGCAACAATTTTGATTCAGCGTGATAAGTTTGAAAATTTGATATTCTTATATTGGTTCGATAACAGGTGCCAACCGGTTTCAAATGTGGTATCAATTACCAGCCACCAACAGTCGTACGAGGGGTAGATCTTGCAAAGGTTCAACGAGCGGTTTGCATGATCAACAACACAGTATTGACCACAAGTTTGATCTTATGTATGCAAAGAGGGCCGCCGTTCACTGGTACATTGGTGAAGGCATGGAGAAAGGTGAGTTTTCAGAAGCTCGTGAAGATCTTGCGCCTTTGGAAAAAGATTATGAGGAGGTTGGTGCTGAAGGTGCAGAGGATGACGGCGAGGATGAGTACTAAAGTGGTTACTCCTTTGGGACTATAGAGAGGAGTTTTGTGGAGTAATCTTTGGTTACCTTTCAATGTCTCTCTTTTATGACAAACTACATGTGCTTATATTCTATATGTAGGACTATATACCAAATGATTTTCAAGTATTTGAATTCTAGCAGGTCTTTATATAATCATTATGGTTGGTTTAATTTAGATCATGGGTTTGGACCAACTTTCTGAATCAATATGTGTGATTACTATATTAGTTTATTTTCCTCTGGATGGTCTATTTCTTTGGAACTTTCAGTTAGTTTATCTTATGTGTTAAATTTGCTTTTTTGATTTGTAGAAGATCCAAACTCAAGGGCATTTATGTTTCATCTCCCAAGAATACATGATTTTCTATGGCTTGCTGACTAAAGGTGTGTATCTGATATCACACTCTTGGTGGGTCGGATGGCTTTGAGTAATGGCTCAAAATTGGCAACTTTTTGTATTGATTAGGACAGGTCGGCTCATGTTCTATGAACCAAACATATGATTAGAAAAGTTATTATTATTATTTTTTTTTAAATTTTATTTATTTATTATAATTTGAAAGGTTGGATGAAGAAAAAATACGCTTTGGAAAACTGTAGACCTCTTTGACCCGTTCAATCAATTTGATCCATTATTTGTATGAGTAATTAGTGCAGATATGAATAAAATAACTATATTTGTTTAGTAATAATCTAGGAGTAGAGTTCTTTTTAATTTCATGAAAGGATTACCGTCTATAATGACAGTCACATATGGGATACCGAATACTCATTTCAAGAAGTTATTCTGCAAATCTTTAAATAGAATCTTGAAAAGGCTTATTGCTACTTCTTGCTGAAAAGGTCTTAGATAATTTCCATGGTGATTCCAATCGCTGGCATCATCACAGGTATTTGGACATTTTGGTTTGCACATAACGGATGGATTGTATCAGATTGTTATGTTGATGGGTTAAAAGTTTGTAATTCAAAGATATTTAATATTTAATCAACTAGGCTAGCTCAGTTGGCCACCAAGTGTAATCTTGGGGAGGTATCCTTGGAGAGGTCTCAGGTTCGAGTCTCACCATGGATCTTCAGGTGCCCAAAAAAATAAAAGCAGGAGTGGGGTTTATCTCCTAAGGAGAAAAGTTCGATGCTTGCATACTGCCCAATTGGATGTCACTGTGGGCTCGAATCACTAACTACTAACTCGCCGTTCAAAAAAAAAAAAAAAAAAAAAAAAAAAAAAAAAAGAAAAAGATATTTAATATTTTCTATTCTGTGGCTTGAATGTTACTCCGTATTTTCTATATATGGGTACTAACAGAAGGTGTTGTCAATAGATATACCTCTCTTTAGCATACATGTCATCTTAGTTTTATTGATCTAGCATACATGTCATCTCACTTTTATTGATCTAGACATTGATTTTAATTTTTTGCTGTGATCTAGGACTATATAATGGTTTGAACTAGAAAAAACCTGCACTTAGTAGATGTTAATCCATTAGTTGTAATAATTGATAAGTAGCCTATGTTATACGGTTCAACTGCATGGCCCATGGTGATGGTGATTTCATTTTAAACAATTCATAGTTGTTAGTCATAATTTTAGGAGAATAAAATATTATAAATTTAGCAATTAAGCTGAACCGGATTTGTGACCAAAATTTGTGATGATTTGGATATTTTATACTAACTGTTAGACATGATGATCCTCCAAAAGAACAAAATATTCTTGAACAATAAGAACAATGCTTTTTTTTTTTTATCTTACTCCATACTATGTGACATATACTTACCTATTATTGTAGTACGGTGTCTTTGAGTAGTTTAAATTAATTTTGCTTCTTTTAAAGGCCCATAACTAACGATATTATTGCATATTATTTCCGAGTAGTGCAAATGGAAGATGAATTTGGCCTTCGAAAGATTGAACATGAAGTACTTATTGTGTTTCTCGAGAACATTCAGGTTGATAACGCTTTGGATACTTACTTGGTTCATCACCGTTACCCAATGCTTATTGACCCAAATCATCGAAGATGGAGACAAAGGATGTGGGAAAGAAGTGGATTTATAAGTGGACACGTTGAGGCAAAATTGCTTATAGACGACAACAATGAATAACCCACAAAGTCAGTGTCTTTCTGTGTGCAACTTAAAGTTATATGTACTACTTTTATTGTTGTAGTGTGTTATCAATTATACATGGTTGGCTTGCGATATTATTTGCTTTATAGTATGTATTAAAAATACGTTATTCAAGTAAAGTGGCATTAAACTTATTCAAGTCTAAGTCAAGAAAGTCAACATTTTGGTTTTTTAGTATATAAAATAAATTATTCAAGAATGTTAAAAAAATCTCATGCATTTACCGGCATTATAACCACACATAATCGAGTTCTCTTCATCGTATAATACAAAATTAAAAACCAAAATAAAACAAAACAAATATTAAATTATTTGTTTTTTAATTAAAAAAAATACATTATTCAAAAAATTAGAAAAAACCCCGCGCGTGCGCGGGCATTATAACTAGTAATCTATATATATATAAAAATTGAGTTCTCATATTGAATGTGAGCATTAATGCTACAAGCTAAGAAACTTAAATATGTAGTTTAAGCTAATGAATTAAGTACATGTTGAGCTTATTTCGAAGCTTTTAAAAATTCGGATTGAATAATGTAACAATAATTTCCCATTCATACCGATTAATTATTTGCATGCATCTTTCACTACCCTGTATTAAATACAGTTAACTACAAAAGATCATTTATAAGGTATCCTTTCATTTCCCTTTAGTAAATATATTTGTTGTTACAATTTTAAACTTCTCCTCTTTGTGTATAAATAACCATCTCTCATTTGTGCATCTCAACCTAGCAAACTCGAAGGGAAAAGCCTCTCCTTAGAAAACCTTTGGAGCTTATTTCTCATATGCGGTATTGCTTGCTTCATTTTTATATGCATTTTCTGTTGTAAGAAGATGCGTGAGTATCACCCGTATAGTCCTGACGAAGAGGCTCATGAAGTCGTAGAACCGGACTCAGCAACGTGCAATAGTACAGCCGTACACGGCGGCTCTTACGCCCCATCAGCTTCAAGGATTTGATCGATTTCTATGATAAGAAAGATGAAGAGATCAATCAAGTTCTAAGTAACAAGAGTCGAGTTAGTGGGGACATAGAAGCATAGCGTAGTGGAGGATGAAATTTATAAATTTATAATTTTCTAACTTAGAAATATATGTAGGGTACATTCATTATAAGTGGGTCATATGGGTCACTATAACAAGTTGTCCACGATTTTAGGTTAGAAGTTGGATTCTGGTGAGGCCAGTTTCATGATCAATATCTAGACGCGCTTCTCCGGTTCATGTATATTTGACGCTAATGAAAAAAAGAATCTTAGGTTATGCATAGTGAAAGTAAAAGCTTTTCTTTAGTTAGATAGACCACATATCTAGCGCTTCACTTCCGCTAGATGTATCCGGTGTGTTTCGAGTTCATTCTATAAAATCTGTCACATTGGGATGATAGACGCTTTCATTTCCTTTTGTACTAGAGTAAGTGTGAAAATCTAAAGAGTCTAAGTTTTGTCTAAGCACTAGCTTCATGACTCGCTCACGGTTTGAGTTCATCTTATGTGTACAAAATGATAAATGATACTATTAAACCCTACTAAATGCTTCATTCCTTTCAATGTTCTATCTTCTATTCAGGTTCATGCTATAGACTTAGAGTATTTTTTTTTATCTAATCACTAATTTATATGTCATTTAAATATTTATGCTTTGATCTCTAACTGAATGTATCTTTACTAAGATTTTTAAATATATAGGAACTGAGTTAATAAATCTCTTTGTTTGTGTGATTCTATTACTAGATAAGAAAAGTGCAATACTACATAATTTCTTTTAGCATTGAAATATTTAGTGGGTATCATTACTAATCTTTCTTCCTTCAAGTTATGAAATGGACCCGTCATAAGTATTGGACCGTTACTAAAAACGCAAACATTAAATTAATTGTTAATGAGAAAATTTCATATCGTTAAACTTTACAGCTTTATTAAAAAATTAGGCGGTTGACATGCTTCTAATGAGGCGTTTGGATTTGTTGCCTGCCTATACATTGTTGCAGGGTACACATACTCATTCCACATACCAACCACACCTTATTAGTATCTACTTACTTAAAATTTCGAACACTATGTCAAAACAACCTAATGATCAATACATACATATTTCTTTGATGAGTTGAAGGAAGATGTATTTATGACTTGCAAAAGCTTGAATCAAAGTGTAATGAACGTAAAAACCCCAATAGTTTT
This sequence comes from Artemisia argyi, assembly GCA_030686995.1. Classification (NCBI taxonomy): domain Eukaryota; kingdom Viridiplantae; phylum Streptophyta; class Magnoliopsida; order Asterales; family Asteraceae; genus Artemisia; species Artemisia argyi. Next base: position 76,451,107 of record CM060709.1, on the reverse strand, counting down.
TACGTTGAAAAACCATTTGAATCATTGAAGGTTACTTTAAGTACTTGGTTGTGATTGATTGGTGTATCAATATGTGATAAGCGTGATCATTGTGTGTTTGATATCGGTTATACTTGATGATGATAGTGTGTGTTAATGGTGAAAGGCTAATTATACTTAATGATGATAGTGTGTGTTAATGGTGAAAGGCTAATTATCACGCTATGGTTTTGGCTTACGAATACTTTTTAGATGCGGTTTTTTATTATTTTGAGTTACGGTTGTTTGTCACCTAATGTTTTGATGTCTGATTTATCAAAATTTTGAGATGTGTTGTTTGTCATGATCTTATGACATTTTCATGTACGTTAAAAACCAATCATGTTCTTTTATTAAAATATTGTGCAAAACTATATATTATAGGGTAAAAAAACAGGTGTTTTATTTCTTTATTAAATGAAAGTAAAAAAATATTGTAACTTTTCTTATTACATTTATATTTTTAGTGTACATACATGCTATGTATAGTGTTTAAATAAAGGCAAGAATGAATATAAGAAGTGTCTGCAACTTTAAACAACCATCTTTTTATGACCTATATGTTTTAAATTACTTACACAAACTTAATTTATTCATTTGGGTGCTTCTGATCTAAACTAAGCATAGTAACTAACTACACATAATTCTTTCAAAACCAACGATTATTTTTTTTATAAACAAAGCCCGTGCATCACACGGGCCATGCTGTCTCGTAATAATAATAAAAGGGTGTAATTATTAAATGAGAGTATAGAAGTCTTTTTATATAAATCATTATATAAGCCCATCCATCCTCAAAATAAGCCACAAAGTTTGGGTTTATCTACCCTCATATAAGCTCATAAGCCTAAACCTATAAGCTTAACCAAACACTTAATTAGGCTTATTTTTGTTATACAAGCTAATAAGCTTATAAGCCTCCTAAATAAGCTTAAACAAACACCACCTAATTTGTTGCCTAAGTTAAAATTTTACTTTTCTGGGAAGTCTTTAAATCGATGGTCCCATATGTCAATGGGTGAACTCAAGTGGCTTTAATGCTTGGTACAGTTTGTAGAATACATAGATTCATGGCAGTATCTCCATAACTGAATACAAAATTCAACCTTTAAGTTTTCTTAATTAAGGGATGAATACACTGGATCAATGGGAATATAAAACAGCTCTTTTCTTTTTTTAATAAAGCTATCTGTCTTATTAGTACGTACTACGTTGCCTTTAGTGTTACGGGTTACGTTTGTATAGTGGTATAGTTCCACTTACCCATAAGGTTTGCACTGTGCTAGAGCCGGCAATGCAACCATTATGTGTATTAAGACTTATCATTCGGTCGTTTGTGTTTGATAATGGGTTCAATGAAACGTTAAGAGCGTAGGTCAAATTGAAATTGGCTGAACTTGTTTAATGTGTATCATAAATTGCTTATGACATTCTAAATTGTGTTGTAGCTGAAAGAAAAGTATAGCATTATTCAAAAACATATTTGTCTAATTTGAGAAACTTTGGGCTAAAAGAGTAAAAGTGGAAGTGTGATGTTTGCTGACAGCATGAAGGACACTAATATACGTAGTATTGTTTATTGCAACGTATCTTAATGTACAATCGTTGTTTTTCAAAACCTCACTCTGTATTCAATTTGTTCAGGGCTGCAATGAAATTTGAGATATTTTCTAACAGTTAGTATTTATTTTAGTGAATTATCACAGTTTTGGACCTGATTAACCTCCCGGATGCTATGGAGATTCGTTAGCGGCTTCTACTATATATTCAGACGGGGAAGTCCAAATTTTAATTTGTCTTTTATTATGGAATCATGTTTTTGTATCTGTTTAATTTGTGCCCAGTTTACCACACTGTAGATACATTTGGTGTTGTAAATTGCGTCGACGCGTGTAATTGATTGTTGTTGACATTGCCAAGATGGCTAATCAACCATTCTAATTGACCACTTCTGTTAGATTGTTCTTGATTTTCCTTTATTTCTTTTAACGTTTGTGCTTTATTTCTACTATATATTCAGACGGGGAAGTCCAAATTTTAATTTGTCTTTTATTATGGAATCATGTTTTTGTATCTGTTTAATTTGTGCCCAGTTTACCACACTGTAGATACATTTGGTGTTGTAAATTGCGTCGACGCGTGTAATTGATTGTTGTTGACATTGCCAAGATGGCTAATCAACCATTCTAATTGACCACTTCTGTTAGATTGTTCTTGATTTTCCTTTATTTCTTTTAACGTTTGTGCTTTATTTCACACAACTAGATACACTTGTTCATTTTTCATTCACAGACTCACTAGCAGAAGGATCAATGTGATGTTAGGTTTATTAATTATATATATTTATTACTGAAGAACTTGGTTTACATAGAACATCATATATGTAGACAAAGCTCGAAACACAGATGTCGACATAACAACCACAATGATAATTTTACACATTTTTCAACCAGAAATTTGAACAGACTTCACATCGGGCTTCTTTGCTTCCTCCTTTGGCACAGTTATGGTCAGCACCCCATTTTCCATGGCCGCCTTGACTTGATCCATCTTAGCATTCTCTGGCAACCTGAACCTCCTCGTAAACTTGCCACTGCTGCGTTCAACTCGATGCCATTTATCGTTCTTATCTTCTTTCTCCACCTTTCTCTCGCCAGTAATCTGTAACACCCTGTCGTCTTCAACCTCTACCTTAACCTCTTCTTTCTTGATCCCAGGAAGATCGGCCTTGAACACATGAGCTTCAGGTGTTTCTTTCCAATCCACACGAGTGTTCACCAATGCAGATGTTTCATTTGAAAGACCAGATGGTGATGAAACTGGGAAGTCTTTGAACGGGTCCCAAACGTCAAGTGAGAATGGGTCGAACACGCTGCTTCTTCGGTTACCAAAAAAGCTTGGAATGATCGACATTTTGCTGGTAATGTTATAGAATAGTGTGACTTGTATAAAGATGAATTGTTAGGCTGTAGATTTTGCTGATTCTCGTTTGGGATTTTGGGATGGGAGTGGTATTTATAGGTTCTATTATGGCATCTTTCTGGAACTTTCGTGACAGGGGAATTATAAACAGGAAACATCAAGGACTTGATAGAACGTTCTTGATTCTTCAACGCATTAAAGATTTTATTTACTGGGCCAATCATTTGGGCCACAATAAGATACGTAGCAAATTAGCAATTAAGCATTTCGGGCATGTTGGCACCAAGGTTTTTGAGAACTTTTATTGCTAGTTTGCTACTATCTTTTTGTTTTTCTACATTTTTTTTTTTTTTTTTTTTTTTCCCGTATGCTACGTAGCTTTCTTTGGTTAAATGCTGAGCTTTTAATTCTCTATAATAAAACTTACAAATAAAACGCTACAGAAACCAGCGTTCAGAAAAAAGGTAATGAAGTTTTTAGTTTGGTAATTACATTTTTGCTCATAACTAAAGACACCGAGCAATAACTTTCAAAAGGTGAGTTATTTAAAGACTAAAAAAAATATAGAGATTGAGTGACTAATTTTAACCATTTATTTTCAGCTAAAATAAAATATTCACTTTTACCTCTTCCTCTCTCATCTATTTATTAAAACCAACTTTCATTATTTTATTTTATTTATTTTTTCTAAAAATAATACTTTATTCGTCTCAAAATTGTAGTTCACATTTTCTTTTTGAAATGTTTCAAAATAATTATTCACTTTCCTTTTTAATTAAAAACTAAAGAATATATTAGGAGAATATTCTCTTTGAATGGTTGAGATTTATAGTTGTCTCATTTTTATTAAACTTTGTGATTCTTCTCTCATGACAATAATTTTGAGACGGAGAGAGTATATGACAAAAATTGTAATCGTCAGGTGAAACAAATTACAGATTACGACAAGCATTTAATAATTTTTCAATAGAGAGGCACTTTCGTATACTTCAACAAACCCATTTTTTTCCCGCTTTTGGAGTTTGTATGATATATAACACGAATCTGTAAGTTGGAACATTCAAAACGCTATTTTAAAATTGACATAAGTACTTGTGTAGAATTCCAAATGATTCACTGTTTTTTTCACTTAAAAATTCAAATCATTAGCTTTCTAAGCATATATTATATTTAATATTGAACTTCCAAATCATTACATGTTATTCATACAAGTTGGAGAATGCCTAATATTATGCATAATCTACTTATTGTTTTTTTTGAACGGCGGGTTAGTTGTTAGATGTTAGTTGTTAGTTGTTGGCTCGAGTTAGCGTCACATTCTCGGGCAGAGATACCAACCGCGAGCCTCTTCTTTGGGGATAACCCCACTCCTATTCCCGATTCGCCTGATATCATTAGAGCCTGTGGTTCTCAAGTGAGGACTCCTGGTCGGTCACCCAAACCGGTACTACTCTCACTTGGGTTTGCTTAACTACTTAAGCCTTTACCACTAGACCACAAGCCTCATGATATAATCTACTTATTGTTAGGCATGCCAATCACTACTATTTTTTCTATATTCAAACACCCTTGATATATTACATGTAATATAACACTAATTTGTAAATCCGAAGACAGAACATACTATCATAAAACGAACATAAGTATTATTTTCGGTGCAGGAAACGGTGAATCTTATGGAGTTGTATACAAATACTTATGCGCATTTTACGAAAACATGTTGAGTGTTCGAACTTATAAATTAATGTTATATTACATGCAAATATGTAACACATCAAAAAAAAGTTTGACTTTTCAAAAAATATTCTTTTTATCCAACTTTTATGAATAAGCTGTATTGATTTGGAGGTTTCAAAAGCACGTGTGAATGTGTGATATATGGTTGGAAAAATAAGGATATGTTTTTTTCAATGCAAAAAACCGATGGAGTTCTACATAAATACTTATGCGCATTTTTGACACCATGTAGTGTGTTCGAACTTACAGATTAATATTATATCACATGTCATATATCAAACAAAGTAGTGTACAAGGAAAAAAATATTGTCGAAAATACATAAAAGTGCCAATTTATTGAAAGATACAAGTAATTAAATGCTCGTCATGATGGTGTAGTTTATGTAGGATAACGATTTACGATTTATTAGATTTTATTTATTTATTTATTTATTTTTAGTTTGAAGTGGTTGTAATTAAAAATATCAACTAATTCTCTTAATTATTTATTTTATAAAATGAGTGACTCAGTGTGAAAAAAATATTAAGGGTAAATTGCAAAAATGGTCATTAAAGTATTATGAAATTTCAAAAATGGGACCGAGTCATACAGGCGTGCAAAAAAGCCACTAATGTTACGTAAAAGTGCAAAATAGCCACCGAGAGCCAAATTCCGTTAGTTTCCTCGTTAAGTGTCTAGTCATCAAGGGTAGTATTGTCTTTTTACTGTTCATATTTAATCAATACCACTACCACTCTCTACCACCACACAACCAACACCACCACCCTTTACCGCCACCACCACCACCACTCTCTACCACCACACAACCAACGCCACCACCCTCTACCGCCGCCACCACCACCCTTACCTCCCTAAACGCTATTCATCATCTTTTCAATTGCAAATGAAAACTTACCGGTTTCTTCTATAGGTTTCTTATAAGAAGAATTTGTTGATCTATTTATGTTGCAACAATTATATTGTAACACGACGTCATTAGATCGTTGGATCCACAAATCACATACTCGATGTTGTTATTTGATTACCAGGTAATCCTCCCTAGTGTTTTTTTTACACTTTTACGTAACGTTAATGACTTTTTTGCACGCCTTTATAACTCGGTTTCATTTTTGCAATTTCGTAATACTTCACTAACCATGTTGGGCAATTTACCAAAATATTAATCTATAATTGAACCTTTTTCGGGTCCCAAATCCAAACACCCCCAATAAAGGAATATAAATACCAGACATTTATATCTCTCCCAAAAGTTTAGCCAGATAAATCCCCAATTAATAATCGGTGCGATCAACAATGAAGAAAGAAGACACAGTTAAGCTCATTAGCGCAGAAGGTTTCGAATTTGTCATTGACAAGAATGCCGCTATGGTTTCTCAAACCATCCGTAACATGCTTACCTCTCCAGGTCCCTTTTTTTTTTTAAACCCTAACCCTAACTTTATTTTTTTCAATTCTAAAATAGACCCCCTTAATTCGAAGAATCTGATTTGATGGCTATATAAATTGAATTCGCAGGGGGATTTGCGGAAACTGAGCATAGAGAGGTGACTTTTCCGGAAATTAGTACTACCATTTTGGAGAAAATTTGCCAGTACTTTTATTGGTCTCTTCAATATGCAAGGTTTGTTTTTTGTTTTTTTTAAATTAAATGTGATATTGGTTGATTTTGTTAGAGTTTATTGGGTTAGGTGAATAACTTTATGGATTGATAAGAACATGCAATACACTTCAAGTGCGCGATTACAAACACTTCTGATTTATTAGGACTGGAACAACGTTTATATTCATAATCAATATGTAAATAGCGATTTTTTGCCTTTTTGATGGGGTCTCTTGGCGTTTGTCTAGATGGTGCGCTAAGTTTATTTCACGGAGTATGGAACATATTTAAATCTAGTGTGGATAAGTTAAACTGTAATGCACCCTCCATCAGTGATGGAGCCAGAATTGATCACTCGGGTAGGCCAAAACAGAAACTGAAAAAAATAATTCGAGAAAAACGAATCTGACAATTGAACTTCCGTCACCTGTAAACCATAGTTTAAGTTTTCAATTATTAAATTGGACGGAATTTTTTTTAATATCCATGCGCATGGGATGGCTTTTTTATTTTGAGTGGGCTGATATAAATTTTGTTCACAAAACATATATATACTACTCGAACTTGTACAAAAAATGGGGTTGGCCATGGCCCATCCTAAACCCAACGTGGCTCCATCCCTGCCCTCCATCCATTTGATATTGTTGTTTTGTCGATAGCACCTTTGTCTTCCTTCATTCTTTTCTTCACAAAGCATATCTATGAGATACTTATATATCTTTGTACTTTGTATAATGTGTTCGAAGAGCTAAAACTTTCATTGAACATACTTTCACCTTTAATGAGGTTACGTATAATTGTATGAAAATGTAAGTATGTGATATGTTGCATACATTGGTAACTAGTAAAGTAAGTTGTGTAGAATGGACCAAAGGTGAAAGTATGTTACATTTTGGTGGTCTAACTGATTATTATGACACATGTTACAAAGTCCATAGATATATTAGCTTCCTATATAAGTAATGTATGGTGTCGAAGCCTGGTCTGTTTATTTATGGGTATATAGGAATCTGGTTGGGGGCAAACATTTGGCACATCTCGTTTTTTTTTTTTTTTTTTTTCTCAATATATTATGCAGGTTAATATTATTATTTATATCATATACCATCACACTTTGTTATAGCACATGACTTTTAAAATCTGCTCTGCATATGGTGATTACTGTTTGTACCTTGTAAGGGCACATACCGGTTGCCTATTCATTTAGTTTTATTAACTTAGCATGCCTGTTAGGTAGTGATAAAATCAGGGAGATATAGTTAAACCCAGAAGTAAACTGCCCAATGGGTCAAACTGCACAAATCCCTTGGTTCTAGTTATCCAGTATAAAAGACCCTTAAACCAAAAATTAACATAAGCATGGGGTTTTGAGTTCCACACCAAGATAATGCAGAAGATTAGTAGTTTGTGATGGAAGGATATGGATTAAAAGTTAACTAGGTGCGCTATGTGCTTTGTCTATCGTCTGTAAGTGCTCGTAATCATCCATCATATAGCTAGCACCAGGGAGTACGTGCATGATACATTACTAAAAAGGTTCTTCTAGATGTATATTAATATTAATATGATGGGATTCGGTATACATTATAGGACAATTGCTATGCTACATGGAACACCCACATTTACATTGGTTTTTGATTGTATTTGGATATGAGGTGATGCAATACACGATTTGAAACCTAAAAGGAACACATACTTTAGATCTATTGGCGTTCTAGAATAGTTTTGAAATTTACGTTGAAGGATCAGTTTTTGTTTGCTGGTTTGTTTAGACTTGCTAGTTTATAATACTCTGTCTTTACAAGATAGAACATTTGGTTTCATGCCTAATTGCCTTTTTTGCTTTGGTATTTGATAGACAATAATGGCAACTGGCAATGTGAATTTTGGTACACAAGGTTCCTCTTTATTTGTTGAGTGGTATATTAGTAGTTATTTGACAAGTCAAACTCTCCTATTAAACTATATGCATGTCAGTTGTTGTATTTCAGTTGAGATGGAAGGTGGTTAGTGGTTTGTTGCATTTCTATGCATTTATAAATTATATTGTGATTATGCTTGCTAAATATACCATAAAATTTATTATCAGATGATATGACATGTTAAATCTGTCAAGTAAAATAGTAATAAGGACATGCTATTGTTTCATCATGACACTATAGTGCGTGCGTGTAGGGGTGCCATAAAAGCCGGCCCGACCCGAATCCGAATATGGCTATTCGGGTCGGGTCAATCGGGTTCAAATTTATATTCGGGTCAATCCGAGTTCTAACCAAGGTCGGGTTCAGGTTTAATATATATATATCTTACTCGGGTTCGGGTCAACCGGGGTGACCCGAGTTTGATTTCTTTTCTTTCTGATTTTTATGAATTTCAAGTTTGAACACCAAAATTGTATCATTTTTAAATGGCCTAGACCCGAAACCGAGTTGACCCGACCCGAATTGACAGTTGACACGACTCGAGTGACCCGAGTTCTAAACAAGGTTGGGTTCGGGTATGTTTTATTTGAGCCTTGACCCGAATTGATCCGAATCTGCTACTCAACTTACTTGTGAGTCATTTTCGGGGTCGGGTTCGGGTATATTTTTCTCATAACTCTCTCCGTGTATGTGTGCGCTCACATGCGTGCATGGTCGGGGAAGGAAATTAGTTACAAGCTGGAGTTGTAGATAGAAAGAGAACGTGATTCTACGATAATGTGATTCATAATTCATACATATGATTTCCCACTTTGCGCCTTATGATTGCCGGAACATATCTTTTCCTTTGTTGTATTGTCTTTTCTAATGAATCCATTTTATTATATAATGTATGTCATTTAAACTTTAATGTGGCAGTGGGAAGGAGACTGAATTCCACATTGAACCTGAACTGACATTGGAACTGATGATGGCTGCTAATTATCTGCACACTTGATAAATGTCCTCATCGGCAACATCTCGGTAAATTACCATCGTATCTTTCTTCAATTAACCCACACATAAAAAGTCACACATGACTGCTACAAGAAGTTTTAATACTTGAGTTCGCGCGCACATACACACTCATTTTTTGGCTCTCATGTGGATATTAGTTGAAGAAATCTTTCTGGCAACAGCAGATTTTTGGCAATGGGTTGGTTGGGTACTATTGAAAAAAAGGCCAGGTTGAACCACAATGCATTTCGGCCCCCCCTTTTTTTTTTAATCAAATTTATAATGCACCAAGTGTATATGATATTAATTTATAAAGAGGGTTTATGAGTTGAAAATACCCTTTGGGAGAGACTAGTACCCATTTTGACCCTTTAAGCTATTTCTTGTTACCGTTTTGAGATAGCAATGTATAACCCAACCAGTCCTAAAGAAAAAGGTCACACATTGCGACCGCTACTCAACTTACTTGTGAGTCATTTTCTTATACTGTTGTTTTTTATTTTTGTTGTTAGATCAAGGATGCTTGAAGATTGTTTTGTTGGCTGAGATGAAAGATCAGAGTGTTGTCAGGAGCTATGACCAAAGTGGTATATGTATTAATGTTTACTAGTTCATGTGAGCAGTGTTAGAAAACGAGTTCATAAACATAAAATTATTTGTTTGAATTTTCTTTTATGTATCATTTTAGTTAAGCTTGTAAATACTAAATTATCGAATAATCCATTAGTATATTTGTGGCAAGAGCATGTTGCATGTAATTTTATTTTACTTTTGGTCTGACCTCTGTCTGAATTTTGAAGTATGATTTTAAGAATGATTTTAGAGTTCTATTCTAATAACATGTTTCTAAAGATTATAAACATGAAGGTACTCATATCCAACACTTCTTTCAAATATGTTGCCACAACATTTGTGCGAATGTGGATGGCTATCGACATATAAACAACTTTCTTAACGTCTTTTTAGGTGCTTACATTTTACTCCAATGAAACACGTTTTATCATATATATTTTTTTTTTTTTTTTTTTTTTTTTTATCTAACGACAACCCTAAGGGTTGTCATTAACCAAATAAGTTTTATTACAACAACATTTATGAATGCTTTTGATTGAATGATAATCTGAAAAAGGTGAAGATAATTTAGGATATAGTGAATACACAATTGATACTTGATTGCGATTGGTTGAATTTAATTCTTACAAACAATTGTAATAAAATAATGTCTCTTAGGGGGTGACAATATTGCATAACAAATACTCAAAATAATTTGTAATTAGCCAATAGATTCAATACAACACTTTTCATGCCTAGCCATGCCTAACTACTTATTTTTAGTGGCAATGTGATGCCTAACCATGCTTAAACTTTTTATTTTTTTATTTTTAAAATTCATAATTATATTTAAACAATTTAATTAAAAACATCAAATGTCATTAATAATTCAAATAAAAGTTACATAATACTTAGAAAAATAAAAACAAACAAAAAATTAAAAATAGGAAATGACTAGTCATCAAGGTATGGTAAGTCTTGCGCCGCTACGTGCTCCGTAAGATTATATTGAATACGGTTATGAATATCTTCGTCGAGTAACTCTTCTAGCACACTATCGTCATAAACTGGCGTGACCGGCTGATCCATTATATGAACCGGTGATATTGCCACACCATCATCTTTTAAAATCATATTGCCCAACATAATACACGTATAAACGATTTGTCGAATCTTTGCGACGGTCATAGGTCGTAGAGGACGACTGAGAATAAACCATTTTCCCTTCAAACGACCAAAAGCTCGCTCGACATCCTTTCTTATAGACTCTTGTAGCTTCTTGAATTTCTTTTCCTTCGGGTCAGTGGGATACGGATATGCTTTAACAAGAGTTGAATACTTAGGATAGATTCCATCGGCAAGATAATATCTACGTTTGTAGAGACGTCCACGTAAATAAAATGAACTGTTTGGCGCCGTACCATTTCGGTCGGTAACATATAATGGAGACTGATTCAAAACATTGATATCGTTGTTTGAGCCGGGCGGACAAAAAAACGAATGCCAAATCCACAAATTATATGAAGCCGTCGCTTCAAGCATAATAGTCGGGTATTGGTGATCACCTCTCTTATATTGGCCTTTCAAATATTTAGGACAATTTCGCCAAGTGAGATGTGTACAATCAATGCTACCAAGCATTCCAGGAATGTGATGTTTTTCTTCATGTACCTCGAATAACCGTGCAATGTCATGGGTTGTCGGCCTACGTAAGAACTCTCGGCCGTATAATTTTATAATCGCATCGCAAAATTTATCAAGACATTCACCTAGAAAAACGACAACTTTTAATATAAAAAAAATAAATAACGAAATATTATTTTATAAAACAAAAAACAAAAATATTTTTAAAAAGACAATTCCGAAATATTTTTTGTACAAAAAAACATTTAAAAAAAAAATGAATAACGAATAAAAAAAATTAATAACAAATAAAAAAATTTTAATAACGAATAAAAAAGATAATAACGAATAAAAAATAATAATAATAACCTGAAGTTATTCGTGCCATGTTTAAATAATCATCGAATCTATCCGGAGGTTCACCCGTTGCGAGTTGCCGTATTGCCGATGTGCATTTTTGTAACGGCGTGAAACTAATCTTTCCAAATGCGTCTTGACCCTCTTGAAACCATTCGAATTGCGCTTCAATGTCACCAACAATTTTTAACAACAATGTTTTACTCATACGAAAACGGTCACGAAAAACATCTTCGTTAAACTTTTGTTGTTCAACGGAATAGTCATTCAATAGATTTTCTAAAGCTTTATCACGAAAACGTTTTACATAACCACGGATGAAGGTAGAGCTTGCCGTGTCTTCAAGAGCTTCGTATGCGGCTAAAAAGGTTTCGATTGTACTACCGGATAACCATTCTTCGGATGAGTCGCGGGGAATAATTATCTCGTTTGAGGATGAACAAGATGATGACATGGTTACTAGAATGTAAATTGTATGTGTGATTTGATATTAGTTTTGATGTGAAAATAAAAAGGAAAATGGTGAGTATTTAAGGGATTTTTTTTTTTTTTTTTTTTTTTTTTTTTTTTTTTTTTTTTTTTGGAAAAAGACCCAAACGGTCGAATAATTAAAGGGTCCAACGTTCGAATTTTGAATGATCCCTTCTTTACCGATTCAGTGATGTTCACCGAAGCCCTTGCCGATTCCTTCATGCCGACAGCGAGGCAATGGGCATGCCGATTCATGCCGAGTCTTGCCGAGTCCACACCGAGTACGATGCCACCCCCTTAACAACAATCCAACATTGTGTAGAATATGAGTTGACAAAATATGTATATGAAATACTAGTCGATGAGACAGAGAAGGTCTAGGAACTTAAGCGTTTAAGCTATAGATGATTAATCACAACAATTTAAAAAATCCATTTTCATCATTTTTTTTTTCAAATATTAATGTATTTCAAACCGTTAATCGTTAAGCGAAAAAAAATATACCGTTACGACGAGCATTTAATTATCTTTTTATAGATAGGCACTTTGACATATTTTCGACAAAATTTTTTTTTTCCATTTTTTTCACTTTTTTTCCGTGGCCGAAAAAATCACATGTGATATATCATATGTGATATTACACTAAGGGGGCGTTTGGTTCGGGGATATTGGGGGCATTTGCATTTTAATTGCCCCTAAATATCATGTTTGGTTGACAATTTGAAGAAATTTGGAGGAATTTACAATTCTACGAATTGTCAAAATAGAGAGAATTAGAATGCCTTTAAAAAGTGAAGAATTTTAATTTACTTGGAAAAAAATTTTATAAAATTTTTTTCTTATTGTTTTTTATAAACTTTTAAATAGAATATTTATAAAAAAAAAATTTATAAACTTTTTTTATAAATTTTTTATAAACTTTTTTATAAATTTTTAATAAACCTTTTTTATAAACTTTTTTTATAAATTTTTTATTACCTTTTTTTTATAAATTTTTTATAAACTTTTTTATAGTTTTTTTTATAAATTTTTTATTAACTTTTTTTATAAATATTTTATAAACTTTTTTTTATAAATTTTTTTTAAACTTTTTTTATAAACTTTTTTTTATAAACTTTTTATAAATTTTTTTATAAAATTTTTTTATAAATTTTTTATATATTATTTATAAACCTTTTTTATAAATTTTTTATTAACTTTTTTATAAATTTTTTATAAAGTTTTTTATAAATTTTTTTTAAAATTTTTTTTATAAACTTTTTTTATAATTTTTTTTATAAACTTTTAAATAGAATATTTATGAAATTTATATTAAAAAAATTATATATTTATAAATTTCTGTCAACCAAACATGACAAGTTATTTTAAATTCCGAAATTTTAAATTTTCATAATTCCGGAATTTAAAATCCCGAAATTTCAAATTCTCCAACCAAACGCCCAGGGTTTTTTTAACATGTGCCCTTAGGCACATGTTAAGAAGTGGGTCTAGGTGTCATATTTTATGGATTTTTGTCATTTTCTAAATTAAAAAAATATTTTTGGTGTCCTTTTTGTGGATCCCTGAGTAAAAAATACATCTGTTCCCACTTCTTAACATGTGCCTAAGGGCACATGTTAGAAAAACCTGTGATATTACAATAATATCACATGTGACAAAAGTTCATACGAAACAACTTTTATCTAAAGATCAATCCACGCGATCCTGGCCTTTCATTGTTTCATCATCCGACGGCTGAGATTAAAACTTCTTTTCATTTTAGATTACATAGAGGGGCAATTACGTACTTTCACTGTATCTTCATTACTCACCATCAGATGTCCACATCTACTCATCTCTTTCAATCCTTCTCTTTCTCTCTCTCAATAATTTTTCCCCAATTGATCTCTCAAACCCTAACCGCTAAATTCATATATCAAACCGCTAATTCACTTCTAATCAATCGACATACAACATGAATTAGAACTATCTAAAGGACAGCCATCTCTTTCTCTCTCAATAATTTACTCATCATAGTGGAAGTTAACAGTGATGAAAAAAATAGGAACCGTCGTTTTTCACAAGATTAGTTGTTGTAACTGTTGTTGTGGCAGTGGTTGTTGTAACCGTTGCGATGAAGATATTTATTTCAATTAAAATCTTTGGATGTTCTCAATGATTTAGTGATTTTTTTTGATAGATCGTTAATTACGTAAGTTAGATGAGATATTTGTTATCATTTTCAAATCATGATTGAAAAAATATTATAGTTTTTACGATGTGAATTGTAAAAAATTTCACTTGGTAGATCGTTAATTACGTAAGTTAGATGAGATATTTGTTATCATTTTCAAATCATGATTGAAAAAATATTATAGTTTTTACAAGTGGCATTTCATAGGCTATTGATGTTACTACTACTTGACATTGGTTTTTGGCTCGTTGGCATGTTGGTAGCAGAAGAGACGTTTAAGCCTGGATGTTGGTTTAATTTAACAAATCGAAAAGGGTGCATTTTGTTTTGATTGAATATGGACAACAACTATATATCATAAGATTCATAATTTAGTGATTTTTTGGTAGATCTTTAATTACGTTATAAAGTTATATAACAAATGTTAAATTTAAATATTTCAAATAGACGAGGTCTTGCTAAAAAAAAAATAGATGAGGTGGTGAATAGTGATGGTTGGCACTTATATTTGTTTGACACCATGAAAAGTAAAATGGAGATCAGTGTGCACACTTGCAATTGTCATATACTAAAATACTAAAAAAATCTCATGTGAACCAAAGAATCCCATGGGATTCACAATGAATCCCTTGTGATTTCATATAGAATCTCATGGGATTCACAATGAATCCCATATGATGCACCAAAGAATCTCATGAAATTCATACTGAATCCCATGTGATTTCACACAGAATCCTTTGTGATTTATCAACAAAATAAATCATACACAATCCAATATGATTTCATACAGAATCCCTTGAGATTCATACAGAATCTCATGTGATTTTGTACTTACAGTTTATATACAAAATAAAAATCCCATGAGATTTATACCGAATCTCATGTGATTCTCTCTGATCCCTTGTGATTCATATAGAATCCCATGGGATCTATACAGAATCCCATAAGATTATTTGATGAATCACCTGTAATTCATAAATATTACCCATGTGATTCATACAGAATCCCATGGGATTCTATATAAATCACATAAAAAATACTCGTCAAGTATCTTTATTAAATCCCATGAGATTCTGTATGAATCCCAAGGGATCAGAGAGAATCACATGTGATTCTGTATAACAACATACAACTTTTTAATAAATAGATTCCATGAGCTCATTTCAACAATCATATAAAAAACATCTACTCTTAAAAAGCTGTAACATAAAAGTATAAAACTCTAAAACAGTGATTTACTCATTTTTACAAATCACTTGTGATTTTTTAAAAATAACAAATCACAAGTGATTTTTTACGAATCTCGTGGGATTTTTCTGGACGAAAATTTTGAAAAAAAAAATCGTCTTTTTATGAATCCCGTGGGATTTTTCTGGACGGAAATTTTGAAGAAAAGTTCGTCAAAAGTATATAACAATGCATATCTATAGAAAGATGATTTAATTCTCGTCGCGATGGTGTATTTTTCGTAGATTGAAGATTTACCGTTTGCAAGATATGTTGTTTTTTTAAAAAGGTGGAAAATGAGTTTTTATATTAAATGAACCAAAATGCCAATTTTGCCATCCCTTTTTTTTTTTTTTTTTTTTGATCTTAGCCATTAGATGAAATATGGATGGATGGTTGAGATTGGCTTATTTGTTTTTTAAATGATACATATTTTGCAAGAATCTCACCTATTTGGTCTACAAGCCTTAAAGATGATCACCTGCATGTGATGTAATTTTGATTCATTTAATTAAATAGGAAAAAGAGAGTATTCTTAGGGCCCGTTTGGTTTGTAGATGGGTTTAGATTAGAATTTAGATTTGAATGTAAAGTTGTAGATTATGATTTGGATTAAGAGAGAAAAAATAATATTTAATGATATATATTATATATTAAAATACAATTAAAAATTATTTATATTAAAAATAAGTTAAAAGAAATAAATATTTTGTTTTATAATATAAATAAATAAGAAAAGATAAAAAAAAAAAAAAAAATATGGTAAAAAAACACATGGTCCCACATGTGTCATAAAAACCACCAACACTACCCAACTTTTCTACATGCCTTAATATTAAGAATACAAATCCAAACCCAAATTGCATAAACACAATCAAACATTGAATTTGCATTTATTAAATCCTAACCCCAATCAAAACTCACATACCAAACGGGCCCTTAATTGTTTTATATATGTATTCATGGGACAATTTAATGAACCTAAGCTGTTCAACTTCGTTTGTAACATCAACTTGTATATCTAACTAAAAAGTCGCTATGTATTTTTACATGGATTTTCATGCAATGCTATATATTTATGATAGCTTATAGACCCGTGGAATCCACAGGATTTTAGAGAGTTTTTTATTAAGAAAAGGTAAGAATGTGAATAAAGTAAGAAAGAATAACGAATGTAAACATTATGAAATTTTCTTCAAACGGAACAATAAGTTATAATTGACTCAAAGTATAAAAAGCAATGCTTGTAAAAGGTTTTTGACTTGATCTCCAAGAGCAGTTTTGATTGTTCCACTTCCATGTTGCTTAAGTTGATTAGCGAATGAGTGTTGTTTAAGTGCCTTGTAGTTGTATACGCCATTGGAATCATTGTGAGTCCTGAAATACCTGCAATAAAAAGTAAGATAGAAAGAAAAGGGTATGTTAATTACAGAAACCTGACTTAATGTATAAAAAAATTATTAAGAAAATCGGCAAAAGTAATCCAAAGCAAACAAAAAACCAAAGGATTGCCAAAATTACGAAACATGACTTTTAGCTCAATACGCAATTGGAATGTTTGTGAGTCATGACTTACCTGTAGTTTGAAGAAGTTGCTTCTTGTACGCATAATAAGAGTTCAACACAAAATTTCCATTTGGTCTACAGCTAAAAAGTTAAAAAAAAAAAAAAAAAAAAAAAAAAAAAGAATCTAAGTTACATAAAAGTGGTTTTTATAATAGTTGCAAATAAAGAAAATGCAAGAAAATATGAAATATGGGTAGTATACATACCTATTGAGAGTTTAATCACAGCCCTTGAATAACTTCTTTATACACAACATTTATAGTATTTTTTGATAGGTTACCATTAGTATCTGAAAACACAACCTTCAAATCTTTTTTGCTTTTCACACGTGAAAGAGCCACGTACAACTGTCCATGTGTGAAAACAGGACGTGACAAATATAATCCTACTTTTGAAAGCGACTGCCCTTGGCTCTTATTTATTGTCATGGCAAATGACACTGAAATGGGGTATTGTTTTCTCACAATCTTTAGAGGTAAACGTTTGTCAGATGGAGTAATTCTCAAACGTGGTATGATAACCTTATTCCCAAAATGTGTCCCATTAATCACTTGAGCTTGAATGGAAGTCCTCGATAATCGTAAAGCTTGAAGTCGTGTCCCGTTACACAATCCATTAGATTGATCAATATTCCTTAGCAACATAATGGGGACACCAGCTTATGGTTTGGTACACCCAAGAACTTTAGTCCATTGATAAAATCCGTTGAGAAGACGGATTGATCTATTGATGTCCCGCGATCCATTTGATCAATACTATCGCAACTAAGGTAAACCATTTCCTCACCTGGAAATTCCTTAAGCAAGTGATCATTTATACTATCGACCACTTCATTGGTCGGAGCAAGAATGGCCTTTTCTTGAAAATACGACGGATTATCTTTGTTATTCAGAAGGTTAGGATAGGTAAAATCTACAATAGATGTTATCGGATCAGTAACATCATGTATCAGAATATCATCTGGTATGTCTATCGAAACCTTGCCTTCGTTTGAATCTCCAATGTCCTCGTCTCCTACTTTTAGTATCCATTCAGCAAAATCACGTATCTCATTGACATCTTCAGGGCGAGATCCAACAGATAGCCTCATGTTGGCTGTTAATTTGAAAACCGTGCAATGATCCCATAAATAAGATTGTTTCAAAGATGCACTTACGATGTCTTGGCGTGAACCTTTTGGAATGACTGGGAGAACTTGTCTAAAATCACGACCAAAGACCACTGTCATTCCACCAAAAGGCTTTTCGGCCGTGTCAAACCTCATCTTACGTAGTACATCGTGCAATGACCGATCTAAAGCTTCAAAACAAAGCTTATTTGTCATGGCGCTTCATCCCAAATAATTAGCTTGCATTTCTTTAACAATTGTGCAAGATCACTTTGAGGACAGCTGCTGCAAGTAGAAGTCTCATCAATATTTATAGGAATATGGAATCTTGAATGAGCGGTCCTGCCACCGAACATCAATAAAGATGCAATACCACTTGATGCGACGTTTATGACTATATCCCCGTTTCTTCTAATACTAGCAGCAAGGGTTTTCCATAAAAAGGTCTTGCCAGTACCACCGTATCCGTATACAAAATATACACCTCCCGTACCTGTTTCAACGGATGTCATGATAGTGTCGTATACACCTTTCTGTTCGGTAGTTAAAGAAGCGTACAGGCGGACATATTCATCTTGCAATTCTTCTGGGTTATAATGTGTCTCATCATATATAAGTCGATTACCAAACTCAGATACGTATCTATCATTTGGGTAAGGCATCTCAGGAAAACGTCGCAATGTTGTTCCTCTGGAACGCATAAGCTCTTCGATCTAGAACAAAGCAATGTTCTTTTTTTCATCATCACTCAGTCGCAAACCTGCATGAAATAATTGTTTTTTAGGAACTGACGTATGAACAACAGTATTAAAGCATTAGTGTCGGAAATAGTAAATGCCGTACCTGGTATTCCTAAAATCTGACTTCTTTTGTATTCAACGTCTTCAGCAAGCAAATTCCATGTTTCTAACCACACAGTCAAAGGTGTTTGAAGTTCCTTTTGAGAGAGCAACGTCACTAAAAGGTCACGTAGATGGTCAGCGAGTGCCCAATGGGATGCGTCTTTAATACTATCAATGTACTCCTTGTCGTCCTCTAAAAGACCCGCTGCGTAGCAAGCTTCTTTGTAAGTAGGATAAAGCACCTTGTCCCAAGTTCTTATTTCAGCTTGTGACCGAGGTCCTTTCTGGCAATTTAGTAGCATCCTACAGTAGTAAACATCACCGGTTGCAATAGGAACATTATGAATTCTCCCAATGGCGTAACTTTTCTTCCTGAAAGTCCACATTCTTTTCGTTGGATTCCAAACAAATTTTGTAGGAAACTCCGCATATGTAAGCGCCCTTGCCTCAGGATATTTATCATTCATTTTCATCCAAGCATCAAACATAGATGCACCAACTGTCGGCTTGTTAATAACTGTTTCAAGATCATTGTTCTCGTCATATACAACATTTTGCTCGCCTTCAAGGTGAAAAGATAACCTTTCAACAGCTGGTGTTCTATAGTGAACCTCAAACCCAAATATCCTCCACGCAGCCTCACAAGCCGACACATACCTGCAATCCAAGAAGGCCTTAATCTCGTCAACTTGTTTAGGAGTTTCCTGATCATCGCCCGTGGGAGCAGGTTCATACAACTGTGCAGAGACTCGATCTGGACCTTTGTTTATATACTTAAACAAATATTTGATTGATCCTGTTTGATACACCATTTAACGTTAAGGTGGCACTGGTAGCATTTAAGAAGCGTAGCATTGTAAGGTATAACAGAACCGTTATGCAACTTGTGTCCACTCTTTTCAACATAGTTACCGTTGTCACGTCGTCTATAAACAAGGTACCCTTCTGAGTCAACTGAACTTTGTTACATGAATTTTTTTGGGAAAGTGTTTGGTACATTTACCATCAGTCGTGCAAACCTGATTTGTTCATCAGGACCGCAGGGACCGTGCATCATAAAATCATAAACCAATTTGTGCAACTCGGGCTCCTCGTTTGGATCTGGTATTTCAGCAAATATGAATTTGTCGATATGTTCAACATTTGGAACCTTGTCATCCTTATGCAGAAACAAACATATATGCGCATGCGGTAGGCCTCTCTTCTGGAATTCCACGATATATACCACTGCAAATGTTTTAAATAGTGTAAGATAACAATAATTATTGCTTTTAAAATAAATGGTATATAAAACATAAATAAAGCACCTGCTTGAATACGTCCGAACAGCTTTAATTCTTTGACATCCTTTATCAACTGATCCAACTTCATTTTAAAAACTCTACTCAGCACATCAGGACGGTCTGTAGATATAAGGTTGTGCTCCGCCATATAATGTTCAATTTCAGGCCATTTAGGATTACATGTTATAGTTAGAAATAAATCCGGACAACCATACCACCTACACAAAGCCATGGCATCCATATAGTTTTGCTGCATGAACCTTGGTCCACCAGTAAACGAAAAAGGCAAGATGACAGGTTTTCCAAGCTGGGTAGGGTCGGTATTTCCAGATGCGATGCTTTTATGGATATTAGCGTACGCATCGCATCTAAGTTTGGACTGATTGGACCGATGAAAATACAAACGTTCAGTCTCTACCATAGTGTAACCATCCACAAGAAATTGTTGAAACAACCGACCTCCACGCAAAAACAAATTCTCTTGATTCGGACGGTCTTGAATTTGATAGGCAAACCACTCTTTCATAGTAACCGTTTTTTTCCTTTTTATCATTGGTCTTTGGTTAGCCAGACCTATTTATATGCGGGATTCCCAAAGTATACCTATCTTGTGCACACGGCATCAACAAAGAGTATTGTAATGCAAGGTACATAGGATGAAAAATATTAATACGCTGCATAGGTCCATCACGTTTTTGCAAAACAATGTCCCGATCCTCTACACAAGCATCTACGTCTCCAACAATAAGACCTGCAACTTCGTTGGCAGTTGGAAGATCGTATTGGCGTCCATCTTTGCCCCGCTTTGCAATGAGCTTTATTTTTATATTTTGCCTGTTATCTTCTGTGTATGCCTCACGTGCCCTTCTAAATGTTTTAACCAAATCACTTGATTCATCAAAAACATCTTTAATTTGATTCATAATGTTTCGATCGAGAGGTTGCTTTGATTTTGAAGGAGCAGACGTCTTAGAAGATGAGCTACGCATGAAAACAACATTCGGATTAAAAACAATTGAAAGTTCCATAAACAGGTATTTTAGTATTTCAATGTCTAGAAAATAATGGAAGTATATCTGTTATAGATGTTACCTTAACGCCTTTTCTCTATTTACTATCTCGTTTTCTGTGTCGTAGATATAGAGCTGTGCAAACTTGGGTGGAGAACCTTGTTCGGGAAGTAAGGTACCTATTTTATGGTAAGTCTGTCCATGTAACCAAAATACGTATGGAGCATGTCCTGTCTTGTTTATTGAATCATCAACCTTCCCACCCATCGAGGTGAAAGCAAACATGCTGTTGTAGGTTCTGACGTTGTTTTTGAAATTCTGGCTCTTCGCATCGTCGTTCATGAATAAGTCAACCAATGGTTTTGGAGTTGGCGGTGGGGCATCAAGTTTTACTTTCCCTTTCCACAGCATATACTGTAAGGTTTGTTTGTCGGATTAGCATTTCCTCTGCTCGCTTCATCTTCCCATAACAAAGCATGACATTTTGTACACTCAAATGTAGGATCTCCATGGTCATAGTAATCTACATAATTAAAAATAGAATTGTGTAATAATTAAGTTAATCAAAAACATATTTCTAGGGATGGTTACAAAATAAGACATGCAATTACCTTGTGATATACCGACGTGTTTGTCATAAACTTTTCGTACACGAATGTCATCATCAAGATTAAAAGAAATAGGCGTAGAACTTTGTAAAGTAGGTCTCTTAGATCTTTTTTGCCTTCTTGAAGATTCTCCTACTTCGTAAGTTGACTTTTGTGTTGTTAACACAGATCTGTTGGTTGCAGAGCACGACTTTAATTCATGTGTAGGTCGTTCATTAACGGGAGTAACACACGGTGTTTGCAAAGTAACTGGAAAACCACATTATAATAATGTTAAGGAAATGTTAAAAATAAAACAAATGTTACAAAAGAATATTAAAATTATAAATACTACCGTTTGAGTCGTCAGTCGAGGTAGAATTGCGTTTCCTTGTTGAAGCAGCTGGTGTCATTTTATCGGAGCTTTTGGTAACAGAATTTGGTGAAATTGTTGAAATATTTTCACCACCAATCATGTTGCAGTAGAGTGACGTTTGTGAAACTATATGCGAATAAACCAATGATAGTACGTTTATTATAGTCATTATATACAAAGATTATAATATAAGGATATGAGTTACTAACAGGTAGAAATTTCAGAATTTGGAGATCTGATAATGCCTATAGTATTGGGAGTTGTTGAATCATATGGTTGACAGTTTGTATTAACTGAAGCAGGTCCTGTATAATTGTTGTAGAGATGGAACAAACAAAGGTATCCGGTATCAATATAGTAATAGTTTTTAAAAAACATTACATGTACTTTAAGTTAATAGTATATGTTACCTGATTTCGTAGGAGTGGCAAAAGCAGAAAATGTATTTTTCCTGAGCAATGGATTCATTCCTATTACCGTATTCAAAAAAATGGGCCATGTTACAATCATATCATTAATTTGATGATTATCTCATTAGATACAAAGCATGTAGGCAACATAAATATTATATAGGATGAAATAGACGTACCGCTCAGTAGCGGTGATAATATTGAATTTGTTTGTTTGGGGGAATTAGTTGTTGTCGTGGCTTTTTTGGGTGGTCTTCCCCTTGGTCTTGGAATAAAATCAACTGGCGAAGTTGTTGTTGCTCATGCTGAAAATGAAATTGTGGCCGGTGTACGTGGAAGATCTACGTCCAATAACATGAATAAAAGAATTTAGTGTACCGTGTAACACAAATAGCTTCGTAAGTAGTATCTAACAAAGTTGAAGTGGTTCGTGTATAAAATGAAACTCTAAGTTACCATTAGTCAAGTCCGAAAGCGGCAGTCTTTGATGAGATGTTTGTTGAGTCGGTGTAGAGCTAATAGACAAACCTATGAATTAAAACAATAAAATGAATAAGGTAAATAAAGGGAACCAATGTAAAAAGCATATTTATTGACGGATTATGTACAACGCTTTTCTTTCATTCATGTTATCGCACATCACAAAAGATACACTAAATTTATGGTAATCAGAAGTAGACTTTGTTAGTAACAATCAAGATACCTGAACGATTGGTTTGCAACATTGTAGGTGTATTGGAAAAAGTCCGTTGACTGAAATTTGCAGTTAGTTGATGACCTGAGTGTTATTGATTATCAGATTATTTGAAACCATGTATAGGCAGAATCTATTAATATATAATTATACAATAGATGTACCACTGAGCAGCGGTGGTAATGTTGCATTTATTTGTTTGACAGAATGAGTTGTTGTCGTGGCAGTTTGTGGTGTTGCTTTAGTAGATAACAAAGGTTGAGATGCACTTGAAATTGTTTCTAACGTATTAACACTCATAAAAATAATAACAACATATCGTGTTACTGTTATATCTAAAAAATACTCCATTCTTTTTCGGTAGAGTGAATACAACCTTATGAAAACAAAGTCTTTAAAGTCATTTATACCATAATGAAGGTTATTGCATACCAATTGAGATGTCACGTTTCGGTGGTCTTCCCATTGTCCTAGGAACAAAATTAAGTGACGAAGTTGTTGTTGGTCTTGCTGAAAATGAATTTGTGGCGGGTATACGTGGAAGAGCTACATGAAACATAAATAGAAGAAGTTAGTGGACGCATAACTCAAGTAGTTGCCTAAGTAGTATGTAACAAAGTTGAAGTGATTGTATAAAATGAAAATGTAACTAAGTATTAGTCACGTCCGAAAGCGTCACCCTTTGATCAATTGTTGGTTTAGTCCGTGTAGAGTTAATAGAGCCACCTATGAATTATAACAACCAATTGAATAAGGTAAAGAAAAGGAAACAATGTAAAAAAAATGTTTATTGACAGATTATGTTTAGCATTTTTTCATTCATGTTGCCGATGATACAAAGATACACAAAATTAATTATAAACAGAAGTAGACTTTGTTATTAACAATCAACATACCTGAAGGATTGGTTTGGTGCGTTGTAGGTGTATTGGAAAAAGTTACTGAATAACCTCGTTGCATTATATTATAGGATGAAAACTTACCGTCCCACATTTTCATCATGGCAAAATGAAGGACAACAATAATCTTTGAATGGTCATCACATTTCTGTAGAAAGTATGAGAACTGTTGCGCAAACGCTCCCCAAAGAGTGCACCTCATTTCAGTGCCCCTGCAACAATAAGTAAAGCGGTCAAAATGTCATGTATTTTAAAATGAAAATGTACACGGCAAACTTTCATGTTATATAATATATAATTACTCTGCATCAAGAAGGGTGATGGGTTTCTTCTTCCCAGCTTTGCCATTCTTGTCATAGCAATCTAGATCATCGCAAGCAATCACCTGGCCTATGACATCTGGTGCAGGAACTCACAAATGACAATATTTTTATCAGTTTCAATTTATTGCGCTGGTCTACCATTAGAATCTAGTATAACGCACAAATGTACTTACCAAACTGGCCGTCCTCTTCAACGTGTAGATTTGTTATGGTTTTAAACGATCTAAAGTCAAAACCATACATCGAGCCAGTAAAGTCATTACATTTTTCAACAATTGTATTGGCTAAGAAGCTTAACCGGAGCCCGTTTTTCACCATCCTGAACCTCGGCTGAATCTCACCCAGCACGTAACGACTTATTGTAATTGCCTTACCCTCTTCAATTTGATGTTTGAAAGTATCAACCTGTTTCATCCGGATCTGGGCTTGAATTCTTGTATTCTGTTCAAAACAAAAATGAATGACTTAATTATTCACCAATTCTAAATTACAAGCATTTAAATGTATGTATGAACCAAAACTAAATGACTTGCCTGCTCATCCATTACAATAAGCTCCATATTGTTGACGTGGGGTTTGCCATCCAAGCGCGCAGAACTCTTACGCGCAGTTTCACATTGTCCTTAACAGCCGAAAGATCATTGATGTAGCCATTAACGAATTGAGCAATTGATTTTTATGTTATGTGCTGTAAATTGTTGAAAGAAGGATGTGAGGATTTAGGTTAAACTGGTTATGTTTATATAGACAAATTCATAAAATTAGGGTTATGAATTTTTAGAAGGTTGTTAATACTATGATTCAATCCCACCCAAAAATAAAGCACATCAATTAAAAAAATTAATTCACATTCATAAAAAACGTTGTATTCC
The DNA here is from genome assembly GCA_030686995.1 of Artemisia argyi. Classification (NCBI taxonomy): domain Eukaryota; kingdom Viridiplantae; phylum Streptophyta; class Magnoliopsida; order Asterales; family Asteraceae; genus Artemisia; species Artemisia argyi. The sequence goes on along the minus strand of CM060709.1, from coordinate 76,425,538 downwards.
TTAAATGACCTAGCCTGATTTTAGGACAAAAATCAATCCTAATTAGCCCTGATTGTAATGAATAGCGATTCTAAATTAAACGACCTAATTGAAACATACAATAGTTAAAAACTAAAAAATTGCACATTCAACGATATACACATAAACATAATCAGCCCTAAAATGACAAAGATTGGGACTAAAATCATTCAAGAAACCATACATAACGTCTATATTATTAGAATTAGACATTCAACGATATACACATAAACATCATTTGCCCTAAAATGACAAAGATTGGGACTAAAATCATTCAAGAAACCATACATAACATCTAAATTATTAGAATTAGTATTAGTAAAAAGGATAAACAAAGAAACTTACAATCAAAACCCAAAATAGATTTGCATCGTATCAAGATCATTGCACGGTTTAGGGTTCTTCCAACAAAGAAACTCACAATCGAATCCCAAAATATTTATGAGAGGAGCATCTATGGTGAAATAATGTACATAAATAACATCTTTGGTGATTCAATATTTATGAGAGGAGGTTTACCAAGCATGGGTTATAACATTAATTATTTTTGGTGCTTTCTAGGTGTTGTACATTTTGGTGCATTTATTATTTTTTAACCAATAGGAGAGAAGACACGTCATGACATTAATTATTTTTCTTACTTAATGGGCTTGTACATTATTGAGTTTTATTATATAAAATATATTTATATCAATAATTTTATTTACTATTTTTATTCATATTGGGTTTGTTATTTGTATGTGCAATTACGTCATTTTACACTTTTAATCTATAATTACAGTTAGTTTGCCAAACACTGCTACAAAAAAAGCTACATTTTTATCTTTTTCAGCACCAGTATCAACATCAGCACCAGCGACTTTTGCCAAAGACACCCTATGTATATTCTCACACGATTACATTGATCTCACATTTTTCCCTAACTGGATTTGAACCTACATGCTATTTGTTAGCTGGTGGTGTTTGTTTTTGGAAAAACCCTCTTACCAATCTCTGAATCTAAGCGAGTCAGATCTAACAAGCTGAAAATGTGATTGTTTATTTGCAATGTTCGGACACGGGCAAAGGCATAGGTCACATGCTGGATTAGACTTGGAACCCCTCTAACCACCTCTTTTTGGTTTCTTTCTTTACTACTCGCATCAAAAGCAAAGATTTCTTTAATGTATTGTAGAATTGTAATATTATATCCTATCTAAAAAGATATTGATATATGAAAAATGATTGAGAGATCACTAATTTTATGCCAAAACATGTATGCCATTATCTTATTGGTTTGTAAAAAGTGAGTTCCTTAACTGCAACCAACATGATGATATAAATTTAAAAATATCTTTAGGCATGCCAATCATCTCTCATAATATATATCATTTTTATTTATTTATTTATTTTTTATTTTTTATTTTTATTTTTGGAACGGCGAGTTAGTGCAATATGACTTATTCAGACGCGGTCAGACACTTAAGTCATTAGGTGCGTTTTTGTATTCTCGTTCAGAGGCTCAAACCTCTTAACGATAAAGATGCGGAAAGGGTGTCTTACCACCACTTAATGTTTTATTTTATGTTTTTATTTTAATTTCTTTTTCTTTGGTTCTTTCTTTCATTTTGTATTATGTTGTTTTTCGACTTTCCTTTAGTATTGATAATACGTTTAAAGATAATTACATCGGTATTTTTTTTTCTAAACAAAAAATGTTAAAGATGATAATATGATAATGACGAAAATGCTCAAACACATTTTTTCAAACAATATATATAACTAGTTGTGAAATCAAATTGTGGCATGCTTATTTCGAGCATGAACTTGAATAGTTTTCTTTGAAAATATTTTAAATTGTAAATGACAATGATAAGTATATCATAAAACATTTTACACTTTATCCGCAATTTTATCATCGTAAATTTTTTGATAGTGATAGTTTACAAGATGATAAAAATGTTTAACAACGTGAGAGTATAACATATATCAACAATATATAACTACTTTACGAGATCAAATTGCGACACAATGTCTTAGATGTTTTATTAACACATTTTATTTTCACATTGCTAGGTTGTGTTAGTTTTATGTCTCAATCGTTCTATATAATGTTTATAACGATAAAATGATTGAGTCATAAAATTAAGTATGAAACTACTATATATTTATACCATTCAGACATTTAAAAAAAATTATTTTATTCAGAGTCAGACATTTACGCCTCAGATTCAGATTCAAATGTACTAATCAGGTTCATATTCAAAGTCTTTTAATACACAAATAACGCTTTAGGTGTTTTTTTTATTATTATTTTATTTTATTAATTTTTTTTTTGTTTTTAAATATACCTCTTAATAACCTTTTAATCTGACTCATTCAGACACGGTCAAATGTTTGGCCCAAAAAGTGTGTTTGTTTTTTCATGTCATTAAGAGACGATAAAAAGCAGTCAGTGTTAACAGGCTTTTTTTCTTTTACCTACTTTTTTTCTTACTTTTTTTTTGTTTGTATTTTTTTTTCTTTTCCTATGATTTTTTTATTCGGGTGTTTTTTTTTTGTTAACCTTTTTTGTTTTCATGTCTTATTTCAACTTCGTATTTCGTATTAAAAGTACCTTTAAACTCATATATCTAAACTTTAATCTAACTTATTTAGTTAAGATGGAATCAGATTCAGACTTTTTAACTTAGTATTCAAATTGTGCAAAGACTCAAAGCCTCTTAATAAACAAACAACACCTTAGCTTAAAAATGTGAACAATTGTTGCAAAATAAATTAAAATAATAATGTAAGCATTCAAAATAAGGAAAAAGAAAAACAAAACAAATTGTAAAATTTAATTTAACAAAATTTGAAACTTTTTACATTCACCCGCAGTGTTGCAAAAAATGTCTACAAAGCCGATTAATCGTCGCCTAAGTGCTAATTGGCCACTAACTTTTTTGACTTATGCAAATCGGAAAAATAAGCGGTCAACGGTGGTCAAACTTATTGAAATCATGAAATTTTTGCTGGAAATATCATAAAAACGCAGCAAACTTGTTTTAACCAATTACAGTCGCCGTTTATATCTATTACTAGCTTATAGACCCGTCAAATTGACGGGTTTTTAGAAGAATGAATACATCAAGAAATTAAATGTGTGGGTAAAGTACGAAAAAACAACGAAGGTAAACACGTTGAACTCTTTTTGAAAAGAATAATAAATAATAAGTTATTGATACTATAAACTACCATGCTTATAACTATTAATGTGGTGGTTGACATCTTCCAAAGAGAATATGGTAATCCAAACACACCCTTGTGCACGATTAAATACCATATTGGTGCACCAAACTAACCTTATGACTCAATTTTTTTAAAGGCAATTGTATAAAAAACAAACAATTTACAAATACACAACATATTCTGATCTCTTTACTCAAGTACTCAACAATGCTTGAATATCTTATCTCGTAAACTGAGTTAGTCCAAATTTAAAATCACAAGTTTTATAACGCAATCGTGTCTTTTTGTAATTGCCTCAAACTTTTAGACTCTTGACAAATGGAAGACGATTTGGTTTATCACAAGCAGCCTGTAAAGATATAACGGGCAGTCTGACTAAATACATTATTGACAAAGTTCAGATTTTATAATTATCCCCAACATTGTAAGTATTTCTACATATTTTTTGTAATTGCCTCAAACTTTTGTGTCCAAAATTTATTTGAATATATCATGAAAAGAGCAAATAAAGAGTTACAGGTAGCCACAAAGCAGTTTTCATCTTATTTGTGGAAAACTAGAAGGGGGGGGGGGGGGTTGAATAGTTTTCCCTTCTTTTTCATTTTATAAAACTTTGTTTCAAAATGTTGATTCAAATTTATTCAATTGTTTGTTTGGAAAACTTCAATTAGAGTTTAGTATGAAAACAACATATAATCAATATGATCAATTATATATGTAAGCTTTTTGAAAAACTTAGTTTTATGAATGGAGCTTTGGTCGATCTTTATATGAATACGTTTTCCTTTTAAAATCTTAAAACGTTTTGTATCAAATTATCTATCAAGTTAAACTTAATATGAGAAGTGTGAATAATAATCTATTTGACCATATCATGCAATTATACACACAATCACAATATTAACTACCATGTTCAACACAATCAATTATCACAACTATATAAGCAACAACTAAGACATGTAGGCAAGCATATAAGTAAAGTGATAAATGCAAGAACAAATGATAAGAGATAAGAGAAAGGAAATGAAAACCGAACACGATGATTTATAGTGGTTCGGCTACAAGGACACCTTCCTTGTTCCTACTCCACTCCCCGAGTCACCTACTCGAGAGTTTTCTTCACTACTCAACAAGCTCCCTTTTGGCGGAGAAAACCGTACACAACTTTTGCTTACACCATTTAACGACACTAAGCTAAATGTCGAGTTCTAATAGTAGCTAGAACCAATCTCACAACACAACTTCGATCACTACACAACTTCTACACAACTTCACGACTTCACGACTTTATCACAACTTCTTCTAAATTTCTTCACGGCTTCACAACTTCTTCACGTCTTCACGACTTCACAACTTCATCACAACTTCTTCTAAACTCCACTACTTACTCACACACCTACATCTTCACAACTACATGTTTTCTCCACACTACTACTTCCTCCCACTACTTCTTACTCACTCATTGAATCACTACTAAGTAAGATCATCTTGATCTACTTATTACATATACATAACTCACAACTTCACATGAGCACTAACTAGATCCTAATACATCTTTGGCTGTATGATAGGGAGAATTCTTCTCTTGCACTTTGAGTGATGAGAAATTGGATCACTTGAAACAAAGATTAATAATCTTATGATCAAAGGGTTTTAGAAGGATGTTTAGAGAGAATTAGATCTGAAAATTTTTGTGCAAAAGGTGAGAAAAATTCCAGGTTTGAGGTGGTATTTATAGGGAAAAATTTCTGACCAAATCTGACAAGGGAGCGTGGCCGGACCCCTTAATTGTGTGTCGGCCCCCTTAAAATTAAGGGGGCTGCCCCTTATAATTAAGGGGGCCGCCCTACTGAAACGGCCAGTTTTTCTGTCTTTTAGTGGGGAAAGTTTATTTGGTCAAAAACTAACTGATTTTGGTTAAAAGTTTGAAATCATATATTTAGTATGATTAAAACATTTTTCTTTATTACCAAAAGTGTTTTTCAAAAATATATAATATGTTTATATAATTAAATAAACTTTGTATTAGTTAATTAAATACCCCTTTGATCATGAGATGTATTAAGCACTTGTTTATCCATACCTTAAGTGATTGTTGAGGCAAACTCAAGACGTTGAGATGTCGAGGCTTGTTGACGTAAGAATGCATAGAAGAATTGTGATCACAAGTAACTTAAGCATTTTACGTTATATGTTGTAACTTACATCTTTGTCATTATCAAAACATGAAGAGGATGTTTAGATTAAATATCGTAATATTCATGCCAACAATCTCCCCCTTTTGATGATGACAAACTATGTAAACTATAACTTATAGTAAAATGTATAAGTTACTTGTTTACACTTCTTCTCCCCCTTTTGTCGAAGCAAAAAGGTGGACTCTAAGACGAGACTTATACTATGCTTGAACTCTTGAGATAGAATGTAAAAGGCGAGCTTGCATCATCATAAGTGAAGCCTTGATCCTATCAACCTCAATGCTCCCCCTTGGTGTATGCTCCCCCTTGGTGTATGCTCAAAACTAGTTTTGGCTACCAAAGAATCGAGCGGTGAAGTAATCCTTCAAAACAAAGTTAGTAGACAAGTGCGCATATATATAATGATGATAATAGATATATGCATGAAACTAATAGGGGAACAATATATGGACATATTAGGTATATGCACTAAAAGTATGACACATGCAATTATTGTTTTAAAAACAACAACCTAAAAAAAATAGAACCTAATGCAAAGATTAGAACCTAGGAAAATATAGGAGAATGAGGAGGGATGAGCGTGAATGTAAAGGGAAGGTAATGACAAAGGGTTGGCAATTGTGGTTTAGATTAGTATATCGTTTGACAAGGGTGGATGATAGGGAATCATGGGATTTTTAGGTGTTTTGTTGGTTGACGAGCGAAGGTGGATATGTGAAATGAGGTGGTGATGAGTCGAAAACACTTGAAGCTTAGATTTCTTCATTGTGTTCTTCACTTGCTAGAAAGTGGAAATGACGCATTTCGTAATGAAATTCACTTGGATGAGGTGGTGATAACTTGACAACACTTGAAGCTTGGATATCTTCTTTGTGTTCTTCACTTGCTAGAAAGTGGAAATGACGCATTTCGTAATGAAATTCACTTGGATTTTCAGGGATTTAAGTTTTGGTGGTGATGGCGTACTTAGTAGAATGTAGGGAATGGTGACATGGTTGAATCTTCTTGTGAAGATGGGAAATGAGGATCAAGTGGAGATGACTAGGTGGCAATGGAAGAGTGATGTTCAAGGAAGGAATTTCTTGGGTAGGAGGTGGTGGTGATACTTTTGGTGGTGGAGACAATTGTGAGTTGATATATTCATTGATGAATGGAGTGGTGTCGTCTTCATTAGTAAGGTCAATGAAGAGTTGTTTTGATGGTATGGAGGAGGTAGAGGTTTCTTGAGTTGATGGTGTTTTGGATGGTGCATTGGGAGCACTATGAGATGAACAAAGAGGTGGTGGTGATGAAGTGTTGGTGTTATCTTGTGTTAACTCAATGAGGAGTGGTTTAGGGGGTATGGTATTGATTCTTGGTTTCTTTGAGGACATGGAAATGGTGGATGACTCAAGATTGGTAGTATAAAGGATGACTCGGTTTTGGGTGTGAGGTAGAAGGATATATGTGAGTGAGTGTGATTTCCCTTCCCATTAAATTCATGCTCATCCGGATATATTATGAGACTAATATGACCTATCGGATTATGACACTAAGGTTCTCATGAAATGAGGGTGTAGGATCTAAAGGTAAGAAAAATATACCTAGATGAATGATACATATAGAGTAAACCATGTAAAGGCATACAATCAAATCACATAGGAGCAAATAATCATCTAGAAATAACATATATGCGATATGCCATAAATCTAGGAATGAAAGCATCTAATGAGGAGCAAAGTTCATAAAAGTAAACTAGCATTAGGTATATTTAGGAAGAGAAATTTAATCAAGTTGGAGAATGAGTATGAGACTATTACTAGTGGTGCTCAATTCAGGCTAAACACGACCATTTTTACGGGTTACACACACCCAACTTCTCACATAGAAGCAATTCAACCGTTAGGTTAAATTGAATTTCTAGTCAATAGATTCTCCAGTAGTCATTCTCTTTTTAGAAGAAATTGAGTTCCTAAATTTACCTATCGAAGAGTACCAAATATGATGTTTGCTTGATTCACTAATACTTGGCTTAATGTGACTCAAACATCATGTTTTTATGAAGGTAAGTCTACATGATATATTTTACTCACTATCCCAATAGAGATGTGTTAGATGTTTAGATAAAAGTAAACGCAAAGTTTTAATCTTTTGTTCATGATTAACCGGTTATTTGGTTTTGATGGCATATTACTTGATTTAATAAATGTGCTTGATTTAAGAATGCTCCTTAGCATATCTTGAAAAATGAATCTCATTATGATTATTTATCTTAAATGAGATTGTGATTCACAAATGATATCAAAACTAGACATTTATAAATTCTAAAGCAAATATTATTTTCTATGATTTTTGCCAATGCTATATATATCATAATTTTAACTAGTATTTGAAACAAAATGAATTTTACTTGTTTATGCATTGTGACAAGTTATTTTTCAATTCTAATAACTTAAATTATTTCAAAAAAGAAAAGTGTAGTGCATTATCTTGTAACACAACCATTTATGCTACAAAGAAAATGAAATACATATAATATGTAAAGTGTATTGTTCTTAAATATGTATTATAGCTTGAAGTGATGATTATAAGTAGTGTGAGCAAAGTTTACATATGTTGTTAGTTTGCTCATGTTTGGTTTTTCGGATATGACACATTTATCCATTGCATTGCAATGTAAATTGCTTGAATATTTCGGATGAAACATCCAAGTCGTCAATCCTACTTCATTGTATATTTTATAAATGTGTTTAAAATGTTATTCTAATATTTGGAACACAATTATTGGACAAGTAGATTCAATATGACATTATCAACACAAGTGTGAGTTATGATCCAATGCATACTCTTTTCATCTACAAAGGATGTAACTATTTTCATATCAATCTAGTGTGATTGAGTATGTAGATTCAAGACTATATCTTTTGTTGTAATTTGATATAATATTGAAGCTAAACAAATAGCAATCCAATTTCTTGTCCACACTCAAAAACACGTCAATTAGATTTGATGAATATATCAACCATAATTTGAATAATGAATTGATATAATATCAAGATCTTTCTTGACCCTCACGGACACTCATTTGAAATAAATAAACATTTTGATAGTGTGTTTCATTAATTCTAAGATTATTTATTAGTGAATGATTAAAAGTTGACTTATTGTTTCATGATTGTTATATGTTTTGTTTTTGTGAAAGACTCTTCATTTTTACTTATTATGAACACACTTAGATTTTAAAAATACTTTTTCTTTTATATAACTATTAGTGTTTTACAATGATTCAATTTCTCTTATTAAACATCTTAAGGTAAAACAAACTAATTTGTAGAAAATATTTAAGTATGTTGTGAAGAGTAGATTAAATTGTTTGAAATGTTTAGGTGACTAGATTGAACTCATTTACAAGATGTTTGAGTAACATTAAGCCATCTATACCTATATGCAATGCAAGCATATTATAACAATCCTAACGCAAGAAATCTAACATAAGATCTAGTTAAGTATAAATCGGTAAACTAGCTATACACTAATAGGGCACATATGCATAGATATATACATAGCTAAACTTCAAATAGCAACAATCATTTAATATATTCAACTAAGAAAATAAAATCACAAAGAAGTTTACATAACACATAAAACACTTGTCGTCGTTTTGTGTATTATATACACCAACGTTTACTTAGCTCGAATTTATTTGAAAATAAAATAGTTTCCTCCCATTCTATAATTTAATTAAGATCAATATTTTGAAAATATAAATACTTAATTTTTCAAAAGTATATCAACTAGGAATACCCGACTTGAAGGAAAAGGTAAAACAAAAGTTTTACGTTAAAACGAAACACAAATTTTTGACCACCGTATAGTATTTTGACTTTCTTACTTATTTAAGTTTGTAATGGTTACTTGTAAGTATTTTTAAATGAAAGTAGACTCAATTACCTTTAAAACGCCGGGTGGCACGACTTCTACGGAGTTACGGTTAATTTTATATGATTTTTCAAAGTTTTCGAAAAACTGTCGAACAGACAGGCGGACCCCTTAAATAATTAAGGGGACCGCCCAGACAATTAAGGGGGCCGCCCATCTGGTACTCAAAATTTCATTTTTTGTAAAAAATTGTTTTCTGACTTTTCGGAAAGGTATGTAACTTTTTGATTTTGATACCGAACATATAACACTTATTTTAAACATAATATTATTTCGAGCTAGTATAATTAGTGTATATATCATCAAAACTAATACAAGTCAATCAACAAAACACTTTTCATATTTAATCCTCCTTAATGGGTAATTTGATACATGGATCGTACTCAATTTTTAAAACCATTTGTTTTGAAAATTTGAGCGACGTGGCTCTGGTACCAATTGTGGAAAACTAGAAGGGGGGGTTAAATAGTTTTCATTTCTTTTTCATTTTATAAAACTTTGTTTCAAAATGTTGATTTAAATTTATTCAATTGTTTGTTTGGAAAACTTCAATTAGAGTTTAGTCTGAAAACAACATATAATCAATATGATCAATTATATATGTAAGCTTTTTGAAAAACTTAGTTTTATGAATGGAGCTTTGGTCGATCTTTATATGAATACGTTTTCCTTTTAAAATCTTAAAACGTTTTGTATCAAATTATCTATCAAGTTAAACTTAATATGAGAAGTGTGAATAATAATCTATTTGACCATATCATGCAATTATACACACAATCACAATATTAACTACCATGTTCAACACAATCAATCATCACAACTATATAAGCAACAACTAAGACATGTAGGCAAGCATATAAGTAAAGCGATAAATGCAAGAACAAATGATAAGAGATAAGAGAAAGGAAATGAAAACCGAACACGATGATTTATAGTGGTTCGGCTACAAGGACACCTTCCTTGTTCCTACTCCACTCCCCGAGTCACCTACTCGAGAGTTTTCTTCACTACTCAACAAGCTCCCTTTTGGCGGAGAAAACTGTACACAACTTTTGCTTACACCATTTAATGACACTAAGCTAAATGTCGAGTTCTAATAGTAGCTAGAACCAATCTCACAACACAACTTCGATCACTACACAACTTCTACACAACTTCACGACTTCACGACTTTATTTCAACTTCTTCTAAAATTCTTCACGGCTTCACAACTTCTTCACGTCTTCACGACTTCACAACTTCATCACAACTTCTTCTAAACTCCACTACTTACTCACACACCTACATCTTCACAACTACATGTTTTCTCCACACTACTACTTCCTCCCACTACTTCTTACTCACTCATTGAATCACTACTAAGTAAGATCATCTTGATCTACTTATTACATATACATAACTCACAACTTCACATGAGCACTAACTAGATCCTAATACATCTTTGTCTTTATGATAGGGAGAATTCTTCTCTTGCACTTTGAGTGATGAAAAATTGGATCACTTGAAACAAAGATTAATAATCTTATGATCAAAGGGTTTTAGAAGGATGTTTAGAGAGAATTGGATCTGAAAATTTTTGTGCAAAAGGTGAGAAAAATTCCAGGTTTGAGGTGGTATTTATAGGGAAAAATTTCTGACCAAATCTGACAAGGGAGCGTGGCCGGTCCCCTTAATTGTGTGCCGGCCTCCTTAAAATTAAGGGGGCCGCCCTACTGAAACGGCCAGTTTTTCTGTCTTTTAGTGGGGAAAGTTTATTTGGTGAAAAACTAACTGATTTTGGTTAAAAGTTTGAAATCATATATTTAGTATGATTAAAACATTTTTCTTTATTACCAAAAGTGTTTTTCAAAAATATATAATATGTTTATATAATTAAATAAACTTTGTATTAGTTAATTAAATACCCCTTTGATCATGAGATGTATTAAGCACTTGTTTATCCATACCTTAAGTGATTGTTGAGGCAAACTCGAGACGTTGAGATGTCGAGGCTTGTTGACGTAAGAATGCATAGAAGAATTGTGATCACAAGTAACTTAAGCATTTTACGTTATATGTTGTAACTTACATCTTTGTCATTATCAAAACATGAAGAGGATGTTTAGATTAAATATCGTAATATTCATGCCAACATTATTAAAAATAACTCTCTGGCTTGTTTTATCTTGTTTCTCTTTCAACTTCTTTTTTTCACACATGACCAATACCAAGTGCCTTCTACCTGAGCAAAAAGAGAAAAAAGAAAGTTAAGCCCAATAAATTTTAAATATAGATAAATGGTTGAAAATTGCTAATTGTATACTTTAACAACATAACCTAAATGATTTACATCTTACTTGACCTGCTAAACATTTTCTAAACATTTTCTAACATATGACTTTTGGGGCAAAAAGAACTTGGGGTAAGTTAATAAACGGGTCAAATGGGTCAATTAACTTGCCCATTTGCCACGACTAACTTGCACCAAGACATGGTGCCATTTAAAATCCTTTTGTAATTATTAAAGTAACTACATAAAAATGTTCGAACACAGCTATATAGAGTGACCAAAAATAAATTAGCATTGTAGGCTATGCTATAATCTTTTGAGATGAAAAAAATTTAGTTATTGTGTAACGGGTTAAAATGGGTACATTTTAGTGCGGTTCAAAACAGGTTTGGTTGAGTCGACCGAAACGTAATTATTTACTTTATAAATGATAAGCATAAGTATTAAGATTAAAAGAAATGTATCATTATAATAACTTTTTAAAATCCTTTCATAATAAAAATAGAATACCTTTTCCATATAAGACTAAACACCCGCCTATGAGATACATGGTCATTTAATTTTTGAAAGAGTGGCCAATTTGATAAGATGTGTACTTAGCGTATGACAATATAAATGTTTTCATAAGCCACTAAATTTCATGTAGTTATAAAAAGTTGCACATTATGTTTAGATAAAAGGGATAAAAAGCCATTACTTTTAGATATATAAATATCAATATCAAATACATCAATATTTGATTTCCTAATTTAACCAATCCTAAGGTAACAAAAAAAATTTTAATAATGGGAATACACATGCTATGATCATCAAAAGACACACACTAAGTTCAGTGTATTTGATATTTTTGTGCAAAGATATCATAGGCCATTCCTATACTTTATGATATACTCTAAAGTAAAGGCTCCCCACGCACAAACTCATTGGCCATGCTACTATGCTTACACAATAAGTTTAGAAAATAAAGGGATAAAAAAATAATAGTAAGGATACATAAATAAAGAACTTAATAGAGGAGGGTTCGTGTGCATACATTAGACAGGATGATCTGGGGTTTATCTCAAAGGCATATTGGCCATAGCTTGTGCATTGCTATTGTCGCCGTAATCAAGAGGGCTGCTGATCCTTCCTCCGGAAGACTCACTACCACTATTGCCTCGTTATTACCTGCAATTTTTGTTCGTTTCTGACTTGAATGAACAAAGCGACCAACAATCACTTGCAACATAACAAAAAAAAGTAAGGTGTTATGGTTAAAGTAACTACATAAAAATGTTCGAACACAGCTATATAGAGCGACCAAATATAAATTAGCGTTTTAGGCTATGCTATAATCATTTGAGATGAAAAAAATTTACTTATTGTGTAACGGGTTAAAATGGGTACATTATAGTGCGGGTCAAAACAGGTCAGGTTGAGTCGACCAGGAAACGTAATTATTTACTTTATAAATGATAAGCATAAGTATTATGATTAAAAGAAATGTATCATTATAATAACTTTTTAAAATCCTTTCATAATAAATAGAATATCTTTTGCATCAGTCACTAATACCTTTGATATAACAGCAAGGAAATGATTTGAAAACTTTGGCCACCTTTTGCATCAGTCACTAATACCTTAACATCTACATGAATATTAGGAGTCATGCTTAGGTTGATGTGGATCCATCGATAATCTGGTCATTAATAACATAACAGTGGCTGATTGATGCTAAACCGTCAACTTATATTGACCAAAGAATGGTCAACAAAGTCAAACATCCTAGAGTCAATGCTCCGCGAAATATAGTGTTTCCCCCGGGTCGTTATGTCCCGACGAGGTGTGGATGGTTAACAAACGGTTATGTGATCGGGTGAATCTGGACAGGAAAAGGGTTTGTGAGTGATTAAGCTAAGGAATATACAAGGAAATAGCTTAAAGAAGCTATATGAATAAGACGGGAAAGTTACAAAAACCATAAACGATTAAAACCTAAAACGCGTACGTTTACATCTAAATAAAACGTAAACGTACAAAATAAAACGTGAAAAGTGAAATCTGAAAACACCCAGGGGGTGAAAATGACACTTTTACAAACTTAAAATAAAAAGAAAATTTAAAATGAAAATAAAGTTATTAACTTGATTATTTTAATATTTAAACACTAATTAATTAATTAAAACTATTTTAAATCTAATTTAAAATAAACTAAAAATAATAAAGGTTACAAAATAAACTAAAAATTTACAAAAATATTTCCTAAACCTTAAAAAGAACTTGAAGAAAGTATAAAAAATAAAAATAAATATTTTTGTCTTTTTATGAGTTTTCTATTAATTAAAAACTATTTATATTAATTAAACTAATTTAAATTACTAATAATACCTAAATGACTTAGAAAATTATGGAAAAATTTCTAAAACTATTTTATAACATTAAAAAGCTAGGAAAAATATAAAAACTAGGTATTGCTTTTTAAAAACTAATTATGCTATTTAAAACTTAATATTAATTAATTACTAATAAAACTAAGATTAAATATAATAAATACCAAATGATGAAATAAAAATCTGAGAAAATTACTAAAAATACTTTAATATGAAAGGAAATTAAGAAAAATATAAAAATTCTAAGTTCTTAATTAAAATCTAAAAATGAAAAATAAAATTTAAATTAAATTAAATAGAAACTATCACTTAGAATTAAATTGGATTTTCTGGATTTTTTCTTTACAAAACTATTTTATAACTTAAAAAATGAAGCTTTTGTAAAAACAAAAAGTGCGGAACTTAAAAATAAGCTGAGAAAGCTCAATAAGCTTGGACAGTTGACCAAAGTTGACCAAGAAGGAAAATGGGCTCAAATGAGATCAAGTGGGACCCACAATGGTGAAGTCTGATTCAAACTAGTGTATTGGACAAGTATAAGCCAGAAAAAGCAAAAGGGACCCACAAAATAAGCAATTAAGCTCACAAATAAGCTCAATGAAACTTTGTCTACTCAGAAAATAGGACAAGGTATATGGCCTGATTTAGGTGGGGTCCACTGAGTCCTAGGTCAAAGCTTTGGTCAAGGGTTGAAGTCTACCAGGGGGAGGGTTGAAAGAAGCAAATTGGGGGCATTGGGGACCACTGAGGTAACCACAAACCACCACCAAAGTGGTGGTGGTGGTGGAGGATCTGCTGCAGCAGGGCACACAGCCCCCCTGCAAGTCAGTTTGGGGTTGTGTGGGGCCCAGTACAAAAATCACAAAATTAAGAGGACAATGGAAACTTGAAGCTGAGGTGGGGGAGTGCTAAACCTCAAAAGCTCAAGTGCTGAAACAACTCACATAAATCACATTAATTCTTGCAATATTTGTAAAAATCTGAGATGTGCATTTTTGACTTTTTAAATAAAACTTGGAAATTGACTTATTTGGATTTTGAACACTTCTAATTGACTAGGAACATGATATTAAGCTAAATGAAAACCATTTTATGTTAAAATAACAAAGTATACACTGATATAAAGCTGTATGATCCATAATGGCCACACAGTTAACTGTGTGGTTGAACTTCTTTGTGATTTGGACTTTTTCCAAAGGAGTGACAGGTTTTAATGTTTTGAATGACCTAAGGTGAGATAATGTACCATGCTTAAACCAATAATCCCAACTGAAATACAGGGATTAGTGGTCAAAACCACTGATCCAAACACCCCTAATGAACCTGATTATAGGTAGTTTGTGAAACAAACTGGCAATTTAATCCATAAATCTGAAACCTAGAGACATACTGAGCTAATGTAAACATAAATAGACAGATATGAACAATGATCAACCATTAAAACTACAAATCACAAGGTTATGCAAATTTTAGGCTAAAACTTGAAATGGAACTTACAATGATTTCTGTATATCAAAACAAGGGTTTAAACATTCACTTCTGTCCTAACATCTCCCTGAGATTCTAAACCATATACCATTCATTATCAACCCTGCTCACTGTTCATCATCCTTCTCCATTGATTTTCATATATTTTTCTATTTAAGGTGATTTTTCAGATTTTAAAAAACAAGAAGGTTCACAGACCCTTAAAAACTATGAAATTCATTCAAATGAGCTTAACTAAACTTAAATAAACACTACACAACAGCTTTGAACAATTTGAGAGCTAATTATGGAATTTTGAAATTTCAACTGATATGAAATAAAATTTGTAACTTGAAATTGAAATTCTTGATTAATTTAAGTTTTCATTACACTGAAACAGAGAATACAAACTTTTTCAAACTAAAAAATTACACAAGACAATGAGAATTTAACACTAATTAGGTCTAAAATTACCCTACTCTACTGCTAAAACTAATATCCCCCCATTCTTCACTTTTGTTGACTTATATAAGCCTTGTGGTGTCCTTCTGTCTTTCCCACCTTGATTCCCAGCCATTGGATGGCTTGAATTTAATCATGGCCGTTCAAAATAGTTTTGGCGCGAAATGGCTTTTGAGCAATTGGGTGGGGTTTGGTTGGGTATTAATGAGGAGGGGGGTTGGTTGGGTGTAGGTGAGTATTAATGGATGTTAGGTGAATGCTTTGTGGAGAATTGGTGGCGAGGGGGGGGGGAACACAGAGCATGAAACCAGGGAGAGTGGAAGGTGAACAGTGCGAGGGGTGTGGGTGTTGACTGTGTTGACCCTGGCTTGTTGACCTTTTGACCTGGGGTGGGTTTATATTAAAAATGGATTTGGGCTTTGGGAGGTTGGGCCTTGGGAAGGATTATTGGATCAGGTTGTGTTTGGTTTTGGATTTGGTAACAAAAGGGTCCAAATGGTTTTGTAGTAATACATAAGGACCAAGTTTGTAATTTCAAAAATATGAGGGACTGATTTTGCCAAACATCCAAAATTGTTACAAGGGTAAAATATGCCACAATTCATTAGTACATGGACAAAAAATGATATTTTTCCATTTTGAAATTCACGGGGACCAAAATTGTCATATTTGCAAAGTCCAGGGACCAAACATGTAATTTCACAAAACTTTCATCCCAAGTCTAAAATTGATTTTTGTAACTTCCCAAGGACTCAAAATGATTTTTCTTTCAAAATTATCCCACCAGGGACCAAATCTGCCAATGTTTGAAACTCTAGGGACCAAAACTGTAAATTCTCAAAACTTTTCCAATTTTTCACCAAAGGACAAAATATGACAACTTATGATTTCAAAAGGACCTTTGGTGATAATTTTCTATATTTTGAATATCGAGGGACTAGTTTTGTCATTTTATGAAAGTTGGGGGACTGAAACTGCCAATTTTGCAAACTTTGTGCGTTTTTCATTTGTTTTTGCTCATTTCGCATCTAAAACATATAAAACACAATTTTGAAATATTTTTAGTATGTTGATGCATTTCTGAGTGTTTTTGTATATTTTTGCAGTTCAGACTGACTAAAAATGATGAGTGTTTGAGCACTCATCAGTGGCTCAAAAAAGTTATCAATCATAACAGTGGCACTAAAAAGCACATACAGATGCTTGTAAAGTTGATCTAAATTATTTAAATTGTTGCTTCTGAAGGGGTTGTTTGGATGCTTATTAAAACTCTTTTCTAAAAGGACATTTTTTATAAGCGTTTCAATAAACAATTCTGAAAAGCCCGTTAATATGTAGTGGTTTAAATAACCAATCACAAACAGTCGCTTTCTCTTAATAAGTAGTTCCATTAAACATTCCCAAACAACCCATATAAGCACTCATTTGAATAAGCTATCTGAAAACAGTCCCTTTATAAGTAGTTTCAGTAAGCAATTGCAAACAACCCATAAGAATGCATTAGTAAAGTAAGATAGCAAAAACTATTATATACTCTTTAACCATTGTTTCTATCAAGTAAGATAGTAAAAAAATAATCAGCTGGGATACTTAATCCCGAAAAACCCCAAATTAACACCATGACTTTTTCTCAAAGCGATTAACTCTGTAATAAAAAATATCTAAACCATTAACATGTGAAATTATACCTTTGATAAAAACTGGTTAGCTTGAATCTTCAGTTTCTTACCTACAGTAAACATGTGTTTGGTTTAGAAAAATAAGTTTATTAGCATGAGATATATCAGACTTCCTGAAAACATTCAACAAAATAAATATTTATGAGAGTTTGTCTAAAATGTTAGAAAACCTTATCAGGAATTCAGGAGTAACGCACATATAGACTCCATCAAAACTAATGCTTAGAGCTCCATTAAGATGAGCCAATACTTTTAGTGCCTACATACCTACGCAAAGGACAATGATAGTTACAGGCTTGCACCAACAATCTCTCTGAATTACCTGTATATGATGCATATATATCTCAATTCTGGAGTACAAAAAGTGTTTTTTTTCCTCAACATATGACCAAAGACCCCTTGCAATATACCTAAATGGAAATCCATATCTCGGATACCTTGACCACCACCCCCATTTCTTTTGCCCTTTTCCAGAAGACCTTGCTCAGAACAATCATTTATTGCGCAACATCGAAAATAAGCAGATAAGCACTTGAAAATGACCAAACATTTGCTTGAGCAGTTTTCTTGTTCCTTGCATCAGTTAACATCATCTTTGTTCCCATCTTACCCGCCCTGTTAATCAACCATTGAAGTGACCCGCGGTTAAATATTGCAATGGTTTAAAAGGGCACATAAAATAATTCTTGTCTTTATCACTATCAACTCCAACTGCACATAAAATTATTCTAACTTGATACAAATGCCAACTAATTAAAATATAACAGTTTAAAGATTCTAAGCTGTGTTTCATCTTTATATAAGTCATTCTTAACATACTGATGTTAACAGATCTGTATATACATTTCTAAAAACCCAAATAAGCATATGGTTAAGTTATAAGGCAAATGGTCAGCATTTTGTTTTTATAGTCTAATTAAAAAAGTATGAACATACAATTAAAGGAATGAGTAAAAGCATACCTATTGGGAAATGGTTGTGTTCATCTTAAAATTGAGCTGTTGAGCCGTCGAGCCAACAGAAGCGGAGCACTAAGATAGGCGACTGGCCTTCTACGTTTAACAGTAACACTTGCTTCTGTCCTCCAAGATTATCACTCAAATAAGTTATGTTGGCACTGATGCATCCATCGCAGTCTGAACAATCCAGGCTGAAGAATGTCCGAATGAAATCCTGCTATCCACTTTTCATACCTTGTTCTTGAATCAGTCAACTTACTGAGCAGATATGGGATGTACCACCTTTCTTGACCCACCGGAATCCTTGCTACACCGAGCACACACTACATAAAACGAATCTGATGCTGAAAACCTGCACAATTCACAACTGATGTTGCTGCATAAAACGGCAGTCGTTGTCGTTTAGCAGCTTATTATGAGTTGTATACACATGTGTTTAGCCTTTTTTAACCTGAACTTAGAAATGGAAAGCGCGTAAATCAAATGAAGCTAATTTATGAAAGAGCTATTAGTAAAAGTACCTGATGTAGAAAATGATGTTTTCTCCAACAAAGTGGACAGAGCATTAGCAAACAACACGCAAAAGACTATCAGGAATGTGTATATAATCGTTTGGAAAAAAAAATCAATAGCAACTTTAGGCGACATATTAAGTTTTGCAAACACAATCCCTGGCACAATTAATTATGGTGCAACAAATGATTAGGCTCAGATTTGTATATAGTCTTCATGCGACGGAAGTGTCGGAGTTCCACAATGGCTGCAAATAAACCCGGTTGCACAACAACCATATATGGTATGCCATCCGGTCATTGCCTCGCCATGGTACTTGCGGATCTTCAATGACACATTCCATTTGGCTCATGTTACGACAATCATCATAGCCCATCCGAAAAACACTATCTGGATTAGTACGGGATCGAAAATCGGAAAAACTTTCATGGTGTGCACATTTTCTCACACACAAAACATCCAGCATGGCTGCAAACATATTAATCTGCCTTGCCAAGACATGGACGCACACAACTTTAATCAAGTTTGTTCATAGCCATCACATCCAGGCTTATCTAATATGCCAAAAGAGCTGCTACAAAGTATGGCTGCAAACCCAGGAGGCTGCCCCGCCACAATCGATTTAGGGATCCACAAACACGCTAAGCGCCACAAATCAGTTCAGAAAATGGCAAACACAAAACTATGTTGCACAACAATAACCATCTTATGACCAACTATGTTCACACGCATAGGTATGTATTACCATTCCATAAATACAAACCATATGGAACAAATACCGAATTACCAAAATGCAACGAAGCCACTCGCAATTATATCAGCAAGCACCCTGAAAGCACACCAAAAATATATTTTTACACATAATCATGGCCTATAATAATCAAAACCAAATTCATTAAACCAAGAACCCAACCCAAAATTTACAATCTTTGCAACAAAGGGACACAAAATTATTAAACTTGTGAAATCTAAGCATACCCTATAGATTATTTAATTGGACATAAAGATAAACAAACACAAATTAAGGATTCACCTATTAAACCTCAATTCATAATATACATCTCAGGTAGCTTGCTCAGCATATATGGGGTGTACCGCCTTTCTTGACCCACCGGAATCCTTGCTACATCGCTGATCCGAAGGCAATTCAAGATTTTAAGAACCCTCTACTCACCTCAGTTATCCCTTTTTTTTTATTTCATTTTTTGTGGGTTTGATCGATTCATTTTCACATAAAAGATATAAAAAAATGCAGTTTTGACAAAAGGATGTCTATTTTTTAAAGTAGTTTAGTGAGAAGAAGATTAGAAAAAAAATGGAGGGGTGGGATTTGCAAGTTCTACAACATACTCAACCTGCAAAAATGAAGGATAACAAAAGGGGAAAGTCATTTTGCATCATAAAAACCAACGAAGGCGAAATGAATGAAGGCTAAGACTGGATTTGTTAAACCATACATGATCACATGTATATATACAGAATACAACCAAGCTCCATATTTTCACCACATATTACCCATTTCGCCTGCAAAAATTTGATCATGAGATCCAGATAGTTTATTCAAATTAAATTACAAAGCAGTATTTCACATTTTCACCTAACATACTTTAGAAAGCTAAACGTTAAAAAAACTTCATTCTGCAAACATAACTCATAAGCTACTTCATTCTGCAAACATAACCCATAATCTAAACGTTAAAACCTATAATTCTAATCTATTGAGCAGACAAATTCACTATTGATAGATATAGCGAAGTAAGCGTAATTGATAGTTAATCAGATCAAATACATTATATCGATACTAATGGGTAATTATTCAAACATAATTAGATTTTTATGAAATACTTACCAATTTTTATAAACAAAATAATTGTAATTTGCAACTAATAATTCAAAACCCAAAATATGAAATACTTACCAAATTTTCCTTGTTGACAACATACAATTCACTTGCACATGCTGTTATGACTGGTGTTTTGAATGGGTTTTTCCTAGTTGTAATTAGCCCTAAATAGTTATCTGTTTCATTCGAAATCAATTGATTCCAATATAATCACAATTGATTAGCCCTAAAACAATTGATTCCAATATAATCATTCAAACATATATATTAAAACAATTGAATCAAATAAAATCAATTTAACAAAATCAAAACCATAAAAAAAAACTTACAATCGCCCCCAAAATTAGGTTTGGTGTGTGTGTTTTTTCGTTTGACATATGATTTTCTTTTGAATGGGTATCCTATCTTCGGTTACAAAGCTGATTTACGTGAATTGAATGAAATAAATGAGTTACCAAATAAACTTTCGAATTCATTACTTACCAAATCAAGCCTTGCGAATTCATTACTTACCGAATGAAGATCCGTGGAAGAGTGCTGCAGAAGAGGTGTTGTACGCAATTAACACACAGCCAATAGGAAGCGAGACACGTCAAGGAATTGAATGCAGGGCGTGCATCATAGTGCTTGTAAACTATTCTCGTTTATTAGAGTTTATAGATAAGTTTTTGGTATAAGACTGCTGTAAATACCTAAAAGGAAATACTAAAAATCACCGAAAATAAGATGTGTGAGGCCTCAAGTTTAATTCCTGATAGGTACAAACAACCTTGAAGTATCGATGCCAACCTCATGAAAAGGAGGACTTTACAAGGTTCGAGTTTGTATGACGGTGGGTTCAAACCTCGTAGATTAGTCGGTCAAAAAGTCAGAAACCATGGTTAAAAAAAGAAAAAAAAAAGGAAAAAATAATCGCCGAAAATACCAAAAATTTTCTGAAAATGCCAATCCGATTAATTACTGATTAGTTCCTCTTAGACTCTTACGAACTACAAAGTATAGACCAACCATTTTCGTTTCATGATTTTTGCAACCTTATTCACAAGCCTATGATATACTCCTTTTTATGGATTTTTATTTTTATATTTTTATTTATTTTTTTAACTTTTTTTGCAACATAAAGAAGTTCAAAAGTAACTTACTACTTAATACTTCTGTTTTTCATGTCGGTAGCTTTATTGAACAAAGTGTCAAAAAAATAAAGAAGCTTTATTCAACAAAAAGAAAATAGAGGTCGATACCTTAACTATGTCAAAAATAAAATAGAAAGTAAATTAGAGTACATGAAAAAAAAGTCATCGTATCCACGTGCTCTGTTCACACCACTACGGCACTACCACACTGTATTTATGTTTGGTTTGGTAGTTCAGTTTTGTTTGTTTGTTTCTCTGGTACAACAAATCTTATCCACCACCGTTTTTCCTTATATACACGTTCAACAACAAAAACAAATACTACTAAAAATATTCACACACACACCAGAAAAACACAATAATGGAAAACAAAAATAACCAAAAACAAAAACCCGCCTCTTCATTCACTGCTGAGCTATTCGGTGAAAATGATACACAGTCGTCGTCCACCGGAATTTTTTCGTCAATTTTCCCTCCACCTGCAAGGGTATTGTCTTTTTATTTTTATTTTATTTTTTGTATATCAGTTGTTGAATTTATTATGGTGATTGGCTGATTGTTATTTATTAATCTATTCAATTTACGCTTTTTTTGATTTGATGTTAATGAAATTGTGTGATATTTGTAGGTTTTTTTATATTAGGATTACTTGTTAAAAGAGGTCTCAGGTTCAAACCTTACCAGGTACATCTTAGGAGGTTTGGACGGGATACCCTTATTCATAGAACTTGAACGTTGTTGGTGGAGGGGCCAACTTGAAAAGTATTTACTTTAGCGGGCCGATAGATATACACTAAGCTGAAATTTTTGTATTAGAAATGACTAAACCATATATAAAAGGGTTTTTCTAATGTGTGCCCTGGGGGCACACATTAAGAACACCAAAAGGACATCCGGACCCACGAAAAAGTACATCCGGACCCACAGAAAAGTACACTTTTCAGATAAAAGGTGTGGGTCCGGATGTACTTTTTCGTGGGTCCGGATGTCCTTTTGGTGTTCTTAACGTGTGCCCCCAGGGCACACATTAGAAAAACCCTATATAAAAAGATATAAAATGTATATAGGGTCAAATAATTTGGGGGGCCACAATCCCCTTGGTCCCTTCTAAGTTCCGTTCCTGCCCTTATTAGGCGTGTGCATACTTGCCCACTCCAGAACATGGAAAACGTCATTTGTTTAGCGTATAGTTGCAATAAAAATATATGTTTGCAAAAACCATAAGAATGATTATTTATATATGAATTTATTGAACTAGACGATTAACCGTCCATAGCGGCGGCACTATTTAGTAACGTCAATTTAGTTGCGTGTGTATTTATTTTAACTTTTTGTATATGTGGGTGTAAGTGAGAGTCGGGAAAGTCTGTGGATTAAATTGTAATTAAGTATTTAAATAAATATTAGATTGTGTTGCCTTTTATAATAAGGGTATTTTAGTCAAACAACCTTACTCACTTTGCAAGTTTTTAAGCAAGACTAAAGTTCGATCACCCCCTTTTATATGTAGTAAAGATTAGATTGTTGAGACATATTTTATGATCTATTGTGTTGACTGGTCAATTATAATTAACCAAAAATAGCTAAAGGAATGAGTCAAATGGAAAAGTCTATTTTTAATGCATACATTTTTCTAATATGTTTTGTTCAAAGATCTAGAGTATGATTAATTTGAATGTTACTTATAAATTATAAGTAATGGGTTTATTGTTTGTAAATCTTGTAGCTATTAGGATTAATTGTTAGTTATTTGAGGTGGTTTCGGAATATTTTGAGTTAAAACCATGATTATTTACATATGAATTGTTTTGATGCATTAACTTAGCTTTTTGGTCAATTTTTATGGTCCCTTGTTGTGTTACTGTTTTATACTACCTCCGTCCCATTATAAGTGTCCAGTTTGACTTTTTACAGTCTAACTTGTTCAACTTTGACCTTGAATATTTTTATGTGAGTTATATAATACTTGATGCAAAATATATGAATGGATTGGATTTTAAACGTATTTTCATTGATATAATTTTCATTATGTATTATATAACACAAATAAAATTATTTAAGGTCAAAGTTAAATAAGAAAAACCAAGAAAAGTCAAACTGGACACTTATAATGGGACGGAGGGAGTATCTAACAAGTCAAAAGAACTAGACAAAAATAGCTGGCAGAACGATTGAAATGGAAAAAAAGTAGCTCAAAGTCTACTTTTTCTTTAAGACATAAAAGTTTCTAAATTTGTTGAATTTTACTTATATATGTAGTGAGTTAATTGTTTATAGATTTTTTTTTTTTTTTTTTTTTTTTTTTTTTTTTTTTTTTTTTTTTTTTTTTAAGAGGACCAAAATGATGTTTGTTGGTCATCCAAACCCGACCCAGTCCATTTCAACCTATACCTAAACTGACCCACCTGGCCATTTCCATCCGTTCCGATCATCTTGTCACCTCTAAACTGGTTATATATCTGATGAAGTTCACTATTAAATTAAACACTCTCTTCGGTGAATAATACAGTAATAAGGATTCTTTAAGTTATTGGTTTTATGTTTTTTTTTTTTTTTTTTTTTTGTAATTATCTTTTTAGGCAAGAAATCAGAGTTCTTCACAGTTCAATGGAGATACACAGAAAGGGACATTGGGGAACCAGGTGTGGACAGCCACCTGTGGAACTTCAGGTTGTCATCTCTTTCTTTCTTCGCTTGACAATTCTAACAACCCATGTTATATGGTAGTTTTATTTGTTACTCATTATCACACAACTGTCGTTCACACATCATATGTGGATTGGTGGATTTCTCATAGTTGGTGCTGCTGTGCATGCAGCCATTTTTATGGTAAGAATGGAGATATCGATCCTGGCTCAGGATGAACGCTCTTAAACAGCATCATTTGACTTATTATAGATAAATGAGCAACTGATTTTAGGAAACTAAATTTTTATTATGAAAATTTTAACACAAGTATGGAAAGACCCAGCGCAATTATATAGGTGTAATATAAGGAAAGTAGGTTTTCAAGATTACTGTATAAAAGGAGCATGATGTACAACCCAATTAGACTAAATAGTCACTTTACAATATTCGGACTCTTACAACAAGTGAAACCGTTCGAAATAACCAAAACAATTGAGTGAAACTTTTCATTGTGTTTGTGTGTGAATATCTTGTTTTTAATTGTTCTATGCGGCTGGGAAATGATTTTTTTCTTCTTCTAATAGTGTTTTCTTCCATCAATGATGTAAGATTGTCGATCCAAGTTCTCACTTTAATCGCATGATACCTTATACCCTTGACGGGTTTTAATATCAAAGAATTAGCATGTATGCAGTATGCCCTAGTATGTATAACTCATTGATAGATCTTCAGATAAGCTTGTTGACTATAGAGGACAAAATGGGTGGGTCAAAAACAGATTAGGAGGTTACATGCATTAAAGATAAAATTTTGGCGACTTTCAATCCGTTTGACCGCTAATATACTTTATTTGATCGACGCAGTTGCTTATGATAAGACACATTCCAAATTGGCCCATTATAAGTAACAGGTTCGAGATTTCTGTTTCTTTTGACTTTTGGTGACTCTTCTCCTGCCTATCAAGTGAAGTATATGTGATAGAACATTGTTGTATTTGGTGTTTTACATATCTTTAGATGGTTTTTTTTTTTTTTTTTTTTTTTTTTTTTTTTTTTTTTTTTTTTTATGTAATTGTAATATAATGATGATTGATGGTTACTGGTCTTGGACATCACCAAGAATGTTGAAAGTACTAAATCTTGTAATGCTAATAAAAAATGCAATTGACACTTTTGCTATCTTATTATGAGCAGCGGAGAATGTAGCTAAGAACACTGCAAGTGCAAATAGCAGTTTGATGAACATGGAGAGGAGGTCAATCTTTCAGGAGAGAGTCGAACCTTCTCCCCTAGGTTCATCTTTATACTACGGTGGACAAGAAGATATGTATGTCTGCTCTTCAAGTAATTCAACTTCACAACCGTATCATAAAGTGAGAATAATTTTCATTTAATCGATTGTCAAGAAACAACCGAGCCCACTTGATTATTTAGGTTTTGTGTTTTTTTTTTTTTTTTTTTTTTTTTTTTTTTTTTTTTTTTTTTTATTATTATTATAGTTCAAGAAACTGGACGGAAAAGATGACCCAAATCATTTGCACAGTGCTTCTCGTGGAAATTGGTGGCAAGGTAAGTTATGATGGTTCCCTGAGTTTAGAGGTAGCAAAATGGGTGGATTAAGTAATGGGTCATGATGGATAATCTTTTAATATGGGTTATAACAGGTTGGGTTGATCCACCAAAATTTACTGTTCTTATTCCATGAATTTTAAAAACAGATAATGTAGTAATCATGATTGAGAGACTATACAATCAATATATATTAATTTACCTATGATTTTAGAGGTTATAAGCATGTAAAATTCCAAATCCACTTGGCAGTACTTTTGACCCATTACATCTTTAATTAGTTGTTGAAAAAGTTTATGTGTTTGACCCATTTGAGATAAATTATAACCCAGCCCAGTTTGTAAGTAAATGGGTGGAAATTGTCCCCTCTACTGAGTATCAAGTATTCGTTGCTCCCATGATAACATTCTGAATCATTTTTCTGATTCAGGGTCGCTTTATTATTAAGACATTGTCCCCTTTCTAGTCAAGAACATGGATTTCCGGCTATTAACTAAGGTACCCTTTACTTAAGTTTATTCATGGTAGAAATATTTAGGAGAATAAATTGTCTACACTTTATCGTGTCCGGAAGCTTTGTTTTTTACACTAAAGAAAACTCGGACCCACCAGGCATAATCACATTTTCATTTCTATTTTTACAATATAAAGCGACATGGCTACTTTCTAACTTTAAATTTTTTGTAGTACTGGTTGGTACCAATATCAATGTTACTTGTAATGTGCTTTTGCAGGAAATTCATGGAGCCTTCTATAGAAGTTTTAAGTTTTTGTTGATATATACGGAAGATGCTGGAGTATGTTCTTCACCGTCTCACCTCTATTAGACTATTACTGTTTCTTTTTCTTTTTTCTCCTCATAACACATAACATTTTGGTGACTTTTGGTATATGATATTCAAGGTTTTTATATAACAAATAAAAGCTTTGTTGCTATGCGTCTTTAGCAGAATTGGTACAATTCTGCTCCAAGAATGAATGATAATAACTGATGAAAGAAAACTATTGTATTATATAAATAAATACTTTGTTCCTATACATTATGTGCACCGTACCCGCCCATTAAATCCCTCTTCATTTTGCTGTTCGTGCATTCGCTGGTTACACTCTTTAGGCTATAATTTGCAGTAATCTTGGTTCTTTTTACCATTCGAGATGCATAGAAATAGTCTTTCATATGCAGCTGCCATTTTGGTTGCGGTAAAAAGCTTGATGCCTCTTTCTCGAGCCACCTTACCTTTCTGTTCCAGAACTTGTCTCCCGTCCTCCCAAACCTCATAAATACATTTCTTGAGTGAATCAACAGTTGGCGAAAATGTATACCCGTGTTCCTTTCCCATGATCACTGACCCCGTGATACTAGCAAGCTTTGTTGTCATTAATGGCTTCCCAGAGAGAACCGCTTCTAATAAAGTGTGATCCAGACCTTGAGCTCGGAGTGTTGGGTTTACAAAGATGTCAATAGCATTGTAGAATCTTGCTAATTGAACCTGTTGTAGTGGACCCAAAACGAGTACGTTAGGTTTAAGATCCTTGTATCTAGCACCCCATGGACCATCACCAGCTACTAGAATCGCTACCGTGTCTCTCAAAGTCGAGTTTTCATTGAATATTTGCTTTAAAGCTTCAAACATTAACGGATGTCCTTTATCTTTAACCAACCTACCGGCCATTCCTATAATCAACGTTTTCCATTGTGGGATTCCAAAGTGTAACCTAAAGTCTCGACCTTTTTTATAATCTGGCATGAAAATATCCTCATCTACACCATTGAGTATGATATGAACTCGATTATCGGGGATCATGTAAATTCTTTTTAAAATATCGCCAACATGATCGCTTGTGGCAACATGGTGTGCGTAGTTCCGGAAGAACTTTATTTCTTCGACAACTTTTATACTTTTTTCAGTCAACTGATTAGCCTGATGTTCATCCGGTGCTCGTAGTAGTTCTTGAATGATATCAGAATGTATGGATTCATACGCAATGCCATGCCAAGAAACTGCCAAATTTGTAACATTTTTTGCCCGAGTATGCATTAGGCTTACGCTCTCAGTGTGAACCATATCAAATGGTCTATCTGTCAAGTTCTGAGCTTGAAACTGTTTCCAAACCAGAGCTTGGTCCAAGTAACCTGCGCCAGTTGGTTTAGATAGATGAAAACTTAGATTCTCAAAAGGGTATTTTGGGATTGAAACGTTAGGAGTGGAAGTGGTGAAGATATGAAGCTCGTGACTACGTTTAGCCAGAGCAAGGTGGAGGGTCAAAGCATGCCGCTCTAGCCCACCAGCGTGGTGTCGGTCCGGCCATTTCTTGACAAAAAGTGCAATTTTGAGGAGCTTTTTAGGCGGGTTTGAGGGAAACGAAAGATGGTTCCATGCCAATGGGAACGTTAGGAGATCAATTGGGCTGTTTGGGCTAAATCCCATTCCGTTTCCCAATCCAAGTTCTAGCCATTGTTCACCAAAGTAGAACGAAGCAGAAGAATGAGACAAATAAAGCAATGAGATTGATGATAGAGACGAGAGGAGGACTAGAACGATGCAGAACTTGCGGAAGCTCTGAAAACACAACATCGTGGATGAATCTTTTGAACAAGATCAAGATCTGTTACCAATCATCAATACAAAAGAGCATGAAATGTGTAGAAGAGGATTAAGTGTTTTTTAAGATATTTAAGATCGGGGATGGTGTAAATTGAAAATCCCTGAGCCTTTGCACATGGTGGTGAAGCAGATCTTAAGTTATGGATACTGGTTTGTAGTTGACCACAAAGATTATTAAACTGCATTTAGTCCTTCTAGTGTCTCTATATAATTGAATATTGCTAGACACTGAAGGATAGATTAAGCAAAGTCCAACCACTCGCAATTGTTTAACCTTAAATACTGAAATGATATATTAAGCAAAGTCCAACCACTTTCAGTTGTTTAACCTGAAATAGTGAAGAGAGAAAAAGCTATATATGCATGTTTTAAGATGATTGTGATTGTTGGAATCGTCTATAAAAGTGGCAAAACGGCCGGGTTGGGTAATGGCACAAAGGAGAGTATTTCTAAGAAGGGGTCAACACAGGTAGGATTGAATATAAGCAACCTATTTAAGTTCTTTAGACATTTTCGACTCTTTTCTTAAAATAAAAAATGATTAAAAGAACTTTTAAATATTTAAGACACTTTCGACCTTTTCTATAGCTTATTAATTTTTTCTGTTTGATGATAATCGGTTATCAATAATATACAACCTAAACTATATCTCTTGTTGATATATGAATTGGTTGGAACTCAAACTTTGGATCGCAGTGTATCCATTCTTTGTGAAAAATTTGAGACTAGTATAGCTTAAGGTATTTGTGTTACCTGTGAAGCACATACCTGGCCAGGAAAGATGAAAATTTGGGAAAGAAATGTTGGTTAAAAAATTTGTCTGATCAAATGTTGTCGTAATATTGTATATGACTATATGGGCTTGGTATTGTTACAAGCACCTTCTGCCAGTCTTATCAGATGAAAAAAGCTGATATCTGCTTAGTTGTAGATTTGTATCCGTGTTTGCAACATCAGTTTTGTTACAAACATGTTTGTAATCATCAACATATCACGATTTCTAGTTTTGAATAACCACTTTATGTTTACAGCACCTTTCTAACATCAAACTATGATTTTTCATGCTAACTAAACTAGGAAAGTTAAATTTAGAACATGTATGAACAATATGCGAGCTATGCCAAAAAAGCCAATGTGCCTGCTTATAACATGCATGTATTGACATTTACATCGACATCTAAATCCCCGGTTCAATATTTCCGTTTGATGTTATTGAAGGAGGGCCTCTGGATTCGAGTTTCTGTCACCTCAAATCTTCTGTTGTGGGATCATACTGCAAGTTTGCAGTTTCAAGTCTAGATCACATTGGATTACTGTTACATTTGATGTTGAATTTTTTGAAATTTCAAACGTTTGAGTTAAAGCTTCTCAGGGTTAAATTCAAGTTGATTAAATGATGTTAAAAGGTTTGTAGCTCAGTCTTGTTTTCAAGTATCTAAGCTGTTTTTAAAATCTTAGAATGACATCTTGCATCTTATCGAATTTCGATGCATCAATCTTAGATTGGCAAGGTTATCGACTCGCTTATTTCCATTTTGTGTAATCCAAATCCAAAATTGATCCAGTTTATAGTCTTAATTGTCTTTTTATGTGGTAAGTTTAGAAAATCTAATTCAAAAAATGTCGGACGTTTAGATAATCAAATGCATAAACAAAATAGGCAAGATGAGAGGAGTTTTTTTATGGTGTTCAGTTGTTCATATTGTAGATATGAACTGAAGGATTTTACTATTGCATAATGCATACTTATAAAACAAGATAGTGAAATAAGTTTCATTTTATTTGTTCAGCCGACATACATTTACAAAGTTAAATTGTACGACATAGTAAACAACGCTAGCTGAAAGTATATTTAGCTCACTATGCTGATTAATTGGATACCCCATCTGGATGAAAATTGTGATTCCATGTATAAAACGTTTTATGGTCCCGTTTTCTAAATAGCGGAAGGGTCAAAGGGTTCACTAACTTGAAATGTTTACATCATACAATAATCAAAACTAACGAGTGAACGCATGTAGCACAACACAGATATAAAAAACAAGTGCTGAAGGCACCAACCCCACTAACGGTACAACTGCGGCTAAACCATACCAATCCAAACAAGCCAACTTGCCAAGCTTGATCTCAACCAAATCCACCAAAGCAAGAGTCAAAAACAAACATCCAGACACTGATCCAGCCGCGGACGTCAATATCCCAGCCCTTAGAACCCTCAAGTTAACATGAGCAATGGTCCCATCACTCACCTCAACACGAAACTCACCATCTCTAGCAGTCCTAATCCCTTGTTTGAGCCCAAAAGCAATCAAGCTCGAGAACAAAAATGAACTAAAAGAATAGACATGGAACGCCACAAGGTTCTCAGCTACAGAAGACGAGGGTATGCACGCAGTATGAGACGAGTCCACAAGGGTGTAACTTGGATCCATGGGATTGACCGTTAGCCCAAGGAAAAGACCAAGAGTGAAGAGAGAATTAACGTTCACAATACCATCTAAGGCCATGACATGGATGGTGGTGCTCTTAAGGTTACCGCTGTTTATGGTTGTCATCTGAGTGATTATTGCGGAGATCGGTTTGAGAAAGAGTGCAAGAAGTGATGTTGTTGGATGCTTCAAAAGGAATTTGGAACTTTTGCTTTTCGTAACAGGCAAGCCAGTGAAGAGTAAAGAGTGCAAGACAGTGCAACATCAAATTATTAAGCTAAATGTAAATAACAAAAAACAATACAAAAAAAAGTGTTTGTAAAAAATTTCGCCGTTGCCGGGGATCGAACCCGGGTCACCCGCGTGACAGGCGGGAATACTTACCACTATACTACAACGACTCGATGTTACACTTCTTTGTTCTCTAATAAAGATAGAATATCGTAAATTATTTAAATTTTGAAAATCTTTAAACGTAATTGAATACGTTCATTTCATTCTCATTTATGAATATAGATGTTAAAATCAGTGAAAATGTGAGAAGAGAGAAAATATATAAATTATGTGTCTTTGAATATCAGTTAGTCACTTATTTATATAAGTTTAAAAGAAAAGAATATTGAAATTAGCATGCTAGTATTGGTTTATAAAGCCTATCTACAGGTTTACTAATCATTAACAAATATTAACTCATTATACAATTGAAACAAGCATTACTAATAGTAACTTGGCAAGGGTGTATTTCAATGATGGATTGATGGGTTTTGGAATAGTAAAGGGAAATGGGAATGATAAATGATGTTCACTCTATTATGATTGCTTTACAACTGATTTGAAACTCATAAACCTTTGTAAAGATTCTCCAAAACTCAAATAAAATGTTGGGTTTAGGAAATGATATGTGTATGGAATTATGGCTATACTTTACCTAAATCATCCTACTTCATGTTTTCACCATCTTTTGCCTTACACAAAATTATAAATGTGTTATATCATTTTTCTTAGGGCTAAGCATAATTGACCATGTAGTGAACCGAAGAATCGGCCTGATCAGATCAGACCGAACACATTCTCATATTCGGTTCAGTTTGGTATGATGCACGATCTACTAATTTGCTTTGTTAGACCGGAAGAGACCAAACAACCTGAATGGATCAAACACATTTCGGTTCAGTTATCGGTTCACTTTTTTCTATTATCGGTCCCGAGACCGATCAGTTCCACTTTTGGACCATGCTCACACCTAATTTTCCGTAAGAGTTAGGCCATCCAGAGTGGATGGTGAGCAATGCATCGTGAGGGGTCACCTCACTCGTGACCACCAAAACACATAACCCCTGTCACGCTCAAATCAAGCTAGTCCAAACTTGGTTGTGTAGCCCAATGTAAGCAAGTGATTATATGTTCTCACAATCTCACACTAGCTTAATATCATGGGTTTAGATAATATCATTAACATATAAAACTGAATTAATAATTATTTGTTAATTATCGAGCAACATAGCTTCTAACTAATTTATATGTATTTAAATAGTACTGTCTCCGTTTCAAAATTATTGTCCCCTATTAACTTTTTCGGTTTTTACCTTTCAACTTTGACCTTAAGTATTTTTGTTATATTACATAATACTTGTTACAAAATATATGAACGAATTGAGTTTTAAATGCATTTTCATTTGATATAATTTTTATCAAAAATTGTATAATACAAGCAAAAATATTTATAGTCAAAGTTGAGAAAGAAATACTGAAAAAGTTAATAGGGAACAATAATTTTGAGACGGAGGAAGTATACATTACGTAAAAGACTGAATGTCCATGTAGACCCTAAACGAACCCAATTATTGCGTCACGGATCACGTAGCAAACCAACGACTAATATTACATTAAAAAAGCATGACACGAAACAACAAGTAAATGCTACGTAATTAGTTAGCGACCCCGTCAAAATGTCATAAATGTTGCGGCCCAAAGTAACATGTTCGCTCACGTCTAAATGTCCACAAATGTCTAATCTGAATAGTATATTTTGTTTACAAAACATATATTTCAAACATCGCTTTATAACTTATTACATAAATGACCCGTAATTATGACAAAGTGGTGATGTTAATCAACAGATATTATAAACATTAATCTCAAACTTAAAGACTAGCTAGTAACACGTTAACTAAGAATTGCGGGATTCAATTGTAAGACAAATCATATGATAAGAAGGTAGAATAAATATGTCGAATGCAAATGGTAAATGAAATTGAAAAAGTAGGTCAATGATTGTGGGAAAAAAAATGTAGAAAGTTACTGAAGTATTAGTATTAGCCATTATTTAGGAAAGTTGAAAGCAATTTATGATTATTTAACCAATTTATTATTATTATTATTATTATTATTATTATTATTATTATTATTATTATTATTATTATTATTATTATTATTATTATTTATTTTATTTTATTTTTTAAGACAATATATTTCCACCAAACCAAAAATTACAAACAAAGTCATCCACCGCGTTAACAAGATGGTTAAGATAGTGGACCCAAGAGATTACAAACAAAACAACAAAAACATCACGAACATACACTAACCTAAACGAAACAGACATAATGCTAAAAAGAAAGCACAAAGCCATATGTGACTCAAATAAAGACCTGCACAAATAAACTACTATGATGGTGAGTCAGTAGTCGTTTATTTAACCAATGTGTACGTTTCAGTTTTTGTTTTGTTTTGACATGTTGGAGTTGGCATTATTATTGAAATCTTAAAAAAAATTCGGCAAGAGTTTGAATAAGCTTGGTAGAGTTTATTAGAAGTTTGAACAACATTGGTAGAGTTTAAATAAGTGCAATGATATGTATACATTGAATTTTACTTTGCACATATATAATTAATGAATAAGACAAACAATACCTCATGTAGTTTTATGCGTGCAAAGTAAAATCACATGTGTACACCTTTATAACCTTTAAATAAACAAGTGTTGTAAAAGTAAAATGTTTTACTTTGTTTTTCTTGACATGATTTAGACCAGTTTTGATTATTAAGAGTATCCGAAACATAACCAACATACAGTGGCGGTGATTAGCATGTGCAAGTGATGCAATCACACAGGGCATCTGTTTGTAAAGGGGCCTCCGATTGAGTATATGTCTATTACTATTTATATATGACTAAGTATATTTATACATGCCTAACTTAAATTTTTACCATCCTTTTTAAATATCATGTGAGGGGCATCCGATTCAGTATATATCAATTAGTATTTATACATGTCTAAATATACTATGTTTTAAATTTACTATAATAGTTAGAATTTTCGTGATTTAAGGGGTCTCATTCGTAGTTTCGCACTGGGCCACCCATATCAATGGGATAGCCCTGCCAACATGCATCAAAACATAATCTTTCCTTTCAAAAATTTACCGGGAGATAGTGCCGAAAGGGAAAGAAGAAAGGGGCTGCCGCAAGAGGAGGATAGTGTTCCGTGAATTGCCGCCAGTAATACTTGCTGCAAGGGACACCCTCCAACCTAAAATGGGGTGTTTCGATAACCTTACCAAAAACAGTCAAAGCTCTTCTAAAAGAGCTCCAAAAGATTAGCTTCATAGCATCTACCCAAATACAGGAATAATTTGAAATCTAAGAATAGTTTAACTAATTATGAAAGACATTAATGCTAAAAGGTTAAAATAAAAAATTGAAATCAAAGAATAGTTTAACTAATTAAGGGTAAGAGTTGTTACCATTTAGCTGTTAAAACTGAAAGCTCGTTTGTCAAAGGGATTTAGCGTTTGCTGGCTTTCTCTCAAACGCTACTTGAAAAACTAGTTAGCATTATCATTTCACTTTTACCTGATTATACACTTCATAATCACTGATACAAATAACTTACCGAGCATTTTTATAAGACAAACAAGTATTTTTTTAAAACGGCAACTAAATATCTCACGATATACAATCACAAACTATCTCACATGACCTAAGCAGGACTTAGAAGCCAAAACCATTTGATCAGGGAGCTTACGAGGGTGCTACCGTTTGTAGCTAATGCTAATAACTGCTGCCGATAATTTCACCACACATGCCTTATATCTAATTCAAAAACTGAATCAATAAAACAGTAATCCCATATATAATTACACTAAGAAAAACCAAACAACATCCAATTGTATAATCAAGCAGCACATATCATAGGAGACAGATCTGACTGCTTATCATCAATCGGCTGCCCTTTCTTAAAAACCGAAGTCCCAAAAACAAAAAACCCAAGCGCGTGACCAGCAACCGCGACCAAAAACACACCACCATTAAAAGACATAACAGCCAACATAACCATATAAGCCAACCCAACACGTAAACCATGCACCAATGTTCGAACCAAACCCTCTATCACTGGACCAGAACCTTTCTTACCATCGAACTTAACATGCGATAAAAACTCGACAAAAATCGACAAGAAGAAGACAAAAATGAGAACCAAAGCGTACATACCCTTATTTGTTCCGGGCCAACCCGGGAATAATATTTCACCGTTTCTGCCCCAGAAGAAAGTCATGTGCATCATCGCGTGATGGTGCTGCTGCATGGTGGTAGTTGGTGGTGGCATGTTTGTCATGCCGTCCATGTTATGGTCGTTGTTCATTTTTAATGGTGTGGCGTTTGGGGATGTGTTGATGTGAAGTTATTGTTGGGCTTTTATGGCCGCTTGCCACTCAAAATAGATAGGTATGGCATGTGAGATGTACTTATGTGCATTGATGTTTGTACTTAAGATATCTTCGAATATGGGATGTTTGACAAAGTTAGCATTATTGTCACGGATTTGTTTTGGTGGCGTACCTAGGTTAAAAGTGACTAGTCATGCAACTTGTCTCGGGGCTTTGGTTTTAAAATGCATTTTGCGATCCGTTGCCTTAAGGCATAAACGAGGACGTGATACAAATATGAGCACATTTACGCGATTCGTTACATATTATAAAAGACACAAATATTATCCACTTCATCTCAAAATTATTGTCCCTCCACAAAAAACACACAGCTTAAGAAAATATAATTGTTACTGCATTCTCTCTTTTATTTATTTTTTTGCAAAATGACAGTTTTACTATTATGCAATTAATTAAATCTTTGAATGATCTTTGTAATTTTTAGTATCACTAGGTGCAATATGGTAAACTTGCTATATTCTTCACAACTATATTTGAAAAAAGGACAATAAGTTTAGGATAACCCAAAATGAAAAGAAAGACTGTTAATTTAGGACGAAGGGAGTAATTATACACAATATGTTCCTTCGGAATTCAATAAACATAATTCACTAGAATAACAAACAAATCAAAAGCAAACAAGTTAAAATTAGTTGACGTCTATCAGTTTTAACAAGTTTCATTGTCCATAAGCCCACTAAAATGGGAGATGATTTGTGCACCATTTTTTTTGGTTATACATCACTAAATCACACCAGTAATGCACTCAATACAACATCACTATGCATAATTTAGTGGTGGATGACACACTAAAATATATGGGTCGCTCCTAAATGCCTTTAACTTAGAAAAATAACCTTGCTCCATAATGCGACAACTACTACTTAGCTCACATTCCATAATTGTGGTATAATAAGGATGCGTTTGGTATCCTATTATGGGAATTAGACAATGACTATGAAAATGATTAAGGGTCCGTTTGGTTTATAAGTGGGTTAGGAAGATTGGGTTTAGGATTTGAATTTAGTTTATGATTTGAGTGTAGAAAGTGGTGGGTCCCATGAGTTTTGCCAAAAAGCCTTCAAGTTTATATGGAATGAAACTTGATTCCATCTTTCATTCATTTTGTTAAAAGAATAAACCAAACAACACATTATTATCACATCAAACGTAAAACCCAATCCAAAATATCAAACCAAACACACTCTAAATGTGTTTGTTTAAGATGAGAGGGCTCACCACTATGATAATGAATGATAGAGATAATTCATACTCCATATACATCAAGAGAGCTAGGTATATATGGATCTTTCATAGGTGAGGGACCCACCACTACTATCCAACTCATGCCCATTGTCATCCATTGCAGCATACCAAACGCACCTAGAACATAATATGAGATGGTTTAATGCGAATACTAAATACAAGGCGATGATGCACGTAATTGCGCAATGTTGCGCACATTTAAGATGTACATCATCCCAATGTATAATAAATTTAAGCAGAAAACTAAATATCAAAAGGAAGAAAGAAGCAAAACTCCCGGGTATTCCTTGGAATGAAAATGGATGTAGAGGAATGTAGCTTGCATTCCTGTTGATGACTTATTTTTAATGCTCGTGTTCTTCAAAATTTTCCTTCACAACACCAACCAAAGCAAAAACCAGCATAAACAATATCAAGGGAAAAAAAACAAAGGCCTTAGATGGTACATCAAAAACAAAAGAAAGGAAAACATAAAGCACATGCATAGCGTGGAAAGGGTGATAAGTTGGGTAAAATAGTAAGTTTTTGAAAACCAAAATTTTCCTGCAGGGTTGGCGACGCCTTCTGCAGTAATCCTAGACATCGTCTGCTTACCTGCAGATTTCTGGGTTAGCTATAAATATTACTTAAACCAACCTACTTTTAAAATAAATTCCAAAATTAAGAAGAATACCAAATACCCAATTACCACTTTATTCAAACATAGCAAAAAACACAAATAGCAACTACTCAAGAGAACGGGGATTTAACTAAACATGCATTGATCATATAAATTCATTCAAGCACAAATAAAACTGCAAATATAGTCACACAATAATCAACGCAAGTTAAAAAAGAAAACTAATATAAGTTCAATAAAAAGTCCCTAAATGAGAAAATACTAGAAACTTGAAAATAAAACTGTAGATTACGACACAGGTTGCCTCCCAAAGAGCCTTTTTTTTTTGTTCGAGTCAAGAGCCTGATTCTACCTTTGTTTACCAGATATAAGGGTATGTGTTTACACTTTCTATCAGAACAGAAAGTTGGGTTTCAAAACTGTAGTCAGTTGTGGCCATGTCAAAAACAGAAGCATAATATGTTGCAGCTGCTCAAGCCAGCAAAGAAGCAGTATGGTTGAAGATGTTGTTGGAAGAACTCGGGCACAGTCAAGAGAAAATTACTCTATTTTGTGACAATCAGAGCACCTTGTATCTGGCAAGGAATCCGGCATTTCATTCAAAGACAAAGCACATACGAGTTTAGTATCACTTTGTTCGTGAGAAAGTGGAAGAAGGAACCGTAGATATGCAGAAAATATAATGTGGCAGATTATTTGACAAAAGCAATCAACTGTGACAAGTTCATATAGTGTCGATCCTCATGCGGCCTAGCAGAAACGTAAGCAAAATGAAAGTGCATGTAGGGATAACGTTGTGAAGATTGATTGGACTTCAATCTAATCTTCAAGTGGGAGATTGTTAAAAGATACATTGTATCTGAACGTGGAATCTTTTTTTGCAAGTGGATAGTGGACAAGTTGGTCATACAACTTGGAAGATGTAGTCATGAATGATGTAAAATGGCTTCATAATATGCCTATAAAAGGCAACGAGATGTTCTTCATTTCAGCATCCCATTTATAAAGGAAAACACATAGAAGTGTTATTTGTATCTCATTCTTTCTCATAGTATTTGAGGATATTAGAGAGTTTGTAATATCTCATAATACAAGAGATATAACTGTTGGTGTTTATCCTTGTAATTAGAGAGAAGGTGTAACTCCAAGTTTTCATCATAGTAAAACGTATCTTTCCTTGCCCGTGGTTTTTTACCCTACTAGGGTTTTCCAAGTTATATCCGTGTGTCATATTTTATTACATTTCATATTTTAGTTGTGGGCTTGCTTTAGACCGGTGTCACTTTTCTCAAAAACTCCCTTCGGATGATTGATGCTCCTCCCATGTTAGAACCTCATCAAGGCACATTGCAAAGAATTGAATAGAATTTTCATTACTCACCCTAAGACAATATTCAAGACGAGTCATTCGCTTATCTAGCTCATTCATAGAAGCAACAACCTTTCTTTCAAATTCTTCCCTCCTATAATTAGCTTCAAGAGATATGAGGTATCATTTATTATCAAACATTTCCATGAAAGAAAATAAAAGAATAAGAATAATAAAGCTAAAAAGAAAAGGTAAAAAAAGAAATGTTCACAAGATATGGAGGGATCTTGTATACAAGGTCAAATGCAAGTAGAAAACGAAACGAACAATTATTCCCGGCAGCGGCATCTAAAACTTTATGAGATGATGAAGTTTTCAACCTCTAGGTAGTGTACCTAATCATTGTATAATAGTATAGGGAAATACCCAAAGGAAGTTCTTATCTAGGGGAATGACTAGTTAGGCTTGAGATATAAATTCAAGTGACTAAAGGAAAGGAGATTATTTTTGGTATTTGGTTGTTTATTTTAAAACAATGGTTTAAGAGGGGGTTTAGACTTGATCAAACTAAAAGAAAAGAAAAGTAAAGAAAATAAACTAGTGGTTTAACAAGGATAAAGAAAATGTGTTTATTAACAAAACGCCTGCTAGTTATAGATGATTTTGATATGTCAATGAATGATTTGATTAATTGCACAACTAACAGGCATCGAATAAAAGCAACGCTAGCATTGATCACCAGTGGCTATAATACTATATTTATATTAATTTTTGGAAGTAATGGGCATGCGTAACATAAAGAACTAAACATGGAAAGAGTAATATCTATGAATCGATCCTAATCCTCACTCTAGTAGTTTGGTTCACCTAAAGTGAGAGTCTATCCCTAAATCATGAAATATGCTAATCCTAAAGAAATCCTAGCATTGAATCTAGTAAGTGATTGTCAAATTCTAGAATGATATAATCATTTAATAGGGCTCGACATACAACGATTAATAGAATGAATAGACGTTAGTTGCTCCTAATGATTTCAATCCTTGTTCTTGACTAAAACAAGTGCTCATACAATATATATCAATTACTTAGTTTAACATTGGTCTTTAAACCGATTAAGATAGATTGTCCTTAGATCTATCCTAACATAATCAACATAACATTCATAAACAAGAGATGATCAAAACATTAATAAAAAGCCAAGTTGCACAATCACTAATAAATACATACTCGTCATCTAAATTTAAGGTTTGTTATGATCCAAGTAAATACACAGTAACTCAGCAAAACATGATAAACAATAAATCAAGAGATCAAGACTAAAGATCAATCACGTTATAAGAATCAAAGTAATGATTAGACAAGCAAACCGTAATAAACAAGCGTGATCGAGTGATGGTACCATCATAATTTGACCAAAACCAAGTCTCTAGAACCTAGATTTAGCCCCTAGAGGGTTAGCCACCAAAAGTTAAGAAAATACGTTCTTCGGGTTTGTATAAATAGACGTTCTAACGTAGACGCTGTCACCAAAAGCTTGTGACGTAGTCTGGACCCCCAGCACATCACAAGTAGGTTCTTGTTTAGGATTGTAGCTCTCATATTCTAGTTTTGGTGGCTCTTTAAATCACCTCAATCCAAGCTCGTATGAGAGAGTTATGATCAAAACAATGCAACTATGTCGGTGAACGCTTCTAAGTCAATATCAACCCAATACGATGTCTTGTAGTACCTCGGACGGTGGCACAATCGAGTGTAACGGTTTCATGTTCATCTTGTTTTGGCATCTGGCTCATAGTTTTTAGGTATGACCGTGTCTAAGAAGCTTATGACGGCGTCTGGCCTTTTGTGCTTAATAACAAGCTCTTTGGAATGGCTGTCTTTTTATGCCAGATCGCATCTAAATGGCATTGTGTTATAAGTCTCATTCTGGAACAATCCAGATGACATCAGGCCTCGTGTTCAATGGTGTAAATTCTTCATTTTTTTCATCTTTTTGCCTATTTTAAGCATATTTGCAATTTTAATTCCAGAATCACCAACAACATGCATTTATAAACATTTGGGCAAGTGACCTAGGAAAAACAAGCTTAAAAACTTATAAAAACAATTATAAAATTCCATGAAAATTAGTGCATTTTGGGCCCCATCAAATTTCCCTACACTTTAACTTTGCTTATCCTCAAGTAAACATAAGCATTTCACTTTTTAAGACTGATTTCGAGATCTCAAAGCTAGACCAAGTTTAATCAAATTAGAGACATTGGTGTAACACTATCATGACCAATTACCAAGCTTACAAAATCTGCACGAATAGACTCTCACAATAGATACTTAATAATTCACTCACTCTCATAAAGGGTAGATGGGAAGATAAATAATAACAGTAACGCTTACAAGCCCTATCATAAATAACCTTGATACAGGATCAAACCTCCACCACTTTGACGTAAGCACTTATTATTCAATATCAAAGAGGTCTTTAAAGGTTTGCAACATTAGGCTTACTAATGACATCAAATAAGTACATATTATTGTCATCATTTGTCCTATATATTTGACTTGTTTTATTATATTATCTATGAGAATTGATACTTAATCACTTACATTAGTAATTCTCAAGTAAAAACAAGCATTTGGTGAAAGTCAATGATTTTGGACAAATAATGGAGCTAAATGGATCAAGTTGGAAAAAGTCTACTGAATTGAAAGAGATACAATGCGCTAACTATGGATACGATGCCTGAAGAGGAAGACCAACTTTATATCACCCTTCAATTCGAATTAGCAAAAGCAATGTCTCTTTGCATAATATGGATTCCAAACATTCATGATCTGGATGTGAATGACTCAAATTACTTCTCCCTAGGTCTATTAGTGAACCTTCTCTCCAGGGATTATAAAATGGGACTCATGATGCTTGTCCAATCAATGCCTTCTTGTCCATCTTGACTTGCAGCTCAGAAGACGCCGCATGGCATTTTGTTAGAGCTACCTAGTCGATGGGTTCACTGATCACATACGACATTCTGAAAGTTGGGATTATGACATTCTAAAAGTTGGGACTATGGGGGAGGAATAGTAGAAGCAGATAGAAGCAAGTTATCATAAGGTTTCTTGCTTTGACAGAGCTTTTATTTTATTTGGGGTCCCGGTTCCAAGCTTTGAGTGAAGCCCCAAAAGCGTAATCTCACAGCATTTGAACCAAAGGAAGGGACCCGCATAGAGATACGGCGTATTATTCTAGACAGATACGCTGTATTATCATACTTAGATGAATTCAAAGACCATTGCCTAGACTTTGAAGAATGCGCCGCATGTAATTATCTCATGCGCCGCATATGAAACCTTAGTCAACGAAGAAGAACCAACTTGTTTAACTCCAGATACGCCGCATTACATTCTTAACATATGACGCATAACTCTTAAGACTTCACCAAAAATAATCCAAGATACTGAAGGACATGCGCCGCTGATATGTGGGAATCGCACCAGGCTTTACCTCTCGAGGGATCTCGAGAAGCTTACAACCCCCACCAGGCAGTGTACCTGATCGTTGTAGTATATTATAGTGACAAGTACCGGGGGATTGATCGTTCAACTCAGGAATAGTGTCGCTAGGATTAGAAAGTCTCCTAAAATAAGTCTAGAGATGAGGGATGATTCTTTTTGTATTTTTATGTTTTATAAAAGCAAGTAAAATCTTGGTTTTAGGAAGAGTGGGCAAAATTAGTTGCTAGCCAACTAACCCAAATAACTATTAACGCAATCAAAATTAAATAACAAAAATGAAATGAAACTAATTAAACTAGTGTGGTGTAACAATGATGGGGAAAGTTGTGTTTACTTAGGTTTCATTACTCCCTAGATATCTTTTACAGGTTGATAGCTTGTTACAATTGCATGGATGACGGGTCATATTCCTTAATACTAGTCGTAGGGCCGTTTACAATATTCCCTAACTCTATAGGATCCTACTTCACTCCTATGTCGAGCCGTTAGAAGCTCCTAACATGGGATCATTAGAATTCTCCTACACATTAAATACAACCAAATATCGTAGTACACCTCCGTCATGTTTCTTAAGACGTTCAAGCAAGTTACCAATGGAAGTCCGCCAT
This sequence comes from Artemisia argyi, assembly GCA_030686995.1. Classification (NCBI taxonomy): domain Eukaryota; kingdom Viridiplantae; phylum Streptophyta; class Magnoliopsida; order Asterales; family Asteraceae; genus Artemisia; species Artemisia argyi. Next base: position 76,382,248 of record CM060709.1, on the reverse strand, counting down.
TTTCTTAAGCCTAACATCGAATACAATCATCCGTAACAACTATAAACAAACAAGCAACCCATAATTAACATCTAGGTTTCACTACATCTAAGCAAACACAAAAGTAATCTAGCCGAGCATGTTAAATTGAAGACACGTGTAAGATATATTCAAGCAACACATAGACATATTGATTGAATTGAAAGAGTACTTATCTCAAATTGACATGAAAGATTCAAAGGGTTGAAACCCTTGAAAAAGCTGGAAAAATTCGACCTAGGGTTTTCCCCTCAAAGTTGCACACTAATGAATGAAATTTGGAAAACTATATATAGATTTTATAGGGTGACGGCGTCAAGAAGGAATTTGTGACACCGTCAACTCGCCGCCAATAGTGAAATTGTATTGCCTAGATCTGATTTTGACGCCGTCATGTAGGAATTTCTTCTGGGCCGTCACTAGCAAATGGACCATGACGGCCTAAGTGACGCCGTCATCTCCAATGCACAAAACACTCTGGACCGTCACGTGCATCATCCACTTCCACCTCTTTTGTTACTCTTGAGTCTTGACGCCGTTACTTGGAGACCCTTGACGCCGTTAGGTACTGTTCCCAGCAAGGAAAATTAAGACTTTGCCGTTTTTTTTTTCACTTTTATGCTCCAAAAACGTCCAAAATGCTTCCTTTTCCAGATTTCACTCCAAAAGTACCTAAAATGACAAAAGGAACGATTTAGGGCAATATTTGATCAAATAATCTCGACTTCGGGCTTAAATGACCCCTTAAAAACGGTTCATTTTTCGCCTCATCAAATACCCTTACACTTGAGATTTGCTTGTCCTCAAGCAAATGCGCTTTTATTCTAATCAAAATACAAGTTAGGGGTCATTTAACACTAATATAAAAGTAATTACAACAAATAATCGTTCCACTAAAGACCAAAGACAAGCATGGAGGTCTTACACTAGCACCTCACAAATAGTATTTAGATACTCACATCTCTCGGGTGTAATAAAGTATATATCACAATAAGGAAATGGAAAACATCTCTCACTACCTATCATAGCAAAATTTATTACCATAGGCTTGTGAAAGGATCAAACCTCCACCACTTGGCGTAAGCACCTAGGATAAACTATCAAAGAGGTCTTTCAAAGGGTTATAACGTTAGGTGTAGGGATATGGAATACACGGTTTTGTTGGATAAAGGCAATATTTACTGGTGGCGAGTTAATCATCTTGGTTAATTACATGTACAATATGGCGTTGCTAAGCCAAGACTAGACTCGACTTAAGCTAATAAATCAAAAATAACAAAAACATAAAACAAACATAGAATGAAACGGGATGGTAGTCCGTATGTTTTTTCTATTTTTTCTTTTCTTTCTTCTTTTTTTTTTGTTTTTTCGTTTTTTTTTATTTTTTATTTATTATTTTTTTTTTGCATACACTCTTACCATACCATCCAAAATAATACATCATAGGGAATGTACATTCCCCTTACACTTGAATTTTTACATACTTTACAATAAACTACTCTAATGACTCGAATCAAGATAATCAAAACACTTGGAGTACTTATAAGATTAATGCACATATGGGGTAATAAATGATGTTCTTCCCCATTACTCCATAACACAAGTACTTTACCCATGAGTCCCAATCATCCCAAAACAATATGTACAAGATATGACTCGACTTAGCAACCATGTAATCAATTAGATAATCAACTAAGGGTTTAAACAAATAACAATAATGCACTAAAGATGAGTGCATACACGGAAGGCTAAGGCGATTTGGTTGCGCATTTGGGTGGGCTGTAACAAATTCTTCCTTTAAGTAAGATGCTTAAAGGTAGAAACGAATCGGAGGGGTGTACTAGGGGTTTCGTGTACTAAAAATGAGTACAACGCTAAGGTGTGGAAAAATTAATTGACTTTACTAGCCAAGTAATATGACTTAAATGGTCAATTAATTATGATACGGGTTTAACACAAGGGTGATCCTAATGCCTCTTATCATGTGGTAAATCCTACTACACGAATGTAGTCTCACTAGCGGTCTCGGGATGCATCACTAACGCAAGTTCTAGAATCTAAATGCTACCAGTACACTCATAAGCACTAATAGTAAATGCTTTTCCTATCAAATCTAAAGGCGAACCTCACATATTTGGGTGGAAATTTTTTCTGAATGGTACGGTTTTGTGCTAGTCATACAACTCTTATCCATGAGACGCTTGCTAAGGCTAAAGTTTCACTCCTAAATGTTGTAAAAAATTTTAAATTTGGCGCTAAAATTACACTAACAAGTATTTCTCTTAGTTTTATTACACACCTACCATCAAACAAACAAACTCAAGTGCAATTGTATCCTATAAGGTATCATCATTTACCCTCCCCTTACACTTAGGATGAACATTGTCCCCAATGTTCAATTAAAGAATGTAAAAGTGAAATAGGTAAAAGAATGAAAGCAAATACTCCCCTGATTCGTTCGGTGTAGATAGTGTGGTAACAAGGTTAGATCTTCCTCCAAGAAAATGAGCATTCAAAGCTTCCCTTCCAGAAAAATAAATCATCTTCTTGTCATACATAACCTATTAAACCTGAGAAAACAAACAAGGCAACCTCGCATAAAATCGGCGGCAATCTATATATACTAACAAGTCCTAAAAAACAAATTAAGATATAATGCTTGTGGAATGAATGTTTGCAGATTTCCTAGATTTTATAAAACTAAAGAATTAACAAAAACTTCAAGACTCCGTTAGAAAAACAAAACTCGTAAAATTTCCAGAATTTTACACATGACGCCGTCAGAAATTAATTCATGACGCCGTCAGAAGTGACCTGCAGAAATCTTTACGTTAAGTTTCTGGAAAATTTCTGGAAAAGCTTATGTCCTACTTCCTGGAAAATCCTGCAAAACATCATTATGACTCGATACAAGCATTTGACTCTAACAAGTACTAATACACATGTTCATTTAATATTGTGGCGAATCAAGATCAATTTTGTTCTTAAAAACAAATTTGGGGTTTCCCCTTACACTTAGCTTTTGCAAAATACCTTTATATGAAGTTAAGACGAAGTTAAACAACAAAATAAAGCATTTTCATAATTTCAGTTTGAAACATGATCTACCAACAATAAAAACAAAGCATGCATACGGAAGCAAATAACATCAAACAATTAAAAATCACACAAAACATGGGTTACCTCCCAGGAAGCGCTTTTCTTTATTTACGAGTCTTGTAGCTAGACTCAAGGTCATGGGCTACCGTGTGTTGCTTATGCTCACATATCCAAGGGTGAGCCATCTAATAGTCGCCTCATCTTTCTTATAGTCATCACTTAGCTCTAAACATCCGCGATAATACCTTTTATTCTTTTCATGAGGATATTTAAGCCCTTTTCTTTTATCATTCTCACTTGGCATTTCTAGGGGTGGATACCTACTACATTTCTCCATAGAAAAATCCTTGAACCTAGGGTGTGCACGGGGCATTTGGTAAACAAAATCTTCATCTCCATCCGAGAATGTAATTAACCTTTCCATAAGTTTTTCATCAAGGTTGGTTAACCATTTGAAAGGTGATGAGGCGAAAAATGAACCACTTTTAGGGGGTCATTTAAGCCCGGAATTGAATTTATTTGATCAAATATTACCCTAAATCGTTCCTTTTGTGATTTTAGGTACTTTGGGAGTGAATTCTGGAAAAGAAAGCAATTCGGACGTTTTTGGAGCATAAAAGTGAAGAAAACGCCAAAGACTTAATTTTCCATGCTGAGAACAGTACCTGACGGCGTCTAGAGGAAGATCCTGACGGCGTCAAGAGTAAAATCCATGACGACCCAGTGCAAACCTGACGGCGTCACAACAAGGGCGTCAAGAGTTAAATTGTTGACGGCCTGCATAAGGTGTATACATGACGGCGTCAGACCCAGATCTAGGCAGTTCGAGGAACTATTTGGCGGCGAGATGACGGCGTCAGACTTTTGTTCTTGACGCCGTCACCTATCAAACTCTATATATAGTTTTCTATTTTTCATTCATTAAAGAGAGGAACTTGTGTGGAGAAAACTAGGGCCGAACTTTATAAACCCTAGGTCATATTTTACAGTGTTTTCACCCCTTGAATCCTTTCATGTTCAATTGAGATAAGTCTTCTCTTAATTCATTCAATATGTCTATGTGTTGTTTGAATATATCGTATGCTTGTCTTGATTCCAACATGCTAGGCTAGATCTATCTTGTGTTTGCTTACATCTAATGAAACCTAGATGTTAATTATGTGTTGATTACTCATTTATGGTTGTATTAGATGAATGATTTCAATGTTAGGCTTAAGAAAACTGGCAGATCTCCATTGTGTAACATGCTTGAACGTCTTAGGAAACATGAACCGATGTGTACTAGGTTTTATTGGTTGTATTTAATGCATGAGCAAATTCTAGTGATCCCATGTTAGGAGCTTCTTAGCCGGCTCGACATAGGAGTGAAGTAGGCGCTCATAGGATTGGGGAAGTAAGTACGCCACCCCATGAATGGTATTAAGGAATACAATCCGTCATCCATGCAACTATAACAAGTAATTAACGTGTAAAAGATATCTAGGGAGTAGTGAAATCTAAGTAAACACAATTCTCCCACATATTGCTCACAACTTTAGTATAATTTAGTTTATTTTCATTTCTAGTATTTTATTTTGATTGCATCTTAGTTTTGGGTTAGTTGACTAGCAACTAATTCCGCCAAACTCCTTCAAACCCGAGATTTTTATTTGCTTTCTAAAAAAATATAAAAATACAAAAAGAATCATCCCTCATCTCTAGACCTAGTCTTTAGGTTTTCTAATCCTAGTGACACTATTCCTAGCTGAACGATCAATCCCCCGGTACTTGTCATTATACTATACTACATCGATCAGGTACACTGCCTGGTGGGGGTTGTAAGCTTCTCGAGATCCCTCGAGAGGTAAAGCCTGGTGCAATCCCTATGCATCAAGTTTTTGGCGCCGCAGCCCAGGGAATAGTTATTGTCTAGGTTAGAATCTCTTTTTATTAGGTCTACATGCTAGATTCCTTTCTAGTAAGATTTTATTTTTATTTTTAGGTTCTCTTTAATCTATCTTTTTCTTCGTGCCTTTGTTAGTAAATTAAATTCATTGACTATTCCGTTGACCATTATGGAAAACGCGAATCCACCCCTTTCCCCTAGAGAAGTGGCTTTCTTACGTGAGCAAATTGAGAATGAGATTAGGGAACTTAGGGAGCTTAATAGGTTGATTAAGGTTGAGCTCGACCATGCATTTAGTGACCTAGCGACCGCCTTGTATTCAAATGAGGACCTAGGGCCTAATGATTTTGAGAATGTTGTTGAGGAACTTGAAGAAGGGGAGAATGATCAAAAGTTAGATGATTATTTTAATCTATACCCCACTAAGGAGGAGATTGCATACTATAATAATCTTATTGATAACCCTCGATTTCCTTTTACTAGAATCGAACCTAAGATAAAGAGAGGCGACCCTAAGAATGCTAAGATACCATGTATGATTGGGTATAGACACGTTGACAATGCTTACATTGACTTTAAATCCCCAATCAACATTATGTCCTCAAGTGTTTATAATGATATAGTGAAAACAAGACTTGCACCTAGAAGAGATCCCAAATACCCCGGTGGAGTTTGTAACTTTGTCGGGAGAATTAAAGGTTTACATGTCTTTGTCGGGAATTTCACTTATATCAATGACTTTATGATCGTTGAAGATCTTGCTAATGTTATTGATTGTCGATTATCCAATGTTGTGTTTGGTAAACAGTTTGTTGAAGAGTCCAAGTTAGAATATGATGAGATAGAAGGGACAATCCGATTTGCGAGTAACACCGATAGGATCACTTATAGGATGCCTAATAGAATGAAAGAATTTCATTTTGTGCCCCGATTTGACATGGACAACATTGGTGCTTTTGAGGATATCAATGAAGAGGATAAGAAAAAGGGCATGGATTATGTATGGGAAAAGAAGAGTCTTTTCTACAAAGATTGCTTGACTCTAGGACCAAAGTATAAAGTCGATAAGGAATTTGCCCATACGATTATAGGAGTGATTTAGAAAAAGGTGATTGGTTTCTACAAAGAACATTTACAATCAGAAAGTGAAACCAACGATGAGGTCACGTAGTAACCCATGACCTTGAGTGTAACAACCGTGATTTTAGCAGGTTAGTTAGACTTTTAGCTTCGAGTTAATCTAACTTTGTTTGGTGTGTTTGGGTAGTTATATGGGTGTTATTGTGTGTTATAGTGTGGTTAGTATTTGAGTTAGCACTAAATCCCTTCGCGTTGTGGTTGTTATTGTGGTTTTTGATGATGTTGATTTTGGGAAAGTTCATTTTGATCACCTATGTGATGTAGAAATGACTTGTGTATATTTGGCGTTTTGAGTTTTTGCGTAACGAGTCTTCGTTCAAGTTATTGAGCGTTAGTAAGTTACGGGGATGTTGTTTTTGTGAGGAAATGCTTATGGAGTGTGTAAAAATCTATTTTTGGAAACTTTATTTTGAAAATGAATATTTTCCGGTTTGTCGTAAAATTAAGGTTTATCGCGAAAGACGTTAGGTTTTGTTATGGGAATACATAAAATATGAAAAGTATGAGGTTTTGAGTGTAATAAATTAATTAATAAAAAAAATAAAAATATATATTATTTAGGGGGGGGGGGTGATTAAGGGTGTTAGGGGGAAAAAGGAAACCAAATTTGATACCAAATACAACTCTAAGCCTTAAGGGTTATCCAAATTAATTATAAATACAAAATCAAAACTCCCCTATCCCCTTTTCCTGCATATTGAGTCGACACAAGGGGGAATCCAAGAAGAAAAATTAGGGTTTCATAATTGTCTAGCAATAATCAAGAATCAAGGTAAAATCTTTAACCCTTATGTGTAATTAATCAATTATTGTTATGATTCATGTAATAATTAATATGATGGAATCTAGGGTTTATATACTTCTGTAAATTATTGAAGTAAAACATGTTAGGATGATTAGATGTTAATATTATGGTTAATGATTAAGGGAATTGAGTGTTAAACGCGTTAGATGTTGTGTTAGGGTTTGGACAAATTTGTAGGGTTATAAAGATGTGAGTGTACATAACAGATGGTGATGAGTTAAGTCACGAATTTTAGGTCTAAATTGTAGTATAATGAAAGAGCTTTCCAAAAAGTCGAGCCACAATCAATTTTGAGGTCGGTAAGTCGGTCTTTTGATTTTTCTTTGTTAAGGTGTCAAAGCTGTCAAACCGGGGCAGATTTTGAGTAAAAGTTTGAGGGTGGCATGTGGTTGTAAAAGTGGTATTTTGACTTAGTCTTCTGGAATAGTTAAGTTTTAGGTTATATTAGACTACCACGAAGAGGATTCGCGATAAAAACTTGTGGAAGTAATTATTAAAAATCAAAACTTTTTGGTGTGCGTTCAGATCCGAATTTGAGTAGTTGACAAGTTTGAACTTTCTATGAGTACTTGTGTATGTTATTGGTCCATGGCCTTCTGGGATTAGCTTCTATGCTTATGAGAGACCATGGTAAATGTTTGGTGTGAGTTGTTAAGCTTTATTTGTCGTGATTTCATGTGAGTGAATGTACTCAAAAATTCTGCGTTTTCTGAGTTTTAGAGTGCAAGGGATTTAGTGAGTATTAAGTTATGGTGATGGTTAGTGTGGTGTCTAGGAGATCCATGGTGGGTCATATGAGTCTTAGAAATCCATCATATGTGTATTACATGGTTTGTAGCTTTTAGCTTGACCTTGTGTAATGTGGATTATTTTTTGTGTGCTATAGATTGTGAATTGTTTTTGTGGAAGCTGCGGATTTAAGGTGAGTTCATAGTCCCATATTTTTACTTTGTTTTAAACTTGGGATGGGAATGATACTTGTCTTAAATGATTTGATTTACTGTGATTATGTGTGTGGTATTAAAGAGCTTGGACCTATAATGTTATCGTATGCATGCTATGTGTGATTATTTGCTTGTGTGGATGTATATAGGATCCAATTAGGAGGATGTTTATCCTGTTACTCGCGCATGCGACCTAATTGATGTTTGATATGGTTGATGGGATCCAATTAGGAGGATGCTTATCCTGTTACTCACGCATGCATCCTAATTGATGTTTATGGGGTCGGAGGACACGAGCCGTCATAATGGTTGCTTTATGAGTGTTGTTGCCTTTGCGTGTGGATATTGATTTGCAAATGCATGTAGCTATATGATAACCTATAATTATTTGTCCAGCTATATGTTGTAATCACAGTGAATTTGGTTGCCTTGTGTGTTGAGTCTCAAACCTATGAATCTCACCAACGTTATGTTGACATTTTAAGCATCATTTTCAGGTGAGCATTCTAAGGCCAAAGTTGAGGGCAGCAATTAGGCGAGACTTAGTTGCATGGAGACTTACTTATGTTTTGGGATTTGATTTTATTTGGATTTGGATATGATACATTTATGTTTTATGTTTGGTACTTTCAACTTATTGAAGTTACCTTTTGGATTTTATTTTGTTTATCTTTGGGTATTGTTACAACACTGTGTGTTGGTACATTGCTCTATTTACGTGCATGTAGTTGTTCTCTATGTTGACACCAGGTGTTGTGATGATATCAATGAAGTTACACCCGCGCGTTTCCGCCGTGGCGGGGTGTGACAGATTGGTATCAGAGCCTTGGTTATAGAGAATTAGGTGGTTTAACCTAGACTATAGCTTAGGAGTCCCTCATATAGTTGCATTTAAGACCTATGTGTAAGTATAATATCTTACATGTCTATTTTCCTAAATTATGAGTTATTTTATTGAGTTTTTGAACGTCTATCGAACCCTGTACTTAGCATCGTGTGTGTGTCATTTTTAGAATGGCACCTCCTGCAAGAAAGACACTTCGTTGGGCTACTGTGGTTGCTAAGGGACGCAAAAGAGTTGGGAAGATGAAGAGAACCAACAGGAGGATATTGGTCCCCGCTAGCATGGTACCATGTGTGATTGAAGAGAAGATGACACTCGAGAATGTGAATGGGGAAAGGGTGGAGAGATATGAGACAAAGGTAGCTGATAAGAAAGGCTTCACCACCAAGTACCCGTGCAAGTGTCCTCAGTTTTTGGAAGATGATGGGTTAGTTTGGGCTAGACCCAGAGGATTGCATGATTTTGTGGATATGATAGATGAAGAGTTAAGAGATCGTGAAGATGATTTTGCAAGACATCCTCTACCACCGAATCATGGAAATAGGAATGGGTGGGTGAGCGAGGAGGAGGAAGTGGATTCAGACTTAGAGTCCATTGCACGTACCCCGTTTTAGGTCTTAGATAGGACTCGAACTGCGTACGACTTGTTTTTAATGTTATGTTTTAATGTTTTATGGTTTTGTTGAGTTGTTTTGACATTGATTGTATGTTGGAATGTGAATTACTGCGGATTTTTGGGATTTATCCCGTGTTTTAATGAGAAGCCTTGGGCGAGTTTGGATATTTATGGTGTGTATATTATGTGTATTATGGGAGTATATTTTGGTTAGTGTTGATTGCGTGCTATTTGTTATAAGATGTTACTATTGTTAGATGTGGCTTTGGAAGTAAGTACACATGTGGAAAGATATATCTAAAATTGTGCGTGGCCAACACAATTATAAATGTATCACGACATATGTGGACCTACAGCCAATGTTACATTGAATCAATGGTGATATGCTTATGTGTGGTAGAGTTGAGTTTGTTTGGTTATATGATTGGGAGTGTTTCATGTGATGGGAGGTAGATGATTGAGTAGGATTATGGAGATTGTAGAATCTTGTGAATGGTCTTTAATGGTTCTATTGTTCTGCGTGTTTAGGAAATGGCGCCAAGGAAACCAAGACGACCTATCACTAAGTCACCTATGAGTGGAGCTTACCGGACACCGAAGAAGTCCAAGAAGTCGACATCTATTATCGGGGATAGCAACCCTATCTTTCAGCAAATGATCAACCAGCAGCTAGAAGCTTTAATGCCTGAACTTGTGACTCAATTGAGTGCGCAGATAGGCAGTGGAGCTCATCCTGATGGTGCTGGAAGTGGAGGAGGCGGAAATAATGGGTGTACTTATAAGGAGTTCGTGGCCTGTAAGCCTAAGGAATTTGATGGAAAGGGTGGTGCAATTGCACTTACCTGATGGATAGAGAAAATGGAGTCTGTGATGGATATAAGTGGATGTAGTGAGGTTCAGAAAGTTAAGTATGCGGTTAGTTCTTTGGTTAACAAAGCGTTGACCTGGTGGAACACGCAACTTCAGGCTAGGGGACGAGTTGCGGCTTTGGGTATGACTTGGGAGGACTTCAAAGCCTTAATGACGGAGGAGTTTTGCCCAGTCAATGAGCTGCAAAAGTTGGAAGACGAGTTGTGGAATCATACTATGGTTGGAGCTAATCATATGGGGTACACTGATAGGTTTCATGAGTTATCTAGGATGGTTCCTCATCTAGTAACTCCTGAATCGAAGCGTATTGAGAAGTATATCCGTGGATTGGTTCCACAGATTCGTTCAATGGTTAGGGCGACTGAGCCGACAACACTTCTAAGTGCTATTCAAAAGGCTGGGGCACTGACGGATGAAGCAGTTAGGAGTGGAACACTGGCAAAGTCGGGAGAGAAGAAGCGAGAGGAGGTTGATACTACTAAGACAGATGGTTTTAGTGGTGACAATAAGAAAGCAAGAAAAGGAAAGGGGTTCGTAGCAACGGATCTTATGATGGCAGTAGGTTATGTGGGAACAGTTTCTACGGCTACGACTGGTAATAATGAGAAGAGGGGATATGTTGGTAATGCCCCTAGATGTGCTAAGTGTGGTTACTACCATCTCGAGAACACTCCATGTCGTGGGTGTTTCAGGTGTGGCAAACCTGGACACTTTGCTAGGGAATGTCGTGCGGTGATTACCCAAGCGGCTCCAATCAACTCGGTTGGCGCAGGGGCTCAACGTAGGGCATGCTATGAGTGTGGTAGTGTTGATCATCTGCGAAACTGGTGTCCCAAACTTATTGGAATGTTTGGACAGCCTGGGAATCAGTTGGCTATTGAAGGAGGACAAGGACAAGGGTTTAAAAGAAATGCAGCTAAGGGAAAGGCATTTACAATGAATGCAAACGAGGTGCGCCAAGACCCGAATGTTGTTACTGGTACGTTCTCTCTCAATGGTCATTATGCTACTACGTTATTTGATACGGGTTCGGATTATTGTTTTGCTACTACTGAATTCGCTAGAATATTGGGTGTTAAGTTTAGTGAACTTAGACCTAGTATTTTGATTGAAGTAGCTAGTGGTATAGAAATAGAAGTTAATAAAGTTATTTGTGAGTGCGTTATCGTGTTAGAGGGTGTTGCGTTTAAGATTGACTTAATACCCTTAGGACATGGTAGCTTTGACGTGGTAATAGGGATGGATTGGTTGGCTAGGCATAAAGCTGAAGTAATATGCCATGAGAAGGTGGTTCGAATTCCATTAGAGAGTGGTGGTGTGCTGCGAGTACAAGGAGACAGCGTAGAGAAGAGTTCGAAATCCCTTTTGAGTGCGAAGACTAGAGAACTCAAAGTGGGGGATATTCCAGTTGTATGTGAGTTTTCGGGCATTTTTCCTGAGGATTTGTCCGGATTACCGCCAATACGGCAGGTGGAGTTTCGTATTGAGTTAATTCCTGGAGCGACGCCGGTAGCGAAAGCTCCTTACCGATTGGTGCCTACGGAGATGCAGGAGTTGGCTGCACAGTTGAAAGAACTTCAGGATAAGGGGTTTATTCGACCTAGTCATTCTCCGTGGGGAGCGCCTGTTTTGTTCGTTAAGAAGAAAGATGGTTCGTTTAGGATGTGTATTGATTATCGAGAGTTAAATAAGTTGACGGTGAAGAATCGGTATCCTTTACCTAGAATTGATGATCTTTTCGACTAGTTGCAGGGTGCTAGATTTTTCTCAAAGATAGATCTGCGATCTGGTTATCATCAGTTAAGAGTGTATGAGGAGGACATTCCCAAGACAGCTTTTAGAACTCGTTATGGACACTTTGAATTTACGGTTATGCCATTTGGGTTGACTAATGCACCAGCGGTATTCATGGATTTGATGAATCGCGTATGTAGGCCCTATTTGGATAAATTTGTAATTGTGTTTTTCGACGATATTCTGATTTACTCTAAGTCGAAGGAAGAGCATGGGGAACATCTGAGGTTGATACTTGGCTTGTTGGAAAATGAGAGATTGTACGCTAAGTTCTCTAAATGTGAATTTTGGCTGCAAGAGGTGCAATTTCTTGGTCATATAGTGAATAGTGAAGGTATACATGTAGATCCTAGCAAGATAGAAGTGGTCAAGAATTGGAAGGCTCCTACGACACCTTCTGAGATACGCTCATTCTTAGGACTGGCAGGGTACTACAGGAGATTTATAGCAAATTTTTCAAAGATTGCTAAGCCTCTCACTATGTTGACTCAGAAAAATAAAAAGTATGAGTAGGGAGATGAGCAAGAAGTGGCTTTTCAGACGTTAAAGGATAGTTTGTGTAATGCACCTATTCTGACATTACCTGATGGGCCAGATGATTTTGTGGTATACTGCGATGCGTCGAATCAAGGATTGGGATGTGTGTTAATGCAAAGGGGAAAGGTGATAGCTTATGCATCACGACAACTCAAGGTTCATGAGAAGAATTATACCACTCACGACCTAGAACTTGGTGCGGTGGTATTTGCTCTCAAGAGTTGGAGACATTATTTGTATGGTACGAAGAGTACGGTCTATACCGATCATAAGAGTCTTCAGCATATTTTTAATCAGAAGGAGTTGAATATGCGTCAAAGAAGATGGATGGAGCTGTTAAGTGATTACGACTGCGACATTCGTTATCATCCTGGAAAAGCGAATGTGGTGGCCGATGCGTTGAGTAGAAAGGAAAGAATTAAACCAAGGCGTGTGCGAGCTATGAGCATAATATTGCAGTCGGGAATTAAGAGTAGGATATTGGCAGCACAAGAGGAGGCTTTCAAGGATGAGAACCTTGTGGCTGAAATGTTGCGTGGTTTAGATCAACAGATGAAAAGGAAGGAAGATGGTGGACTATATTTCTTAGATCGAATATGGGTTCCACTGGTGGGAGACGTGAGAAAGGTGATCATGGATGAGGCTCATAAGACGAGATACTCGATTCATCCAGGGTCTGATAAGATGTACTATGATCTTAGAGATGCTTATTGGTGGCCGGGCATGAAGAGGGAGATAGCTGAGTATGTTAGTCAATGTCTAACTTGTTTGAAGGTTAAGGCTGAACATCATAAACCCTCTGGATTGTTGCAGCAGCCGCCAATTCCTGAATGGAAGTGGGATAATATAACTATGAATTTCATTACTAAATTGCCTCGCATAAGTAATGGACATGACACGATATGGGTTATTGTGGACAGATTGACGAAGTCTGCACATTTTCTGGCCATTCGTGAAGATTACAAGATGGAGAAGTTGGCAAGGATTTATATAAATGAGATTGTGGCAAGGCATGGTGTACCTGTGTCTATTATTTCAGATCGGGATAGTAGGTTCACTTCGCGGTTCTGGCAGTCATTGCAAAAGGCTTTGAATACACAGTTGGATATGAGTACTGCTTATCATCCACAGACCGATGGACAAAGTGAGCAAACGATTCAGACATTAGAAGATTTGCTTCGTGCATGAGCTATTGATTTTGGAGGAAGCTGGGATACTCATTTGCCTTTGGCTGAGTTTTCTTATAATAACAGCTATCATTCAAGCATTAGATGTGCACCGTTTGAGATGTTGTACGGAAGGAAGTGTAGATCACCGGTGTTATGGGCAGAGGTTGGGATGAGTCAGTTAATTGGACCTGAATTGGTACAAGAGACTACGGATATGATCTTTAGGATTAAAGAAAGACTTAAGGCTGCGAGAGATCGTCAAAAGAGTTATGCGGATAATCGCCGCAAACCTTTGGAGTTTAGTGTTGGAGATTTTGTAATGTTGAAGGTGTCACCATGGAAGGGTGTTGTGCGTTTCGGTAAGAAAGGCAAGTTAGCACCTAGATATGTTGGGCCATTTGAAATTACGGAGAGGATTGGACTTGTGGCATATCGTTTGAGATTGCCTGAGGAATTAAGTGGTGTGCATGATATGTTTCACGTGTCTAATTTGAAAAAGTGTTTGGCGGATGCTAGTTTGCATGTGCCACCAGATGAGATTAAGGTTGATAGGACACTTCACTTTGTGGAGGAACCTGTTGAGATTATGGACCGAGAAGTTAAGAGTATGAAGCGTAGTAAGATTGCATTGGTTAAGGTACGATGGAATTCCAAACGTGGTCCTGAGTTTACTTGGGAGCGTGAGGATCAAATGAGAGCTAAGTATCATAAGTTGTTTGCTGAGGAGTCTGATGATACGAGCTGTTAAATCTCGGGCCGAGCTTTCCCTAAGTGGGGGATGATGTAGCAACCGTGGTTTTAGCAGGTTAGTTAGACTTTTAGCTTCGAGTTAATCTAACTTTGTTTGGTGTGTTTGGGTAGTTATATGGGTGTTATTGTGTGTTATAGTGTGGTTAGTATTTGAGTTAGCACTAAATCCCTTCGCGTTGTGGTTGTTATTGTGGTTTTTGATGATGTTGATTTTGGGAAAGTTCATTTTGATCACCTATGTGGTATAGAAATGACTTGTGTATATTTGGCGTTTTGAGTTTTTGCGTAACGAGTCTTCGTTCAAGTTATTGAGCGTTAGTAAGTTACGGGGATGTTGTTTTTGTGAGGAAATGCTTATGGAGTGTGTAAAAATCTATTTTGGAAACTTTATTTTGAAAATGAATATTTTCCGGTTTGTCGTAAAATTAAGGTTTATCGCGAAAGACGTTAGGTTTTGTTATGGGAATACACAAAATATGAAAAGTATGAGGTTTTGAGTGTAATAAATTAATTAATAAAAAAATAAAATAAAATATATTATTTAGGGGGGGGGGCAATTAAGGGTGTTAGGGGGAAAAAAGGAAACCAAATTTGATACCAAATACAACTCTAAGCCTTAAGGGTTATCCAAATTAATTATAAATACAAAATCAAAACTCCCCTATCCCTTTTTCCTGCATATTGAGTCGACACAAGGGGGAATCCAAGAAGAAAAATTAGGGTTTCATAATTGTCTAGCAATAATCAAGAATCAAGGTAAAATCTTTAACCCTTATGTGTAATTAATCAATTATTGTTATGATTCATGTAATAATTAATATGATGGAATCTAGGGTTTATATACTTCTGTAAATTATTGAAGTAAAACATGTTAGGATGATTAGATGTTAATATTATGGTTAATGGTTAAGGGAATTGAGTGTTAAACGCGCTAGATGTTGTGTTAGGGTTTGGACAGATTTGTATGGTTGTAAAGATGTGAGTGTACATAACATATGGTGATGAGTTAAGTCACGAATTTTAGGTATAAATAGTAGTATAATGAAAGAGCTTTCCAAAAAATCGAGCCACAATCAATTTTGAGGTCGGGAAGTCGGTCTTTTGATTTTTCTTTGTTAAGGTGTCAAAGCTGTCAAACCGGGATAGATTTTGGGTAAAAGTTTGAGGGTGGCATGTGGTTGTAAAAGTGGTATTTTGACTTGGTCTTCTGGAATAGTTAAGTTTTAGGTTATATTAGACTACCACGAAGAGGATTCGCGATAAAAACTTGTGGAAGTAATTATTAAAAATCAAAACTTTTTGGTGTGCGTTCAGATCCGAATTTGAGTAGTTGACAAGTTTGAATTTTCTATGAGTACTTGTGTGTGTTATTGGTCCATGGCCTTCTGGAATTAGCTTTTATGCTTATGAGAGACCATGGTAAATTTTTGGTGTGAGTTGTTAAGCTTTATTTGTCGTGATTTCATGTGAGTGAATGTACTCAAAAATTCTGCGTTTTCTGAGTTTTAGAGTGCAAGGGATTTAGTGAGTATTAAGTTATGGTAATGGTTAGTGTGGTGTCTAGGAGATCCATGGTGGGTCATATGAGTCTTAGACATCCATCATATGTGTATTACATGGGTTGTAGCTTTTAGCTTGACCTTGTGTAATGTGGATTATTTTTTGTGTGCTATAGATTGTGAATTGTTTTTGTGGAAGCTGCGGAGTTTAAGGTGAGTTCATAGTCCCATATTTTTACTTTGTTTTAAACTTGGGATGGGAATGATGCTTGTCTTAAATGATTTGATTTACTGTGATTATGTGTGTGGTATTAAAGAGCTTGGACCTATAATGTTATCGTATGCATGCTATGTGTGATTATTTGCTTGTGTGGATGTATATGGGATCCAATTAGGAGGATGTTTATCCTGTTACTCGCGCATGCGACCTAATTGATGTTTGATATGGTTGATGGGATCCAATTAGGAGGATGCTTATCCTGTTACTCGTGCATGCGACCTAATTGATGTTTATGGGGTCGGAGGACACGAGCTGTCCTAATGGTTGCTTTATGAGTGTTGTTGCCTTTGCGTGTGGATATTGATTTGCAAATGCATGTAGCTATATGATAACCTATAATTATTTGTCCAGCTATATTTTGTAATCACAGTGAATTTGGTTGCCTTGTGTGTTGAGTCTCAAACCTATGAATCTCACCAGCGTTATGTTGATATTTTAAGCATCATTTTCAGGTGAGCATTCTAAGGCCCAAGTTGAGGGCAACAACTAGGCGAGACTTAGTTGCATGGAGACTTACTTATGTTTTAGGATTTGATTTTATTTGGATTTGGATATGATACATTTATGTTTTATGTTTGGTACTTTCAACTTATTGAAGTTACCTTTTGGATTTTATTTTGTTTATCTTTGGGTATTGTTACAACACTGTGTGTTGGTACATTGCTCTATTTATGTGCATGTAGTTGTTCTCTATGTTGACACCAGGTGTTGTGATGATATCCATGAAGTTACACCCGCGCGTTTCCGCCGTGGCGGGGTGTGACATTGAGTCTAGCTACAAGACTCGTAAATAAAGAAAAGCGCTTCTTGGGAGGCAACCCATGTTCTGTGTGACTTTTATTTCGTTTGTTTGTTATTTGCTTCCGTATGCATGCTTTATTTTATTGCTGGTAGATCATGTTTCAAAACTAAATAGTGGAAATACTTTACTATGTTGTTTGGCATAGTCTTAACTTCACCCAAAGGTATTTTTGCAAAAGATAAGTGTAAGGGGAAACCCCAAATATGTTTTTAAGAAACAAAACCGATCATGATTCTCCACAATATTAAGTGAACATGTATATTCGTATTTGTTAGAGTCAAATGCTTGTATCGAGTCATAATGAATTTTTGCAGGATTTTCCAGGAAGTAGGAACAAGTTTTTCCAGAAATTTTCTAGAAACTTAACATAAGAATTTCTGAAGGTCACTTCTAACGGTGTCATGAGTTTACTCTTGACGGTGTCATGTGTAAAAATCTGAAAATTTTACCAGTTTTGTTTTTCTAACGGAGTCTTAAAGTTTTTGTTGAATTATTAGTTTTATAATCTCCAAGAAATCTGCAAACATCATTCCACAAGCATTATATCTTATTTTGTTTTATAGGATTTATTAGCATATGTAGAGTGCCGCCGATTTTATGCAAGGTTGCCTTGTCTGTTTTCTCAGGTTTTACAGGTTATGTATGACAAGAAGATGATTTATATTCTGGAAGGGAAGCTTTGATTGTTCATTTTCTTGGAGGAAGATCTAACCTGGCCACCTTATTATCCATACCGAGCGAATCAGGGGAGTATTTGATTTCATTCATTTTACTTATTTCACTTTTACATTCTTTACTTGAACATTGGGGACAATGTTCATCCTAAGTGTAAGGGGAGGGTAAAATGATGATACCTTACAAATACACTTTCGCTTGAGTTTGTTTGTTTGATAGTAGATGTGTAATAAAACTATGAGAAATACTTGTTAGTGTAATTTTAGCGCCAAATTAAAATTTTTTTTACAACATTTAGGAGTGAAACTTTAGCCATAGCAAGCGTCTCATGGATAGGAGTTGTATGACTAGCACAAAACCGTACCATTCAGAAAAAATTTTCCACTCAAATATGTGAGGTTCGCCTTTAGATTTGATAGGAAAAGCATTTACTATTAGTGCTTATGAGTGTACCAGTAGCATTTAGATTCTAGAACTTGCGTTAGTGATGCATCCCGAGACCGCTAGTGAGACTACATTCGTGTAGTAGGATTTACTACATGATAAGAGGCATTAGGAAAACCCTTGTGTTAAACCCGTATCATAATTACTTGACCATTTAAGTCATATTACTTGGCTAGTTAAGTCAACTAATTTTTCCCACACCTTAGCGTTGTACTCATTTTTAGTACACGAAACCCCTAGTACACCCCTCCGAGCCTATTTTTTTGTTTCTAACTTTAAGCATTTTACTTAAAGGAAGAATTTGTTACACCCCACTTAAATGTACACCCAAATCGCCTTAGCCTTCCGTGTATGCACTCATCTTTAGTGCATTATTGTTATTTGTTAAACCCTAAGTTAATTATCTAATTGATTACATGGTTGCTAAGTCGAATCATATCTTTGTACATATTGTTTTGGGACGATTGGGACTCATGGGTAAAGTACTTATTTTATGGAGTAATGGGGAAGAACATCATTTATTACCCCCATATGTGCGTTAATCTTAAAAGTACTCCAAGTGTTTTGATTTTCTTAATTCGAGTCATTAGATTAGGTTATTGTGAAGTATCTAAAAATTCAAGTGTAAGGGGAATTTACATTCCCTACGATGTATTATTTTGGATGGTAGGGTAAGAGTGTATGCAAAAAAAAAAAAAAAAAAAAAAAAAAATCGAAAAAATCAAGAAAAAGAAAAGAAAAAGAATAGAAAAAGAGAAAAGAAAAACATACGGACTACCATCCCTTTTCATTCTATGTTCATTTTATGTTTTTGTTATTTTGAATTATTAGCTTAAGTCGAGTCTAAAAATGAACCTTTCCATAAGTTTTTCATCAAGGTTGGTTAACCTTTTGAAGGGTGATGAGGCGAAAAATGAACCACTTTTAGGGGGTCATTTAAGCCCGGAATTGAATTTATTTTATCAAATATTACCCTAAATCGTTCCTTTTGTGATTTTAGGTACTTTGGGAGTGAATTCTGGAAAAGGAAGCAATTCGGGCATTTTTGGAGCATAAAAGTGAAGAAAACGCCAAAGACTTAATTTTCCATGCTGAGAACAGTACCTGACGGCGTCAAGAGGAAGATCCTGACGGCGTCAAGAGTAAAATCCATGACGACCCAGTGCAAACCTGACGGCGTCACAACAAGGGCGTCAAGAGTTAAATTGGTGACGGCCTGCATAAGGTGTATACATGACGGCGTCAGACCCAGATCTAGGCAGTCCGAGGAACTATTTGGCGGCGAGATGACGGCGTCAAACTTTTGTTCTTGACACCGTCACCTATCAAACTCTATATAAAGTTTTCTATTTTTCATTCATTAAAGAGAGGAACTTGTGTGGAGAAAACTAGGGCCGAACTTTGTAAACCCTAGGTCACATTTTACAGTGTTTTCAAGGGTTTTCACCCCTTGAATCCTTTCATGTTCAATTGAGATAAGTCTTCTCTTAATTCATTCAATATGTCTATGTGTTGTTTGAATATATCGTATGCTTGTCTTGATTCCAACATGCTAGGCTAGATCTATCTTGTGTTTGCTTAGATCTAATGAAACCTAGATGTTAATTATGTGTTGATTACTTGTTTATGGTTGTATTGGATGAATGATTTCAATGTTAGGCTTAAGAAAACTGGCAGATCTCCATTGTGTAACATGCTTGAACGTCTTAGGAAACATGAACCGATGTGTACTAGGTTTTATTGGTTGTATTTAATGCATTAGCAAATTCTAGTGATCCCATGTTAGGAGCTTCTTAGCCGGCTCGACATAGGAGTGAAGTAGGCGCTCATAGGATTGGGGAAGTAAGTACGCCACCCAGTGAATGGTATTAAGGAATACAATCCGTCATCCACACAACTATAACAAGTAATTAACGTGTAAAAGATGTCTAGGGAGTAGTGAAATCTAAGTAAACACAATTCTCCCACATATTGCTTACAACTTTAGTATAATTTAGTTTATTTTCATTTCTAGTATTTTATTTTGATTGCATCTTAGTTTTGGGTTAGTTGACTAGCAACTAATTCCGCTAAACTCCTTCAAACCCGAGATTTTTATTTGCTTTCTAAAAAAATATAAAAATACAAAAAGAATCATCCCTCATCTCTAGACCTAGTCTTTAGGTTTTCTAATCCTAGCGACACTATTCCTAGATGAACGATCAATCCTCCGGTACTTGTCATTATACTATACTACATCGATCAGGTACACTGCCTGGTGGGGGTTGTAAGCTTCTCGAGATCCCTCGAGAGGTAAAGCCTGGTGCAATCCCTACGCATCAAAGGGTTTTCCAAACACAACTTGAGTAAACTTACTATCGATAGATTCTCCTAGATTCTCCATAAGCATGAACTCAACAAGATAAACAAAGCTTCCTACAAACACATGCAATGTCATTGCCCTAGCAACAATATTATCTCCTTTGTATTCTAACTCATCTACCATGATTTTATTGTATTCACTACGCGAGATTATATTCATTGGTAGATATGAGTTAAGGTAGGCATCAAAGCTCCTGATAAGGCGAAAAATGATCCGTTTTTAGGGGGTCATTTAAGCCCGAATCCGACTTTATTTGATCAGATATTGCCCTAAATCGTTCCTTTTGTGATTTTAGGTGTTTGGAGAGTGAATTCTGGAAAAGAAGCTATTTTGGACGTTTTTGGAGCATAAAAGTGAAGAAAACGGCAAAGTACCAAAAATCCATGCTGAAGATACAAGGTGACGGCGTCAAGACTACCTTCTTGACGGCGTCAGACATGGAGAATTAAACATCGTAGCTGGTGACGGCGTCAGATGGACTGGTGACGGCGTCAAAGTGGCTAAAATATTATACCGTGGGTGGTGACGGCGTCACATAGGCCGTCATAAGTGGATCTAGGCCGTCCGAGGAAGTATATGGCGGCGAGGTGACGGCGTCAGAATTAACTCTTGACGCCGTCAGACTGTTTTTCCTATATATAGTTTTCTAGTTTTTTCATTAAAAGAGAGAGAAGTTTTGGTGAAACCCTAAAGACGATTTTGGTGCCTCTTTTACAGGTTTTTCAAGGGTTCCAAACCCTTGAGACCTTGCATTGTAATTGAGATAAGTGTACTTTCAATTCAATCAATATGTCTATGTGTTGGTTGTTTATCTCTTGTTCTTATCTCAATTCCATTATGCTAGGCTAGATCTCTCTTGTGTTTGCTTAGATCTAATGAAACCTAGATGTTGATTATGTGTTGATTACTTGTCTATTCTTGTTTTGAATGAATGATTTATATGTTAGGCTTAAGAAAACTGGCAGATCTCCAAATGGTAACATGCTTGAACGTCTTAAGAAACATGAACCGAGGCGTACTAGGTCTTTATTGGTTGTATTTAATGCATGAGCCACTGTTTACAATCCCTATAGTTGTGCTGGGTCATGGTGTAGGAGGAGATAAGAGCTCATAGAGTTGGGGAGTTATGTATGCCACCCCACGAATGGTATTAAGGAATACAATCCGTCATTCATACAAGTGTAACAAGTAATTAACATGTAAAAGATATCTAGGGAGTAATGAAGTCTAAGTAAACACAATTTCTCCAAATACTGCTCACAACCTTAGTTTAATTTAGTTTAATTTCATTTTAATTATTTTAATAGATTTGGGTTAGTTGAATAGCAACTAATTCCGCCCACTCTTCTAAAAACCCGAGATTTTAATTGCTTTCATAAAAATATAAAAATACAAAAATAATCATCTCTCACCTCTAGAACTATTAATTAGGTTTTCTAATCCTAGCGACACTATTCCTAAGCTGAACGATCAATCCCCCGGTACTTGTCACTATACTATACTACAACGATCAGGTACACTGCCTGGTGGGGGTTGTAAGCTTCTCGAGATCCCTCCAGAGGTAAAGCAAGGTGCGATTCCCACGCATCAAGTTTTTGGCGCCGCAGCCCGGGGAATAGTTATTATCTAGGTTAGGATTTCTTTTTATTAGGTCTACTTGCTAGATTCCTTTCTAGTAAGATTTTTATTTTTTAATTTTTAGGTCTTCTTTAGTCTATCTTATTTCTTCGTGCCTTTGTTCGTAACTCTTTACCATCCGACATCATGGAAGGTGGAAACATCTTTGAACCCATCATCCCACCACAACAAAACCCACCATTAGAACCCCTTAGGCCCCGAACCTTAGGAGAGTATTCCCGACCCAGCCACCAAGGCTACCAAAACACCATTGAGCTCACCGGAGCCAATGTGACCCCCTTGCGATCCGACACCATCCGGTTGGTGCAAAGCGGATGTGCATTCCATGGACTTCGTTCCGAAGATCCAAACCAACACCTTAAGGACTTCCTCAAAATCGTAGATTCCATAGACCTAGGTGTTGAAACTAGAGAGACTACCCGTTTACGCCTATCCCAATTCTCTCTACGGGATCAAGCTAGTCAATGGCTTGAGCGTTTACCCGCGGGATCCATCACCAGATGGGATGATCTCACCACTCGTTTCCTTGCTCAATTTTTCCCACCGGGGAGAACTACTAAACTTAGGAATGACATCTTGATGTTTCAACAACGTCAAAATGAATCTCTTTATGAAGCATGGACTCGTTTCAAGGACTTACTCCAAAAAGTCCCTCATCATGGCATAGATCTTTGGCTCCAAGTCCAAATCTTCTATGACCATATCGACATCTCCACAAGGCGAACCATTGACCAATCGGCCGGTGGTAAGCTACGTGATCTTAGTGCGGAACAATCATGGGAACTCATAGAAGATCTTGCTCTCTATGACAACGAAAGTTGGAATGATCCCCGTGATTTGAACAAAACGGTCAAGGCAATATCTTTGCCTTCAAATAATTCAAGCACTTCCGACCGTAGGATCATGGAACTTGAGGACCAAGTCAAGTTTCTCATGAAATCTTACGAAGCTCCGAAGCATTCAAGGCAAGTGAACAAAATCACTTCTTCATGCGAATTATGTAGTGGTCCCCATGACACTCGTGATTGTGTGGAACTCCCCGGAACAGCTTTTGTGGACTACGCATCCACGCGTACCGACGAAGCGGGAGATAAGTGGTACACTTTCAAGCCCGAGCCAAACACATACGGTGATTCATATAACCCCTCATGGAAAAATCACCCAAATCTTAGGTGGAAGCAAAATCAACCCAATTCTTCCAATCCGCCTAATCGTTACCAATCAAACGGTCCACCATCCAACCGTACCTTCAACAACAATCCTTCTAACAACTATGGTAGTACCAACAATCTTGAAGGATTGATGTCAAAGTTCATGGCATCTCAAGAAGCTCGCATAGCTAGGTTTGAAACCGAATTCAACCAACAACAAACGGAGATGACCAACAAGATCGACAACTTGTTGAAAGCCCTCAACAACCAAACATTAGCCACACCTAGGAAGGACACTAGGGACACCAATAGTGGAATCCAAGTTAAGGACCCCTCATCATCCAAACCTGTCCACTTTGTCAATGTTGTCACCATTAAGCCGATAGATAGGGAGATAGAGGAGAGTGACAAAGATGAAGTTAGAATAGAAGCCAATAGTGAGGATGAGAGTAGGGAAGTTGAGGTTAATAAGGATGAGGAATTAGAGGAGGTAGAACCTATAGAGGAGTATTTTGATAAGTTGCCAACCAAGGAAGAACGGGAATACCATAAGGATTTATTCGATAGTCCTGAGACAACATATATCTTTGGCGACCCCCTGATCAAAATGGGAGACCCCTCTAACATTAACATCCCATGCAATATCGGGCACATGCATGTATGGAAAGCTTACATAGACCCTAGATCCCCCGTGAACATCATGTCTAGGACTTATTACAATTGGGTGATGAAGAAGCAACTCAATTTTAGGATAATGCCCGGTAAAAGTTGGATAAGTAATTTTGCAGGAAGAGTTAAGGGAGTACATGTGATTATAGGGAATCTCACCTATGAGATTGATTTTATGATAGTGGAAGACACGCGTCCGGTGATAGATGCTTGCCTAAGTCAAATAATATTTGGGAAACCATTTGTTGAGGCCACCAGGATGAGTTATGATCCGACGTTAGGGATAGTTAGGTTCAAGAAAGACAATGATGAGGTTGCTTATCAAATGCCCTACAAGATTGATCAATACCGCCTTCTCTCTAATTTCGAAAAGGAACGTAAGCAAGCGGCTTATTATAGGAATGATGAGGATAGACGTAGAGGAGTAGAGTATGTTAGAAATAGGATGCTTGGTTTCTACAAAGAATGCTTGCAACTAGGTCCGGAATACAAAACTGGTTTAGAAGACGACCTGGAGAGTGGAACCAATGATGAGATCACGTAGTAACCCACGACCTTGAGTTTAGCTACAAGACTCGTAAATAAAGAAAAGCGCTTCTTGGGAGGCAACCCATGTTTTGTGTGATTTTTATTTGTTTGATTGTTATTTGCTTCCGTATGCATGCTTTGTTTTTATTGTTGGTTGATCATGTTTCTCAATTAAAATGTGAAATACTTTATTATGTTGTTTAGCCTAGTCTTAACTTCAACCTAAAGGTATTTTTGCAAAAGATAAGTGTAAGGGGAAACCCCAAATATGTTTTTAAGAAACAAACCGATCATGATTCTCCACAATATTTAAATGAACATGTATATTCGTATTTGTTAGAGTCAAATGCTTGTATTGAGTCATAATGAAGTTTTGCAGGATTTTTCAGGAAGTAGGACAAAGTTTTTCCAGAAATTTTCCGGAAACTTAACATAAGAATTTCTGCAGGTCCATTCTGACGGCGTCAGGGTTTGCTCTTGACGGCGTCAGGAGTTAAAATCTGGAAATTTTACCGGTTTTGTTTTTCTAACGGAGTCTTATGGTTTTTGTGAATTATTAAGTTTTATAATCTCCAGGAAATCTGCAAACTTCATTCCACAAGCATTATATCTTACTTTGTTTTCTAGGAGTTAGTAACTTATATAGGATGCCGCCGATTTTACGCGAGGTTGCCTTGTCTACTTTTGTCAGGATTTACAGGTTATTTGTGACAAGAAGATGATTTATATTCTGGAAGGGAAGCTTTGATTGTTCGTTTTCTTGGAGGAAGATTTAACCTGGCCAACTAAAATCCATACCGAGCGAATCAGGGGAGTATTTGATTTCATTCTCTTTACTTTTTAACTTTTACATTCTTTACTTGAACATTGGGGACAATGTTCATCTTAAGTGTAAGGGGAGGGTAAAAAGATGATACCTTACATATGCACTTTCGCTTGAGTTTGTTTTGTTTGATAGTAGATGAGTAATAAAACTACGAGAAATACTTGTTAGTGTAATTTTAGCGCCAAATTTAAAATTTTTTACAACATTTAGGAGTGAAACTTTAGCCACAACAAGCATCTCATGGATAGGAGGTTGTATGACTAGCACATAACCGTATATTCAGAAAAAATTTTCCACCCAAAAATGTGAGGTTCGCCTTTAGATTTGATAGGAAAAGCATTCATTATTAGTGCTTATGAGTGTACCGGTAGCATTTAGATTCTAGAACTTGCGTTAGTGATGCATTCCGAGACCGCTAGTGAGACTACATTCGTGTGGTAGGATTTACTACATGATAAGAGGCATTAGGATCACCCTTGTGTTAAACCCGTATCATAATTACTTGACCATTTAAGTCATATTACTTGGCTAGTTAAGTCAACTAATTTTTCCCACACCCTTAGCGTTGTACTCATTTTTAGTACACGATACCCCTAGTATACCCCTCCGAGCCTATATTTTCGTTTCTAACTTTAAGCATCTTACTTAAAGGAAGAATTTGTTACACCCCACTTAAATGTACACCCAAATCGCCTTAGCCTTCCGTGTATGCGCTCATTTTTAGTGCATTGTTGTTATTTGTTAAACCCTAAGTTAACTTTCTAATTGATTACATGGTTGCTAAGTCGAGTCATATCCTTGTACATATTGTTTTGGGACGATTGGGACTCATGGGTAAGTACTTATTTATGGAGTAATGGGGAAGAACATAATATTATTACCCCCATATGTACGTTAATCTTAAAAGTGCTCCAAGTGTTTTGATTTTCTTAATTCGAGTCATTAGATTAGTTAAATGTAAAGTATGTAAAGATTCAAGTGTAAGGGGAATTCTCATCCCCTATGATGTATTATTTTGGATGGTAGGGTAAGAGTGTATGCAAAAAAAAAAAAAAAAAAAAAAAAAAAATCGAAAAAAAAAATAAAATAAAAAAAAAAAGAAAGAAAAGAAAAAAAAAAGAGAAAAAACATACGGACTACCATCCCGTTTTCATTCTATGTTCACTTTATGTTTTTGTTATTTTTTATTTGTTAGCTTAAGTCGAGTCTAGTCTTGGCTTAGCAACGCCACCTTGTACATGTAATTAACCAAGATTGTTAACTCGCCACCAGTAAAACTTCCTTTATCCAACAAAACCGTGTAATTCATATCCCTACACCTAACATTATAACCCTTTAAAAGACCTCTTTGATAGTTTATCCTAGGTGCTTACGCCATGTGGTGGAGGTTTGATCCTTTCCCAAGCCTATGGTAATCTATTTTGCTATGACAGGTAGTGAGAGATATCTTCCATTTCCATAATGTTATATTACTTTATTACACCCGAGAGATGTGAGTATCTAAACACTATTTGTGAGGTGCTTGTGTATGACCTCCGTGCTTGTCTATTGGTCTTTAGTGGAACGATTATTTGTTGTAATTACTTTTATATTAGTGTTAAATGACCCCTAACTTGTCTTTTGAGTAGAATAAAAGCTCATTTGCTTGAGGACAAGCAAATCTCAAGTGTAAGGGTATATGATAAGGCGAAAAATGATCCGTTTTTAGGGGGTCATTTAAGCCCGAATCCGACTTTATTTGATCAGATATTGCCCTAAATCGTTCCTTTTGTGATTTTAGGTGTTTGGAGAGTGAATTCTGGAAAAGAAGCTATTTTGGACGTTTTTGGAGCATAAAAGTGAAGAAAACGGCAAAGTACCAAAAATCCATGCTGAAGATACAAGGTGACGGCGTCAAGACTACCTTCTTGACGGCGTCAGACATGGAGAATTAAACATCGTAGCTGGTGACGGCGTCAGATGGACTGGTGACGGCGTCAAAGTGGCTAAAATATTATACCGTGGGTGGTGACGGCGTCACATAGGCCGTCATAAGTGGATCTAGGCCGTCCGAGGAAGTATATGGCGGCGAGGTGACGGCGTCAGAATTAACTCTTGACGCCGTCAGACTGTTTTTCCTATATATAGTTTTCTAGTTTTTTCATTAAAAGAGAGAGAAGTTTTGGTGAAACCCTAAAGACGATTTTGGTGCCTCTTTTACAGGTTTTTCAAGGGTTCCAAACCCTTGAGACCTTGCATTGTAATTGAGATAAGTGTACTTTCAATTCAATCAATATGTCTATGTGTTGGTTGTTTATCTCTTGTTCTTATCTCAATTCCATTATGCTAGGCTAGATCTCTCTTGTGTTTGCTTAGATCTAATGAAACCTAGATGTTGATTATGTGTTGATTACTTGTCTATTCTTGTTTTGAATGAATGATTTATATGTTAGGCTTAAGAAAACTAGCAGATCTCCAAATGGTAACATGCTTAAACGTCTTAAGAAACATGAACCGAGGCGTACTAGGTCTTTATTGGTTGTATTTAATGCATGAGCCACTGTTTACAATCCCTATAGTTGTGCTGGGTCATGGTGTAGGAGGAGATAAGAGCTCATAGAGTTGGGGAGTTATGTATGCCACCCCACGAATGGTATTAAGGAATACAATCCGTCATTCATACAAGTGTAACAAGTAATTAACATGTAAAAGATATCTAGGGAGTAATGAAGTCTAAGTAAACACAATTTCTCCAAATACTGCTCACAACCTTAGTTTAATTTAGTTTAATTTCATTTTAATTATTTTAATAGCTTTGGGTTAGTTGAATAGCAACTAATTCCGCCCACTCTTCTAAAAACCCGAGATTTTAATTGCTTTCATAAAAATATAAAAATACAAAAATAATCATCTCTCACCTCTAGAACTATTAATTAGGTTTTCTAATCCTAGCGACACTATTCCTAAGCTGAACGATCAATCCCCCGGTACTTGTCACTATACTATACTACAACGATCAGGTACACTGCCTGGTGGGGGTTGTAAGCTTCTCGAGATCCCTCCAGAGGTAAAGCAAGGTGCGATTCCCACGCATCAAGTTTTTGGCGCCGCAGCCCGGGGAATAGTTATTATCTAGGTTAGGATTTCTTTTTATTAGGTCTACTTGCTAGATTCCTTTCTAGTAAGATTTTTATTTTTTAATTTTTAGGTCTTCTTTAGTCTATCTTATTTCTTCGTGCCTTTGTTCGTAACTCTTTACCATCCGACATCATGGAAGGTGGAAACATCTTTGAACCCATCATCCCACCACAACAAAACCCACCATTAGAACCCCTTAGGCCCCGAACCTTAGGAGAGTATTCCCGACCCAGCCACCAAGGCTATCGAAACACCATTGAGCTCACCGGAGCCAATGTGACCCCCTTGCGATCCGACACCATCCGGTTGGTGCAAAGCGGATGTGCATTCCATGGACTTCGTTCCGAAGATCCAAACCAACACCTTAAGGACTTCCTCAAAATCGTAGATTCCATAGACCTAGGTGTTGAAACTAGAGAGACTACCCGTTTACGCCTATTCCAATTCTCTCTACGGGATCAAGCTAGTCAATGGCTTGAGCGTTTACCCGCGGGATCCATCACCACATGGAATGATCTCACCACTCGTTTCCTTGCTCAATTTTTCCCACCGGGGAGAACTACTAAACTTAGGAATGACATCTTGATGTTTCAACAACGTCAAAATGAATCTCTTTATGAAGCATGGACTCGTTTCAAGGACTTACTCCAAAAAGTCCCTCATCATGGCATAGATCTTTGGCTCCAAGTCCAAATCTTCTATGACCATATCGACATCTCCACAAGGCGAACCATTGACTAATCGGCCGGTGGTAAGCTACGTGATCTTAGTGCGGAACAATCATGGGAACTCATAGAAGATCTTGCTCTCTATGACAACGAAAGTTGGAATGATCCCCGTGATTTGAACAAAACGGTCAAGGCAATATCTTTGCCTTCAAATAATTCAAGCACTTCCGACCGTAGGATCATGGAACTTGAGGACCAAGTCAAGTTTCTCATGAAATCTTACGAAGCTCCGAAGCATTCAAGGCAAGTGAACAAAATCACTTCTTCATGCGAATTATGTAGTGGTCCCCATGACACTCGTGATTGTGTGGAACTCCCCGGAACAGCTTTTGCGGACTACGCATCCACGCGTACCGACGAAGCGGGAGATAAGTGGTACACTTTCAAGCCCGAGCCAAACACATACGGTGATTCATATAACCCCTCATGGAAAAATCACCCAAATCTTAGGTGGAAGCAAAATCAACCCAATTCTTCCAATCCGCCTAATCGTTACCAATCAAACGGTCCACCATCCAACCGTACCTTCAACAACAATCCTTCTAACAACTATGGTAGTACCAACAATCTTGAAGGATTGATGTCAAAGTTCATGGCATCTCAAGAAGCTCGCATAGCTAGGTTTGAAACCGAATTCAACCAACAACAAACGGAGATGACCAACAAGATCGACAACTTGTTGAAAGCCCTCAACAACCAAACATTAGCCACACCTAGGAAGGACACTAGGGACACCAATAGTGGAATCCAAGTTAAGGACCCCTCATCATCCAAACCTGTCCACTTTGTCAATGTTGTCACCATTAAGCCGATAGATAGGGAGATAGAGGAGAGTGACAAAGATGAAGTTAGAATAGAAGCCAATAGTGAGGATGAGAGTAGGGAAGTTGAGGTTAATAAGGATGAGGAATTAGAGGAGGTAGAACCTATAGAGGAGTATTTTGATAAGTTGCCAACCAAGGAAGAACGGGAATACCATAAGGATTTATTCGATAGTCCTGAGACAACATATATCTTTGGCGACCCCCTGATCAAAATGGGAGACCCCTCTAACATTAACATCCCATGCAATATCGGGCACATGCATGTATGGAAAGCTTACATAGACCCTAGATCCCCCATGAACATCATGTCTAGGACTTATTACAATTGGGTGATGAAGAAGCAACTCAATTTTAGGATAATGCCCGGTAAAAGTTGGATAAGTAATTTTGCAGGAAGAGTTAAGGGAGTACATGTGATTATAGGGAATCTCACCTATGAGATTGATTTTATGATAGTGGAAGACACGCGTCCGGTGATAGATGCTTGCCTAAGTCAAATAATATTTGGGAAACCATTTGTTGAGGCCACTAGGATGAGTTATGATCCGACGTTAGGGATAGTTAGGTTCAAGAAAGACAATGATGAGGTTGCTTATCAAATGCCCTACAAGATTGATCAATACCGCCTTCTCTCTAATTTCGAAAAGGAACGTAAGCAAGCGGCTTATTATAGGAATGATGAGGATAGACGTAGAGGAGTAGAGTATGTTAGAAATAGGATGCTTGGTTTCTACAAAGAATGCTTGCAACTAGGTCCGGAATACAAAACTGGTTTAGAAGACGACCTGGAGAGTGGAACCAATGATGAGATCACGTAGTAACCCACGACCTTGAGTTTAGCTACAAGACTCGTAAATAAAGAAAAGCGCTTCTTGGGAGGCAACCCATGTTTTGTGTGATTTTTATTTGTTTGATTGTTATTTGCTTCCGTATGCATGCTTTGTTTTTATTGTTGGTTGATCATGTTTCTCAATTAAAATGTGAAATACTTTATTATGTTGTTTAGCCTAGTCTTAACTTCAACCTAAAGGTATTTTTGCAAAAGATAAGTGTAAGGGGAAACCCCAAATATGTTTTTAAGAAACAAACCGATCATGATTCTCCACAATATTTAAATGAACATGTATATTCGTATTTGTTAGAGTCAAATGCTTGTATTGAGTCATAATGAAGTTTTGCAGGATTTTCCAGGAAGTAGGACAAAGTTTTTCCAGAAATTTTCCGGAAACTTAACATAAGAATTTCTGCAGGTCCATTCTGACGGCGTCAGGGTTTGCTCTTGACGGCGTCAGGAGTTAAAATCTGGAAATTTTACCGGTTTTGTTTTTCTAACGGAGTCTTATGGTTTTTGTGAATTATTAAGTTTTATAATCTCCAGGAAATCTGCAAACTTCATTCCACAAGCATTATATCTTACTTTGTTTTCTAGGAGTTAGTAACTTATATAGGATGCCGCCGATTTTACGCGAGGTTGCCTTGTCTACTTTTGTCAGGATTTACAGGTTATTTGTGACAAGAAGATGATTTATATTCTGGAAGGGAAGCTTTGATTGTTCGTTTTCTTGGAGGAAGATTTAACCTGGCCAACTAAAATCCATACCGAGCGAATCAGGGGAGTATTTGATTTCATTCTCTTTACTTTTTAACTTTTACATTCTTTACTTGAACATTGGGGACAATGTTCATCTTAAGTGTAAGGGGAGGGTAAAAAGATGATATCTTACATATGCACTTTCGCTTGAGTTTGTTTTGTTTGATAGTAGATGAGTAATAAAACTACGAGAAATACTTGTTAGTGTAATTTTAGCGCCAAATTTAAAATTTTTTACAACATTTAGGAGTGAAACTTTAGCCATAGCAAGCGTCTCATGGATAGGAGGTTGTATGAAATCAAAATTAAATAACAAAAATGAAATGAAACTAATTAAACTAGTGTGGTGTATCAATGATGGGGAAAGTTGTGTTTACTTAGGTTTCATTACTCCCTAGATATCTGTTACAGGTTGATCGTTTGTTACAATTGCATGGATGACGGGTCATATTCCTTAATACTAGTCGTAGGGCCGTGTACAATATTTCCTAACTCTATAGGATCTTACTTCACTCCTATGTCGAGCCGTTAGAAGCTCCTAACATGGGATCATTAGAATTCTCCTACGCATTAAATACAAGCAAATATCATAGTACACCTCCGATCATGTTTCTTAAGACGTTCAAGCAAGTTACCAATGGAAGTTTGCCAGTTTTCTTAAGCCTAACATCGAATACAGTCATCCGTAACAACTATAAACAAACAATCAACCCATAATTAACATCTAGGTTTCACTACATCTAAGAAAACACAAAAGTAATCTAGCCGAGCATGTTAAATTGAAGACAAGTGTAAGATATATTCAAGCAACACATAGACATATTGATTGAATTGAAAGAGTACTTATCTCAAATTGACATGAAAGATTCAAAGGGTTGAAACCCTTGAAAAAACTGGAAAAATTCAATCTAGGGTTTTTCCCTCAAAGTTGGACACTAATGAATGAAATTTGGAAAACTATATATAGATTTTACAGGGTGACGACGTCAAGAAGGAATTTGTGATGCCGTCAACTCGCCGCCAGTAGTGGAATCGTATTGCCTAGATCTGATTTTGACACCGTCATGTAGGAATTTCTTCTGGGCCGTCACTAGCAAATGGACCATGACGGCCTAGGTGACACCGTCATCTCCAATGCACAAAACACTCTGGACCGTCACGTGTATCATTGTTGGATCGTGAACACCTTGAACTTGTGTTGATAATGATACTTTGAGTGATACCACTAAGTATGCAGAATCTACTTAATGATACTTAGAAGATTAATTGTAAGTGAAACAATGTATGAACAATGAATATAACAAAACGACTAGCTCCAATATTATTAATAATAATAATACGAGTGATCTGAGATATCACTAGGGTTACACCTTGAAGCTCTAAGAAAAACGTATATATAAGTTATCATCTAGGATCTCCTTTTATACAACAAGGAGTCCTCTTGTACAAGATAAGTATAATACTAATAGAATAAGATATACACAAAATCTTTTCTATGTTTATCAATACGCGTTTCTCTAATAGCTAACAAGTGAGCAGTGGTAATATTTGTTCTTGCAGTGGTAATGAGTTTCCACTGCAAGTACAATCTTCTTGCAGTTGTAATATCTTCACTCACCGTGGTAACTGATAGAATAATTCCCAACAATCCTCCCCTAAACTTATGATTTATTAGTAAATCAATAAGTTTCTTCAAGTATACAATAAACCTGAGGATATGGGAATTCTTCCAAACACTTATCTTGTTTTTCTTAACACTTGATTAACTCTTGCACATTGATCTTGAATCTTCTGAATCAAAGCTCGAACCTTTACAGTAACTATGACATGCTGAGAGCAATCCTCCCCTGAATCTGATAATCATTTTTCTCCTCCCCTGTTTGGGAGAATCTCCACCAAAGTCAGCAGAATCAGATAAAATTCAGAAGAACTTCCATCAATTTCATTTGTAACCACCTGTCATGAGTATTTGGTACACAGTTCCATCAATTCCTTTTGTAACATACTGCCTTCAGCACTTCCAGATGTATTAACTTCTGGGAGAGGTGGATCATTAGACAAAGGTGCAATTTCATAAAAGGTTTACACTGTCAGTGGTAACTGAAAACCTGCAGTGGTAAAAATCAAAAGAGTTTTTCAAAGAGCAATGATAAGTAAAACATGGAAAATTTTCTGCTCGAATTATAGTTTTTAGCAAACTATCAGCTATCAACGGATTTGATATGTCTTTACCATAAGCCGTTTGCTATGGACTAGCCAACTCTTGATCACAAAGATGTATGGTGAGTTGATAACCTAGTTTTTGGTAAACTATCAACCATGAACGGATTTGATGTGTCTTTACCTGTAGCCGTTTGCTCAGGACTAGTTGATTCTTATGTGGATTAGACATGGTGAATCAATAACCATTTATTATGTGTCTTAGATTACACATCTTATAACTCCATTCTCTTGAAACATCTTAACGACCAAACTTAACCAATATTCATTAACCCAAGTAACTTTTTAACCAAGTTACTATTTATGCATTAATTGCTCCAAAGTCAAACCGATAATTTCCATAATAACTTCTCCAAACTACCAAAACGGATAGAAATAACTATACCTCATTAATTATCCATTAGCCTTGACTTTGCTTATAAAAAGGGTCTCAAACCACATCTATCAGCATCAACCAAATCATCTTTTTAACAAACCCTAAACTGCAATATGAGTTGGTTCCCAATAATATACATCTCCCCTGACAATTCTTCTGATGAAGAATTTAGCTATTGCTCTGATTCTGAAGAGCTGTCCACTGGATGGAGTGGATACTTTCCACCAAGTGCTTTCACATCAAATACTGCATCAGCTTCATCAGTAAACAAGAAGTCAAGTAAGGAAAAGACTTCTGCAGCATCAGCATCAGCTCCATCTCATGATATTGATTCAGAGAGACATGATCCAACCTTCAACCTGTCTGAAGAACTTCCCAAGGCACTGACAACTGCTTTGAAGACTGCCATACAAAACATGAACTGGCCAGAGACTTCCCAGCCTGCTACAGATCTGAAACCTCCACCACAAGTGCTTGGGCTTGCTTGTCCAAGAAAACAACTTTTCTTCCTCCTTCCACACCAGAGAGATCCCAACCAAGATCAAGTATGAGAGATCCATCTCTCCCAACATCATCAAACTTGATGGTGGATCTTCCTGCTCCAGAACCTTGTCTTCTGCATCAAGAACATATTGGACAGAACAATAAAGCTCAAATCTCACATAAGGGAAAGGAGAAGCAGAAGTAAATGATTGATGAATGTTGCCAAGGACCAAAGTTTTTGAGTATTTTCTTGACTTTGGTACTTGAGCATCTTCACAGTCTTCCTTCTCTTCTTTTTCCATTTTCAGCTTCAGCTTCTTCATTGTACTTGTCATAGCCTCAAGTATGATGTAATAATTGATAGAAGCTAGTAGTACACAGTTAGCCAAATGTATTAGGAATGATCTTTGTAATCCAATTGGAACCTTGAATGTAAGCTGTATCTTATGTCTTGAAATGAATGAAAAGATCTTCTTAATTAGCTTAATATGTAAGACCTTCAGCATTATTTTGTTTGCAATAGAGACTAAATACAGCTCATTAGACCACTTCCTTGGCTATATCTCTTGGTGACAGCAATACACTTCTTGCAGTTACATGAACATTTGCAGAGCAGACATATAACAAACAACTTGAAAACATATTAGTTAAACACAGACAATATCATCAAGTCATTCATAATCAATTGTAATCTTTGACTGTCCCTGCACACAACATAAACAAATTAGTACCTTTTGGGGACCCAAGCCACAAATGACTTGGATCTGCCTCGTGTATCAATATAATTATATCTATCAAAGGTCATTGATACACCATTGGGATTGTTTGTTGTTCCTTTTGGTTTCCATTCCCAACGAGCTGAGGCCTTAACAGCTTTTCCCAAGTTTACCCTTTTCTTTTGAACATCAGTGGAAACAATTGGTCTTGCAGTGGTAACTGCATGCCTAGCAGTGGAAACTGCTGGATTTGAAAATTTTGGTCTCCACATGTGGTTCTTGTGATCATTCTTTTCAAAATAAGTCTTTTTCCCTGTTTGGTAAGATTTAACAAAAGAAGTGACAGGGGACTTAGGATAAACTCTGTTATTACTTCTGGCAGTGGTAACTGCTGGTCTAGCAGTGGAAACATGTTTAATGCCAGTGTTAAGCATAACAGACCTGGGAACCATTTTGCTTAGGGGATTTGGGTGAGTCATTTTATTAGAATTTGATCCATTCACCCTTGTAAAAACTTCCCTTCTTCCCATGTGGTAGGTACAATCTTTAGCTAAATGGTCAAAGCTACCACATATATGACAAGCCTTATTGTTAAACACAAAGTCACTACCAAACTGTCTAGTTTTAACATGATTCCAACTTCTCATGTTACCTCTAGGAGATTTAGGCCTATCCCTGTACATTTCAGCATACCTAGTAGTAGACCTATTGAAATTAGACTGTGTTCTAGGCTTCTCTTTAACATCTTCAGGAATGCTTTTACTTTCCTCAACTTTAACATTTTCAGTAACACTAGTTTTAGACTCAACATTCAAACATTCATCTTTAAGAGATGAGTCACTAGCACTATCAAAAGTCTCAACCTCAACCTGAACCTTTTCAGTTTCAACTGGTTTAACAAATTTTGGTCCATAGGTCATGGGTGGATCCTGAAACTCTTCTAAGCCTGTGTGAGCTAGATCAATACCAGGAGGTGCTGGAACACCTCTTAGAGGTGGTGGAACAGTATTGTATCCAAGACCTGATTTAGCTTTGCTCACAATTTGGGCTTCCCAAATTTTGTCAATGCTCTTGGATTGATGGTCTAGTGTTTTCTTAGTAATCTCAATGTTCTCACTAGCCTTTTTAACTTTCTCAATCTCTT
Organism: Artemisia argyi; assembly: GCA_030686995.1. Lineage (NCBI taxonomy): Eukaryota > Viridiplantae > Streptophyta > Magnoliopsida > Asterales > Asteraceae > Artemisia > Artemisia argyi. Next base: position 76,345,704 of record CM060709.1, on the reverse strand, counting down.
CCCTAAGAGCTTTATTTACTTCAATATAAAAATCTAAGTCTCTTTTTAAAACAGCAATATCATCTCTGAACTTAGATTCATTAGCCCTATAATGCTCTATCTGCTTTTCTAAAACACCTAGACCTCTTTTATGATTTGCTAAATTATAATTAGTATGATGTAAATCTAGCATCAGTTCATCATATTGTGTTTTAGAAACCTCTAACTCTTTAGCAGCCTTACAGTTTTTAGAACAAGCATTATCAGTATATACCTCAGAGTCAGAGAAAGCCATGAGTGCATGCTCAGTGGCTAGCATTGCAGATTCTGTATCATCTTCTCCATTCTGACCCATAAAGCTCCAATCAAAGCTTACTCCATCAATAGCCAATAGCACCTTTGGCTCTTCTGTTGTAGGTTCTTTGGTCTTTTCCTTCTTGTACCAAGTTGACTTATTGTCAGATTTCCTTGGTTTTCTGCATTCTCTTGCAAAGTGCCCCTTCTTGTGACAGTTATAGCACTCCACCTTCTTTTTATCAAAACCTACAGTCTCATCTCCACTTATATGAATCTTTCTCCCTGTCTTCTTCCAGAACTTCTTTGATCTTAAGCTGAGCAATGCTACCTGCCATTTGATGTCCATCTCCTCCATATCATCTTCATCAATTTGATCCAAGTCCTCATGATTGAGGATTGAACCACCCACATGGCTGGATATGAAGGCATAGAAAGTAGCATCACTTAGTCCTGCAATCTGCTTCTTTGAGCTCCTAGTGGAAACATTTCCATTACCAGTGGAAACAATCATGTTACCACTGTCATCATCACTGTCACTTTCATCATCAGAACTGTCATTACCTGATGATGATATGAGTGCAACTCCTGCAGAACTTGTCTTTAACTTGCCAGCTTTCTTAAGTCTTTGTTCAATAACTTTGAAGTTATTGTACACATCATTAAGCTTCATTGTCTCAAGATCTGACTTGTCCTCCCATACAGCAACATTTGTATCAAACTCAGCAGGTAAACTTCTTAAAAATTTAAGATTGAGGTCTTCCTTTTCTACCTCAATTCCAAAAGCAGTCAGCTGAGTTACAATCTTTTGAAGCCTTGTGAATATGCTATCAAGAGATTCATTGCTTGATGAGCCAAAATTCTCATAGGTCTGCTTCAGTAGAGTCTTTTGAGTTTTCTTGGTATAGTCATTACCACCAAATACTTCACATATCTCATCAAAGAGAGTCTTTGCATCCTTGTATTTGGTAAAAGCCTGGACTTGTTCTCTAGGTAGAGCCATCAATAGCAAACCTCTAGCCTTCAAATCATTCTTAAGTTGGTTTCTTTCATCATTTGTAACTGGACCAGCATTTACTTTTGTTACTGGCTTGCCACCAACTGTCTCAACAGTTGTACCAGGTTTGAATGAATTTCCACACGTTATGATCTCCCATAATGTGTAGTCTTGAACCATAAAGAATTGTTCAATCATAAGCCTCCACATCTCAAAGTCATTAATTTTAAGCTTGGGAAGCTTTGCAGCAATATTAGATTGGCTTGTTTCTGTCTCCATTGTTTCTTTTGAATCTGCCATAGGATCTTCTAAATCAAAATATCAAAGCCTTGCTCTGATACCACTTGTTGGATCGTGAACACCTTGAACTTGTGTTGATAATGATACTTTGAGTGATACCACTAAGTATGCGGAATCTACTTAATGATACTTAGAAGATTAATTGTAAGTGAAACAATGTATGAACAATGAATATAACAAAACGACTAGCTCCAATATTATTAATAATAATAATACGAGTGATCTGAGATATCACTAGGGTTACACCTTGAAGCTCTAAGAAAAACGTATATATAAGTTATCATCTAGGATCTCCTTTTATACAACAAGGAGTCCTCTTGTACAAGATAAGTATAATACTAATAGAATAAGATATACACAAAATCTTTTCTATGTTTATCAATACGCGTTTCTCTAACAGCTAACAAGTGAGCAGTGGTAATATTTGTTCTTGCAGTGGTAATGAGTTTCCACTGCAAGTACAATCTTCTTGCAGTTGTAATATCTTCACTCACCGCGGTAACTGATAGAATAATTCCCAACAATCATCCACTTCCACCTCTTTTGTTACTCTTAACGTCGTCACTTGGAGACTCTTGTCGCCGTCAGGTACTGTTCCCAATAAGGAAAATTAAGATTTTGCCGTTTTCTTAACTTTTATGCTCCAAAAACGTTCAAAATGCTTCCTTTTCCAGATTTCACTCCAAAAGTACCTAAAATGACAAAGGAATGATTTAGGGCAATGTTTGATCAAATAATCTCGACTTCGGGCTTAAATGACCTCTTAAAAATGGTTCATTTTTCGCCTCATCACCCGCATAGAAAATTCAAGTTATGCCGCATCTGAAGATGGTGTATGAATATTCCAGAATATAATAATCTTGGTCCCCACGCGAAGTTAAGGACATGCGCCGCATCGAACCCTCTGACTGAAACTATAAATACCCCATTAGACAGCCGAATTTCGTGTGCCAAAGTTACGAAAGCTGCAACATAAACTCTAAGGAGAAGAATAACAACGAAAAGGAAACATAAGACACACCCAATTGAAGATCTCAGAGCAGTAAGAAGGTTCTGCTAGTGTTTTAATTCAATTAAGTAGTTTTGTTTTATTGTAATAGTACCCTTTAATCCATCAAGATTGATGGCTTGTGATCGCCATATTGCTCCCCTTAAAATTGCTTTCCCATTGATTATAGTTTATTTGATGTGTATTTGGTTCTTGTTATATATGCATTGACAACCCCTGTGTCTAGCTGTGGCTTGCTTGGGCTGCCATACCCCTCCCACGATTACTTCACTGGCATTATAAGTTAGTGTAAGCCCTTAAAAAGGTTATATAATATAGACATAAGTAATCATTTAGAGTTTACTCGCCTATAATTATGATACCAACGAGAGAGAAGATATTACGACACTCATCATATAAAACTAGCAATAAAATTAGTGAAGGGCTACTTAATCATTCGTCAGGCCTCTTATCTGTATATGTTATCTATTTGTGTACGTGTTCGCCATTCGTTGTTTTCTATCTCATTAGTTTTACAGTTTTAATTAATCAACTCAATTCGTTCCAGTCTCTCAGACTGAAAACCTCTTGCGTTAGATTAGGTTGTAGAACTAACTTAGGAATTAAATTATTGATAGACATTCTAGGTGTTAATGTTCCACTCTTACTGTTCGATGCTCTACTTACAAACTAGCTACATTCATCGGGCACACTGATCGTTAGTGTGTGTTATAGGTTAAGTCGGCTACTACAACGTTTTACACCCGCATAAAGTTTTTGGCGTCGTTTCCTGGGAGTGAATTGTTTAATACCTGTTTATCTGTTAGTATTTAATTAGGTTTTTAACTTATTTAGTTTTTAATTTTTAGATTTTAATTGTTAACTTTGTTGTGTATTAGTATAATTGCATTCATTGTATTTTTATGCATAATTAGTGTTTATTAGTTTGTTTATTTTCTGTTATTTTTGTATTTTTCGTTTTCTTATTTTTTCTGCATAGTTTGCTGTCTGCTGTATTTTGCTGATACATACGATACGGTGCATCTGTTTTACAGATACGGCGTATTGCATTTAATTTTTTTGATACTGTGTAATTATTTAATAATTCGAGTATGACGCATCTATCTACTAGATACGTCGTATTTGATTTTTAATCAAGAATTTTTTTCAAAACCCTAAAGGCCATACGACGCATCTGTTTTAGTGATACGCGTATTACTTATTTATTAAAAATAATTTTTGAATTTATTAAATTAACGAGAAGCGGCGTATCGATTTTTGACGATACGGTGCATTGATATCAAAATCTTGTATTTGAAACGCAATGAACATACGGCGTATTAGCTTTTGCTTATATGGCACATTTATTTTTAATAAGTATAAGTAATTTTGATAATTTTAAAAGATACGGCGTATTTTATTTATTTAATACGGCATATTGATTTATGATATAAAAGTCTGATTAAAATTTTAACATATTAAGATACGGCGGATCCTGTTTATAGGATACGGCGCATCATCTACAGATATCAACAACTTTTATTTTTTGTATTCCATTTTCGTTATTAGTTTTCTGATATTTTACTTTATCAAACATATCCTACTGATGCTTTTGTGCTGATTTCAGGAAGTGCATGACCAAGATTTCAACTAAGAACTTAGCTAAACTTTTCGAAGATCCTGAAAGAGCTTTCCACTCACTTAAGAAGCTTTTCAGCCAAACTAGCCTTGATTGTTCGAGTCCGGTAGAGCTCTACTACTTTTCTAATCAAGAGTCTCAGAGTGAAGAGGAGAAAGTAACAGAAACAATGACGGATCCTACTATGGAGGAGTTCATGAACAAAACCTGAGCTGACTATGGTTCGGGAGTTGCTAGGCCAAAGTTTGACGAAAAGGCCAAGTTTGAATTGAATGGTCAATTTCTCAAGGAGCTATGAGATAATGCTTTCAGTGGATTGGAAAATGGAGATGCTAATGAACATGTGGAAAAGATCCTTGCAATTGCAGATTTGTTTACCGCTGAGAAAGTTACCATTGACCAACTTATGCTCCGTGTTTTCCCTATTTCACTTACAGGAGCTGTTAACAGGTGGCTAAAGAATGAACCGGCTGGTTCAATTAAAGAATGGGAAGATTTGAAGAGCAAGTTTCTTAAGAAATATTGTCCACCTACTAAGACCACTAAAAAGATGGAGGCTATCAATAACTTCAAGCAAGAGCTCGATGAAACTCTTTATCAGGATTGGGAGCGATTTAAAGAATTACTACTGAAATGTGCTCAACATTATTTGAATGCTATGCAAGAGATAATACTGTTTTATCAGGGATTGGATGTGCCTACTCGACAAATTTTGGATTCTAAAGGAGCTGTACCTCAGATGAGTGCAGTAAATGCTAGGAAAGCCATCCAAGAAGCGGCTGATCATTCACAGAAGTGGAACGATGGAACCTCTACTAGATCCAAGAGCAGCAATAATTTTGACGAATATGCTGTTATTCAAGCTCAACTGGACAAACTTAGTAGAGATATGAAGAAAAAGGATGAAAAAGCTTATGCTGCTCAAGTTTGTTGTGAAATATGTCAAGGACCTCATTACACTAAAGATTGCCCATCAAAGAATGCAGGGGAAATGTTTGAAGAAGCATATTACACACAATTTGGCCAACCATTCCAACCTTCAGGAAGGTATATAGCAGCTGCTCTAGGATACTATCAAAGGGACAACGGAAATCCATCCTATCAAGAAAGGAGGCAAACTTTGAATGACACTTTAAAGCAGATAATGGCTGATTCTGCTAAAAGACATGAAGAAAACAGTGCTATGATCAAAGAAATCCGAGTTTTGATAAGGCGAAAAATGAACCACTTTTAGGGGGTCATTTAAGCCCGAATCCGAATTTATTTGATCAAATATTGCCCTAAATCGTTCCCTTTGTGATTTTAGGTACTTGGAGAGTGAATTCTGGAAAAGAAGCCATTTTGGACGTTTTTGGAGCATAAAAGTGAAGAAAATGGCAAAGTCTCAATTTTCCATGCTGGGAACAGTAGGTGACGGCGTCAAGAGTAATTTCCTGACGGCGTCAAACCTCAATAATAAAATCCGAGAGTTCATAAAGGCGTCAAGAGTTTTCATGACGGCGTCAAACCCCAAGAATTAAAATCCGTAGTTGATGACGGCGTCACACACAGGGCGTCAAGAGTAATTTGTGTGACGGCCTAGGCCTTGACGGCGTCAGAAGTAGATCAAGGCCGTCTGAGGAAGTATTTGGCGGCGAGATGACGGCGTCACACCTTTGTTCTTGACGCCGTCATCCCTATTTTCCTATATATAGTTTTCTAGTTTTTCACATTTAAAGAGAGAAGTTTTGGGAGAAACCCTAAGTACGATTTTGGTGTAACTTTACAGGTTTTTCAAGGGTTCCAACCCCTTGATACCTTGCATGATTAATCAAGATAAGTGTTCTTCTAATTCAATCAATATGTCTATGTGTTGGTTGTCTATATCATGTTCTTGTCTTAATTATATCATGCTAGGCTAGATCTCTTTTGTGTTTGCTTAGATCTAATGAAACCTAGATATTGATTATGTGTTGATTACTTGTTTATTCTTGTTTTGGATGAATGATTTATATGTTAGGCTTAAGAAAACTGGCAGATCTCCAAATGGTAACATGCTTGAACGTCTTAAGAAACATGAACCGAGGCGCACTAGGTCTTTATTGGTTGTATTTAATGCATGAGCCACTGTTTACAATCCCTATAGTTGTGCTGGGTATGGTGTAGGAGGAGATAAGAGCTCATAGAATTGGGGAGTTATGTGTGCCACCCCATGAATGGTATTAAGGAATACGATCCGTCATCCATGCAATTATAACAAGTAATTAACGTGTAAAAGATATCTAGGGAGTAGTGAAATCTAAGTAAACACATTTTCTCCAATTAATGCTCACAACTTTAGTATAAATTAGTTTATTTTCATTTTTATTATTTTATTTTGATTGCATCTTAGTATTGGGTTAGTTGAATAACAACTAATTCCGCCCACTCTTCCAAAAACCCGAGATTTTACTTGCTTTCATAAAAATATAAAAATACAAAAATAATCATCCCTCACCTTTAGAACTAGTATTTAGGCTTTCTAATCCTAGCGACACTATTCCTAAGCTGAACGATCAATCCCCCGGTACTTGTCACTATACTATACTACAACGATCAGGTACACTGCCTGGTGGGGGTTGTAAGCTTCTCGAGATCCCTCGAAAGGTAAAGCCTGTTGCGATTCCCACGCATCAAGTTTTTGGCGCCGCTGCCGGGGAATAGTTATTGTCTAGGTTAGAATTTCTTTTTATTAGGTCTACTTGCTAGATTCCTTTCTAGTAAGATTTTATTTTTATTTTTAGGTTTTCTTTAGTCTATCTTATTTCTTCGTGTCTTTGTTCGTAATCTTTACCATCCGACATCATGGAAGGTGGTAACATCTTTGAACCCGTCATCCCACCAAAACAAAACCCACCACTAGAACCCCTTAGGCACCGAACCTTAGGAGAGTATTCCCGACCTAGCCACCACGGCTACCGAAACACCATTGAGCTCACCAGAGCCAATGTGACCCCCTTGCGATCCGACACCATCCAGTTGGTGCAAAGCGGATGTGCATTCCATGGACTTCGTTTCGAAGATCCAAATCAACATCTTAAGGACTTCCTCAAAATCGTAGATTCCATAGACCTAGATGTTGCAACTAGAGAGACAACCCGTTTACGCCTATTCCAATTCTCTCTACGGGATCAAGCTAGTCAATGGCTTGAGCGTTTACCCGCGGGATCCATCACCACATGGGATGATCTCACCACTCGTTTCCTTGCTCAATTTTTCCCACCGGGGAGAACTACTAAGCTTAGAAATGACATCTTGAAGTTCCAACAACGTCAAAATGAATCTCTTTATGAAGCATGGACTCGTTTCAAGGACTTACTCCAAAAAGTCCCTCATCATGGCATAGATCTTTGGCTCCAAGTCCAAATCTTTTATGACCATATCGACATCTCCACGAGGTGAGCCATTGACCAATCGGCCGGTGGTAAGCTACGTGATCTTAGTGCGGAACAATCATGGGAACTCATAGAAGATCTTGCTCTCTATGACAACGAAAGTTGGAATGATTCCCGTGATTTGAACAAAACGGTCAAGGCAATATCTTTGCCTTCGAACAATTCTAGCACTCCCGACCGTAGGATCATGGAACTTGAGGACCAAGTCAAGTTTCTCATGAAATCTTACGAAGCTCCTAAGCCTTCAAGCCAAGTGAACAAAATCACTTCTTCATGCGAATTATGTAGTGGTCCCCACGACACTCGTGATTGTGTGGAACTCCCCGGAACAGCTTTTGCGGACTACGCATCCACGCGTACCGACGAAGTGGGAGATAAGTGGTACACTTTCAAGCCCGAGCCAAACACATACGGTGATTCATACAACCCCTCATGGAAAAATCACCCAAACCTTAGGTGGAAACAAAATCAACCCAATTCCTCCAATCCGCCTAACCTTTACCAACCAACCGGTCCACCATCCAACCGTACTTTCAACAACAATCCTTCTAACAACTATGGTAGTACCAACAATCTTGAAGGATTGATGTCAAAGTTTATGGCATCTCAAGAGGCTCGCATAGCTAGGTTTGAAACCGAATTCAACCAACAACAAACGGAGATGACCAACAAGATTGACAACTTGTTGAAAGCCCTCAACAACCAAGCATTAGTCACACCTAGGAAGGACACTAGGGACACCAATAACGGAAACCAAATTAAGGATCCCTCATCATCTAAACAGGTCCAGTTTGTTAATGTTGTCACTATTCAGCCGATAGATAAGGAGATAGAAGAGAGTGACAAGAATGAAGTTAGGATAGAAGCCGAGACTAAGGATGAGAATAGGGAAGTTGAGGTTAATAAGGAAGAAAAGTTAGAGGAAGTAGAAAACATAGAAAAATACTTCGATAAGTTGCCCACCAAGGAAGAACGGGAATATCACAAAGATTTATTCGATGGTCCCGAGAGACCTTATATCCTTGGTTCACCCCTTATTAAAGTAGGATATCCCTCTAACATCAACATACCATGCAACATTGGGCATATGCATGTATGGAAAGCATATATAGATCCTAGATCTCCTATAAACATCATGACTAGGACTTATTATAATTGGGTAATGAAAAAGCAACTTAATTTTAGGATGATGCCCAATAGGAACCTCATAAGTAATTTTGCAGGGAGAGTGAAGGGATTTCATGTGATCATAGGTAATCTCACCTATGAGATAGATTTTGTGATAGTTGAAGACACTCGTCCGGTGATAGATGCTTGCCTAAGCCAAGTAATATTCGGAAAACCATTTGTTGAGGCCACTAGGATGAGTTATGATCCGACTCTAGGGATAGTTAGGTTTAAGGAAGAGAATGATGAGGTTACCTATCAAATGCCATACAAGATTGAGCAATACCGCCTTCTCTCTAATTTCGAAAAAGAACACAAACAAGCGGCTTATTATAGGAATGAGGAGGATAGACGTAGAGGAGTTGAATATGTTATGAGTAGGATGCTTGGTTTCTACAAAGAATGTTTGCAACTAGGTCCGGAGTACAAAACTGGTTTAGAAGACGACCTAAAGAATGGAACCAATGATGAAGTCACGTAGTAACCCATGACTTTGAGTCTAGCTACAAGACTTGTAAATAAAGAAAAGCGCTTCTTGGGAGGCAACCCATGTTTTATGTGATTTTATTTTGTTTGATTGTTATTTGCTTCCGTATGCATGCTTTAGTTTTATTGTTGGTTGATCATGTCTCTAAATTAAAATGTGGAAATACTTTACTATGTTGTTTGGCCTAGTCTTAACTCCAACCTAAAAGTATTTTTGCAAAAGATAAGTGTAAGGGGAAACCCCAAATATGTTTTTAAGAAACAACCGATCATGATTCTTCGCAATATTAAATGAACATGTGTATTCGTATTTGTTAGAGTCAAATGCTTGTATTGAGTCATAATGAAGTTTTGCAGGATTTTCCAGGAAGTAGGACCAAGTTTTTCCAGAAATTTTCCGGAAACTTAACACAAGAATTTCTGCAGGTCCATTCTGACGGCGTCACGAGTTTACTCTTGATGGCGTCAGGAGTAAAAATCTGGAAATTTTACCGATTTTGTTTTTCTAACGGAGTCTTATGGTTTTTGTGAATTATTAAGTTTTATAATCTCCAGGAAATCTGCAAACTTCATTCCACAAGCATTATATCTTACTTTGTTTTCTAGGATTTAGTAACTTATATAGGATGCCGCCGATTTTACGCGAGGTTGTCTTGTCTATTTTTGTCAGGATTTACAGGTTATGTTCGACAAGGAGATGATTTATATTCTAGAAGGGAAGCTTTGATTGTTCGTTTTCTTGGAGGAAGATTTAATCTGGCCAACCTATAATCCATACCGAGCGAATCAGGGGAGTATTTGATTTCATTCTTTTTACTTTTTTCACTTTTACATTCTTTACTTGAACATTGGGGTCAATGTTCATCTTAAGTGTAAGGGGAGGGTAAAAAGATGATACCTTACATATGCACTTTCGCTTGAGTTTGTTTTGTTTGATGGTAGATGTGTAATAAAACTATGAGAAATACTTGTTAGTGCTATTTTAGCGCCAAATTTAAATTTTTTTACAACATTTAGGAGTGAAACTTTAGCCATAGCAAGCGTCTCATGGATAGGAGATTGTATGACTAGCACATAACCGTATATTCAGAAAAATTTTCCACCCAAATATGTGAGGTTCGCCTTTAGATTTGATAGGAAAAGCATTTACTATTAGTGCTTATGAGTGTACCGGTAGCATTTAGATTCTAGAACTTGCGTTAGTGATGCATCCCAAGGCCGCTAGTGAGACTACATTTGTGTGGTAGGATTTACTACATGATAAGAGGCATTAGGATCACCCTTGTGTTAAACCCGTATCATAATTCCTTGACCATTTAAGTCATATTACTTGGCTAGTTAAGTCAACTAATTTTTCCCTCACCTTAGCGTTATACTCATTTTTAGTACACGAAACCCCTAGTACACCCCTCCGAGCCTATCTTTTCGTTTCTAACTTTAAGCATCATACTTAAAGGAAGAATTTGTTACACCCCACTTAAATGTACACCCAAATCGCATTAGCCTTCCGTGTATGCGCTCATCTTTAGTGCATTATTGTTATTTGTTAAACCCTAAGTTAACTTTCTAATTGATTACATGGTTGCTAAGTCGAGTCATATCCTTGTACATATTGTTATGGGACGATTGGGACTCATGGGTAAGTACTTATTTTATGGAGTAATGGGGAAGAACATCATATATTACCCCCATATGTACGTTAATCTTAAAAGTGCTCCAAGTGTTTTAATTTTCTTAATTCGAGTCATTAGATTAGTTCATTGTAAAGTATGTAAAGATTCAAGTGTAAGGGGAATTTTCATTCCCTATGATGTATTATTTTGGATAGTAGGGTAAGAGTGTATGCAAAAAAAAAAAAAAAAAAAAAAAAAAAAAAAAAAAAATCGAAAAATCAAGAAAAAGAAAAGAAAAGAAAAAAAAAAATAGAAAAAGAAAAAGGGAAAAAATATATGGACTACCATCCCTTTTTATTCTATGTTCATTTTATGTTTTTGTTATTTCTCATTTATTAGCTTAAGTCGAGTCTAGTCTTGGCTTAGCAACGCCATATTGTACATGTAATTAACCAAGATTGTTATCTCGCCACCAGTAATAACTTCCTTTATCCAACAAAACCGTGTAATTCATATCCTTATACCTAACGTTACAACCCTTTAAAAGACCTCTTTGATAGTTTATCCTAGGTGCTTACGCCATGTGGTGGAGGTTTGATCCTTTCCCAAGCCTATGGTAATCTATTTTGCTATGACAGGTAGTGAGAGATATCTTCCATTTCCATAATGTTATATTACTTTATTACACCCGAGAGATGTGAGTATCTAAACACTATTTGTGAGGTGCTAGTGTATGACCTCCGAGCTTGTCTATTGGTCTTTAGTGGAACGATTATTTGTTGTAATTACTTTTATATTAGTGTTAAATGACCTCTAACTTGTCTTTTGACTAGAATAAAAGCACATTTGCTTGAGGACAAGCAAATCTCAAGTGTAAGGGTATATGATAAGGCGAAAAATGAACCACTTTTAGGGGGTCATTTAAGCCCGAATCCGAATTTATTTGATCAAATATTGCCCTAAATCGTTCCTTTTGTGATTTTAGGTACTTGGAGAGTGAATTCTGGAAAAGAAGCCATTTTGGACGTTTTTGGAGCATAAAAGTGAAGAAAACGGCAAAGTCTCAATTTTCCATGCTGGGAACAGTAGGTGACGGCGTCAAGAGTAATTTCCTGACGGCGTCAAACCTCAATAATAAAATCCGAAAGTTCATAAAGGCGTCAAGAGTTTTCATGACGGCGTCAAACCCCAAGAATTAAAATCCGTAGTTGATGACGGCGCCACACACAGGGCGTCAAGAGTAATTTGTGTGACGGCCTAGGCCTTGACGGCGTCAGAAGTAGATCAAGGCCGTCCGAGGAAGTATTTGGCGGCGAGATGACGGCGTCACACCTTTGTTCTTGACGCCGTCATCCCTATTTTCCTATATATAGTTTTCTAGTTTTTCACATTTAAAGAGAGAAGTTTTGGGAGAAACCCTAAGTACGATTTTTGTGTAACTTTACAGGTTTTTCAAGGGTTCCAACCCCTTGATACCTTGCATGATTAATCAAGATAAGTGTTCTTCTAATTCAATCAATATGTCTATGTGTTGGTTGTCTATATCATGTTCTTGTCTTAATTATATCATGCTAGGCTAGATCTCTTTTGTGTTTGCTTAGATCTAATGAAACCTATATATTGATTACTTGTTTATTCTTGTTTTGGATGAATGATTTATATGTTAGGCTTAAGAAAACTGGCAGATCTCCAAATGGTAACATGCTTGAACGTCTTAAGAAACATGAACCGAGGCGCACTAGGTCTTTATTGGTTGTATTTAATGCATGAGCCACTGTTTACAATCCCTATAGTTGTGCTGGGCATGGTGTAGGAAGAGATAAGAGCTCATAGAATTGGGGAGTTATGTGTGCCACCCCATGAATGGTATTAAGGAATACGATCCGTCATCCATGCAATTATAACAAGTAATTAACGTATAAAAGATATCTAGGGAGTAGTGAAATCTAAGTAAATACATTTTCTCCAATTACTGCTCACAACTTTAGTATAAATTAGTTTATTTTCATTTTTATTATTTTATTTTGATTGCATCTTAGTATTGGGTTAGTTGAATAGCAACTAATTCCGCCCACTCTTCCAAAAACCCGAGATTTTACTTGCTTTCATAAAAATATAAAAATACAAAAATAATCATCCCTCACCTTTAGAACTAGTATTTAGGCTTTCTAATCCTAGCAGCACTATTCCTAAGCTGAACGATCAATCCCCCGGTACTTGTCACTATACTATACTACAACGATCAGGTACACTGCCTGGTGGGGGATGTAAGCTTCTCGAGATCCCTCGAGAGGTAAAGCCTGTTGCGATTCCCACGCATCAAGTTTCAACCGATGCTCCTACCAGAAATCAAGGAGCTTAGATCAAAGCATTGGAACAACAAATTGTTCATATGAGCAAGGTACTTCAAGAAAAGGGATACGGAAGTCTAACAGACTCAACTAAAACAAATCCAAGGGATCATGTCAAAGCAATCACCACAACTAAAGAAGTCTTGCCTAATGCGCCTTTTCCTGGAAGACTATTGGATGTTGCTGATGCTGCGAAGCCCAAGTTTTTCTTTAACTCTTCAATTAGTTTAAGAAGATATCTTAAGGAAAAGTCAAGGATTAAAGACGAGATCAAGGCTACAATGAAATAAGAGTGCTCTACAACTGATCACAAAGCCTTACCTCACAAAGAAAAAGATCTAGGAAGTTTTACTTTGCCTTGTTCTATTAATGATATGTCTTTCAATAATGCCTTAGCTGACTTAGGAGCTAGTGTTAGTGTTATGCCTTTTAAGACATTCAGTATCCTAGGCTTAGGAAAATTAGCCCCCACTAAGCTACTTATTGAATTGGCAGATAAAACTGTAAAATGACCTGAGGGTGTAGCAGAAAATGTGCTTGTTAGGATCGAGAAGTTTGTATTCCCTGTAGAACTTGTTATACTAGATATGCTTGAGGATATCAAGGTTCCCTTGATCCTTGGACGACCTTTCTTGTCTACTGCTCATGCTAAGATAGATGTTTTTAGAAGAAAAATCTCATTAAGAGTAGGGGATGACAAACTAGTCTATAAGTGTGAAAATCTTGTAAAGAGCATAATTAAAAGTGTTTATATGCTAGGATTAAGAGAACAAATGGACCTCGACCTAGAAGCTAGGTGTAACACCCCCAGTTTTTGAAAATATGCAGCGGAATAAAGATTGGGGGTTACTTCATGACATAGCAGTTTATTAGTAGAAAATGATTATCAATATAGTCATTTTAAAACATTTATCATTCGAATATCAGAGTTTACAAAATGAGGTCCCAATGGTTACAAGTTTATCAAAAAGGTTTTCGAATGATAGTAAGATTTATAGCCATTATAAGTATCCGTGCTCCTCCATGCCATCCTTGCTCATTATGGACCTGAAATACATGCTAAAAAGTGTCAACACAATGGTTGGTGAGTTCATAGAGTTTATATGTAAAATAGTTGATTTTTAAAATCAAAGAGTTTGTGAGATCATAGTAGTTATAAATAAGGGTTGATTATCAAAATCAAAGTGTAAGCAAATCCATAGAGTTTGCATAAAATCAGTTGATTTCCAATAGTTTCAAGTTTAGGTAATAATGGTAATAGATATCACTGTTAATGAAATAAGTCGCGGGTTACGTTGTTATACACCCGTAGTAGTTTGACTTTCCTACTCAGGTCGATAATTGAGTAAGTCCATAGTATTTGAGTAAAACGTTTGAATTACTCAGGTAGATAGTTGAGAAAATTCGTAGCAGTTATATAAAACATCTAAACACAAGCCAAGTAGTAGTAGTGAAACAATAGCATTGTAGTATAGGATATTGCCCTAAGCCTCATGACACTCAAAACTTAACATCGTTTTGCAGCCATAAGAGCTATAGAAATCTTATGGGATAAAAGCCTACACATAAGAATATGATGCAGGTGATAGGGGCCCTCGTCGTAGGTAGGAATTTGCCAGTTCCTACAGTTTCTCAAATAAAGTGCATTTGGTTACTTACCCAGCAACTCAAATGGGGCGTCAACTGCCAATAGATCTATTCACTATATTCGCGTTCACTCGCAAGTGATTAATGGGTCATGATATGAGGGACTTTTGGCAAAGCTAGTAACTTAGGCAATATCAATCAGGATAGCATACAGAGTAATACTTGTGTTCAGGTTCGTAGCATGTAATAGGTTTCAATAAACAAATAGAGTGTATCATAAATCGAGTAACATGTTTGAAATAAATAAGTAATAATTGTAAGTAGAAACGAGCATGTATCTCCCCCAAAATATTTAGAAGCGATTAAAATAGTAAAATAGGGGCTATAAACTCACATTAATACGTAGGAGTTTAAAAATACTTGTGAAAGTAAAAGCAGTAATTGGGCATGTATCTCCCCCAAAGCATTTATAAAACGATTATAAAAATGGGGCTAAGAACTCACCTGAGTGGTACGGTGGTAGTGATAAAGATCTCAGTTACGTTAAAGGAACGGCTCCAACACACAACCTAGATAGTACGACAAGTTTTAGTGTTTTGATAGTCCATATGTGATTTTCGCGATGTGTTTTAGGGATGGAAATGATTATTTGCGTGACGGTAATAAAACACGGAGCTTAAATGATGTGATTGAATTTTAGAAATAATATATCAATATATACATATGCATATAAGTTTATATATATGTATAAGAAGAATGAATGAATTTCGAAATGCAAAGATGCAATGATATGAAGGTCGGAAAAGAAATAAATGTGAGAGTCTTGAATATAGTCCTTGGTCCATGTCCTTTGTCAGTTTTCAATTCTTATCCTAACGGTGTTAACGTTGCGCCGTTAGTCCTCGTTTTATAATTTGTCCAATAACAGTCCTCTACTTGTCCAAATATACAATATGAGCTTGGAATTTATTATTTTGTTACTTTTAGTCCTAATGTTCCTGTTTTTACAGTTTTGGTCCTTGTTTTCACAGTTTTGCACTTTTAGTCCCTATAAGTGATGACGCGTTACATTTTTGGTCCTTTTTCACGAAAATTGTAGGAAACTTTATAAAACTTTTTCCGAAGCTTGTTTTAATATGGAAAAGCTTATTTTTACAGATTACACATCAAAAGGACTTATTTTTAGCTTAATGGGCTTATAAGCCCACTCGACTTATTTTTAAACTTTTATAGTTATCGAGTTTTTGCAAAGCATTTTGGCTAGATTAGAGTGTCGCGGAGTTAGTATTTTTGTAAAGTTAAAACACGAATTTGATAGTCCGTTGGGTCGTCTATGAGATTGTACAAAAATATGATATGTTCGTTAATTTAGATTTCAAGTTATTGAGGTGTTTTCTACTTACTTTGGTCGATATTTGCACATGAAATAACAAATGTCATATTTTCCTTTTCGAATCTGGTCGCATGTCGAGTGAAGGGAATGACTAACGATGATGGGTATGATGCATGTAACGAGAGATAAGGATGTAAACGATGCATAACGTGACTCCTAGGCCTTCCATAAAGGTGGCGAGTCACGTCTCGTTACTTAACTATATATGTATAGCGTACGTATAAAAAGAAAACGTGATGTTGTGTGCATGTAAGAACGAGATTTGAAGTTTTTAGGAGTGAGTGTTCTTTCTATACCTCAAGGATGGTGAAGATGTCGAGTAGAAAGTAAGAGAAGCGTGACAGTTTCCTTTGTTTGGCTCGAACCTGAGTCGTGGTTGAAAAAGAAAGAACTCGAGCAACTTTGAATGGCTTCCAACGTGAGTTCTTCACTCCTGGTTGCTCAGTAGCAGGTTTGAGAGAGTAAGGAGTTTATAAAATGGTTTATGTAAGAATGAAGTGAGGTGCATGGAAATGAAAAGGAGTGGTACGTTTTTATAATAGTAAGTTTTTGAAATATCTTCACAACATTGTTACTGTGGATGGCAGGAGTCTATTAATGTTTGGGACTATTTCTTTCCACCAACTGGTCCACTCGTCAGCTCGAAACAAGGAGAGTGTTTCTTGGGGGATTTTATTTCGTACGTTGGTAAAAATAGAAAAGGAACAAATAAAAATGGTCGTGTTAATCCATCGTGTGATATACCGGATGTTGTGAGTTACAAATAAGTTTAGAGCTGATCAATGGGTCTTGCGTGATCGTTTGATGTTATAACGAGTCGAAAAGGTTGCCATTACACGTTTTCTAGCTGTCGTATTTTAAGTTTGTCTATATTGTCAAAAGAAAATGTGTGGTTTCAATTATAAAAATAGATGGTACGTTTGAGTTTGTATTTAAAAATGCTTGTAGTTCTTGCCTAGGATAATAAAATAACCTTTGTGAGTGCATGATTTATGGGAGTACATCTTTGTTTCAAATCAACATGTCGACATCTATTTTACTTGTATGCACGATTTGGAAATTATGTAGGACTTAGTGATAGTTGATCAATTTGAAATATTTAAACATGAAATCATGCTAAGATTATTTTATGAAAGGAGTTTGAAATGAAAGTGTCGAGATTTTAGAAAGTTACCTAAGAAATACTTACGTTTTATTAATATTCACTAAAAATTTTATAATAATTTGTTTAACATCTTAATTTAAAGATGACAACCGAAAAGAAAAGAAAAAAAATATATAAATAAAAAGGGAAAATGGCCAAGACTAAGACAGGGCTCGAACCCCCGACCTCAGTCTTAACAGCAGACGTCCCAACCATCTGCGCTAGCCATTTGTTGTTTTATATCATGCATTTATATAGTTTTATTAGGAGTCGACTTGGTGGTGTTTTTCTACAAATCGATTCGCCATGCATGCATGTCCATATAAATATATTACTTACTCCACTCCCAACTGTCCTTGCATGGTATTTATAGTCAAAAGAAGTTGAATATTTCCAAGGTTTGTACAGTAGTAGCGTTAAAGATTACCACCCGTATTGGTCAAGGGTGCAGCAAAGCTTAGCAAGTTTTTCCGGGGGAATTTGAAAAGGTGATAGGTGAATTAGCAACGTGACAAATACATTCAATTACGTTACTGTAATATTCAAAGTTATATATATTATTTGGAGTGAGGCGGCTAAGGATATAGTAGAAGTATTTTGTATTCTTCATTTTGTATAGCTTGTGATTTAGTAGTTTTTGTACGTCGGTTGTACTCTAAAATAAATACAATGGCCTTGTTTTTAATGGTTTATTGGGCGGTCGAGTTTAAATAAATAAAGTGTTCGCTTGACTTGTTAGTGAGCGACCAAGAGCTAAATTAATTAAGAGTGTGTTGGGTTAAGTAGCGAGACTCAAAGTATTCAAAATTTAATTATTTGGGTTGATAAATTTTTATTGTAGTACGCGTATGAGCCCGTTCCAATTTAATGTGAATCACGTCACATAGATATAGTTTGTACGAGAAAAAATATACTCATGAAAATGGTAATTTAAACTTGAAATTAAATTTATTTCGAGTTTAACGTTATTTAAATAAATGGGTAAATTACGAGGTATTACACTAGGCTAATGGGCAAAACCTTAGTCCAAAATAGATCACTTGACCCCTTTAGTGGAGACTACATTGAACTAAATGATCTTAATACACCATTAGAGCTCATATGATCAATTTATGGAGGCTCCAAATCCCGAATTAGAAGAAGGAGAAATTGTGTATATTCCTAGACTTAATGTTATTAGTACTAAAATTATGACGAGTTTGAAGGATATCATAGTTTTTGTGATTATGGTAGAGGGATCCATGTTGATTGTGCATATAACTTGCAATTTCCTTGCATGATAGGTTACAAACTAGTAGATGTCAATTTCTTCCCTTTTTTACCAATTAATGTGATGTCAAAAAAATTTATAATTCCATTATAAGACGCAAAATTGAATATAAAAGGAAGAATATAGTTGTGATTTTTATGAATGTACTTGTTTTTGTTGGAAATATTGCTATTATTACAGAATTTGCTGTTGTTGAAAACATGGATGCTTATCGTGACAAAGAGATGGGTGACGTGATCGTTGGAAAGCCGTTTTGTAGGGAGATTAATGTAGATGCTAATAGATTTGAAGGAAAGATCACCTTTAAAAGTGGAGTTAACAAGATCACATATATGATGCCTCGTGCTCACCCAAGGCTTAAACATGCCACTAATAGGTTATGCTATAAATTTTCACCATTTCTTTTTGTAGATGATAAAGATACACAGGAAGAGATCGAGTATCCATACCAAACGATGCAGGGATTCTACACAGAAGTGTTAAACTTGGGATCTGAATATATCAGTGATGAAACTGTTAGTCAATGGCTCACTCGTGGACACGTGGGTGTTAATGAAACAAAATAGGAGCTGAAGATGAGTCTAACTTGAAGACTCTGGAATAAAGAAAAGTGCTTACCGAGAGACAACCCAGATTTATCTTTTATTTTTTTTTGTGTCGAGTCTGTTAGACCTACACTTGATGCGGTGCATCTCCTTCAATGGATGCGGCATATCAAATGTACATGTCATATCTATCTTTATTTTTCTGCATTTTTTTCTGAACTATAAACCTTCAGTCAGTTTATTTAATGTGGCATATCCCTGGTTAAGGATACGACGCATCTATTTTTTTGACTTATATTAATTCCAGGCTCGATACGATGCATCCTTTTCCATGGATGCGGTGTATCGATTGACACGAAGAAATTTCCTAATTTTAATTTTTAAATTTTTAGGTTTTATTTTCACTAACTACTAATTAATTTTGCACTAGCTTTGATTTTCTTAACACATGTGTTTAAGAATGGTGGTGTTTATATATTTCTGTATTTTCTGTAGAGACATCATTCATGGAGGATTGAATGCCTTCTACTCACAAAAAATAAAGAGTTGCTCACAAACGCATAGTGGAGGATCATACCGAGCAAATCTCAGGGGAGTTTTCCGTTCTAATTCTTTTTATTTCCTGTTTTTAATTTCTAATTCAAACAATGAGGATGTTGTTTAACTTAAGTTGGGTGATGGAGAATTAGAATGTTACTTGTCCTTAATTTTTAAAAAATATGCGTTAACCTGTGCTTAATATGCTTAAATATAATTTTTTTCTAGCATGTTTTTGTTAAATCTAAGTTGCATAGCCGGACATATAACCACTATTATATAAAATTGTGAGAATTGAGCGTATCTGTTTCCTAATATTTACCCCAAATTCCACAAAAATATGTGTGCCGGTGACTTGTAAATTGTTCGAGACCACCATAATGAGTATTATTGATATAATTGGAGTGACTTGTCTAACTTGGTAAAATTTCTAGGATTACACCCAAAAAGCCTTTATATGTTATGTATTATTAACTAAATACACTGGTTAGTTAAATCCAGTATAAACCCTTTTGTTACTCTCATTTTTAGAGTAAGATAACCCTAGAAAAACCCTCAGAGCCATTCCTTTCGTTTCTTACACCAATGTTAAAAATGTTTCGTTACACCTTTACACCTTAGCCTACCCTGTAGATTTAAGTCCGTGGTTAGTTTCTTTTGGTAAAAGTGTGTTTCCCCGCATTTCTTGTGTTCATGTGCGTAATTTATTATCTATGGTTAGGTCAGAAAATTGCACAATGCAATTGGAGTGAAAATAAATATTGTGTATTTTTAATTTTCGTGTGTTTACTACTTTCACTATTACTTTTATATCTGAAGTTATGAAAATTATGGAAAAATTATCCAGATCTATTATGATGGTGAAGTGGTAAATTTTACACCATTAGTTTATTTGATGTTAAAAAAAATCAAAAAAAAAAGAGAAAAGAAAAAAAAAGAGAAGAAGTTGGAAGTTTGAAATACAAACGATGTAAAGTTTTGTACTAGTAGAGATATCGCTACTGGTTGTTATATTATATATATGAATTGAAAGGGAGTTGGCCGTTATGGGAACGCCAACTAAGGTTTATTCTTTGATTAAAATATTTTTGAGTCAAATTCATGTCTATCTTGTAAAGCGTGAGTTACTGTATTAAAGCGTGAGTTAGTCAATGATATTTGTCTTATTCGTGGGATGGTTGGGAAAGTGATTAACCACATAATAGGACTTAATCTATTTTGTTCTGTTTATTTTTATTTTACGCCAATTTATGTATTTTCCAAATGTTATCCATACCTTATACCGTATTATTGTATTAGTTGTTAGCTTTCGAGCATCTGGATATAATGATGGCTAAGTGAGAATGTCAAGTGCATGAATAAGGTAGTGACCATCCGAGTATTAGATTAATCTGATAACACGCCAGTGATCTGGTGTGCAACTTGGTGACCATCCGTTATGCAAATAACGCGCCAGCGATGCAAGAAAGACATTAGTGACCATCCGTTATTTGAGGCGTCAAGGACTGGCGCCAGCGATCTACTAAGTTTATGCATGAGATGTTTGAACGAAACTAGGTTTAACCCTAAGCCATATCAACCCTTTTTACCGCTTTAGACTCGTTACTCCTTAACTTTAGTGGGGGAGATGTTGCCAAGCTTATGATAGTATATTCGTCACGACCGAGCAATTGAGCGAATTAGATTAGTAGAGAGATTGAGAGATTATATTTTATTTCTAGTTCGTTAAGTGTTTGGTTGTGCAATTATGATAAAACGAATAAGTGCTTAATTATAAAAATACATCCTAATCTTTCTTTAGGATACATTTTCATATGTTTAATTTAAGGTTTACTTGAGGACAAGTAAAGTTCAAGTGGGGGGATATTTGATGAAAACAAATAAGTACATATTATTGTCATCATTTGTCCTATATATTTGACTTGTTTTATTATTATTATCTATAAGAATTGATACTTAATCACTTATTTAGTAATTCTCAGGTAAAAACAAGCATTTGGTGAAAGTTAATGATTTTGGATGAATAATGGAGCTAAATGGATCAAGTTGGAAAAAGTCTACTGAATTGAAGGAGATACGCCGTATCATTCTAGACAGATACTCCGTATTATCATACTTAGATGAATTCAAAGACCATTGCCTGATTTTGAAGAATGCGCCGCATGTAATTATCTCATGCGCCGCATATGAAACTTGGTCAACCAAGAAGAACCAACTTGTTTTACTCCAGATACGCTGCATTATATTCTTAACATACAACGCATCACTCTCAAGACTTCACCAAAAATAATCCAAGATACTGAAGGACATGCGCCGCATAGAAGATTCAAGTTACGCCGCATATGAAGACGGTGTACGAATATTCCAGAATATTATAATCTTGGACCCTACGCGAAGTTAAGGACATGCGCCGCATCGAACCCTCTGACAGAAACTATAAATACCCTATTAGACTGCCGAATTTCGTGTGCCAAAAGTTACAGAAGCTGCAACATAAACCCTAAGGAGAAGAATAACAACGAAAAGGCAACACAAGACACATCCAGTTGAAGATGTCAAAGCAGTAAGAAGGTCCTGCTAGTGTTTTAATTCAATTAAGTAGTTTTATTTTATTATAATAATACCCTTTAATCCATCAGGATTGATGGGCTTGTGACCGCCATATTTCTCCCCTTAAAATTGCTTTCCCATTGATTAAAGTTTATTTGATGTTTATTTGGTTCTTGTTATATGTGCATTGATAACCTCTGTGTCTAGTTGTGGCTTGCTTGCGCTGCCATACCCCTCCCACGATTACTTCACTAGCATTATAAGTTAGTGTAAGCCCTTAAAAAGGTTAAATAACGTAGACATAAGTAATCATTAAGAGTTTACTCGCCTATAATTAAGATACCAACGAGAGAGAAGAGATTACGACACTCATCATATAAAACTTGCAATAAAATAAGTGACAAGCTACTTAATCATTCGTCAAGCCTCTTATCTGTATATGTTATCTATTTGTGTACGTGTTCGCCATTCGTTGTATTCTATCTCATTAGTTTTATAGTTTTAATTAATCAACTCAATTCGTGCCACTCTCTCAGACTGAAACCTCTTACGTTAGATTAGGTTGTAAAACTAACTTAGGAATTAAATTACTGATAGACATTCGAGGTGTTAACATTCCACTATTAGTGTTCGATACTCTACTTACCAACTAGCTACATTGATCGGGTACACTGCTCGTTAGTGTGTGTTATAGGTTAAGTCGGCTAAATAAAAATTTAAAACTTGACAAGAATAATCTATACCTACAACGATTTACACACACATCACTTACGGTAGGGAATATAAGGGCAGGGAATCTCAAAGCAACCATTGCGGGTGTTGCACCAAGGAAGCTTCCGCCTACCCTATAATATAAATTGGGTCATGGCTGTGACAAGCTTGAACAAAGCTTTTTCCTAGGGCTCGAGGTCAACTCCTCGAAGCAGGTCCCTCTCGCCCCGATTGATGAAAAAGAAATTGAATTGGAAAAGTCCATAGACGACTTTGACCCCATAAGTTAAACTGGGAATATTGAAGCCTATCTATTCAATAATGCCAGTTAAGAAGTTTGTTATCCCTCTCATGGGAATTAAGTCAACTTAATCAAAGTTTTGTACGATTTTACTGTGGACAAACAGGGTCTTAAATTGTCTGGCACCTTCACATGCATAGGTACATCCTTGGCCTGCAGTAATGTAATCGGGATTTTCACAATTTTTTATTACTTCTTTCAAACAGGAATGAAGATCTTCCTTAGAAGTTGTTGCTCGATAAAAGGATATAAAATACATACAAAACCTTAAATTCGCCGACTTTCTAAGGTGTAACCTTCACCATGACATTAAGAAGTTTGTTAGCCCTCTCATGCGAATTAAATCAACTCAGTCAATGTTTTGTCCGATTTTACTGTGGGCAAAAAGAGCCATAAATTGTTCGGCACCTTCGCACGCATAGAAGTTGTTGCTCAATAAAAGGATATAATACATACAAAACCTCAACTTCACCGACATTCTAAGGTGTAACCTTCACCATGACATTAGTAGCTTAGCTTTCTGCGCGCTTCTTGCAGACTTTTTTTCATCGGGAGAGAGAGTCAGGGGGTACAACATCCCCTTGAAAATTTTTGGACCTTCACGTTTCTATGCTATTATCTATTTTGTTGATTCTTTTCCAAACATGAGCCAAGATTTACTGACCTGTAAAAAGTGGGCCTAACCCTTGGGGATGTGGTAAAGCAGCCACAACCGCTAAGAAGAGGAGAGATCAACGATGGAACTATTGGCTACTACCTAATATACAGGTAGTGATATGGGAATTTTGTTGGACGAAGGTTAATCACTTAAATGATCACATGGGATATTGCCATAGTCTAAAGTAAAAAAATGAAGCTAACACTAACTCTTTTTATATTTTTCTAGACTCTTTCTTGACTTACTAATACTACAAGAATGGCAGTCAGTATGTTTTATTTTTAATTTTTTTATCATACACTTTTAACCTGACATAACCGATCTTCTGAAAATGAAAGACATAAAACAATAACATAGATGACCCGAACTGGAAGGATCAACACAAATGGAGTAGTACTTACATTACATAAATTTGGAGGTAATAATTTCGCCTTCCCTACTTCTTTACAAATTAATACCGATGATATCATCATGACATCTCTTTTTTTACCGCTAGGGATGCTTAACACCACTCACCAACTGGCATTACATGCGCTTTCGTGTCTCCTAGTGTGGTCAGCACTGGGTGCTTTTTCGATCAGCGTACCAAGAGTTTCAATCACCCATAACTGACTAATACATGACTTAGGAAACATGTAATTGTCTTGATGATCAACACGGGTTTAAACATAAATAACAATAGGGTGGGCTAAGCGATTTTGGTGTAACAATTTTTGAGTGGAGTGTAAAAAAAGAAAAAAAAGAAATGATAAGCTCAACAAGGTGTCTAAATATTTCTAGCACTAAAAATGAGTGCTACATATAAAGGTAGGGTAATTAACTCACCAATAAAGTCAGATAATTATAACAAAGCATAAGTTTACGACATGGGTTAATTCTATTATCACATAAAGAGTTTTAATCATACGAAATGAGTGCTTCATACCCCACTTTTCACAGCAACGTTGGTTTACTATGATAATGTCAGTGGCTCGGTGCTGTCTACATGTCTACAAATTCGGTGCAACTTCAATGCACAAAGCACATAGAGATTGATATTCATTTTTTTCTCCACAAAGTGGTAGCAGATCATGTTCGAGTACTTCATGTTCCATCACGGTTTCAGCACGTGGATATCTTTGCGAAGGATCTTCCATACTTGCTATTTGCTAATTTTCGATCCAGTTTGAGTGTTCGCAAATATCCCACTTTAACTGTGAGAGTGTATAAGTGAGCATATATATATTATTATGGAATATATTAGCTGCAATTTTTTGTAGTCAACTCCCTACAATTTTTTGTTACAATTTGCGGGTCTTTGAATTTTCTGGTAAGTCCCTGAATCATTTTTGTGGGTCCTAAATCATTTTTTGTGTCATTTTGGTGAGGATTGTAGCCATCTTAGCTACAATAATTGTAGCCAAGATATCCCCATATTATTATTGTGTAATTGGCCCATTGGCTCGAGCCCAATTTGTATTGATACTAAGGCGACCCTAAGTGTAAATACTATGGTGGCGTTTAGTTGGAAAATATTTTCTTTCATTTCCTATTTCTTGTTTTGTAGGAAAAGGGAGGGGAGTTTGATTTCCACAAAAAAAAAATGGAAAATTTAGAAAACGCGTTTAGTCTGAGAAACATGTGTTTGTGTTTTCCGTTTTGCAAAACTAGAAAACATGTTTAAGTGTTGTTGTTTTATATCTCAATTCACTATTTACCTAAATAATATTATAAAAACATCTTCAAAACACAAAAATAAATATTATAAAACTAACCAACTAAATTATAAAATAACTAAAAAAATCTAATATGAGAAAATAAAAAAATTAAAATATAACATCAAATAACGTTTTCGTCTGTTTTTTTATGTTTTCGTCCGATTTTTTACGTTTTTGTCCGTTTATGTCTTTTTTTTACATTTTCGTCTCTTTTTTATATTTTCATCTGATTTTTTATGTTTTCGTCAGATTTTTTACGTTTTCATATCTTTTTTTACATTTTCATCAGATTTTTTATATTTTCGTCCATTTTTTACGTTTTCGTCCGATTTTTTTATGTTTTCGTATGTTTTTTTACGTTTTCGTTCGTTTTTTACGAATTCATTATATTTTTTACATTTTCTTCAGCTCTTTTACGTTTTCGTCCGTTTTTTACGTTTTCATCTGATTTTTTACATTTTCATCCGGTTCTTTACGTTTTCGTCAAATTTTTTACGTTTTTGTCTTTTTTTTTTACGTTTTGTCCTATTTTTTTTACGTTTTTGTCCGTTTTTTAATGTTTTCGTCCATTTTTTTAACGTTTTCGTCCGTATTTTTATGCTTTCGTCAGGTTTTTACGTTTTCGTCCATTCTTTTACGTTTTCGTCAGATTTTTTACGTTTTCGTCCGAAGTTTTTACGTTTTTGTATGATTTTTTACGTTTTCGTCCATTTTTTACGTTTTCATCAGGATTTTTATGTTTTTGTCCATTTTTTTTTATATTTTCATTCTTTTATCATTTCTTCCGATTTTTACGTTTTCTTGCGATTCTTTACATTTTCGTCCGGTTTCGTTTGATTTTTAGGTTTTCATCTTTTATTCACGTTTTTTTAGGTTTCGTCTGACAAAAATGTAGAAAAACATACGTAAATGTAAATAAACGTAAGTAAATGTAAAAAAATTGACGAAAACATAAAAAAACATAAAAGAAAGGACGAAAACGTAAGAACACATAATAAAACGAGCGAAAACGTAAGAAAACGGAAAAAACCCCACAAAAACGTAAAAGATAGACAAAAATGGATGACAACGTAAGGAAACGTACGAAAACTTTAAAAGACGGACAAAAACTTAAAAAATCTAACAAAAATGTAAAAAAAAAAGCAGACAAAAACGTTAAAAAACTGAAGAAAACGTAAAAAATGAGACCAAAACGCAGTATTGGAAAAAAATGTCTACAAGGCCGAGTAATCACCGATTTGGTGCTACAAGGCCACCGACCATGCCAATTTATATAATTGGGTCAAACACATAGGTCAAGCGTGGTCAACGGCGGTCAATGGTGGTTAAACTTTCTGGAAACCTATAAATCTTGTCGGAAGCACCCAAAACTCACTGTAAACTTATTTTGATCGCTTATAGTAACTGTTTAAGTTTGTTACAAGTTATTTTTTAAAAAATACCTTGTCGAAAATACCTAAAACTCATCGGAAATACACAAAACTTGCCAGAAATAACCAAAATTTATCAGTATTGCCAATTTGATTAATCACCGATTAATCCCGCCTAGACCGATTACAAGCTATAAGGTGGTCGACCGCCGGACTACCGATTCATGATTTTTGCAACCTTGCAAAAAAGTAAAATTCAGACGAAAACGTAAAAAACAGACAAAAACATAAAAAATAGGACAAAAACATAAAAAATCGGACGAAAACGTAAAAAATTAGACGAAAACGTAAAAAATCAGAAGAAAACGTAGAAAAACAGACGAAAATGTAAAAAAATCTCAAGAAAACAAACATAAAAAATTTGACGAAAATGAAAAAAATGGACGAAAACGTAAAAAATCTGACGAAAAAGTAAAAAAATGGAAGAAAACGTAAAAAATAAGACGAAAAAGCAAAAAATCTGAAGAAAACGTGAAAAAAAACGGATGAAAATGTAAAAAGTCAGACGAAAATGTAAAAAATCGGACGAAAACGTATAAAAACTTAAAAAATCTGACGAAAATGTAAAAAAACGAACGAAAATGTAAAAAATCTGACGGAAACATAAAAAACGGACAAAAACGTAAAAAAAATGGACGAAAACGTAAAATATCAGACGAAGACGTAAAAAATATGACGAAAACGTCAAAAAACAAACGAAAACTTAAAAAATCAGACGAAAACGTAAAAAAATGGACGAATACATAAAAAAAGGACAAAAACAAAAAAAAATCGGCCAAAAACGTATAAAATTGACGAAAACATAAGAAAACAGACGAAAACTTAAAAAAATAGATGAAAACGTAAAAATAGGAAGAGAACATAAAAAATCGGACGAAAACTTAAAAATCGAACGAAAACGGGGAAATAGAGACAAAAACGGATAAAAACCGACAAAACTTATAAAAATGAACGAAATGGAATGGGGGGTATTTTAAAGGAAAATAGGTGATAAAAAAGTGCTTTGTAGTTTTGTGTATTAAACTTGGAAGTATGAATTTTGTGTTTTGTACGGAATTTTATTAGAAAACACTAATTTGAACGCGATATCTGTTTTCTTTATTTTCCACAAAACATTTTGTGGAAAATAAGGGTGTTTCCCTCAACTAAACGCACCCTATATATATTTGTTATGAGATGTACCACCGGGGCATTGGTCCAGTGGGTCTGGCTTTCATTCTTGAGTCAATAGACTCGAATTCGAATCCCATTCCTGGCACTTTGCTTCCAGATACGTACCCACCTCCGCAAAACCTATGAGCTCAATGGAGAGACTTTGTTGATAAGAGCTCAAGAGTCCGAGAGTCTCTGCTCACTCCAATTGGTGCCCCACTAGGCCAGGAGAGTTATCCGGAGCTATTCCTTATGGGTGGACAATGGCTGGTATCAAAAGGCACCCGGGGTCAGGGTGTTCCCACCAATCTACACCTTTTTATGGATTTCTTATGAGATGTAATAAAACCCAATTACGAGAATGAACGTTATATGGAGTGGTTTTACGAGAATGAACCCTTTTTACATGTTTTACCAAAGTGACCAATATATGTCACAATCAACTTTTTTATCTTCCATTTGTGTGGCCCACGAAAAGTTACACAGATACTCATATGAGATAAGTATTTACTGTACTTTTTTTAGCAAGAAGTATTACTGTAGTTGAACAATACTTTTCATGATTTTATATGTTCATATCTGAAAAGCAGGGACGATGAAGTAATTTCGAGTAACAAAAAACTATTCACAGATTTTACAACTCATATCATACACAGTGAAGCAAATTTGAATGTTATAAGACAATGTTTTGCATTATTACTACATTATAATGTATGTGATATGCTGCTTACTCTTGAGCTCCAAAAACACACACATGAACATCACAAACCCAGATTTTCGCCTCCCAAAGCAGACCCAATACTCCATGTTAACACACATCGCCCTCGACAACGCCTAGACTCAAATCCACACGCCTGTCACATCACCCTCGACCTCGCCTAGAGTCAACTTCACATCGCATAGGCATGTTCACCTCGTCTGATTTTTACTCCTATACTAAGATCGCCCAGAATTTCGCCTCCCCAAGGTGTGCCCGCCCACCACATCGCCACAGCTCCACCACCTCACCACAGCTCCACCACCTCGCCAGCCACCTCACCACAGCTCTACCACCTCGCCAAGAAAAATGAGATACACATGTACGGTTCAAAAGTTGTCATGAACTGAATCTAACGGATCATATGCAAAAGTTCATTTTCGTAAAAAATGTGGGCAAGGTTTATTTTTGTAAACGGATAATTGTTATGGTTCATTTAAGTAATTTATGTGATTAAAAGGGAATTACCACTCTAATATGATGGCCCGTTTGGAGAATCAAAACAAAAATATAGTATTGTGTTTTTATTTTTTATTTCTGTTACAAAAATTCGATTATGAAAACAAACAATATAAAATCAGAAAATAGTCTACATGGAAGAATCAAGAAGGTTCTGTCATAGAATTGAAAGATGTAAATATATCAAGAAGGTTTATCTATTAACGAACAATCTTGAAATTTATGGATGAAGCCTAATCAAAAGTATAATACCCAAACCTTATTCTCCTAAATCAGCATCACAACAATCAAATCGACAACATTACAAACCCAATCAAGCTATTTGAATTCTTCTTGCAACAACACTTTCAGTTTATAAAACATGTCGATCATTCCTAGCTTTTTCGGTAACCGAAGGAACAGCATCTTCGACCCAATCTCACTCGACGTTTGGGACCCATTCAAAGACTTCCCACTTTCATCACCATCTGGTCTTTCAAATGAAACATCCACTTTGGTGAACGCTCGTGTAGATTGGAAAGAGACACCAGAAGCTCATGTGTTTAAGGCCGATCTTCCTGGGATCAAGAAAGAAGAATTGAAAGTGGAAGTTGAAGACGACAGGGTGTTACAGATTACAGGTGAGAGGAACGTGGAGAAAGAAGATAAGAATGATACATGGCATCGCGTAGAACATAGCAGCGGGAAGTTTACGAGGAGGTTTAGGTTGCCAGAGAATGCAAAAATGGATCAGATTAAGGCGGGAATGGAGAATGGTGTGTTGACGATTACTGTGCCTAAGGAGGAAGTCAAGAAGCCTGATGTCAAGTCTATTGAGATCTCTGGTTAGAAAACTATTATTTGAATTTACTCATGTCAATGTGTGAGTGATTCCTGTTAGTGTCTAAAGTGTTTGTGCGAATGTGCGATGTATTTTCGTTTTTGGTTCATCCATTAGTGTTTAATGTAATGCTCTATTAGTTTACCACTTTACCTTATGTCCTGTATTTGCAATTTCAGTAATAAATAGTCTGCTTGTTTCAGCTAAACTATAGCAATGTTGTTTGTGTTTTGGTATTGAGCTCAAGATAAATTCTTCATTTGAACAAGTTGTACGTATATACCTTTATGAGTTTATGTCCAATTCTAAAGTGCTCGCGTGATTTCTTTTCGTGTGTGGTTGTCGGGTGAAATGCCAAACAGAATTGTTGGCAAAACAACAAGGCCCATTAAAATGATCGATTGTCATGCAAAAGTATAATGTATGGTTTAAGAGAAAATACCACTCTGTAATATGATGGCCCGTTTAAGACCCTTACTCTTTTCTTGTAGCCCGTTTAGAGAATCAAAACAAAAATATAGTACTGTGTATTTTTTATTTGTTACAACAATTCGCTTATGCAAACAAATAATATAAAATCAGAAAATAGTCTACATGGAAGAATCTTGAAATTTCTGGATGACGCCTAATCAAAGTATAAGTACCCAATCCTTACTGTCCTAAATCATCATCACATGCAACAATCAAATCAGCAACGTTACAAACACAATCAAGCTATTTGAATTCTTCTTGCAACAACACTTTCAGTCTATAAAACATGTCGATCATTCCTAGCTTTTTCGGTAACCGAAGAAACAGCATCTTCGACACATTTTGATATGATAGGGACTACTTGAGGCAGTCAATCTCCAAGAAATAGATGAAGGAATAGAATTCTAGTACTACTAAAACTAACTACTAACTTTCTTAAACATTTTCTCTTCTCTTTTCATTCATAACCAAACTTACATATAAATAGCAAGACACATGCAGTTAATTAACCTATACTAACCTAATCTTTAGCAACAACACAAGAACGTGGGACATGAATCAAT
Source organism: Artemisia argyi (assembly GCA_030686995.1). NCBI lineage: Eukaryota > Viridiplantae > Streptophyta > Magnoliopsida > Asterales > Asteraceae > Artemisia > Artemisia argyi. Next base: position 76,314,432 of record CM060709.1, on the reverse strand, counting down.
AAGTAATCAGGAAATGACAAAATGGCCTAATGCAACTAAGTAGTGGTCCACTTTATTGTTCCTAAAATAATGCATGCAAAAGACTTGGTCTTGACATGGGAAAACAAACGAAATGTTGTTCAACTTTCTGATGAAGACTTGGTCAAGACATTGCGAACGTATCAATACTCCCATCCTGAAAAACGGCCTTGTCCTCAAGGCCAAGGTTGCCATAATCCACGGTGAATGGCTTCCAAGGTGGCTCCGGTTCGGTTTGAAGAAAAACAAACTTTGGTGGAGATTGACGATCGAGATGAAATGTCTCCGGGCATTGAAAACAAAGTCCGTTGCTACGTGTAATTTGGATTTATTTGGTTGAAAGGCGATGTAATGGCAGTGCATCGGTTCGCTTGGGTGGGTCAGTAAGCATGTCGAGTCCGTGTAAGGTGGCATTAGGGTTGGAGGCGGCAGCAGGAGTGAACTCGTGTAGGCTTGTTGGCCCCTTATGAGTTGGCTGGGTAGTTGAAGGTGGCAACGGGGAAGGAGGAATTTGAGTTGCAACCTGACTGTCGATGCACGTGAAATTTGTAGCAACATCGGTGGTAGTGGTGGGTTGCAAAGTGAGTTCTTGTGAGATGGTTTCGAGTACGGCAGTGGATGAGCAAAAGGCTTGTACTGCTGTAGCTAGTTGATCCACTAGATCAGCCACTTTTTCTAAGACATCTCGTGAGTAACGTGTTGGAGGTGGCGAGTAAGTCAATGAAAGCACCATTTGATATGATAGGGACTACTTGAGGCAGTCAATCTCCAAGAAATAGATGAAGGAATAGAATTCTAGTACTACTAAAACTAACTACTAACTTTCTTAAACATTTTCTCTTCTCTTTTCATTCATAACCAAACTTACATATAAATAGCAAGACACATGCAGTTAATTAACCTATACTAACCTAATCTTTAGCAACAACACAAGAACGTGGGACATGAATCAATAAGTAAACAGGAAATGACAAAATGGCCTAATGCAACTAAGTAGTAGTCCACTTTATTGTTCCTAAAATAATGCATGCAAAAGACTTGGTCTTGACATGGGAAAACAAACGAAATGTTGTTCAACTTTCTGATGAAGACTTGGTCAAGACATTGCGAACGTATCAATACTCCCATCTTGAAAAACGGCCTTGTCCTCAAGGCCAAGGTTGCCATAATCCATGGTGAATGGCTTCCAAGGTGGCTCCGGTTCGGTTTGAAGAAAAACAAACTTTGGTGGAGATTGACGATCGAGATGAAATGTCTCCGGGCATTGAAAACAAAGTCCGTTGCTACGTGTAATTTGGATTTATTTGGTTGAAAGGCGATGTAATGGCAGTGCATCGGTTCGCTTGGGTGGGTCAGTAAGCATGTCGAGTCCGTGTAAGGTGGCATTAGGGTTGGAGGCGGCAGCAGGAGTGAACTCGTGTAGGCTTGTTGGCCCCTTATGAGTTGGCTGGGTAGTTGAAGGTGGCAACGGGGAAGGAGGAATTTGAGTTGCAACCTGACTGTCGATGCACGTGAAATTTGTAGCAACATCGGTGGTAGTGGTGGGTTGCAAAGTGAGTTCTTGTGAGATGGTTTCGAGTACGGCAGTGGACGAGCAAAAGGCGTGTACTGCTGTAGCTAGTTGATCCACTAGATCAGCCACTTTTTCTAAGACATCTCGTGAGTAATGTGTTGGAGGTGGCAAGTAAGTCGATGAAAGCACCATTTGATATGATAGGGACTACTTGAGGCAGTCAATCTCCAAGAAATAGATGAAGGAATAGAATTCTAGTACTACTAAAACTAACTACTAACTTTCTTAAACATTTTCTCTTCTCTTTTCATTCATAACCAAACTTACATATAAATAGCAAGACACATGCAGTTAATTAACCTATACTAACCTAATCTTTAGCAACAACACAAGAACGTGGGACAGGAATCAATAAGTAAACAGGAAATGACAAAATGGCCTAATGCAACTAAGTAGTGGTCCACTTTATGGTTCCTAAAATAATGCATGCAAAAGACTTGGTCTTGACATGGGAAAACAAACGAAATGTTGTTCAACTTTCTGATGAAGACTTGGTCAAGACATTGCGAACGTATCAATACTCCCATCCTGAAAAACGGCCTTGTCCTCAAGGCCAAGGTTGCCATAATCCACGGTGAATGGCTTCCAAGGTGGCTCCGGTTCGGTTTGAAGAAAAACAAACTTTGGTGGAGATTGACGATCGAGATGAAACGTCTCCGGGCATTGAAAACAAAGTCCGTTGCTACGTGTAATTTGGATTTCTTTGGTTGAAAGGCGATGTAATGGCAGTGCATCAGTTTGCTTGGGTGGGTCAGTAAGCATGTCGAGTCCGTGTAAGGTGGCATTAGGGTTGGAGGCGACAGCAGGAGTGAACTCGTGTAGGCTTGTTGGCCCCTTATGAGTTGGCTGGGTAGTTGAAGGTGGCAACGGGGAAGGAGGAATTTGAGTTGCAACCTGACTGTCGATGCACGTGAAATTTGTAGCAACATCGGTGGTAGTGGTGGGTTGCAAAGTGAGTTCTTGTGAGATGGTTTCGAGTACGGCAGTGGACGAGCAAAAGGCGTGTACCGCTGTAGCTAGTTGATCCACTAGATCAGCCACTTTTTCTAAGACATCTCGTGAGTAACGTGTTGGAGGTGGCGAGTAAGTCGATGAAAGCACCATTTGATATGATAGGGACTACTTGAGGCAGTCAATCTCCAAGAAATAGATGAAGAAATAGAATTCTAATACTACTAAAACTAACTACAAACTTTCTTAAACATTTTCTCTTCTCTTTTCATTCATAACCAAACTTACATATAAATAGCAAGACACATGCAGTTAATTAACCTATACTAACCTAATCTTTAGCAACAACACAAGAATGTGGGACATGACTCAATAAGTAAACAGGAAATGACAAAATGGCCTAATGCAACTAAGTAGTGGTCCACTTTATTGTTCCTAAAATAATGCATGCAAAAGACTTGGTCTTGACATGGGAAAACAAACAAAATGTTGTTCAACTTTCTGATGAAAACTTGGTCAAGACATTGCGAACGTATCACATTTTCACTCGACGTTTGGGACCCATTCAAAGACTTCCCCCTTTCATCACCATCTGGTCTTTCAAATGAAATATCCGCTTTGGTGAACGCTCGTGTAGATTGGAAAGAGACACCAGAAGCTCATGTGTTTAAGGCCGATCTTTCTGGGATCAAGAAAGAAGAAGTGAAAGTGGAAGTTGAAGACGACAGGGTGTTACAGATTACAGGTGAGAGGACGTGGAGAAAGAAGATAAGAATGATACATGGCATCGCGTAGAACGTAGCAGCGAGAAGTTTACGAGGAGGTTTAGGTTGCCAGAGAATGCGAAAATGGATCAGATTAAGGCGGGAATGGAGAATGGTGTGTTGACGATTACTGTGCCTAAGGAGGAAGTTAAGAAGCCCGATGTCAAGTCTATTGAAATCTCTGGTTAGAAAACTATTATTTGAATTTGCTCATGTCAATGTCCGAGTCCCTTCCTGTAATCCTGTTAGTGTCTAAAGTGTTTGTTCAATGTATTTTTGTATTTTCTTGTTAATGTAATTAGGCCCGTTTATCATTATCCTTAATGTAATACTCGATTAGTTTACCTTGTGTCCTTTTTTTGTAACTTCATAATGAATAATCTGTTTGTTTCAGCTAAACTATAACAATGTTGTTTGGGTTTTGGTATTGAGCTCAAGTTAAATTCTTCATTGGAACTAGTTGTACATATCTTTATGTCCAATTCTGAAGTGCTTGCTTGATTTCTTTTCTAACCACCAATAGGAATGGCTTGGTACTGTTGACTAGACCCCATGCCATTTCAGTTGCTACTTGCTAGTTTTATGGCATATATGGTTTCTATGCTTCCCAACGACCATTAGAATGTGTATAATTTTGTTTAGTTGTTCGCACTTACAAATATGTACAAGATTATTACGTATATAAGAGCCAAATATATATATATATATATATATATATATATATATATATATATATATATATATATATATATATATATATATATATATATATATATATATATATAATCATGACAATCTCCACATTCAAAATTGTACAAATTTTTATTTATTTATTTTTTTTATTATTTTTTTTTACTAAGAGGATATACGAATATTGACTTCTTAGTTGACTTTTAATAGTCAACATTGACTTCCTCATTCACACATTTTACAACTTAGGTTTGACTCTACAATTCTTACATTGTTTCAATCACTGGCTAGATCAGGAACATTGAGAAAGAAGATTACAATGTTATTTGGCATCCTGTTAAAGGGAGCAGTGGGATTTCCAAAGGGGATTCAGCCATTTAGGTTGGTCAAGAATGCTATGATAGATTAACGTTAGGCTGCCATGGAAAACGAAGTGCTCATAATTAATTACTGTCCGTTTAGAAAAGTTTGTGTTTGTTCCGTCCCCAAGGTGTTTCACGAAATCTGTAGCATAACCTGTTTACGTTTTTGTAACTTCCATAAACATTACAGTATGTAATATAATGTTTGTCTAGCCTTACTATTCTTGGTTGTCTAAATAATATACAGCTAAATCGGAATCAATATAAAATCACTTAAACTTAAAATTACAATAGTACTCCTACTTGCTAACACATTTTTAGTGTAGATGCCTAAAGAAACACTGACCAACCAAACCTTTGTGGGTACTGGGTAAAGTCACAACAGGGAAATTGTGGGTTCAAATTTCTACGGGTCAGTGTCTATAAATACTTGCCGATGGAAAAAACTATGTAAGAACTTACAAAACCATAATTACAATGACAAAATTAAATCTACTAAATCCTTGAAGGAGTTATTTGAAGAACCACTATCGCATAGTGCAAATTTAATCTTGTCTTGGATCTTCATAGCCCTCTGCCTAATTTTTTCAGCTTCTTTACCCACCAAAACCTGTCTGATTGCGCTCTCAATCTCGGCACTCTTTACAACAATTTCAACACCTATCTTCCAAACATGACTCAGATACCTAGCATTCAACTTTTGGCCTACGTCGAACGGTTGGCACAACATCGGAACCCCTTCTGATATACTTTCCAAAGTTGAGTTCTAACCACAATGGCTCCAAAATCCTCCAACCGCTTTATGTGCCAATACTTCCTTTTGGGGTGCCCATTTCACGATCAGACCTCTGTCTTTCATCTGAGCCACTAAGCCATCTGGCAAAAACTCAATCCATCTGAACCCAGGCACGGAACCTGGTCGAACCACCCATAGGAATAGCTGATTGCTATTAACTAAACCCCATGCCATTTCAATTGCCACTTTTTCATTCGCGTTTTCTAAGCTTCCAATGCTCACATAAATCACGGATTTGGGTGCTTGTTTATCTAGCCATGAGATACAACTTGTATCCTTTTCAAGAAAGCTAGTGGAAGGAGTTGGGATTATTTTGTGGAGCGGACCAACAGTAAAAATTGGAGCTTGCGGATATGGGCCAGTGTTGATTTCTCTAAAAACTCAATGGTGTTCCAAACTATAGCAGAAGGTGTTTTGGAAATGATCATTGTAATCGATTGAAGTGTTTCTTCTATTGGACGGCCAATAAAGGGTAAATCTTTGTATCTGAATGGATCAAGTTCTGGAACTATTTCCTGCAATAAAGAATCTACAGGACATGTTAATTAAGAGTTGCTTGTTGGTACCTATTTTTATTAATGAGTTAATCGACTCAGATAGTTCTTTGTGTTGTCCCAATATGTTCGGATCTTTATGGGAGTCAAATATGATTTGCAAACAATGAAATAAACTAGATAACTTATATTATTTGTCCAACTAAATTAACATTACATGGTATTTATAGGTTTCAATCGGTACCATCGAACCGATGTGACCTTTCACAAATTCCTACAGGTTTCTAACAATAATAACTAACTAGCGGTTGTAATCTTTCGTTTCTACAAGTTTGGTCCTTCAAGTTTCCTTCAAAGTAACATCGAGATTATTCTTGGTTCACATTCTCCTCCTTAATCTTGATCGTTGCTTTGTCCAAGGTCTTGTACTCCGAGCATTTGTCTCATAGTCACAAACTTGAGTCTTGGTAAAGCTTTCGTTAATATGTCTGCTCTTTGTAGTTCTCCACTATTGGTATTTGACTGAATACAAAATAACAAAGTTTATGTATGTTGAAGAAACAAAATAACAACAGAATTTGATATATACTAACAATACTTTTTATTGATAATTGTATTGATATGTTTACAGAAACTGATCCTATATATACTATGTGAATCGGTGCCTTCAAAGAGACATGTCGATTCCTAAAAGACACGACCTATTCTAAACGTTATAACCCTATATACTAAACGGTATAAACTATATAACCGTTGTACCTATTAACCTAAAACGACCCATTTATGACCCAGCCCATATAACTTGGGTTACAGAATTGTAAACTAAATAACTAAGACATACATATACTACCCCTATCTTTGCTTCTTCCGTCTCCATCTTCGGACATTCGCCTTTGTAGTGTCCAAGTTCTTTGCACTTGTAACATCTTATCTGACTCAGGTCTTGATCACCATCTTTTTTCTTCCATGGTTTCCAATTCTTGTCTTGCCCACGTCGTGGTCTTCCTTGAATTGAATTCTCATGACCGCAATGTTCACGCTTGTGTTCCTTGGTCTTTTCCTTTTCATCTATTTTGCTGAAAGTAGGCTACTGGATCCATCTTCTTCTTTGATTGCCATTTTCATCCGTTCTTCGAAAGCTTTTAATCTCCCAATGGCTTCTTGAAATGGCATCGTATTAAGATCTGCAAACTGCTGTATTGCTGCAACAATTTGCATAAACTTCTCTGGTACAGAACTTAAAAGTTTCTTAACCAGCCTTTTATCGTCCATCGTATGCCCCAAACTGCTTGCTTGTGTTGCAATTTCACTTATCATCCCGGCATACACATCTAGCGACTCATTGTCTTTCATCTTCAATTGTTCAAACTCCAACTCTAGTGTTTGAACACGCGCCTCCTTAACTCTATCAACTCCAACATGTCGAATTTTCAACGCATCCCAAATCTCCTTTGCCGATTTAAGGTTAGCAACTTGCAATACCATACTTTCTAGAATTGGTTGATATAGCATTGCAATTGCCGAGTTATCTTTCTTTTGATCGACTTCAGTTCCTTGCGTTGGTTCAACCGCTTCCCAAATTCCATGGACATTAAAAATTGCCCGAATCTTTACAGCCCAAATTGTATAATTTGTTGAATTGAGAACCGGGTATTGGAACGTCATTGATGTTCCACTATCCTTCGTTGGTTCATTCTTATCGCTTGCCATTTTCTTTTTCTTCCTACCTTTTCCAATCTTGATCCGATTGAAAACTTTACTTTCTAACACCTACAGTATCCTCCAAGAATAGTACCCTGGTTTCCTATTAACCAACTATCCTTAATCCTCCTGGTTTCACCACAAAACCAAAACAACTCCCTGGATTCACCACAAAACCAACACAACTTCCTGGTTTCACCACAAAACCAACACAACTTCCTGGTTTCACCACAAAACCAACACAACTTCCTGATAACAAATCTACTATTCTAATCTTTTCTAATAATAATTCTTAATTCCAACAGTAGATACCCACAATTCTCGAAATTGAAAAAATAATACTTATCTCACTGTGTTCGGTTTCTTGATTCTGCCTTTGGGTCCTCTTCTGCGAATCTTTTCAAAATGAAATTCTGGGTTTTTGATGAGGCGAAAAATGAACCACTTTTAGGGGGTCATTTAAGCCCGGAATTGAATTTATTTGATCAAATATTGCCCTAAATCATTCCTTTTGCGATTTTAGGTACTTTGGGAGTGAATTCTGGAAAAGGAAGCATTTTGGACGTTTTTGGAGCATAAAAGTGAAGAAAACGGCAAAGACTTAATTTTCCATGCTGAGAACAGTACCTGACGGCGTCAAGAAGAAAATCCTGACGGCGTCAAGAGTAAAATCCGTGACGACCCAGTGAAAAGCTGAAGGCGTCACAACAAGGGCGTCAAGAGTATTTTTGGTGACGACCTGCATAAGGAGTACACATGACGGCGTCAAACCCAGATCTAGGCAGTCCGAGAAATTATTTGACGGCGAGATGACGGCGTCAGCAATTTGTTCTTGACGCCGTCACCTTTCAGAATCTATATATAGTTTTCTATTTTTCATTCATTAAAGAGGAACTTGTGTGGAGAATACTAGGGCCGAACTTGGGAAACCCTAGGTCGTATTTTACAGTATTTTCAAGGGTTTTTACCCCTTGAATCCTTTCATGTTCAATTGAGATATGTCTATGTGTTGTTTGAATATATCTTATGCTTGTCTTGATTTCAACATGCTAGGCTAGATCTATCATGTGTTTGCTTGGATGTAATGAAACCTAGATGTTAATTATATGTTGATTACTTGTTTATAGTTGTAATAGATGAATGATTTCAATGTTAGGCTTAAGAAAACTGGCAGATCTCCATTGTGTAACATGCTTGAACGTCTTAGGAAACATGAACCGATGTGTACTAGGTTTTATTGGTTGTATTTAATGCATGAGCAAATTCTAATGATCCCATGTTAGGAGCTTCTTAGCCGGCTCGACATAGGAGTGAAGTAGGCGCTTATAGGATTGGGGAAGTAAGTACGCCACCCCATGAATGGTATTAAGGAATACAATCCGTCATCTACGCAACTGTAACAAGTAATTAACATGTAAACGATATCTAGGGAGTAGTGAAATCTAAGTGAACACAACCCTCCCATATATTGCTCACACCTTTAGTTTAATATAGTTTATTTTCATTTCTAGTATTTTATTTTGATTGCATCTTAGTAATTGGGTTAGTTGACTAGCAACTAATTCCGCCCAACTCTTTCAAACCCGAAATTTTTAATTGCTTTTATAAAAAACTAAAAAATACAAAAAGAATCATCCCTCATCTCTAGACCTAGTCTTTAGGCTTTCTAATCCTAGCGACACTATTCCTAGCTGAACGATCAATCCCCCGGTACTTGTCATTATACTATACTACATCGATCAGGTACACTGCCTGGTGGGGGTTGTAAGCTTCTCGAGATCCCTCGAGAGGTAAAGCCTGGTGCAATCCCTACGCATCAAGTTTTTGGCGCCGCTGCCGGGGAATAGTTATTGTCTAGGTTAGAATCTCTTTTTATTAGGTCTACTTGCTAGATTTCTTTCTAGTAAGATTTTATTTTTAGTTTTAGGTTCTCTTTAGTCTATCTTATTTCTTCGTGTTTTTGTTCGTAACTCTACACCATCCGACATCATGGACGATGATAACATATTTGAACCCATCATCCCACCACAACAAGACCACCCACAAAACCCACCACTAGCTAACCAACCTCTTAGGCCCCGAACCCTAGGAGAGTACTCCCGACCTAGCCACCAAGGCTATCAAAACACTATTGAGCTCACCGGAGCCAATGTGTCTCCCTTGCGATCTGACACCATCCGGTTGGTGCAAAGCGGATGTGCATTCCATGGACTTCGTTCCGAAGATTCAAATCAACATCTCAAGGACTTCCTTAAAATCGTAGATTCTATAGACCTTGATGTTACAACTAGAGAGTCAACCCGATTACGCCTATTCCAATTCTCTCTACGTGATCAAGCTAGTCAATGGCTTGAGCGTTTACCCGCGGGATCCATCACCACATGGGATGATCTCACCACTCGTTTCCTTGCTCAATTTTTCCCACCGGGGAGAATTACCTAGCGTAGAAATGACATCTTGATGTTCCAACAACGTCAAAATGAAACTCTATATGAAGCATGGACTCGTTTCAAGGACTTAATCCAAAAAGTCCCTCATCATGGCATAGATCTTTGGCTCCAAGTCCAAATCTTTTATGACCATATCGATCTCTCCACAAGGCGAGCCATTGACCAATCGGTCGGTGGTAAGCTACGTGATCTAAGTGCGGAAGAATCATGGGAACTCATAGAAGATCTTGCTCTCTACGACAACGAAAGTTGGAATGATCCCCGTGATTTGAACAAAACGGTCAAGGCAATATCTTTGCCTTCGAACAATTCTAGCACTCCCGACCATAGGATCATGGAACTTGAGGACCAAGTCAAGTTTCTCATGAAATCTTACGAAGCTCCTAAACCTTCAAGCCAAGTGAACAAAATCACTTCTTCATGCGAATTATGTAGTGGTCCCCATGACACTCGTGATTGTGTGGAACTCCCCCGAACAGCTTTTGCGGACTACGCATCCTCGCGTACCGATGAAGCGGGAGATAAGTGGTACACTTTCAAACCCGAGCCAAACCCGTATGGTGATTCCTACAACCCCTCTTGGAAAAATCACCCAAACCTTAGTTGGAAACAAAACCAAGCCAATTCTTCCAATCCGCCTAATCGTTACCAACCAAACGGTCCATCCTCCAACCGTACTTTCAACAACAACCCTTCTAACAACTATGGTAGTACCAACAATCTTGAAGGATTGATGTCTAAGTTTATGGCATCTCAAGAAGCTCACATAGCTAGGTTTGAAACTGAATTCAACCAACAACAAACGGAGATGACCAATAAGATTGACAATTTGTTGAAAGCCCTCAACAACTAAGCGTTAACTACACCTAGGAAGGACACTAGAGACGCCAATAACGGAATCCAAACTAAGGACCCCTCGTCATCCAAACACGTCCACTTTGTCAATGTTGTCACCATTAAGCCAATAGATAAGAATATAGAAGAAAGTGACAAAGATGAAGTTGAAATAGAAACCGAGACTCGGGATGAAATTAGGGAAGTTGAGGTTAATAAGGGAGAAGAGTTAGAGGAAGTAGAGACCGTAGAAGAGTACTTTGATAAGTTGCCCACCAAGGAAGAACGGGAATATCATAAGGATTTATTCGATGGCCCCAAGACACCATATATCCTTGGCACACCCCTTATCAAAATGGGAGACCCCTCTAACATCAACATACCATGCAACATCGGGCATATGCATATATGGAAAGCTTATATTGATCTTAGATCCCCTATAAACATCATGACTAGGACTTATTATAATTGGGTGATGAACAAACAACTTGGTTATAGGATGATGCCCAATAAGAATTTGATAAGTAATTTTGTAGGAAGAGTGAAAGGGTTGCATGTGATTGTGGGAAATTTCACTTATGAGATCGATTTTATGATAGTAGAAGATACTCGTCCGGTGATAGATGATTGCCTAAGCCAAGTAGTGTTCGGAAAACCATTTGTTGAGGCCACTAGGATGAGTTATGATCCGACTTTAGGGATAGTTAGGTTCAAGGAGGAGAATGATGAGATTGCCTACCAAATGCCCTATAAGATTGAGCAGTACCGCCTCTTGTCAAATATAGAAAAGGAACACAAACAAGCAGTTTACTATAGGAATGATGAGGATAGACGTAGAGGAGTAGAGTATGTGATGAATAGGATGCTTGGTTTCTACAAAGAATGCTTGCAACTAGGTCCGTAATACAAAACTGGTATAGGAGATGACCTAGAGAGTGGAAACAACGATGAGGTCACGTAGTAACCCATGACCTTGAGTCTAGCTACAAGACTCGTAAATAAAGAAAAGCACTTCTTGGGAGGCAACCCATGTTTTGTGTGATTTTTATTTTGTTTGTTTGTTATTTGCTTCCGTATGCATGCTTTATTTTTATTGTTGGTAGATCATGTTTCAAAACTAAAATAGTGAAAATACTTTATTTTGTTGTTGGGCTTAGTCTTAACTTCATCCAAAGGTGTTTTTGCAAAAGATAAGTGTAAGGGGAAACCCTAAATATGTTTTTAAGAAACAAAACCGATCATGATTCTCCACAATATTAAGTGAACATGTATATTCGTATTTCTTAGAGTCAAATGCTTGTATCGAGTCATAATGATGTTTTCCAGGATTTTCCAGGAAGTAACACGAAGTTTTTCCAGAAATTTTCCGAAAACTTAACTTAAGAATTTCTGCAGGTCACTTCTAACGGCGTCATGAGTTTCCTCTTGACGGCGTCACGTGTAAAATTCTGGAAATTTTACCAGTTTTGTTTTTCTAACGGAGTCTTAAAGTTTTTGTTGAATCATTAGTTTTATAATCTCCAGGAAATCTGCAAACATCATTCCACAAGCATTATATATTATTTTGTTTTCTAGGTTTTATTAGCATATATAGATTGCACCGATTTTATGCAAGGTTGCCTTGTTTGTTTTCTCATGTTTTACAGGTTATGTATGACAAGAAGATGATTTATTTTTCTGGAAGGGAAGCTTTGATTGTTCATTTTCTTGGAGGAAGATCTAACCTGGCCACCTTATTATCCATACCGAGTGAATCAGGGGAGTATTTGATTTCATTTTTTTACTTATGGCACTTTTACATTCTTTACTTGAACATTGGGGACAATGTTCATCCTAAGTGTAAGGGGAGGGTAAAATGATGATACCTTACAGATACACTTTCACTTGAGTTTGTTTGTTTGATAGTAGATGTGTAATAAAACTATGAGAAATACTTGTTAGTGTAATTTTACCGCCAAATTTAATTTTTTTTACAACATTTAGGAGTGAAACTTTAGCCATAGCAAGCGTCTCATGGATAGGAGATTGTATGACTAGCACATAACCGTACCATTCAGAAAAATTTTCCACCCAAATATGTGAGGTTCGCCTTTAGATTTGATAGGAAAAGCATTTACTATTAGTGCTTATGAGTGTACCGGTAGCATTTAGATTCTAGAACTTGCGTTAGTGATGCATCCCGAGACCGCTAGTGTAACACCCCCAATTCATGGTTGCAGCGGAATTCGAACTGGGTGTTACTCGACGGCACAATAGTCACAATAATAGAAAACGAACTCCAATTGAGTCGTTTTAAAAGATTTATCATTCAAATTATATAAATATCAGAGATAACAAAATGAGGTCCCAAATGGTTCCATGTTTACAATGTATAATAAATGAGTTTTTGAATGATAATAAAATTTATAGCCCTCTTGAGTATCCGTGCCCTTCCGTGCCATCCTTGATCGTCATGAACCTGAAATACATGCTTGAGAGGTCAACACAAAGGTTGAGTGAAATTCATAGAGTTTGTTTAATGTTTGAACACAATGTGTTGGTAGTAAATCGTTGAACACAATAATCGTAGTGTTTGTAGTTAAATCGTTTGAACACAATAATCGTAGTGTTTGTAGTTAAATCGTTTGAACACAATAATTGTAGTGTTTGTAGTTAAATCGTTTGAACACAATAATCGTAGTGTTTGTAGTTAAATCGTTTGAACACAATATGTTTGTAGTGTGAGCTATAGACTCACACCAATGTTTGGAAAACAAAGATGGGCTACGTTGTTATATGCCCGGAAAGGTTATTAATTCACTAAGCTTATGACACCAAAACGTTAACGTGTACCAATATCGATCGGCAGATTTATCCCGGTAGGTACTTTGCCGTCATACCTAATGTTTCAAATATTAATGCATTTGTTTGAACTTAGTCAATACAAATGGGATTCGTCAATCCCAATAGGCCTATTCACAATATTCGCGCTCACTTGCAAGTAACCCTCGCAAGTGATTAAATGGTTCATAATAAGGGATCTTGGTTTGGCAAGGATGTTACTTAGCGATAATAAAACATAGTCGAATAGCATACAGTAGAAAGCATTGTGTTCGAGTAGAAAAATAATAGCATGTATTCCCCCCAAGGGTTTGTAAAACATTGAAGTAATGTAAAGTGGGGCTATGAACTTACCTTAAGTAAGATAGCAAGTAATGAATGTAACGGTTGAATCATGAAGGTTTCTACGAGCAACCTATAATCGAATGTTGCGACTTAGGATCGGAGTAAAGAATATGAAGTAGTGCCTATATATATATATCTTGCATTTAGCCCATGATGTGGTATGATGTATAATGTAAGTCTTTGAAAGAAAAGATTCATGAACATGTATGTTTTGTATATCGTTTACTACCGTTCGGGCCGACATAATTCAGAAGTCATGTTAGTAAGCGTTCGAGGAGCCAGGACACTTTAACTCGTAAATCCACAACTCAACTCGACGGCTTACATAATGAACTCCTCACATGAGGCTCCCTACTATTGTAGTAGTTGATAAAGTATAAGTTTTGATCCGAAAAGTTACATGTCCGATATTTGAATAAACTTAGGAAAGTTTATTAGTACATGAAGATTGTTATTAGGGGTAGTTTCATAAGTTTTGTATGACCATTTTCTCTTTGTAATATCTCATGGTTCCTTTAGATGAAGTAGATCCAAGTTGCTTGTTCAAGTTATCGCCAATACTTTGTTTCATGTTTTCGCCTAAGTAATCTTACATGGTCATTTCGTCATGGCCTAGCCATGACCTTTGGTCCTTGTTCCAAGGTCATGAGACTCAACCTTGGCTCTAGCCATGGTTGTGGTCTTGATTATAGGTCATAAGACCTCTTGTTCCTTTTAAAGTATAACCATAATCTAGTGACTTTCGCCTAAAAATGGGCTGTTTAGAATTTGAAGAATTTTATCACTCGGAAAGCGTTTTTAGGGCTCGAGCTTCTTTGTTCCTGAACGAAAACGTCGTTCCGGAAAACTTTCGTGTTTTAACTTTTTGATGAATCGGACCATAAGTGTGACTTTCAAAACCCAAATTTGATCAGAATGGTATTTGGCAGTTTGCCGCAAAGTTTTGGTAACTTCAAATGGGCGTAACTTTTGACTCGTATACTCGTTTTGGGTGGTTCAAGTTGCTACGGTTTCCTTGTTAAGTCCTCTACTGTAATATGTAATGATCAAATATCATATTTTTACCATTTTGATCAGGTCTTACCAAGAAAGTCACTAGTTTGCTTGTTATAGTAACTTGTCTTATCAATCATGTACAATAACTTGTTTTACTCACTTTTATACATCATGGACATGAATACAAGACATAATATAGCACAAATAATATGTAAATAACATGAATATGATTATTTAACAAGAATTATGTTAGGGTTTGGCTTACAACTTTTGGCTTTCAAAGATGAAAGGAAGTTAACATGTAAGGATAGGACTTTGATAGACTTGCTTCAACCCACTTCACTTCATGCAATCTTTCTACCCTTGTAATCTTGAAAGATGGATGATGAAGGTTGAGGTGACTTGAGTGGATCTAAACTCAAGAGAATCACCAAGAGTTTCAAAGGATTTGAAGTAGCTTGATGAATCAAAACCAAACTATGGTTTATGTGTTGATATTGCTCTTGATTTCTTGGATGGAACTTGAAGTAAACTAGTAAAATGAAGTGTGTTGTGTGTGTGGGTCGTTCATATGGTCAAGGAGTGGGAGGAGAGGCATTTATATGCAAATGAGGAGGTTACATTGTTGACTAGTCAACACTTGGAGGCCAAGTTGAACACATGTTCACATCTTAAGGCTCCTAGCATGAGATCAAGACACACAAGGCTGAATTTCCCCCCCTAGGTCAGTTCCTAAACTTGGGGGACAAGGTGTGGACTTTGCTTGGTATTATCCTAAGTATTAGGAAGAGTTTTGACTCCGGGAAATGACAACCGTAAATGATTAGGCCTCAAAACGTAAAACCAGGTGTCGTAAAATTATGGAACTTTAAAGTATTGTTAGACATGTCCATATGTCCCATAATAAAATATAAAATGAGTGGTAGGTTCCATTTGGGTGGTAAAACCCTGCTAAAAACTGGAAACACGGGTCTAAAACGCGTAATACGTAAAACGTACGAATATTGCGTAAAATTGAGAAAAGTAAAATGTTACTTTTCTAATGTGATAAAAATGATTTAAAATGACTTATAATATCTAGACTGGGCTCAGTCTAGTGTCGGTTGGTATTAAATGTCTTTTAGACATCAAACCGTAAGCCTAAAAATCAAGGAATGACTTATAACATCAAGGGATGATTTTTGGTCAATGGAGGAGGGAAAAATATGTTGACTTTTTTTCTAATAAGTTGAAAACTCAAATCGTCTTAGAAACGCATTTTGTGGTCTAACGGTTAATCGCCCATACGGTTAAGCGTGCTCATGCGAGAGTAGTACAGGCTTGGGTGACCTGCCGGGAAGTCTTTGGTCATGTTTTTCTCAGTCACGATTAATTCTCAAATAAATCATGAGTGTGTCAAACATTTTTATGATGCGGGGTCACTTAACGCGGTCGAATTTCGTTGTGCGTAGAATTTCTGAATGTCGTTTTACCCTAAAACGTGTAATTCCTTAATAACTTTCACGAAAGTGAGCTTATGAAAGTTAAACTTTTAATTTGCCATGGAAATGATTTATCACTCGAGAATATCAAATAAAAATTAACTTTCGGGAAAGTTTTCGGGAAAAATGAATAGTAAAAATGAATAGTAAAATTTTCCGGGAAAAGTAATTAACCAGAAAATGTGAATTGTTACAGCTAGTGAGACTACATTCGTGTAGTAGGACTTACTACATGATAAGAGGCATTAGGATCACCCTTGTGTTAAACCCGTATCATAATTACTTGACCATTTAAGTCATATTACTTGGCTAGTTAAGTCCACTAATTTTTCCCACACCTTAGCATTGTACTCATTTTTAGTACACGAAACCCCTAGTACACCCCTCCGAGCCTATCTTTTCATTTCTAACTTTAAGCATCTTACTTAAAGGAAGAATTTGTTACACCCCACTTAAATGTACACCCAAATCGCCTTAGCCTTCCGTGTATATGCACTCATTTTTAGTGCATTATTGTTATTTGTTAAACCCTAAGTTAATTATCTAATTGATTACATGGTTGCTAAGTCGAGTCATATCCTTGTACATATTGTTTTGGGACGATTGGAACTCATGGGGTAAAGTACTTGTTTTATGGAGTAATGGGGAAGCACATCATATTATTACCCCCATATGTACGTTAATCTTAAAAGTACTCCAAGTGTTTTGATTTTCTTAATTCGAGTCATTAGATTAGTTTATTGTAAAGTAAGTAAAAATTCAAGTGTAAGGGGAATTTACATTCCCTACGATGTATTATTTTGGATGGTAGGGTAAGAGTGTATGCAAAAAAAAAAAAAAAAAAAAAAAAAAAAAAAAAAAAAAAGAGATCGAAAAAATTAAGAAAAAGAAAAAAAAAAAAATAGAAAAAGAAAAGAGAAAAAACATACAGATTACCATCCCGTTTCATTCTATGTTTGTTTTATGTTTTTGTTATTTTTTATTTATTAACTTAAGTCGAGTCTAGTCTTGGCATAGCAACGCCATATTGTACATGTAATTAACCAAGATTGTTAACTCGCCACCAGTAAAGACTGCCTATATCCAACCAAACCGTGTATTCCATATCCCTACACCTAACGTTACAACCCTTTAAAAAGACCTCTTTGATAGTTTATCCTAGGTGCTTACGCCATGTGGTGGAGGTTTGATCCTTTCCCAAGCCTATGGTAATCTATTTTGCTATGACAGGTAGTGAGAAATATTTTCCGTTTCCATATTGTGATATTACTTTATTACACACGAGAGATGTGAGTATCTAAACACTATTTATGAGGTGCTAGTATATGACCTCCGTGCTTGTCTTTGGTCTTTAGTGGAACGATTATTTGTTGTAATTACTTTTATATTAGTGTTAAATGACCCCTAACTTGTATTTTGATTAGAATAAAAGCGCATTTGCTTGAGGACAAGCAAATCTCAAGTGTAAGGGTATATGATGAGGCAAAAAATGAACCACTTTTAGGGGGTCATTTAAGCCCGGAATTGAATTTATTTGATCAAATATTGCCCTAAATCATTCCTTTTGTGATTTTAGGTACTTTGGGAGTGAATTCTGGAAAAGGAAGCATTTTGGACGTTTTTAGAGCATAAAAGTGAAGAAAACGACAAAGACTTAATTTTCCATGTTGAGAACAGTACCTGACGGCGTCAAGAAGAAAATCCTGAAGGCGTCAAGAGTAAAATCCGTGACGACCCAGTGAAAACCTGAAGGCGTCACAACAAGGGCGTCAAGAGTATTTTTGGTGACGACCTGCATAAGGAGTACACATGACGGTGTCAAACCCAGATCTAGGCAGTCCGAGAAATTATTTGGCGGCGAGATGACGGAGTCAGCAATTTGTTCTTGACGCCATCACCTTTCAGAATCTATATATAGTTTTCTATTTTTCATTCATTAAAGAATAACTTGTGTGGAGAATACTAGGGCCGAACTTGTGAAACCCTAGGTCGTATTTTACAGTATTTTCAAGGGTTTTTACCCCTTGAATCCTTTCATGTTCAATTGGGATAAGTCTTCTCTTAATTCATTCAATATGTCTATGTGTTGTTTGTATATATCTTATGCTTGTCTTGATTTCAACATGCTAGGCTAGATCTATCATGTGTTTGCTTAGATGTAATGAAACCTAGATGTTAAATATATGTTGATTACTTGTTTATAGTTGTAATGGATGAATGATTTCAACGTTAGGCTTTAGAAAACTGGCAGATCTCCATTGTGTAACATGCTTGAACGTCTTAGGAAACATGAACCGATGTGTACTAGGTTTTATTGGTTGTATTTAATGCATGAGCAAATTCTAATGATCCCATGTTAGGAGCTTCTTAGCCGGCTCGACATAGGAATGAAGTAGGCGCTTATAGGATTGGGGAAGTAAGTACGCCACCCCATGAATGGTATTAAGGAATACAATCCGTCATCCACGCAACTGTAACAAGTAATTAACATGTAAAAGATATCTAGGGAGTAGTGAAATCTAAGTATACACAACCCTCCCATATATTGCTCACACCTTTAGTTTAATATAGTTTATTTTCATTTCTAGTATTTTATTTTGATTGCATCTTAGTAATTGGGTTAGTTGACTAGCAACTAATTCCGCCCAACTCCTTCAAACCCGAGATTTTTAATTGCTTTTATAAATAACTAAAAAATACAAAAAGAATCATCCCTCATCTTTAGACCTAGTCTTTAGGCTTTCTAATCCTAGCGACACTATTCCTAGCTGAACGATCAATCCCCCGGTACTTGTCATTATACTATACTACATCGATCAGGTACACTGCCTGGTGGGGGTTGTAAGCTTCTCGAGATCCCTCGAGAGGTAAAGCCTGGTGCAATCCCTACGCATCAAGTTTTCTTTTCAATCGATGGCCACTTGCACTCGTTCTTCCCAGGATCGATTAACTCTTGCTTTGATACCAAATATTGGTATTTGACTGAATACAAAATAACAAAGTTTTTGTATGTTGAAGAAACAAAATAACAACAGAATTTGATATATACTAACGATACTTTTTATTGATAATTGTATTGATATGTTTACAGAAACTGATCCTATATATACTATGTGAATCGGTGCCTTCAAAGAGACATGTCGATTCCTAAAAGACACGACCTATTCTAAACGTTATAACCCTATATAGTAAACGGTATAAACTATATAACCGTTGTACCTATTAACCTAAAACGACCCATTTATGACCCAGCCCATATAACTTGGGTTTACAGAATTCTAAACTAAATAACTAATACATACATATACTACCCCTATCTTTGCTTCTATAACATTAATGGTCCAACATCCACTAACGTGTTCTACATTAATATGACCATTTTCTACGCATTCACGAATGAAATGATAGCGAATGTCTATATGCTTAGTCCTTGCATGAAATACTGGGTTCTTTATGAGTGCTATTGCTGATACGTTGTCAACTCTAAGCGTTATCCTTCTTTCTTCCAATCCAGTCAATTCACTAAGTAAATGTTTTAACCATAATGCTTGACATGCTGCTGCAGTAGCCGCCATGAATTCTGATTCACATGATGAGAGCGCCACTGTTGGTTGCTTTTGAGTACACCAGGTAATAGGTGACTCTCCAAAGTAAAATACTATTCCAGTAGTTCATTTTCCTTGATCGGTGTTGATTCCATAACTACTGTCACTGTAACCTGTAATCTTGCAGCCGCCTTCCTTCTTGTATATTATACCATGTTCTTTTGTTCCTTTGAGGTATCGGATTACTTGTTTCACTGCCTTCAGGTGATGGTCCTTTGGTTCTTGCATAAATCTTCTGAGTAGCCCGACTGAGTAACTAAGATCCGGTCTTGTATGTAATAAGTATCTGAGGCTTCCAATTAAGCTTCGGTAATAAGTTGCGTCAACTGGGTTTCCATCTTCCGCCTTGACCAACTTAGTGCTGGGATCCAATGATATCTTCGTATCATTGCTATCCGTCATACTTGTTTCTTTTAGGATCTTGTTAATATATCCAGTTTGCTTGATTGTAATATCTCCTCCTGTCTGCGTAACTTCTATCCCAAGGTAATATGCTAGCAATCCTAAAATGCTCATTTCAAATTTATCTTCCATCTGGGATTTGAACAAGTCTATTTCCTTCTTTGGAGTGCCCGTGATTATCAAATCATCTACATATACTCCAACTATAAGTGTAGAATTCTTGCTTCTCTTCGTATAAACTGCTTGATCGAGATTAAATTTCTTAAAGTCTAGTGACTTCAAGGTTTGATCAAGCTTCACATTCCAAGCTCTTGGTGCTTGTCTTAAGCCATACAAAGCATTGGCTAGCTTGTATACTTTTCCTAGGTTTCCTTGTTGAATAAAACCTTCAGGTTGTGTAACATAGACTTCTTCCTTCAATTCTCCATGTAAAAATGCTGCTTTTACATCTAAGTGATGTACTTGCCATCCATGATATGCTACTAGTGCTAAAATCAAACGAACTGTCTTTATTCTAGCAACTGGTGCGAATACTTCTTCAAAGTCTATTCCTTGTTCTTGTACATAACCTTTTGCTACTAATCATGCTTTATATTTGATGATCTTTCCTTGTGAATCTCTCTTGGTTTTATAAACCCATTTGAGTCCGATTGCCTTCTGATTTTATGGCAATGTTGTGAGAGTCCATGTGTGATTCTTATTAATCGAATCCAGTTCAGCTTTCATGGCCTCAATCCATCTTTTATCTGTTGATGCTTCCTTATAATTACGGGGTTCTTCTTCAATGAATATTAGACTTTCAGTCTCAACGACATGTGCTGTCCTATATATATCTTTTATTTCTTTGAAACCTCGTACTGGTGTATCATCAAATCTTTGTTCTGAGCTTCCTAATGAGCTAAGAGTAGCTTCCTCTTCATCTTCTGAGTTGGGTTCGTAAGTATATGCTGGTGGTGTAATTGGTGAGTCTGGATCTTGTATTTGATCCGGTATTGGTTCTTGTGTTGGATACACATTATCATTGTGTTCTATGTTGATTGGTGTAGGATTTCCATTGTCAACTTCATATACCACAAAACTAGCCCAAAATGTGTCTTGTGTACTTGTATCCTCTCCACTCTTATCCCAATTCCATGGTTTCATTTCCATAAACTTTACGTCCCTACTAACATGTCTTTTCTTCCCTACTGGATCATATAGCCTACAAGCTTTTGATCCTTCCTCTACTCCTAAGTAAACCATCAGTATGCTTCTATCATCTGTGACAACTGGCAAATTAGGGAGGCATTTTGAAAACCCGCATTACGTTAAAGTTCGTTTATAATTATATGTTTGAAACTTTATTCGTAACGAACTTATGGAATTTAAATTATGGTTGACAATTTTTAAGTTTTTATGGAATCGAATTTGAATTATTGATTTGATATGGAATATCTGTGGTGATTTATTTTTGAGAAGTCTATTGGCACTACGTTGACTCCGGCACTAGGATAACCTAACGAAATTTTAAATATTTTTGAATGATTGGTTCGGTTTATATAGTTTTTGGAACGTATCTTGGAATTTTAATTTTTGGGAACGAGCTCGGTTTGAGAATGACGAGATATTTTAAAAGATTGTCGGATTTGGTCATTGTGTTTATTTAACTGGCCATCTATTCCCTACACTATTATTATTATTATTATTGTTGTTGTTGTTGTTGTTGTTGTTGTTGTTGTTATTTAAAAAGAAAGAAAAGAAAGAAAATAAAAATGAAATAAAAAGAGTAACTACAAAATCGTCCATGTGGTTCCCTGGTTTTCACACCACACACAAACACAACCTTATCATCACTTTCACTAATATCTCTCTCTCCCTTTTAGATCTAGCCGCCACCACCCTCTTTTCCGTCGACAACCATCACACCGCCGCTCCCACACCCAAAATGATACCACCAAATTAACCCCCTCATCAATACCTTTCAATTGGTATAACTCACGCGCGATATAAACCACTTTAACACCTCGATTTCACCATCACCGCCCCTAAACATCATCTTTTTCATCTTTTCTTGTTGGGTTTTTAAAGAAACGTAATCTTGGAGTCATTTTGAAGGTGAGTGACCACGAGTTTCAACTCGTGTGTCTCGTTGTGTTACCCAAATCGTGGGTACACGAGTTTCTTGAATGGGTTTTTGTGAAATAATGATGGGAAATGATATTTTGTTAATAAAAACTTGTTTGTTATCCGGGTTTATGATTTTCCTTGAGGGTGTCGACTTGTAACCGAGAGCTAGGCTCTTGGCTTGGCGTTAATCTTTGAGCCTTGTGGTTTTGTTTGATGAGTTTTGGCCTAATAGTCATTTTGGCGAGATGTTGATTATATTAGAGTATGATTTGTGGTTTGATTTGGATATTTGTGGCTCTGGTTGTTTTTGTTGGTATGCCGCGACCCAAGGGGTCCGTTTGGGCAGATTTGGTTTGCTCAATTGAGCTTGTGCCGCGACCCAAGTGGGTCACTTGGCCCGGGTTTGGCTTGGTAAAAACCAACCCGGAATTGGTTTATTTTGATGTTTTCTTGTTGTGGTTCATGTTGTTATTAATAGTATTGTTGTGATATTTTGATTTTGGCTAAATACTTTGGTTGGGTCGAGGCTCTTTGTGGTCTCGACAATGATTTGCATGAGGGATTTTGGGGAGTTGTGGTCGATTGGTATTTGGGGATCGATTGTGAGACGGTCAAACTAGAATGACGGAGATAGGTTAGTCGGGTGCCGTAGTCGGACCCTATTGTTGTAGCACGTGATATGGGACTTATTTGACGGAGATGGATTACTTGGTTATGATTGATTATTATTACTTGGACTTTGGTTGTGCGTGTTGAAGTCACGTTGACTTTCTAGTCAACGGTTGATTTCGACAAAACGCCGTAACACTTGGACTTGGACAATGAGCCGAGAGTGATGACTCGGACATGTGACCATCTTATATAACTCGATATTAATTAATCAAAATTAATAATAAAACTCGTAATAATATTATTAATAATATAAACGTTTATATAAATATATATATATATGTGTGAAAACGTATATATATTTATACAAGTGCGTATATTAAAAATAAAATGATCACGAGTAATATTATAATAACGTGACGATGTATATTACACTATAAAAATAGTGTAATAAATGTCGGGAATGTTATTATGAGTACAACAACTATAAATGCCGATGGAATTTATAACGTTGGATAATTATTACGAAATGAAATGTTTTTGGAAAATAAAACGGGAAACTTATGAGTTATACGGGATTGTGGTCACTTGAGTCCAAGTGGGCCATATTATTCATTGAGTGACTTTCATGCATGTCACGGATATGTGACGTTAATACATCCATTTCTATAACTACGTAACTTATTTGATCGAAGGATTAAATAGGACCTATTTAGTTATATAAAATGAGTATATTAATGGGTATTGTATCCTACGACGCCCATAGGTTGTGGTATATGTACGAGATTTATGAGTTACTAAATATTACGTGAGGTTTATCAAATTGACGAATTTGGTAAGTTTGACAATGTATTTAGGGAACTTATTAAATTTAGAAATATACCATATAACATTCTACGTGCTATGTGATTTAGGTTTTGGGTATAAGCTTGGAATAATATATTAAGTAAATAAAGTATGGGAGAATACCAAGTCGACATATTTAGTAAACTTCGATGTTTTATTTAAATGATATATTGGACTAATATTAGACCCGTAGGTTGTTATTATTATTTCTTTTGTTTGTGATTTCTTGGTTTGAGTTGTGTCGACCCTCCACCCGCATGGATACCAAACGCCAAACTGCAAACTAATACGAGAATAATATGAGAAATGGATTTTGGGAAAGTAAAAAGGAATACGTTCGGGATTGGGAATATTTGATTTTGAGGAAATAATTCTGAAAAGAGTTTATATTGTTAGGATGTGCCGAGTCCGTAGTTGCTATCTTTGAGTTGTAATACATCTTACTTCTACCGATTTCTTTCTGCTGATTTCTGGACTTGAGGTGAGTCATAGCCCCACTTTTACTTTTGAACTTTTTTTTCAATACTTGGGGTGAGAAACGTGCAAATTGCTTTATGTGGACTATTATCGCTTTTGATTTCAAAACTTGCTATGCTTATAGAACTAGGTAGATAGAGAGCGAGGCCT
Organism: Artemisia argyi; assembly: GCA_030686995.1. NCBI lineage: Eukaryota > Viridiplantae > Streptophyta > Magnoliopsida > Asterales > Asteraceae > Artemisia > Artemisia argyi. The sequence goes on along the minus strand of CM060709.1, from coordinate 76,289,962 downwards.
AGTTAAGAACTAGGTAAGCTATACAATGAGGCCTAGTCTAGAACTAGGTAAGTTGAACATGTCGTATCCTTACGAATGTTGGGTATGTCGTATCCTTATGCATACAGATTGATTTGATGTGATTTGGTTATTGGACTATAGTGTGCACCTATAGGGATGGTTATTGAGCTTTGAGGCCTAGTCTAGCTAGCAAGAGTTTTGCGTATATGTCCACTTGATTGAATTATGAATTTAAACCTATAATCTCACCAGCAAAAGCTGACTTTTAGTGTGTTTTCTCAGGTAATTAAGTAATGACCTTGGATGCTTGGATTGGAGGCTTGGCTTGGCAAAGTGGTTTATGGATCTATTTTTCTTAAACTCTGATATGTATTGTGGACCTACTTTTATTTCTTTTGGGCCTTACTTTGGATAAATTTGGGATGAATGTAAACTTTAAAAACCCATTTTGGTTATGTTTTACTTATGTTTACTTTATCTCGTTCTTTTATGACTTGTGTTGGATACCAATTCCCGTAACACCCCGAAAGCTTGTTGAGTCTTCCGCTGTACCAAATTTTCGAGGTGTTACATCATCCAACTTATTCAAGTGAGGTATCATTATCTTAGCATAAGCTGCGAATCCGAATATTCTTAGGTTTTCCAGGTTCGGTTTTCTGTTGTAGAGTGCTTCATACGGTGCTTTATTTTCTAGTGCTCGTGTAGGTACCCTATTTAGTATATAAATGGCATGTTTGACTGCTTCCGCCCAAAAATTTAAGGGTAACTTCATTGCTTTCATCATACTTCTAGTAGTTGATAACACCGTCCTATTCTTTCGTTCAACTACTCCATTCTGTTGCGGTGAGTATGGTGCTGTTAACTGTCTTGCTATTCCATTCTCCTTACAGTATTTAGTGAATTCATTTGATGTAAATTCACCACCTTTATCTGTTCTTAGCATTCTTAACTTCAATCTTAACTCCATTTCAATCTTCTGTCTAAATTCCTTAAATGTGTTGAATGCCTGATCTTTCGATGTTAGAAAATAGGCCCACATGAAACGTGTACAGTCATCTACTAATAATACGATGAGCTTCTTTCCAGAGTGTGTGGTTGGACTAATGGGACCACAGAGATCTCCATAAACTAAGTCCAATGGGTTATTAGATCTGAATTTAGCTTGATTGGGAAATGGTGTTCTACTGTGTTTTCCTAATAAACATGCATCACATACTTGTCCTGCATGATTTATCCTTGGTATTCCTTCTACTAGACATTTTCTTGTCATCTTGTTGATATCGTCAAAGTTCAGATGACCTAATCTAGCATGCCATAACCATGCTTGGTTATCCACATTTGCTAAGAGACATACAGGTGATTCTATCTGCAGTCTAATACTGTATAGTCTATTCTTGGATCTTTCTACTTTCATCAACAACTTCCCATTCTTATCATACAAAGTCAGCTTGTTTCCATCCATAATGATCTTATAACCTATCTCAGTAAGTTGTCCTAGACTAAGTATGTTGCTCTTGAGGTTTGGTATGTAGTAAACATCTGAGACTATCTTTTGTTCCTTGTTTCTACATCCTAGTAATATAGAACCTCTACCCTTTATCTCTACGTACGATCCATCTCCAAAATGAACGCGTCTAGTGATACTTTCATCAATATCCTTAAAATGACTCTTGGCTCCCGTCATATGGTTGCTTGCTCCATTATCTAAATACCATATGCTAGCATTTGTTGTAGCATACTTTCCGGGTTGTACTTGTCCTTCATTTAACAAGACTTCTTCGTGTGTAGTCATTAATAGTGATGGTTCATCGTCTTATAAGATAAGGTTTGATTGTTCGAGTTGTTGGTTTACTTCTACATTCTCTCTTAAAGTGTCCATGTCTCCCGCAATTGAAACATTTCACTTTCTTCTTATTCCACTCATCTTTATACTTATTGGTCTTATCGTTGTGAGTTAAATTTTCTCCATTCGAGTTATCTCTATTTCCTTTATTTTGCCAGTTTCCTCGTGAGTAGTTTGATCTACCCCTATTCTTGTTAAATCATTTCTTATTTCTAGAGTGTTCGCCTTGTGCGAATAATAAGTTATACTAGCTTTCTGCTTGTCCTCCCTTTCGAAGTTTTATCCTTTCCTCAAATGCCTTAAGTTTTCCAGTGATCTCGTCTAAGGTGATATCATCTAGATCACTTGTCTGTTCTATGGATGCTACTATCTGAATGAATCTATCTGGTGTGGAGTCTAATAGTTTTCGTACTAAAAGGGATTCATCCAAGGTTTTTCCTAATTCTTTAGCCTTCGTGGCGTAACCATTTAGTTTGTTCGTAAATGCATCCACCGTTTCATCCTCCTTCATTAGAAGGGCATTAAATCCTATCATTAGTGATTGTAATCGTGCCTGTTGCACTCTCTCTTCTCCAACGTGTCTCATTCTTAACGATTCCCATAATTCTCTTGCAGTTTTACAACTTGCTACTTGTAATATCACATCTTCAATCACCGCTTGATATAGGAGGGCAATAGTTGCCTTATCCTTCTTATCATCTAATTGGGTGTTCTCCTTAGGTTCTATAGTCTCCCATAAACCATGTGCCTCTAATATAACCTTAATTTTTATAGCCCAAACCGTGTAGTTTGTGGTTTTAAGTTTAGGGCATTGATATTGTGTAATGGGTGTAATGGGTTTTACTATAGTGTTATTGATATTGGTGTCATCATCTCCACCAGACATCTTAGATGTGTTTATGATCTTCACCTTTTAATTTGTATGGGAATTTTATCCAGTATGGTATATCCTACTACTACGGGAACAGAAATAGTTATCCGGGAATCCTAGTAATACGGGATCAATATATATAGTTCTCTGGATTTCCTAATAGTATAAAATAAATGTCTATACTATGAAAGTATAATTGAAATCCAAATGATGAATTTCTGACCTCGTTTGTGTTCCCACTTGTGTATCGGTAACTAGAGTTTTACCAACCACGTTTCCTTTCTTTCCTCGTCTCCTTCCAAATCAATTTGGTCGTATTGATGTTGTTGTCAAATACTAACCAAAATGTTTTCTCCTTCTAATACCACACTCCACGTTATTCTTTTGTTCGTCTCGACTTGGTTCCAATTCGTGCCCTAGACCCTTGTTATGTCTCGGCTTTCTTCTCCAAATCCACCCTTAGTGGTTTTTGGCCACGTACAAAACCTATGTTTGTCGTTGTTTTCCTGCTCCAAGTCCCTCTCAACAAAAGTCTCGGTATTATTTTTACCGAAAGCAATTAAATTGCTTTTCTCCTTTTCAATACCCCTCGATATTAACCAACGTCTAAACAAAAAGATTTTGTTTGTCGTTCCTACTGTTGCTTGTCTCCTACGTCACGTTATTGCACAATACTTCCTTGTTCCTTTTCTTTTATCCACACCGTGTCTCCAACAACCCAATACCTTTCGGTATTCTTTATGACGAGTGATCAATTCACCTACAATTTGATATATGTTGTTGTTCTTGTATTGCCAACGCTCCTAAACAATCCTTGATTGTTTGTAACCGGTATACCTTATCAAAATCTGCCCAAGCAACGCTTCTTTTAAATTTTTTTCGCTTCTCTTCCTTCTTGTGTATCTCGGTAAATACACAAACTTTTTGACGTCTTTCTTTCTCCCTTGTTGCGTTGTAGTAAACCAACAAGTCCCTTTCTTTGTTGTCGTGTGCAAGACACCAACAAGAAATCTCAAAAACAATTGTTTCTTCCTTTTTCTGGTTTTGTTGTCGCGTACGAATGATCACAACAAAACAAGGCACCACTTCATTTTTGGTGGCCTCCACGTTTGCATAATCCAACATTAAGAGAGTTGTATACGACTTTCTTGTGTTCCTAAGTTATCTAGGCAATCTCTTCTTTCGTTAACAAGGTTCAAGAGTATTGCGTTTTGTTCCTGAAAAATTTTAGCGTGGGTTCTGTTTCTCTTTTTTGTTTCTGGTTTCTGTGTCTCGTTACCAAGTTTCTGTTTGATGGTGTAACGAGAGCCGGTACAAACAAGGCTCTTGAGGCCAAATGTCGTCCCAATATGTTCGGATCTTTGTGGGAGTCAACTATGATTTGCAAACAATGAAATAAACTAGATAACTTATATTATTTGTCCAACTAAAATAACGTTACATGGTATCAAGTATTTATAGGTTTCAATCGGTACCATCGAACCGATGTCACCTTTCACAAATTCCTACAGGTTACTAACAATAATAACTAACTAGCGGTTGTAATCTTTCGTTTCTACAAGTTTGGTCATTCAAGTTTCCTTCAAAGTAACATCGAGATTATTCTTGGTTCACACTTTGATTTCATGCTTTTGTTGTTTTGTTGCTCAGAGCTCTGTTAATTTTATAAGTAAACGGATTGTTTGCCTTAAGGTGATTGGTTAAATATGTCGTCTTACTGTTTCAGTACTAATCATTTACCAAGTGACCCATTTAAGAAGTGGTTAAATTTAAAAACTGAGTGCATGTAAAATAATAGAGCATCAAAACTGTAAACAAAATACTAAAAGTAGAGAAACAATAATACTATACAATTAACAAATTTAATTGATGAAACTACCTTGCGTAGGAAATCGCCTTCTTGATGGAGCTGAGGGATGATCATCATAGCAAGAGTAAAAGCTGCACTACTACTACGCAAGATGATTAAAGGTAAATCTAGCTCACGGTCAACAGCCGCTGCAAAAAACATGAGGTTATCATGAATGATAACAATCAATTCCTTATCAGATCTATCTTTTTGCGCGTTTATGATCTGAGTAAGATGCTCCTTGAAATGAGGCTTGCAGTTATCATTAAGAGCTTGTATAAACGGGATAAAGCCATCAGATATGCCAGGACCAGATAACTTGTCGGGCAAAGGGTGAAAAATGAAATCATGATGTTTAGAAGGATCTGGTCGATTGAATTCGGTGTGAGCAATGGTTATTGAGAACCCTTGGGAATGAAGATATGTCCCAAGCTGAAGCATGGGTGTCATGTGGCCTTGAAGTGGACTTGCTGTTAACACCAGCCGCCATCGTTTACTGCCGTGATCCGCCATCTCTCTCTTACTATCACTTGTAAGATATTTTGCTACACACATTTGTGGTGTCAGTTTATGATTAAAAAAATGATATCACATGATTGAGAATTTGTTGTGTCAGTTTTTTAGCATTGGGTTTTGTCTGTGCAATAGCTGTCTACTTTCCAAAATGTACCGATATAGTACGTGTACCTTTTTTCGTGCCAATATGGTACGCCTACTTTTGTGTTAACATGGCCACTTTTTGACCGGATACCGGGTGCACCGACTAGCATTTTCGCAACTTGTGACATGGGTTTATTTTTATTGTTTTTCTTTTTTTGTTAATACTTACGTGGATATTAAACACATATATCCCAACTTACATAGCTTTCCCCCCCAAAAAATCATTTTCCCCCAAACCGTTTATCCCCAAATCAACCTAAACCCTAATTCATGTAACTTCAAAATTAACACAACCCATGAATAAGATATCCATTATTGTTCATCATGAAGGCACATTTACAAACGATCCATTGGAGTACGCCAATGGATCTGTTGACATTGTTGAGGATGCCGATTTGGGTAAGTGCAACCAATCAAGGCTGAAGAAGATAGTGAAAGAATGTTGTTTGTTTCCTGTTCATGGTATGTATTTTTGTGTTCCTAAACAAGATTTGGGTACACATTTGAAACCTTTAAGGAATGATAGCGAGTTAGCAAATTTTGTGAAATTAGCTTTTGACAATGGGTGCAAAGTAGAACTATATGTTTGAACATCATGGTTATGATATTTTAGAAGATGCTCATACAGATACTAGTGTTGAAGCAGAAGATGATGGATTTGATTGTGAAATTGAATTAGAAAACATAAAAGAATATGTTGGACTAGAACATGTAGGTGAAGAAGATGTGGTGATTCCAAAGACAGAACTTAAGGACCCTTTTCTAAACAAGTTAGTTGGTGGTAAGTACATTAGGGATGCTGATGTTAGTTGGTGGTAAGTACACGCTCTGGCCTTGTTCTACAACATTAACACACATCAACCATATATTTGTGATGCAATACCCAACATGGTAGTTTGTGAGTTTTATATATATATACCGCGACCACAATCACAATGAGAAAACGTACTGTACTGAATCATTCTAGGAGTTGTGTGAAGAACCACCATGTGACATTGCAACTTTGACCTTGTCATGAATGTGTGTAGCATTGCCTGAGTTCTTCACCTTCTTTACCGACCAAAATTCATCTATGCTCTCTCTACAACAACTTCACCAATCTTCCACACGTAACTCAACTATCCATCATTCGAGTATCCAACAATTGATCTACACTAGATGGTTAGCATAACACTGGAACCCCTTCGGATATGCTTTCCAAACTCAGTCTAAAATCCCTCACAAACCATCTGGTTATACGCGATCCAATTGAACCCCCAAATAGAACCCTGGTCGAACATGGCTTGGTACTGTTGACAAGACCGGATGCCATTTCAGTTGTCAGTTTTATGCCATAGATAGTTTCTAAGGTTCCAAATGACCATAATAATGTGTAGAATTCTTTTAGTTGTTCGCACTTACAAACATGTACAAGATTATTACGTATATAAGCGCCAAATATATAGAAAATAATGACAATTTCCACATTTAAAATTGTAGATTTTTAAAAAAAAAAAATGACGACTAAGTGTATATACAAATATTGATGTACTTCTTGGTTCACATTTAGCATTCAACATTGACTTCCTAATTCATACATTTTACAACAAAGGTTTGACTCTGCAATTCTTACATTCGTTTCGGTAAGTGGCTAGAGGAACATTGAAAAAGAAGATTACAATGATATCTGGCATCCTGTTAAAGGGAGCAGTGGGAAAATCCAAAGGGGATTCAGGCTGGTCAAGAATGCTATGATAGATTAATGTTAGCTGCCATGGAAAATGAATTGCTCACCATCAATTTGTGTCCATTTAGAAAATTTTGTGTTTGGTTCGTCCGGAAGGCGTTTCATAAAATTTGTAGCATAACCTGTTTACGTTTTTGTATGACTAGAGACCAAGGTAAACATATTTTCACCTTACATTTCAGCGCCACCTCAGCCTTTTCTCTTCTCTCACCTCTCCTCACACCCACTCACTTATTTGTGGACAAGGTCACCTTTTATGGTCACCATATGTAACACCCCCAAAATTCGGGTCTAGCGGAAGCATACATGCAATGGGGTGCTACAAAATTGGTATCACAACACAAGTTACAAAGAATGGTTTTTATTTCATTCGTTGAGAATAAAATGCATTAACAAAAGCATTAAGTTTACATTTTATAAAAGAAGTGCAGAAATAGACCGATGAAACAAATAAAGCGGTCCCAAATATATATCAGGGTTGCCTATGACCAATGCCCCTAGCCAAGCGCCTTCTAATAGTGAGCTAACGGCTTGAACCTGAAAGTACATGCTAAAACGGTCGGCTTACGCTGGTGAGTCCATGGAGTTTAATTAAATTCGCACTTGTGGACCGATAACCAAAAACCCTTGCTATGCTAGACTAGGTCATGAATCAATACATCGGATGCGTACACAAGCATCACTAATCAAATCCCTATAGGTACTCCTATAGTTCCAACATATAATCTCATGCAATGGCGCCATGCTAAAATCCCTATAGGTACTCCCTATAGTCCAACATATAAGCTCATAACCATCACATCATAACTTAGTCAAACAACATAGCAAGACATAAAGATATAACATAAAGCATGGTCCACAATAAAATGGTTTTGCATGTTTCTCACATGTATACCAGATAATCACATAACATCTTCAAACAACTAATCCAGATATACCAGTTAACCAATCAAAACTCAGTCAAATATTTCACTTTTTCAGATAAACAATCATGAAGTTTAGTTGAAAACGAACATGTATTCTCCCCCAAAAATAGTTATGAAAACTGTTGAAAAAGGAGGGTTATGAACTTACCTGGGCCACAGCAATGCAATATACACGACTGACACGACTAGCATCTAACAGATTCACAACAGCATCAAAGAGGTGGTGCAATGGTAAGGAAACGACGCAGTCTTCTATATATATATAGGCCTTATCTTCATACCCGATCCTCAGCGATGAACCAAATCTTCCATAAGCCAACTACTTCCAAGTAATACCCAATTCTTAAATCTCCAATCTCTCATTATCCATTTATTCATGTTTGTTATCATTGTGTGTGCAGTGAGGACACGACATAGACTCAAGTGAACTCACACCAAAAAATAAACAAGCGAAATTAACGCGAACGAGACAAGACTCAAGAGTACTCATGCCAAGAGACGAATAATTAACAACATTGACAAGAAACGAGACAAAACTTAACATGAGATAATTGAGCCTAATTCACTATAAACCTCAATATTCCTATAAATGGTATATCTCGATAAACATGACCTCAAAACGACTTATAACCCATCCGTATTAACTCAAAAATATTAACGAACGTCTTTTATGTTAATTAATACTCTTTATTAATTTGAAAATGACATATGTATAACATACCTTTCGTCTTCTAAAATTTATTATCGTTAACTTGTAAATATCGAATAACTTTATTAGTCATTATTAATATTTAGAAGTTAATTACATTTATATATACAAAATTCATGTCATTAATCGTCACTTAGTTATTATATTATTCGGGTTATTATTCGTTTCGAGTTCAATTTTACTACGGGTCAAATAGTCAACAACATAGGATAAGTCCATTTTGGCTCGTCGAGATCACACAGGACTGGAAAGTCTCGATGACGCTCGACACGCTCAAATCATCACAAGCATAAACATATATCCACCAAAAATCCATTTTGCCACAATCACAACTTCAACAATAATGGTCGTCGATCTACGACGCGTTAACTATTTGTAGCAACCCATAAATTTTCATAAGGCAAAATGACTATTTTGCACTTTGACTTTGACTTTTGACTATTTAACTTTTACCGTAACGTAAAAGCAAATACTGTAATCGGTAGTTAACCGGTAACTTTCCAAGTCAAATAATTCTCTCTACTTTGAATTATTACTATCTGAACGTTTTCGTTCACCTTTGTCTATTTAATGAGACGATATCTCACAAAACATAAAAATCGCACACAACGCGTATCGACACAACAATAAACTCAACAAGCAAATTGAATTGATTATGATTTTCTTAAAATATTACTTCTAATATTTATATTACTTATATAAGTAATCACGAAAGTTTAATCGTGTAAACTTTTCCCGCGACCAACACAAGACTAGGATGAGTCTATATGTTGAAAATACTCAAATCTCACCAATAGTCATATTTTATATGAACTATTGTCATTTTGTCATTTTTACGTGAGCATTTTATTTCTTACGTAATACGCGTGCTCAGACCTACATTATAAGGTTTTAACATCATAAATGCACTCCATTAGGCTTATCACACTTTAATATACTTAGTTGAGGTATATTGATGAGTTGGACATTTTTATAAGTATTACATTTTTACGTTGCCCGGTTTTAAGTTTCGTAACTTGAAGGCTTAACATTAGTAATTACCGGGACAAACTATACCCCGTTGAACCTTACTTCACCATGAAGTAAACTTTACAAGCTAGCAACTAAGCTCCTCACCACCTCAAGTAGGAGGTGGCGTGTATATGTGCTATCATAAGCCATGTGGCTTTGGCTAAACACTTATGTCTAAGGATTTGACACATACGTATAAGTCTTCATTAGATAAGCCTCCATATTACTTCATCATAAGGTAAAAACTGTCACATATATCTCTTTGACTCCTCTCCATACGTATACAAAATTTGTGATAATCTTATCACAAACTATACATACATGTCCACGTCTCATGTATACCTTCCAACTCATGAGACATGTGTTTCATGATAATGAAAGATACACATGCCTTAACATCTAACTAGCTCTCTATCATTACATACATGTAAACTATATATTAAAACTCATTTTCTTCTTTGGTTCCCTCCTTTGCCGTACACAATAAATCGCCAAAACATTACCATAGCTTGATTTTCTAGCAACAAGATTAACTACAAAAATGAAGACTTAGGTGATTCCTACATAGTCCAAGTGAAGAATTGTTGACTCCAAGCTCACAACAAGAGTTACACAAGACCAAAGCCTGAAGTTAGAAGACTAGTACAAGGTTTCATAAGGTTGTAACAACTTGGGTTGAACATTGGAAAGACTTGTTGAAGATAGAAGGCTTAGGGTACTGTTCTTGGGTTGTTAGTCTTGTCCATCCAAGAAGTTGTAAGACTTTGTTTAGTTCCTAGTTTTTCAGTCATTTTGATGTAAATTATATCCTGTACAAGCTAGTTATATATGTAATATGACTTGATGGATGTTGTACATAAGTAAAAAGATGGATACAATCTGTTAAGAAACCTTCTTGATATAACTAGTTGGATACTTGTGATTATATCAAGCCTTGACATCAAATTATGGATTATAGACTTGTATAGACTTAGGAATCACTTAGAGGATGTTAAAACATGATTTTGAGCTTTTGAATCATGTTAAATGAGCTTGTGGTTAAAAAGTTAGTCTTAAGTAAAGACTACTAGAAGGCAATTGGTGTTGGAACAAATAGTTTTCTGATATGATTTTAAATCGTGATTTTCACCCTTTTCTGCTCCGAATCAGCAGAAGTGTAAAACACAAAAGTTTCTCAGAATGATGTTTTATACAAAAATTCGCGAGCACGTAACCAGAAAGTTAATAACTAAGGCTAGAAACTGCAGAAACCAACTGGACCTGTTTAGACTATAAAAACAGCCATAACTAAATACTTTTGGTGGCATTTTTGACCTCTTGGGGCTGAGACACACCCAAGACTAAGCCCAGGGCTGTTGCCTCAAGGCCTTCTAAGCTGAGATATAGCAACGACTATGGTCTTGGTTGATGTCTTAAGGTTATGTATCTAGCCGCATGACTAGTTTGGGATTTGATGACCCGAAACTTGTTATTAAGACTTGATTATTTATTTGACTCAGTTTCCCGACCTCGACAATCTATAAAATAACCATATCACTTATTAACTATATGAATATCATTTCCACTTAAGACAACTTCCACTTGATGATTATCACACTAAATTAGTTCACGACATACTATTATATCATCGACACCACACAAGTTCAACCATTAGTCTTTGACGAAAAACGACAAATGTTTTTATACAACATTTGTCTCATCAAATACTTTTACTTATAAGTGATAAGTCCTACAACACTAGGGAATTTCATAATCATAAGAGGCCTCTTTGAGGTGTCGTATCGACGAGTTGTGGATTTACGAATTAAAGTGCCCTGGCTCCTCATACGTTCACTACATGACCTCTAGATTTTGATAGCCCGAACAGTAGTACGAAGTTATTTATAAAAGGCTAATAGCCAAACCAAATTTTAAGGATGCTTCACTCATTTACACAACATAAGATATATGTACAACATCATAATCAAGTCAACGACTTTACATATACTTGTACACTCATATTGTGCATTATACTAAGACACGATCACTATACTCTCGTAGGTCATCGTTAAAGATCGTGGTCTTGCCATACACTATCTGTTGTTATAAACTACTACTGATTACTATGGTGAGTTCATAGCCCCTACTTTTGTTTAACTATTTTATAAACTCTTTGGGGGAGATACATGCTACTGTTTTTACTATGGACAATTACTTGTAAACTGAATGCTAGCCTTGATTGTATTATTGCATGCATGTCTAAGTTGTTTATGCCAAAAATCCCCTTATCATGGACCACTAATCACTCGTTGTTGCGAGTGAGCGCAAATATTGTGGATAGGCCTATCGGGATTGACGAATCCCGTTTGTGTTAATCATAAGCGGATATCACAAACGCACTATATTTGAATTCCTAGGTATACGGCATAGTACCTACACGGCGAAAATTGTTTAATATATATATCGTATGGTGATATATATATATATATATATATATATATATATATATATATATATATATATATATATATATATATATATATATATATATATATATATTTACAGTCAGTCGTGCGTGCCATGAGCTTAGAGCAATAATAACTCTCAGGATGATAATTGCGCACATTGCAATTATACTATGAACTTTATTGTCCATTACTGTATTACAAACCTATGAATTCACTCAACCTTTGTGTTGACTTTTTAGCATGTATTCTTAGTTACGAAAGGAATTAGCTGTCATGTGAAGGCGCACGGAAAACATTTTGAAGACGATGCATATTATCATTCGAAAAACTTTGCAACTTTAATGTTGTACATTTTGTTAACTTGTGGGACCTCTTTGTAAACTCTGATTGTGCATTATACTAAGACATGATCACTATACTCTCGTAGGTCATCATTAAAGATCGTGGTCTTGCCATACACTATCTGTTGTTATAAACTACTACTGATTACTACGGTGAGTTCATAGCCCCTACTTTTGTTTAACTGTTTTATAAACTCTTTAGGGGAGATACATGCTACTGTTTTTACTATGGACAATTACTTGTAAACTGAATGCTAGCCTTGATTGTATTATTGCATGCATGTCTAAGTTGTTTATGCCAAAAATCCCCTTATCATGGACCACTAATCACTCGTTGTTGCGAGTGAGCGCAAATATTGTGGATAGGCCTATCGGGATTGACGAATCCCATTTGTGTTAATCATAAGCGGATATCACAAACGCACTATATTTGAATTCCTAGGTATACGGCATAGTACCTACACGGCGAAAATTGTTTAATATATATATCGTATGGTGATATATATATATATATACAGTCAGTCATGCGTGCCATGAGCTTAGAGCAATAATAACTATCAGGATGATAATTGCGCACATTGCAATTATACTATGAACTTTATTGTCCATTACTCTATTACAAACCTATGAATTCACTCAACCTTTGTGCTGACTTTTTAGCATGTATTCTCAGGTACGAAAGGAATTAGCTGGCATGTGAAGGCGCACGGAAAACATTTTGAAGACGATGCATATTATCATTCGAAAAACTTTGCAACTTTAATGTTGTACATTTTGTAAACTTGTGGGACCTCTTTGTAAACTCTGATATTTTAATCGAATGATAATTTATTTCAAAACGTCTCATTTAGAGTCATTTTCTATAACTTGTACTGTGAACTATGAAGTAATACCCCGATGACCTAATCTTCCGCTGCGATAATTTTAGGGGTGTTACACTATTCCTAATCTTCGTCATTCTAATCGTCTCAACAACAACCTCAATATCATTAACATCAACCTCCAAGTCAACAGTAACTATGCCGATACCCTAGCGGTCTCTGCTCCTATTCTAGGCCAAAGCTTCACAACCAAATGGATCCTCCACATCACGATCAAAACAACCATCACGATGAGAGCAACAAGCTCAACAACAACAATAACAAAAATACGAACATACAACAACTTGGTCATCAACAAAAGAATACCAGGAACTTCAATAACCCGGACAAACAACAACAACATAAGGAACAACAACAACGTGAACAAGCAACATCACCATCAACATTCTAAATCCAAAACCCATTCTCGGCATCACACAACACAACCAAATTCCTAATCCAAACACACTCTCGTCTGTCACTTTTACGAGACCAAAACCATGACCAATATCCAATCCGAGACACAAACAAATCACAACCATACCATGACTTGACTTAAAACTAAGACTCGACAACCAAGACATATATGGCCATGGCACCACCTGATTCGCAACACAAAATAACAACGATACCCACACCATGATACTAAACTTATTATATTTTCTCATCTTAATCTTTGTTAATCGTTATTAGTACGAAATCCTCTAAAAGATTGGATATAAATTCGTGAATCCAAAGATAATGAAATGAGTGAAAATGTGGTGGCGTATTCGTGGCTGTGGGAGGCGCGTACACCGAGATAGGAGGAGGTTTGGGGCGCGTGTAGTAGGTGGATAAGACGAGGGGATCACAAGGAGTGAGGTGGTGGTAGCGGTGTGCTATGGGGGTGAGCGGTGTGACCGGAATACGGCCGGAAGTGGCCGAATGTGTTGATGGAGGTGGCGGCTGATTTTGGGAGAGATGGGGTTATCAAAGGCTAGAAATAGATTTGTGTAGTATTTATAAGATGAGGGTGGGACTAGGGGTAAACTCTAGCGCGCCCTCAGGGACAGATTATGCCAATCTCATCATATTTTTCACGAAACATGATCGGAACCTATAAAATACATTATGATTATTCCCCGAGCACCCGAACTCATTTCCATTAGCTTTAGAATCATTTTTCCATAAACCGGGATTATAAATACTCATATCTTTATTTTTCCTTGCCACATTAACTTAACATCTCGCGTTTTATTCATTTACATACCAAGTCTCGCGTAAGATATCCTATACCACGATAAACGATCCCGAAATATAAATGAAGAGAATAAGAAAACCAATGTATATGAATCCAAATTTTAGGAGTTGTTACAGCCTCACCTCCTTAAACGAAATCGCGTCCTCGCGATTCAATTCAAATTACCCGTTACGATCGAAAGAAATGAGTACATACGCAAAAGAATTCATCTTCACGTTTCCCTACGTGAATTCAAGAGCTTTTCGTGAGTTTTGACGGACTCCATCGATAAGGATGTGACTCAAGTCGCTTGATTTCACGGTTCTTGATTTCAATAGTTCAACAAGGTTTGAATGTTATAAGATCTGGATCTCTCTGGGAGAGATAACGACTGCCTTATCAGCAGGGCATTTCCTCAGATTACTCACATGAAAGATCGGGATTATTGCTAAGTTCCGACGTTAGCTCAAATCTCTGAGCTACCGGTCTGATTCTAGCAAGGGTTCGAAAAGGATTGATACAGTGAGAGTTCACGATTTCAATAAGTCTCTCCACAAGGTTTAAGTATTCGTTAATCTGGATCTTTCCCCGGAGGAAAAACAATTGTCTCATCAGCAGGGCATACCTTCAAAATACATATACGAAAGCGTCATGAACACTACTGAGTTCTCACGGTAGATCGAGTCTGCGAGCTAACGATCCAACTCTAGCAAGGATTTTGGAAGGACCAATGTAGCGAGGATTAAGCTTTCCACGTTTACTAAACGCTTCACGCATTTTCATGGTGAATCTTTAGGCTTAATCTAGGCTTTATCTGAGGGATTCGAGAGGTTTACATTACCAGGGTTTCTAACGATTCGCGAGCAGCCTACATCTCCATTCCATCTTCGAACGGTCTCCTCGGTAGTTTCATAAATAGGTCCAGAGTCAGTGAGTTGGGTTTCTCCATTTCTACCCAACAAATCGGCGATCGGCACTTGCGACCATAGAGGGTCTATTGCAGTGCCATTGAAATACTGAAATGGTAGGTATAACACCCCGTAAAATTTTCCTATGATTAACACGTTACCATAACATAGATTTTACCCATAACAATTTATATATATATATATATATATATATATATATATATATATATATATATATATATATATATATATATATATATATATATATATATACTTTGTCAATTACAACGTTATTTATTCTTACCTTGAAACGACATTTACACCTAAACCTTAATAACCTAGATACCATACATAACTTAAAACATTGATACTTAATAAGTATACGTTTCAATAATTAACAAATACAATTTAAATAAATCCCGAGCCTACTAAAATTCCCATGCATACTCACTAATAAGAACGGACCCTTTTTGGCTCCCTTCCTTTGAACCTGATTCACTAACGAACTCACCAAGCTCCACGGCCTAAGCACACTTCTAACTATTATTTTTACATTGTCATTTGGTCACATATACGTGTTAGTGAACCTGTGAGTACTCAATATAAACTAAACCAAACCCTTCCTTAATATACTTGTGTATGTTTTCTACACGATACGTTCAATGTCATTCTACCACGTAAGTCCAAACTAATTAAACTCACTATTAAGATTCAAGAATAACAAAGCTTATATATCCGGTACAATCATAGGATGGAAACTGATCAAGAGCAAAACATATTCATTATTCGAAATATTCATATAATGTGTCAACAAACCAAAGCCTTAGACATCATTCTTAATCGATCTATCCATATTTCTTTTGCTTTGTTTTCTCATCAACAAAACGACATGCCTCTATATACCCCTATATACATATACATATGAAAACACAGTTACATAATATAAACATTCCACACTTTATGTATATTTCCTTTTGTTTCTTTTCTTGTGATACACTACCACACCAAACTGACCGTTACTTATATTTAAGTATTCTTTGGACCTGATCACACCACGAAGCCCACCAGGCCAAACTTTAAGGATTATGTGTTTCTTTCTTTTCACTATCGCGAGTAAGCCTCCAAACACACCTCGTTATATCCTAAAATCAATACACAACATATACATGTTTATACACAAATCAAATGGCCATGTTACAATGAATGGAGAAGTACAAACTTGGTAATCTTCCTCACTCGTACACTGCCTCAGAAACGACCTAAACACAGCTTGGGTAGATTACTTATCACATGCTTTCAAGCTCACCTCCACAGCTCTCCAATAACTTAGTATTGTCAGGAATATTCAGCCACAAACCCTACACATTCCCTTGCTCATGATTGTTGTTAAATCTCGATTGGTTCTTGTTAGAGGCATCATGCAAATGGCAGCTCTCGTTCACACCTTCACCCTCCCTCACTTGGTTCTACCTCATGTATAACCTAAAGAAACCATGTGCAACTCCTACATCACCTTCCTGCTCCATTCTGCTACTTGTCGCTTTCCAGTTCTAGTATTTAAGGCTACATGTTGATCATCATTCTCCCTACAACTCACATGACAATCATTATACTAGTTCCCATCGAGCCAAGGTGGAAGGGAAACAAGGTGATGGAACTAGGAACTGTTATTGATTCATGGGTGAAACCTTCACCAAGCTGTACACCATCAGCTTACCACATCAAAACTATCACTAAACCAAACTTAAACATAAAGATACTCTTTCTGTTCCAGTCGAGAAGAAGAAGAAGAAACCATGCTTCGACTGTTACACTCACAAAACTATCACCTTCTTGTTCATGTATATAAAGGTTACATGCATCGAACCAGATTCACACACAACATGAAATCACAAACATACCACACTTAAAAACACATTATCGCTCATCCTTGAAGTACCAAGAATCGAATCACACATCTCTCTTGAACCATATCAGTCGCTGTGGTGTGCTTTCCCCACCAATTCATGGTGTAGTAAGTCATGTTATTTATCGTTATTTTTACATATTACCATCCTTTCATCCATACCCACTCTAGCTTGCACTCTAAATTTATGTACTCACGTAATTGTTTTCAAATGTACATGGCATCACAACTCCTTGCGTGGCTATGCATGAAATTACCCAAACATATATAGGTCTACTGATAACCAGCTTTCATAACTCGTTTTAAAGCCACAAATAACAAGCTCATAAATATAAACCATGTTTCTACTCTTTCTGTAATTAACAATCCAACAGGACAACTTAATGTATCATGATAACTGGTGTGTTGAGTTAAAGGTTACTTGCCACGTTAACTTACAAGATCCTAAACAACTTAAACATAGAAGAAACTTAAAAACTGACTGTCGACTAGCATGGTCTTATACTACTCGACTTACTATAAAAAGAGTGGCTCCTTCAACTTATTTATCAAGTCATATAACTATTTCTCAAAGCTTATAGCTTCTTATTTCATCAAACATTAAAATAAACCGTAAAACATTTCGAACACATAATAAGTCGTAAAAGCCCAATGCGAAACTCCAGTGCTTATATATAAACTAATACTAGAAGTGCTTATTTAAAACTAGAACTAACTCTTTTAAACGTTACATGAGGTCAGTTAGACTTTGGTTGAGTCTCGGATTTGCTTATTTAGATACAACTTAAACCAAGTGCTCATATTGAAAACGTTCAAGCTTACAGAATCTATATACTAAACATATTTTGGAAAACCAAAATACATGCACACACAAGCTCAGTATACTAAGCATAATATATAACCAAAATATGGCACAGCACCAAGAAACTATATAATTGAAACATTAAGTAACTTGACACAATAAGTAACTTAGCTCAGCGGTTGGGGCGCTAGGCTAACAAACGAGAGGTCTTGAGTTCGAATCCTTCACATGACAGTTTTATTTTTATTTTGCAATTTCCACATATTGACATTTGCAATTTCCACATATTGACAGCTTCAGCCCCCGTACTTTGCACCCTTACCATTTTCCTAAAAGACTTTTATAAGTTTAAAAACTATTATAAATATTTTACGCTCGCAACCCTTAAATTTAGAAACATATATCATTTTCATGAAAACCTTTACAAGTTTGTAAACATATTTATTTTGGATTGAATATGGGTAATCATTCAACTATTTGGGTTTAAAAGAGTAACGTGAGTATAACTTAAAAGTTTACATAGAAACTTAATTACGTTTGACAAAGTAATATTTTACAACTATGTCGTAGTAACATATAAACGAGACCTACATTTTTTTTGACAATAACAAAGTAATAATTATATTTCAGGATATATATATATATATATATATATATATATATATATATATATATATATATATATATATATATATATATAATTTATAACGTAAATTATATAACTTGACGTTATTATCGGTTAACTTGAATACACATTAAGTAATTGTTATTCCTATAATAAAACTCATCGGTTCGCTTAAACCTGACGTAAACTTGCAACTACTATAATTTATCATTTATCAAACTTTCGATACCTATTATAAATTCATGACGAGAAATATAAAGATAATAAACGATACTTATGTATAGAGACAAGTTATATTGTATATAACTTGTTCTTGAACTATTAAGCATTTTGCCACGCAAGCCACCTCTGCCACAAATCATTTTGTCATCGAACACTATTCGAATCACGATTCTCGATAAGTCGAACTTATCTCGAACTTCCATATCATTCAGGTTATCTCTTGAAGTCAATACCATCTTCACTTCTGACATTACTTATACTCTGTCTACCGTACTACTAAGGTGAGTCATAGCCCCTACTCTTAATTGTTTTATAATAATTTATATACATTTTTGGGGGAGATACATGCTTAACTATTGTTTTATACTTTTACAAGTACTCGTTAACTATTTGCATATCACTATAAGTTCATAGCTACACTTTCTATCGTTTAACTGTTTTATAAACTCTTTGGAAGAGATGCATGTGTAACAACCTTTCTAACGATTTTACTATCGATATTTGGAATTATGGAACAAACTGTTTAAATACGGTTTCAACTGTTTAAATACGGTTCTCCACACACTGTTTGGATACAGTTTCAATTGTTTAAATACAGTTCCCCGCAAACTGTTTGGATACGGTTTCAACTGTTTAAATACGGTTCTCTACAAACTGTTCGGATACAGTTTCAACTGTTTAAATACGGTTCCCCGTAAACTGTTTATGTTATGGACGCAACAACGTGGCCCAAATATCGAAACTCGTGTTAAATGGATTTATAAACAAACTACTATTTTGTTGTTGACCCGGTGAAGGGCAAACCAACGAACTATTTTGAATTGATAAGGAAGTCACTCATTTTCTAATTAACGATTTAAACTATAAACTCTATGAACTCACCAACCTTTGTGTTGACACTTTTTAGCATGTGTTTATCTCAGGTAACTATACAAGAAGGAACTTGAAGGCACAGAGTGGGCTTGTAACCCGGCATGGGCTTAAATAAACATTTTGATATATTTCAAATAAACTTGTTGTTTAAATTATGAAACATCTTGATGTCTCGAATATTTGGTATTTTGAATGAATTAAATTTTAAAGCGTCACTTTTGTGTCGTTTTCTATGATTGTGATAAAGATCCTCGAAGTAACACCCAAAAAGTCTTCCATTGACATTTTAAGTCTTCCGCTGACGTGATGATTTTGGGGGTGTTACAGATTGGCATCAGAGCTACAGTTATAGAGAACCAAGTGTTTTGAACATTGGACTATAACTACACTTTTAAAACGGACCATTTTTACAAAATACCACCTTATGCCCTCCGTGCCTACGCGTTTCCAACATCTGGTAGAGACATTACTTTTACATGATTTCTTATATATGTTAACATGTTATGATTATGCTAATGACTTATATTTACTAATCGGGATTATTACAAATACCGTGTCTTCATATTTCCATCCGCCAGACAATTATGTGACTTTTAGATAATTTATGCTACAACAACACTCTAATATATATATATATATATATATATATATATATATATATATATATATATATATATATATAAATATATATATATATATATATATATATATATATATATATATATATATATATATATATATATATATATGCTCACCAACTATTTTGAATACTATACCAATCCTCCTTAATTTTCTCACTCTCATTAGTATAGACGCGTATGACATACTCTTTTCGTACTCTCAGAAAATCCACGCATGAATTACTTTGTCAATTGGTATGGATGTTAAGTCAGAATCTTAAACTGATTTACAACGTCTTAATTTGAATGGATTGGGACGCCCTTTTATTCAAATCAAGAAATTGTAAATCATTGAACCATAAGTTTATATTTCTTTAGTTACATAGTTTGGGACGCTTCTCTATGTAAATAACGAAATATAGGTAAATGGGTCTAATTATTTCTGAGTTAACAGGAATATGAAACCACGAACCCCTAAATCTCACTAGAAACCACGAATGTTGATACACAATGATATGACTAGCATCGGTAATACTAACGTTACAAAGATCATTAGGTAAACCTTGACGATTGATCCTCCCAGCTGATAATTCAAGAAATTTCTCTACCCTCTTCCTTTTTGTAAAAATCTATATCAACAAAACTCTTTTGTTTAACGGGTAGGTTACCCGCACAGATTTTGGTAATTATTAATTTATCTAAACGTAACAGAATAAATTCTCACCCAAAGTATGATCCCAAGGAATTTTATTCAAACACCATATTATTAAAAAGCAGACTGAACGGAAATACATAAAAACATTACAAACGATGCTAAATTGAACATCACACTTCAGCGGTAGTCTGGGTGATCCCAAGTCTGAGAATTGTTAGAGTCATATCCATCATCATAAGGGTCAAAGCTTGCCAGCCTCTCTTCTTCTATTTGAGCCTCCAACCTACTCAGCTCCCGCTCCATGTCAGAAGTCCAACCACCATCGTCGACCGCCACATTTTCCTCAAAACTTGGCTGGAATTGATCCAGATGAGGCAATTGTTGTTGTTGCACAACCACTCTTGGTGCAGAAGAACTTGATGCACCTTGTTGTAGTGGTTGCTGTTGTGGTTGTTGTTGTGGTGGTAGTGGAAATTGTTGTTGTTGTTGTTGTTATTGTTGTTGTTGTTGTTGTTGTTGTTGTTGTTGTTGTTGTTGTTGTTGTTGTTGTTGTTGCTGTTGTTGTTGTTGTTGTTGTGGTTCAACACTAGCAACTTCAACATTCTCTTCAAAACTCCAACGGATTTTGTTGGAAATTTGATTCTCTATCTGATGAACACAAGCCCATAACGATTCAATCACCGCAGCATCCTTACGATATTCATCATGCAAGAACGTGTCGATCACATATTTTCTATCATCTGATATGTCTGTACACCCTACGTAGCGTTCCCTAAGCCGTTGTTTCAGTTGTTTCGCAACCTCAAACTTCAGGATGACCTTCACAATAGCATTTTGGCGATCCAAATCACTATTCTCGGCTTCTGCTTTGATATATTGTTGAAATTGTTCAGCAGTATGTGGTAGCTTGCAAGCCATTGATTGTTTTGTGTGTGTGTGTTTAGATAACCCAACACATACCAATGGTATTTATAAGGAATTGGAAAAAAAAATAATAAATCTCAATTATTTTATGACCGTTTGTATTCAAACGGTAAAATTTTCAAAAGCCTACATCTATTTAAAACTAGCAAATAATTTTTGAGATACGTGGTAAAAATTCTACCTTGGCTTTCGCATTTCAACACAAGTGGCAAGAACAGATCACGTTAAACATGTAACACCATAACTAAATCATGAACGCGCCACGTATGAATAATACACTCTCACACGAATTAACCCCTCAGCCTCTAAGAAATTATGAACTTATCAATAATCTTTACAAACTCTCAAACATTATACGATACCTTAACAAATCTCAAATAAACTCATTACCTCATGTATCTTAGAATAAAAGTATGTCGATGAAACATACTCGCAAAAACCTTC
This sequence comes from Artemisia argyi, assembly GCA_030686995.1. Taxonomy (NCBI): domain Eukaryota; kingdom Viridiplantae; phylum Streptophyta; class Magnoliopsida; order Asterales; family Asteraceae; genus Artemisia; species Artemisia argyi. The sequence continues at coordinate 76,267,521 of CM060709.1, read as the reverse complement.
TTAACTTGGGCCTTAACCCACTGCTTCCATATGCCGACACACATTGGGCCTTAACCCACTGCTTCTATATACCAACACACTTTTGGGCCACAAAATCTCAATAACCCAACACACCATTGGACTGATCACTAACTTGAGCCCGACATTGCCCAAACTTGAAACATAAACATTACTTCCAAACGACTCATACCTATAGTTTCGAACCATTTTTCCGTGGCATTTCTACACACCCCATCAATATTTTTGTGCATCTCAATTTATCATGAACCCAAGAAACAAGTGTGACGAATCTTTTCCAATTAATCGATCCTTCGATGGTCAAATTTTCATCAAAGCTCAACCCAATTGCCATATCCAACTATACCAAAAATCATATGTATTTAAATACTCGATTCCAAACAAAGACAGGCAAACTTCCATATATAGTTTCGGTTATAAATTTATTAAAACCCACCTTTGTAAACTTGACCAACCAACTCTAAAACGTTTTGACACCTAATAACCTTCTATATATTAATCTAACAATTAATAAGCAGTAAAAACAAGCGAGAAATTAACATAAACTAAGACAGCATAAAGCGAAATAAAAAAAAAAAAAAATTCATTCATACGTTCGAAATTACATGGAAACACAACAAACCTTATTTCAACATTCCGACCACTACACTACGACACTATTCCTCACTTCCAAAACTTGTCAATGATGATCGATAGAACCACGAGTGGTGCAAGAAACATTAAGATCCCAACCAACATAGCACGATCTTCGTTCGGAACATACACTAGATAAATAGCAGTAACAATGGCATACAAAATTGCAAGAATGGTGATGAAGTGCGGCATGTCGACCGAAAATGATAAAGTGAGAAAGAAAAGTTAGGTAAAAAGGAGTATACTAGGGGGTTATTTAAAAGAGAATAAGAGTTGGGTACTGTACACCACTGTGGTAAAATACTGTTTACACCTTAAAAACTACAAATAATACTGTCAAGTAACAACTATAATTTTGGACTAAAGTTCCCCCAAGTTTTTCTTTCAAAATCATACTAAGATCGGTTATCATCAAGTAAAAAGCTAATGTAGTAGTAGATACGTTAAGCTCGAAAAGAACAACAAAAACCGCTCAGAGATTAGATCCTTAGGAATGACTATTTGTTCACCCTTTCCACTCACCTTTACAGCTACCTTATCTTAGAATCCCGGGACGGGATTCCGTTTAACGGGTAGGTAATATAACACCCCGTAAAATTTTCCTACGATTAACACGTTACCATAACATAGATTTTACCCATAACAATTTATATATATATATATATATATATATATATATATATATATATATATATATATATATATATATATATATATATATACTTTGTCAATTACAACGTTATTTATTCTTACCTTGAAACGACATTTACACCTAAACCTTAATAACCTAGATACCATACATAACTTAAAACATTGATACTTAATAAGTATACGTTTCAATAATTAACAAATACAATTTAAATAAATCCCGAGCCTACTAAAATTCCCATGCATACTCACTAATAAGAACGGACCCTTTTTGGCTCCCTTCCTTTGAACCTGATTCACTAACGAACTCACCAAGCTCCACGGCCTAAGCACACTTCTAACTATTATTTTTACATTGTCATTTGGTCACATATACGTGTTAGTGAACCTGTGAGTACTCAATATAAACTAAACCAAACCCTTCCTTAACATACTTGTGTATGTTTTCTACACGATACGTTCAATGTCATTCTACCACGTAAGTCCAAACTAATTAAACTCACTATTAAGATTCAAGAATAACAAAGCTTATATATCCGGTACAATCATAGGATGGAAACTGATCAAGAGCAAAACATATTCATTATTCGAAATATTCATATAATGTGTCAACAAACCAAAGCCTTAGACATCATTCTTAATCGATCTATCCATATTTCTTTTGCTTTGTTTTCTCATCAACAAAATGACATGCCTCTATATACCCCTATATACATATACATATGAAAACACAGTTACATAATATAAACATTCCACACTTTATGTATATTTCCTTTTGTTTCTTTTCTTGTGATACACTACCACACCAAACTGACCGTTACTTATATTTAAGTATTCTTTGGGCCTGATCACACCACGAAGCCCACCAGGCCAAACTTTAAGGATTCTGTGTTTCTTTCTTTTCACTATCGCTAGTAAGCCTCCAAACACACCTCGTTATATCCTAAAATCAATACACAACATATACATGTTTATACACAAATCAAATGGCCATGTTACAATGAATGGAGAAGTACAAACTTGGTAATCTTCCTCACTCGTACACTGCCTCAGAAACGACCTAAACACAGCTTGGGTAGATTACTTATCACATGCTTTCAAGCTCTCCTCCACAGCTCTCCAATAACTTAGTATTGTCAGGAGTATTCAGCCACAAACCCTACACATTCCCTTGCTCATGATTGTTGTTAAATCTCGATTGGTTCTTGTTAGAGGCATCATGCAAATGGCAGCTCTCGTTCACACCTTCACCCTCCCTCACTTGGTTCTACCTCATGTATAACCTAAAGAAACCATGTGCAACTCCTACATCACCTTCCTGCTCCATTCTGCCACTTGTTGCTTTCCAGTTCTAGTATTTAAGGCTACATGTTGATCATCATTCTCCCTACAACTCACATGACAATCATTATACTAGTTCCCATCGAGCCAAGGTGGAAGGGAAACAAGGTGATGGAACTAGGAACTGTTATTGATTCATGGGTGAAATTTTCACCAAGCTGTACACCATCAGCTTACCACATCAAAACTATCACTAAACCAAACTTAAACATAAAGATACTCTTTCTGTTCCTGTCGAGAAGAAGAAGAAGAAACCATGCTTCGACTGTTACACTCACAAAACTATCACCTTCTTGTTCATGTATATAAAGGTTACATGCGTCGAACCAGATTCACACACAACATGAAATCACAAACATACCACACTTAAAAACACATTATCGCTCATCCTTGAAGTACCAAGAATCGAATCACACATCTCTCTTGAACCATATCAGTCGTTGTGGTGTGCTTTCCCCACCAATTCATGGTGTAGTAAGTCACGTTATTTATCGTTATTTTTACATATTACCATCCTTTCATCCATACCCACTCTAGCTTGCACTCTAAATTTATGTACTCACGTAATTGTTTTCAAATGTACATGGCATCACAACTCCTTGCGTGGCTATGCATGAAATTACCCAAACATATATAGGTCTACTGATAACCAGCTTTCATAACTCGTTTTAAAGCCACAAATAACAAGCTCATAAATATAAACCATGTTTCTACTCTTTCTGTAATTAACAATCCAACAGGACAACTTAATGTATCATGATAACTGGTGTGTTGAGTTAAAGGTTACTTGCCACGTTAACTTACAAGATCCTAAACAACTTAAACATAGAAGAAACTTAAAAACTGACTGTCGACTAGCATGGTCTTATACTACTCGACTTACTATAAAAAGAGTGGCTCCTTCAACTTATTTATCAAGTCATATAACTATTTCTCAAAGCTTATAGCTTCTTATTTCATCAAACATTAAAATAAACCGTAAAACATTTCGAACACATAATAAGTCGTAAAAGCCCAATGCGAAACTCCAGTGCTTATATATAAACTAATACTAGAAGTGCTTATTTAAAACTAGAACTAACTCTTTTAAACGTTACATGAGGTCAGTTAGACTTTGGTCGAGTCTCGGATTTGCTTATTTAGATACAACTTAAACCAAGTGCTCATATTGAAAACGTTCAAGCTTACAGAATCTATGCACTAAACATATTTTGGAAAACCAAAATACATGCACACACAAGCTCAGTATACTAAGCATAATATATAACCAAAATATGGCACAGCACCAAGAAACTATATAATTGAAACATTAAGTAACTTGACACAATAAGTAACTTAGCTCAGCGGTTGGGGCGCTAGGCTAACAAACGAGAGGTCTTGAGTTCGAATCCTTCACATGACAGTTTTATTTTTATTTTGCAATTTCCACATATTGACATTTGCAATTTCCACATATTGACAGCTTCAGCCCCCGTACTTTGCACCCTTACCATTTTCCTAAAAGACTTTTATAAGTTTAAAAACTATTATAAATATTTTACGCTCGCAACCCTTAAATTTAGAAACATATATCATTTTCTTGAAAACCTTTACAAGTTTGTAAACATATTTATTTTGGATTGAATATGGGTAATCATTCAACTATTTGGGTTTAAAAGAGTAACGTGAGTATAACTTAAAAGTTTACATAGAAACTTAATTACGTTTGACAAAGTAATATTTTACAACTATGTCGTAGTAACATATAAACGAGACCTACATTTTTTTTTTTGACAATAACAAAGTAATAATTATATTTCAGGATATATATATATATATATATATATATAATTTATAACGTAAATTATATAACTTGACGTTATTATCGGTTAACTTGAATACACATTAAGTAATGATTATTCCTATAATAAAACTCATCGGTTCGCTTAAACCTGACGTAAACTTGCAACTACTATAATTTATCATTTATCAAACTTTCGATACCTATTATAAATTCATGACGAGAAATATAAAGATAATAAACGATACTTATGTATAGAGACAAGTTATATTGTATATAACTTGTTCTTGAACTATTAAGCATTTTGCCACGCAAGCCACCTCTGCCACAAATCATTTTGTCATCGAACACTATTCGAATCACGATTCTCGATAAGTCGAACTTATCTCGAACTTCCATATCATTCAGGTTATCTCTTGAAGTCAATACCATCTTCACTTCTGACATTACTTATACTCTGTCTACCGTACTACTAAGGTGAGTCATAGCCCCTACTCTTAATTGTTTTATAATGATTTATATACATTTTTGGGGGAGATACATGCTTAACTATTGTTTTATACTTTTACAAGTACTCGTTAACTATTTGCATATCACTATAAGTTCATAGCTACACTTTCTATCGTTTAACTGTTTTATAAACTCTTTGGAAGAGATGCATGTGTAACAACCTTTCTAACGATTTTACTATCGATATTTGGAATTATGGAACAAACTGTTTAAATACGGTTTCAACTGTTTAAATACGGTTCTCCACACACTGTTTGGATACAGTTTCAACTGTTTAAATACAGTTCCCCGCAAACTGTTTGGATACGGTTTCAACTGTTTAAATACGGTTCTCTACAAACTGTTTGGATACAGTTTCAACTGTTTAAATACGGTTCTCCGTAAACTGTTTATGTTATGGACGCAACAACATGGCCCAAATATCGAAACTCGTGTTAAATGGATTTATAAACAAACTACTATTTTGTTGTTGACCCGGTGAAGGGCAAACCAACGAACTATTTTGAATTGATAAGGAAGTCACTCATTTTCTAATTAACGATTTAAACTATAAACTCTATGAACTCACCAACCTTTGTGTTGACACTTTTTAGCATGTGTTTATCTCAGGTAACTATACAAGAAGGAACTTGAAGGCACGGAGTGGGCTTGTAACCCGGCATGGGCTTAAATAAACATTTTGATATATTTCAAATAAACTTGTTGTTTAAATTATGAAACATCTTGATGTCTCGAATATTTGGTATTTTGAATGAATTAAATTTTAAAGCGTCACTTTTGTGTCGTTTTCTATGATTGTGATAAAGATCCTCGAAGTAACACCCAAAAAGTCTTCCACTGACATTTTAAGTCTTCCGCTGACGTTATGATTTTGGGGGTGTTACAGTAGGAAGTGTAATAAAAGAATTTGACCAATGGGAGGCGTCTATTCTAACCATTGTCAAACTCAATTTCGTAGTCACACAATATATCCTCCAACGCTTGAATGGTTTCTTCAATTCAACCATCAGTCTGGAAGTGATACATAGTATTCATTTCCAGACCTTTGCTCATGGCCCTTGAAATTGATTGACAAAAGTGTGGGTGTAAGATAACTGTCACAATTGAAATCGAGTGTGAAATATCTGTCATGATTTAAAGGATTAAAATTGACACTCCATGCCGCACAACAATCTCCTCCACGTATGAACGAGCAAGGTCACCCATACTTTCTGTTTCGCTGACTAGCGGGAGGTGAACAGGTTAGGTAGGATCATCAACAACTACTCAAATAGGGGCACGGGATTTACTTCCAAGGTCTCGTTAACGACATAGTTTATTAACAGAGAAAGATAGCAAGGATAACGGTTGTTCAAAGAATTCGGTTCAGGTTAATCCTTAGAGTATTGAGAATTCAGTTGTTCATGGAATCTCTACTGAACGAGAAGTTTAGCAAGTTCAGAGTACGACTCTGTAAGAAAATGTTGATTGCAACTAGAAATCAGTCGGAGTCGATTGACTTAGCACGATACTTAGGTTGGAGGTGGAAAGTACAACCTCGATTGAACACTGTCAAGAAAACAACATTATTTGAACAGAATTGATCGGCAAAACAATCATCCCTGATCGAGAAAATAAACATCATCGATTGAGCACAGGGCTTAAGGTAGAGGAGACTGTGACAAGTTCTCCAACGAAGTGAGGCTGACTATCAAGTCCGATACCAGGATAACGTCCAACATCACAAAATCAAACAATCCAAATTCAATCGGAATCAATTCTAACATATCCAAAATCAACTACTAACGTAGCCAAAATCAAATCTGAACGTATCCAAAATCAATTCAAAATGATAGCCAAAATCAAATCCCATCGTAACCAAAATCGTATCAAAATGTAGCCAAAATCGAATCAAAACATTCCAATAATCAAATTCAAAATAGCCAGAACCAAATTCAGGCTTTACAAAAATCAAATCCATCAATTGATTCCAAACGCTCAAATATCAAATTCAAAATAGTCAAAGCCAAATCAAATTGTTCCAAAAATCAAATCCAGCAATCAATTCCAAACGCTCCAATAAGCTCAAATGGGCTTATTAAAATCTCGAGGAGTTATAAATAAGCAACTCGGATTCAAACAGTGCCAATCAGGTTTAACCCGACCTGATTCGCAACACAAAATAACAACGAGACCCACACCATGACACCAAACTTATTATATTTTCTCATCTTAATCTTTATTAATCGTTATTAGTACGAAATCCTCGAAAAGATTGGATATAAATTCGTGAATCCAGAGATAATGAAAGGAGTGAAAATGTGGCGGTGTATTCCTGGCCGTGGGAGGCGCGTACACCGAGATAGGAGGAGGTTTGGGCCACGTGTAGTAGGTGGATATGACGAGGGGATCACAAGGAGTGTAGTGGTGGTGGCGGTGTGCTATGGGGGTGAGCGGTGTGACCGGAATATGGCCGGAAGTGGCCGGATATGTTGATGGAGGTGGCGGCTGATTTTGGGAGAGATGGGGTTATCAAACCCTAGAAATAGATTTGTGTAGTATTTACAGGATAAGGGTGGGACTAGGGGTAAACCCTCGCGCGCCCTTAGGGACCGATTCTGCCAATCTCATCATATTTTTCACGAAACATGATCGGAACCTATAAAATACGTTATGATTATTCCCCGAGCACCCGAACTCATTTCCATTAGCTTTAGAATCATTTTTCCATAAACCGAGATTATAAATACTATTATCTTTATTTTTCCTTGCCACATAAACTTAACATCTCGCGTTTTATTCATTTTCATACCAAATTTCGCGTAAGATATCCTATACCACGATAAACGACAGCGAAATATAAATGAAGAGAATAAGAAAAGCAATGTATAGAAATCCAAAATTTATGAGTTGTTACACCTTAACTCCCATTTTTTTTAATGCTTACAAAATTAAAAACGTAAACGTAAAAATATAAAAATGTAAACATACGATATAGAAATCTTTTATTCATAAATTAAAAACATTACATAGATTTCGAATATAAAAATGTCACATTTAAAACTGAAATTAAATATTACGAGAAAAGTGTTCGACCAAATCGGCACGAAGGTTTTGAAGCGATTGATGTGATCTAATGTAGCTCATCACTTTTCGCATTTGTTCATCGGATCGTATGGAGTCGTTTAGTTGATGTCCTTCCTCCGGGTACAATTCGGGAGATATCGCCTTTTTATTTATTTATTTATTTTGTCTTTTCGAACCATATTACATAAAATGATGCATGTATACATCATTTTCATTATTCTTTCTTTTTCCAGCGCTTTTGTGGGATTGGCAAGTACTACCCATTTCTTCTTCAGAACAGCAAACGCTCGTTCCACATCTTTCCTTGCCGATTCCTGCATTTGCTTATATCGTATTCTTTTGCGGTCATCTGATGGTTCTGGAATCGTCTTAACGAGTGTTGCCGATTCCGGATATATCCCGTCAACAAGATAGTAACCAAATGGGTAAGTTACCCCAACAAACAGAATCTCTGGTGCTATTCCTTGTTTAACATCGTTAAATAAAGAAGATTGATCTAGAACGTCGATGTCTTTGTTCGACCCAGAAACAACAAAGAAAGCGTGCCATATCCGTGTAAGTCTTGAGACGCAACAGCTTCTAGCAAAATGAACGGATTCGGACCATGATCACGTCTGACATATTTTCCTTTGTGTGCATTCGGACAACCAAACCACTCCCAATCTATATAATCAAGGCTTCCAATCATCCCCGGAAACCCATGCGTTTCTTTGTGATGTCGATAAAGCTTTACGACATGAGTCATACTTGCCGGGTTTCCTCAAATACCTTGGACGAAAATTTTCCATAACATAATTCATTTTAAAAATAAAAGGAACGAGATATATGTTGTTTGAATGAGATATGAGAAGTTGTGTATAAAATTGTTTAAGTTTTGGGGTATTTATAAGTAAAATATAGGGTAGTGTGCATTTTTTTTCTTAAATACATGGAACGGCGGTTATATTCAAACATGGGGGCCACGAATATTGCAAATGAAACTAACCGGTTCACCTTGTTCACTCTTGAATACTTCAACTTGCGCGTGACTTATATGCATATGGACAAGGGGATAGAGCGTGAGTCATGGGTCACATTGGGCAAAGTGACCCCTTGGTAATTAACCAGCCTAACTTCCATAAACATTACAGTATGTAATAGAATGTTTGTCTAGCCTTTAGCTATTCTTGGTTGTTGTCACACCCCCAATTTACCTGACTTGCAGCGGAATGGAATACCTGGGGGTGTCTGTCATAGCACCACAGTTACAGTTACATTGAACGACCTAAAGTGTCGTTTGAAAAATACTGCATTTGATCATTGAAATAATTCAGAGTTTACAAAATGAGGTCCCCAAAATGTGTTGCATGTTTATGAAAAACAAGTCATACTAGATCAAACGTTTACATAAGTGCATGAAATAATGATGAGACGCGTCGACTCCGCGACTCCATGAAGGTCCAAATGCATGTCACATGAGCTACCTTAATAACCTGAAATACATCGCTAAAACGTCAACACGAATGTTGGTGAATTCCATAGGTTTGTAAAATGTAATAATGTACGGCCACCACAAGTAGAAGTGCAAGATAAAAATCTCATGAAAATTGTACAATAGCCTTAAGCTCATGACACCGAAGCTATGACTGATGAAATTCTATGCCCCTCCCGAATGTTCTGCCGAAACACTCAAATGTAAAAGACATGACATGCATCCGCTTACTGTTGGTAATCACTACCACGGATGGAGGCGTCACCCTCGATAGATCTATCCACTCACTCTCGCTTAACGGTAAATTAACGGTTCATGATGTTACAGGGGACTTATCACATGGCAAGGTAACTTAAGCTATGTACATGTTTGAATACTTGGGCTCGTACTGAAATAATTGATGCAATGTATTCCCCCCGTGGGATTTGAAAACAATCAAAAATGTTGAATTGAAAACGGGGCTATGAAAACTCACCTCTAGCTGATGATACTGTGATGATGTGAAATGAACAACCATGAACAATTTGCCGCCGCAAACTAATATGATGGTACCATGAACATGTACTGAGCTGAAAAAAAAACAAGGCGCGCACACTAGCCGCAACCTAATATGAATGATGAACGATCTACTTTAGATCATGAAATGATGTTATGAATGTCCATGCACATGTTTCCTATACCACTCTACTCTTTGAAAAACACTTGTTGTTATCAAAAGTATATATTCCAAAACTTAGGAAAATATGGCTATTAGAAAAATAAACTAGTTGTAATATATATACTTATATATATATCGTATGTACCAATGTTTGTGTTGAAATCCTCGGTTTGAAATCCTTGAAATAACGCCTTGTACTAATGAAAATATACTTGTAATCACTAATACATCATTAGTTATGAAATTGGGTACTTGATTAATATTTCTAGAAAATCTAGAATTTAGTACGTAGAAGTATTATTACTTCTATTAGTGACAAAACGGTCTCATAAAACTAGTCGTGAAATAGTGAATATTAAGAGTTAGGAAAGAAGCTCAGTAGTTTTGAGAAGATTTTCACCATATCTAAAAAGTCACAGAAGTGAAGTTTGTCCATACAGGTCTCGATCATAAAGATAATTAGCCGTCAAGTGAGGTGTTTGGGCTGTTTTGGCAGATTCTGGGCAGTTTTCGGGAAAGTTTGGAAGTTCATAAGTTGTTCGTTATAAATCCTTTTGATAAACGGCTGGATGTTTTGAAAACTAGGCTGGGTGAACTAACTTTTTGTCAATGATGTAAATTTTCCAGAAATGAGTTTATCAATGAGTAAATTGGCTCTCAACATGATGTCTTACAAAAACTGTTTTTCTATACTTAGTAATATTTTGCTAAAAAGCTGATGGAAATAAATAGAGTTTCGCCGATTTTGAAACGTGTATATCTTGGTCGTTATAAGTCCGTTTTACTTGTTCTTTATATCCACGGTTACGTCTTAGTATGTAGTAATATATTTTGGAAAGCTCGGCTCCTCCGGGTTACGTCTAAAGTCTCTTTTTGTCTAATGAAAAACGTCTAACAGCAAACAAATTTCCAGAAAATACTTTTCGTCAACAATCTTGCAAAAGTTATAACTTCTTCGTTATAAACTCGTTTTAATCCATTCTTTCGCCCACGGCTTCGTTTTTGAAAGTATTTTCTAAATCTTTAGCCCAAAGTTACCCGGAATTCCCTGATTTTTCTGGATTTACAAAAATGGGACAGCATGTATATATACTTGTTAGAAATCCATTTTTCATGTCCAAAACTAGTTTCTACTTCAACCAAATCTCTTGTAAACTTCACAAAGCTAATCTAATCCTACCATACACCTTCTTAAGGTGCCATGGACTCCTAACCAAGTTATTATAGCAAGGGGATTCATAACTAAAAAGTTAGGGTTTGTATGATTCATTTTAGACAAAATAAATGGTGGTATAGCTAGTTGTACATGGTTTTTAGCATGATACTCATGAAATACATGTAAAAATAAGATGATCCATGAAAAATAAAGTTGAATACTTACTTGATAAAATGAGATGATTATATGATGATTATGCTTGATGTTCTTGTGTTTTTGTTGCTTGATTCTTGATTAGGCATGTAAAAGGAACAAGTTTAGTGTTTTAACTTATGAAAAATGATCACTTGATCTTGGTGATTTATTTGGGTCGTGGGGATGAAGAGAAGGAAAGGAGATGAGCAAGTTTTTGATCTTTCTAATAAAAGTGATTTATGATTTAGGAATTTGGTAAAGTTATGTTTATAAGTGTTTATTAGTTAAATAAAGATAATCAATGCACAAGGTTAAAAAGGTGGTCTTGGGGCCGGTTTTCAAAGGGTAGAAGGGGGGGGGGGTAGGGGTACTTGGTATTTAATTAGAAATCTAGTGTAGCGTTACGTGTTATTACGTGTTATTCGTTAAAATCGGGTACCGGGTTTAATAGCAATAAACGTTCACAAAGTTAACCGGGATGAAATAATGTTATAATAATGTTAAAAACATATTAAAAATATGTTGGGTACATTTACTGAGTGATCGGGTGATTAATGTTTAGTTTTAACGAAAACCGTCGTCATATTCATACGCGTACGTTATAAATAAAATAAATTTCCAAAATACTGGGTAACTGAATGTTATAACTTTTATGATGTTAAAATGGGTATAAAAATATGTCGGGACCATTGTGGGAATATTTAGATATATTCGTCGTGTATAAACCGGGTGTTAACGTTTACTATAAATTCTTATACGTAAAAACGTTGAATGTACTGAATATAGAAATTTGAAAATCCTGAGAGTGGTATAACATGAAAATGTTGTTATGATGATATGCAGACTATCTCCAGTCCGTATGAAAAGTCATTACTGATAATGCATGAATTCGCACCTGAACCAATACGGTTACGCGAATTTGAATACCCGTAAACTAAATTTACGATGAAATGTGTAATGCACGTGAATGATGAAATCTTTTCCCGCAATGAATAGTGTTCCGTGAATAGTAAATTTCCCAAAAGTTTCTCAGAATATCAAATTGACCTCGAAAACGATGAATAGTAAAACGATGAATAGTGTTTTGATGAATAGTGTTTGATGAATAGTGTTTTTCCAAAGTTCGGGAAATGACCTGAAATGGTGAGTTGTGACAGTCTTCCCCCCTAAAAGGAACTTCGTCCCGAAGTTCAGTTTATGTTGGTCTCTGAGAATGTATTGGTGAAAAGGTGATGATATTCGAGAATTCCAGCGAACTCCAACGATAGGAATTCGACTCTGTTTCAACTGTTTGACCACATGGTCCATGATTTTTGTTGGTTCTCTTACAAGGTCTGAGATTGTTATTTGGGATGGATCCCTTCCAATGGAATCATGAGTGACTCATCTGAAAGTCATTTCTGGGGATCTGAAAATGTGAAATATATTCATGTAATCCTGTTGTTCTCTGACAATGTTCAAGTCTAACGGCCACTAGGCCTACCCTGTCTGAAATATAAATGGTCCAGTGTATATTGGTGTAACTTTCCAAGTTTTCTGAACGATAACATGCCTTTCCTAGGCAGAACTTTTTGCATAACTCTGCAGAACTTGAAGTTTTAATGGTTTACGACTTATTGAACTTGTAACTGATTCTTGACTTGTAGAAAATTTCTGGTTATCTCATGAATGCCTACTGAACTAATGAGTTGAGCTTTTTCCAAGTTTGGCCCATCAATAGATGGTCTGCGCTTCTTAATGTTTTAAATGTGACACTGGTAATATATACTGCTGAATTCTGCCAGAACTCAAGTTTGTATGCTAGTTGGTCGATTCTAAAATGAATCTTAAATAGTCCAATATGCTAAAGGTTCAACCTTTCTTGTTATCCAATTTGTATCGTGCCAATCTAACTTCTGCCAGTTTCCCGTTGTTGGTGTGATAACTATTGTTGTAGATGAATTTGATTTATGCTAAGTGATTAGTCCAACCATTTCTAGGGTCAATCACTCATGCTCTGAGCATACCTTCCTATGTTTGAATTGTTCTCTCGCTTTGACCATCGTTCTGAGGATGATAGGTGATGTTCACATCTAAATGGGTTTCTAAAGGAAATCCTGAAATGATTACCTGAGGTCCAAGTTGAAACGGTTTCCTTAACAGGAAAAACTGAAATGGGTACAATAAACCTTTGTGACTAATTCCACAACGTTCGGTCCTTCGAACTTGGCGTTATCTGAAAGGGATAGAATATAGGTAACAATTTGATTCCTTGTGTTTTGTTCCAACGGATGATAAGACATATGTTCTTCTTTGTCTATTGGGTTTGGTCTCCACTACTGATGTTCGTGATGTTCCTCCTAATTCCTTCATCACATATTCCAAATATTCTTTATTGTCAAGTCACAAAATCCTAAATGCATAAGCGATGTTGTAGGGAAGTTGGTTCTGGAAATTTGTCTTGCGATTGTGAGTTTTAGTTAAAATCCTTTTCTGAATAAACGAATTTAGAAAATGGAGCAAATGATTTACTAAGTAATATTTTTCCTGATGATTCAAAATCCAGTAGTTATGAAATAGGAACTGTTTTCAAACATGTTGTGATTAAGACTGCTTACCAAAGTTTGATGTCTATGTATATTTCTCATTGTACAATAGTGTTGCTAAAGTTTGACCAAAAAGGATCGTACTTGTTCAAAATAGGAATTTCAGAAATCATTTTTCCACAAGGTATGTGATTTATGTAAACGCATCAACTTTATTTAAAAGTGAAAACACTGACAAGGATAAAATGGTAGTATAGAAAATGTTCGCTTAAATGCATGGATGTCTAACACTTAGTTCCTGAGGTTGTATAATGTCTATTGATGGTTATCTGGCATAACTACAAGCATAGGTATTTAGACTAACTTAAGTCCTGAAATTGTTTATCGTTGTAATTGGCAAGACGAAGGTATCACTTGATGTTGTGTCGATGAATGTCTACTCTGTTTTCCCATGTAGATGAGGAGATATGTTCTGGTTTGATCCCTTGCTTGGTATGAAGGTGAGGTCATCTGAAATTTCTAGACATAATGACTTAGAGGAATCTACATTGTTATTCTTGTTTCAAACAATTGTCCTTTGTGAAAACTTACTGCGGGAAAGTTTATGTATGGATGAGGCCATGTTCAAATGAAATGCTCTACAGTCTCAATTAGAAGCTTGGTTTATTTCTATTGTGTTGTCCTGCGGACATTTATTGAGTTCAATCCTGTAGCTCAGTATATCTAGTACCCTTGAATAATAACATTGGACAACTAGGTCAGAGATGGTGATTCGGATGGTCTCGCAGTATCTTAGGATTTGTTGTTGAGTTATGAATTCTCTCACTATATACTTCTAGTCCTAGTTAGTAGTTCTGCAATCCTTTCGTTGCTTTTATTGTATAAAGGAATCCTGCATGTAATTGATATGGAAAGTCTCTTCTAGGGAAGTCAATGGGAAAATCCAACTTAATGGCTAAGTGAGTGACAGGTAGGGTAAGTATCCAAGGATAGTTCGGCAAAATGGATGTTTATGAATGAGTTCCTTTGTTTACAAAACTTTTGGATGAAGATTGTTATTACAATCCTTTGAAAAGGTAATTATTTCCTTCATGGCATAATCCTTCCTGAATTTTACATAGGTGATCAGGCTATGTATAATTGAGGACTAATGATGCGATGTTGGATTTTTGTCAAAATATCATAACTTTTATCAAAAGTTTTAGATGGTGTTCAACACATTGTTATAACAAATGATGTCCTGATGTTTTCTTTCAAGTAACAAGAAAATTGCCTCGCGTAATAATAGTAAATACTTGGTGTAATGACAGAAAAAATCAATTTATAGGATGGTAATAAAATAGCTTACTTCAGAAATTTTTTTGTAAAACAGTTTCCCCATATGATAGTAAAATAGCTTGAATGGTGTATTGGATACGTGGGTGAATCTTGTCGAATGGTAATAGTCTACTAGTTCGTCAAAAACGAAATCAACCTAATTCCTGATGAGACAATGCTATAATGTTGCGAAACGATTGAAATCTGAGCAATTGGGATAGAAAATGGAGTAAACGAAGGTTATGATTATCACCTAGGTAACAAAGGATAGATACTACATTGGATAGGAAAGTGCTTAATACAACTAGGTTATGTCATCGTACTAACGGTAAGTACAAAAGGAAAGATACAACCCTAAAGGACTCGAACTATGGTTTATATATTGAAACAAAGCTCCTCCTGCTGAAGCATTGTTGTTATCCTTGATGTTGCTAATATCCTGACGGTTCTCTTTCAACAACTCACGCTATTCCTCGAGTGATTCAGTCTTGATTCCCAGTTCCTGATTTTTCCTTGTTCCTTAGTTCCGGGCAGTCATTCTTGAAATGCCCTAAGTTTCCACATTTGAAGCAACTCCCTGGGATTTTCTGATTTGTGAGTTTCCTAAAATTTTCAGTCCGATGACCCTGCTTCTTGCACACTCCACACGTTTTACTGCAATGACCTCGGTGATATTGATTACACAGGTTGTAGTAAGGTAACTTTCCAATATACCTTCTCTTTGTGTACGGTTCTGCAGCAAAGGCTCTATTCACTTCTTGTCCTTTGGGTGATTGTTGAGCAGTATTGCAACCTAGGTTGTTGTTCCACTTCCTTTTATTGTCACTATTGTTTCCTGATGTCTCGGCGTGAACTATGAGTTCCTTTGCCTCGATCGCCATTTTGATAGCTTCAGACATGGTATCGGGTTCCCATGCGATGACCAACATACGAATTTCATTTGAGAGTCCCCCAATGTACTTTTCAAGTTTCTTGCTTTCTGGTTCCTCCATTGCAGGACCTAGTCGTGTTGATTCATAAAAATGAGTAGTGTACTTGTCAACATCATTTCCTACCATGGTAAAGTTTACTGTTTCCTGTTCCCTTGTTCGTAATTCACTTCTTACACAAAATATTATACCCATCATCCTTCTTAGTTTCTCCCAAGAGTGTGAGTAGGCAGTATCAACTCCTACCATCTTAATATGTTTGGTCCACCATTCCTGGGCATGATTCTGAAAAGTGCATGTGGCGAACTTAACCTTGTATTCCTTACGACAGTCGCCACATTGAAATATTGTTTCTATGTCTTCGAACCATTTGAGAAATTGCTTTATGTTTCTAGTTCTGCTAAAGGAGGGAGGATTGCACCCCATAAATTCCACGTGAGTAAGTTCCTTAGTGAGGGCGGTGACTATGTTCCACACCTTCTGTGGCTAGGATAATAGTAAAAGCAAGTGAGGATATAAGTCTGGTCCAGGGACTTCCTGGTGTCCCTCTGTGTGAAATCAGGTTTGTGGCATCATAAGGTCGAGATAGTCCTGAAGTGGTGTCTGAAGTTGTGCATCTATCAAATCTTAGATAATGTAGGTTCTGAACCATTCCTGAAGAATCTGCGGATGTTTCTGTTGAGTCCGTGTTATTGGTATTATCTACTAGATGTCATCTAGTTCATGGCAAGTGGGAATGGAAAAGGAAATGACAATGATGGTACTAGTGAATGAAATACTAACCTCTTTCGCGCTACCTCGCGACATCCAAAAGGTAAAACTAAAGTACACACTGTGGGAAGGCCAATAGTGTAATAAGTAACTGATGGTGGTGATAGTACCTGAGTAGTAAGTGCCCTACTAGTGATGGAAAGAAAACACACTATCTTCCTTGCAATAAGCATCCTAATAAGTCCATTAAGATTAATTCTGAATACACTACCAAAAGGCATTCTATGTACGGGCTGAATGATAGGAAAACCCTGTTCCTATGGCAAATCAATAGTACTAATGGTGGTGTAAATGCAACTGGTGGTATAATGGTAGTGGAAGATGACAAGGCATCTTCAATGTCGGAATCCGATAAAAGGATGTCAGGGTGAGTATCTGAAGACATGTCACTCGTGAACCAGGTCAATAAAATGATATACATATACGGATATGAGTATAAATAACTCGCACAGGGTATGCATGAAACAACATGTATCATGATTATGCACTTATGATGAAATGATGAGATGCTATGATGATGTGGTTATAGTCTAGGGTCCAAGATACATCCTAGTTCGCTATAACCTTAGCTCTGATACCAATCTGTCACACCCCCAATTTACCTGACTTGCAGCGGAATGGAATACCTGGGGGTGTCTGTCATAGCACCACAGTTACAGTTACATTGAACGACCTAAAGTGTCGTTTGAAAAATACTGCATTTGATCATTGAAATAATTCAGAGTTTACAAAATGTGTTGCATGTTTATGAAAAACAAGTCATACTAGATCAAACGTTTACATAAGTGCATGAAATAATGATGAGACGCGTCGACTCCGCGACTCCATGAAGGTCCAAATGCATGTCACATGAGCTACCTTAATAACCTGAAATACATCGCTAAAACGTCAACACGAATGTTGGTGAATTCCATAGGTTTGTAAAATGTAATAATGTACGGCCACCACAAGTAGAAGTGCAAGATAAAAATCTCATGAAAATTGTACAATAGCCTTAAGCTCATGACACCGAAGCTATGACTGATGAAATTCTATGCCCCTCCCGAATGTTCTGCCGAAACACTCAAATGTAAAAGACATGACATGCATCCGCTTACTGTTGGTAATCACTACCACGGATGGAGGCGTCACCCTCGATAGATCTATCCACTCACTCTCGCTTAACGGTAAATTAACGGTTCATGATGTTACAGGGGACTTATCACATGGCAAGGTAACTTAAGCTATGTACATGTTTGAATACTTGGGCTCGTACTGAAATAATTGATGCAATGTATTCCCCCCGTGGGATTTGAAAACAATCAAAAATGTTGAATTGAAAACGGGGCTATGAAAACTCACCTCTAGCTGATGATACTGTGATGATGTGAAATGAACAACCATGAACAATTTGCCGCCGCAAACTAATATGATGGTACCATGAACATGTACTGAGCTGAAAAAAAAACAAGGCGCGCACACTAGCCGCAACCTAATATGAATGATGAACGATCTACTTTAGATCATGAAATGATGTTATGAATGTCCATGCACATGTTTCCTATACCACTCTACTCTTTGAAAAACACTTGTTGTTATCAAAAGTATATATTCCAAAACTTAGGAAAATATGGCTATTAGAAAAATAAACTAGTTGTAATATATATACTTATATATATATCGTATGTACCAATGTTTGTGTTGAAATCCTCGGTTTGAAATCCTTGAAATAACGCCTTGTACTAATGAAAATATACTTGTAATCACTAATACATCATTAGTTATGAAATTGGGTACTTGATTAATATTTCTAGAAAATCTAGAATTTAGTACGTAGAAGTATTATTACTTCTATTAGTGACAAAACGGTCTCATAAAACTAGTCGTGAAATAGTGAATATTAAGAGTTAGGAAAGAAGCTCAGTAGTTTTGAGAAGATTTTCACCATATCTAAAAAGTCACAGAAGTGAAGTTTGTCCATACAGGTCTCGATCATAAAGATAATTAGCCGTCAAGTGAGGTGTTTGGGCTGTTTTGGCAGATTCTGGGCAGTTTTCGGGAAAGTTTGGAAGTTCATAAGTTGTTCGTTATAAATCCTTTTGATAAACGGCTGGATGTTTTGAAAACTAGGCTGGGTGAACTAACTTTTTGTCAATGATGTAAATTTTCCAGAAATGAGTTTATCAATGAGTAAATTGGCTCTCAACATGATGTCTTACAAAAACTGTTTTTCTATACTTAGTAATATTTTGCTAAAAAGCTGATGGAAATAAATAGAGTTTCGCCGATTTTGAAACGTGTATATCTTGGTCGTTATAAGTCCGTTTTACTTGTTCTTTATATCCACGGTTACGTCTTAGTATGTAGTAATATATTTTGGAAAGCTCGGCTCCTCCGGGTTACGTCTAAAGTCTCTTTTTGTCTAATGAAAAACGTCTAACAGCAAACAAATTTCCAGAAAATACTTTTCGTCAACAATCTTGCAAAAGTCATAACTTCTTCGTTATAAACTCGTTTTAATCCATTCTTTCGCCCACGGCTTCGTTTTTGAAAGTATTTTCTAAATCTTTAGCCCAAAGTTACCCGGAATTCCCTGATTTTTCTGGATTTACAAAAATGGGACAGCATGTATATATACTTGTTAGAAATCCATTTTTCATGTCCAAAACTAGTTTCTACTTCAACCAAATCTCTTGTAAACTTCACAAAGCTAATCTAATCCTACCATACACCTTCTTAAGGTGCCATGGACTCCTAACCAAGTTATTATAGCAAGGGGATTCATAACTAAAAAGTTAGGGTTTGTATGATTCATTTTAGACAAAATAAATGGTGGTATAGCTAGTTGTACATGGTTTTTAGCATGATACTCATGAAATACATGTAAAAATAAGATGATCCATGAAAAATAAAGTTGAATACTTACTTGATAAAATGAGATGATTATATGATGATTATGCTTGATGTTCTTGTGTTTTTGTTGCTTGATTCTTGATTAGGCATGTAAAAGGAACAAGTTTAGTGTTTTAACTTATGAAAAATGATCACTTGATCTTGGTGATTTATTTGGGTCGTGGGGATGAAGAGAAGGAAAGGAGATGAGCAAGTTTTTGATCTTTCTAATAAAAGTGATTTATGATTTAGGAATTTGGTAAAGTTATGTTTATAAGTGTTTATTAGTTAAATAAAGATAATCAATGCACAAGGTTAAAAAGGTGGTCTTGGGGCCGGTTTTCAAAGGGTAGAAGGGGGGGGGGGGTAGGGGTACTTGGTATTTAATTAGAAATCTAGTGTAGCGTTACGTGTTATTACGTGTTATTCGTTAAAATCGGGTACCGGGTTTAATAGCAATAAACGTTCACAAAGTTAACCGGGATGAAATAATGTTATAATAATGTTAAAAACATATTAAAAATATGTTGGGTACATTTACTGAGTGATCGGGTGATTAATGTTTAGTTTTAACGAAAACCGTCGTCATATTCATACGCGTACGTTATAAATAAAATAAATTTCCAAAATACTGGGTAACTGAATGTTATAACTTTTATGATGTTAAAATGGGTATAAAAATATGTCGGGACCATTGTGGGAATATTTAGATATATTCGTCGTGTATAAACCGGGTGTTAACGTTTACTATAAATTCTTATACGTAAAAACGTTGAATGTACTGAATATAGAAATTTGAAAATCCTGAGAGTGGTATAACATGAAAATGTTGTTATGATGATATGCAGACTATCTCCAGTCCGTATGAAAAGTCATTACTGATAATGCGTGAATTCGCACCTGAACCAATACGGTTACGCGAATTTGAATACCCGTAAACTAAATTTACGATGAAATGTGTAATGCACGTGAATGATGAAATCTTTTCCCGCAATGAATAGTGTTCCGTGAATAGTAAATTTCCCAAAAGTTTCTCAGAATATCAAATTGACCTCGAAAACGATGAATAGTAAAACGATGAATAGTGTTTTGATGAATAGTGTTTTTCCAAAGTTCGGGAAATGACCTGAAATGACCTGAAATGGTGAGTTGTGACAGTTGTGTAAATAATATGCAGCTAAATTGGAATCAATTTAAAATCAATAAAACTTCAAATTAAAATAGTATTTGCTAAGTTGCTAACACAGTTTTAGTCTAGATATATGGCTCAAGAAACACCTACCAACCAAACCTTTGTGGGTACTGGGGTAAAGTCGCAACATGAGAGTTGTGGGTTCAAATGGGCCCGTGTCTATAAATACATGTCGATGAAAAAAACTATGCAAGAACTAGTGTTGCAAAAAAGCCCGCCTATGCGCAAGGCGGCCAACAACCGCCTCGATTTTACACTAGGTGGTCAAAAAGAGGTCAACGACTGTCAACGGTGGTCAGTGCCGGTAAGTGGCAATCAGCACAATTTTTAAAATTTAAATTATGTTTTTTCTATCAATCGGATCTTATTTTAAATAATGTGTAAGAATGAACTTTGTGATGTACTTGTTTTAGAAGAGAAAAATTGCAAGAAGATAACATGAGAGACATGAGATGTTGACTTTTCAGTCTTTACTTAGAAAAAAAAAATAATTTAACTAAGTTAAAGCCCTAATTTATATTTAAAGCCCAACATCCAAATTTTTTTAGATGTACTTAGTTATTTATGCTAAAATTTATCAATGTAGATATAATTTTTAAATTTATATATAGAAAAGTTCAATCCGACGCATAGGACTATGCGCTAGGTGGTGGTCAACCGCCCGACTAGCGCCTAGCGCTTTTTGCAACCATGGTAGGAACATATAAAACCACAATTACAATGACAAAATGAAATCTACTAAATTCTTGAGGGAGTTATTTGAAGAACCACTATCGCAGAGTGCAAATTTAACCTTGTCTTGGATCTCCATAGCCCTTTGCCTCATTTCTTTAGCTTCTTTACCCACCAAAACCTTTCTGACTGCATTATCAATCTCTGCACTCTTTACAACAATTTCAACACCTATCTTCCACACATGGCTTAGATACCTAGCATTCAACTTTTGGTCTACATCAAATGGTTGGCACAACATTGGAACCCCTTCTGATATACTTTCCAAACTTGACTTCCAGCCACAATGGCTCCAAAATCATCCAACAGCATTATGTGCCAATACTTCCTTTTGGGGTGCCCATTTTGCAATCAGACCTATGTCTTTCATCTGAGCCACTAAACCATCTGGAAAAAACTCAGTCCATTTAAACCCAGGCACGGAACCTAGTCGAACCACCCGTAGGAATAGCTGACTACTATTAACTAAACCCCAAGCCATTTCAGTTGCCACTTTTTCATCCGTGTCTGCTAAGCTTCCAATGCTCACATAAATCACTGATTTGGGTGCTTGTTTATCTAGCCATGAGATACAACTAGTATCCTCTTCAAGAAAGCTAGTGGAAGGAGTTGGGATTATTTTGTGAATCGGGCCAATAGTAAAAATTGGAACTTGATAGTGACTGCGGATATGGGTCAATGCCGATTGCTTAAGAAACTTGAGGGTGTTCCAAACAATGGCAGTAAGTGTTTTGGGGATGATCATGGTAATCTTTTCAAGCATTTCTTCAATTGGCCGGCTCATATAAGGTAAATCTTTGTATCTGAAAGGATCGAGTTCTGGAACTATTTCCTGCAATAAAAAATCTACCCAACATGTTCCGAGTTCCTTGTTAGCACCTTTAATAATACTAATAAGTTAATTGACTCGGATAGTTCTTAACTATCATGTTTGTTTTTTTGGAAGCAAATGGATCATTAACATTAAGGTGATTAGTTAGCAATGTCGATTAATTGTCATAGACTAATCATGTACCAAATTACCAATATATAACAAGTGGTTAAGTCAACACCCAACAATCCCAGCGTGTGATTAAGTCTAGTAACTTAAGTACATGTAGCATAATTGGGAATCAAAATCATAAAAATAAAGTACTACAGTTAACACATGTAAAAGGTTAATTGATGAAACTACTTGTGTAGGAAATCGTCCTTCTTGATAGAGCTGAGGGATGATCGTGATAGCAAGAGTAAAAGTTGCGCTACTACTACGCAAGGTGATCGAAGGTAAATCTAGCTCACGGGCAACAGCCGCTGAAAAAAACATGAGGTTATCATGAATGATAACAATCGATTCCTTATCAGATCTATCTTTTTGCCCGTTTATGATCTGAGTAAGATGCTCCTGAAAATGAGGCTTGCAGTTATCATTAAGAGTTTGCAAAAACGGGATAACGCCAGCAGATATGCCAGGACCGGATAACTTGTCGGGCAAAGGGTGATAAATAAAATCAGGATGCTTAGAAGGATCTGGTGGATTGAATTCGGTGTGAGCAATGGTTATTGAGAACCCTTTGGAATGAAGGTATGTCCTAAGCTGAAGCATGGGTGTCATGTGGCCTTGAAGTGGACTTGCTGTTAACACCAGCCGCCATCGTTTACTGTCGTGATCCGCCATGTCTCTCTTACTACCCATTGTAAAATATTTTGCTACACATATTTGTGGCATCAGTTTATGATTAAAACAAATGATATCACATGATTGACATTTGTTGTGTCAGTTTTTTAGCATTTAGTATGTCCTTTAACTGACATGTTACACATGATTCACATTTTTATAAGGGATAATTAGTAAAATAGCCCCGTTGCCCTGGGTCTAGGCATATTTAGACCATTTTGGAAATATTCCCGTTTTAGCCCGGGTTGCCCTGGGCAACTAGTCCATAGCCAACTACAGAGTGCCACGTCGAGGCAACTTTTTTGTATTTTGGGCAACTTGATCTTTCGGTTGGCTATACGATAGTTGGCCAGGGCAACCTCGGCTAAAACGGGAATTTTTAAAAAACGGGCTAAATATGCCTAGACCGCACGGCAACGGGCCATTTTGGTAGTTTTCCCGTTTTATAAATAGCAATCATGGGTATAGGAAAGTTACGGCATGAGATCAGTTTGTAAACAAAGTACTAAAAGTTTAACACAAAGCTAAATCAATAGCGTTACTGGGCAAAGCACAAAAATGTCAAACCAAAGGTAAAGCAACAGCGACGGCGAAGGTAATAGGCATGAGTTTTGGCATCCTTATCATTGCTCGTTCTCAAAAGGAAAATGATTAGCATGCCTAAAATGCATGACTAAAAACATGCCTAAGAACAAGATGATGATAAGTGGAAAATTCACAAGTGAAGATTTAGAGAGAGAAAATGTATGAGTAATGTGTCAAATTATTAATGGATTAGGCATATATGTTAGGCTTCCTTATCATTGCTCGTTCTCAAAAGCAAAATGATTAACATGCCTAAAATGCATGACTAAAAACATGCGTAAGAACAAGATGATGACAACTGAAAAATTCAAAAGTGAAGATTTACAGAGAGAAAATGTATGAGTGATTTGTCAAATTATTAATGGATTAGACATGAAATTAGGCATATCTGTTAGGCTTCCTTATCATTGCTCGTTCTCAAAAGGAAAATGATTAACATGCCTAAAATGCATGACTAAAAACATGCCTAAGAACAAGATGATGACAAGTTGAAAATTCAAAAGTGAAGATCTAGAGAGAGAAAATATGTGAGTGATGAGTCAAATTATTAATGGATTAGGTATGAGTTTAGGCATATATGTTAGGCTTCCTTATTAAAGCTCGTTCTCAAAAGGAAAATGATTAACATGCCTAAGAAAAAGATGATGACAAGTGGAAAATTCAAAAGTGAAGATTTAGAGATAGAAAATGTATGAGTGATGTGTCAAATATTAATGGATTAACCATGGGTTTTGGCATATATGGTTGGCTTCCTTATCATTGCTCGTTCTCAAAAGGAAAATGATTAACATGCCTAAAATGCATGACTAAAAACATGCCTTTAAACAAGATGATGACAAGTGGAAATTTCAAAAGTGAAGATTTAGAGAGAGAAAATATATGAGTGATGTGTCAAATTATGGATTAGGCATGAGTTTAAGCATATATGTTAGGCTTCCTTATCATTGTTCTTCTAAAAAATGCTTACCAAAGGTAGTACTAGTACTCAACGATGTCGTTGCGGGCATACAAAGACAAAATGTGTAGTAAACCGGGATTGATCGCAATATCTAACGGAATAGGGAAAGTTCTACAGAGAGGGAAAGTTCTAGTGAGGCGGTGCAAATGTTGATCGTCTATTAAAAAATGAAATTGTAAAATGACGTCGTTAGGTAAGAAAACTAAAGTTAAAGTCAAAACGACATCTTATCCCCATTGACCAAGAATAATATGGCACTAAAACGAAAAAAACCCCCTACACGACGTTGTGTTTGGCCCTCTCAAAACGATGTCGCTTGGAACGGGAAATGATATATTGAATAATGTATAATTTATGGTTTAAGGGAAAATACCACTCTTTAATATGATGCCCCGTTTAAGACCCTAACTCTTTTCTTGTAGCCCGTTTAGAGAATCAAAACAAAAATATAGTAATGTGTATTTTTTATTTGTTACAACAATTTGATTATGCAAACAAATAATATAAAATCAGAAAATAGTGTACATGAAAGAATCAAGAAGCTTCTATCATAGAATTGAAAGATGTAAATATATCAAGTAGGTTCTCAATTAACGAACAATCTTGAAATTTCTGGATGACTCCTAACCAAAGTAAAAATACCCAAACCTTACTGTCCTAAATCATCATCACATGTAACAATCAAATCAGCAACATTACAAACACAATCAAGCTATTTAAATTTTTACTGCAACAACACTTTCAGTCTATAAAACATGTCGATCATTCCTAGCTTTTTCGGTAACCGAAGAAACAACATCTTCGACACATTTTCACTCGATGTTTGGGACCCATTCAAAGACTTCCCACTTTCATCACCATCTGGTCTTTCAAATGAAACATCTGCATTGGTGAACACTCGTGTGGAATGGAAAGAAACACCAGAAGCTCACGTGTTTAAAGCCGATCTCCCTGGACATAAGAAAAAACATAAGAATGATAAATGGCATCGTGTTGAAAGAAGGAGTGGTAAGTTTATGAGGAAGTTTTGGTTGCCAGAGAATGCGAAAATGGATCAGATTAAGAAGGGAATGGAGAATGGTGTGTTGACGATTACTGAGCCGAAGGAGGAAGTCAAGAAGCCAGATGTCAAGTCTATTGAGATCTCTGGTTAGATAAATTTGTGTTTGGTCCATCGACATGTTAGAATAATGTTTTAATTTGATGATATGCAAAGCAATAATAGCTTGTTTATCTATTTAGTATCTCGGATAAATATGAATAAATTGTTGGTTTAGCTTTCTCAAGATTAATGTTAGTGTAATGCTATGTAACTGAATCAAGTTCAGTTTAACATAACTCAAAATTGCATTCGACTGTACAAACACGCTCTGGCCTAGTTCTACAACATTAACACACATCAACCAAATATTTGCGATGCAATACCCAACATGGTAGTTTGTGAGTTTATATACATATCACTACCACAATCACAATGAGAAAACGTACTGTACTGAATCATTCTAGGAATTGTGTGAAGAACCACCATGTAGCATTGCAACTTTGACCTTCTCATGAATGTGCGTAGCATTTCCTGAGTTCTTCACCATCTTTACCGACCAAAATCTGTCTATGCTCTCTCTACAACAACTTCACCAATCTTCCATACGTAACTCAACTATCCATCATTCGAGTATCCAACAATTGATGTACACTAGATGGTTAGCATAACACTGGAACCCCTTCGGATATGCTTTCCAAACTCTAAAGTGGAGTTCCAACAACAACGGTCTAAAATCCTCCACAAACCATCGGGTTATACGTGGTCCATTTGAACCCCCAAACCGAACCCTGGTCGAACATGGCTTGGTACTGTTGACAAGACCCGATGCCATTTCAGTTGCCAGTTTTATGCCATAGATGGTTTCTAAGCTTCCAAATGACCATAATAATGTGTAGAATTTTTTTAGTTGTTCGCTCTTACAAACATGTACAAGATTATTACGTATATAAGCGCCAAATATATAGAAAATAATGACAATTTGCACATTTGAAATTGTAGATTTTTTTTCTATTTTTTTTCTTTTCTCTTTTTTTTTAAATGTCGACTATGAGTATATACAAATATTGACTTCTTGGTTCACTTTTAACAGTCAAGACTTCCTCATTCATACATTTTACAACAAAGGTTTGACTCTACAATTCTTACATTATTTGTTTCAGTCAGTAGCTAGAGGAACATTGAAAATGAAGATTACAATGATATGTGGCATCCTGTTAAAGGGAGCAGTGGGAAAATCCAAGGGGATTCAGGCTGGTCAAGAATGATATGGTAGATTAATGTTTGCTGCCATGGAAAACGAAGTGCTCACCATCAATTTCTGTCCGTTTAGAAAATTTTATGTTTGTTCCGTCCGCAAGGCGTTTCGTGAAATTTGTAGCATAACCTGTTTACATTTTTTTAAGACTATAGGCCAAGGTAAAAAAATTTCACCTTACACTTCAACGCCACCTCAGCTTTCTCTCTTCTCTCATTTCCCCTCACACCCGCTCACTTATTTGTGAACAAGGTCACCTTTGATGGTCATCTTAACTCCCATTTTTTAGTGGTTATTACAAAATTAAAAACGTAAACGTAAAAATATAAAAATGTAAACATATGAAATAGAAAACTTTTATTCATAAACTAAAAACATTACATAGATTTTGAATATTAAAAATGTCACATTTAAAACTCAAACTAAATATTACGAGACAAGTGTTCGACCAAATCGGTACGAAGGTTTTGATGCGATTGATGTGATATAATGTAGCTCATCACTTTTCGCATTTGTTCATCGGATCGTATGGGGTCGTTTGGTTGATGTCCTTCCTCTGGGTAAAATTCGGGAGATATCGCCTTTTTATTTATTTTTTTATTTTTTTTGTCTTTTCGAACCATATTACATAAAATGATGCATGTATACATCATTTTCATTATTGTTTCTTTTTCCAGCGCTTTTGCCGGATTGGCAAGTGTTGCCCATTTCTTCTTCAGAACACCAAAAGCTCGTTCCACATCTTTCCTTGCCGATTCCTGCATTTGCTTATATCGTATTCTTTTGCGGTCATCTGATGGTTCTGAACGGATTCGGACCATGATCACGTCTAACATATTTTCCTTTGTGTGCATTCGGACAACCAAACCACTCCCAATCTATATAATCAAGGCTTCCTATCATCCCCGGAAACCCATGCATTTCTTTGTGATGTCGATAAAGCTTTACGACATGAGTCATACTGGCCGGGTTTCCTCAAATACCTTGGACGAAAATTTTCCATAACATAATTCATTTTAAAAATAAAAGGAACGAGATATATGTTGTTTGAATGAGATATGAGAAGTTGTGTATAAAATTGTTTAAGTTTTGGGGTATTTATAAGTAAAATAGGGTAGTGTGCATTTTTTTTCTTAAATACATGGAACGGTGGTTATATTCAAACATGGGGGCCCACGAATATTGCAAATGAAACTAACCGGTTCACCTTGTTCACTCTCGAATACTTCAACTCACGCGTGGCTTATATGCATATGGACAAGGGGATAGAGCGTGAGTCATGGGTCACCTTGGGCAAAGTCACCCCTTGGTAATTAACCAGCCTAACTTCCATAAACATTACAGTATGTAATATAATCTTTGTCTAGCCTTTAGCTATTCTTGGTTGTGTAAATAATATGCAGCTAAATTGGAATCTATTTAAAATCAATAAAACTTAAAATTACAATAGTACTTGCTAAGTTGCTAACACAGTTTTAGTCTAGATATATGGCTCAAGAAACACCTACCAACCAAACCTTTGTAGGTACTGGGGTAAAGTCGCAACATGAAAGTTGTGGGTTCAAATGGGCCCGTGTCTATAAATACATGCCGATGAAAAAAACGATTAGTGTTGCAAAAAAGCCCGCCTAGGCGCAAGGTGGCCAACAACCGCCTCGATTTTACACTAGGCGGTCAAAAAGAGGTCAAAGACTGTCAACGGTGGTCAGTGCCGGTAAGTGGAAATCAGCGCAATTTTTAAAATTTAAATTAGGTTTTTTCTGTCAATCGGATCTTATTTTAAATAATGTGTAAGAATGAACTTTGTGATGTACTTGTTTTAGAAGAGAAAAATTGCAAGAAGATAACATGAGTGACATGAGATGTTGGCTTTTCGGTCTTTACTTAGAAAAAAAATAATAACTTAACTGAGTTAAAGCCCTAATTTATATTTAAAGCCCAACATCCAAATTTTTTTTAGATGTACTTAGTTATTTATGCTAAAATTTATCAATGTAGATATAATTTTTAAATATATATATATATATATATATATATATATATATATATATATATATATATATATATATATATATATAGAAAAGTTCAATCCGACGCATAGGACTTATCGCTAGGCGCTGGTCGACCGCCCAACTAGCGCCTAGCGCTTTTTGCAACCATGGTAGGAACATATAAAAACACAATTACAATGACAAAATGAAATCTACTAAATTCTTGAGGGAGTTATTTGAAGAACCACTATCGCAGAGTGCAAATTTAATCTTGTCTTGGATCTCCATAGCCCTCTGCCTCATTTCTTCAGCTTCTTTACCCAACAAAACCTTTCTGACTGCATTCTCAATCTCTGCATTCTTTACAACAATTTCAACACCTATCTTCCACACATGGCTCAGATACCTAGCATTCAACTTTTGGTCTACATCAAATGGTTGGCACAACATTGGAACCCCTTCTGATATACTTTCCAAAGTTGAGTTCCAGCCACAATGGTTCCAAAATCCTCCAACAGCATTATGTGCCAATGCTTCCTTTTGGGGTGCCCATTTTACAATCAGACCTCTGTCTTTCATCTGAACCACTAAACCATCTGGCAAAAACTCAGTCCATTTGAACCCAGGCACGGAACATGGTCGAACCACCCATAGGAATAGCTGATTACTATTAACTAAACCCCATGCCATTTCAGTTGCCACCTTTTCATCCGCGTCTGCTAAGCTTCCTATGCTCACATAAATCACTGATTTGGGTGCTTGTTTATCTAGCCATGAGATACAACTAGTATCCTCTTCAAGAAAGCTAGCGGAAGGAGTTGGGATTATTTTGTGAATCGGGCCAATAGTAAAAATTGGAACTTGATAGTGACTGCGGATATGGGTCAATTCCGATTGCTCAAGAAACTTGAGGGTGTTCCAAACAATGGCAGTAGGTGTTTTGGGGATGATCATGGTAATCTTTTCAAGCGTTTCTTCAATTGGTCGGCTCATATAGGGTAAATCTTTGTATCTGAAAGGATCGAGTTCTGGAACTATTTCCTGCAATAAAAAATCTACCCAACATGTTCCGAGTTCCTTGTTAGCACCTTTAATAATACTAATAAGTTAATTGACTCGGATAGTTCTTAACTATCATGTTTGTTTTTTTGGAAGCAAATGGATCATTCACATTAAGGTGATTAGTTAGCTATGTCGATTAATTGTCATAGACTAATCATGTACTAAATTTCCAATATATAACAAGTGGTTAAGTCGGCACCCAACAATCCCCGCATGTGATTAATTCTAGTAACCTAAGTACATGCAGCATAATTGGGAATCAAAATCATAAAAATAACGTACTACAGTTAACACATGTAAAAGGTAAATTGATGAAACTACCTTGTGTAGGAAATCGTCCTTCTTGATGGAGCTGAGGGATGATCATGATAGCAAGAGTAAAAGCTGCGCTACTACTACGCAAGGTGATCGAAGGTAAATCTAGCTCACGGGCAACAGCCGCTGCAAAAAACATGAGGTTATCATGAATGATAACAATCGATTCCTTATCAGATCTATCTTTTTGCCCGTTTATGATCTGAGTAAGATGCTCCTGAAAATGAGGCTTGCATTTATTGTTAAGAGTTTGCAAAAACGGGATAACGCCAGCAGATATTCCAGGACCGGATAACTTGTCGGGCAAAGGGTGAAAAATAAAATCAGGATGCTTAGAAGGATCTGGTGGATTGAATTCGGTGTGAGCAGTGGTTATTGAGAACCCTTTGGAATGAAGGTATGTCCCAGGCTGAAGCATGGGTATCATGTGGCCTTGAAGTGGACTTGCTGTTAACACCAGCCGCCATCGTTTACTGCCGTGATCCGCCATGTCTCTCTTACTACCCCTTGTAAAATATTTTGCTACACATATTTGTGGCGTCAGTTTATGATTCAAACAAATGATATCACATGATTGACATTTGTTGTGTCAGTTTTTTAGCATTTAGTATGTCCTTTAACTGACATGTTACACATGATTCACATTTTATAAGGGATAATTAATAAAATAGCCCCGTTGCCCTGGTGTTGGTTTTATAGACAAAATAATAATAGTCGTGTGTTAGGATCGAACTTGAGATCATGGGATTGCACACAATACGTATGAAGAGAAAATGTAATAATTAATTATAATATGTTATAATTAATTATTAAACACAAAACAAATAAATAATAATTAGTATTATTGATTAATGACTAATTATTTATTAAACGAAGGTTAGGAAACTAATTACTAGACAAAACATGGAAACAAGAGAAGGTTCCGGAAACCCCATGGGGGTGCTAGAACCGATCGGCCCAAGGGGTGCAACCCACCTCCTTTGTGCCTTGAGCTCCAAGTTTTGAATAGTATATAAGCAAACCCAAGATGTAGGTTTTTCACATAACTTGTACACACACATCTTGGTGTTTTCTTCTCCTTGTCTTTCTTTGATCGATCCAAAACCGAACACCCCTAAGGGTTTCGATTTTCTTGCATTTTAAAAAGGGTTTTGTGTTTATTACTTGCATAAACGTTTTCTTGAATTAGTACGTGTGTACAAGAACGTGAATCAAACACACTATTGTTTGATTCTTGGATTGAATTACAAAAAGGTAAGGGGTAATTCATATAATCCTTATAAACCCTAATTAGGGTTCATTGGTTCCGGAAGATTGCATTGATTCTTGTTCGGGCTAGAATCACAAAGGTACGTTTACGATTTATATAATTGATTAATTAATTACATGTTATTCGATCTATTATAATTGCTTCCGCTTTGCGCACTTGATGTACTTGGTTTATTTTATATGAATGTCATGATATTATAATTCCAACAGTGGCATCTAGAGCCGTTATAATGTGTAATTAATTATCGAAACGCATAAAAATTGGATTTTGATTCGTATAGTTACATGTTTTTTTTAGGGTTTATGTGTTTTATCCCTAACCCTAATTTTTTGGGTCGATTTAGACCTAAAGGGTTTTTAGGGTTTTGTTTTATTTTTTTTTTTAAAAATTTGATTAGAAACCCTAAGATGTCATGTAATTGTTATGCGTTTTAGTAAACGATCTTGGTGCAATGTGTTAATTGTTAAGCCAAATCCATGAAAAAGTGCATATTTGCATGGATTTTATTGTGTTATTATTTAAATTGTTTAAATTGCTTATATATATTAATTGGTTAAGTTATATTAATACATGTAAATTTTTTAAAGATGTCGAATTGGGGAAGACTCCAATATTAAGTAATCAATTATGTGCTATGTGGTATTTATTTAATTTTGGCTTACGCAATCGATTTATCGATGTATGTGGCTCTTTTTCTAAGAAAAAAAAGCCCTAATTGAATTAATACGTAATACACCTAGATTTGATTATTAATAGGGCTTTTTAATAAGATTTGCATGTGGCTACATGTTTTATACATATTTAATTGTTATGATTATGTATATGTGTTTATTTAGTTGTTTTATTTTTTATTGTCTATTACTTGTTTTGTTTATTTATTGTGTTAGACATGTTTATTTAAACGAAAAGGGTAATTTTTTTGAATAGAAAAATAATACGGACTAAATAATGGCGAAATTGTTTTGGTTTTTAAGAGTTTAAAATTTCAAAGGATTGGTTGATTGATGTTTTTGTACGTAATGGTTAAATAGGCTCGACCGAAGTTTACACACTATAAGATGGGTATAAGGATGGCAACGCATTAAATTGTGGCCTTAGATAGACAACATTCTGTCTTAACGCTCGTTTGTGTGTAAATTAGACTTACCGAACAACCATTACATGTACATTGTCATCTTAAGGGTGAATAATCCACAATTCCACAATGATTATCCGAAACACTAAGCTTTCGGGCTTATGCAAAAGTACGATATAGTGGACGATAATTGATGGTTATTCTTTAATTGGTGAACCCGATACCTCAATCAAAACTTTGTTATTTTACTCTTAGCTAATTGGTAATAAAAATGTTTTGTAAAACCAATGTTATGAAGTTGTATGCATGCTTCTTCATACATTATTTTGATCACATCAAAATAGTTATACCCTTATAAAATTAAGTCGAATGCCATCTAATTAAGAACACTTGAAATTGTAATTTACGTCATGTGAGACTTGGCGAGATTGCAATGGAGAGGTAAATTTCATAAATTCATTGCTAGCAGATCAACTGATGTAATGGATTTGTGAGTTTGCAGTTTTTTAGTTAGACGACTTAAATTGAGTAGGAAGTGAGACTTGACTCAAGGCATTAAGATGGGGACTAAACATGCTTACAATACAAATGTTTTGTGATTGTAAATCCCATAAATCTAGGAATTGGACAAAATTTATGCCAATTACTTGTACGACAAGTTACCTCATATTGTACTTTCATTACTAGCAGATCAACTGATGTGATGAAACTATGTTTATGGAGGATCCTAGTTTTCAAGATTATTCTATGGATTTGTTTTTCCTTGGGTATTTTAATTTTCTTGAAAAATTGTATTATCAAAAATACTAATGTTTTGAACTTTCTTTATCTGTAGAAATGGCTCAAACTGATAACACCAACTTTCATTCTGTGTTCAAAACTTATTTTGAACGAGAAAAATTGACTGGCTCGGAAAATTTCAATGATTGGTACTGTTCACTAAGGATTGTCCTGCGAGTGACTGGTCAACTTGAAATCTTGAAAACGCCTTGTCCTGCTGAACCTGAAGGCGTAGCAGCTACTGAAGCTGCTAAGGCCAAATGGAATCTTGATTGCAAGGAACATATTGATGTGGCCGCAATGATGTTAGGGGCGATGTCCACACCTCTTCAAAGGCAGTTTGAGGAGTATTTCCCCATGAACATGATTGATGAACTCAAGAAACTCTATGAGAAACCATCAAATGTAGAGATTTACGATTTGATGGAGGCTCTACATGGTTGTAAGCAAGGGGATGGTGAACCTGTGAGTGCTCATGTGTTGAAGATGAAAAGTTTCATGGATCAACTACAAACACTTAAGAAACCCTATGACAATGATATGGCTGTGAACTTAATCAATAGGTCCCTTAACAAGGACTTTAATGGTTTTGTGAGGAACTTCAATATGCATTGTGTGGGGAAGACAGTAAGTGAATTGCACGCACTGCTCATTGATTATGAGAAAGGGTTGACACCAAAGGCTCCTACGCCCCAAGTTCTTGCTATACAAGGGGGTAGAATTAACAAGCCAAATGCGAACAAGAAGAAGGGTAAAGGAAAGAAGAAGGCTGATAAGAATAAGCAGGTTATGGCTTATCAACCACCTCAACCTAAGAAGAACCCTCCTGTCAAGAATAATCCAAAGAAGGATCAAGGATGCCATTACTGCAAGGTGATGGGCCATTGGAAGAGGAATTGTCCTCTTTATCTCGATGACTTGCGAAACAATAAGGTCAAGAAGACTGGGCACATGGGCGCCAGCACTTCAGGTAACTTATTTGTCATTGAATTATTTACTTTATCTCGTATGATAAATTCCTGGGTATATGATACTGGATGTGGTATTAATATTTGTAATACACTGCAGGGGTTTAGAGAGGAAAGGAGACTAGCTTATATGGAGCAATTTCTGCATGTGGGAAATGGAGCACAAGCAGCAGTTGAAGCCATAGGAATGTTTGATTTAGTTTTACCTTCGGGTTTAGTACTTTGTTTAAACAATTGTCATTATGCACCTTCTATAATTAGAGGTGTTGTTTCCTTTTCATGTTTGTTGGATCTTGGTTTTTCTCATACTATTGATGGCAATAAAATTTCTGTTTCTTTAAATGGTGTATTTTATTTTAATGCTATTGCTGTGAATGGTGTGTTTGAAATTGATATGAATAATTGTGTGACTTCCAACAATAATAATAATTCGATGTACAGCATAAGTAAGAGAATGAAGTATGACTTGAATTCGTCTTACCTTTGGCACTGTAGACTTGCCCACATAGGCAAGACTCGCATGCAAAAGCTGCAACGTGAAGGGCTTTTGAATGATATCAATGATGAGTCATTTGATAAATGCGAATCTTGTATTTCTGGGAAGATGACGAAGAAACCTTTTCATAGTAATATGGAAAGAGCTTCAGATCTACTTGGTTTAATACACACGGATGTATGTGGACCACTTAGACATGTGTCAAGGAGAGGTGTTGTCTACTTCTTAACTTTTACGGATGATTTCAACCGTTATGGTTATGTTTATTTACTTAAGCATAAACATGAGGTGTTTGAAACATTTAAAGTTTTCAAAGCAGAAGTAGAATTGCAATTGGGAAAGAAGATTAAAGCTCTTCGTTCTGATCGAGGTGGAGAATACCTTAGTCAAGATTTTAAAGATTTCTTAACTGAGAATGGAATTGTCCAGAATCTCACGTCTCCATATACTCCACAACAAAATGGTGTATCTGAGAGAAGGAATCGTACATTGTTGGACATGGTTCGATCAATGTATAATCTTACTAATCTTCCTTTGTCTTTTTGGGATTATGCTCTTGAATCAGCTGTTCGTATTTTGAATATGGTTCCCACCAAGAAGGTTGATAAGACACCATATGAGATATGGACTGGGAAAGCTCCGAACTTGTCTTATTTAAAGGTCTGGGGTTGTGAGGCGTATGTTAAACGTGACTCACAAGATAAACTCCAACAAAGATCTGTAAAATGCATTTTTGTAGGATACCCTAAGGAAACTATGGGTTACTACTTTTACCACCCACCTGAGAACAAAGTGTTTGTTGCGAGATATGGTGATTTTCTTGAAAGTGAATTTGTGGTTCAAGAAATTAGTGGGAGAGTATAGGATTTAGAAGATGATCTAAATAATGCATTGCCTTCAGAAAACACTAGCACACTTCCTATAGAACCGGAAAGTCTGGGTCCTCCACCAGAAGTTGAAGTAATTCCCATTTGCAGATCTTCAAGATCTGTGAAAGCTCCTGACCGTCTATGTCTTAATGTAGAGGTTGATGAGCATACACTAGAGGATCTTAATGAACCTACTAGTTATAGAGCTGCCATTAATAGCCCTCAAAAAGCTAAATGGAAAGCTGCTATGGATGGGGAAATACAATTCATGCATGACAATGAAGTCTGGGAAGAAGTTGACTTACCTCCTGGTGCCATGGTAGTTGGGAGTAAGTGGCTTTACAAAATCAAGACTGACATGGATGGATATGCACACATTTATAAGGCTCGTCTAGTTGCTAAGGTTTTACTCAAACTTTTGGAATAGATTACGAGGAGACGTTTTCTCCTGTAGCAAACATAAGAGCTATAAGAATTCTCATAGCTATAGCAGCGTACTATGACTATGAGATTTGGCAAATGGATGTGAAAACCGCTTTCTTAAATGGTCATCTAGATGAAGACATCTATATGGCACAACCAGAAGGGTTTGAAAATCCAGAATTTCCAAATCGTGTTTGCAAGCTTAAGAGATCCATTTATGGATTAAAACAAACATCACGACAATGGAACAAGAGGTTTGATGCTAAAATTAAAATGTTTGGATTCACTCAAAATCTTGATGAGCCATGTGTGTATCACAAAGCTAGTGGGAGTGATAATGTAACTTTCCTAATTCTATATGTTGATGACATATTGATCATGGGAAAAGACATTCCAAGTTTACAAGCTGTTAAGGCTTATCTTGGAAAGTGCTTTTCTATGAAAGATTTGGGAGAAGCTGCATACATTCTGGGAATCAAAATCTATAGAGATAGATCAAGGCGGTTAATTGGATTAAGTCAAAGTGCTTACATTGACAAAATATTGAAAAGATTCAATATGCAAAATTCCAAGAAAGGATATTTGCCGATGGAAGTGAAACATGACTTATGTAATGAGTTTTGTGCTTCAACACCTGAAGAGGTGGCTCGCATGAGTAAAGTTCCTTATGCTTCGGCAGTAGGATCTATTATGTATGCGGTTAAGTGCACAAGGCCAGATGTGGCGTTTGCTCAAAATATTATCAGTCAATTTCAACAGAATCCAGGTGAAAAACATTGGATTGCTGTTAAACATATTCTTAAGTATTTGAGGAATACAAAAGATATGTTTTTGGTATATGGTGGAAATCCATCTGCAGAACTTTGTGTTACAGGTTTCTGTGATGCATCCTTTCAAAGTAATAAAGATGATTCGAAGTCTCAGACGGGTTATGTCTTTGTTATCAATGGAGGAGCTGTAGATTGGAGGAGCAAGAAGCAGAGTACAATTGCGATGTCTGCAACAGAAGCTGAATACATTGCTGCTTCAGAAGCTGCTACGGAGGCTGTTTGGATTAGGAAATTCGTTTCTGGGCTTGGTGTTATGCCTTCAATTGAATTACCTATTAATATGTATTGTGACAATTCTGCTGCAATCATATTTGCCAATGAACCTGGAGTCATGAGAGGCACCAGACATTTTCTACGGAAGTATCACTTTGTTCGTGAAAAGGTTGACGAAGGTGAAATAAATCTGTTGAAGGTTCACACAGATGAAAACTTAGCTGATCCATTCACTAAGGCTTTGGCGAAAGAGAAGCTTAATGGATTATCCAATGGAATTGGACTTAAATTAGCTAGTAGTTTCATGCATAACTGTGATTAGTATTTGGATAAAGGATATTGTAAACAATTATTATTTTAATGAAATAAAGTATGTTGGTATGTTTATTTCTATTATTAATTATTGTTGTCCTATTTTTGCATGTTTATATCCATGAATAATAGTTATTCTTAAATTGTCCGTTGTCAGTTAATAATATGGGAATATTATTAAATTAAGACAAATCTGAAGTTGATATAATATACTTAAGTATATTGATGCGTAGACATGTCATTTCAGACGATATTCGATGATACTGAATATAGGACTTATCCCAACTATATGATGTTACTTTATGGATCTTGTCATTAAGTAAATCATAAGAAGTTATCCTTAGACTTGAGATACAAGATAACGGTCATGAATGTAGTACATTTTTGTGGAACAACTTAACGCTATACGTAACTGGTAGTCATAAGGGTTGTTTTCGGAAGTGTTACAAAGTTTGTGTGTTTTGCTTGTAATCAATAAAGAATTTGTTCCTTCAAATTAATTTTTGGAGTTTAATACTGCTGGGCCCCTCGTAGGGTTGTCAAGGTGTTTGCGTGGCCATGCCCAAGGTCTTTCTTGAAGGGTTCAAAAGATTTGGTAATCTTGTCAATTTCTAAAACGAGAAACAGAATGGTTAATTAAGGAATGACCTAGATCAATATCCTTATTTAACACGGTATTAGAAACAAAGGGATAATAATAATGAGAAATCATTAAAAGGTTTTCCAGGAGCCTTACTCAAGTTGTACTAGAGGCATCGACGTGTTGCAAGACGCCAATCGACGTGATCACACTATTATGATATGTCTAAGTGGGAGCTGTTGGTTTTATAGACAAAATAATAATAGTCGTGTGTTAGGATCGAACTTGAGATCACGGGATTGCACACAATACGTATGAAGAGAAAATGTAATAATTATTTATAATATGTTATAATTAATTATTAAACACAAAACAAATAAATAATAATTAGTATTATTGATTAATGACTAATTATTTATTAAACGAAGATTAGGAAACTAATTACTAGACAAAACATGGAAACAAGAGAAGGTTCCGGAAACCCCATGGGGGTGCTAGAACCGATCGGCCCAAGGGGTGCAACCCACCTCCTTTGTGCCTTGAGCTCCAAGTTTTGAATAGTATATAAGCAAACCCAAGATGTAGGTTTTACACATAACTTGTACACACACATCTTGGTGTTTTCTTCTCCTTGTCTTTCTTTGATCGATCCAAAACCGAACACCCCTAAGGGTTTCGATTTTCTTGCATCTTAAAAAGGGTTTTGTGTTTATTACTTGCATAAACGTTTTCTTGAATTAGTACGTGTGTACAAGAACGTGAATCAAACACACTATTGTTTGATTCTTGGATTGAATTACAAAAAGGTAAGGGGTAATTCATATAATGCTTATAAACCCTAATTAGGGTTCATTGGTTCCGGAAGATTGCACTGATTCTTGTTCGGGCTAGAATCACAAAGGTACGTTTACGATTTATATAATTGATTAATTAATTACATGTTATTCGATCTATTATAATTGCTTCCGCTTTGCGCACTTGATGTACTTGGTTTATTTTATATGAATGTCATGATATTATAATTCCAACACCTGGGTCTAGGCATATTTAGACCATTTTTAAAATATTACCGTTTTAGCCCGGGTTGCCCTGGGCAACTAGTGCACAGCCAACTACAGAGTGCCATGTCGGGGCAACTTTTTTGTATTTTAGGCAACTTGAGGACACTCGTCATCTTTCGGTTGGCTATACGATAGTTGCCCAGGGAAACCTCGGCTAAAACGGGAATTTTTCAAAACCGGGCTAAATATGCCTAAACCGCACGACAACGGGCCATTTTGGTAGTTTTCCCTTTTTAAAAATAGTAATCATGGGTATAGGAAAGTTACGGCATGAGATCAGTTTGTAAACAAAGTACTAAAAGGTTAACACAAAGCTAAATCAATTCAATAGCAGCAGTTATCGGGCAAAGCACAAAAATGTCAAACCAAAGGTAAAGCAACAGCGACGGCAAAGGTATTAGGCATGAGTTTAGGCTTCCTTATCATTGCTCGTTCTCGAAAGGAAAATGATTAGCATGCCTAGAATGCATGACTAAAAACATGCCTAAGAACAATATGATTACAAGTGGAAAATTCAGAAGTGAAGATTTAAAGAGAGAAAATGTATGAGAAATGGGTCTAATTATTAATGGATTAGGCATGAGTTTAGGCATATATGTTAGGCTTCCTTATCATTGCTCGTTCTCAAAAGCAAAATGATTAACATGCCTAAAATGCATGACTAGAAACATACCTAGGAACAAGATGATGACAATTGGAAAATTCAAAAGTGAAGATTTAGAGAGAGAAAATGTATGAGTGATTTGTCAAATTATTAATGGATTAGACATGAGTTTAGACATATATGTTAGGCTTCCATATCATTGCTCATTCTCAAAAGGAAAATGATTAACATGTCTAAAATGCATGACTAAAAACATGCTTAAGAACAAGATGATAACAAGTTGAAAATTCAAAAGTGAAGATCTAGAGAGAGAAAATGTGTGAGTGATGAGTCAAATTATTAATGGATTAGGCATGAGTTTAGGCATATATGTTAGGCTTCCTTATTATTACTCGTTCTCAAAAGGAAAATGATTAACATGCCTAAGAAAAAGATGATGACAAGTGGAAAATTCAAAAGTGAAGATTTAGAGAAAGAAAATGTATGAGTGATGTGTCAAATTATTAATGGATTAGGCATGAGTTTTGGCATATATGTTAGGCTTCCTTATCATTGCTTGTTCTCAAAAGAAAAATAATTAACATGCCTAAAATGCATGACTAAAAACATGCCTAAGAACAAGATGATGACAAGTGGAAAATTCAAAAGTGAAGATTTAGAAAGAGAAAATGTATGAGTGAGTTGTCAAATTATTAATGGATTAGACATGAGTTTAGACATATATGTTAGGCTTCCTTATTATTGCTCGTTCTCAAAAGGAAACTGATTAACATGTCTAAAATGCATGACTAAAAACATGCCTAAGAACAAGATGATGACAAGTTGAAAATTCAAAAGTGAAGATCTAGAGAGAGAAAACGTGTGAGTGATGAGTCAAATTCTTAATGGATTAGGCATGAGTTTAGGCATATATTATAGGCTTCCTTATTATTGCTCGTTCTCAAAACGAAAATGATTAACATTCCTAAGAAAAAGATGATGACAAGTGGAAAATTCAAAAGTGAAGATTTAGAGATAGAAAATGTATAAGTGATATGTCAAATTATTAATGTATTAGGCATGAGTTTTGGCATATATGTTAGGCTTCCTTATCATTGCTCGTTCTTAAAAGGAAAATGATTAACATGCCTAAAATGCATGACTAAAACATGACTAAGAACAAGATGATGACAAGTGGAAATTTCAAAAGTGAAGATTTAGAGAGAGAAAATGTATGAGTGATGTGTCAAATTATTAATGGATTAGGCATGAGTTTTGGCATATATGTTAGGCTTCCTTATCATTGCTCGTTCTCAAAAGGAAAATGATTAACATGCCTAAAATGCATGACTAAAAACATGCCTAAGAACAAGATGATGACAAGTGGAAATTTCAAAAGTGAAGATTTAGAAAGAGAAAATGTATGAGTGATTTGTCAAATTATTAATGGATTAGACATGAGTTTAGACGTATATGTTAGGCTTCCTTATCATTGCTCGTTCTAAAAAGGAAAAGGATTAACATGTCTAAAATGCATGACTAAAGACATGCCTAAGAACAAGATGATGACAAGTTGAAAATGCAAAAGTGAAGATCTAGAGAGAGAAAATGTGTGAGTGATGAGTCAAATTATTAATGGATTAGGCATGAGTTGAGGCGTATATGTTAGGCTTCCTTATTATTGCTCGTTCTCAAAAGGAAAATGATTAACATGCCTAAGAAAAAGATGATGACAAGTGGAAAATTCAAAAGTGAAGATTTAGAGATAGAAAATGTATTAGTGATGTGTCAAATTATTAATGGATTAGGCATGAGTTTAGGCATATATGTTAGGCTTCCTTATTATTGCTCGTTCTCAAAAGGAAAATGATTAACATGCCTAAGAAAAAGATGATGACAAGTGGAAAATTCAAAAGTGAAGATTTAGAGAAAGAAAATGTATGAGTGATGTGTCAAATTATTAATGGATTAGGCATGAGTTTTGGCATATATGTTAGACTTCCTTATCATTGCTCGTTCTCAAAAGAAAAATGATTAACATGCCTAAAATGCATGACTAAAAACATGCCTAAGAACAAGATGATGACAAGTGGAAAATTCAAAAGTGAAGATTTAGAAAGAGAAAATGTATGAGTGAGTTGTCAAATTATTAATGGATTAGACATGAGTTTAGACATATATGTTAGACTTCCTTATCATTGCTCGTTCTCAAAAGGAAAATGATTAACATGTCTAAAATGCATGACTAAAAACATGCCTAAGAACAAGATGATGACAAGTTGAAAAATAAAAAGTGAAGATCTAGAGAGAGAAAATGTGTGAGTGATGAGTCAAATTATTAATGGATTAGGCAAGAGTTTAGGCATATATGTTAGGCTTCCTTATTATTGCTCGTTCTCAAAAGAAAAATGATTAACATTCCTAAGAAAAAGATGATGACAAGTGGAAAATTCAAAAGCGAAGATTTAGAGATAGAAAATGTATAAGTGATATGTCAAATTATTAATGTATTAGGCATGAGTTTTGGCATATATGTTAGGCTTCCTTATCATTGCTCGTTCTTAAAAGGAAAATGATTAACATGCCTAAAATGCATGACTAAAACATGACTAAGAACAAGATGATGACAAGTGGAAATTTCAAAAGTGAAGATTTAGAGAGAGAAAATGTATGAGTGATGTGTCAAATTATTAATGGATTAGGCATGAGTTTTGGCATATATGTTAGGCTTCCTTATCATTGCTCGTTCTCAAAAGGAAAATGATTAACATGCCTAAAATGCATGACTAAAAACATGCCTAAGAACAAGATGATGACAAGTGGAAATTTCAAAAGTGAAGATTTAGAAAGAGAAAATGTATGAGTGATTTGTCAAATTATTAATGGATTAGACATGAGTTTAGACGTATATGTTAGGCTTCCTTATCATTGCTCGTTCTAAAAAGGAAAAGGATTAACATGTCTAAAATGCATGACTAAAGACATGCCTAAGAACAAGATGATGACAAGTTGAAAATGCAAAAGTGAAGATCTAGAGAGAGAAAATGTGTGAGTGATGAGTCAAATTATTAATGGATTAGGCATGAGTTGAGGCGTATATGTTAGGCTTCCTTATTATTGCTCGTTCTCTAAAGGAAAATGATTAACATGCCTAAGAAAAAGATGATGACAAGTGGAAAATTCAAAAGTGAAGATTTAGAGATAGAAAATGTATTAGTGATGTGTCAAATTATTAATGGATTAGGCATGAGTTTAGGCATATATGTTAGGCTTCCTTATTATTGCTCGTTCTCAAAAGGAAAATGATTAACATGCCTAAGAAAAAGATGATGACAAGTGGAAAATTCAAAAGTGAAGATTTAGAGAAAGAAAATGTATGAGTGATGTGTCAAATTATTAATGGATTAGGCATGAGTTTTGGCATATATGTTAGACTTCCTTATCATTGCTCGTTCTCAAAAGAAAAATGAT
Organism: Artemisia argyi; assembly: GCA_030686995.1. Lineage (NCBI taxonomy): Eukaryota > Viridiplantae > Streptophyta > Magnoliopsida > Asterales > Asteraceae > Artemisia > Artemisia argyi. The sequence continues at coordinate 76,223,912 of CM060709.1, read as the reverse complement.
TAACATGCCTAAAATGCATGACTAAAAACATGCCTAAGAACAAGATGATGACAAGTGGAAAATTCAAAAGTGAAGATTTAGAAAGAGAAAATGTATGAGTGATTTGTCAAATTATTAATGGATTAGATATGAGTTTAGACATATATGTTAGACTTCCTTATCATTGCTCGTTCTCAAAAGGAAAATGATTAACATGTCTAAAATGCATGACTAAAAACATGCCTAAGAACAAGATGATGACAAGTTGAAAAATAAAAAGTGAAGATCTAGAGAGAGAAAATGTGTGAGTGATGAGTCAAATTATTAATGGATTAGGCAAGAGTTTAGGCATATATGTTAGGCTTCCTTATTATTGCTCGTTCTCAAAAGAAAAATGATTAACATGCCTAAGAAAAAGATGATGACAAGTGGAAAATTCAAAAGCGAAGATTTAGAGATAGAAAATGTATAAGTGATGTGTCAAATTATTAATGTATTAGGCATGAGTTTTGGCATATATGTTAGGCTTCCTTATCATTGCTCGTTCTTAAAAGGAAAATGATTAACATGCCTAAAATGCATGACTAAAACATGCCTAAGAACAAGATGATGACAAGTGGAAATTTCAAAAGTGAAGATTTAGAGAGAGAAAATGTATGAGTGATGTGTCAAATTATTAATGGATTAGGCATGAGTTTTGGCATATATGTTAGGCTTCCTTATCATTGCTCGTTCTTAAAAGGAAAATGATTAACATGCCTAAAATGCATGACTAAAACATGCCTAAGAACAAGATGATGACAAGTGGAAATTTCAGAAGTGAAGATTTAAAGAGAGAAAATGTATGAGAAATGGGTCTAATTATTAATGGATTAGGCATGAGTTTAGGCATATATGTTAGGCTTCCTTATCATTGCTCGTTCTCAAAAGCAAAATGATTAACATGCCTAAAATGCATGACTAGAAACATGCCTAGGAACAAGATGATGACAATTGGAAAATTCAAAAGTGAAGATTTAGAGAGAGAAAATGTATGAGTGATTTGTCAAATTATTAATGGATTAGACATGAGTTTAGACATATATGTTAGGCTTCCATATCATTGCTCATTCTCAAAAGGAAAATGATTAACATGTCTAAAATGCATGACTAAAAACATGCTTAAGAACAAGATGATAACAAGTTGAAAATTCAAAAGTGAAGATCTAGAGAGAGAAAATGTGTGAGTGATGAGTCAAATTATTAATGGATTAGGCATGAGTTTAGGCATATATGTTAGGCTTCCTTATTATTGCTCGTTCTCAAAAGGAAAATGATTAACATGCCTAAGAAAAAGATGATGACAAATGGAAAATTCAAAAGTGAAGATTTAGAGAAAGAAAATGTATGAGTGATGTGTCAAATTATTAATGGATTAGGCATGAGTTTTGGCATATATGTTAGGCTTCCTTATCATTGGTTGTTCTCAAAAGAAAAATAATTAACATGCCTAAAATGCATGACTAAAAACATGCCTAAGAACAAGATGATGACAAGTGGAAAATTCAAAAGTGAAGATTTAGAAAGAGAAAATGTATGAGTGAGTTGTCAAATTATTAATGGATTAGACATGAGTTTAGACATATATGTTAGGCTTCCTTATTATTGCTCGTTCTCAAAAGGAAACTGATTAACATGTCTAAAATGCATGACTAAAAACATGCCTAAGAACAAGATGATGACAAGTTGAAAATTCAAAAGTGAAGATCTAGAGAGAGAAAACGTGTGAGTGATGAGTCAAATTCTTAATGGATTAGGCATGAGTTTAGGCATATATTATAGGCTTCCTTATTATTGCTCGTTCTCAAAAGGAAAATGATTAACATTCCTAAGAAAAAGATGATGACAAGTGGAAAATTCAAAAGTGAAGATTTAGAGATAGAAAATGTATAAGTGATATGTCAAATTATTAATGTATTAGGCATGAGTTTTGGCATATATGTTAGGCTTCCTTATCATTGCTCGTTCTTAAAAGGAAAATGATTAACATGCCTAAAATGCATGACTAAAACATGACTAAGAACAAGATGATGACAAGTGGAAATTTCAAAAGTGAAGATTTAGAGAGAGAAAATGTATGAGTGATGTGTCAAATTATTAATGGATTAGGCATGAGTTTTGGCATATATGTTAGGCTTCCTTATCATTGCTCGTTCTCAAAAGGAAAATGATTAACATGCCTAAAATGCATGACTAAAAACATGCCTAAGAACAAGATGATGACAAGTGGAAATTTCAAAAGTGAAGATTTAGAAAGAGAAAATGTATGAGTGATTTGTCAAATTATTAATGGATTAGACATGAGTTTAGACGTATATGTTAGGCTTCCTTATCATTGCTCGTTCTAAAAAGGAAAAGGATTAACATGTCTAAAATGCATGACTAAAGACATGCCTAAGAACAAGATGATGACAAGTTGAAAATGCAAAAGTGAAGATCTAGAGAGAGAAAATGTGTGAGTGATGAGTCATATTATTAATGGATTAGGCATGAGTTTAGGCGTATATGTTAGGCTTCCTTATTATTGCTCGTTCTCAAAAGGAAAATGATTAACATGCCTAAGAAAAAGATGATGACAAGTGGAAAATTCAAAAGTGAAGATTTAGAGATAGAAAATGTATTAGTGATGTGTCAAATTATTAATGGATTAGGCATGAGTTTAGGCATATATGTTAGGCTTCCTTATTATTGCTCGTTCTCAAAAGGAAAATGATTAACATGCCTAAGAAAAAGATGATGACAAGTGGAAAATTCAAAAGTGAAGATTTAGAGAAAGAAAATGTATGAGTGATGTGTCAAATTGTTAATGGATTAGGCATGAGTTTTGGCATATATGTTAGGCTTCCTTATCATTCCTCATTCTCAAAAGAAAAATGATTAACATGCCTAAAATGCATGACTAAAAACATGCCTAAGAACAAGATGATGACAAGTGGAAAATTCAAAAGTGAAGATTTTGAAAGAGAAAATGTATGAGTGATTTGTCAAATTATTAATGGATTAGACATGAGTTTAGACATATATGTTTGACTTCCTTATCATTGCTCGTTCTCAAAAGGAAAATGATTAACATGTCTAAAATGCATGACTAAAAACATGCCTAAGAACAAGATGATGACAAGTTGAAAATTCAAAAGTGAAGATCTAGAGAGAGAAAATGTGTGAGTGATGAGTCAAATTATTAATGGATTAGGCATGAGTTTAGGCATATATGCTAGGCTTCCTTATTATTGCTCGTTCTCAAAAGAAAAATGATTAACATGCCTAAGAAAAAGATGATGACAAGTGGAAAATTCAAAAGTGAAGATTTAGAGATAGAAAATGTATAAGTGATGTGTCAAATTATTAATGTATTAGGCATGAGTTTCGGCATATATGTTAGGCTTCCTTATCATTGCTCGTTCTTAAAAGGAAAATGATTAACATGCCTAAAATGCATGACTAAAACATGCCTAAGAACAAGATGATGACAAGTGGAAATTTCAAAAGTGAAGATTTAGAGAGAGAAAATGTATGAGTGATGTGTCAAATTATTAATGGATTAGGCATGAGTTTTGGCATATATGTTAGGCTTCCTTATCATTGCTCGTTCTTAAAAGGAAAATGATTAACATGCCTAAAATGCATGACTAAAACATGCCTAAGAACAAGATGATGACAAGTGGAAATTTCAGAAGTGAAGATTTAAAGAGAGAAAATGTATGAAAAATGAGTCTAATTATTAATGGATTAGGCATGAGTTTAGGCATATATGTTAGGCTTCCTTATCATTGCTCGTTCTCAAAAGCAAAATGATTAACATGCCTAAAATGCATGACTAAAAACATGCCTAAGAACAAGATGATGACAAGTGGAAAATTCAAAAGTGAAGATTTAGAGAGAGAAAATGTATGAGTGATTTGTCAAATTATTAATGGATTAGACATGAGTTTAGACATATATGTTAGGCTTCCATATCATTGCTCATTCTCAAAAGGAAAATGATTAACATGTCTAAAATGCATGACTAAAAACATGCTTAAGAACAAGATGATAACAAGTTGAAAATTCAAAAGTGAAGATCTAGAGAGAGAAAATGTGTGAGTGATGAGTCAAATTATTAATGGATTAGGCATGAGTTTAGGCATATATGTTAGGCTTCCTTATTATTGCTCGTTCTCAAAAGGAAAATGATTAACATGCCTAAGAAAAAGATGATGACAAATGGAAAATTCAAAAGTGAAGATTTAGAGAAAGAAAATGTATGAGTGATGTGTCAAATTATTAATGGATTAGGCATGAGTTTTGGCATATATGTTAGGCTTCCTTATCATTGCTTGTTCTCAAAAGAAAAATAATTAACATGCCTAAAATGCATGACTAAAAACATGCCTAAGAACAAGATGATGACAAGTGGAAAATTCAAAAGTGAAGATTTAGAAAGCGAAAATGTATGAGTGAGTTGTCAAATTATTAATGGATTAGACATGAGTTTAGACATATATGTTAGGCTTCCTTATTATTGCTCGTTCTCAAAAGGAAACTGATTAACATGTCTAAAATGCATGACTAAAAACATGCCTAAGAACAAGATGATGACAAGTTGAAAATTCAAAAGTGAAGATCTAGAGAGAGAAAACGTGTGAGTGATGAGTCAAATTCTTAATGGATTAGGCATGAGTTTAGGCATATATTATAGGCTTCCTTATTATTGCTCGTTCTCAAAAGAAAAATGATTAACATTCCTAAGAAAAAGATGATGACAAGTGGAAAATTCAAAAGTGAAGATTTAGAGATAGAAAATGTATAAGTGATATGTCAAATTATTAATGTATTAGGCATGAGTTTTGGCATATATGTTAGGCTTCCTTATCATTGCTCGTTCTTAAAAGGAAAATGATTAACATGCCTAAAATGCATGACTAAAACATGACTAAGAACAAGATGATGACAAGTGGAAATTTCAAAAGTGAAGATTTAGAGAGAGAAAATGTATGAGTGATGTGTCAAATTATTAATGGATTAGGCATGAGTTTTGGCATATATGTTAGGCTTCCTTATCATTGCTCGTTCTCAAAAGGAAAATGATTAACATGCCTAAAATGCATGACTAAAAACATGCCTAAGAACAAGATGATGACAAGTGGAAATTTCAAAAGTGAAGATTTAGAAAGAGAAAATGTATCAGTGATTTGTCAAATTATTAATGGATTAGACATGAGTTTAGACGTATATGTTAGGCTTCCTTATCATTGCTCGTTATAAAAAGGAAAAGGATTAACATGTCTAAAATGCATGACTAAAGACATGCCTAAGAACAAGATGATGACAAGTTGAAAATGCAAAAGTGAAGATCTAGAGAGAGAAAATGTGTGAGTCATGAGTCATATTATTAATGGATTAGGCATGAGTTTAGGCGTATATGTTAGGCTTCCTTATTATTGCTCGTTCTCAAAAGGAAAATGATTAACATGCCTAAGAAAAAGATGATGACAAGTGGAAAATTCAAAAGTGAAGATTTAGAGATATAAAATGTATTAGTGATGTGTCAAATTATTAATGGATTAGGCATGAGTTTAGGCATATATGTTAGGCTTCCTTATTATTGCTCGTTCTCAAAAGGAAAATGATTAACATGCCTAAGAAAAAGATGATGACAAGTGGAAAATTCAAAAGTGAAGATTTAGAGAAAGAAAATGTATGAGTGATGTGTCAAATTATTAATGGATTAGGCATGAGTTTTGGCATATATGTTAGGCTTCCTTATCATTCCTCATTCTCAAAAGAAAAATGATTAACATGCCTAAAATGCATGACTAAAAACATGCCTAAGAACAAGATGATGGCAAGTGGAAAATTCAAAAGTGAAGATTTTGAAAGAGAAAATGTATGAGTGATTTGTCAAATTATTAATGGATTAGACATGAGTTTAGACATATATGTTAGACTTCCTTATCATTGCTCGTTCTCAAAAGGAAAATGATTAACATGTCTAAAATGCATGACTAAAAACATGCCTAAGAACAAGATGATGACAAGTTGAAAATTCAAAAGTGAAGATCTAGAGAGAGAAAATGTGTGAGTGATGAGTCAAATTATTAATGGATTAGGCATGAGTTTAGGCATATATGTTAGGCTTCCTTATTATTGCTCGTTCTCAAAAGAAAAATGATTAACATGCCTAAGAAAAAGATGATGACAAGTGGAAAATTCAAAAGTGAAGATTTAGAGATAGAAAATGTATAAGTGATGTGTCAAATTATTAATGTATTAGGCATGAGTTTTGGCATATATGTTAGGCTTCCTTATCATTGCTCGTTCTTAAAAGGAAAATGATTAACATGCCTAAAATGCATGACTAAAACATGCCTAAGAACAAGATGATGACAAGTGGAAATTTCAAAAGTGAAGATTTAGAGAGAGAAAATGTATGAGTGATGTGTCAAATTATTAATGGATTAGGCATGAGTTTTGGCATATATGTTAGGCTTCCTTATCATTGCTCGTTCTTAAAAGGAAAATGATTAACATGCCTAAAATGCATGACTAAAACATGCCTAAGAACAAGATGATGACAAGTGGAAATTTCAGAAGTGAAGATTTAAAGAGAGAAAATGTATGAGAAATGAGTCTAATTATTAATGGATTAGGCATGAGTTTAGGCATATATGTTAGGCTTCCTTATCATTGCTCGTTCTCAAAAGCAAAATGATTAACATGCCTAAAATGCATGACTAAAAACATGCCTAAGAACAAGATGATGACAAGTGGAAAATTCAAAAGTGAAGATTTAGAGAGAGAAAATGTATGAGTGATTTGTCAAATTATTAATGGATTAGACATGAGTTTAGACATATATGTTAGGCTTCCATATCATTGCTCATTCTCAAAAGGAAAATGATTAACATGTCTAAAATGCATGACTAAAAACATGCTTAAGAACAAGATGATAACAAGTTGAAAATTCAAAAGTGAAGATCTAGAGAGAGAAAATGTGTGAGTGATGAGTCAAATTATTAATGGATTAGGCATGAGTTTAGGCATATATGTTAGGCTTCCTTATTATTGCTCGTTCTCAAAAGGAAAATGATTAACATGCCTAAGAAAAAGATGATGACAAATGGAAAATTCAAAAGTGAAGATTTAGAGAGAGAAAATGTATGAGTGATGTGTCAAATTATTAATGGATTAGGCATGAGTTTTGGCATATATGTTAGGCTTCCTTATCATTGCTCGTTCTCAAAAGCAAAATGATTAACATGCCTAAAATGCATGACTAGAAACATGCCTAGGAACAAGATGATGACAATTGGAAAATTCAAAAGTGAAGATTTAGAGAGAGAAAATGTATGAGTGATTTGTCAAATTATTAATGGATTAGACATGAGTTTAGACATATATGTTAGGCTTCCATATCATTGCTCATTCTCAAAAGGAAAATGATTAACATGTCTAAAATGCATGACTAAAAACATGCTTAAGAACAAGATGATAACAAGTTGAAAATTCAAAAGTGAAGATCTAGAGAGAGAAAATGTGTGAGTGATGAGTCAAATTATTAATGGATTAGGCATGAGTTTAGGCATATATGTTAGGCTTCCTTATTATTGCTCGTTCTCAAAAGCAAAATGATTAACATGCCTAAAATGCATGACTAGAAACATGCCTAGGAACAAGATGATGACAATTGGAAAATTCAAAAGTGAAGATTTAGAGAGAGAAAATGTATGAGTGATTTGTCAAATTATTAATGGATTAGACATGAGTTTAGACATATATGTTAGGCTTCCATATCATTGCTCATTCTCAAAAGGAAAATGATTAACATGTCTAAAATGCATGACTAAAAACATGCTTAAGAACAAGATGATAACAAGTTGAAAATTCAAAAGTGAAGATCTAGAGAGAGAAAATGTGTGAGTGATGAGTCAAATTATTAATGGATTAGGCATGAGTTTAGGCATATATGTTAGGCTTCCTTATTATTGCTCGTTCTCAAAAGGAAAATGATTAACATGCCTAAGAAAAAGATGATGACAAATGGAAAATTCAAAAGTGAAGATTTAGAGAAAGAAAATGTATGAGTGATGTGTCAAATTATTAATGGATTAGGCATGAGTTTTGGCATATATGTTAGGCTTCCTTATCATTGCTTGTTCTCAAAAGAAAAATAATTAACATGCCTAAAATGCATGACTAAAAACATGCCTAAGAACAAGATGATGACAAGTGGAAAATTCAAAAGTGAAGATTTAGAAAGCGAAAATGTATGAGTGAGTTGTCAAATTATTAATGGATTAGACATGAGTTTAGACATATATGTTAGGCTTCCTTATTATTGCTCGTTCTCAAAAGGAAACTGATTAACATGTCTAAAATGCATGACTAAAAACATGCCTAAGAACAAGATGATGACAAGTTGAAAATTCAAAAGTGAAGATCTAGAGAGAGAAAACGTGTGAGTGATGAGTCAAATTCTTAATGGATTAGGCATGAGTTTAGGCATATATTATAGGCTTCCTTATTATTGCTCGTTCTCAAAAGAAAAATGATTAACATTCCTAAGAAAAAGATGATGACAAGTGGAAAATTCAAAAGTGAAGATTTAGAGATAGAAAATGTATAAGTGATATGTCAAATTATTAATGTATTAGGCATGAGTTTTGGCATATATGTTAGGCTTCCTTATCATTGCTCGTTCTTAAAAGGAAAATGATTAACATGCCTAAAATGCATGACTAAAACATGACTAAGAACAAGATGATGACAAGTGGAAATTTCAAAAGTGAAGATTTAGAGAGAGAAAATGTATGAGTGATGTGTCAAATTATTAATGGATTAGGCATGAGTTTTGGCATATATGTTAGGCTTCCTTATCATTGCTCGTTCTCAAAAGGAAAATGATTAACATGCCTAAAATGCATGACTAAAAACATGCCTAAGAACAAGATGATGACAAGTGGAAATTTCAAAAGTGAAGATTTAGAAAGAGAAAATGTATCAGTGATTTGTCAAATTATTAATGGATTAGACATGAGTTTAGACGTATATGTTAGGCTTCCTTATCATTGCTCGTTATAAAAAGGAAAAGGATTAACATGTCTAAAATGCATGACTAAAGACATGCCTAAGAACAAATGATGACAAGTTGAAAATGCAAAAGTGAAGATCTAGAGAGAGAAAATGTGTGAGTCATGAGTCATATTATTAATGGATTAGGCATGAGTTTAGGCGTATATGTTAGGCTTCCTTATTATTGCTCGTTCTCAAAAGGAAAATGATTAACATGCCTAAGAAAAAGATGATGACAAGTGGAAAATTCAAAAGTGAAGATTTAGAGATATAAAATGTATTAGTGATGTGTCAAATTATTAATGGATTAGGCATGAGTTTAGGCATATATGTTAGGCTTCCTTATTATTGCTCGTTCTCAAAAGGAAAATGATTAACATGCCTAAGAAAAAGATGATGACAAGTGGAAAATTCAAAAGTGAAGATTTAGAGAAAGAAAATGTATGAGTGATGTGTCAAATTATTAATGGATTAGGCATGAGTTTTGGCATATATGTTAGGCTTCCTTATCATTCCTCATTCTCAAAAGAAAAATGATTAACATGCCTAAAATGCATGACTAAAAACATGCCTAAGAACAAGATGATGACAAGTGGAAAATTCAAAAGTGAAGATTTTGAAAGAGAAAATGTATGAGTGATTTGTCAAATTATTAATGGATTAGACATGAGTTTAGACATATATGTTAGACTTCCTTATCATTGCTCGTTCTCAAAAGGAAAATGATTAACATGTCTAAAATGCATGACTAAAAACATGCCTAAGAACAAGATGATGACAAGTTGAAAATTCAAAAGTGAAGATCTAGAGAGAGAAAATGTGTGAGTGATGAGTCAAATTATTAATGGATTAGGCATGAGTTTAGGCATATATGTTAGGCTTCCTTATTATTGCTCGTTCTCAAAAGAAAAATGATTAACATGCCTAAGAAAAAGATGATGACAAGTGGAAAATTCAAAAGTGAAGATTTAGAGATAGAAAATGTATAAGTGATGTGTCAAATTATTAATGTATTAGGCATGAGTTTTGGCATATATGTTAGGCTTCCTTATCATTGCTCGTTCTTAAAAGGAAAATGATTAACATGCCTAAAATGCATGACTAAAACATTCCTAAGAACAAGATGATGACAAGTGGAAATTTCAAAAGTGAAGATTTAGAGAGAGAGAATGTATGAGTGATGTGTCAAATTATTAATGGATTAGGCATGAGTTTTGGCATATATGTTAGGCTTCCTTATCATTGCTCGTTCTTAAAAGGAAAATGATTAACATGCCTAAAATGCATGACTAAAACATGCCTAAGAACAAGATGATGACAAGTGGAAATTTCAGAAGTGAAGATTTAAAGAGAGAAAATGTATGAGAAATGAGTCTAATTATTAATGGATTAGGCATGAGTTTAGGCATATATGTTAGGCTTCCTTATCATTGCTCGTTCTCAAAAGCAAAATGATTAACATGCCTAAAATGCATGACTAAAAACATGCCTAAGAACAAGATGATGACAAGTGGAAAATTCAAAAGTGAAGATTTAGAGAGAGAAAATGTATGAGTGATTTGTCAAATTATTAATGGATTAGACATGAGTTTAGACATATATGTTAGGCTTCCATATCATTGCTCATTCTCAAAAGGAAAATGATTAACATGTCTAAAATGCATGACTAAAAACATGCTTAAGAACAAGATGATAACAAGTTGAAAATTCAAAAGTGAAGATCTAGAGAGAGAAAATGTGTGAGTGATGAGTCAAATTATTAATGGATTAGGCATGAGTTTAGGCATATATGTTAGGCTTCCTTATTATTGCTCGTTCTCAAAAGGAAAATGATTAACATGCCTAAGAAAAAGATGATGACAAATGGAAAATTCAAAAGTGAAGATTTAGAGAGAGAAAATGTATGAGTGATGTGTCAAATTATTAATGGATTAGGCATGAGTTTTGGCATATATGTTAGGCTTCCTTATCATTGCTCGTTCTCAAAAGCAAAATGATTAACATGCCTAAAATGCATGACTAGAAACATGCCTAGGAACAAGATGATGACAATTGGAAAATTCAAAAGTGAAGATTTAGAGAGAGAAAATGTATGAGTGATTTGTCAAATTATTAATGGATTAGACATGAGTTTAGACATATATGTTAGGCTTCCATATCATTGCTCATTCTCAAAAGGAAAATGATTAACATGTCTAAAATGCATGACTAAAAACATGCTTAAGAACAAGATGATAACAAGTTGAAAATTCAAAAGTGAAGATCTAGAGAGAGAAAATGTGTGAGTGATGAGTCAAATTATTAATGGATTAGGCACGAGTTTAGGCATATATGTTAGGCTTCCTTATTATTGCTCGTTCTCAAAAGCAAAATGATTAACATGCCTAAAATGCATGACTAGAAACATGCCTAGGAACAAGATGATGACAATTGGAAAATTCAAAAGTGAAGATTTAGAGAGAGAAAATGTATGAGTGATTTGTCAAATTATTAATGGATTAGACATGAGTTTAGACATATATGTTAGGCTTCCATATCATTGCTCATTCTCAAAAGGAAAATGATTAACATGTCTAAAATGCATGACTAAAAACATGCTTAAGAACAAGATGATAACAAGTTGAAAATTCAAAAGTGAAGATCTAGAGAGAGAAAATGTGTGAGTGATGAGTCAAATTATTAATGGATTAGGCATGAGTTTAGGCATATATGTTAGGCTTCCTTATTATTGCTCGTTCTCAAAAGGAAAATGATTAACATGCCTAAGAAAAAGATGATGACAAATGGAAAATTCAAAAGTGAAGATTTAGAGAAAGAAAATGTATGAGTGATGTGTCAAATTATTAATGGATTAGGCATGAGTTTTGGCATATATGTTAGGCTTCCTTATCATTGCTTGTTCTCAAAAGAAAAATAATTAACATGCCTAAAATGCATGACTAAAAACATGCCTAAGAACAAGATGATGACAAGTGGAAAATTCAAAAGTGAAGATTTAGAAAGCGAAAATGTATGAGTGAGTTGTCAAATTATTAATGGATTAGACATGAGTTTAGACATATATGTTAGGCTTCCTTATTATTGCTCGTTCTCAAAAGGAAACTGATTAACATGTCTAAAATGCATGACTAAAAACATGCCTAAGAACAAGATGATGACAAGTTGAAAATTCAAAAGTGAAGATCTAGAGAGAGAAAACGTGTGAGTGATGAGTCAAATTCTTAATGGATTAGGCATGAGTTTAGGCATATATTATAGGCTTCCTTATTATTGCTCGTTCTCAAAAGAAAAATGATTAACATTCCTAAGAAAAAGATGATGACAAGTGGAAAATTCAAAAGTGAAGATTTAGAGATAGAAAATGTATAAGTGATATGTCAAATTATTAATGTATTAGGCATGAGTTTTGGCATATATGTTAGGCTTCCTTATCATTGCTCGTTCTTAAAAGGAAAATGATTAACATGCCTAAAATGCATGACTAAAACATGACTAAGAACAAGATGATGACAAGTGGAAATTTCAAAAGTGAAGATTTAGAGAGAGAAAATGTATGAGTGATGTGTCAAATTATTAATGGATTAGGCATGAGTTTTGGCATATATGTTAGGCTTCCTTATCATTGCTCGTTCTCAAAAGGAAAATGATTAACATGCCTAAAATGCATGACTAAAAACATGCTTAAGAACAAGATGATGACAAGTGGAAATTTCAAAAGTGAAGATTTAGAAAGAGAAAATGTATCAGTGATTTGTCAAATTATTAATGGATTAGACATGAGTTTAGACGTATATGTTAGGCTTCCTTATCATTGCTCGTTATAAAAAGGAAAAGGATTAACATGTCTAAAATGCATGACTAAAGACATGCCTAAGAACAAATGATGACAAGTTGAAAATGCAAAAGTGAAGATCTAGAGAGAGAAAATGTGTGAGTCATGAGTCATATTATTAATGGATTAGGCATGAGTTTAGGCGTATATGTTAGGCTTCCTTATTATTGCTCGTTCTCAAAAGGAAAATGATTAACATGCCTAAGAAAAAGATGATGACAAGTGGAAAATTCAAAAGTGAAGATTTAGAGATATAAAATGTATTAGTGATGTGTCAAATTATTAATGGATTAGGCATGAGTTTAGGCATATATGTTAGGCTTCCTTATTATTGCTCGTTCTCAAAAGGAAAATGATTAACATGCCTAAGAAAAAGATGATGACAAGTGGAAAATTCAAAAGTGAAGATTTAGAGAAAGAAAATGTATGAGTGATGTGTCAAATTATTAATGGATTAGGCATGAGTTTTGGCATATATGTTAGGCTTCCTTATCATTCCTCATTCTCAAAAGAAAAATGATTAACATGCCTAAAATGCATGACTAAAAACATGCCTAAGAACAAGATGATGACAAGTGGAAAATTCAAAAGTGAAGATTTTGAAAGAGAAAATGTATGAGTGATTTGTCAAATTATTAATGGATTAGACATGAGTTTAGACATATATGTTAGACTTCCTTATCATTGCTCGTTCTCAAAAGGAAAATGATTAACATGTCTAAAATGCATGACTAAAAACATGCCTAAGAACAAGATGATGACAAGTTGAAAATTCAAAAGTGAAGATCTAGAGAGAGAAAATGTGTGAGTGATGAGTCAAATTATTAATGGATTAGGCATGAGTTTAGGCATATATGTTAGGCTTCCTTATTATTGCTCGTTCTCAAAAGAAAAATGATTAACATGCCTAAGAAAAAGATGATGACAAGTGGAAAATTCAAAAGTGAAGATTTAGAGATAGAAAATGTATAAGTGATGTGTCAAATTATTAATGTATTAGGCATGAGTTTTGGCATATATGTTAGGCTTCCTTATCATTGCTCGTTCTTAAAAGGAAAATGATTAACATGCCTAAAATGCATGACTAAAACATGCCTAAGAACAAGATGATGACAAGTGGAAATTTCAAAAGTGAAGATTTAGAGAGAGAAAATGTATGAGTGATGTGTCAAATTATTAATGGATTAGGCATGAGTTTTGGCATATATGTTAGGCTTCCTTATCATTGCTCGTTCTTAAAAGGAAAATGATTAACATGCCTAAAATGCATGACTAAAACATGCCTAAGAACAAGATGATGACAAGTGGAAATTTCAGAAGTGAAGATTTAAAGAGAGAAAATGTATGAGAAATGAGTCTAATTATTAATGGATTAGGCATGAGTTTAGGCATATATGTTAGGCTTCCTTATCATTGCTCGTTCTCAAAAGCAAAATGATTAACATGCCTAAAATGCATGACTAAAAACATGCCTAAGAACAAGATGATGACAAGTGGAAAATTCAAAAGTGAAGATTTAGAGAGAGAAAATGTATGAGTGATTTGTCAAATTATTAATGGATTAGACATGAGTTTAGACATATATGTTAGGCTTCCATGTCATTGCTCATTCTCAAAAGGAAAATGATTAACATGTCTAAAATGCATGACTAAAAACATGCTTAAGAACAAGATGATAACAAGTTGAAAATTCAAAAGTGAAGATCTAGAGAGAGAAAATGTGTGAGTGATGAGTCAAATTATTAATGGATTAGGCATGAGTTTAGGCATATATGTTAGGCTTCCTTATTATTGCTCGTTCTCAAAAGGAAAATGATTAACATGCCTAAGAAAAAGATGATGACAAATGGAAAATTCAAAAGTGAAGATTTAGAGAGAGAAAATGTATTAGTGATGTGTCAAATTATTAATGGATTAGGCATGAGTTTAGGCATATATGTTAGGCTTCCTTATTATTGCTCGTTCTCAAAAGGAAAATGATTAACATGCCTAAGAAAAAGATGATGACAAGTGGAAAATTCAAAAGTGAAGATTTAGAGAAAGAAAATGTATGAGTGATGTGTCAAATTATTAATGGATTAGGCATGAGTTTTGGCATATATGTTAGACTTCCTTATCATTGCTCGTTCTCAAAAGAAAAATGATTAACATGCCTAAAATGCATGACTAAAAACATGCCTAAGAACAAGATGATGACAAGTGGAAAATTCAAAAGTGAAGATTTAGAAAGAGAAAATGTATGAGTGATTTGTCAAATTATTAATGGATTAGATATGAGTTTAGACATATATGTTAGACTTCCTTATCATTGCTCGTTCTCAAAAGGAAAATGATTAACATGTCTAAAATGCATGACTAAAAACATGCCTAAGAACAAGATGATGACAAGTTGAAAAATAAAAAGTGAAGATCTAGAGAGAGAAAATGTGTGAGTGATGAGTCAAATTATTAATGGATTAGGCAAGAGTTTAGGCATATATGTTAGGCTTCCTTATTATTGCTCGTTCTCAAAAGAAAAATGATTAACATGCCTAAGAAAAAGATGATGACAAGTGGAAAATTCAAAAGCGAAGATTTAGAGATAGAAAATGTATAAGTGATGTGTCAAATTATTAATGTATTAGGCATGAGTTTTGGCATATATGTTAGGCTTCCTTATCATTGCTCGTTCTTAAAAGGAAAATGATTAACATGCCTAAAATGCATGACTAAAACATGCCTAAGAACAAGATGATGACAAGTGGAAATTTCAAAAGTGAAGATTTAGAGAGAGAAAATGTATGAGTGATGTGTCAAATTATTAATGGATTAGGCATGAGTTTTGGCATATATGTTAGGCTTCCTTATCATTGCTCGTTCTTAAAAGGAAAATGATTAACATGCCTAAAATGCATGACTAAAACATGCCTAAGAACAAGATGATGACAAGTGGAAATTTCAGAAGTGAAGATTTAAAGAGAGAAAATGTATGAGAAATGGGTCTAATTATTAATGGATTAGGCATGAGTTTAGGCATATATGTTAGGCTTCCTTATCATTGCTCGTTCTCAAAAGCAAAATGATTAACATGCCTAAAATGCATGACTAGAAACATGCCTAGGAACAAGATGATGACAATTGGAAAATTCAAAAGTGAAGATTTAGAGAGAGAAAATGTATGAGTGATTTGTCAAATTATTAATGGATTAGACATGAGTTTAGACATATATGTTAGGCTTCCATATCATTGCTCATTCTCAAAAGGAAAATGATTAACATGTCTAAAATGCATGACTAAAAACATGCTTAAGAACAAGATGATAACAAGTTGAAAATTCAAAAGTGAAGATCTAGAGAGAGAAAATGTGTGAGTGATGAGTCAAATTATTAATGGATTAGGCATGAGTTTAGGCATATATGTTAGGCTTCCTTATTATTGCTCGTTCTCAAAAGGAAAATGATTAACATGCCTAAGAAAAAGATGATGACAAATGGAAAATTCAAAAGTGAAGATTTAGAGAAAGAAAATGTATGAGTGATGTGTCAAATTATTAATGGATTAGGCATGAGTTTTGGCATATATGTTAGGCTTCCTTATCATTGGTTGTTCTCAAAAGAAAAATAATTAACATGCCTAAAATGCATGACTAAAAACATGCCTAAGAACAAGATGATGACAAGTGGAAAATTCAAAAGTGAAGATTTAGAAAGAGAAAATGTATGAGTGAGTTGTCAAATTATTAATGGATTAGACATGAGTTTAGACATATATGTTAGGCTTCCTTATTATTGCTCGTTCTCAAAAGGAAACTGATTAACATGTCTAAAATGCATGACTAAAAACATGCCTAAGAACAAGATGATGACAAGTTGAAAATTCAAAAGTGAAGATCTAGAGAGAGAAAACGTGTGAGTGATGAGTCAAATTCTTAATGGATTAGGCATGAGTTTAGGCATATATTATAGGCTTCCTTATTATTGCTCGTTCTCAAAAGGAAAATGATTAACATTCCTAAGAAAAAGATGATGACAAGTGGAAAATTCAAAAGTGAAGATTTAGAGATAGAAAATGTATAAGTGATATGTCAAATTATTAATGTATTAGGCATGAGTTTTGGCATATATGTTAGGCTTCCTTATCATTGCTCGTTCTTAAAAGGAAAATGATTAACATGCCTAAAATGCATGACTAAAACATGACTAAGAACAAGATGATGACAAGTGGAAATTTCAAAAGTGAAGATTTAGAGAGAGAAAATGTATGAGTGATGTGTCAAATTATTAATGGATTAGGCATGAGTTTTGGCATATATGTTAGGCTTCCTTATCATTGCTCGTTCTCAAAAGGAAAATGATTAACATGCCTAAAATGCATGACTAAAAACATGCCTAAGAACAAGATGATGACAAGTGGAAATTTCAAAAGTGAAGATTTAGAAAGAGAAAATGTATGAGTGATTTGTCAAATTATTAATGGATTAGACATGAGTTTAGACGTATATGTTAGGCTTCCTTATCATTGCTCGTTCTAAAAAGGAAAAGGATTAACATGTCTAAAATGCATGACTAAAGACATGCCTAAGAACAAGATGATGACAAGTTGAAAATGCAAAAGTGAAGATCTAGAGAGAGAAAATGTGTGAGTGATGAGTCATATTATTAATGGATTAGGCATGAGTTTAGGCGTATATGTTAGGCTTCCTTATTATTGCTCGTTCTCAAAAGGAAAATGATTAACATGCCTAAGAAAAAGATGATGACAAGTGGAAAATTCAAAAGTGAAGATTTAGAGATAGAAAATGTATTAGTGATGTGTCAAATTATTAATGGATTAGGCATGAGTTTAGGCATATATGTTAGGCTTCCTTATTATTGCTCGTTCTCAAAAGGAAAATGATTAACATGCCTAAGAAAAAGATGATGACAAGTGGAAAATTCAAAAGTGAAGATTTAGAGAAAGAAAATGTATGAGTGATGTGTCAAATTGTTAATGGATTAGGCATGAGTTTTGGCATATATGTTAGGCTTCCTTATCATTCCTCATTCTCAAAAGAAAAATGATTAACATGCCTAAAATGCATGACTAAAAACATGCCTAAGAACAAGATGATGACAAGTGGAAAATTCAAAAGTGAAGATTTTGAAAGAGAAAATGTATGAGTGATTTGTCAAATTATTAATGGATTAGACATGAGTTTAGACATATATGTTTGACTTCCTTATCATTGCTCGTTCTCAAAAGGAAAATGATTAACATGTCTAAAATGCATGACTAAAAACATGCCTAAGAACAAGATGATGACAAGTTGAAAATTCAAAAGTGAAGATCTAGAGAGAGAAAATGTGTGAGTGATGAGTCAAATTATTAATGGATTAGGCATGAGTTTAGGCATATATGCTAGGCTTCCTTATTATTGCTCGTTCTCAAAAGAAAAATGATTAACATGCCTAAGAAAAAGATGATGACAAGTGGAAAATTCAAAAGTGAAGATTTAGAGATAGAAAATGTATAAGTGATGTGTCAAATTATTAATGTATTAGGCATGAGTTTCGGCATATATGTTAGGCTTCCTTATCATTGCTCGTTCTTAAAAGGAAAATGATTAACATGCCTAAAATGCATGACTAAAACATGCCTAAGAACAAGATGATGACAAGTGGAAATTTCAAAAGTGAAGATTTAGAGAGAGAAAATGTATGAGTGATGTGTCAAATTAT
Organism: Artemisia argyi; assembly: GCA_030686995.1. Classification (NCBI taxonomy): domain Eukaryota; kingdom Viridiplantae; phylum Streptophyta; class Magnoliopsida; order Asterales; family Asteraceae; genus Artemisia; species Artemisia argyi. The sequence goes on along the minus strand of CM060709.1, from coordinate 76,205,314 downwards.
TAATGGATTAGGCATGAGTTTTGGCATATATGTTAGGCTTCCTTATCATTGCTCGTTCTTAAAAGGAAAATGATTAACATGCCTAAAATGCATGACTAAAACATGCCTAAGAACAAGATGATGACAAGTGGAAATTTCAGAAGTGAAGATTTAAAGAGAGAAAATGTATGAGAAATGAGTCTAATTATTAATGGATTAGGCATGAGTTTAGGCATATATGTTAGGCTTCCTTATCATTGCTCGTTCTCAAAAGCAAAATGATTAACATGCCTAAAATGCATGACTAAAAACATGCCTAAGAACAAGATGATGACAAGTGGAAAATTCAAAAGTGAAGATTTAGAGAGAGAAAATGTATGAGTGATTTGTCAAATTATTAATGGATTAGACATGAGTTTAGACATATATGTTAGGCTTCCATATCATTGCTCATTCTCAAAAGGAAAATGATTAACATGTCTAAAATGCATGACTAAAAACATGCTTAAGAACAAGATGATAACAAGTTGAAAATTCAAAAGTGAAGATCTAGAGAGAGAAAATGTGTGAGTGATGAGTCAAATTATTAATGGATTAGGCATGAGTTTAGGCATATATGTTAGGCTTCCTTATTATTGCTCGTTCTCAAAAGGAAAATGATTAACATGCCTAAGAAAAAGATGATGACAAATGGAAAATTCAAAAGTGAAGATTTAGAGAAAGAAAATGTATGAGTGATGTGTCAAATTATTAATGTATTAGGCATGAGTTTTGGCATATATGTTAGGCTTCCTTATCATTGCTTGTTCTCAAAAGAAAAATAATTAACATGCCTAAAATGCATGACTAAAAACATGCCTAAGAACAAGATGATGACAAGTGGAAAATTCAAAAGTGAAGATTTAGAAAGCGAAAATGTATGAGTGAGTTGTCAAATTATTAATGGATTAGACATGAGTTTAGACATATATGTTAGGCTTCCTTATTATTGCTCGTTCTCAAAAGGAAACTGATTAACATGTCTAAAATGCATGACTAAAAACATGCCTAAGAACAAGATGATGACAAGTTGAAAATTCAAAAGTGAAGATCTAGAGAGAGAAAACGTGTGAGTGATGAGTCAAATTCTTAATGGATTAGGCATGAGTTTAGGCATATATTATAGGCTTCCTTATTATTGCTCGTTCTCAAAAGAAAAATGATTAACATTCCTAAGAAAAAGATGATGACAAGTGGAAAATTCAAAAGTGAAGATTTAGAGATAGAAAATGTATAAGTGATATGTCAAATTATTAATGTATTAGGCATGAGTTTTGGCATATATGTTAGGCTTCCTTATCATTGCTCGTTCTTAAAAGGAAAATGATTAACATGCCTAAAATGCATGACTAAAACATGACTAAGAACAAGATGATGACAAGTGGAAATTTCAAAAGTGAAGATTTAGAGAGAGAAAATGTATGAGTGATGTGTCAAATTATTAATGGATTAGGCATGAGTTTTGGCATATATGTTAGGCTTCCTTATCATTGCTCGTTCTCAAAAGGAAAATGATTAACATGCCTAAAATGCATGACTAAAAACATGCCTAAGAACAAGATGATGACAAGTGGAAATTTCAAAAGTGAAGATTTAGAAAGAGAAAATGTATCAGTGATTTGTCAAATTATTAATGGATTAGACATGAGTTTAGACGTATATGTTAGGCTTCCTTATCATTGCTCGTTATAAAAAGGAAAAGGATTAACATGTCTAAAATGCATGACTAAAGACATGCCTAAGAACAAGATGATGACAAGTTGAAAATGCAAAAGTGAAGATCTAGAGAGAGAAAATGTGTGAGTCATGAGTCATATTATTAATGGATTAGGCATGAGTTTAGGCGTATATGTTAGGCTTCCTTATTATTGCTCGTTCTCAAAAGGAAAATGATTAACATGCCTAAGAAAAAGATGATGACAAGTGGAAAATTCAAAAGTGAAGATTTAGAGATATAAAATGTATTAGTGATGTGTCAAATTATTAATGGATTAGGCATGAGTTTAGGCATATATGTTAGGCTTCCTTATTATTGCTCGTTCTCAAAAGGAAAATGATTAACATGCCTAAGAAAAAGATGATGACAAGTGGAAAATTCAAAAGTGAAGATTTAGAGAAAGAAAATGTATGAGTGATGTGTCAAATTATTAATGGATTAGGCATGAGTTTTGGCATATATGTTAGGCTTCCTTATCATTCCTCATTCTCAAAAGAAAAATGATTAACATGCCTAAAATGCATGACTAAAAACATGCCTAAGAACAAGATGATGACAAGTGGAAAATTCAAAAGTGAAGATTTTGAAAGAGAAAATGTATGAGTGATTTGTCAAATTATTAATGGATTAGACATGAGTTTAGACATATATGTTAGACTTCCTTATCATTGCTCGTTCTCAAAAGGAAAATGATTAACATGTCTAAAATGCATGACTAAAAACATGCCTAAGAACAAGATGATGACAAGTTGAAAATTCAAAAGTGAAGATCTAGAGAGAGAAAATGTGTGAGTGATGAGTCAAATTATTAATGGATTAGGCATGGGTTTAGGCATATATGTTAGGCTTCCTTATTATTGCTCGTTCTCAAAAGAAAAATGATTAACATGCCTAAGAAAAAGATGATGACAAGTGGAAAATTCAAAAGTGAAGATTTAGAGATAGAAAATGTATAAGTGATGTGTCAAATTATTAATGTATTAGGCATGAGTTTTGGCATATATGTTAGGCTTCCTTATCATTGCTCGTTCTTAAAAGGAAAATGATTAACATGCCTAAAATGCATGACTAAAACATGCCTAAGAACAAGATGATGACAAGTGGAAATTTCAAAAGTGAAGATTTAGAGAGAGAAAATGTATGAGTGATGTGTCAAATTATTAATGGATTAGGCATGAGTTTTGGCATATATGTTAGGCTTCCTTATCATTGCTCGTTCTTAAAAGGAAAATGATTAACATGCCTAAAATGCATGACTAAAACATGCCTAAGAACAAGATGATGACAAGTGGAAATTTCAGAAGTGAAGATTTAAAGAGAGAAAATGTATGAGAAATGAGTCTAATTATTAATGGATTAGGCATGAGTTTAGGCATATATGTTAGGCTTCCTTATCATTGCTCGTTCTCAAAAGCAAAATGATTAACATGCCTAAAATGCATGACTAAAAACATGCCTAAGAACAAGATGATGACAAGTGGAAAATTCAAAAGTGAAGATTTAGAGAGAGAAAATGTATGAGTGATTTGTCAAATTATTAATGGATTAGACATGAGTTTAGACATATATGTTAGGCTTCCATATCATTGCTCATTCTCAAAAGGAAAATGATTAACATGTCTAAAATGCATGACTAAAAACATGCTTAAGAACAAGATGATAACAAGTTGAAAATTCAAAAGTGAAGATCTAGAGAGAGAAAATGTGTGAGTGATGAGTCAAATTATTAATGGATTAGGCATGAGTTTAGGCATATATGTTAGGCTTCCTTATTATTGCTCGTTCTCAAAAGGAAAATGATTAACATGCCTAAGAAAAAGATGATGACAAATGGAAAATTCAAAAGTGAAGATTTAGAGAGAGAAAATGTATGAGTGATGTGTCAAATTATTAATGGATTAGGCATGAGTTTTGGCATATATGTTAGGCTTCCTTATCATTGCTCGTTCTCAAAAGCAAAATGATTAACATGCCTAAAATGCATGACTAGAAACATGCCTAGGAACAAGATGATGACAATTGGAAAATTCAAAAGTGAAGATTTAGAGAGAGAAAATGTATGAGTGATTTGTCAAATTATTAATGGATTAGACATGAGTTTAGACATATATGTTAGGCTTCCATATCATTGCTCATTCTCAAAAGGAAAATGATTAACGTGTCTAAAATGCATGACTAAAAACATGCTTAAGAACAAGATGATAACAAGTTGAAAATTCAAAAGTGAAGATCTAGAGAGAGAAAATGTGTGAGTGATGAGTCAAATTATTAATGGATTAGGCATGAGTTTAGGCATATATGTTAGGCTTCCTTATTATTGCTCGTTCTCAAAAGCAAAATGATTAACATGCCTAAAATGCATGACTAGAAACATGCCTAGGAACAAGATGATGACAATTGGAAAATTCAAAAGTGAAGATTTAGAGAGAGAAAATGTATGAGTGATTTGTCAAATTATTAATGGATTAGACATGAGTTTAGACATATATGTTAGGCTTCCATATCATTGCTCATTCTCAAAAGGAAAATGATTAACATGTCTAAAATGCATGACTAAAAACATGCTTAAGAACAAGATGATAACAAGTTGAAAATTCAAAAGTGAAGATCTAGAGAGAGAAAATGTGTGAGTGATGAGTCAAATTATTAATGGATTAGGCATGAGTTTAGGCATATATGTTAGGCTTCCTTATTATTGCTCGTTCTCAAAAGGAAAATGATTAACATGCCTAAGAAAAAGATGATGACAAATGGAAAATTCAAAAGTGAAGATTTAGAGAAAGAAAATGTATGAGTGATGTGTCAAATTATTAATGGATTAGGCATGAGTTTTGGCATATATGTTAGGCTTCCTTATCATTGCTTGTTCTCAAAAGAAAAATAATTAACATGCCTAAAATGCATGACTAAAAACATGCCTAAGAACAAGATGATGACAAGTGGAAAATTCAAAAGTGAAGATTTAGAAAGCGAAAATGTATGAGTGAGTTGTCAAATTATTAATGGATTAGACATGAGTTTAGACATATATGTTAGGCTTCCTTATTATTGCTCGTTCTCAAAAGGAAACTGATTAACATGTCTAAAATGCATGACTAAAAACATGCCTAAGAACAAGATGATGACAAGTTGAAAATTCAAAAGTGAAGATCTAGAGAGAGAAAACGTGTGAGTGATGAGTCAAATTCTTAATGGATTAGGCATGAGTTTAGGCATATATTATAGGCTTCCTTATTATTGCTCGTTCTCAAAAGAAAAATGATTAACATTCCTAAGAAAAAGATGATGACAAGTGGAAAATTCAAAAGTGAAGATTTAGAGATAGAAAATGTATAAGTGATATGTCAAATTATTAATGTATTAGGCATGAGTTTTGGCATATATGTTAGGCTTCCTTATCATTGCTCGTTCTTAAAAGGAAAATGATTAACATGCCTAAAATGCATGACTAAAACATGACTAAGAACAAGATGATGACAAGTGGAAATTTCAAAAGTGAAGATTTAGAGAGAGAAAATGTATGAGTGATGTGTCAAATTATTAATGGATTAGGCATGAGTTTTGGCATATATGTTAGGCTTCCTTATCATTGCTCGTTCTCAAAAGGAAAATGATTAACATGCCTAAAATGCATGACTAAAAACATGCCTAAGAACAAGATGATGACAAGTGGAAATTTCAAAAGTGAAGATTTAGAAAGAGAAAATGTATCAGTGATTTGTCAAATTATTAATGGATTAGACATGAGTTTAGACGTATATGTTAGGCTTCCTTATCATTGCTCGTTATAAAAAGGAAAAGGATTAACATGTCTAAAATGCATGACTAAAGACATGCCTAAGAACAAATGATGACAAGTTGAAAATGCAAAAGTGAAGATCTAGAGAGAGAAAATGTGTGAGTCATGAGTCATATTATTAATGGATTAGGCATGAGTTTAGGCGTATATGTTAGGCTTCCTTATTATTGCTCGTTCTCAAAAGGAAAATGATTAACATGCCTAAGAAAAAGATGATGACAAGTGGAAAATTCAAAAGTGAAGATTTAGAGATATAAAATGTATTAGTGATGTGTCAAATTATTAATGGATTAGGCATGAGTTTAGGCATATATGTTAGGCTTCCTTATTATTGCTCGTTCTCAAAAGGAAAATGATTAACATGCCTAAGAAAAAGATGATGACAAGTGGAAAATTCAAAAGTGAAGATTTAGAGAAAGAAAATGTATGAGTGATGTGTCAAATTATTAATGGATTAGGCATGAGTTTTGGCATATATGTTAGGCTTCCTTATCATTCCTCATTCTCAAAAGAAAAATGATTAACATGCCTAAAATGCATGACTAAAAACATGCCTAAGAACAAGATGATGACAAGTGGAAAATTCAAAAGTGAAGATTTTGAAAGAGAAAATGTATGAGTGATTTGTCAAATTATTAATGGATTAGACATGAGTTTAGACATATATGTTAGACTTCCTTATCATTGCTCGTTCTCAAAAGGAAAATGATTAACATGTCTAAAATGCATGACTAAAAACATGCCTAAGAACAAGATGATGACAAGTTGAAAATTCAAAAGTGAAGATCTAGAGAGAGAAAATGTGTGAGTGATGAGTCAAATTATTAATGGATTAGGCATGAGTTTAGGCATATATGTTAGGCTTCCTTATTATTGCTCGTTCTCAAAAGAAAAATGATTAACATGCCTAAGAAAAAGATGATGACAAGTGGAAAATTCAAAAGTGAAGATTTAGAGATAGAAAATGTATAAGTGATGTGTCAAATTATTAATGTATTAGGCATGAGTTTTGGCATATATGTTAGGCTTCCTTATCATTGCTCGTTCTTAAAAGGAAAATGATTAACATGCCTAAAATGCATGACTAAAACATTCCTAAGAACAAGATGATGACAAGTGGAAATTTCAAAAGTGAAGATTTAGAGAGAGAAAATGTATGAGTGATGTGTCAAATTATTAATGGATTAGGCATGAGTTTTGGCATATATGTTAGGCTTCCTTATCATTGCTCGTTCTTAAAAGGAAAATGATTAACATGCCTAAAATGCATGACTAAAACATGCCTAAGAACAAGATGATGACAAGTGGAAATTTCAGAAGTGAAGATTTAAAGAGAGAAAATGTATGAGAAATGAGTCTAATTATTAATGGATTAGGCATGAGTTTAGGCATATATGTTAGGCTTCCTTATCATTGCTCGTTCTCAAAAGCAAAATGATTAACATGCCTAAAATGCATGACTAAAAACATGCCTAAGAACAAGATGATGACAAGTGGAAAATTCAAAAGTGAAGATTTAGAGAGAGAAAATGTATGAGTGATTTGTCAAATTATTAATGGATTAGACATGAGTTTAGACATATATGTTAGGCTTCCATATCATTGCTCATTCTCAAAAGGAAAATGATTAACATGTCTAAAATGCATGACTAAAAACATGCTTAAGAACAAGATGATAACAAGTTGAAAATTCAAAAGTGAAGATCTAGAGAGAGAAAATGTGTGAGTGATGAGTCAAATTATTAATGGATTAGGCATGAGTTTAGGCATATATGTTAGGCTTCCTTATTATTGCTCGTTCTCAAAAGGAAAATGATTAACATGCCTAAGAAAAAGATGATGACAAATGGAAAATTCAAAAGTGAAGATTTAGAGAGAGAAAATGTATGAGTGATGTGTCAAATTATTAATGGATTAGGCATGAGTTTTGGCATATATGTTAGGCTTCCTTATCATTGCTCGTTCTCAAAAGCAAAATGATTAACATGCCTAAAATGCATGACTAGAAACATGCCTAGGAACAAGATGATGACAATTGGAAAATTCAAAAGTGAAGATTTAGAGAGAGAAAATGTATGAGTGATTTGTCAAATTATTAATGGATTAGACATGAGTTTAGACATATATGTTAGGCTTCCATATCATTGCTCATTCTCAAAAGGAAAATGATTAACATGTCTAAAATGCATGACTAAAAACATGCTTAAGAACAAGATGATAACAAGTTGAAAATTCAAAAGTGAAGATCTAGAGAGAGAAAATGTGTGAGTGATGAGTCAAATTATTAATGGATTAGGCATGAGTTTAGGCATATATGTTAGGCTTCCTTATTATTGCTCGTTCTCAAAAGCAAAATGATTAACATGCCTAAAATGCATGACTAGAAACATGCCTAGGAACAAGATGATGACAATTGGAAAATTCAAAAGTGAAGATTTAGAGAGAGAAAATGTATGAGTGATTTGTCAAATTATTAATGGATTAGACATGAGTTTAGACATATATGTTAGGCTTCCATATCATTGCTCATTCTCAAAAGGAAAATGATTAACATGTCTAAAATGCATGACTAAAAACATGCTTAAGAACAAGATGATAACAAGTTGAAAATTCAAAAGTGAAGATCTAGAGAGAGAAAATGTGTGAGTGATGAGTCAAATTATTAATGGATTAGGCATGAGTTTAGGCATATATGTTAGGCTTCCTTATTATTGCTCGTTCTCAAAAGGAAAATGATTAACATGCCTAAGAAAAAGATGATGACAAATGGAAAATTCAAAAGTGAAGATTTAGAGAAAGAAAATGTATGAGTGATGTGTCAAATTATTAATGGATTAGGCATGAGTTTTGGCATATATGTTAGGCTTCCTTATCATTGCTTGTTCTCAAAAGAAAAATAATTAACATGCCTAAAATGCATGACTAAAAACATGCCTAAGAACAAGATGATGACAAGTGGAAAATTCAAAAGTGAAGATTTAGAAAGCGAAAATGTATGAGTGAGTTGTCAAATTATTAATGGATTAGACATGAGTTTAGACATATATGTTAGGCTTCCTTATTATTGCTCGTTCTCAAAAGGAAACTGATTAACATGTCTAAAATGCATGACTAAAAACATGCCTAAGAACAAGATGATGACAAGTTGAAAATTCAAAAGTGAAGATCTAGAGAGAGAAAACGTGTGAGTGATGAGTCAAATTCTTAATGGATTAGGCATGAGTTTAGGCATATATTATAGGCTTCCTTATTATTGCTCGTTCTCAAAAGAAAAATGATTAACATTCCTAAGAAAAAGATGATGACAAGTGGAAAATTCAAAAGTGAAGATTTAGAGATAGAAAATGTATAAGTGATATGTCAAATTATTAATGTATTAGGCATGAGTTTTGGCATATATGTTAGGCTTCCTTATCATTGCTCGTTCTTAAAAGGAAAATGATTAACATGCCTAAAATGCATGACTAAAACATGACTAAGAACAAGATGATGACAAGTGGAAATTTCAAAAGTGAAGATTTAGAGAGAGAAAATGTATGAGTGATGTGTCAAATTATTAATGGATTAGGCATGAGTTTTGGCATATATGTTAGGCTTCCTTATCATTGCTCGTTCTCAAAAGGAAAATGATTAACATGCCTAAAATGCATGACTAAAAACATGCCTAAGAACAAGATGATGACAAGTGGAAATTTCAAAAGTGAAGATTTAGAAAGAGAAAATGTATCAGTGATTTGTCAAATTATTAATGGATTAGACATGAGTTTAGACGTATATGTTAGGCTTCCTTATCATTGCTCGTTATAAAAAGGAAAAGGATTAACATGTCTAAAATGCATGACTAAAGACATGCCTAAGAACAAATGATGACAAGTTGAAAATGCAAAAGTGAAGATCTAGAGAGAGAAAATGTGTGAGTCATGAGTCATATTATTAATGGATTAGGCATGAGTTTAGGCGTATATGTTAGGCTTCCTTATTATTGCTCGTTCTCAAAAGGAAAATGATTAACATGCCTAAGAAAAAGATGATGACAAGTGGAAAATTCAAAAGTGAAGATTTAGAGATATAAAATGTATTAGTGATGTGTCAAATTATTAATGGATTAGGCATGAGTTTAGGCATATATGTTAGGCTTCCTTATTATTGCTCGTTCTCAAAAGGAAAATGATTAACATGCCTAAGAAAAAGATGATGACAAGTGGAAAATTCAAAAGTGAAGATTTAGAGAAAGAAAATGTATGAGTGATGTGTCAAATTATTAATGGATTAGGCATGAGTTTTGGCATATATGTTAGGCTTCCTTATCATTCCTCATTCTCAAAAGAAAAATGATTAACATGCCTAAAATGCATGACTAAAAACATGCCTAAGAACAAGATGATGACAAGTGGAAAATTCAAAAGTGAAGATTTTGAAAGAGAAAATGTATGAGTGATTTGTCAAATTATTAATGGATTAGACATGAGTTTAGACATATATGTTAGACTTCCTTATCATTGCTCGTTCTCAAAAGGAAAATGATTAACATGTCTAAAATGCATGACTAAAAACATGCCTAAGAACAAGATGATGACAAGTTGAAAATTCAAAAGTGAAGATCTAGAGAGAGAAAATGTGTGAGTGATGAGTCAAATTATTAATGGATTAGGCATGAGTTTAGGCATATATGTTAGGCTTCCTTATTATTGCTCGTTCTCAAAAGAAAAATGATTAACATGCCTAAGAAAAAGATGATGACAAGTGGAAAATTCAAAAGTGAAGATTTAGAGATAGAAAATGTATAAGTGATGTGTCAAATTATTAATGTATTAGGCATGAGTTTTGGCATATATGTTAGGCTTCCTTATCATTGCTCGTTCTTAAAAGGAAAATGATTAACATGCCTAAAATGCATGACTAAAACATGCCTAAGAACAAGATGATGACAAGTGGAAATTTCAAAAGTGAAGATTTAGAGAGAGAAAATGTATGAGTGATGTGTCAAATTATTAATGGATTAGGCATGAGTTTTGGCATATATGTTAGGCTTCCTTATCATTGCTCGTTCTTAAAAGGAAAATGATTAACATGCCTAAAATGCATGACTAAAACATGCCTAAGAACAAGATGATGACAAGTGGAAATTTCAGAAGTGAAGATTTAAAGAGAGAAAATGTATGAGAAATGAGTCTAATTATTAATGGATTAGGCATGAGTTTAGGCATATATGTTAGGCTTCCTTATCATTGCTCGTTCTCAAAAGCAAAATGATTAACATGCCTAAAATGCATGACTAAAAACATGCCTAAGAACAAGATGATGACAAGTGGAAAATTCAAAAGTGAAGATTTAGAGAGAGAAAATGTATGAGTGATTTGTCAAATTATTAATGGATTAGACATGAGTTTAGACATATATGTTAGGCTTCCATATCATTGCTCATTCTCAAAAGGAAAATGATTAACATGTCTAAAATGCATGACTAAAAACATGCTTAAGAACAAGATGATAACAAGTTGAAAATTCAAAAGTGAAGATCTAGAGAGAGAAAATGTGTGAGTGATGAGTCAAATTATTAATGGATTAGGCATGAGTTTAGGCATATATGTTAGGCTTCCTTATTATTGCTCGTTCTCAAAAGGAAAATGATTAACATGCCTAAGAAAAAGATGATGACAAATGGAAAATTCAAAAGTGAAGATTTAGAGAGAGAAAATGTATGAGTGATGTGTCAAATTATTAATGGATTAGGCATGAGTTTTGGCATATATGTTAGGCTTCCTTATCATTGCTCGTTCTCAAAAGCAAAATGATTAACATGCCTAAAATGCATGACTAGAAACATGCCTAGGAACAAGATGATGACAATTGGAAAATTCAAAAGTGAAGATTTAGAGAGAGAAAATGTATGAGTGATTTGTCAAATTATTAATGGATTAGACATGAGTTTAGACATATATGTTAGGCTTCCATATCATTGCTCATTCTCAAAAGGAAAATGATTAACATGTCTAAAATGCATGACTAAAAACATGCTTAAGAACAAGATGATAACAAGTTGAAAATTCAAAAGTGAAGATCTAGAGAGAGAAAATGTGTGAGTGATGAGTCAAATTATTAATGGATTAGGCATGAGTTTAGGCATATATGTTAGGCTTCCTTATTATTGCTCGTTCTCAAAAGCAAAATGATTAACATGCCTAAAATGCATGACTAGAAACATGCCTAGGAACAAGATGATGACAATTGGAAAATTCAAAAGTGAAGATTTAGAGAGAGAAAATGTATGAGTGATTTGTCAAATTATTAATGGATTAGACATGAGTTTAGACATATATGTTAGGCTTCCATATCATTGCTCATTCTCAAAAGGAAAATGATTAACATGTCTAAAATGCATGACTAAAAACATGCTTAAGAACAAGATGATAACAAGTTGAAAATTCAAAAGTGAAGATCTAGAGAGAGAAAATGTGTGAGTGATGAGTCAAATTATTAATGGATTAGGCATGAGTTTAGGCATATATGTTAGGCTTCCTTATTATTGCTCGTTCTCAAAAGGAAAATGATTAACATGCCTAAGAAAAAGATGATGACAAATGGAAAATTCAAAAGTGAAGATTTAGAGAAAGAAAATGTATGAGTGATGTGTCAAATTATTAATGGATTAGGCATGAGTTTTGGCATATATGTTAGGCTTCCTTATCATTGCTTGTTCTCAAAAGAAAAATAATTAACATGCCTAAAATGCATGACTAAAAACATGCCTAAGAACAAGATGATGACAAGTGGAAAATTCAAAAGTGAAGATTTAGAAAGAGAAAATGTATGAGTGAGTTGTCAAATTATTAATGGATTAGACATGAGTTTAGACATATATGTTAGGCTTCCTTATTATTGCTCGTTCTCAAAAGGAAACTGATTAACATGTCTAAAATGCATGACTAAAAACATGCCTAAGAACAAGATGATGACAAGTTGAAAATTCAAAAGTGAAGATCTAGAGAGAGAAAACGTGTGAGTGATGAGTCAAATTCTTAATGGATTAGGCATGAGTTTAGGCATATATTATAGGCTTCCTTATTATTGCTCGTTCTCAAAAGGAAAATGATTAACATTCCTAAGAAAAAGATGATGACAAGTGGAAAATTCAAAAGTGAAGATTTAGAGATAGAAAATGTATAAGTGATATGTCAAATTATTAATGTATTAGGCATGAGTTTTGGCATATATGTTAGGCTTCCTTATCATTGCTCGTTCTTAAAAGGAAAATGATTAACATGCCTAAAATGCATGACTAAAACATGACTAAGAACAAGATGATGACAAGTGGAAATTTCAAAAGTGAAGATTTAGAGAGAGAAAATGTATGAGTGATGTGTCAAATTATTAATGGATTAGGCATGAGTTTTGGCATATATGTTAGGCTTCCTTATCATTGCTCGTTCTCAAAAGGAAAATGATTAACATGCCTAAAATGCATGACTAAAAACATGCCTAAGAACAAGATGATGACAAGTGGAAATTTCAAAAGTGAAGATTTAGAAAGAGAAAATGTATGAGTGATTTGTCAAATTATTAATGGATTAGACATGAGTTTAGACGTATATGTTAGGCTTCCTTATCATTGCTCGCTCTAAAAAGGAAAAGGATTAACATGTCTAAAATGCATGACTAAAGACATGCCTAAGAACAAGATGATGACAAGTTGAAAATGCAAAAGTGAAGATCTAGAGAGAGAAAATGTGTGAGTGATGAGTCATATTATTAATGGATTAGGCATGAGTTTAGGCGTATATGTTAGGCTTCCTTATTATTGCTCGTTCTCAAAAGGAAAATGATTAACATGCCTAAGAAAAAGATGATGACAAGTGGAAAATTCAAAAGTGAAGATTTAGAGATAGAAAATGTATTAGTGATGTGTCAAATTATTAATGGATTAGGCATGAGTTTAGGCATATATGTTAGGCTTCCTTATTATTGCTCGTTCTCAAAAGGAAAATGATTAACATGCCTAAGAAAAAGATGATGACAAGTGGAAAATTCAAAAGTGAAGATTTAGAGAAAGAAAATGTATGAGTGATGTGTCAAATTGTTAATGGATTAGGCATGAGTTTTGGCATATATGTTAGGCTTCCTTATCATTCCTCATTCTCAAAAGAAAAATGATTAACATGCCTAAAATGCATGACTAAAAACATGCCTAAGAACAAGATGATGACAAGTGGAAAATTCAAAAGTGAAGATTTTGAAAGAGAAAATGTATGAGTGATTTGTCAAATTATTAATGGATTAGACATGAATTTAGACATATATGTTTGACTTCCTTATCATTGCTCGTTCTCAAAAGGAAAATGATTAACATGTCTAAAATGCATGACTAAAAACATGCCTAAGAACAAGATGATGACAAGTTGAAAATTCAAAAGTGAAGATCTAGAGAGAGAAAATGTGTGAGTGATGAGTCAAATTATTAATGGATTAGGCATGAGTTTAGGCATATATGTTAGGCTTCCTTATTATTGCTCGTTCTCAAAAGAAAAATGATTAACATGCCTAAGAAAAAGATGATGACAAGTGGAAAATTCAAAAGTGAAGATTTAGAGATAGAAAATGTATAAGTGATGTGTCAAATTATTAATGTATTAGGCATGAGTTTTGGCATATATGTTAGGCTTCCTTATCATTGCTCGTTCTTAAAAGGAAAATGATTAACATGCCTAAAATGCATGACTAAAACATGCCTAAGAACAAGATGATGACAAGTGGAAATTTCAAAAGTGAAGATTTAGAGAGAGAAAATGTATGAGTGATGTGTCAAATTATTAATGGATTAGGCATGAGTTTTGGCATATATGTTAGGCTTCCTTATCATTGCTCGTTCTTAAAAGGAAAATGATTAACATGCCTAAAATGCATGACTAAAACATGCCTAAGAACAAGATGATGACAAGTGGAAATTTCAGAAGTGAAGATTTAAAGAGAGAAAATGTATGAGAAATGAGTCTAATTATTAATGGATTAGGCATGAGTTTAGGCATATATGTTAGGCTTCCTTATCATTGCTCGTTCTCAAAAGCAAAATGATTAACATGCCTAAAATGCATGACTAAAAACATGCCTAAGAACAAGATGATGACAAGTGGAAAATTCAAAAGTGAAGATTTAGAGAGAGAAAATGTATGAGTGATTTGTCAAATTATTAATGGATTAGACATGAGTTTAGACATATATGTTAGGCTTCCATATCATTGCTCATTCTCAAAAGGAAAATGATTAACATGTCTAAAATGCATGACTAAAAACATGCTTAAGAACAAGATGATAACAAGTTGAAAATTCAAAAGTGAAGATCTAGAGAGAGAAAATGTGTGAGTGATGAGTCAAATTATTAATGGATTAGGCATGAGTTTAGGCATATATGTTAGGCTTCCTTATTATTGCTCGTTCTCAAAAGGAAAATGATTAACATGCCTAAGAAAAAGATGATGACAAATGGAAAATTCAAAAGTGAAGATTTAGAGAAAGAAAATGTATGAGTGATGTGTCAAATTATTAATGGATTAGGCATGAGTTTTGGCATATATGTTAGGCTTCCTTATCATTGCTTGTTCTCAAAAGAAAAATAATTAACATGCCTAAAATGCATGACTAAAAACATGCCTAAGAACAAGATGATGACAAGTGGAAAATTCAAAAGTGAAGATTTAGAAAGCGAAAATGTATGAGTGAGTTGTCAAATTATTAATGGATTAGACATGAGTTTAGACATATATGTTAGGCTTCCTTATTATTGCTCGTTCTCAAAAGGAAACTGATTAACATGTCTAAAATGCATGACTAAAAACATGCCTAAGAACAAGATGATGACAAGTTGAAAATTCAAAAGTGAAGATCTAGAGAGAGAAAACGTGTGAGTGATGAGTCAAATTCTTAATGGATTAGGCATGAGTTTAGGCATATATTATAGGCTTCCTTATTATTGCTCGTTCTCAAAAGAAAAATGATTAACATTCCTAAGAAAAAGATGATGACAAGTGGAAAATTCAAAAGTGAAGATTTAGAGATAGAAAATGTATAAGTGATATGTCAAATTATTAATGTATTAGGCATGAGTTTTGGCATATATGTTAGGCTTCCTTATCATTGCTCGTTCTTAAAAGGAAAATGATTAACATGCCTAAAATGCATGACTAAAACATGACTAAGAACAAGATGATGACAAGTGGAAATTTCAAAAGTGAAGATTTAGAGAGAGAAAATGTATGAGTGATGTGTCAAATTATTAATGGATTAGGCATGAGTTTTGGCATATATGTTAGGCTTCCTTATCATTGCTCGTTCTCAAAAGGAAAATGATTAACATGCCTAAAATGCATGACTAAAAACATGCCTAAGAACAAGATGATGACAAGTGGAAATTTCAAAAGTGAAGATTTAGAAAGAGAAAATGTATCAGTGATTTGTCAAATTATTAATGGATTAGACATGAGTTTAGACGTATATGTTAGGCTTCCTTATCATTGCTCGTTATAAAAAGGAAAAGGATTAACATGTCTAAAATGCATGACTAAAGACATGCCTAAGAACAAGATGATGACAAGTTGAAAATGCAAAAGTGAAGATCTAGAGAGAGAAAATGTGTGAGTCATGAGTCATATTATTAATGGATTAGGCATGAGTTTAGGCGTATATGTTAGGCTTCCTTATTATTGCTCGTTCTCAAAAGGAAAATGATTAACATGCCTAAGAAAAAGATGATGACAAGTGGAAAATTCAAAAGTGAAGATTTAAAGATATAAAATGTATTAGTGATGTGTCAAATTATTAATGGATTAGGCATGAGTTTAGGCATATATGTTAGGCTTCCTTATTATTGCTCGTTCTCAAAAGGAAAATGATTAACATGCCTAAGAAAAAGATGATGACAAGTGGAAAATTCAAAAGTGAAGATTTAGAGAAAGAAAATGTATGAGTGATGTGTCAAATTATTAATGGATTAGGCATGAGTTTTGGCATATATGTTAGGCTTCCTTATCATTCCTCATTCTCAAAAGAAAAATGATTAACATGCCTAAAATGCATGACTAAAAACATGCCTAAGAACAAGATGATGACAAGTGGAAAATTCAAAAGTGAAGATTTTGAAAGAGAAAATGTATGAGTGATTTGTCAAATTATTAATGGATTAGACATGAGTTTAGACATATATGTTTGACTTCCTTATCATTGCTCGTTCTCAAAAGGAAAATGATTAACATGTCTAAAATGCATGACTAAAAACATGCCTAAGAACAAGATGATGACAAGTTGAAAATTCAAAAGTGAAGATCTAGAGAGAGAAAATGTGTGAGTGATGAGTCAAATTATTAATGGATTAGGCATGAGTTTAGGCATATATGTTAGGCTTCCTTATTATTGCTCGTTCTCAAAAGAAAAATGATTAACATGCCTAAGAAAAAGATGATGACAAGTGGAAAATTCAAAAGTGAAGATTTAGAGATAGAAAATGTATAAGTGATGTGTCAAATTATTAATGTATTAGGCATGAGTTTTGGCATATATGTTAGGCTTCCTTATCATTGCTCGTTCTTAAAAGGAAAATGATTAACATGCCTAAAATGCATGACTAAAACATGCCTAAGAACAAGATGATGACAAGTGGAAATTTCAAAAGTGAAGATTTAGAGAGAGAAAATGTATGAGTGATGTGTCAAATTATTAATGGATTAGGCATGAGTTTTGGCATATATGTTAGGCTTCCTTATCATTGCTCGTTCTTAAAAGGAAAATGATTAACATGCCTAAAATGCATGACTAAAACATGCCTAAGAACAAGATGATGACAAGTGGAAATTTCAGAAGTGAAGATTTAAAGAGAGAAAATGTATGAGAAATGAGTCTAATTATTAATGGATTAGGCATGAGTTTAGGCATATATGTTAGGCTTCCTTATCATTGCTCGTTCTCAAAAGCAAAATGATTAACATGCCTAAAATGCATGACTAAAAACATGCCTAAGAACAAGATGATGACAAGTGGAAAATTCAAAAGTGAAGATTTAGAGAGAGAAAATGTATGAGTGATTTGTCAAATTATTAATGGATTAGACATGAGTTTAGACATATATGTTAGGCTTCCATATCATTGCTCATTCTCAAAAGGAAAATGATTAACATGTCTAAAATGCATGACTAAAAACATGCTTAAGAACAAGATGATAACAAGTTGAAAATTCAAAAGTGAAGATCTAGAGAGAGAAAATGTGTGAGTGATGAGTCAAATTATTAATGGATTAGGCATGAGTTTAGGCATATATGTTAGGCTTCCTTATTATTGCTCGTTCTCAAAAGGAAAATGATTAACATGCCTAAGAAAAAGATGATGACAAATGGAAAATTCAAAAGTGAAGATTTAGAGAAAGAAAATGTATGAGTGATGTGTCAAATTATTAATGGATTAGGCATGAGTTTTGGCATATATGTTAGGCTTCCTTATCATTGCTTGTTCTCAAAAGAAAAATAATTAACATGCCTAAAATGCATGACTAAAAACATGCCTAAGAACAAGATGATGACAAGTGGAAAATTCAAAAGTGAAGATTTAGAAAGCGAAAATGTATGAGTGAGTTGTCAAATTATTAATGGATTAGACATGAGTTTAGACATATATGTTAGGCTTCCTTATTATTGCTCGTTCTCAAAAGGAAACTGATTAACATGTCTAAAATGCATGACTAAAAACATGCCTAAGAACAAGATGATGACAAGTTGAAAATTCAAAAGTGAAGATCTAGAGAGAGAAAACGTGTGAGTGATGAGTCAAATTCTTAATGGATTAGGCATGAGTTTAGGCATATATTATAGGCTTCCTTATTATTGCTCGTTCTCAAAAGAAAAATGATTAACATTCCTAAGAAAAAGATGATGACAAGTGGAAAATTCAAAAGTGAAGATTTAGAGATAGAAAATGTATAAGTGATATGTCAAATTATTAATGTATTAGGCATGAGTTTTGGCATATATGTTAGGCTTCCTTATCATTGCTCGTTCTTAAAAGGAAAATGATTAACATGCCTAAAATGCATGACTAAAACATGACTAAGAACAAGATGATGACAAGTGGAAATTTCAAAAGTGAAGATTTAGAGAGAGAAAATGTATGAGTGATGTGTCAAATTATTAATGGATTAGGCATGAGTTTTGGCATATATGTTAGGCTTCCTTATCATTGCTCGTTCTCAAAAGGAAAATGATTAACATGCCTAAAATGCATGACTAAAAACATGCCTAAGAACAAGATGATGACAAGTGGAAATTTCAAAAGTGAAGATTTAGAAAGAGAAAATGTATCAGTGATTTGTCAAATTATTAATGGATTAGACATGAGTTTAGACGTATATGTTAGGCTTCCTTATCATTGCTCGTTATAAAAAGGAAAAGGATTAACATGTCTAAAATGCATGACTAAAGACATGCCTAAGAACAAGATGATGACAAGTTGAAAATGCAAAAGTGAAGATCTAGAGAGAGAAAATGTGTGAGTCATGAGTCATATTATTAATGGATTAGGCATGAGTTTAGGCGTATATGTTAGGCTTCCTTATTATTGCTCGTTCTCAAAAGGAAAATGATTAACATGCCTAAGAAAAAGATGATGACAAGTGGAAAATTCAAAAGTGAAGATTTAAAGATATAAAATGTATTAGTGATGTGTCAAATTATTAATGGATTAGGCATGAGTTTAGGCATATATGTTAGGCTTCCTTATTATTGCTCGTTCTCAAAAGGAAAATGATTAACATGCCTAAGAAAAAGATGATGACAAGTGGAAAATTCAAAAGTGAAGATTTAGAGAAAGAAAATGTATGAGTGATGTGTCAAATTATTAATGGATTAGGCATGAGTTTTGGCATATATGTTAGGCTTCCTTATCATTCCTCATTCTCAAAAGAAAAATGATTAACATGCCTAAAATGCATGACAAAAAACATGCCTAAGAACAAGATGATGACAAGTGGAAAATTCAAAAGTGAAGATTTTGAAAGAGAAAATGTATGAGTGATTTGTCAAATTATTAATGGATTAGACATGAGTTTAGACATATATGTTTGACTTCCTTATCATTGCTCGTTCTCAAAAGGAAAATGATTAACATGTCTAAAATGCATGACTAAAAACATGCCTAAGAACAAGATGATGACAAGTTGAAAATTCAAAAGTGAAGATCTAGAGAGAGAAAATGTGTGAGTGATGAGTCAAATTATTAATGGATTAGGCATGAGTTTAGGCATATATGTTAGGCTTCCTTATTATTGCTCGTTCTCAAAAGAAAAATGATTAACATGCCTAAGAAAAAGATGATGACAAGTGGAAAATTCAAAAGTGAAGATTTAGAGATAGAAAATGTATAAGTGATGTGTCAAATTATTAATGTATTAGGCATGAGTTTTGGCATATATGTTAGGCTTCCTTATCATTGCTCGTTCTTAAAAGGAAAATGATTAACATGCCTAAAATGCATGACTAAAACATGCCTAAGAACAAGATGATGACAAGTGGAAATTTCAAAAGTGAAGATTTAGAGAGAGAAAATGTATGAGTGATGTGTCAAATTATTAATGGATTAGGCATGAGTTTTGGCATATATGTTAGGCTTCCTTATCATTGCTCGTTCTTAAAAGGAAAATGATTAACATGCCTAAAATGCATGACTAAAACATGCCTAAGAACAAGATGATGACAAGTGGAAATTTCAGAAGTGAAGATTTAAAGAGAGAAAATGTATGAGAAATGAGTCTAATTATTAATGGATTAGGCATGAGTTTAGGCATATATGTTAGGCTTCCTTATCATTGCTCGTTCTCAAAAGCAAAATGATTAACATGCCTAAAATGCATGACTAAAAACATGCCTAAGAACAAGATGATGACAAGTGGAAAATTCAAAAGTGAAGATTTAGAGAGAGAAAATGTATGAGTGATTTGTCAAATTATTAATGGATTAGACATGAGTTTAGACATATATGTTAGGCTTCCATATCATTGCTCATTCTCAAAAGGAAAATGATTAACATGTCTAAAATGCATGACTAAAAACATGCTTAAGAACAAGATGATAACAAGTTGAAAATTCAAAAGTGAAGATCTAGAGAGAGAAAATGTGTGAGTGATGAGTCAAATTATTAATGGATTAGGCATGAGTTTAGGCATATATGTTAGGCTTCCTTATTATTGCTCGTTCTCAAAAGGAAAATGATTAACATGCCTAAGAAAAAGATGATGACAAATGGAAAATTCAAAAGTGAAGATTTAGAGAAAGAAAATGTATGAGTGATGTGTCAAATTATTAATGGATTAGGCATGAGTTTTGGCATATATGTTAGGCTTCCTTATCATTGCTTGTTCTCAAAAGAAAAATAATTAACATGCCTAAAATGCATGACTAAAAACATGCCTAAGAACAAGATGATGACAAGTGGAAAATTCAAAAGTGAAGATTTAGAAAGCGAAAATGTATGAGTGAGTTGTCAAATTATTAATGGATTAGACATGAGTTTAGACATATATGTTAGGCTTCCTTATTATTGCTCGTTCTCAAAAGGAAACTGATTAACATGTCTAAAATGCATGACTAAAAACATGCCTAAGAACAAGATGATGACAAGTTGAAAATTCAAAAGTGAAGATCTAGAGAGAGAAAACGTGTGAGTGATGAGTCAAATTCTTAATGGATTAGGCATGAGTTTAGGCATATATTATAGGCTTCCTTATTATTGCTCGTTCTCAAAAGAAAAATGATTAACATTCCTAAGAAAAAGATGATGACAAGTGGAAAATTCAAAAGTGAAGATTTAGAGATAGAAAATGTATAAGTGATATGTCAAATTATTAATGTATTAGGCATGAGTTTTGGCATATATGTTAGGCTTCCTTATCATTGCTCGTTCTTAAAAGGAAAATGATTAACATGCCTAAAATGCATGACTAAAACATGACTAAGAACAAGATGATGACAAGTGGAAATTTCAAAAGTGAAGATTTAGAGAGAGAAAATGTATGAGTGATGTGTCAAATTATTAATGGATTAGGCATGAGTTTTGGCATATATGTTAGGCTTCCTTATCATTGCTCGTTCTCAAAAGGAAAATGATTAACATGCCTAAAATGCATGACTAAAAACATGCCTAAGAACAAGATGATGACAAGTGGAAATTTCAAAAGTGAAGATTTAGAAAGAGAAAATGTATCAGTGATTTGTCAAATTATTAATGGATTAGACATGAGTTTAGACGTATATGTTAGGCTTCCTTATCATTGCTCGTTATAAAAAGGAAAAGGATTAACATGTCTAAAATGCATGACTAAAGACATGCCTAAGAACAAGATGATGACAAGTTGAAAATGCAAAAGTGAAGATCTAGAGAGAGAAAATGTGTGAGTCATGAGTCATATTATTAATGGATTAGGCATGAGTTTAGGCGTATATGTTAGGCTTCCTTATTATTGCTCGTTCTCAAAAGGAAAATGATTAACATGCCTAAGAAAAAGATGATGACAAGTGGAAAATTCAAAAGTGAAGATTTAGAGATATAAAATGTATTAGTGATGTGTCAAATTATTAATGGATTAGGCATGAGTTTAGGCATATATGTTAGGCTTCCTTATTATTGCTCGTTCTCAAAAGGAAAATGATTAACATGCCTAAGAAAAAGATGATGACAAGTGGAAAATTCAAAAGTGAAGATTTAGAGAAAGAAAATGTATGAGTGATGTGTCAAATTATTAATGGATTAGGCATGAGTTTTGGCATATATGTTAGGCTTCCTTATCATTCCTCATTCTCAAAAGAAAAATGATTAACATGCCTAAAATGCATGACTAAAAACATGCCTAAGAACAAGATGATGACAAGTGGAAAATTCAAAAGTGAAGATTTTGAAAGAGAAAATGTATGAGTGATTTGTCAAATTATTAATGGATTAGACATGAGTTTAGACATATATGTTAGACTTCCTTATCATTGCTCGTTCTCAAAAGGAAAATGATTAACATGTCTAAAATGCATGACTAAAAACATGCCTAAGAACAAGATGATGACAAGTTGAAAATTCAAAAGTGAAGATCTAGAGAGAGAAAATGTGTGAGTGATGAGTCAAATTATTAATGGATTAGGCATGAGTTTAGGCATATATGTTAGGCTTCCTTATTTATAACACCCCCAAAATACCGCAGCGGAAGACTGTGTCATAGGGATGCCACTTCAGGGCACAAAGTACAAGATATAGAAAACGAACTCTAAATGAGACGTTTTTGAAAAGTTACCATTCGAATAGATAAAAGTCATAGTTTACAAAACAAAGATCCGAAAGTAGAATGATACATAAGTTTTTTTAAAGTGTATCGAATGGTAAACGATAAAAGTGAAAGTCTCCAAAAGCATGCCCTAAGACTCTCAGCTCCACACACCTGCTATCGCCTTTCTAACCTGAGATAAACATGCTTAAAAGTGTCAACACAAAGGTTGGTGAGTTCATAGAGTTTGTCTTAATGCAGTTAAAAAAGCTTATAAAGAATGTTCACACAGCAAAGGCATCGTAAATCCACTCAGTTGCAAGTCCCGTCATAAGAGACTTGTAACCTGTGTGTTCACAACCCACTGCTACAATGTATAGTATGAGTAAGATATGTATAAGTTCATAACAACAGTTTAGCAATTAGTAGTGAGTCTACACTTCATCTCCGAAGACCTCACCTAAGTATGTATACTTCCATGGTTGTGCCCAGAACCTTAATCTGGGGCCATAAGAAGTATATATGTTTCCATGGTAGTGCCCAGAACTGAATCTGGGGCCATTGGAAGTATGTATGTATGTATGTATCCATCATAGTTTAGTATAACACAGTTAAGTATAACACAATCACGTATGTATGACATCAAGTATAATGTAATCAAGTATAATGTTATCAAGTATAATGTTTCCCAAGTATAAACGTTATGTGAATCTGTACAAGTAAGCAAGTAGTAGCATGTATCTCCCCCAAAGAGTTGATAAAACAATTAAAAGAGTAGGGGCTATGACTCACCTGATGCAACAGCTACGATGACAAAAGTGTATACACAGAAATGAGGTTCGATCTCTAACCGCAACCTAATATGAATGATGAACGATCTACTTTAGATCACCAAACGATGTTATGAATGTCCATGCTCATGTTTCTATACCACTCTAGTCTTTTGAAAAACACTTGTGTTATCAAAAATATATAATCCAAGAATTTGGAAAATATTGCTATTAGAAAATATAAATGGCTAGTTATAATATATATACTTATATATATATATAACGTAAGTTTCCATGTAAGCGTTGAAATACTCGGGTTGTAATCCTTGAAATGATGAAAATATACTCGTAATAACTAATACAACATTAGTTATAAAGCTCGGTACTTAAAATTATGTCTAGCTTATAAATGTACTTCGTAGTTTTTTGCGCCAAATTTATATAAAAGCTGTCAAATATAAAATGGTTTTAGCCGATATTCAAACGTGAATATCTTTGTCGTTTCTTGTCCGTTTTACTTGTTCTTTATGTCCACGGTTACGTCTTAGTATGTAGTAATATATTTTGGAAAGCTCGGCTCCTCCGGGTTAAGTCTAAAGCCTCTTTTTGACCGACGAAAAACGTCCAACAGCAACTAATTTCCAGAAAATACTTTTCGTCAACAATCTTGCAAAAATCATAACTTCTTCGTTATAAGCTCTTTTTAATCCGTTCTTTCGCCTACGGATTCGTTTTTGAAAGTATTTTCTAAAAATTTTGCCAAAGTTTCCTTGGTGTTTACTGATTTTCCAGATTTTTACAAAACGGGACAGCATGTCTAAAATAGGTTCCAAATCATGTTTCCAAGGTTAAAAATCAATTTCTACCATCACCAAACCTCTTGTAATCACCACATGGCTAATCTAATCCTACCATACACCTTCTTAGGGTGCCATGGACTCCTAACCAAGTTATTAGAGCAAGGGGATTCATAACTAAAAAGTTAGGGTTTGTATGTTTCATTTTTGACAAAATAAGTGGTGGTATAGCTACTTGTACATGGTTTTTAGCATGATACTTATGTAATACATGTAAAAATAGGATGATCCATGAAAAAAATAAAGTTGATTACTTACTTGACAAAATGAGATGATTATAGGATGATTATGCTTGATGTTCTTGTGTTTTTGTTGCTTGATTCTTGATTAGGCATGTAAAATGAACAAGTTTAGTGTTATAGCTTTTCAAAAACCATGGATGGATCTTGGAGAAGGTTTTGGGTCGTGGGTTTGCAAGAGAAATGGAAGAGATGAGATGAAAATTGTTCTTTCTAAAAAGTGATTTATGATTTGTGATTTTTGGTTAAAGTATAAGTTTAGAGGTTTATTAGTATTATACTTAGGAATTTAAGGCATGAGGTTAAAAGGGTTCATGTGGCCTGTTTTGCTGAGCCAAGGAGGGGGTAGGGGTGCTTGGTATTTAATTAGAAATCTAGTGTATCGTTAAGTGTTATTCCGTGTTATTCGTTAAAATCGGGTAACGGTTTTAATAGAAATAATTGTTCACGAAGTTAACCGGGACAAAATATAGTCATAATAATGTTAAAAACATATTAAAAATATGTTGGGTACAATTACTGAGTGATCGGGTGATTAATGTTTAGTTTTCACGAAAACCGTCGTTATATTCGTACGCGTACGTTATTAATAAAATAAATTTCCAGAATACTGGGTAACTGAATGTTATAACTTTTATGATGTTAAAATGGATATAAAAATATGTCGGGACCATTGTGGGAATATTTAGATATATTCGTTGTGTATAAACCGGGTGTTAACGTTTACTATAATTACTTATACGTAAAAACGTTAAATGTACTGAATATAGAAATTTGAAAATCCTGAGAGTGGTATAACATGAAAATGCTGTTATGATGATATGCAGACTATCCCCAGTCCGTATGCAGTGTACTTAACACTAATGAAATGAATTCGCACCTAAACCAATCCGGTTACGCGAATTTGAATACCCGTAAACTAAATTTACGATGAAATGAGTAATGCAAGTGAATGATGAAAACTTTTCCGGAAATGAATAGTGTTTAGTGAATAGTAAATTTCCCAAATGTTTCTCAGAATTTCAAAATGACCTCGAAAACGATGAATAGTAAAACGATGAATAGTGTTTTGATGAATAGTGATTTATGAATAGTGTTTTTCCAAAGTTCGGGAAATGACCTAAAATGACCTGAAATGATGAGTTGTGACAGTCTTCCCCTCTAAAAGGAACTTCGTCCCGAAGTTCAGTTAATGTTAATCAGTTAAATGTATCAAAGCTTATGTATGTGGGTTTCTATCCAACTAGGTATGTTCTCGTGGTCAGACTTGATGAGGCAAACCTTCCCAATCCCGAGCATAGTCCTCAAAAGACCTCCTTTAGGTTAATCATTTAGGTAACCGATTTTCACTTAAGCCCACAACCCAATCAAACAAGAACAGTCATGAGATTAAGCTAAACCGGTTTGAGTGATGACTTTAACTTTTAGCTTGATTTTTGCAACCCAATCAAACAAGAACAGTCACTAGAACCAAGCTAAAAATCAAAGTCTGGATTCAACATCCTTGAAAAAGATCTTTTGAAAGATTTGCTCGACTTTGGAATTGCTTACACTAATCAAATTTCTAATGTTAGTATGACTAAGGTTAATGCTGCTAGGTCTCAGATTAGTCAATGTTGTGTATAGGTCCTGTATTAAGACTTAAGTGCTACTAAAATACGATTGTTGTTCAAGAGAATGTACCCGATGTGCTACCGCGGACATGTTGGGTGATAGGATTTCCTAGGAAGTAAGCTCTGCCAAGTGCGGGTGGAATCTCATTGACCTCATCTCGTGGCCCTTCCATTGCTGCTGCTAAGTTTGGACGATTGCCCCCTTGGTTAAGATTCCTTTTCAACTTAGGACAGGTGTTCCGAAAGTGATCCGGGCTGTTACACTCATAGCATGTCTTTTGGTTCGTACACTGGTTTGAATAATGACCAGACTGTCTGCAATTTGCACACATACGGCAGGGCACAGTCTTTTGGTGATGAAAGTTACATTTCGTACATTTAGGATGCTGGCCTAAATACTCTCTCTGACCCGAATTAGTCGCCGCAAAAGTCCTTGCCCTTTTGTTGTCAGCTATCGCGCCCATCTGCTTATTCGGCTCGCTTGTTCCCTTCCTTTTCTCACTGTTCCTCAAGCTTCCATTTCTAACCATCTCATCTGTCAGAGTCCCTGCTCTCAATATTGCACTCTGAATTGTAGAAGGCTCAGTTGTTTTCACAATCCCACGAATTTCTGGGACAAGGCCATATATGTACCTCTCGATCCTCTTGGACTCAGGGGTAACTAGGTGTGGAACTAGTCTGGCTAATTCATGGAATCGATCTGTATAGGCTGCATGACCAGCCCCTATCATAGAGAGATGATAGAGTTCATCCTCCAGCTTTTGCATCTCATTGTCCGGGCAGTATTCCTCCTTCAGTAATGCCTTAAAATCGTCCCATGACATACCTACAGCTGCCGCTCTACCCCTAGCTTGAATCTGCGTATTCCACCATGTCAATGCCTTTCCTGATAGTAAGCACATGGAATACTTCACCATTTGATGTGCTGCACAGTTACTAATGTCGATCACCGACTCCATCTTTTCAACCCATCGAGTATACACCAACGCGCCTCCTACACCATCGAAATCAATTGGCTTACATGATGTAAATTCCTTATACGTGCATCCGGTCCTAATGTTGTTGTTGCCATTACCATTCTGGCCTATACCATTGGTGTTGTTAATTCCGCTTTCGTGGTTTGCCAAATTATTCATATGATCGCCAACTTGAGTGACAATAGTGGGGAGAAAGTTTTCAAGTTGTCGAGCGATGATGGCTTCAAAATCAGTATTTCCACCGTCGTTGTTATCATTGTTTTCAACGCCGTGACCACCTCCTCTACCTCCACGTCCACCAGTTCTTCCACCATCGTTACTTGGGTTACTAGTGTCATGAGCAGCTCCTCTACCTCCTCTACCTCCACGTCCACCAGTCCTTCCACCCCTCGGTGTTGCGCCTCCTCGAACAGAGCTACGTGTCACTCTCTTTGGTGCCATGATTTCCTAAGAGGAAGGACATTTAGTGAACGTCAGAGATGAGGGAAAACCATTGATTAACCAAAGTCTATACTTCACATCCTCATATATAATACCGTGCCACCAGTTGTTTCCTAAGTTGTGCCAACACTGATCTACATCTGCATAGTCATATATCCACGTGTGTCGTGAAGCACTTATAATTATGTTGGCCACCACAATTATAAATATTTCCTTTCACAAGTGTACATATCACCAGGCACACATATCTCAGTGGTAGACGTTGCTTAAATGGGCATCTAGGGAACATCACGCTTAGTACAAAGGAACAAAGGATTCTCCCTTAAGTGTTAAAGTCACTGGGAAGTCTAGTTTCTAACGGTTTCTACAAAGTATCTAATAGCGTAGGTCCAAAAATAAATAAGTTACCAGCAAGCGTAAGTGTATGTAAAGTGCAAGGCGATAGGGAGGAGAGTCTACATGTATGTAGTTATAGTCTAGACTCTAAAACAACCTAGTTCTCTATAACCAAGGCTCTGATACCAATCTATAACACCCCCAAAATACCGCAGCGGAAGACTGTGTCATAGGGATGCCACTTCAGGGCACAAAGTACAAGATATAGAAAACGAACTCTAAATGAGACGTTTTTGAAAAGTTACCATTCGAATAGATAAAAGTCATAGTTTACAAAACAAAGATCCGAAAGTAGAATGATACATAAGTTTTTTTAAAGTGTATCGAATGGTAAACGATAAAAGTGAAAGTCTCCAAAAGCATGCCCTAAGACTCTCAGCTCCACACACCTGCTATCGCCTTTCTAACCTGAGATAAACATGCTTAAAAGTGTCAACACAAAGGTTGGTGAGTTCATAGAGTTTGTCTTAATGCAGTTAAAAAAGCTTATAAAGAATGTTCACACAGCAAAGGCATCGTAAATCCACTCAGTTGCAAGTCCCGTCATAAGAGACTTGTAACCTGTGTGTTCACAACCCACTGCTACAATGTATAGTATGAGTAAGATATGTATAAGTTCATAACAACAGTTTAGCAATTAGTAGTGAGTCTACACTTCATCTCCGAAGACCTCACCTAAGTATGTATACTTCCATGGTTGTGCCCAGAACCTTAATCTGGGGCCATAAGAAGTATATATGTTTCCATGGTAGTGCCCAGAACTGAATCTGGGGCCATTGGAAGTATGTATGTATGTATGTATCCATCATAGTTTAGTATAACACAGTTAAGTATAACACAATCACGTATGTATGACATCAAGTATAATGTAATCAAGTATAATGTTATCAAGTATAATGTTTCCCAAGTATAAACGTTATGTGAATCTGTACAAGTAAGCAAGTAGTAGCATGTATCTCCCCCAAAGAGTTGATAAAACAATTAAAAGAGTAGGGGCTATGACTCACCTGATGCAACAGCTACGATGACAAAAGTGTATACACAGAAATGAGGTTCGATCTCTAACCGCAACCTAATATGAATGATGAACGATCTACTTTAGATCACCAAACGATGTTATGAATGTCCATGCTCATGTTTCTATACCACTCTAGTCTTTTGAAAAACACTTGTGTTATCAAAAATATATAATCCAAGAATTTGGAAAATATTGCTATTAGAAAATATAAATGGCTAGTTATAATATATATACTTATATATATATATAACGTAAGTTTCCATGTAAGCGTTGAAATACTCGGGTTGTAATCCTTGAAATGATGAAAATATACTCGTAATAACTAATACAACATTAGTTATAAAGCTCGGTACTTAAAATTATGTCTAGCTTATAAATGTACTTCGTAGTTTTTTTGCGCCAAATTTATATAAAAGCTGTCAAATATAAAATGGTTTTAGCCGATATTCAAACGTGAATATCTTTGTCGTTTCTTGTCCGTTTTACTTGTTCTTTATGTCCACGGTTACGTCTTAGTATGTAGTAATATATTTTGGAAAGCTCGGCTCCTCCGGGTTAAGTCTAAAGCCTCTTTTTGACCGACGAAAAACGTCCAACAGCAACTAATTTCCAGAAAATACTTTTCGTCAACAATCTTGCAAAAATCATAACTTCTTCGTTATAAGCTCTTTTTAATCCGTTCTTTCGCCTACGGATTCGTTTTTGAAAGTATTTTCTAAAAATTTTGCCAAAGTTTCCTTGGTGTTTACTGATTTTCCAGATTTTTACAAAACGGGACAGCATGTCTAAAATAGGTTCCAAATCATGTTTCCAAGGTTAAAAATCAATTTCTACCATCACCAAACCTCTTGTAATCACCACATGGCTAATCTAATCCTACCATACACCTTCTTAGGGTGCCATGGACTCCTAACCAAGTTATTAGAGCAAGGGGATTCATAACTAAAAAGTTAGGGTTTGTATGTTTCATTTTTGACAAAATAAGTGGTGGTATAGCTACTTGTACATGGTTTTTAGCATGATACTTATGTAATACATGTAAAAATAGGATGATCCATGAAAAAAATAAAGTTGATTACTTACTTGACAAAATGAGATGATTATAGGATGATTATGCTTGATGTTCTTGTGTTTTTGTTGCTTGATTCTTGATTAGGCATGTAAAATGAACAAGTTTAGTGTTATAGCTTTTCAAAAACCATGGATGGATCTTGGAGAAGGTTTTGGGTCGTGGGTTTGCAAGAGAAATGGAAGAGATGAGATGAAAATTGTTCTTTCTAAAAAGTGATTTATGATTTGTGATTTTTGGTTAAAGTATAAGTTTAGAGGTTTATTAGTATTATACTTAGGAATTTAAGGCATGAGGTTAAAAGGGTTCATGTGGCCTGTTTTGCTGAGCCAAGGAGGGGGTAGGGGTGCTTGGTATTTAATTAGAAATCTAGTGTATCGTTAAGTGTTATTCCGTGTTATTCGTTAAAATCGGGTAACGGTTTTAATAGAAATAATTGTTCACGAAGTTAACCGGGACAAAATATAGTCATAATAATGTTAAAAACATATTAAAAATATGTTGGGTACAATTACTGAGTGATCGGGTGATTAATGTTTAGTTTTCACGAAAACCGTCGTTATATTCGTACGCGTACGTTATTAATAAAATAAATTTCCAGAATACTGGGTAACTGAATGTTATAACTTTTATGATGTTAAAATGGATATAAAAATATGTCGGGACCATTGTGGGAATATTTAGATATATTCGTTGTGTATAAACCGGGTGTTAACGTTTACTATAATTACTTATACGTAAAAACGTTAAATGTACTGAATATAGAAATTTGAAAATCCTGAGAGTGGTATAACATGAAAATGCTGTTATGATGATATGCAGACTATCCCCAGTCCGTATGCAGTGTACTTAACACTAATGAAATGAATTCGCACCTAAACCAATCCGGTTACGCGAATTTGAATACCCGTAAACTAAATTTACGATGAAATGAGTAATGCAAGTGAATGATGAAAACTTTTCCGGAAATGAATAGTGTTTAGTGAATAGTAAATTTCCCAAATGTTTCTCAGAATTTCAAAATGACCTCGAAAACGATGAATAGTAAAATGATGAATAGTGTTTTGATGAATAGTGATTTATGAATAGTGTTTTTCCAAAGTTCGGGAAATGACCTAAAATGACCTGAAATGATGAGTTGTGACATTATTATTGCTCGTTCTCAAAAGAAAAATGATTAACATGCCTAAGAAAAAGATGATGACAAGTGGAAAATTCAAAAGTGAAGATTTAGAGATAGAAAATGTATAAGTGATGTGTCAAATTATTAATGTATTAGGCATGAGTTTTGGCATATATGTTAGGCTTCCTTATCATTGCTCGTTCTTAAAAGGAAAATGATTAACATGCCTAAAATGCATGACTAAAACATGCCTAAGAACAAGATGATGACAAGTGGAAATTTCAAAAGTGAAGATTTAGAGAGAGAAAATGTATGAGTGATGTGTCAAATTATTAATGGATTAGGCATGAGTTTTGGCATATATGTTAGGCTTCCTTATCATTGCTCGTTCTTAAAAGGAAAATGATTAACATGCCTAAAATGCATGACTAAAACATGCCTAAGAACAAGATGATGACAAGTGGAAATTTCAGAAGTGAAGATTTAAAGAGAGAAAATGTATGAGAAATGAGTCTAATTATTAATGGATTAGGCATGAGTTTAGGCATATATGTTAGGCTTCCTTATCATTGCTCGTTCTCAAAAGCAAAATGATTAACATGCCTAAAATGCATGACTAAAAACATGCCTAAGAACAAGATGATGACAAGTGGAAAATTCAAAAGTGAAGATTTAGAGAGAGAAAATGTATGAGTGATTTGTCAAATTATTAATGGATTAGACATGAGTTTAGACATATATGTTAGGCTTCCATATCATTGCTCATTCTCAAAAGGAAAATGATTAACATGTCTAAAATGCATGACTAAAAACATGCTTAAGAACAAGATGATAACAAGTTGAAAATTCAAAAGTGAAGATCTAGAGAGAGAAAATGTGTGAGTGATGAGTCAAATTATTAATGGATTAGGCATGAGTTTAGGCATATATGTTAGGCTTCCTTATTATTGCTCGTTCTCAAAAGGAAAATGATTAACATGCCTAAGAAAAAGATGATGACAAATGGAAAATTCAAAAGTGAAGATTTAGAGAGAGAAAATGTATGAGTGATGTGTCAAATTATTAATGGATTAGGCATGAGTTTTGGCATATATGTTAGGCTTCCTTATCATTGCTCGTTCTCAAAAGCAAAATGATTAACATGCCTAAAATGCATGACTAGAAACATGCCTAGGAACAAGATGATGACAATTGGAAAATTCAAAAGTGAAGATTTAGAGAGAGAAAATGTATGAGTGATTTGTCAAATTATTAATGGATTAGACATGAGTTTAGACATATATGTTAGGCTTCCATATCATTGCTCATTCTCAAAAGGAAAATGATTAACATGTCTAAAATGCATGACTAAAAACATGCTTAAGAACAAGATGATAACAAGTTGAAAATTCAAAAGTGAAGATCTAGAGAGAGAAAATGTGTGAGTGATGAGTCAAATTATTAATGGATTAGGCATGAGTTTAGGCATATATGTTAGGCTTCCTTATTATTGCTCGTTCTCAAAAGCAAAATGATTAACATGCCTAAAATGCATGACTAGAAACATGCCTAGGAACAAGATGATGACAATTGGAAAATTCAAAAGTGAAGATTTAGAGAGAGAAAATGTATGAGTGATTTGTCAAATTATTAATGGATTAGACATGAGTTTAGACATATATGTTAGGCTTCCATATCATTGCTCATTCTCAAAAGGAAAATGATTAACATGTCTAAAATGCATGACTAAAAACATGCTTAAGAACAAGATGATAACAAGTTGAAAATTCAAAAGTGAAGATCTAGAGAGAGAAAATGTGTGAGTGATGAGTCAAATTATTAATGGATTAGGCATGAGTTTAGGCATATATGTTAGGCTTCCTTATTATTGCTCGTTCTCAAAAGGAAAATGATTAACATGCCTAAGAAAAAGATGATGACAAATGGAAAATTCAAAAGTGAAGATTTAGAGAAAGAAAATGTATGAGTGATGTGTCAAATTATTAATGGATTAGGCATGAGTTTTGGCATATATGTTAGGCTTCCTTATCATTGCTTGTTCTCAAAAGAAAAATAATTAACATGCCTAAAATGCATGACTAAAAACATGCCTAAGAACAAGATGATGACAAGTGGAAAATTCAAAAGTGAAGATTTAGAAAGCGAAAATGTATGAGTGAGTTGTCAAATTATTAATGGATTAGACATGAGTTTAGACATATATGTTAGGCTTCCTTATTATTGCTCGTTCTCAAAAGGAAACTGATTAACATGTCTAAAATGCATGACTAAAAACATGCCTAAGAACAAGATGATGACAAGTTGAAAATTCAAAAGTGAAGATCTAGAGAGAGAAAACGTGTGAGTGATGAGTCAAATTCTTAATGGATTAGGCATGAGTTTAGGCATATATTATAGGCTTCCTTATTATTGCTCGTTCTCAAAAGAAAAATGATTAACATTCCTAAGAAAAAGATGATGACAAGTGGAAAATTCAAAAGTGAAGATTTAGAGATAGAAAATGTATAAGTGATATGTCAAATTATTAATGTATTAGGCATGAGTTTTGGCATATATGTTAGGCTTCCTTATCATTGCTCGTTCTTAAAAGGAAAATGATTAACATGCCTAAAATGCATGACTAAAACATGACTAAGAACAAGATGATGACAAGTGGAAATTTCAAAAGTGAAGATTTAGAGAGAGAAAATGTATGAGTGATGTGTCAAATTATTAATGGATTAGGCATGAGTTTTGGCATATATGTTAGGCTTCCTTATCATTGCTCGTTCTCAAAAGGAAAATGATTAACATGCCTAAAATGCATGACTAAAAACATGCCTAAGAACAAGATGATGACAAGTGGAAATTTCAAAAGTGAAGATTTAGAAAGAGAAAATGTATCAGTGATTTGTCAAATTATTAATGGATTAGACATGAGTTTAGACGTATATGTTAGGCTTCCTTATCATTGCTCGTTATAAAAAGGAAAAGGATTAACATGTCTAAAATGCATGACTAAAGACATGCCTAAGAACAAGATGATGACAAGTTGAAAATGCAAAAGTGAAGATCTAGAGAGAGAAAATGTGTGAGTCATGAGTCATATTATTAATGGATTAGGCATGAGTTTAGGCGTATATGTTAGGCTTCCTTATTATTGCTCGTTCTCAAAAGGAAAATGATTAACATGCCTAAGAAAAAGATGATGACAAGTGGAAAATTCAAAAGTGAAGATTTAGAGATATAAAATGTATTAGTGATGTGTCAAATTATTAATGGATTAGGCATGAGTTTAGGCATATATGTTAGGCTTCCTTATTATTGCTCGTTCTCAAAAGGAAAATGATTAACATGCCTAAGAAAAAGATGATGACAAGTGGAAAATTCAAAAGTGAAGATTTAGAGAAAGAAAATGTATGAGTGATGTGTCAAATTATTAATGGATTAGGCATGAGTTTTGGCATATATGTTAGGCTTCCTTATCATTCCTCATTCTCAAAAGAAAAATGATTAACATGCCTAAAATGCATGACTAAAAACATGCCTAAGAACAAGATGATGACAAGTGGAAAATTCAAAAGTGAAGATTTTGAAAGAGAAAATGTATGAGTGATTTGTCAAATTATTAATGGATTAGACATGAGTTTAGACATATATGTTAGACTTCCTTATCATTGCTCGTTCTCAAAAGGAAAATGATTAACATGTCTAAAATGCATGACTAAAAACATGCCTAAGAACAAGATGATGACAAGTTGAAAATTCAAAAGTGAAGATCTAGAGAGAGAAAATGTGTGAGTGATGAGTCAAATTATTAATGGATTAGGCATGAGTTTAGGCATATATGTTAGGCTTCCTTATTATTGCTCGTTCTCAAAAGAAAAATGATTAACATGCCTAAGAAAAAGATGATGACAAGTGGAAAATTCAAAAGTGAAGATTTAGAGATAGAAAATGTATAAGTGATGTGTCAAATTATTAATGTATTAGGCATGAGTTTTGGCATATATGTTAGGCTTCCTTATCATTGCTCGTTCTTAAAAGGAAAATGATTAACATGCCTAAAATGCATGACTAAAACATGCCTAAGAACAAGATGATGACAAGTGGAAATTTCAAAAGTGAAGATTTAGAGAGAGAAAATGTATGAGTGATGTGTCAAATTATTAATGGATTAGGCATGAGTTTTGGCATATATGTTAGGCTTCCTTATCATTGCTCGTTCTTAAAAGGAAAATGATTAACATGCCTAAAATGCATGACTAAAACATGCCTAAGAACAAGATGATGACAAGTGGAAATTTCAGAAGTGAAGATTTAAAGAGAGAAAATGTATGAGAAATGAGTCTAATTATTAATGGATTAGGCATGAGTTTAGGCATATATGTTAGGCTTCCTTATCATTGCTCGTTCTCAAAAGCAAAATGATTAACATGCCTAAAATGCATGACTAAAAACATGCCTAAGAACAAGATGATGACAAGTGGAAAATTCAAAAGTGAAGATTTAGAGAGAGAAAATGTATGAGTGATTTGTCAAATTATTAATGGATTAGACATGAGTTTAGACATATATGTTAGGCTTCCATATCATTGCTCATTCTCAAAAGGAAAATG
Source organism: Artemisia argyi (assembly GCA_030686995.1). Lineage (NCBI taxonomy): Eukaryota > Viridiplantae > Streptophyta > Magnoliopsida > Asterales > Asteraceae > Artemisia > Artemisia argyi. The sequence goes on along the minus strand of CM060709.1, from coordinate 76,169,404 downwards.
ATTAACATGTCTAAAATGCATGACTAAAAACATGCTTAAGAACAAGATGATAACAAGTTGAAAATTCAAAAGTGAAGATCTAGAGAGAGAAAATGTGTGAGTGATGAGTCAAATTATTAATGGATTAGGCATGAGTTTAGGCATATATGTTAGGCTTCCTTATTATTGCTCGTTCTCAAAAGGAAAATGATTAACATGCCTAAGAAAAAGATGATGACAAATGGAAAATTCAAAAGTGAAGATTTAGAGAGAGAAAATGTATGAGTGATGTGTCAAATTATTAATGGATTAGGCATGAGTTTTGGCATATATGTTAGGCTTCCTTATCATTGCTTGTTCTCAAAAGCAAAATGATTAACATGCCTAAAATGCATGACTAGAAACATGCCTAGGAACAAGATGATGACAATTGGAAAATTCAAAAGTGAAGATTTAGAGAGAGAAAATGTATGAGTGATTTGTCAAATTATTAATGGATTAGACATGAGTTTAGACATATATGTTAGGCTTCCATATCATTGCTCATTCTCAAAAGGAAAATGATTAACATGTCTAAAATGCATGACTAAAAACATGCTTAAGAACAAGATGATAACAAGTTGAAAATTCAAAAGTGAAGATCTAGAGAGAGAAAATGTGTGAGTGATGAGTCAAATTATTAATGGATTAGGCATGAGTTTAGGCATATATGTTAGGCTTCCTTATTATTGCTCGTTCTCAAAAGCAAAATGATTAACATGCCTAAAATGCATGACTAGAAACATGCCTAGGAACAAGATGATGACAATTGGAAAATTCAAAAGTGAAGATTTAGAGAGAGAAAATGTATGAGTGATTTGTCAAATTATTAATGGATTAGACATGAGTTTAGACATATATGTTAGGCTTCCATATCATTGCTCATTCTCAAAAGGAAAATGATTAACATGTCTAAAATGCATGACTAAAAACATGCTTAAGAACAAGATGATAACAAGTTGAAAATTCAAAAGTGAAGATCTAGAGAGAGAAAATGTGTGAGTGATGAGTCAAATTATTAATGGATTAGGCATGAGTTTAGGCATATATGTTAGGCTTCCTTATTATTGCTCGTTCTCAAAAGGAAAATGATTAACATGCCTAAGAAAAAGATGATGACAAATGGAAAATTCAAAAGTGAAGATTTAGAGAAAGAAAATGTATGAGTGATGTGTCAAATTATTAATGGATTAGGCATGAGTTTTGGCATATATGTTAGGCTTCCTTATCATTGCTTGTTCTCAAAAGAAAAATAATTAACATGCCTAAAATGCATGACTAAAAACATGCCTAAGAACAAGATGATGACAAGTGGAAAATTCAAAAGTGAAGATTTAGAAAGAGAAAATGTATGAGTGAGTTGTCAAATTATTAATGGATTAGACATGAGTTTAGACATATATGTTAGGCTTCCTTATTATTGCTCGTTCTCAAAAGGAAACTGATTAACATGTCTAAAATGCATGACTAAAAACATGCCTAAGAACAAGATGATGACAAGTTGAAAATTCAAAAGTGAAGATCTAGAGAGAGAAAACGTGTGAGTGATGAGTCAAATTCTTAATGGATTAGGCATGAGTTTAGGCATATATTATAGGCTTCCTTATTATTGCTCGTTCTCAAAAGGAAAATGATTAACATTCCTAAGAAAAAGATGATGACAAGTGGAAAATTCAAAAGTGAAGATTTAGAGATAGAAAATGTATAAGTGATATGTCAAATTATTAATGTATTAGGCATGAGTTTTGGCATATATGTTAGGCTTCCTTATCATTGCTCGTTCTTAAAAGGAAAATGATTAACATGCCTAAAATGCATGACTAAAACATGACTAAGAACAAGATGATGACAAGTGGAAATTTCAAAAGTGAAGATTTAGAGAGAGAAAATGTATGAGTGAAGTGTCAAATTATTAATGGATTAGGCATGAGTTTTGGCATATATGTTAGGCTTCCTTATCATTGCTCGTTCTCAAAAGGAAAATGATTAACATGCCTAAAATGCATGACTAAAAACATGCCTAAGAACAAGATGATGACAAGTGGAAATTTCAAAAGTGAAGATTTAGAAAGAGAAAATGTATGAGTGATTTGTCAAATTATTAATGGATTAGACATGAGTTTAGACGTATATGTTAGGCTTCCTTATCATTGCTCGTTCTAAAAAGGAAAAGGATTAACATGTCTAAAATGCATGACTAAAGACATGCCTAAGAACAAGATGATGACAAGTTGAAAATGCAAAAGTGAAGATCTAGAGAGAGAAAATGTGTGAGTGATGAGTCATATTATTAATGGATTAGGCAAGAGTTTAGGCGTATATGTTAGGCTTCCTTATTATTGCTCGTTCTCAAAAGGAAAATGATTAACATGCCTAAGAAAAAGATGATGACAAGTGGAAAATTCAAAAGTGAAGATTTAGAGATAGAAAATGTATTAGTGATGTGTCAAATTATTAATGGATTAGGCATGAGTTTTGGCATATATGTTAGGCTTCCTTATCATTCCTCATTCTCAAAAGAAAAATGATTAACATGCCTAAAATGCATGACTAAAAACATGCCTAAGAACAAGATGATGACAAGTGGAAAATTCAAAAGTGAAGATTTTGAAAGAGAAAATGTATGAGTGATTTGTCAAATTATTAATGGATTAGACATGAGTTTAGACATATATGTTAGACTTCCTTATCATTGCTCGTTCTCAAAAGGAAAATGATTAACATGTCTAAAATGCATGACTAAAAACATGCCTAAGAACAAGATGATGACAAGTTGAAAATTCAAAAGTGAAGATCTAGAGAGAGAAAATGTGTGAGTGATGAGTCAAATTATTAATGGATTAGGCATGAGTTTAGGCATATATGTTAGGCTTCCTTATTATTGCTCGTTCTCAAAAGAAAAATGATTAACATGCCTAAGAAAAAGATGATGACAAGTGGAAAATTCAAAAGTGAAGATTTAGAGATAGAAAATGTATAAGTGATGTGTCAAATTATTAATGTATTAGGCATGAGTTTTGGCATATATGTTAGGCTTCCTTATCATTGCTCGTTCTTAAAAGGAAAATGATTAACATGCCTAAAATGCATGACTAAAACATGCCTAAGAACAAGATGATGACAAGTGGAAATTTCAAAAGTGAAGATTTAGAGAGAGAAAATGTATGAGTGATGTGTCAAATTATTAATGGATTAGGCATGAGTTTTGGCATATATGTTAGGCTTCCTTATCATTGCTCGTTCTTAAAAGGAAAATGATTAACATGCCTAAAATGCATGACTAAAACATGCCTAAGAACAAGATGATGACAAGTGGAAATTTCAGAAGTGAAGATTTAAAGAGAGAAAATGTATGAGAAATGAGTCTAATTATTAATGGATTAGGCATGAGTTTAGGCATATATGTTAGGCTTCCTTATCATTGCTCGTTCTCAAAAGCAAAATGATTAACATGCCTAAAATGCATGACTAAAAACATGCCTAAGAACAAGATGATGACAAGTGGAAAATTCAAAAGTGAAGATTTAGAGAGAGAAAATGTATGAGTGATTTGTCAAATTATTAATGGATTAGACATGAGTTTAGACATATATGTTAGGCTTCCATATCATTGCTCATTCTCAAAAGGAAAATGATTAACATGTCTAAAATGCATGACTAAAAACATGCTTAAGAACAAGATGATAACAAGTTGAAAATTCAAAAGTGAAGATCTAGAGAGAGAAAATGTGTGAGTGATGAGTCAAATTATTAATGGATTAGGCATGAGTTTAGGCATATATGTTAGGCTTCCTTATTATTGCTCGTTCTCAAAAGGAAAATGATTAACATGCCTAAGAAAAAGATGATGACAAATGGAAAATTCAAAAGTGAAGATTTAGAGAGAGAAAATGTATGAGTGATGTGTCAAATTATTAATGGATTAGGCATGAGTTTTGGCATATATGTTAGGCTTCCTTATCATTGCTCGTTCTCAAAAGCAAAATGATTAACATGCCTAAAATGCATGACTAGAAACATGCCTAGGAACAAGATGATGACAATTGGAAAATTCAAAAGTGAAGATTTAGAGAGAGAAAATGTATGAGTGATTTGTCAAATTATTAATGGATTAGACATGAGTTTAGACATATATGTTAGGCTTCCATATCATTGCTCATTCTCAAAAGGAAAATGATTAACATGTCTAAAATGCATGACTAAAAACATGCTTAAGAACAAGATGATAACAAGTTGAAAATTCAAAAGTGAAGATCTAGAGAGAGAAAATGTGTGAGTGATGAGTCAAATTATTAATGGATTAGGCATGAGTTTAGGCATATATGTTAGGCTTCCTTATTATTGCTCGTTCTCAAAAGCAAAATGATTAACATGCCTAAAATGCATGACTAGAAACATGCCTAGGAACAAGATGATGACAATTGGAAAATTCAAAAGTGAAGATTTAGAGAGAGAAAATGTATGAGTGATTTGTCAAATTATTAATGGATTAGACATGAGTTTAGACATATATGTTAGGCTTCCATATCATTGCTCATTCTCAAAAGGAAAATGATTAACATGTCTAAAATGCATGACTAAAAACATGCTTAAGAACAAGATGATAACAAGTTGAAAATTCAAAAGTGAAGATCTAGAGAGAGAAAATGTGTGAGTGATGAGTCAAATTATTAATGGATTAGGCATGAGTTTAGGCATATATGTTAGGCTTCCTTATTATTGCTCGTTCTCAAAAGGAAAATGATTAACATGCCTAAGAAAAAGATGATGACAAATGGAAAATTCAAAAGTGAAGATTTAGAGAAAGAAAATGTATGAGTGATGTGTCAAATTATTAATGGATTAGGCATGAGTTTTGGCATATATGTTAGGCTTCCTTATCATTGCTTGTTCTCAAAAGAAAAATAATTAACATGCCTAAAATGCATGACTAAAAACATGCCTAAGAACAAGATGATGACAAGTGGAAAATTCAAAAGTGAAGATTTAGAAAGAGAAAATGTATGAGTGAGTTGTCAAATTATTAATGGATTAGACATGAGTTTAGACATATATGTTAGGCTTCCTTATTATTGCTCGTTCTCAAAAGGAAACTGATTAACATGTCTAAAATGCATGACTAAAAACATGCCTAAGAACAAGATGATGACAAGTTGAAAATTCAAAAGTGAAGATCTAGAGAGAGAAAACGTGTGAGTGATGAGTCAAATTCTTAATGGATTAGGCATGAGTTTAGGCATATATTATAGGCTTCCTTATTATTGCTCGTTCTCAAAAGGAAAATGATTAACATTCCTAAGAAAAAGATGATGACAAGTGGAAAATTCAAAAGTGAAGATTTAGAGATAGAAAATGTATAAGTGATATGTCAAATTATTAATGTATTAGGCATGAGTTTTGGCATATATGTTAGGCTTCCTTATCATTGCTCGTTCTTAAAAGGAAAATGATTAACATGCCTAAAATGCATGACTAAAACATGACTAAGAACAAGATGATGACAAGTGGAAATTTCAAAAGTGAAGATTTAGAGAGAGAAAATGTATGAGTGAAGTGTCAAATTATTAATGGATTAGGCATGAGTTTTGGCATATATGTTAGGCTTCCTTATCATTGCTCGTTCTCAAAAGGAAAATGATTAACATGCCTAAAATGCATGACTAAAAACATGCCTAAGAACAAGATGATGACAAGTGGAAATTTCAAAAGTGAAGATTTAGAAAGAGAAAATGTATGAGTGATTTGTCAAATTATTAATGGATTAGACATGAGTTTAGACGTATATGTTAGGCTTCCTTATCATTGCTCGTTCTAAAAAGGAAAAGGATTAACATGTCTAAAATGCATGACTAAAGACATGCCTAAGAACAAGATGATGACAAGTTGAAAATGCAAAAGTGAAGATCTAGAGAGAGAAAATGTGTGAGTGATGAGTCATATTATTAATGGATTAGGCATGAGTTTAGGCGTATATGTTAGGCTTCCTTATTATTGCTCGTTCTCAAAAGGAAAATGATTAACATGCCTAAGAAAAAGATGATGACAAGTGGAAAATTCAAAAGTGAAGATTTAGAGATAGAAAATGTATTAGTGATGTGTCAAATTATTAATGGATTAGGCATGAGTTTAGGCATATATGTTAGGCTTCCTTATTATTGCTCGTTCTCAAAAGGAAAATGATTAACATGCCTAAGAAAAAGATGATGACAAGTGGAAAATTCAAAAGTGAAGATTTAGAGAAAGAAAATGTATGAGTGATGTGTCAAATTATTAATGGATTAGGCATGAGTTTTGGCATATATGTTAGGCTTCCTTATCATTCCTCATTCTCAAAAGAAAAATGATTAACATGCCTAAAATGCATGACTAAAAACATGCCTAAGAACAAGATGATGACAAGTGGAAAATTCAAAAGTGAAGATTTTGAAAGAGAAAATGTATGAGTGATTTGTCAAATTATTAATGGATTAGACATGAGTTTAGACATATCTGTTTGACTTCCTTATCATTGCTCGTTCTCAAAAGGAAAATGATTAACATGTCAAAAATGCATGACTAAAAACATGCCTAAGAACAAGATGATGACAAGTTGAAAATTCAAAAGTGAAGATCTAGAGAGAGAAAATGTGTGAGTGATGAGTCAAATTATTAATGGATTAGGCATGAGTTTAGGCATATATGTTAGGCTTCCTTATTATTGCTCGTTCTCAAAAGAAAAATGATTAACATGCCTAAGAAAAAGATGATGACAAGTGGAAAATTCAAAAGTGAAGATTTAGAGATAGAAAATGTATAAGTGATGTGTCAAATTATTAATGTATTAGGCATGAGTTTTGGCATATATGTTAGGCTTCCTTATCATTGCTCGTTCTTAAAAGGAAAATGATTAACATGCCTAAAATGCATGACTAAAACATGCCTAAGAACAAGATGATGACAAGTGGAAATTTCAAAAGTGAAGATTTAGAGAGAGAAAATGTATGAGTGATGTGTCAAATTATTAATGGATTAGGCATGAGTTTTGGCATATATGTTAGGCTTCCTTATCATTGCTCGTTCTTAAAAGGAAAATGATTAACATGCCTAAAATGCATGACTAAAACATGCCTAAGAACAAGATGATGACAAGTGGAAATTTCAGAAGTGAAGATTTAAAGAGAGAAAATGTATGAGAAATGAGTCTAATTATTAATGGATTAGGCATGAGTTTAGGCATATATGTTAGGCTTCCTTATCATTGCTCGTTCTCAAAAGCAAAATGATTAACATGCCTAAAATGCATGACTAAAAACATGACTAAGAACAAGATGATGACAAGTGGAAATTTCAAAAGTGAAGATTTAGAGAGAGAAAATGTATGAGTGATGTGTCAAATTATTAATGGATTAGGCATGAGTTTTTGCATATATGTTAGGCTTCCTTATCATTGCTCGTTCTCAAAAGGAAAATGATTAACATGCCTAAAATGCATGACTAAAAACATGCCTAAGAACAAGATGATGACAAGTGGAAATTTCAAAAGTGAAGATTTAGAAAGAGAAAATGTATCAGTGATTTGTCAAATTATTAATGGATTAGACATGAGTTTAGACGTATATGTTAGGCTTCCTTATCATTGCTCGTTATAAAAAGGAAAAGGATTAACATGTCTAAAATGCATGACTAAAGACATGCCTAAGAACAAGATGATGACAAGTTGAAAATGCAAAAGTGAAGATCTAGAGAGAGAAAATGTGTGAGTCATGAGTCATATTATTAATGGATTAGGCATGAGTTTAGGCGTATATGTTAGGCTTCCTTATTATTGCTCGTTCTCAAAAGGAAAATGATTAACATGCCTAAGAAAAAGATGATGACAAGTGGAAAATTCAAAAGTGAAGATTTAGAGATATAAAATGTATTAGTGATGTGTCAAATTATTAATGGATTAGGCATGAGTTTAGGCATATATGTTAGGCTTCCTTATTATTGCTCGTTCTCAAAAGGAAAATGAGTAACATGCCTAAGAAAAAGATGATGACAAGTGGAAAATTCAAAAGTGAAGATTTAGAGAAAGAAAATGTATGAGTGATGTGTCAAATTATTAATGGATTAGGCATGAGTTTTGGCATATATGTTAGGCTTCCTTATCATTCCTCATTCTCAAAAGAAAAATGATTAACATGCCTAAAATGCATGACTAAAAACATGCCTAAGAACAAGATGATGACAAGTGGAAAATTCAAAAGTGAAGATTTTGAAAGAGAAAATGTATGAGTGATTTGTCAAATTATTAATGGATTAGACATGAGTTTAGACATATATGTTAGACTTCCTTATCATTGCTCGTTCTCAAAAGGAAAATGATTAACATGTCTAAAATGCATGACTAAAAACATGCCTAAGAACAAGATGATGACAAGTTGAAAATTCAAAAGTGAAGATCTAGAGAGAGAAAATGTGTGAGTGATGAGTCAAATTATTAATGGATTAGGCATGAGTTTAGGCATATATGTTAGGCTTCCTTATTATTGCTCGTTCTCAAAAGAAAAATGATTAACATGCCTAAGAAAAAGATGATGACAAGTGGAAAATTCAAAAGTGAAGATTTAGAGATAGAAAATGTATAAGTGATGTGTCAAATTATTAATGTATTAGGCATGAGTTTTGGCATATATGTTAGGCTTCCTTATCATTGCTCGTTCTTAAAAGGAAAATGATTAACATGCCTAAAATGCATGACTAAAACATGCCTAAGAACAAGATGATGACAAGTGGAAATTTCAAAAGTGAAGATTTAGAGAGAGAAAATGTATGAGTGATGTGTCAAATTATTAATGGATTAGGCATGAGTTTTGGCATATATGTTAGGCTTCCTTATCATTGCTCGTTCTTAAAAGGAAAATGATTAACATGCCTAAAATGCATGACTAAAACATGCCTAAGAACAAGATGATGACAAGTGGAAATTTCAGAAGTGAAGATTTAAAGAGAGAAAATGTATGAGAAATGAGTCTAATTATTAATGGATTAGGCATGAGTTTAGGCATATATGTTAGGCTTCCTTATCATTGCTCGTTCTCAAAAGCAAAATGATTAACATGCCTAAAATGCATGACTAAAAACATGCCTAAGAACAAGATGATGACAAGTGGAAAATTCAAAAGTGAAGATTTAGAGAGAGAAAATGTATGAGTGATTTGTCAAATTATTAATGGATTAGACATGAGTTTAGACATATATGTTAGGCTTCCATATCATTGCTCATTCTCAAAAGGAAAATGATTAACATGTCTAAAATGCATGACTAAAAACATGCTTAAGAACAAGATGATAACAAGTTGAAAATTCAAAAGTGAAGATCTAGAGAGAGAAAATGTGTGAGTGATGAGTCAAATTATTAATGGATTAGGCATGAGTTTAGGCATATATGTTAGGCTTCCTTATTATTGCTCGTTCTCAAAAGGAAAATGATTAACATGCCTAAGAAAAAGATGATGACAAATGGAAAATTCAAAAGAGAAGATTTAGAGAGAGAAAATGTATGAGTGATGTGTCAAATTATTAATGGATTAGGCATGAGTTTTGGCATATATGTTAGGCTTCCTTATCATTGCTCGTTCTCAAAAGCAAAATGATTAACATGCCTAAAATGCATGACTAGAAACATGCCTAGGAACAAGATGATGACAATTGGAAAATTCAAAAGTGAAGATTTAGAGAGAGAAAATGTATGAGTGATTTGTCAAATTATTAATGGATTAGACATGAGTTTAGACATATATGTTAGGCTTCCATATCATTGCTCATTCTCAAAAGGAAAATGATTAACATGTCTAAAATGCATGACTAAAAACATGCTTAAGAACAAGATGATAACCAGTTGAAAATTCAAAAGTGAAGATCTAGAGAGAGAAAATGTGTGAGTGATGAGTCAAATTATTAATGGATTAGGCATGAGTTTAGGCATATATGTTAGGCTTCCTTATTATTGCTCGTTCTCAAAAGCAAAATGATTAACATGCCTAAAATGCATGACTAGAAACATGCCTAGGAACAAGATGATGACAATTGGAAAATTCAAAAGTGAAGATTTAGAGAGAGAAAATGTATGAGTGATTTGTCAAATTATTAATGGATTAGACATGAGTTTAGACATATATGTTAGGCTTCCATATCATTGCTCATTCTCAAAAGGAAAATGATTAACATGTCTAAAATGCATGACTAAAAACATGCTTAAGAACAAGATGATAACAAGTTGAAAATTCAAAAGTGAAGATCTAGAGAGAGAAAATGTGTGAGTGATGAGTCAAATTATTAATGGATTAGGCATGAGTTTAGGCATATATGTTAGGCTTCCTTATTATTGCTCGTTCTCAAAAGGAAAATGATTAACATGCCTAAGAAAAAGATGATGACAAATGGAAAATTCAAAAGTGAAGATTTAGAGAAAGAAAATGTATGAGTGATGTGTCAAATTATTAATGGATTAGGCATGAGTTTTGGCATATATGTTAGGCTTCCTTATCATTGGTTGTTCTCAAAAGAAAAATAATTAACATGCCTAAAATGCATGACTAAAAACATGCCTAAGAACAAGATGATGACAAGTGGAAAATTCAAAAGTGAAGATTTAGAAAGAGAAAATGTATGAGTGAGTTGTCAAATTATTAATGGATTAGACATGAGTTTAGACATATATGTTAGGCTTCCTTATTATTGCTCGTTCTCAAAAGGAAACTGATTAACATGTCTAAAATGCATGACTAAAAACATGCCTAAGAACAAGATGATGACAAGTGGAAATTTCAAAAGTGAAGATTTAGAAAGAGAAAATGTATGAGTGATTTGTCAAATTATTAATGGATTAGACATGAGTTTAGACGTATATGTTAGGCTTCCTTATCATTGCTTGTTCTCAAAAGAAAAATAATTAACATGCCTAAAATGCATGACTAAAAACATGCCTAAGAACAAGATGATGACAAGTGGAAATTTCAAAAGTGAAGATTTAGAAAGAGAAAATGTATGAGTGATTTGTCAAATTATTAATGGATTAGACATGAGTTTAGACGTATATGTTAGGCTTCCTTATCATTGCTCGTTCTAAAAAGGAAAAGGATTAACATGTCTAAAATGCATGACTAAAGACATGCCTAAGAACAAGATGATGACAAGTTGAAAATGCAAAAGTGAAGATCTAGAGAGAGAAAATGTGTGAGTGATGAGTCATATTATTAATGGATTAGGCATGAGTTTAGGCGTATATGTTAGGCTTCCTTATTATTGCTCGTTCTCAAAAGGAAAATGATTAACATGCCTAAGAAAAAGATGATGACAAGTGGAAAATTCAAAAGTGAAGATTTAGAGATAGAAAATGTATTAGTGATGTGTCAAATTATTAATGGATTAGGCATGAGTTTAGGCATATATGTTAGGCTTCCTTATTATTGCTCGTTCTCAAAAGGAAAATGATTAACATGCCTAAGAAAAAGATGATGACAAGTGGAAAATTCAAAAGTGAAGATTTAGAGAAAGAAAATGTATGAGTGATGTGTCAAATTATTAATGGATTAGGCATGAGTTTTGGCATATATGTTAGGCTTCCTTATCATTCCTCATTCTCAAAAGAAAAATGATTAACATGCCTAAAATGCATGACTAAAAACATGCCTAAGAACAAGATGATGACAAGTGGAAAATTCAAAAGTGAAGATTTTGAAAGAGAAAATGTATGAGTGATTTGTCAAATTATTAATGGATTAGACATGAGTTTAGACATATATGTTTGACTTCCTTATCATTGCTCGTTCTCAAAAGGAAAATGATTAACATGTCTAAAATGCATGACTAAAAACATGCCTAAGAACAAGATGATGACAAGTTGAAAATTCAAAAGTGAAGATCTAGAGAGAGAAAATGTGTGAGTGATGAGTCAAATTATTAATGGATTAGGCATGAGTTTAGGCATATATGTTAGGCTTCCTTATTATTGCTCGTTCTCAAAAGAAAAATGATTAACATGCCTAAGAAAAAGATGATGACAAGTGGAAAATTCAAAAGTGAAGATTTAGAGATAGAAAATGTATAAGTGATGTGTCAAATTATTAATGTATTAGGCATGAGTTTTGGCATATATGTTAGGCTTCCTTATCATTGCTCGTTCTTAAAAGGAAAATGATTAACATGCCTAAAATGCATGACTAAAACATGCCTAAGAACAAGATGATGACAAGTGGAAATTTCAAAAGTGAAGATTTAGAGAGAGAAAATGTATGAGTGATGTGTCAAATTATTAATGGATTAGGCATGAGTTTTGGCATATATGTTAGGCTTCCTTATCATTGCTCGTTCTTAAAAGGAAAATGATTAACATGCCTAAAATGCATGACTAAAACATGCCTAAGAACAAGATGATGACAAGTGGAAATTTCAGAAGTGAAGATTAAAAGAGAGAAAATGTATGAGAAATGAGTCTAATTATTAATGGATTAGGCATGAGTTTAGGCATATATGTTAGGCTTCCTTATCATTGCTCGTTCTCAAAAGCAAAATGATTAACATGCCTAAAATGCATGACTAAAAACATGCCTAAGAACAAGATGATGACAAGTGGAAAATTCAAAAGTGAAGATTTAGAAAGAGAAAATGTATGAGTGATTTGTCAAATTATTAATGGATTAGACATGAGTTTAGACATATATGTTAGGCTTCCATATCATTGCTCATTCTCAAAAGGAAAATGATTAACATGTCTAAAATGCATGACTAAAAACATGCTTAAGAACAAGATGATAACAAGTTGAAAATTCAAAAGTGAAGATCTAGAGAGAGAAAATGTGTGAGTGATGAGTCAAATTATTAATGGATTAGGCATGAGTTTAGGCATATATGTTAGGCTTCCTTATTATTGCTCGTTCTCAAAAGGAAAATGATTAACATGCCTAAGAAAAAGATGATGACAAATGGAAAATTCAAAAGTGAAGATTTAGAGAAAGAAAATGTATGAGTGATGTGTCAAATTATTAATGGATTAGGCATGAGTTTTGGCATATATGTTAGGCTTCCTTATCATTGCTTGTTCTCAAAAGAAAAATAATTAACATGCCTAAAATGCATGACTAAAAACATGCCTAAGAACAAGATGATGACAAGTGGAAAATTCAAAAGTGAAGATTTAGAAAGCGAAAATGTATGAGTGAGTTGTCAAATTATTAATGGATTAGACATGAGTTTAGACATATATGTTAGGCTTTCTTATTATTGTTCGTTCTCAAAAGGAAACTGATTAACATGTCTAAAATGCATGACCAAAAACATGCCTAAGAACAAGATGATGACAAGTTGAAAATTCAAAAGTGAAGATCTAGAGAGAGAAAACGTGTGAGTGATGAGTCAAATTCTTAATGGATTAGGCATGAGTTTAGGCATATATTATAGGCTTCCTTATTATTGCTCGTTCTCAAAAGAAAAATGATTAACATTCCTAAGAAAAAGATGATGACAAGTGGAAAATTCAAAAGTGAAGATCTAGAGAGAGAAAATGTGTGAGTGATGAGTCAAATTATTAATGGATTAGGCATGAGTTTAGGCATATATGTTAGGCTTCCTTATTATTGCTCGTTCTCAAAAGGAAAATGATTAACATGCCTAAGAAAAAGATGATGACAAATGGAAAATTCAAAAGTGAAGATTTAGAGAAAGAAAATGTATGAGTGATGTGTCAAATTATTAATGGATTAGGCATGAGTTTTGGCATATATGTTAGGCTTCCTTATCATTGCTTGTTCTCAAAAGAAAAATAATTAACATGCCTAAAATGCATGACTAAAAACATGCCTAAGAACAAGATGATGACAAGTGGAAAATTCAAAAGTGAAGATTTAGAAAGAGAAAATGTATGAGTGAGTTGTCAAATTATTAATGGATTAGACATGAGTTTAGACATATATGTTAGGCTTCCTTATTATTGCTCGTTCTCAAAAGGAAACTGATTAACATGTCTAAAATGCATGACTAAAAACATGCCTAAGAACAAGATGATGACAAGTTGAAAATTCAAAAGTGAAGATCTAGAGAGAGAAAACGTGTGAGTGATGAGTCAAATTCTTAATGGATTAGGCATGAGTTTAGGCATATATGTTAGGCTTCCTTATTATTGCTCGTTCTCAAAAGAAAAATGATTAACATGCCTAAGAAAAAGATGATGACAAGTGGAAAATTCAAAAGTGAAGATTTAGAGATAGAAAATGTATAAGTGATGTGTCAAATTATTAATGTATTAGGCATGAGTTTTGGCATATATGTTAGGCTTCCTTATCATTGCTCGTTCTTAAAAGGAAAATGATTAACATGCCTAAAATGCATGACTAAAACATGCCTAAGAACAAGATGATGACAAGTGGAAATTTCAAAAGTGAAGATTTAGAGAGAGAAAATGTATGAGTGATGTGTCAAATTATTAATGGATTAGGCATGAGTTTTGGCATATATGTTAGGCTTCCTTATCATTGCTCGTTCTTAAAAGGAAAATGATTAACATGCCTAAAATGCATGACTAAAACATGCCTAAGAACAAGATGATGACAAGTGGAAATTTCAGAAGTGAAGATTAAAAGAGAGAAAATGTATGAGAAATGAGTCTAATTATTAATGGATTAGGCATGAGTTTAGGCATATATGTTAGGCTTCCTTATCATTGCTCGTTCTCAAAAGCAAAATGATTAACATGCCTAAAATGCATGACTAAAAACATGCCTAAGAACAAGATGATGACAAGTGGAAAATTCAAAAGTGAAGATTTAGAAAGAGAAAATGTATGAGTGATTTGTCAAATTATTAATGGATTAGACATGAGTTTAGACATATATGTTAGGCTTCCATATCATTGCTCATTCTCAAAAGGAAAATGATTAACATGTCTAAAATGCATGACTAAAAACATGCTTAAGAACAAGATGATAACAAGTTGAAAATTCAAAAGTGAAGATCTAGAGAGAGAAAATGTGTGAGTGATGAGTCAAATTATTAATGGATTAGGCATGAGTTTAGGCATATATGTTAGGCTTCCTTATTATTGCTCGTTCTCAAAAGGAAAATGATTAACATGCCTAAGAAAAAGATGATGACAAATGGAAAATTCAAAAGTGAAGATTTAGAGAAAGAAAATGTATGAGTGATGTGTCAAATTATTAATGGATTAGGCATGAGTTTTGGCATATATGTTAGGCTTCCTTATCATTGCTTGTTCTCAAAAGAAAAATAATTAACATGCCTAAAATGCATGACTAAAAACATGCCTAAGAACAAGATGATGACAAGTGGAAAATTCAAAAGTGAAGATTTAGAAAGCGAAAATGTATGAGTGAGTTGTCAAATTATTAATGGATTAGACATGAGTTTAGACATATATGTTAGGCTTTCTTATTATTGTTCGTTCTCAAAAGGAAACTGATTAACATGTCTAAAATGCATGACCAAAAACATGCCTAAGAACAAGATGATGACAAGTTGAAAATTCAAAAGTGAAGATCTAGAGAGAGAAAACGTGTGAGTGATGAGTCAAATTCTTAATGGATTAGGCATGAGTTTAGGCATATATTATAGGCTTCCTTATTATTGCTCGTTCTCAAAAGAAAAATGATTAACATTCCTAAGAAAAAGATGATGACAAGTGGAAAATTCAAAAGTGAAGATCTAGAGAGAGAAAATGTGTGAGTGATGAGTCAAATTATTAATGGATTAGGCATGAGTTTAGGCATATATGTTAGGCTTCCTTATTATTGCTCGTTCTCAAAAGGAAAATGATTAACATGCCTAAGAAAAAGATGATGACAAATGGAAAATTCAAAAGTGAAGATTTAGAGAAAGAAAATGTATGAGTGATGTGTCAAATTATTAATGGATTAGGCATGAGTTTTGGCATATATGTTAGGCTTCCTTATCATTGCTTGTTCTCAAAAGAAAAATAATTAACATGCCTAAAATGCATGACTAAAAACATGCCTAAGAACAAGATGATGACAAGTGGAAAATTCAAAAGTGAAGATTTAGAAAGAGAAAATGTATGAGTGAGTTGTCAAATTATTAATGGATTAGACATGAGTTTAGACATATATGTTAGGCTTCCTTATTATTGCTCGTTCTCAAAAGGAAACTGATTAACATGTCTAAAATGCATGACTAAAAACATGCCTAAGAACAAGATGATGACAAGTTGAAAATTCAAAAGTGAAGATCTAGAGAGAGAAAACGTGTGAGTGATGAGTCAAATTCTTAATGGATTAGGCATGAGTTTAGGCATATATTATAGGCTTCCTTATTATTGCTCGTTCTCAAAAGGAAAATGATTAACATTCCTAAGAAAAAGATGATGACAAGTGGAAAATTCAAAAGTGAAGATTTAGAGATAGAAAATGTATAAGTGATATGTCAAATTATTAATGTATTAGGCATGAGTTTTGGCATATATGTTAGGCTTCCTTATCATTGCTCGTTCTTAAAAGGAAAATGATTAACATGCCTAAAATGCATGACTAAAACATGACTAAGAACAAGATGATGACAAGTGGAAATTTCAAAAGTGAAGATTTAGAGAGAGAAAATGTATGAGTGATGTGTCAAATTATTAATGGATTAGGCATGAGTTTTGGCATATATGTTAGGCTTCCTTATCATTGCTCGTTCTCAAAAGGAAAATGATTAACATGCCTAAAATGCATGACTAAAAACATGCCTAAGAACAAGATGATGACAAGTGGAAATTTCAAAAGTGAAGATTTAGAAAGAGAAAATGTATGAGTGATTTGTCAAATTATTAATGGATTAGACATGAGTTTAGACGTATATGTTAGGCTTCCTTATCATTGCTCGTTCTAAAAAGGAAAAGGATTAACATGTCTAAAATGCATGACTAAAGACATGCCTAAGAACAAGATGATGACAAGTTGAAAATGCAAAAGTGAAGATCTAGAGAGAGAAAATGTGTGAGTGATGAGTCATATTATTAATGGATTAGGCATGAGTTTAGGCGTATATGTTAGGCTTCCTTATTATTGCTCGTTCTCAAAAGGAAAATGATTAACATGCCTAAGAAAAAGATGATGACAAGTGGAAAATTCAAAAGTGAAGATTTAGAGATAGAAAATGTATTAGTGATGTGTCAAATTATTAATGGATTAGGCATGAGTTTAGGCATATATGTTAGGCTTCCTTATTATTGCTCGTTCTCAAAAGGAAAATGATTAACATGCCTAAGAAAAAGATGATGACAAGTGGAAAATTCAAAAGTGAAGATTTAGAGAAAGAAAATGTATGAGTGATGTGTCAAATTATTAATGGATTAGGCATGAGTTTTGGCATATATGTTAGGCTTCCTTATCATTCCTCATTCTCAAAAGAAAAATGATTAACATGCCTAAAATGCATGACTAAAAACATGCCTAAGAACAAGATGATGACAAGTGGAAAATTCAAAAGTGAAGATTTTGAAAGAGAAAATGTATGAGTGATTTGTCAAATTATTAATGGATTAGACATGAGTTTAGACATATATGTTTGACTTCCTTATCATTGCTCGTTCTCAAAAGGAAAATGATTAACATGTCTAAAATGCATGACTAAAAACATGCCTAAGAACAAGATGATGACAAGTTGAAAATTCAAAAGTGAAGATCTAGAGAGAGAAAATGTGTGAGTGATGAGTCAAATTATTAATGGATTAGGCATGAGTTTAGGCATATATGTTTGGCTTCCTTATTATTGCTCGTTCTCAAAAGAAAAATGATTAACATGCCTAAGAAAAAGATGATGACAAGTGGAAAATTCAAAAGTGAAGATTTAGAGATAGAAAATGTATAAGTGATGTGTCAAATTATTAATGTATTAGGCATGAGTTTTGGCATATATGTTAGGCTTCCTTATCATTGCTCGTTCTTAAAAGGAAAATGATTAACATGCCTAAAATGCATGACTAAAACATGCCTAAGAACAAGATGATGACAAGTGGAAATTTCAAAAGTGAAGATTTAGAGAGAGAAAATGTATGAGTGATGTGTCAAATTATTAATGGATTAGGCATGAGTTTTGGCATATATGTTAGGCTTCCTTATCATTGCTCGTTCTTAAAAGGAAAATGATTAACATGCCTAAAATGCATGACTAAAACATGCCTAAGAACAAGATGATGACAAGTGGAAATTTCAGAAGTGAAGATTTAAAGAGAGAAAATGTATGAGAAATGAGTCTAATTATTAATGGATTAGGCATGAGTTTAGGCATATATGTTAGGCTTCCTTATCATTGCTCGTTCTCAAAAGCAAAATGATTAACATGCCTAAAATGCATGACTAAAAACATGCCTAAGAACAAGATGATGACAAGTGGAAAATTCAAAAGTGAAGATTTAGAGAGAGAAAATGTATGAGTGATTTGTCAAATTATTAATGGATTAGACATGAGTTTAGACATATATGTTAGGCTTCCATATCATTGCTCATTCTCAAAAGGAAAATGATTAACATGTCTAAAATGCATGACTAAAAACATGCTTAAGAACAAGATGATAACAAGTTGAAAATTCAAAAGTGAAGATCTAGAGAGAGAAAATGTGTGAGTGATGAGTCAAATTATTAATGGATTAGGCATGAGTTTAGGCATATATGTTAGGCTTCCTTATTATTGCTCGTTCTCAAAAGGAAAATGATTAACATGCCTAAGAAAAAGATGATGACAAATGGAAAATTCAAAAGTGAAGATTTAGAGAAAGAAAATGTATGAGTGATGTGTCAAATTATTAATGGATTAGGCATGAGTTTTGGCATATATGTTAGGCTTCCTTATCATTGCTTGTTCTCAAAAGAAAAATAATTAACATGCCTAAAATGCATGACTAAAAACATGCCTAAGAACAAGATGATGACAAGTGGAAAATTCAAAAGTGAAGATTTAGAAAGCGAAAATGTATGAGTGAGTTGTCAAATTATTAATGGATTAGACATGAGTTTAGACATATATGTTAGGCTTCCTTATTATTGCTCGTTCTCAAAAGGAAACTGATTAACATGTCTAAAATGCATGACTAAAAACATGCCTAAGAACAAGATGATGACAAGTTTAAAATTCAAAAGTGAAGATCTAGAGAGAGAAAACGTGTGAGTGATGAGTCAAATTCTTAATGGATTAGGCATGAGTTTAGGCATATATTATAGGCTTCCTTATTATTGCTCGTTCTCAAAAGAAAAATGATTAACATTCCTAAGAAAAAGATGATGACAAGTGGAAAATTCAAAAGTGAAGATTTAGAGATAGAAAATGTATAAGTGATATGTCAAATTATTAATGTATTAGGCATGAGTTTTGGCATATATGTTAGGCTTCCTTATCATTGCTCGTTCTTAAAAGGAAAATGATTAACATGCCTAAAATGCATGACTAAAACATGACTAAGAACAAGATGATGACAAGTGGAAATTTCAAAAGTGAAGATTTAGAGAGAGAAAATGTATGAGTGATGTGTCAAATTATTAATGGATTAGGCATGAGTTTTGGCATATATGTTAGGCTTCCTTATCATTGCTCGTTCTCAAAAGGAAAATGATTAACATGCCTAAAATGCATGACTAAAAACATGCCTAAGAACAAGATGATGACAAGTGGAAATTTCAAAAGTGAAGATTTAGAAAGAGAAAATGTATCAGTGATTTGTCAAATTATTAATGGATTAGACATGAGTTTTGACGTATATGTTAGGCTTCCTTATCATTGCTCGTTATAAAAAGGAAAAGGATTAACATGTCTAAAATGCATGACTAAAGACATGCCTAAGAACAAGATGATGACAAGTTGAAAATGCAAAAGTGAAGATCTAGAGAGAGAAAATGTGTGAGTCATGAGTCATATTATTAATGGATTAGGCATGAGTTTAGGCGTATATGTTAGGCTTCCTTATTATTGCTCGTTCTCAAAAGGAAAATGATTAACATGCCTAAGAAAAAGATGATGACAAGTGGAAAATTCAAAAGTGAAGATTTAGAGATATAAAATGTATTAGTGATGTGTCAAATTATTAATGGATTAGGCATGAGTTTAGGCATATATGTTAGGCTTCCTTATTATTGCTCGTTCTCAAAAGGAAAATGATTAACATGCCTAAGAAAAAGATGATGACAAGTGGAAAATTCAAAAGTGAAGATTTATAGAAAGAAAATGTATGAGTGATGTGTCAAATTATTAATGGATTAGGCATGAGTTTTGGCATATATGTTAGGCTTCCTTATCATTCCTCATTCTCAAAAGAAAAATGATTAACATGCCTAAAATGCATGACTAAAAACATGCCTAAGAACAAGATGATGACAAGTGGAAAATTCAAAAGTGAAGATTTTGAAAGAGAAAATGTATGAGTGATTTGTCAAATTATTAATGGATTAGACATGAGTTTAGACATATATGTTAGACTTCCTTATCATTGCTCGTTCTCAAAAGGAAAATGATTAACATGTCTAAAATGCATGACTAAAAACATGCCTAAGAACAAGATGATGACAAGTTGAAAATTCAAAAGTGAAGATCTAGAGAGAGAAAATGTGTGAGTGATGAGTCAAATTATTAATGGATTAGGCATGAGTTTAGGCATATATGTTAGGCTTCCTTATTATTGCTCGTTCTCAAAAGAAAAATGATTAACATGCCTAAGAAAAAGATGATGACAAGTGGAAAATTCAAAAGTGAAGATTTAGAGATAGAAAATGTATAAGTGATGTGTCAAATTATTAATGTATTAGGCATGAGTTTTGGCATATATGTTAGGCTTCCTTATCATTGCTCGTTCTTAAAAGGAAAATGATTAACATGCCTAAAATGCATGACTAAAACATGCCTAAGAACAAGATGATGACAAGTGGAAATTTCAAAAGTGAAGATTTAGAGAGAGGAAATGTATGAGTGATGTGTCAAATTATTAATGGATTAGGCATGAGTTTTGGCATATATGTTAGGCTTCCTTATCATTGCTCGTTCTTAAAAGGAAAATGATTAACATGCCTAAAATGCATGACTAAAACATGCCTAAGAACAAGATGATGACAAGTGGAAATTTCAGAAGTGAAGATTTAAAGAGAGAAAATGTATGAGAAATGGGTCTAATTATTAATGGATTAGGCATGAGTTTAGGCATATATGTTAGGCTTCCTTATCATTGCTCGTTCTCAAAAGCAAAATGATTAACATGCCTAAAATGCATGACTAGAAACATGCCTAGGAACAAGATGATGACAATTGGAAAATTCAAAAGTGAAGATTTAGAGAGAGAAAATGTATGAGTGATTTGTCAAATTATTAATGGATTAGACATGAGTTTAGACATATATGTTAGGCTTCCATATCATTGCTCATTCTCAAAAGGAAAATGATTAACATGTCTAAAATGCATGACTAAAAACATGCTTAAGAACAAGATGATAACAAGTTGAAAATTCAAAAGTGAAGATCTAGAGAGAGAAAATGTGTGAGTGATGAGTCAAATTATTAATGGATTAGGCATAAGTTTAGGTATATATGTTAGGCTTCCTTATTATTGCTCGTTCTCAAAAGGAAAATGATTAACATGCCTAAGAAAAAGATGATGACAAGTGGAAAATTCAAAAGTGAAGATTTAGAGAAAGAAAATGTATGAGGGATGTGTCAAATTATTAATGGATTAGGCATGAATTTTGGCATATATGTTAGGCTTCCTTATCATTGCTTGTTCTCAAAAGAAAAATGATTAACATGCCTAAAATGCATGACTAAAAACATGCCTAAGAACAAGATGATGACAAGTGGAAAATTCAAAAGTGAAGATTTAGAAAGAGAAAATGTATGAGTGATTTGTCAAATTATTAATGGATTAGACATGAGTTTAGACATATATGTTAGGCTTCCTTATTATTGCTCGTTCTCAAAAGGAAACGGATTAACATGTCTAAAATGCATGACTAAAAACATGCCTAAGAACAAGATGATGACAAGTTGAAAATTCAAAAGTGAAGATCTAGAGAGAGAAAATGTGTGAGTGATGAGTCAAATTCTTAATGGATTAGGCATGAGTTTAGGCATATATTATAGGCTTCCTTATTATTGCTCGTTCTCAAAAGGAAAATGATTAACATTCCTAAGAAAAAGATGATGACAAGTGGAAAATTCAAAAGTGATGATTTAGAGATAGAAAATGTATAAGTGATATGTCAAATTATTAATGTATTAGGCATGAGTTTTGGCATATATGTTAGGCTTCCTTATCATTGCTCGTTCTTAAAAGGAAAATGATTGACATGCCTAAAATGCATGACTAAAACATGCCTAAGAACAAGATGATGACAAGTGGAAATTTCAAAAGTGAAGATTTAGAGAGAGAAAATGTATGAGTGATGTGTCAAATTATTAATGGATTAGGCATGAGTTTTGGCATATATGTTAGGCTTCCTTATCATTGCTCGTTCTCAAAAGGAAAATGATTAACATGCCTAAAATGCATGACTAAAAACATGCCTAAGAACAAGATGATGACAAGTGGAAATTTCAAAAGTGAAGATTTAGAAAGAGAAAATGTATGAGTGATTTGTCAAATTATTAATGGATTAGACATGAGTTTAGACGTATATGTTAGGCTTCCTTATCATTGCTCGTTCTAAAAAGGAAAAGGATTAACATGTCTAAAATGCATGACTAAAGACATGCCTAAGAACAAGATGATGACAAGTTGAAAATGCAAAAGTGAAGATCTAGAGAGAGAAAATGTGTGAGTGATGAGTCAAATTATTAATGGATTAGGCATGAGTTTAGGCGTATATGTTAGGCTTCCTTATTATTGCTCGTTCTCAAAAGGAAAATGATTAACATGCCTAAGAAAAAGATGATGACAAGTGGAAAATTCAAAAGTGAAGATTTAGAGATAGAAAATGTATTAGTGATGTGTCAAATTATTAATGGATTAGGCATGAGTTTAGGCATATATGTTAGGCTTCCTTATTATTGCTCGTTCTCAAAAGGAAAATGATTAACATGCCTAAGAAAAAGATTATGACAAGTGGAAAATTCAAAAGTGACGATTTAGAGAAAGAAAATGTATGAGTGATGTGTCAAATTATTAATGGATTAGGCATGAGTTTTGGCATATATGTTAGGCTTCCTTATCATTCCTCGTTCTCAATAGAAAAATGATTAACATGCCTAAAATGCATGACTAAAAACATGCCTAAGAACAAGATGATGACAAGTGGAAAATTCAAAAGTGAAGATTTAGAGAAAGAAAATGTATGAGGGATGTGTCAAATTATTAATGGATTAGGCATGAATTTTGGCATATATGTTAGGCTTCCTTATCATTGCTTGTTCTCAAAAGAAAAATGATTAACATGCCTACAATGCATGACTAAAAACATGCCTAAGAACAAGATGATGACAAGTGGAAAATTCAAAAGTGAAGATTTAGAAAGAGAAAATGTATGAGTGATTTGTCAAATTATTAATGGATTAGACATGAGTTTAGACATATATGTTAGGCTTCCTTATTATTGCTCGTTCTCAAAAGGAAACTGATTAACATGTCTAAAATGCATGACTAAAAACATGCCTAAGAACAAGATGATGACAAGTTGAAAATTCAAAAGTTAAGATTTAGAGAAAGAAAATGTATGAGTGATGTGTCAAATTATTAATGGATTAGGCATGAGTTTTGGCATATATGTTAGGCTTCCTTATCATTCCTCGTTCTCAAAAGAAAAATGATTAACATGCCTAAAATGCATGACTAAAAACATGCCTAAGAACAAGATGATGACAAGTGGAAAATTCAAAAGTGAAGATTTTGAAAGAGAAAATGTATGAGTGATTTGTCAAATTATTAATGGATTAGGCATGAGTTTTGGCATATATGTTAGGCTTCCTTATCATTGCTTGTTCTCAAAAGAAAAATGATTAACATGCCTAAAATGCAAGACTAAAAACATGCCTAAGAACAAGATGATGACAAGTGGAAAATTCAAAAGTGAAGATTTAGAAAGAGAAAATGTATGAGTGATTTGTCAAATTATTAATGGATTAGACATGAGTTTAGACATATATGTTAGGCTTCCTTATTATTGCTCGTTCTCAAAAGGAAACTGATTAACATGTCTAAAATGCCTGACTAAAAACATGCCTAAGAACAAGATGATGACAAGTTGAAAATTCAAAAGTGAAGATCTAGAGAGAGAAAATGTGTGAGTGATGAGTCAAATTCTTAATGGATTAGGCATGAGTTTAGGCATATATTATAGGCTTCCTTATTATTGCTCGTTCTCAAAAGGAAAATGATTAACATTCCTAAGAAAAAGATGATGACAAGTGGAAAATTCAAAAGTGATGATTTAGAGATAGAAAATGTATAAGTGATATGTCAAATTATTAATGTATTAGGCATGAGTTTTGGCATATATGTTAGGCTTCCTTATCATTGCTCGTTCTTAAAAGGAAAATGATTGACATGCCTAAAATACATGACTAAAACATGCCTAAGAACAAGATGATGAAAAGTGGAAATTTCAAAAGTGAAGATTTAGAGAGAGAAAATGTATGAGTGATGTGTCAAATTATTAATGGATTAGGCATGAGTTTTGGCGTATACGTTAGGCTTCCTTATCATTGCTCGTTCTCAAAAGGAAAATGATTAACATGCCTAAAATGCATGACTAAAAACATGCCTAAGAACAGGATGATGACAAGTGGAAATTTCAAAAGTGAAGATTTAGAAAGAGAAAATGTATGAGTGATTTGTCAAATTATTAATGGATTAGATATGAGTTTAGACGTATATGTTAGGCTTCCTTATCATTGCTCGTTCTAAAAAGGAAAAGGATTAACATTTCTAAAATGCATGACTAAAGACATGCCTAAGAACAAGATGATGACAAGTTGAAAATGCAAAAGTGAAGATCTAGAGAGAGAAAATGTGTGAGTGATGAGTCAAATTATTAATGGATTAGGCATGAGTTTAGGCGTATATGTTAGGCTTCCTTATTATTGCTCGTTCTCAAAAGGAAAATGATTAACATGCCTAAGAAAAAGATGATGACAATTGGAAAATTCAAAAGTGAAGATTTAGAGATAGAAAATGTATTAGTGATGTGTCAAATTATTAATGGATTAGGCATGAGTTTTGGCATATATGTTAGGCTTCCTTATCATTCCTCGTTCTCAAAAGAAAAATGATTAACATGCCTAAAATGCATGACTAAAAACATGCCTAAGAACAAGATGATGACAAGTGGAAAATTCAAAAGTGAAGATTTAGAAAGAGAAAATGTATGAGTGATTCGTCAAATTATTAATGGATTAGACATGAGTTTAGACATATATGTTAGACTTCCTTATCATTGCTCGTTCTCAAAAGGAAAATGATTAACATGTCTAAAATGCATGACTAAAAACATGCCTAAGAACAAGATGATGAAAAGTTGAAAATTCAAAAGTGAAGATCTAGAGAGAGAAAATGTGTGAGTGATGAGTCAAATTATTAATGGATTAGGCATGAGTTTAGGCATATATGTTAGGCTTCCTTATTATTGCTCGTTCTCAAAAGAAAAATGATTAACATGCCTAAGAAAAAGATGATGACAAGTGGAAAATTCAAAAGTGAAGATTTAGAGATAGAAAATGTATTAGTGACGTGTCAAATTATTAATGTATTAGGCATGAGTTTTGGCACATATGTTAGGCTTCCTTATCATTGCTCATTCTTAAAATAAAAATGATTAACATGCCTAAAATGCATGACTAAAACATGCCTAAGAACAAGATGATGACAAGTGGAAATTTCAAAAGTGAAGATTTAGAGAGAGAAAATGTATGAGTGATGTGTCAAATTATTAATGGATTAGGCATGAGTTTTGGCATATGTGTTAGGCTTCCTTATTATTGCTCGTTCTCAAAAGGAAACTGATTAACATGCCTAAAATGCATGACTAAAAACATGCCTAAGAACAAGATGATGACAAGTGGAAAATTCAAAAGTGAAGATTTAGAAAGAGAAAATGTATGAGTGATTTGTCAAATTATTAATGGATTATACATGAGTTTAGACGTATATGTTAGGCTTCCTTATCGTTGCTCGTTCTCAAAAGGAAAAGGATTAACATGTCTAAAATGCATGACTAAAGACATGCCAAAGAACAAGATGATGACAAGTTGAAAATTCAAAAGTGAAGATCTAGAGAGAGAAAATGTGTGAGTGATGAGTCAAATTATTAATGGATTAGGCATGAGTTTTGGCGTATATGTTAGGCTTCCTTATTATTGCTCGTTCTCAAAAGGAAAATGATTAACATGCCTAAGAAAAAGATGATGACAAGTGGAAAATTCAAAAGTTAAGATTTAGAGATAGAAAATGTATTAGTGATGTGTCAAATTATTAATGTATTAGGCATGAGTTTTGGCATATATGTTAGGCTTCCTTATCATTGCTTGTTCTCAAAAGAAAAATGACTAACATGCCTAAAATGCATGACTAAAAACATGCCTAAGAACAAGATGATGACAAGTGGAAAATTCAAAAGTGAAGATTTAGAAAGAGAAAATGTATGAGTGATTTGTCAAATTATTAATGGATTAGACATGAGTTTAGACATATATGTTAGGCTTCCTTATTATTGCTCGTTCTCAAAAGGAAACTGATTAACATGTCTAAAATGCATGACTAAAAACATGCCTAAGAACAAGATGATGACAAGTTGAAAATTCAAAAGTGAAGATCTAGAGAGAGAAAATGTGTGAGTGATGAGTCAAATTCTTAATGGATTAGGCATGAGTTTAGGCATATATTATAGGCTTCCTTATTATTGCTCGTTCTCAAAAGGAAAATGATTAACATTCCTAAGAAAAAGATGATGACAAGTGGAAAATTCAAAAGTGAAGATTTAGAGATAGAAAATGTATAAGTGATATGTCAAATTATTAATGTATTAGGCATGAGTTTTGGCATATATGTTAGGCTTCCTTATCATTGCTCGTTCTTAAAAGGAAAATGATTAACATGCCTAAAATGCATGACTAAAACATGCCTAAGAACAAGATGATGACAAGTGGAAATTTCAAAAGTGAAGATTTAGAGAGAGAAAATGTATGAGTGGTGTGTCAAATTATTAATGGATTAGACATGAGTTTTGGCATATATGTTAGGCTTCCTTATCATTGCTCGTTCTCAAAAGGAAAATGATTAACATGCCAAAAATGCATGACTAAAAACATGCCTAAGAACAAGATGATGACAAGTGGAAATTTCAAAAGTGAAGATTTAGAAAGAGAAAATGTATGAGTGATTTGTCAAATTATTAATGGATTAGACATGAGTTTAGACGTATATGTCAGGCTTCCTTATCATTGCTCGTTCTAAAAAGGAAAAGGATTAACATGTCTAAAATGCATGACTAAAGACATGCCTAAGAACAAGATGATGACAAGTTGAAAATGCAAAAGTGAAGATCTAGAGAGAGAAAATGTGTGAGTGATGAGTCAAATTATTAATGGATTAGGCATGAGTTTAGGCATATATGTTAGGCTTCCTTATTATTGCTCGTTCTCAAAAGGAAAATGATTAACATGCCTAAGAAAAAGATGATGACAAGTGGAAAATTCAAAAGTGAAGATTTAGAGATAGAAAATGTATTAGTGATGTGTCAAATTATTAATGGATTAGGCATGAGTTTAGGCATATATGTTAGGCTTCCTTATTATTGCTCGTTCTCAAAAGGAAAATGATTAACATGCCTAAGAAAAAGATGATGACAAGTGGAAAATTCAAAAGTGAAGATTTAGAGAAAGAAAATGTATGAGTGATGTGTCAAATTATTAATGGATTAGGCATGAGTTTTGGCATATATGTTAGGCTTCCTTATCATTGCTCGTTCTCAAAAGAAAAATGATTAACATGCCTAAAATGCATGACTAAAAACATGCCTAAGAACAAGATGATGACAAGTGGAAAATTCAAAAGTGAAGATTTAGAAAGAGAAAATGTATGAGTGATTTGTCAAATTATTAATGGATTAGACATGAGTTTAGACATATATGTTAGACTTCCTTATCATTGCTCGTTCTCAAAAGGAAAATGATTAACATGTCTAAAATGCATGACTAAAAACATGCCTAAGAACAAGATGATGACAAGTTGAAAATTCAAAAGTGAAGATCTAGAGAGAGAAAATGTGTGAGTGATGAGTCAAATTATTAATGGATTAGGCATGAGTTTAGGCATATATGTTAGGCTTCCTTATTATTGCTCGTTCTCAAAAGAAAAATGATTACCATGCCTAAGAAAAAGATGATGACAAGTGGAAAATTCAAAAGTGAAGATTTAGAGATAGAAAATGTATAAGTGATGTGTCAAATTATTAATGTATTAGGCATGAGTTTTGGCATATATGTTAGGCTTCCTTATCATTGCTCGTTCTGAAAAGGAAAATGATTAACATGCCTAAAATGCATGACTAAAACATGCCTAAGAACAAGATGATGACAAGTGGAAATTTCAAAAGTGAAGATTTAGAAAGAGAAAATGTATGAGTGATTTGTCAAATTATTAATGGATTATACATGAGTTTAGACGTATATGTTAGGCTTCCTTATCATTGCTCGTTCTCAAAAGGAAAAGGATTAACATGTCTAAAATGCATGACTAAAGACATGCCTAAGAACAAGATGATGACAAGTTGAAAATTCAAAAGTGAAGATCTAGAGAGAGAAAATGTGTGAGTGATGAGTCAAATTTTTAATGGATTAGGCATGAGTTTTGGCGTATATGTTAGGCTTCCTTATTATTGTTCGTTCTCAAAAGGAAAATGATTAACATGCCTAAGAAAAAGATGATGACAAGTGGAAAATTCAAAAGTTAAGATTTAGAGATAGAAAATGTATTAGTGATGTGTCAAATTATTAATGTATTAGGCATGAGTTTTGGCATATATGTTAGGCTTCCTTATCATTGCTCGTTCTCAAAAGGAAATGATTAACATGCCTAAAATGCATGACTAAAAACATGCCTAAGAACAAGATGGTGACAAGTTGAAAATTCAAAAGTGAAGATCTAGAGAGAGAAAATGTGTGAGTGATGAGTCAAATTATTAATGGATTAGGCATGAGTTTAGGCATATATGTTAGGCTTCCTTATTATTGCTCGTTCTCAAAAGGAAAATGATTAACATGCCTAAGAAAAAGATGATGACAAGTGGAAAATTCAAAAGTCAAGATTTAGAGATAGAAAATGTATAAGTGATGTGTCAAATTATTAATGTATTACGCATGAATTTTAGCATATATGTTAGGCTTCCTTATCATTGCTTGTTCTCAAAAAGAAAATGATTAACATGCCTAAAATGCATGACTAAAAACATGCCTAAGAACAAGATGATGACAAGTGGAAATTTCAAAAGTGAAGATTTAGAGAGAGAAAATGTATGAGTGATGTGTCAAATTATGGATTAGGCATGAGTTTAGGCATATTTGTTAGGTTTCCTTATCATTGCTCTTCTAAAAAATGCTTACCGAAGGTAGTACTAGTACTCAACGATGTCGTTACGGGCATACAAAGACAAAATGTGTAGTAAACCGGGATTGATCGCAATATCTAACGGAATAGGGAAAGTTCTACTGTGAGGGAAAGTTCTAGTGAGGCGGTGCAAATGCCGATCGTCTATTAAAAAATGAAATTGTAAAATGACGTCGTTAGGTAAGAAAACTAAAGTTAAAGTCAAAACGACATCTTATCCCCATTGACCAAGAATAATATGGCACTAAAATGACAAAAACCCCCTACACGACGTTGTGTTTGGCCCTCTCAAAACGATGTCGCTTGGAACGGGAAATGATATATTGAATAATGTATAATGTATGGTTTAAGGGAAAATACCACTCTTTAATATGATGGCTCGCTTATGACCCTAACTCTTTTCTTGGTGCCCGTTTAGAGAATCAAAACAAAAATATAGTAATGTGTATTTTTTATTTGTTACAATAATTCGATTATGCAAACAAATAATATAAAATCAGAAAATAGTGTACATGGAAGAATCAAGAAGCTTCTTTCATAGAATTGAAAGACGTAAATATATCAAGAAGGTTCTCAATTAACGAACAATCTTGAAATTTCTGGATGACGCCTAACCAAAGTAAAAATACCCAAACCTTACTGTCCTAAATCATCATCACATGCAACAATCAAATCAGCAACATTACAAACACAATCAAGCTATTTAAATTCTTCTTGCAACAACACTTTCAGTCTATAAAACATGTCGATCATTCCTAGCTTTTTCGGTAACCGAAGAAACAGCATCTTCGACACATTTTCACTCGACGTTTGGGACCCATTCAAAGACTTCCCCCTTTCATCACCATCTGGTCTTTCAAATGAAACATCTGCATTGGTGAACACTCGTATGGATTGGAAAGAAACACCAGAAGCTCACATGTTTAAAGCCGATCTCCCTGGACTTAAGAAAGAAGAGGTAAAGGTGGAAGTTGAAGACGACAGGGTGTTACAGATTACAGGTGAGAGGAATGTGGAGAAAGAAGATAAGAATGATAAATGGCATCGTGTCGAAAGAAGGAGTGGTAAGTTTACGAGGAAGTTTAGGTTGCCAGAGAATGCGAAAATGGATCAGATTAAGGCGGGAATGGAGAATGGTGTGTTGACGATTACTGTGCCGAAGGAGGAAGTCAAGAAGCAAGATGTCAAGTCTATTGAGATCTCTGGTTAGATAAATTTGTGTTTGGTCCATATACATTTTAGAATAATGTTTTAATTTGATGATATGCAAAGCAATAATAGCTTGTTTATCTATTTAGTATCTCGGATAAATATGAATAAATTGTTGGTTTAGCTTTCTAAAGATTAATGTTCGTGTAATGATATGCAAGGCCGGTGATTAGGGAGTGCAGCAAGTGCGGTGGCACAGGGCCACACTTATTAGAGGGGCCTCATTTTTTTCTAATGTTACGTATATAGAAGTCTCGATAATTCATTTTAGTTATTATACCAAATCCATTTTAATATTATGTGGCGGGTTCATTATTATATTTATATATTACTGTAGTTGTGTGGCTTCTTTTCATAGTATGAAGTTCCATCAATATATACTTTCCTTTTGGTCTCTATAAAATTTACCTATTTAGGCTTACTTAGAACAAACTATTTTAAAAGAAACTTTAAATGTAAATCCAATCTTTTCTAAATATTAATGAAACAATCTTGACCATTTAAAAAAAAACAAAAAACTATTACCGTTTTTAAAAAATTAAATATCTCGCAACCGTTAATTGTTACGCAAATTTTAACGTGTCTTAAGTTACTTAGTTTTCAATTAGTTAATAGTTAAATAACTAAGTAAGGGGAAATAACAATCGTAAATAGTCAAATAACAAAGGCTAGGTGAATGACATTATTGATGTCTATTACTGCATTATTAAACATCTTTTAACGTATGATCAAAGTGAGATTGTTCATGGCATACTTGTTCTAATCTCTTCATGTTACTAATGAATTGTTTACGTATAATTAGGATTAGGTTTTTTCGTCTTTGGTGGGCCTTTTTATAATCGTGGCACAGGGCCACCGAAATCAATGAGACGGCCCTGAATATGTAACTGAATCAAGTTCAGTTTAACATAACTCAAAATTGCATTCGACTGTACAAACACACTCTGGCCTAGTTCTACAACATTAACACACATCAACCAAATATTTGTGATGCAATACCCAACATGGTAGTTTGTGAGTTTATATACATATCACCACCACAATCACAATGAGAATACGTACTGTACTGAATCATTCAAGGAGTTGTGTGAAGAACCACCATGTAACATTGCAACTTTGACCTTCTCATGAATGTGCGTAGCATTGCCTGAGTTCTTCACCTTCTTTACCGACCAAAATCTGTCTATGCTCTCTCTACAACAACTTCACCAATCTTCCACACCTAACTAAACTATCCATCATTCGAGTATCCAACAATTGATATACACTAGATGGTTAGCATAACACTGGAACCCCTTCGGATATGCTTTCCAAACTCTAAAGTGGAGTTCCAACAACAACGGTCTAAAATCCTCCACAAACCATATGGTTATACGCGGTCCATTTGAACCCCCAAACCGAACCCTGGTCGAATATGGCTTGGTACTGTTGACAAGACCCAATGCCATTTCAGTTGCCAGTTTTATGCCATAGATGGTTTCTAAGCTTCCAAATGACCATAATAATGTGTAGAATTTTTTTAG
The DNA here is from genome assembly GCA_030686995.1 of Artemisia argyi. NCBI lineage: Eukaryota > Viridiplantae > Streptophyta > Magnoliopsida > Asterales > Asteraceae > Artemisia > Artemisia argyi. The sequence goes on along the minus strand of CM060709.1, from coordinate 76,137,115 downwards.
TTGTTCGCTCTTACAAACATGTACAAGATTATTACGTATATAAGCGCCAAATATATAGAAAATAATGACGATTTGCACATTTGAAATTGTAGATTTTTTTTCTATTTTTTTTTCTTTTCTCTCTTTTTTTATTTAAATGTCGACTAAGAGTATATACAAATATTGACTTCTTGGTTCACTTTTAACAGTCAACATTGACTTCCTCATTCATACATTTTACAACAAAGGCTTGACTCTAGAATTCTTACATTTGTTTCGGTCAGTAGCTAGAGGAACATTGAAAATGAAGATTACAATGATATGTGGCATCCTGTTAAAGGGAGCAGTGGGAAAATCCAAAGGGGATTCAGGCTGGTCAAGAATGCTATGATAGATTAATGTTAGCTGCCATGGAAAACGAAGTGCTCACCATCAATTTCTGTCCGTTTAGAAAATTTTATGTTTGTTCCGTCTGCAAGGCGTTTCGTGAAATTTGTAGCATAACCTGTTTACGTTTTTGTAAGACTATAGGCCAAGGTAAACACATTTTCACCTTACACTTCAACGCCACTTTAGCTTTCTCTCTTCTCTCATTTCCCCTCACACCCACTCACTTATTTGTGAACAAGGTCACCTTTGATGGTCATCTTAACTCCCATTTTTTAGTGGTTATTACAAAATTAAAAACGTAAATGAAAAAATATAAAAATGTAATCATATGAAATAGAAAACTTTTATTCATAAACTAAAAACATTACATAGATTTCGAATATTAAAAATGTCACATTTAAAACTGAAACTAAATATTCCGAGACAAGTGTTCTACCAAATCGGTACGAAGATTTTGATGCGATTGATGTGATCTAATGTAGCTCATCACTTTTCGCATTTGTTCATCAGATCGTATGGGGTCGTTTGGTTGATGTCCTTCCTCCGGGTACAATTCGGGAGATATCGCCTTTTTATTCATTTTTTTTTTAATTTTTTTGTCTTTTCGAACCATATTACATAAAATGATGCATGTATACATCATTTTCATTATTCTTTCATTTTCCAGCGCTTTTGCGGGATTGGCAAGTATTGCCCATTTCTTCTTCAGAACACCAAACGCTCGTTCCACATCTTTCCTTATTTGCTTATATCGTATTCTTTTGCGGTCATCTGATGGTTCTGGAGTCATCTTAACGAGTGTTGCCGATTCCGGATATATCCCGTCAACAAGATAGTAACCAAATGAGTAAGTTACCCCAAAAAAATAGAATCTCCGGTGCTATTCCTTGTTTAAGATCGTTAAATAAAGGGGATTGATCCAGAATGTCGATGTCGTTGTTCGCAATAGCTTCTAGCAAAATGAACGGATTCGGACCATGATCACGTCTAACATATTTTCCTTTGTGTGCATTCGGACAACCAAACCACTCCCAATCTATATAATCAAGGCTTTCTATCATCCCCGGAAACCCATGCGTTTCTTTGTGATGTCAATAAAGCTTTACGACATGAGTCATACGGGCTGGGTTTCCTCAAATACTTTGGACGAAAAATTTCCATAACATAACTCATTTTAAAAATAAAAGGAACGAGATATATGTTGTTTGAATGAGATATGAGAAGTTGTGTATAAAATTGTTTAAGTTTTGGGGTATTTATAAGTAAAATATAGGGTAGTGTGCATTTTTTTTCTTAAATACATGGAACGGCGGTTATATTCAAACATGGGGGCCCACGAATATTGCAAATGAAACTAACCGGTTCACCTTGTTCACTCTCGAATACTTCAACTCGTGCGTGACTTATATGCATATGGACAAGGGGATAGAGCGTGAGTCATGGGTCACCTTGGGCAAAGTGACCCCTTGGTAATTAACCAGCCTAACTTCCATAAACATTACAGTATGTAATAGAATGTTTGTATAGCCTTTAGCTATTCTTGGTTGTGTAAATAATATGCAGCTAAATTGGAATCAATTTAAAATCAATAAAACTTAAAATTACAATAGTACTTGCTAAGTTGCTAACACAGTTTTAGTCTAGATATATGGCTCAAGAAACACCTACCAACCAAACCTTTGTGGGTACTGGGGTAAAGTCACAACATGAAAGTTATGGGTTCAAATGGGCCCGTGTCCATAAATACACGCCGATGAAAAAAACTATGTAAGAACTAGTGTTGCAAAAAAGCCCGCCTAGGCGCAAGGCGGCCAACAACCGCATCGATTTTACACTAGGCGGTCAAAAAGAGGTCAACGACTGTCAACGGTGGTCAGTGCCGGTAAGTGGCAATCAGCACAATTTTTAAAATTTAAATTATGTTTTTTCTATCAATCGGATCTTATTTTAAATAATGTGTAAGAATGAACTTTGTGATGTACTTGTTTTAGAAGAGAAAAATTGCAAAAAGATAACATGAGAGACATGAGATGTTGGCTTTTCGGTCTTTACTTAGAAAAAAAATAATAATTTAACTAAGTTAAAGCCCTAATTTATATTTAAAGCCCAACATCCAAATTTTTTTTTAGATATACTTAGTTATTTATGCTAAAATTTATCAATGTAGATATAATTTTTAAATTTATATATAGAAAAGTTCAATCCGACGCATAGGACTATGCGCTAGGCGGTGGTCAATCGCCCGACTAGCGCCTAGCGCTTTTTGCAACCATGGTAGGAACATATAAAACCACAATTACAATGACAAAATGAAATCTACTAAATTCTTGAGGGAGTTATTTGAAGAACCACTATCGCAGAGTGCAAATTTAATCTTGTCTTGGATCTCCATAGCCCTCTGCCTCATTTCTTCAGCTTCTTTACCCACCAAAACCTTTCTGACTGCATTCTCAATCTCTGCACTCTTTACAACAATTTCAACACCTATCTTCCACACATGGCTCAGATACCTAGCATTCAACTTTTGGTCTACATCAAATGGTTAGCACAACATTGGAACCCCTTCTGATATACTTTCCAAAGTTGAGTTCCAGCCACAATGGCTCCAAAATCCTCCAACAGCATTATGTGCCAATACTTCCTTTTGGGGTGCCCATTTTACAATCAGACCTCCGTCTTTCATCTGAGCCACTAAACCATCTGGCAAAAACTCAGTCCATTTGAACCCAGGCACGGAACCTGGTCGAACCACCCATAGGAATAGTTGATTACTATTAACTAAACCCCATGCCATTTCAGTTGCCACTTTTTCATCCGCGTCTGCTAAGCTTCCTATGCTCACATAAATCACTGATTTGGGTGCTTGTTTATCTAGCCATGAGATACAACTAGTATCCTCTTCAAGAAAGCTAGTGGAAGGAGTTGGGATTATTTTGTGAATCGGGCCAATAGTAAAAATTGGAACTTGATAGTGACTGCGAATATGGGTCAATGCCGATTGCTCAAGAAACTTGAGGGTGTTCCAAACAATGGCAGTAGGTGTTTTGGGGATGATCATGGTAATCTTTTCAAGCGTTTCTTCAATTGGTCTGCTCATATAGGGTAAATCTTTGTATCTGAAAGGATCGAGTTCTGGAACTATTTCCTGCAATAAAAAATCTACCCAACATGTTCCGAGTTCCTTGTTAGCACCTTTAATAATACTAATAAGTTAATTGACTCGGATAGTTCTTAACTATCATGTTTGTTTTTTTGGAAGCAAATGGATCATTCACATTAAGGTGATTAGTTAGCTATGTCGATTAATTGTCATAGACATGTACCAAGTTACCAATATATAACAAGTGGTTAAGTCTGCACCCAACAATCCCGGCATGTGATTAATTCTAGTAACTTAAGTACATGCAGCATAATTGGGAATCAAAATCATAAAAATAAAGTACTACAGTTAAAATAAAAGGTTAATTGATGAAACTACCTTGTGTAGGAAATCGTCCTTCTTGATGGAGCTGAGGGATGATCATGATAGCAAGAGTAAAAGCTGCGCTACTACTACGCAAGGTGATAGAAGGTAAATCTAGCTCACGGGCAACAGCCGCTGCAAAAAACATGAGATTATCATGAATGATAACAATCGATTCCTTATCAGATCTATCTTTTTGCCCGTTTATGATCTGAGTAAGATGCTCCTGAAAATGAGGCTTGCAGTTATCATTAAGAGTTTGCAAAAACGGGATAACGCCAGCAGATATGCCAGGACCGGATAACTTGTCGGGCAAAGGTTGAAAAATAAAATCAGGATGCTTAGAAGGATCTGGTGGATTGAATTCGGTGTTAGCAATGGTTATTGAGAACCCTTTGGAATGAAGGTATGTCCCAAGCTGAAGCATGGGTGATTCGCCTCAAACGGTCAACTAAGTTTACCAGGTGATGGTCAACCAAGTCAAATGTCTAAAACAAATGCTTCCGAGGAATATAGTGTTTTCCCGGGTCGTAAGTCCCAACGAGGTGTGCGATGTGATATTATAAACGAATCTGTGATTAGTGAACTGGAACAGGAAAGGTTATAAAAGTGTGTGTGTGTGTTAAACTAGGGTTTTATAACTTAAAACAACTTAGGTAAGCTAATGGAATGATTACGTGAAAGCTAAGTATTTAAAAACGTTCACCAATTTAAAATCAGACTCGACTGCGTACTGAGAAAAAGGTGAGTTTTAAGGAAAATAAACTATAAGGGTTAAAAATGAAAATCTTACAAACTTAAACTTAAAATAAAATTAAACTAAAAATAAAACTATTTTTTAGATTATTATAATATTTATTATTAATTATTTAATTAATAACTATTTAACTATTTAATTAAAACTATCTTAAATAAAAACTAAAAATGATTAACACTACAAATTAAACTAAAAATTTATAAAAATATTTTCTAAACTTAAAAATGAACTTGAAGAAAGTATAAAAAAATAAAAATAAATCTTTTTGTCTTTTTATAGATTTTTTTATTAATTAAAAACTATTTATATTATTTAAACTATTTAAACTATTCTAAATTACAAATAATATTAAATCAACTTAGAAAATTATGAAAATTTTTATAAACCTAATTAACCATCATAGGAATCCTAAAAAATTATAAAAACTTTATTTTATGTATTTTTAAACTAGTAAACTAATTATTATTCTATTTATTAATTAATATCTAATTAAACTATTTAAATTAGGAAAACTATTAAATGAACAGTAAAAATTCTAGAAAAATTACTAAAATTATATTATGACTTATAAAAGTTATAAAAAATATAAAAACTAGGTGTTGCTATATAAAAATTAATTATGCTATTTAAAATTTATTTATTGATTAATTATTAATAAAACTATTATTAATTCTAATTAATACCAAATGACAATATAAAAATCTAAGAAAATTATTTAAATTACTTTAATATATAAGGAAATTAATAAAAATATAAAAACACAGATTACTTAACAAAAATATAAAAATGAAAATTAAAATTAAATTGTATTAAATAGAAACTATCACTTATTTTTATGTTGGTTTTTCTGGATTTTTATTTTACAAAACTAATTTATACATAAAAATAAGTAACTTTAATAAAAACAATAATTTTATAGCTTAATAATAAGCACTGTGGGGGCTTATTACCTCCACAGTTGACTTTGGTTGACCAAATGGACAAATAAGCTCAAATGAGCTGGTGTGGGACCCACTATGGACTTTTCTGGTTCTAATAGGTCTTATGGACTTGTCAAAGCTTAATTTGATCAAATAAGCTCAGTAGATAAGCTTGTAAATCAAAATAAGATAATCCAAAATTCAAAAGCAACACAAAAGAGGGACAGACTTGAGAGCTTATTCTTGGTGGGGTCCACTGAGGTGCAGGTCAAACCAAAGGTCAATACTTATAACCTACTAGGAGGGGGGTTCAAAGACACTATTTAGAGGTTGTGGGGCCCACTGGGTTGGTCACAAAACCACCACAAAGTGGTGGTGGTGAGTGTCTGGTCTGCTGCACAGGGCAGCTTGTTGCCCTGCAGCTGACTTTTGGTAGCTGTGGGGCCCAAGGTAAAATTCACAAAAATAAAACTAATATGGGATCTTGGAGATGAAGTGGTGGAGTGCTTATTCTGAAAAACACAAGGTCTAGATCTTATTACAAAAATCTAAACAATTTCTACCATTATAGTAAAAATCTGATGAAGGCTCAATTTTGACTTTCATAAAAACTTAATGTTTTGACTTTTATGGATTTCTAATGGATCCTAGTGGTTTATGAAGTTATGATAAGCTATAGTAAAGCTATCCTAAGCTAAAATTATGATCTATAAGCTAATGGTGATGTGAATGGAGTTCAAACACATCACAGTTTAACAGTTAGATTAGATTAGAGGTGAGATTGACTTTTGTATGTTCAGGGACTGAATTTAAGGATTGAGTTCACTCACTTAGACCTACAAAGACATTCTGCATCAATGGTAAACCAGTATACCAACCAGAACCTGACTAAACAACCTAAAACAAACACCCCTATATTGCACTGTTTTACTAATTTTAAAAGCTAAATAACAATTTAAACCATAAGTTTAACTAGTTACTGTTTAATAAGCTAAAACCAACTCAGATGAGCACAAATAAACAGCCAATTGCACAAAGTAATCTAAGTACCTAATGTAAGAAAAAGTGAGTAAGAAAAAATCTTACTTGAAGTCCAAGCCTCAACTGATGAACCATGAACAATGATCACTTCCTATTGAATTCCCATAAATCCTCTAACCCAGAAGCAATCCAATTCACACCCTGCTCAGCTTTAATCTTTCTTAAAACAATATTTTTATTTTCTATTTATTTTATTGATTATTTTTGGTATTTTTCTTTTTCTATTCTAAACTTAAATTTAAAACTTCTAAAAGCTTAAATAAGCTTTGTCAGAGCTTATATGGGCTTGTGAGATCAATAAACAACAACAACAAACAACATACAACTGTATGAGATTTTTGGGAAATTAAGAAATTTGCATAAACTGAGAACTGATATGAAACTTGAAATTAAGACTTAAATAAGTTCCAATTACATGAATTAAAACTGATACAAGCTTTAGAAAGTGAAATTACAACTGAATTAACAAACTATATTACCTACGACCTAATTAACTAAAACCTAAACTAATAATTCTTCATCATAGCTTCTCTTCTGCTTTATAGATAATTTCTGAGTTCCCACTAGTGTTCTGACAAAATCCCACTCAACTTGAGCCATTGATATGGTCAAAACAATCCAAACCGTTCAAAATACCTTTTTCGCGCCAAAATATCTTGGGACAGAGGAGGGTAACGTGTGAGGTTTTTAAGGGTTTAATGAGGCTTGGGGTGTTGTGTGAGGTGGAGGGTGAGGTGGTGAAGTGTGGGGAGCAAGTTGGGACAGGTGGTGGTGGTGGTTTGTGGAGCAGTGATGGTGGTATGGTTTTGGGAGGGAAGGTGGTAAGCTGGTATTGGTTTGACCGGGTTGACCAAGGGGACTGGGCTTAGGATTTGGTGGGCTGGAAAAAGGGAAGGGTGGGCTTGGCATGTGTGGATTGGATTATGGTTTTGGGTTTTAATAATACTAAGGTCCGTTTGGTTTTTTAACTAAATAAATCACAAGGACTAATTTTGTAATTTATTGAAAGTTAAGGGTCTGAAATTGTAACATTCCCATAGTTTAAATAAGGATTAAACTTAACACATGTGAATAGTACCATGGTATTTTTGATATATTTTTTATTTTTTTAAATACCCGGGTACTAAAACTGACAAACTTTCAAACTTGAGGGACTAAATGTGAAATTTATTCAAAACTTTCTCCCAGGGACTAAAAGTGAAAATTATGAATTCCCTAGGACCCTTAATGGTAATTTTCCCATTTTGAACACCCAGGGACTGAAACTGTCAAGTTTAAACTTTGAGGGACCTGTTTTGCCAAACTGTGAAACTTCAGGGACCAATCATGTAAATTCACCAAATTTATCACCCAAGGACCATTCCTGCAAAAGATTATTAGTATAAGGACCAAAATTGCTTTTCTCAAAGTTTTTACATCCCAGGGACCATTACTGTCAATTTCCAAAGTACAGGGACTAAACTTGTAATTTTGTGAAACTTTGCACCAAAGGACTAAATATGTAACTTTATGATTAAAAAGGACCTTTGGTGACATTTTCATGTTTTTAGAATAACCAGGGACTAGTTTTGACAATTTATGAAACTTGAAGGACTGAAACTGCCAATTATGCAAACTTTGTACGTTTTTCATTTGTTTTTGCATATTTTGCATTTGAAACATATAAAACACACCTTTAAGATATTTAAAGTATTTTGATACATATTTGAGTGTTTTTGTATGTTTTGGCAGTTCAGATTAGTATAAAATGATGAGTATTTAGACACTCATCAATCCCCCACACTAAACTATTGCTAGTCCCTAGCAATCTATTGAGAAAAACTTAATGGATTTGAAAAACTCTTTACCAAAAGCCATCACTTCTGGAGTAGCCAGGTGTAAGAACTGTGGCACACCTGATAACCGTGTGATTTTGAGCAAACCACCAGCTGTCAACGGATTTGATTAGTCTTTACCAAAAGCCGTTTGCTTCTGGACTAGCCAACTCTTGATGGAATAGTCAACATCTTGGTGAGCTGATTACCAATTATGGTTTTTCCACAGCCTTTACCACAAGCCATAATCTTGCGGGCTAGCCAACTCATTAGCTTTTGAGGATAATGGGGAGTTGAGGAACCATACAATTTTTGGCAAATTGCAAGCCATAAACGGGTTTGAGTTATCTTTACCAAGAACCGTTTGCTCCTGGATTAGCCAATCCTGTTGTGGGTTAGACATGGAGGATTGATACCATTTATTGCGTTCTAAGTGAGAAAAATTTTTAAAATTTTGGCTAAAATGGGGGTTCTTGATGGAACATGTGTTTAAATTCGTTAGAATAACGAATCTCCCCCCACACTTAGAACTGAATATTGTCCTCAATATTCAAAATACCGGGTGTTAAACCGAACTTAGAACGTAAGAAGAAAATATTCCATAGCCTTTATTTAAGATGTATATACATACAAATATTTTTTAGATAAAACTTCTTAAATAGAAGCTATCACTATATGTACAATTTTTTTTTTTTTTTTTTTTTTTTTTTTTTTTTTTTTTTTTTAGAAAAAAAATATATATATATATATATATACAACATGTGGGGCATCTCCCCCACACTAGGGTGGTACACGGGTGAAAACCTATATACATGCTAATGTTTTTGATTACCGAGTCACTAGCTTGACTCGACCCCGAATTAATTAGTCCATGGGGAAGTAAGTGGAAGAGACAATCTCATCGGACTTTTATTCAAGACGTTTGGATAAACATTTGAAGCACGCGAAAGTTCCACACCGATGAGATAAGTAACCGGCTCATAATTTATAAATGAGAATGCCGGGATCAAAGATAATGTCTTCACTCCCGAAAGAGTGAAGAACAGGATAGGGAACAGAATATATGAAGAAAAGAAAGAAAGTCATGATGAAAATCATGATTAACTCCTCATCCTCTATAGGAGAATTCATTGGTTCATGAATCTCCTCATTTAAGCTCGTTTGATCAAGACATATTATGGGTATGTCTAGATCAAAATAGAATTTATCATACTCCGGAGGAGATATGATATGAGTGAGTTCACATGAGAACTCCTCAAAGGTGAATAATTCGTATTCGGGATTGATTTGAGTGAGTTCACTAGGGAACTCCTCAATAGTAAATGATTCATAAACGGGAAGAGAATTATAAGAATGAGAAGTGGTGATACCACTTATCTTCTCTTCCGTTTGATCAAAATGGAACGTTTGCAATTCAGGAATAGAATCATTGATCAAAACCTCACTATCCTTGACGGGGATAGGAGATGAAATAGACTTTTCATTAAAAGCCTCGATTCTAGAAATGAGAAGATTAGCATTTAATAATGTAAGACGAAGAGATTCGTCTTGGATTATTTCTTCCTCATTCTCTTCTTCTGAGTTGACAAGCTCAGAAGGTAATTCCCCCACATAACTTATGTCTCCACAAGATAAAGAATAGTTCTCATCAGAATCAGAGAACATCTCAGTATGATTATTTGGAAAGACAAGAGGGGGAGGAATATCACACATATGATCAAGAATTCCCTGTGACTCACTTGGGATTGGGACAAGGTTCTCAACACTAGACTTTATGAATTCGTCCGATTCCTTTGCAGGAATAGTGTCAAGATGCTCGTCCCCCATGTTCAGAGAGTGAGTGGGAACCTCGGGTGTGATAACATCATACTTAGGGAGATGAGAAGGACTAGCAGTAATGGAGTCTACAAGTTCCATTATTTCTACTGCTGGTGATTCAGTTATATTCTTTTCTCCCTGTATATCCATGGAAGGAGTCTCAATTGATGAACATGATATGGTATCATCACTTTCATCATCCTCATCGAGAAAAACAGCATTTTGAAATTTGGTACGTGTTATAGCTGCTTGTTCTAAGACTAGTAATTCTTCCATGCTTCTTTCGTCTCTAGCAGCATGTTTTTCAGCAAGTAATTCCGTGATAGATTTATCACGAGAATATTGAGTGAGTGGAAACTGTGGGGGTGTGAATGTGTCAAAACCGGATGTATTAGAACTAGAACAATGTTCAGGTTTATAATACGGTTGACATTTAAAATCATCATGAGGACCCCCACAATATACACAAGAAGAACTTGGTGCATTGTGAAACGACATATTAGCCAACTCCTCCTTAAGATCTTTGAGTTTCTCAAGAACCTCTAGACAAGGGTCTTGCTGGATGTGAGGAGTTGCTTGGTTTATTTGGCACTGTGGAGGTGGATCTTGAAACGAATAGTCATAATTGTTACAAGGAAATGGATTCCTTGTTTGACAATCAGAGCTAAAATGTGGACCTCCACAGTACTCACAACAGTTGAACTGATGTGGTTGTGAGTCGTATGTGTTTAAGTCATAATTGTTATTAGGAACCTGTTCATAGACAAACTGATTCCTAGTTTGACAATCAGAACTGTAGTGTGAACCACCACAATACTCACAACAGTTGAACTGTTGAGTCTGGTTTGGTGTATTTTGATACGAAGCATCATTGAGATTTGGATAATATGATTCTTGCTCGTATGAATGTGATGGGTAGTTGGAAAAATTTGAGGAGTCGTTGAATGAATTTTGATTAGGATCACAAGCAAATGAATTACTCGATCCACAAAACAAACAACTCCCGTTTTGGATATCATTACCACATTGTACACATGTACACCAATGACATGGAAAACCGAAAAGTGGCTCACCACAACCGACACAAGGAACAAAATCTGGAGGTGGGACAAGTGGTGTGCTCTGAGAGCTAGGAATTTCCACCACTTCCGTTATGGTCTCGGATTTTGGTTTTTGATAAACGTGAAGGTTAGGTAAGTCGTTCTTTTCAGTTACTGCCCTGAGCTCAGTACGTTTGCTTGACAAACTGTTAACCGTAAACCGTGAAAGGTTAGGATTAATTTTTGAAGGTTCGTCATTAATAGCACGTATCTCGGGCTGTGAAGGGTAGTTGGAAGAATTTGGTGAATCATTGAGAGAATTTGGACTTATGAACAGATTGCACATAGTACAAAATCTGTTACTACAATTATTGCCACATTTCTCACAAATACACCGGAGACAACGAAAGTCGTTCTCAATCGGGCTTTTACAGTGAAAACACTTGTAACCAAGAGACGCCATAAGAATTATGTATGAAATGGGTGTAAGAAGGTAGAATCAAATAGATAGAGGGTATAAAGGTGAATATTTTTGTGTTTTTGTTTTATAAAAATATAGATAAAAGATGGTAAATATACAATGGATGTGCATTCAGGTTTACTAATACGCAAAATCGTTTAGAATAAGCGCACAACCTCCCCGGCAGCGGCGCCAAATTTTGATTCGCCTCAAACGGTCAACTAAGTTTACCAGGTGATGGTCAACCAAGTCAAATGTCTAAAACAAATGCTTCCGAGGAATATAGTGTTTTCCCGGGTCGTAAGTCCCAACGAGGTGTGCGATGTGATATTATAAACGAATCTGTGATTAGTGAACTGGAACAGGAAAGGTTATAAAAGTGTGTGTGTGTGTTAAACTAGGGTTTTATAACTTAAAACAACTTAGGTAAGCTAATGGAATGATTACGTGAAAGCTAAGTATTTAAAAACGTTCACCAATTTAAAATCAGACTCGACTGCGTACTGAGAAAAAGGTGAGTTTTAAGGAAAATAAACTATAAGGGTTAAAAATGAAAATCTTACAAACTTAAACTTAAAATAAAATTAAACTAAAAATAAAACTATTTTTTAGATTATTATAATATTTATTATTAATTATTTAATTAATAACTATTTAACTATTTAATTAAAACTATCTTAAATAAAAACTAAAAATGATTAACACTACAAATTAAACTAAAAATTTATAAAAATATTTTCTAAACTTAAAAATGAACTTGAAGAAAGTATAAAAAAATAAAAATAAATCTTTTTGTCTTTTTATAGATTTTTTTATTAATTAAAAACTATTTATATTATTTAAACTATTTAAACTATTCTAAATTACAAATAATATTAAATCAACTTAGAAAATTATGAAAATTTTTATAAACCTAATTAACCATCATAGGAATCCTAAAAAATTATAAAAACTTTATTTTATGTATTTTTAAACTAGTAAACTAATTATTATTCTATTTATTAATTAATATCTAATTAAACTATTTAAATTAGGAAAACTATTAAATGAACAGTAAAAATTCTAGAAAAATTACTAAAATTATATTATGACTTATAAAAGTTATAAAAAATATAAAAACTAGGTGTTGCTATATAAAAATTAATTATGCTATTTAAAATTTATTTATTGATTAATTATTAATAAAACTATTATTAATTCTAATTAATACCAAATGACAATATAAAAATCTAAGAAAATTATTTAAATTACTTTAATATATAAGGAAATTAATAAAAATATAAAAACACAGATTACTTAACAAAAATATAAAAATGAAAATTAAAATTAAATTGTATTAAATAGAAACTATCACTTATTTTTATGTTGGTTTTTCTGGATTTTTATTTTACAAAACTAATTTATACATAAAAATAAGTAACTTTAATAAAAACAATAATTTTATAGCTTAATAATAAGCACTGTGGGGGCTTATTACCTCCACAGTTGACTTTGGTTGACCAAATGGACAAATAAGCTCAAATGAGCTGGTGTGGGACCCACTATGGACTTTTCTGGTTCTAATAGGTCTTATGGACTTGTCAAAGCTTAATTTGATCAAATAAGCTCAGTAGATAAGCTTGTAAATCAAAATAAGATAATCCAAAATTCAAAAGCAACACAAAAGAGGGACAGACTTGAGAGCTTATTCTTGGTGGGGTCCACTGAGGTGCAGGTCAAACCAAAGGTCAATACTTATAACCTACTAGGAGGGGGGTTCAAAGACACTATTTAGAGGTTGTGGGGCCCACTGGGTTGGTCACAAAACCACCACAAAGTGGTGGTGGTGAGTGTCTGGTCTGCTGCACAGGGCAGCTTGTTGCCCTGCAGCTGACTTTTGGTAGCTGTGGGGCCCAAGGTAAAATTCACAAAAATAAAACTAATATGGGATCTTGGAGATGAAGTGGTGGAGTGCTTATTCTGAAAAACACAAGGTCTAGATCTTATTACAAAAATCTAAACAATTTCTACCATTATAGTAAAAATCTGATGAAGGCTCAATTTTGACTTTCATAAAAACTTAATGTTTTGACTTTTATGGATTTCTAATGGATCCTAGTGGTTTATGAAGTTATGATAAGCTATAGTAAAGCTATCCTAAGCTAAAATTATGATCTATAAGCTAATGGTGATGTGAATGGAGTTCAAACACATCACAGTTTAACAGTTAGATTAGATTAGAGGTGAGATTGACTTTTGTATGTTCAGGGACTGAATTTAAGGATTGAGTTCACTCACTTAGACCTACAAAGACATTCTGCATCAATGGTAAACCAGTATACCAACCAGAACCTGACTAAACAACCTAAAACAAACACCCCTATATTGCACTGTTTTACTAATTTTAAAAGCTAAATAACAATTTAAACCATAAGTTTAACTAGTTACTGTTTAATAAGCTAAAACCAACTCAGATGAGCACAAATAAACAGCCAATTGCACAAAGTAATCTAAGTACCTAATGTAAGAAAAAGTGAGTAAGAAAAAATCTTACTTGAAGTCCAAGCCTCAACTGATGAACCATGAACAATGATCACTTCCTATTGAATTCCCATAAATCCTCTAACCCAGAAGCAATCCAATTCACACCCTGCTCAGCTTTAATCTTTCTTAAAACAATATTTTTATTTTCTATTTATTTTATTGATTATTTTTGGTATTTTTCTTTTTCTATTCTAAACTTAAATTTAAAACTTCTAAAAGCTTAAATAAGCTTTGTCAGAGCTTATATGGGCTTGTGAGATCAATAAACAACAACAACAAACAACATACAACTGTATGAGATTTTTGGGAAATTAAGAAATTTGCATAAACTGAGAACTGATATGAAACTTGAAATTAAGACTTAAATAAGTTCCAATTACATGAATTAAAACTGATACAAGCTTTAGAAAGTGAAATTACAACTGAATTAACAAACTATATTACCTACGACCTAATTAACTAAAACCTAAACTAATAATTCTTCATCATAGCTTCTCTTCTGCTTTATAGATAATTTCTGAGTTCCCACTAGTGTTCTGACAAAATCCCACTCAACTTGAGCCATTGATATGGTCAAAACAATCCAAACCGTTCAAAATACCTTTTTCGCGCCAAAATATCTTGGGACAGAGGAGGGTAACGTGTGAGGTTTTTAAGGGTTTAATGAGGCTTGGGGTGTTGTGTGAGGTGGAGGGTGAGGTGGTGAAGTGTGGGGAGCAAGTTGGGACAGGTGGTGGTGGTGGTTTGTGGAGCAGTGATGGTGGTATGGTTTTGGGAGGGAAGGTGGTAAGCTGGTATTGGTTTGACCGGGTTGACCAAGGGGACTGGGCTTAGGATTTGGTGGGCTGGAAAAAGGGAAGGGTGGGCTTGGCATGTGTGGATTGGATTATGGTTTTGGGTTTTAATAATACTAAGGTCCGTTTGGTTTTTTAACTAAATAAATCACAAGGACTAATTTTGTAATTTATTGAAAGTTAAGGGTCTGAAATTGTAACATTCCCATAGTTTAAATAAGGATTAAACTTAACACATGTGAATAGTACCATGGTATTTTTGATATATTTTTTATTTTTTTAAATACCCGGGTACTAAAACTGACAAACTTTCAAACTTGAGGGACTAAATGTGAAATTTATTCAAAACTTTCTCCCAGGGACTAAAAGTGAAAATTATGAATTCCCTAGGACCCTTAATGGTAATTTTCCCATTTTGAACACCCAGGGACTGAAACTGTCAAGTTTAAACTTTGAGGGACCTGTTTTGCCAAACTGTGAAACTTCAGGGACCAATCATGTAAATTCACCAAATTTATCACCCAAGGACCATTCCTGCAAAAGATTATTAGTATAAGGACCAAAATTGCTTTTCTCAAAGTTTTTACATCCCAGGGACCATTACTGTCAATTTCCAAAGTACAGGGACTAAACTTGTAATTTTGTGAAACTTTGCACCAAAGGACTAAATATGTAACTTTATGATTAAAAAGGACCTTTGGTGACATTTTCATGTTTTTAGAATAACCAGGGACTAGTTTTGACAATTTATGAAACTTGAAGGACTGAAACTGCCAATTATGCAAACTTTGTACGTTTTTCATTTGTTTTTGCATATTTTGCATTTGAAACATATAAAACACACCTTTAAGATATTTAAAGTATTTTGATACATATTTGAGTGTTTTTGTATGTTTTGGCAGTTCAGATTAGTATAAAATGATGAGTATTTAGACACTCATCAATGGGTATCATGTGGCCTTGAAGTGGACTTGCTGTTAACACCAGCCGCCATCGTTTACTGCCATGATCCGCCATGTCTCTCTTACTACCCCTTGTAAAATATTTTGTTACACATATTTGTAACGTCAGTTTATGATTAAAACAAATGAGATCACATGATTGACATTTGTTGTGTCAGTTTTTTTAGCATTTAGTATGTCCTTTAACTGACATGTTACACATGATTCACATTTTTATAAGGGATAATTAGTAAAATAGCCCCGTTGCCCTGGGTCTAGGCATATTTAGACCGTTTTTGAAATATTCCCGTTTTAGCCCCCGGGTTGCCCTCGGCAACTAGTGCATAGCCAACTAAAGAGTGCCACGTCGGGGCAAATTTTTGGTACTTTGGGCAACTTGAGGACACTTTTCATCTTTCAGTTGGCTATACGATAGTTGCCCAGGGCAACTTCGGCTAAAACGCGAATTTTTCAAAAACGGGCTAAATATGCGTGGACTGCACGGCAACGGGCCATTTTGGTAGTTTTCCCTTTTTATAAATAGCAATCATGGGTATAGGAAAGTTACGGCATGAGATCAGTTTGTAAACAAAGTACTAAAAGGTTAACACAAAGCTAAATCAATAGCAGCAGTTATTGGGCAAAGCACAAAAATGTCAAACCAAAGGTAAAGCAACAACGACGGCGAAGGTATTAGCCATGAGTTTATGCATCCTTATCATTGCTCGTTCTCAAAAGGAAAATGATTAGCATGCCTAAAATGCATGACTAAAAACATGCCTAAGAACAAGATGATGACAAGTGGAAAATTCAAAAGTGAAGATTTAGAGAGAGAAAATGCATGAGTAATGTGTCAAATTTTTTATTGGATTAGGCATGAGTTTAAGCATATATGTTAGGCTTCCTTATCATTGCTCGTTCTCAAAATCAAAATGATTAACATGCCTAAAATCCATGACTAAAAACATGCCTAAGAACAAGATGATGACAAATGGAAAATTCAAAAGTGAAGATTTAGAGAGAGAAAATGTATTTGTGATTTGTCAAATTATTAATGGATTAGACATGAGTTTAGGCATATCTGTTAGGCTTCCTTATCATTGCTCGTTCTCAAAAGGAAAATGATTAACATGCCTAAAATGCATGACTAAAAACATGCCTAAGAACAAGATGATGACAAGTTGAAAATTCAAAAGTGAAGATCTAGAGAGAGAAAATGTGTGAGTGATGAGTCAAATTATTAATGGATTAGGCATGAGTTTAGGCATATATGTTAGGCTTCCTTATTATTGCTTGTTCTCAAAAAGGAAAATGATTAAACTGCCAGAGAAAAAGATAATGACAAGTGGAAAATTCAAAAGTGAAGATTTAGAGATAGAAAATGTATAAGTGACGTGTCAAATTATTAATGGATTAGGCATGAGTTTTGACATATATGTTAGGCTTCCTTATCATTGCTCGTTCTCAAAAGAAAAATGATTAACATGCCTAAAATGCATGACTAAAAACATGCCTAAGAACAAGATGACGGAAAGTTGAAATTTCAAAAGTGAAGATTTAGAGAGAGAAAATGTATGAGTGACGTGTCAAATTATGGATTAGGCATGAGTTTAGGCATACATGTTAGGCTTCCTTATCAATGATCTTCAAAAAAATGCTTACCAAAGGTAGTACTAGTTCTCAACGATGTCGTTACGGGCATACAAAGACAAAATGTGTAGTAAACCGGGATTGATCGCAATATCTAACGGAATAGGGAAAGTTCTACTGAGAGGGAAAGTTCTAGTGAGGCGGTGCAAATGTCGATCGTCTATTAAAAAATGAAATTGTAAAATGATGTCGTTAGGTAAGAAAACTAAAGTTAAAGTCAAAACGACATCTTATCCCCATTGACCAAGAATAATATGGCACTAAAACGACAAAAACCCCCTACACGACGTTGTGTTTGGCCCTCTCAAAACGATGTCGCTTGGAACAGGAAATGATATATTGAATAATGTATAATGTATGGTTTAAGGGAAACTACCACTCTTTAATATGATGGCCCGTTTAAGACCCTAACTCTTTTCTTGTAGCCCATTTAGAGAATCAAAACAAAAATATAGTAATGTGTATTTTTTATTTGTTACAACAATTCGATTATGCAAACAAATAATATAAAGTCAGAAAATAGTGTACATTGAAGAATCAAGAAGCTTCTATCATAGAATTGAAAGACGTAAATATATCAAGAAGGTTCTCTATTAACGAACAATCTTGAAATTTCTGGATGACGCCTAACCAAAGTAAAAATACCCAAACCTTACTGTCCTAAATCATCATCACATGCAACAATCAAATCAGCAACATTACAAACACAATCAAGCTATTTAAATTCTTCTTGCAACAACACTTACAGTCTATAAAACATGTTGATCATTCCTAGCTTTTTCGGTAACAGAAGAAACAGCATCTTCGACACATTTTCACTCGACGTTTGGGACCCATTCAAAGACTTCCCCCTTACATCACCATCTGGTCTTTCAAATGAAACATCTGCATTGGTGAACACTCGTGTGGATTGGAAACAAACACCAGAAGCTCACGTGTTTAAAGCCGATCTCCCTGGACTTAAGAAAGAAGAGGTAAAGGTGGAAGTTGAAGACGACAGGGTATTACAGATTACAGGTGAGAGGAATGGGGAGAAAGAAGATAAGAATGATAAATGGCATCGTGTTGAAAGAAGGAGTGGTAAGTTTACGAGGAAGTTTAGGTTGCCAGAGAATGCGAAAATGGATCAGATTAAGGCGGGAATGGAGAATGGTGTGTTGACGATTACTGTGCCGAAGGAGGAAGTCAAGAAGCCAGATGTCAAGTCTATTGAGATCTCTGGTTAGATAAATTTGTGTTTGGTCCATCGACATTTTAGAATAATGTTTTAATTTGATGATATGCAAAGCCATAATAGCTTGTTTATCTATTTAGTATCTCGGATAAATATGAATAAATTGTTGGTTTAGCTTTTTTATTAATGTTAGTGTAATGATATGTAACTGAATCAAGTTCAGTTTAACATAACTCAAAATTGCATTCGACTGTACAAACACGCTCTGGCCTAGTTCTACAACATTAACACACATCAACCAAATATTTGCGATGCAATACCCAACATGGTAGTTTGTGAGTTTATATACATATCACCACCACAATCACAATGAGAAAACGTACTGTACTGAATCATTCAAGGAGTTGTGTGAAGAACCACCATGTAACATTGCAACTTTGACCTTCTCATGAATGTGCGTAGTATTGCCTGAGTTCTTCACCTTCTTTACCGACCAAAATCTGTCTATGCTCTCTCTACAACAACTTCACCAATCTTCCACACGTAACTCAACTATCCATCATTCGAGTATCCAACAATTGATATACACTAGATGGTTAGTATAACACTGGAAACCCTTCGGATATGCTTTCCAAACTCTAAAGCGGAGTTCCAACAACAACAGTCTAAAATCCTCCACAAACCATCTGGTTATACACGGTCCATTTGAACCCCCAAACCGAACCCTGGTCGAATATGGCTTGGTACTGTTGACAAGACCCGATGCCATTTCAGTTTCCAGTTTTATGCCATAGATGGTTTCTAAGCTTCCAAATGACCATAATAATGTGTAGAATTTTTTTAGTTGTTCGCTCTTACAAACATGTACAAGATTATTACGTATATAAGCGCCAAATATATAGAAAATAATGACGATTTGCACATTTGAAATTGTAGATTTTTTTTTTCTATTTTTTTTCTTTTCTCTCTTTTTTTATTTAAATGTCGACTAAGAGTATATACAAATATTGACTTCTTGGTTCACTTTTAACAGTCAACATTGACTTCCTCGTTCATACATTTTACAACAAAGGCTTGACTCTACAATTCTTACATTTGTTTCGGTCAGTATCTAGAGGAACATTGAAAATGAAGATTACAATGATATGTGGCATCCTGTTAAAGGGAATAGTGGGAAAATCCAAAGGGGATTCAGGCTGGTCAAGAATGCTATGACAGATTAATGTTAGCTGCCATGGAAACCGAAGTGCTCACCATCAACTTCAGTCCGTTTAGAAAATTTTGTGTTTGTTCCGTCCGCAAGGCGTTTCGTGAAATTTGTAGCATAACTTGTTTACGTTTTTGTAAGACTATAGGCCAAGGTAAACACATTTTCACCTTACACTTCAATGCCACCTTAGCTTTCTCTCTTCTCTCATTTCCCCTCACACCCACTCACTTATTTGTGAACAAGGTCACCTTTGATGGTCATCTTAACTCCAATTTTTAGTGGTTATTACAAAATTAAAAACGTAAACGTAAAAATATAAAAATGTAATCATATGATATAGAAAACTTTTGTTCATAAACTAAAAACATTACATAGATTTCGAATATTAAAAATGTCACATTTAAAACTGAAACTAAATATTACGAGACAAGTGTTCTACCAAATCGGTACGAAGATTTTGATGCGATTGATGTGATCTAATGTAGCTCATCACTTTTCGCATTTGTTCATCGGATCGTATGGGGTCGTTTGGTTGATGTCCTTTCTCCGGGTACAATTCGGGAGATATCGCCTTTTTATTTTTATTTTTTTTTTAATTTTTTTGTCTTTTCGAACCATATTACATAAAATGATGCATGTATACATCATTTTCATTATTCTTTCTTTTTCCAGCGCTTTTGCGGGATTGGCAAGTATTGCCCATTTCTTCTTCAGAACACCAAATGCTCGTTCCACATCTTTCCTTGCCGATTCCTGCATTTGCTTATATCGTATTCTTTTGCGGTCATCTGATGGTTCTGGAATCGTCTTAACGAGTGTTGCCGATTCCGGATATATCCCGTCAACAAGATAGTAACCAAATGGGTAAGTTACCCCAAAAAACAGAATCTCCGGTGCCATGCCTTGTTTAAGATCGTTAAATAAAGGAGATTGATCCAGAACGTCGATGTCGTTGTTCGACCCATAAATAACAAAGAAAGCGTGCCATATCCGTAAGTCTTGAGACGCAATAGCTTCTAGCAAAATGAACGGATTCGGACCATGATCACGTCAAACATATTTTAGTTTGTGTGCATTTGGACAACCAAACCACTCCCAATCTATGTAGTCAAGGCTTCCTATCATCCCCGGAAACCCATGCGTTTCTTTGTGATGTCGATAAAGCTTTATGATATGAGTCATACTAGCCGGGTTTCCTCAAATACTTTGGACGAAAAATTTCCATAACATAATTCATTTTAAAAATAAAAGGAACGAGATATATGTTGTTTGAATGAGATATGAGAAGTTGTGTATAAAATTGTTTAAGTTTTGGGGTATTTATAAGTAAAATATAGGGTAGTGTGCATTTTTTTTCTTAAATACATGGAACGGCGGTTATATTCAAACATGGGGGCCAACGAATATTGCAAATGAAACTAACCGGTTCACCTTGTTCACTCTCGAATACTTCAACTCGCGCGTGACTTATATGCATATGGACAAGGGAATAGAGCGTGAGTCATGGGTCACCTTGGGCAAAGTGACCCCTTGGTAATTAACCAGCCTAACTTCCATAAACATTACAGTATGTAATAGAATATTTGTATAGCCTTTAGCTATTCTTGGTTGTGTAAATAATATGCAGCTAAATTGGAATCAATTTAAAATCAATAAAACTTAAAATTACAATAGTACTTGCTAAGTTGCTAACACAGTTTTAGTCTAGATATATGGCTCAAGAAACACCTACCAACCAAACATTTGTGGGTACTGGGGTAAAGTCGCAACATGAAAGTTGTGGGTTCAAATGGGCCCGTGTCCATAAATACACGCCGATGAAAAAAACTATGTAAGAACTAGTGTTGCAAAAAAGCCCGCCTAGGCGCAAGGCGGCCAACAACCGCATCGATTTTACACTAGGCGGTCAAAAAGAGGTCAACGACTGTCAACGGTGGTCAGTGCCGGTAAGTGGCAATCAGCACAATATTTAAAATTTAAATTAGGTTTTTTCTGTCAATCGGATCTTATTTTAAATAATGTGTAAGAATGAACTTTGTGATGTACTTGTTTTAGAAGAGAAAAATTGCAAGAAGATAACATGAGAGACATGAGATGTTGGCTTTTCGGTCTTTACTTAAAAAAATAATAATAATTTAACTAAGTTAAAGCCCTAATTTATATTTAAAGCCCAACATCCAAATTTTTTTTAGGTGTACTTAGTTATTTATGCTAAAATTTATCAATGTAGATATAATTTTTAAATTTATATATAGAAAAGTTCAATCCGACGCATAGGACTATGCGCTAGGCGGTGGTCGACCGCCCGACTAGCGCCTAGCGCTTTTTGCAACCATGGTAGGAACATATAAAACTACATTTACAATGACAAAATGAAATCTGCTAAATTCTTGAGGGAGTTATTTGAAGAACAACTATCGTAGAGTGCAAATTTAATCTTGTCTTGGATCTCCATAGCCCTCTGCCTCATTTCTTCAGCTTCTTTACCCACCAAAACCTTTCTGACTGCATTCTCAATCTCTGCACTCTTTACAACAATTTCAACACCTATCTTCCACACATGGCTCAGATACCTAGCATTCAACTTTTGGTCTACATCAAATGGTTGGCACAACATTGGAACCCATTCTGATATACTTTCCAAAGTTGAGTTCCAGCCACAATGGCTCCAAAATCCTCCAACAGCATTATGTGTCAATACTTTGGCTCCAAAATCCTCCAACAGCATTATGTGCCAATACTTCCTTTTGGGGTGCCCATTTTACAATCAGACCTCTGTCTTTCATCTGAGCCACTAAACTATCTGGCAAAAACTCATTCCATTTGCACCCAGGCACGGAACCTGGTCGAACCACCACTACCACACAAAAGCTTAAATAGATCACTTCTAATAGAGTGGTTTTCTTAAAAACCGATCTAACAAATGAAAAAGAGGGAGAAGTGTAACAAATAGATCACTTATTTGGATAAAGACTGATCTTACTAATTTTTAGTTGAACACAAGAATAAATAGATTAGTTTTTTTCTAAAACAAATGATCTATTTAACTCCAATAGTTTTAGAGGGATACATCTATTCATTTGCCGCTTCACTAAAATTACAACTTTTCATTTGCCCGCTTACCAAAATTTAGACACACAAAACCCTACCATTTCCCCAAAATCACATACAACGCCTCCCCACTCTCAGCTAACAAATCCTAACCTCCATCACCCACTTCGTACTCTCACCATTCTCACCCCATCACCACACCTTCAGTTTACCAACCAACTACATAACCCTAGCCGCCATACCACCACACCTCTGCCACCACAAACGACATCACAACCAAAACCCAACAACTGTTGTCACCACTGTACATGGATAGTACGACTCTTCTTAGGTTATCTATCTTATTTTTTATTTTATGGATTATTATTTATCTAGGTTAATTTGTTGTTTATATGGAATTTTTAGCTTTATTATGCTCAAGTTATGGTCCATTTGTTCCTGATTTACTTTACTAAGTTTGTACTTATGTTTTATTAGGAAAGTTGGGGTGAAATCAAGATTAAAGTTTTAAATTGATAAAATTTGGGAGTTTGTAATATAATGTTTGTGTAAATTGGTTATCTGTACTAGAAGATGAAAGAATAGTAATCTCGTTTCAAGAACATAATGTGAAATATAGCCTACAACAACAACAACAACAACAACAACATACCCAATCCCGCGAAGGCGAGGTATGAGGGAGGTAGAAATGTAGACAGGTCCTACCCCTACCCCAGGTAAAACCTGGGAGTAAAGAGACTGCTTCCAGGGAGACCTCCGGCACGTGCACCAGTGCGAGTGATAGAGAAACCAAAAAGATGCAAGTAGTAAAAGAGCAACAAGTAAAAGCAAATAGCAGCAAGCAACCAACCAGCAAGGGGCCAAGTACAAAAGACAACAAATAAAACATGCAAACAAACAGAGCACCAAAACAACAAACAAACAACAAACCAGGGGCAAGGCAAACAAAACATGCAAACAAAGCAAGAAGGGCAAAAGAAAAGCCAAAAACAAACACAACAAAGCAAGGACGCAACAGCAAGCAGGCAAAAGGCAAGAAGAGCACCACAAAAACAAAGCAAGGCAACGCAGGGGGCTAAAGCTAAGGCAAAGCAAAGGGAAAAGAGGCACCACTAGCCTACAACAAACCTAAAAAGGGAAGAGCAACGGGGCCACTAAACCTAACGAGCAAAGGGCAAACTAAACCTAAAAGGCAAAGGGGCAGGGCAACAAAGGGAAGAGAAACGCAAAGGCAAGCACTTACTACCCAACCGACACTACCCGCAAGTCCTAATCCTAGCTCTCCACACATTCCTATCTGAGATCATGTCCTCGGACAAGAGAAGCTCCTTCATGTCTAGCCTAAGTCTATCCTCCCACCTGAGCTTAGGTCTTCCCCTCCTCCTCAAACCGTCGACCATCAGCGCTTCGACTCTCCTAACCGGTGTTGTTTGTGGCCTCCTCCTGACATGACCGAACCACCTCAACCTTCCTTCTCGCATCTTCGAGATTATAGTTTCAACTTCAAGTTCCGCTCTGAAAACTCTGTTCGGGATCATGTCAAGCATCGTCTTACCACAAAACCACCTAAGCATCCTCAGTTCTGCCACTTCCACTCTGTTAGCTTGAGCTTTTGTGATAGGCCAACATTCTGACCCGTACAAGATAGCCGGTCTGATTGCCACCTTATAAAATTTCCCCTTAAGCTTAAAGGGGACTTTCTTATCACAGAGTACTCCTGACGATGCCCTCCATTTCGCCCAACCTGCTCTAATACGGTGGGTAACGTCCTCGTCAATCCTTCCTGATTTGTGTATCACCGAACCCAAATACCTAAAAGACTCCTTAGGTTGAAGAATCTGGTCTCCGATACGAACTTCCTCCTCGTTTCTGCCGATCTCGTAGCTACCGAAATCACATCTCATGTATTCCGTCGTCTCTCTGCTCACCCGAAGCCCCTTGTCTTCCAAAGCCTCACGCCAGTGTTCCAGTCTGTAGTTTAACCCTTCCGCCGATTCTGCAACCAACACAATATCGTCTGCGAAAATCATGGTCCAAGGGATGCCCTCTTGTATCCCTCGGGATATCTCATCGAGAATCAAGGCGAAGAGGTAAGGGCTAATGGCTGATCCTTGGTGAAGTCCAACTTTCACCGAGAAAAACTCAGTGCACCCCACCGTGCACCGTACGCGGGTCTTCGCCCCATCGTACATATCCCTAATGACTTTTAAGTATCTCCTTGGGGTCCCTTTTTCTATTAGAGTCCTCCATATCAACTCTCGTGGGACACTATCGTAAGCCTTTTCTAGGTCAATGAAGGCCATATGCAAATCTCTCTGTCTTTCTCTATACTTCTCCATAAGACTTCTAAGGAGGTGGATAGCCTCGACCGAGGACCTCCCTGGCATAAAACCGAATTGGTTTTCTGACACCCTCGTCTCCCTTCTTAACCTCCTCTCTATAACTCTCTCCCAGAGCTTCATGGTGTGACTAAGTAGCTTAATACCCCTATAGTTGCTACACACTTGAGCGTCTCCCTTGTTCTTGAAGATGGGGATGACTTCGCTGAGTCTCCATTCATCTAGCATCTTCGCGCCAGAGAATATCTTGTTGAAGAGACAAGTCAACCATATTACCCCCTCATCTCCTAGGCTCCTCCAGGCTTCTATGGGTATTTGGTCCGGGCCAACAGCTTTGTTTCTACCCATCTTCTGTAGAGCAACCTTCACTTCTTCTTGGCTGATCCTCGAGTAGTAGCATTCGGGTACCAAAAATTGGCTAGGGTCATCTCGTTCACCCCTTCCTTCGGTGTTCCCCTCGTTAAAGAGAGAGGAAAAATATTGTCCCCATCTCTTCCTAATACCTTCTTCGTTCACGATGGTACGTCCTCCTTCATCTTTGATGTATTTGATGTTTCCTAAGTCCCTTCTTCTTCTCTCACGGGCTTTAGCAATTCTGAAGATATCGTTTGCTCCCTCCTTGGAGTCCAATTTCTTATACAAATCTTCGTACGCCTTGTCCTTCGCCACTGCTACAACCTTTTTTGCTTCTCTTTTAGCCATTTTATACCTCTCTTCCGCAGAGGCCCTATCTGCTTGGTCGCTCTCTCTGCTCAGAAGAACCTCTTTGAACCGAGCTTGTTTCTCTGCCACTTTAACTTGCACCTCCTCACTGAACCACCAAGATTCCCTGTGGGTTGACTCGGTTCTCACTGACCCACTAGTCACGCCTATGGAATCCTTTGCTGCGTCTCTAATGGTGCAGGCAAGGGTGTTCCACATCTGATCTGCATCATAAGAAGTTAAGTCTTCCACCCGAGCCGAAAAACCCTCAGAGACTTTCGCTCTAAACGACTCCACCGCTTCTCCGTTCAGTTTCTTCCACAAAATCCTTGGCATCCCTGTCGCCTCTCTCCTGTGACGATGTCTCTGAAAAAGAACGTCCAGGGCAATCAATTTGTGTTGTCATGAGCAAGCCTCGCCCGGGAAATCCCTGCAATCCTTACACGCCCTAAGGTCATCTCTGCGCACCAGCAGGTAGTCAATCTGGGTGCTGTGACCCCCGCTCTGAAAGGTAATTAAGTGGACGTCCATCTTCTTGAAGAAAGAGTTCGCAACCACTAAGTTGTGAGCGGTAGCAAATTCTAGAATCGAGCAACCATCATCATTCCTAACTCCATATCCGAATCCTCCATGAACCCCCGTGTAACCATCTGCTGTAGCTCCTATATGACCGTTCAAGTCCCCACCTATGATCAATCGTTGGTCTGCCGGGCACTCCCTCACGAGCTCGTCGAGGGAATCCCAGAAAAACCTCTTCTCTTCGTCACCGCGGCCCACCTGCGGTGCGTATGCACTAATCACGTTAACGGTCTCTCCATCAATAACCAGGGTAATCATCATGGTTCTATCGCCCTTCCTAATCACTTGTACTACGTTATCCTTAAGACCGGCTGTAAGAATGACACCAACTCCGTTTCTCGCGGACCTAGAGCCCGAGTACCAAAGCTTGTAGCCGTTTCCCTCCCTCGTGCTAGACCCCTTCCATCTAGTCTCCGGAAACAAGCTATATCAACCTTATGCCTCCCCAAGACGTCTACAAGCTCAAAGAGCTTACCGGTCAAAGACCCTACGTTCTAGCTCCCCACTCTAATCCTACGCGAACCCGCAAATCTACCCACACCCCTACGCGCTCTAGACCCACCTACCCCTACCCCTACCCCGCCTACCCCTACACCTACCCCTCCCGAGCCGGCAGGACATGACCTCAGGTGACCATCACCAACTACAACGTCTATCCTACCCTCGAAAAAACAAACACAAGGCAAAGGCACTAAAAGCTAAAAAGGGGAGGACAAGCAACAAAAGCAAAGCCAAACACACTAAAAGCACACTAAAAGGGGGAAACAATACGAGCAAAAGCCAAAGACAAACGAAAAAAAAGCGCGTAAAAATAGAGCACTAAAGAATAAAAAGGTAGATAAAATAAAGTAAAAAGAAAATGTACTCTACTGCTGTCGGAAGGAAATTCCGGACAGCAGTGGCGGTTTCAGCGGCGGCCGACGGCGGCAGGGGGCGGCCGGCGGCGGTATCCGACCAGACCACTAGGGTCAAGCTCAGCGTGGTGTGGGGAATCTTCACTCGCCGGAGGTGAGACCCAGAAAACGCCGCTACCAGGAAAACAAGTCGCAAAAACACTGTAGTGTAGCAGGAACACAAATCGGCGCGTGGCGGGGCGTGGCCAAAGTTCAAGAGCTTCGGTTGGTGGGGATTTGGTCGGAAAGATGTGGGCAAACAGTGGTGGAGTTTAATTGCAAAAACTCGCCGGGAAAAATAAAATTCCGGCGAAAAATTTCTGGCGCGTGGCGGCGCGTGTCAGCCCCGGTAAGCTTCTGGTGTGTACTGGTATGATCGGTATTAGATGAAGGAAATAATGGTGGTGTTAAATCGGTGATATGTGGCCGGAAATAAGATAGTGAAAAATGTTAGAGAGAGAGAAAAATGTTAGAGAGAGATGAAAAGTGAGTTAGAAAATAATAATGTGAAATATCACTACTTTGTTTGATAGTAGTATGGAGGGGGCGTTGCGCATAAATTAGGATATCCAATAAAATAGGGATATGAAAGGATTGACGCCTTTAATGGTGGTTTCGACTATGATATGTAGCAATTTATAAATATATGATGGGTGTTCCGTCGACTATGATATGTAGCAATTTATAAATATATGATGTAGTAGCGGACTGTGATGATTAGTTACTGTTTTTTTGAATCAAATGAAGTATGTCATCGAAGATTCGACCCGTAGTTTGGCAGGCCAATAACCGGATGGCATGTAGTTGTTACTATGCAACCATTTTTTTTGGCAGCCATGGCGGAATTCGGATCTTTTGGACCCTGTTCCATTTACAAATCTGAGCCGTGTAAACACTGCCGTTTTTGGTTGCTAATGTTATTAAAAAATAGAGAGGGATTAAAAGATTCAGCAAATGTTTGGCTGTGTTTTGGCCTCTCTCAAATCTCTCCCTTCACTGAATTTAATCCAAATCTGGTACACCGACTACACACACTTTAATTTAATCGTGAAATAACGGAACTCAATCTGAAATAACAGAACTCCATCTTATGGTTTTAGTATCGTATTCATTACATTGCTCTTCTACTTTCATTTAGTTTCTTATCATAATATACGTATATGTTTGCAGCCGGCTGCTTCGGTACAGAGCTATGCAACAGGAATGGAAAAGGTTAGAAATTGAAAAGTAAGCACGGTGGCTTTATTGACGTTACTGCATCAAAGGCTTTTTACTCTATATTTAGCGTTTCCAAATAGTAAGTAACCATCCATTTTATAATATCAACAGTGACTGAATGAGTGGGTCGGGTAGTGCATAAAAATAGACAATTCTCAGTACGAGTCATGTTCAGTTTATCAGCACCATTTTTGCCAAAAATAAATTAAATTGTATATAACTGAAACGTGACATGGTCGAAGAAAAGTTTAGTTTAGCGGAAATTGGTGAAGTGTTTGATACGCCCTTGATACAAAATTGGAGCTTGACTCAATGTTATTTGATGAATGATTTTCAGCTATGTGCATTTGACGATAATGAAGCATATGAACTACCGGATTGGGATCTCGATATATTGAGCCCGGAAGAGTCCTTTCAGTTTTAGTCCTGTTAGAGCACTCCAAAGGTAATGAATCAGCTGTTGCTTTGAGTATCCATTTCTACTATATACTATATGCTATGTCCAGATGGTAATTTTGTGTGGTTCATCTATTTTTACAAGCTTTTGGTTTTTGCTAAAATAAAGTTGCAAAGTTTGTAATGTAGATACTTTTACTCAGTAGTAGGCACTGTTGGTACAAGTTATTTTTGGGTTTTAATTCACTTTAGTTTTGTTTGTAGTTTCTTTATTGGTTTGGATATGAGATGATATCACTATTATTCCACCAGTTTATTTTCATGTTATGCTTACTTATGGATTCAATTCATTAATTTTATTACTTATTGGAACAGGGTATTTATTCACTGTGGTACTTCATGTATGAAAGATAGAGATTATTGGAGTATGATGACGATGGTACGTTTCTTATGCATAAAGCCCTTTTTAGTGAATGAACATATACCTCTATTTTGGTTGCTTTCATCATACATGTAGGAATGACAAAGATGATTAAAGTATGAGAACTGTGGTATGTTTCAATTAGCTTAATCTCCTTTGTTGCTTAATAGCTAATTTAGAGTTCTTATATCACCTCATATATTTCAAGCTATTTCAGAATTTTATTATAGTTTGTTAGCTTGAACCTCCACATGTAAATTATTTCGTTTAAGGGTAGACGACACATGCCTGTACACATGATGCTTAATAACCAAACATTTTTGCTTATGGTTTAAGTTTTTATATTAATCTACTTGTTTTAGGTTCTTACTTGAATTCACAATATGGTTGCTCTAACATTTGTTGACTATATATCCTATTAGTTGTGATAAGGCACTGAATAGGCTTAACGTACAGGTGGTGCTACATTTTATTTAACTAAACATTTTGAATCATTCGACAGGCACAATTTAAGATGGTCGATAAAGTTCACCAATTGAGAGGATTTTTTGTTGGGCTTCCTACGCCATATGCCGCTAATCTAGTGATATTGGCTTTACCTCAGGTCATGTTTTTTACTGTTTTCCTGTTTGTTTTTTCTTCATGTTTTAAAGTTATCATATTCTATATTTAAATAGTAATTTCTGTGATATATTTATTCACTGACATTTACTTAATTCACCTGTTGAAAATTTTGCCTTCTCGGATTTCTACAGCTTGAGGATATTGTTCGTGAAGCTAAACGGGTTTTAAATGGACATGTTGTTGCTCAATTGACTTTGTTTTTGGATAGTTTATCGGTGTTGTGTTTGTTGAAGTCATTTGGTTTCGGATACTAGGATGTTGTATTTGTTACGAGTTAATGGAAATTATGTAAAGATATGCATTCTGATGATAATTTAGAACATTTTTTTTTTGTTTGAAAATTTGCTAAAAAGATCGGCTCTTATGTATCAACTGATCTTATTGTGATGTTAATAAGATCGGTTATCAACCGATCTATTTGTGTTCCCCTCAAATAGATCACCCTTAGTTAGAGTGGTTCATAACCGATCTATTTGAGGTGTTTCGACCGCTCTATTTAAGGTTTTTTGTAGTAGTGCACCCATAGGAATAGCTGATTACTATTAACTAAACCCCATGCCATTTCAGTTGCCACTTTTTCATCCGCGTCTGCTAAGCTTCCTATGCTCACATAAATCACTGATTTGGGTGCTTGTTTATCTAGCCATGAGATACAACTAGTATCCTCTTCAAGAAAGCTAGTGGAAGGAGGTGGGATTATTTTGTGAATCGGGCCAATAGTAAAAATTGGAACTTGATAGTGACTGCGGATATGGGTCAATGCCGATTGCTCAAGAAACTTGAGGGTGTTCCAAACAATGGCAGTAGGTGGGATTATTTTGTGAATCGGGCCAATAATAAAAAATCTACCCAACATGTTCCGAGTTCCTTGTTAACACCTTTAATAATACTAATAAGTTAATTGACTCGGATAGTTCTTAACTATCATGTTTGTTTTTTTGGAAGCAAATGGATCATTCACATTAAGGTGATTAGTTAGCTATGTCGATTAATTGTCATAGACATGTACCAAGTTACCAATATATAACAAGTGGTTAAGTCTGCACCCAAAAAATCCCGGCATGTGATTAATTCTAGTAACTTAAGTACATGCAGCATAATTGGGAATCAAAATCATAAAAATAAATTACTACAGTTAACACATGTAAAAGGTTAATTGATGAAACTACCTTGTGTAGGAAATCGTCCTTCTTGATGGAGCTGAGGGATGATCATGATAGCAAGAGTAAAACCTGTGCTACTACTACGCAAGGTGATCGAAGGTAAATCTAGCTCACAGGCAACAGCCGCTGCAAAAAACATGAGGTTATCTTGAATGATAACAATCGATTCCTTATCAGATCTATCTTATTGCCCGTTTATGGTCTGAGTAAGATGCTCCTGAAAATGAGGCTTGCAGTTATCATTAAGAGTTTGCAAAAACGGGATAACGCCAGCAGATATGCCAGGACCGGATAAGTTGTCGGGCAAAGGGTGAAAAATAAAATCAAGATGCTTAGAAGGATCTGGTGGATTGAATTCGGTGTGAGCAATGGTTATTGAGAACCCTTTGGAATGAAGGTATGTCCCAAGCTGAAGCATGGGTGTCATGTGGCCTTGAAGTGGACTTGCTGTTAACACCAGCCGCCATCGTTTACTGCCGTGATCCGCCATGTCTCTCTTACTACCCCTTGTAAAATATTTTGCTACACATATTTGTGGCGTCAGTTTATGATTAAAACAAATGATATCACATCATTGACATTTGTTGTGTCAGTTTTTTTAGCATTTAGTATGTCCTTTAACTGACATGTTACACATGATTCACATTTTTATAAGGGATAATTAGTAAAATAGCCTCGTTGCCCTGGGTCTAGGCATATTTAGACCGTTTTTGAAATATTCCCGTTTTAGCCACCGGGTTGCCCTGGGCAACTAGTGCATAGCCAACTACAGAGTGCCACGTCGGGGCAACTTTTTGGTACTTTGGGCAACTTGAGGACACTTGTCATCTTTCGGTTGGCTATACGATAGTTGCCCAGGGCAACTTCGGCTAAAACGGGAATTTTTCAAAAATGGCTAAATATGCGTGGACCGCACGACAACAGGCCATTTTGGTAGTTTTCCCTTTTTATATATAGAAATCACGGGTATAGGAAAGTTACGGCATGAGATCAGTTTGTAAACAAAGTACTAAAAGGTTAACACAAAGCTAAATCAATAGCAGCAGTTATTGGGCAAAGCACAAAAATGTCAAACCAAAGGTAAAGCAACAACAACGGCGAAGGTATTCGGCATGAGTTTAGGCATCCTTATCATTGCTCGTTCTCAAAAGGAAAATGATTAGCATGCCTGAAATGCATGACTAAAAACATGCCTAAGAACAAGATGATGACAAGTAGAAAATTCAGAAGTGAAGATTTAGAGAGAGAAAATGTATGAGTAATGTGTCAAATTATTATTGGATTAGGCATGAGTTTACGCATATATGTTAGGCTTCTTTATCATTGCTCGTTCTCAAAATCAAAATGATTAACATGCCTAAAATGCATGACTAAAAACATGCCTAAGAACAAGATGATGACAAGTGGAAAATTCAAAAGTGAAGATTTAGAGAGAGAAAATGTATGAGTGATTTGTCAAATTATTAATGGATTAGACATGAGTTAAGTCTCCACCCAACAATCCCGGCATGTGATTAAGTCTAGTAACTTAAGTACATGCAGCATAATTGAGAATGAAAATCATAAAAATAAAGTACTACAGTTAACACATGTAAAAGGTTAATTGATGAAACTACCTTGTGTAAGAAATTGTCCTTCTTGATGGAGCTGAGGGATGATTATGATAGCAAGAGTAAAAGCTGCGCTACTACTACGCAAGGTGATCGAAGGTAAATCTAGCTCACGGGCAACAGCCGCTGCAAAAAACATGAGGTTATCATGAATGATAACAATCGATTCCTTATCAGATCTATTGTTTTGCGCGTTTATGATATGAGTAAGATGCTCCTTAAAATGAGGCTTGCAGTTATCATTAAGAGTTTGCAAAAAGGGGATAACGCGAGCAGATATGCCAGGACTGGATAACTTGTCGGGCAAAGGGTGAAAAATAAAATCAGGATGCTTAGAAGGATCTGGTGGATTGAATTCGGTGTGAGCAATGGTTATTGAGAATCCTTTGGAATGAAGGTATGTCCCAAGCTGAAGCATGGGTGTCATGTGGCCTTGAAGTGGACTTGCTGTTAACACCAACCGCCATGGTTTACTGCCGTGATCCGCTATGTCTCTCTTACTAACCCTTGTAAAATCTTTTCAAGCGTTTCTGCAATTGGTCGGCTCACATGATTGACATTTATTGTGTCAGTTTTTTAGCATTATTTAGTATGTCCTTTAACTGACATGTTACACATGATTCACATTTTTATAAATAGCAATGATGGGTATAGGAAAGTTATGGCATGAGATCAGTTTGTAAACAAAGTGCTAAGAGGTTAACACAAAGCTAAATCAATAGCAGCAGTTATTGGGCAAAGCACGAAAATGTCACAAAGGTAAAGCAACAGCGACGGCGAAGGTATTAGGCATGAGTTTAGGCATCCTTATCATTGCTCGTTCTCAAAAGGAAAATGATTAACATGTCTAAAATGCATGACTAAAAACATGCCTAATAACAAGATGATGACAAGTGGAAAATTCAAAAGTGAAGAATTAGAGAGAGAAAATATTTGAGTGATGTGTCAAATTATTAATGGATTATGCATAAGTTTAGGCATATATGTTAAGCTTCGTTATCATTGCTCGTTCTCAATAGGAAAATCATTAACATGCCTAAAATGCATGACTAAAATAATGCCTAAGAACAAGATGATGACAAGTGGAAAATTCAAAAGTGAAGAATTAGAGAGAGAAATTATTTGATTGATGTGTCAAATTATTAATGGATTATGCATGAGTTTAGGCATATATTTTAGGCTTCGTTATCATTCCTCGTTCTCAAAAGCAAAATGATTAACATGCCTAAAACGCATGACTAAAAACTTGCCTAAGAACAAGATGATTACAAGTGGAAATTCAAAATTGAAGATTTAGAGAGAGAAAATGTATGAGTGATGTTTCAAATTATTAATGGATTAGGCATGAGTTTAAGCATATATATTAAGCTTCCTTTGCTCGTTCTCAAAAGGAAAATGATTAACATGTCTAAAATGCATGACTAAAAACATGCCTAAGAACAAGATGATAACAAGTGGAAAGTTCAAAAGTGAAGAATTAGAGACAGAAAATATTTGAGTGATGTGTCAAATTATTAATGGATTATGCATTAGTTTAGGCATATATGTTAGGCTTCGTTCTCATTCCTCGTTTTCAAAAGCAAAATGATTAACATGCCTAAAACGCATGACTAAAAACATGCCTAAGAACAAGATGATTACAAGTGGAAAATTCAAAATTAAAGACTTAGAGAGAGAAAATGTATGAGTGATGTGTCAAATTATTAATGGATTACGCATGAGTTTATGCATATATATTAGGCTTCCTTATCATTGCTCGTTCTCAAAAGGAAAATGATTAACATACCTAAAATGCATGACTAAAATAATGCCTAATAACAAGATGATGACAAGTGGAAAATTCGAAAGTGAAGATCTAGAGAGTGAAAATGTATTAGTGATGTGTCAAATTATTAATAGATTAGGCATGAGTTTAGGCATATATGTTAGGGCTTCCTTATCATTGCTCGTTCTCAAAAAGAAAATGATTAACATACCTAAAATGCATGACTAAAAACATGCCTAAGAACAAGATGATGGCAAGTGGCAAATTCAAAAGTGAAGATTTAGAGAGAGAAAATATATGAGTGATGTGTCAAATTATTAATGGATTAGGCATGAGTTTAGGCATATATGTTAGGCTTCCTTATCATTGCTTGATCTCAAAAGGAAAATGATTAACATGCCTAAAATGCATGACTAAAAACATGCCTAAGAACAAGATGATGACAAGTGGAAAATTCAAAAGTGAAGATTTAGAGAGAGAAATGAGTGATGTGTCAAATTATTAATGGATTAGGTATGAGTTTAGGCATATATGTTAGGCTTCCTTATCATTGCTCTTCTCAAAAATGCTTTCCAATGGTAGTACTAGTACTCAATGATGTCGTTACGGGCATACAAAGAACAAAATGTGTAGTAAACCGGGATTGATCGCAATATCTAACGGAAGAGGGAAAGTTCTAGTGAGGCTGTGTAAATGTCGATCATCTATTAAAAAATGAAATTAGAAAATGACGTCGTTAGGTAAGAAAACTAAAGGAAAAGTAAAAACGTCATCTTTTGCCCATTGACCAAGAATAATATGGCATTAAAACGACCAAAACGACCTACACGACGTTGTGTTTGGCCCTCTCAAAACGATGTTGCTTGGAACGGGAAATGATTTATTGAATAATGTATAATGTATGGTTTTAGAGAAAATACCACTCTGTAATATGATGGCCCGTTTAAGACCCTTACTCTTTTCTTGTAGCCCGTTTAGAGAATCAAAACGAAAATATAGTACTGTGTATTTTTTATTTATTACAACAATTCGATTATGCAATCAAATAATATAAAATCTGAAAATAGTCTACATGGAAGAATCAAGAAGCTTCATCATATAATTGAAAGACGTAAATATATCAAGAAGGTTCTTAATTAACGAACAATCTTGGTATTTCTGGATGACGCCTAATCAAAGTATAAGTACCCAAACCTTACTGTCCTAAATCATCATCACATGCAACAATCAAATCAGCAACGTTACAAACACAATCAAGCTATTTGATTTCTTCTTGCAACAACACTCTCAGTCTATAAAGCATGTCGATCATTCCTAGCTTTTTCTATAACTGAAGAAACAGCATCTTCGACACATTTTCGCCCGACGTTTGGGACCCATTCAAAGACTTCCCCCTTTCATCACCATAAACATCTGCATTGGTGAACACTCGTGTGGATAGGAAAGAAACACTAGAAGCTCACGTGTTTAAAGCCGATCTCCCAAGACTTAAGAAAGAAGAGGTAAAGGTGGAAGTTGAAGACGACATGGTATTACAGATTACAGGTGAGAGGAATGTGGAGAAAGAAGATAAGAATGATAAATGCCATCGTGTCGAAAGAAGCAGTGGTAAGTTTACGAGGAGGTTAGGTTGCCAGAGAAGGCGAAAATGGATCAGATTAAGGTGGGAATGGAGAATGGTGTGTTGACGATTACTGTGCCGAAGGAATAAGTCAAGAAGCCAGATGTCAAGTCTATTGAGATCTCTGGTTAGATAAATTTGTGTTTGGTCCATCTACATTTTAGAATAATGTTTTAATTTGATGATATGCAAAGCAATAATATCTTGTTTATCTATTTAGTATCTCGGATAAATATGAATAAATTGTTGGTTTAGCTTTCTAAAGTTTAATGTTAGTGTAACGATATGTAACTGAACCAAGTTCAGTTTAACATAACTCAAAATTGCATTAGACTGTACAAACACGCTCTGCCTAGTTCTACAATCTAACACCCCCAATTTTGAAATATTTGCAGCGGAATAAAGATTGGGTGTTACTTCACAGCTCATAGTTTTTCAGTAGAAAATGAATTTCTAAAAATATTTATCATTCGAATTTTTATAAATATCAGAGTTTTCAAAATGAGGTCCCAGTGGTTTTTAAAATTTGTTAAATAGGTTTTCGAATGATAATAAAATTTTATAGCCTTTGTGAGAATTTCGTGCTCTTCCGTCCCATCCTTGCTCGTTATAGACCTGAGATAAACATGCTAAAAGTCAACAAAAGTTGAGTGATATTCATAGGTTTAAGTTTAAAAGATTGAACACAAGTTATAAGTGATAATTGCACCGTCATACAATTATAAGTTAAAAACAGTTGTTATTGCATTAAGCTCATGACGCTCAGCCGATTAACAGATCTCATCACGAATGATGGATTATAGTAACAGGGGGCCCTCGGGATAGGTTCTTGCCAGTAACCTATTAGATTTCAAATAAAGTGCGTTTGGTTTTTTTATCGAATGCCCAAACGGGGATGGTCAATCCCTAATAGATCTATCCATAATTATTTACGTTCACCTCTCTGGGTGACTAAGGCTCATGATATGAGGGGCTTTTAGCAAGGAAAGGTACTTAAGCAATAACGAGATCAGGTAAAGCATACCAAGAAAATACTTGTGTTCAGTTTGTAAAAAACTAGCACGTATCCCCCTCGCAGGGTTTATAAAACATTTAAACAAGTAAAGGCGAGGCTATGAACTCACCTTAGTAGTTTAGTGAATAAAAATATCGATACTCAGTTTGCAATAATGGGAACGGCTCCAAACACGACCTAGATAAGGTATGGCAAGTTTTAGCTTTTGATAGTCTTAGTGTTTTAATCGCGAGTAGTTTTTAAATGCATAATTGGTTAATTTGACGTTAGTAAAACTTTTAGCTTTATAATATATTGTACGTTTAGTTTAGTTATATATATATATAAATCTAACGTAAGGTTTAATAATAATAATAATAATAATAATAATAATAATAATAATAATAATAATAATAATAACGATAGTTTGAAAATAAACGTAACGTTTAATAATAATAATAATAATAGTAATAAAAATAATAGTTTGAAAATAACGTAAAGTTTAATAGTAATTATAGTAATAAAAATAATAGTTTGAAAATAACGTAACGTTTAATAGTAATAATAGTAATAAAAATAATAGTTTGAAAATAACGTAAAGTTTAATAGTAATAATAGTAATAAAAATAATAGTTTGAAAATAATGTAACGTTTAATAATAATAATAGTAATAATAATAGTTTGAAAATATACGTAACGTCGTGACGTGAACTCGTAAAAAAAATGGAAAGTAAAAATAAAAATAAAAAAAAATTAATTTTAGTATACGGCCCTTGTATTTTCTAAAAATTTACACTTTTTACCCTAACGGCGTTGGCGTTACGCCGTTAGTCCAAAATTTAATATATTTATATATTACGTCCAGAACTTTATATTTCTTACACTTTTCACCCTAAAGTTTATAAAAATCAGTTTTTACCCTAAAATTTACGAATTGACAGTTTTCACCACAACTTTGAAAAATTGACACTTTTGACCCGATTTTTGTAAAATTTGCAAATCTAGTCCCAACTTCACTAATTTCATAACTTTGTGTTTTTATTTCTTACTTAGTTTCAAAATAGCTTATTTAACTTATTTTGACAGCTTATTAGTTCGAAAAAGCTTATTGATAGCTTATGGGCTTTTAACAAAAAACTAAGGCCCGTTAGTATTTTTAAATCCAATGGGCCTACGGGGTTTTTGGGCTTTGTTTTGGGCTAATGTTAGGAGTATGAAAAAATTTGCCAATCAGCTTATGGTAATAGCTTATACGATTAGCTTATTTTGAAATGATTGGGCCTTAAGGCCCAGTCGATACTAAAAATTTTCCAAAACTAGTTTCCAAGTCGATTTGCTTGGTGACTTTTATAGGTTCAAAACGAGATTTTTATTATAAAGTTTTTATATGAAAATGATTGTTTGTCATGAGGACAATTAGTTTGTGAAATAAAATGGCATGCTTGTTAAGTAAAATTTAAAGATGTACGTGCGTTTTGGGCTAGCATGGGACGAGTTTTTATAAAAAAAAAAAAAAAAAAAAAAAAAAAAAAAAAAAAAAGACTTAGAAAATTTTAATAGTTTTCGATACTTGTTTGTATACGTTAGAAATGTATTCTAAAATAGGTTGTACGTAGCTTTTTAGTTTCAAAACTCTACATAGTTTATTTGTTAAGGTGTGAAATATATAGACGAACGTAAAATATATATATGTTGTATATTTAGATTTCGAATACTAAGGTGTATTTGTTTGTGTCGCGTATAAAAATTAATGCAAATGAAAGTTTTATATAGATATTGAAAAGAGTTTGTTAGTAACTTACGACACCAAAATGGTGGGTAAAACAAGACGTAGAGTTGAGAAGTGAGTGAGATGTGTACGTAGTGTGTATATGTGCTCGACTAAGGTTCATAAACAATAACGTGTTTCTCCTAAACTCACACGAATTCCTTGGTTTTCCTACCCAAATGCTTCGACCCAAGCTAGACTAAAGACTTAATATTTTTGGTGAGTTTTTGGTTTGTATGAATGTGGTAAACGAATGCATGCATGCAAGGTGCTATATATATGGAATTTTTGGAGTGTTTTAGTGGTTATGAATTATTGAGATTTGATGGTAGAGTGTAGCAGGAGACTTTCAAAAGTCTTGGAAGGAAGAAAAGTAACATGGTTCTCATTGTTTGGTTTTGCATGGAAATCGAACGAAGCATGCATGGCTTTATATAGGGTTGCTAGTGTGTTCTAGTGTATAAGGTTTTAATGTGATGTGATATTAACTTGTTGTCAAAAAGTCTTGGAGAAAAACTATACGCAACATTTACTATCTTGTTTGTTTTCATGTGTCGACATTTCCAAAACCAAAAAGAATGTGTGTATTGATTTTTAAAAATGAAATGGCACTTTGTGAAATACATTATAAAAGGGTAGTACTTGGCCTAGATGATTAAAATATGGAATGGAGTGTGCATGAATCAAGGAAGTACATTTTGTTTTTAAAACATATGTCAACTACCATTTCTTTTAGTACACCGATTAGTAAATCGGCATGGCTTGATATTTTTGATAACTTTGAAATATTTAGACACTAGTTTGTGTTTGGAAATGATTTTAGGAAATTATAGAAACAAACGGGGTTTAAAACGGTTGAGTTTTGGATTAGTTGAAAATCGTATGAAATCATTTTTAGGACAAAAGCTTTGCCTAGTAAAATCGTATCTAGACTCGATGTGAAAAACTAAAAATTGACCCTCTAATTGTTGGCTAGGGGAGGAATGAGTATGTGTAAAAATATGTGTGAGTCGTGTGTAAGAATAGGGAGTACAAGACTTGTTTCTGGCTTGTCTTAGTCGAGTGAAAAGAAAAATGGGCTTAGTTGCTTTGGGCCGTGAATGGTAACAGGCCAAGAAAAGAAATGGGCTTTGGGTGAGATTTAGGGTCCGGTTAGGTGGATTTTAGGATTAGTAAAATATTAATTGTGATTAGTGATAATTTTATAAATTAATTAAAGAGACGTTTACGTGAGTCCGAGAGTGAATAGTGTTTTGTAAATAGTGTTTTGTGAATAGTAAAACTTTTGAAAATCATCTCAATATCACTAACCGACTCCAAAAACGATGAATAGTAAATGATGAATAGTGTTTGGTGAATAGTAACCGATGAATAGTAAATTTGAAAAAATGTCGGAAAATGCAGGTTCGTAACGAATAAAAGAAATTTTTAATATTCTCGCGATTTTAGACTATAGTGGTACATGTGTGAGCATCGTTCCAAGCAAACAGGGATCATAAATATCGTAGTGATTTTCAAGTAACATAGCATATTTGATACCAATAAAAAAATTGTTATTGGTAAAAACGTTATTAATTTACGTAATGATATATTAGTCTTTGATTTACTTTTATTATTTATAGGGAAATTTACGGGGGATTACAGTACCTACCCCTCATTCTGAATTCCGTCCCGGAATTCAAGTTTAATGAAATTTCTGTATTAGAAAATTTTCGATCAGAGGGTTGTCGAGAGATTAAGATTTGGGAGACGTGGTTTAGTTAGACTTATTTGTGCTAGACAGGATCTAGTAACTGGTGTACTAAAGGGTTGTGAATATTGAAGGTAATGGTTTTGAATAGTAAAATAACGGCTAGGTGTACCGTACCCAACGGTTGTGAACAGTGAATCCAACGGTCCTAATAGTGACCAACGGCTAGTTTTTCCACCTACATATACTCCTTTCAAATTTCCATTTCTTACACCAACCATTTTCCTATCATTTCACATCTTCTATTCTTAAAATACTTCCGAAAAATGCCGAGCCTAATTACTATACTAGAGATTGTGTATGTCGTCCTTGCCGCTGTCTACTTAGCGTATGTTCCAGACGATGACTTTGGGTTCTTGGTTGCGATTTTGTTGTTTGTCGTACCCCTCACGGTTCTAGCCATTACCATGGATAAGATATGGGGGTAATAATCTTAAGCTAGGGTTGTTTTAACTTAATTCTTTGTCGTGTTTCTATGTAATCCTCAATAAATGTGAAATAAGACTTTTGTCCTTATGATTAAAAACTAGTCTTGCTATAGTTTTTAATGATTTGTTTATATTTATCTTTCAGCATACTTAAGGTGATTCATCCTGCGGTGGCTTTTGCTATGGTTTTGTTGGTGAGGGTTTTTGTTGTCATCGCGGATCAACCTATTAAAGATTCTATGGTTCATATTGTAATTATTGTGACGTTAGCACTTCCGATGCTAATTATTTGTTTATTTATTAATTTCCATGGATTTGGATAAATTTTTAGCTATTAGAGTTTCCTATTAGTCTTTGTGAATTATTAGGGTTTTCCTATTTGTACTTTTGTTGGCTTCTCGTCCTAATGACGAAGGGATAGGATAGGTATTTATTGTGATTTGTTCAAGGTAATATTTACGAAGAGTTAAGTTGTTGTTTCTATATTTTGCTTTTAAATGAAGATTGTTATTTAGTAAATTTGGCATTATAATTGTTCCTTCATAACATGATTCTTCCTAAATTAGACATAGTTGATCAGGCTATGTATAATTGAGGACTAAATGATGTGATGTTTGGCTCAGTCACAGTGGTATTTATGTTTTTCTTTAAGTTGTTTTAGATGGTGTTCAACGTTTTGTTATTATGATATAATACGTAATTTCTTTTAAGAATAAAGTAGGAACTTTATTCATTGATTTATTTATTTACTTTGTGTATATATATATATATATATATATATATATATATATATATATATATATATATATATATATATATATATATATATATATATATATATATATATATATATAATGAGTCAGAAATTTTTAGTCAGAAATTTCTATGGAAATAACAGTATGCTGTTATTTGGTAAATGGGATGGGAATTGAATTTGACGTAGATTATAATTATTTTGGAAATATTACAAGGTAGATTTTTTTATTTTATTTTATTTATTTTATTTTTTTTTTTACGGTAGAAGGATAATTGTTATACTTAAGTTACATCCATCGTAACTTAAAGTAAAATACAAGGTAGAGGTACAATCAGGAAATTTTTGAACTATAGTTTATTTATTCACAACAGGAATTTATTCATGTGCATAAATCTAGTAATCATTCCCATGATACCACCGACGTCCTTCTAGAGTTTTTTTTTTTTTTTTTTGTTTATTATTTTTTTTTTAGCAAAAGTCTTTGAAGGTTCCTCATTTCTAAGAGTTTTTGCTTTTGTTTATTTCCATTAGGTATAACTCTTTGCCTAATTCCTTGGTTATGGGTGATGGTAGGGTTAGCCATTTCTTCTGGCGTTTTAAAGTGGTTTGCCTATATTCCATGCAGTTTTCCTACTTATTGGAGATGTCCGTCTCTCCCCTTGGATCAACTATGGTAGCCCCTTCGAGTACTACCGATACGATGTTGGTTACCAATTTCCTGACGGCTTCAGTAGTCATGGTGGTTTTTGATGAAGATGGAGTACATGTATTGTTTACGTTGTCCATCTTCTGAAATCATTAATGAAACTCAACTT
The DNA here is from genome assembly GCA_030686995.1 of Artemisia argyi. Classification (NCBI taxonomy): domain Eukaryota; kingdom Viridiplantae; phylum Streptophyta; class Magnoliopsida; order Asterales; family Asteraceae; genus Artemisia; species Artemisia argyi. Next base: position 76,094,247 of record CM060709.1, on the reverse strand, counting down.
AGATTCCTCCTGATGTCAGAATAATTCAAATGAAGCTAATTATTTCATTGATGATAGACTGAATTGACTCCTTACTGTAATCTAATTTCAAGATATGTCTGTGTTGTATCATAGATAGATAATCAACTCTTGAGATGGGATTACTAAGGAACAAACCGATTCGTCCACTAAATTAAATTTTCTCTCTCTTGAAAATTTAATTATTGTATGTTTAAGAATTTCTTACAATTGTAAGAAATCTCACGGTAGATTTGAATAGTATTGTAGAAGTCATCATAATATTAATAACTTGACTGATCGTTTTTGTAAAACAATTAGTACAAGGTCTCTTATTAATATGTCAGAAATCTACGTGGAGTTATTTGTTCATCAAGGGAGGTAACAATTGATGAGATTTTGCATGAAATTCTGAGGATTCATAGTATGCATGCTTGATACGAAAGAAAATGATTGATTTATAACGGAGAGATGTAACGGAAGAGGAGGTCATTATAGATTTGATTTCAAGTTCTGAAGGGTTCAGGTTTATTGAACATTACATGAAATACTAACCAAGTCTGTCTGGTTTAGTAGATGCAGCAGGGATACTTGTAAACTTAAGATTAGTTACGCCTCTGACGTAAATATCTAATCTCTTTCTCAAGTTCAAGTTGTGCTGCTTCCATGTTTGAGAAACGTTCCTGACACATGTTCATTTGGTTTGCCAACATACTCTCTAATGCGGCAATCTTTTGACCTTGGCTCCTGGCTGTCTCTCTAGCCATCCTCTCTCTTGAATAATGCGTCAAGGTTACGGTCATACCATTCAAATTTTGTTGGTCGTAAACCTTTTAGTTGTTCAGTGTGAGCCTCTATTATGCTGGCTTGTTGATAACCAAGAGTCCATATTGAATCAGGTGTGCTTATATCGTAGTTGGGGGAATTAGATGAGGATAAGGTATTTGGGATATCTGGTATTGGGGAATCTAAAGTGTAGGGTAACGGAGAATTTGGCTCAACATTCGTCCACGGCCTCTCTTGACGTGAACTTTGTCCAACTTCGAATGTTGCCTGACCACCAATCACATCTTCATATGATTCAGTAGTTCTCCTAAGTTTTTGACGTAGAGGTGAAGAAATAGGTGACGATAGAAGTGATTTTTGAGTGATTTCTATATTAAGTTGGGGCTGTGATATTTGTACGTAGGGATCTTCAATGTTCGGAGAATTTTGATTGACGGGGGATGTATTAGTATTACAGAGAGTAGTTTTGGCGTTCAAAGAAGTTTTTGGAGACATGTTACTGTAGTAACCGGGAATAGTATTTTATAAGTTACTTTTACGTTATAGATATAATAGTACGGATGAAATAATAATTATGTAAGCGCAATTTCTAAACATGCAGACTAATCTTAACAAGTAATGTACTGAGCAAGGTAGTATGCAGGCACGGAAAGCACGAAGAGTGTAGGGCTATAAAATGTTTTGTTTGTAAAAACGGTTATAGTTCAGATCTAAAATAGATCTGCTTCGCTATAACCAAAGCTCTTATGCCAATCTGTAACACCCCCAATTTTGAAATATTTGCAGCGGAATAAAGATTGGGTGTTACTTCACAGCTCATAGTTTTTCAGTAGAAAATGATTTTCTAAAAATATTTATCATTCGAATTTTTATAAATATCAGAGTTTTCAAAATGAGGTCCCAGTAGTTTTTAAAATTTGTTAAATAGGTTTTCGAATGATATTAAAATTTTATAACCTTTGTGAGAATTTCGTGCTCTTCCATCCCATCCTTGCTCGTTATAGACCTGAGATAAACATGCTAAAAGTCAACAAAAGTTGAGTGATATTCATAGGTTTAAGTTTAAAAGATTGAACACAAGTTATAAGTGATAATTGCACCGTCATACAATTATAAGTTAAAAACAGTTGTGATTGCATTAAGCTCATGACGCTCAGCCGATTAATAGATCTCATCACGAATGATGGATTATAATAACAGGGGGCCCTCGGGATAGGTTCTTGCCAGTAACCTATTAGATTTCAAATAAAGTGCGTTTGGTTGTTTTCTCGAACGCCCAAACGGGGATGGTCAATCCCTAATAGATCTATCCATAATTATTTACGTTCACCTCTCTGGGTGACTAAGGCTTATGATATGAGGGGCTTTTAGCAAGGAAAGGTACTTAAGCAATAACGAGATCTGGTAAAGCATACCAAGAAAATACTTGTGTTCAGTTTGTAAAAAACTAGCATGTATCCCCCTCGCAGGGTTTATAAAACATTTAAACAAGTAAAGGCGAGGCTATGAACTCACCTTAGTGGTTTAGTTAATAAAAATATCGATACACAGTTTGCAATAATAGGAACGGCTCCACACACGACCTAGATAAGGTATGGCAAGTTTTAGCTTTTGATAGTCTTAGTGTTTTAATCGCGAGTAGTTTTTAAATGCATGATTGGTTAATTGGACGTTAGTAAAACTTTTAGCTTTATAATATATTGTACGTTTAGTTTAGTTATATATATATATAAATCTAACGTAAGGTTTAATAATAATAATAACGATAGTTTGAAAATAAACGTAACGTTTAATAATAATAATAATAGTAATAAAAATAATAGTTTGAAAATAACGTAACGTTTAATAGTAATAATAGTAATAAAAATAATAGTTTGAAAATAACGTAAAGTTTAATAGTAATAAAAATAATAGTTTGAAAATAACGTAACGTTTAATAATAATAGTAGTAATAATAATAGTTTGAAAATATACGTAACGTCGTGACGTGAACTCGTAAAAAAAATGGAAAGTAAAAATAAAAATAAAAATATTAATTTTAGTATACGGCCCTTGTATTTTCTAAAAATTTACACTTTTTACCCTAACGGCGTTGGCGTTACGCCGTTAGTCCAAAATTTAATATATTTATATATTACGTCCAGAACTTTATACTTCTTACACTTTTCACCCTAAATTTTATAAAAATTAGTTTTTACCCTAAAATTTACGAATTGACAGTTTTCACCACAACTTTGAAAAATTGACACTTTTGACCCGATTTTTGTAAAATTTGCAAATCTAGTCCCAACTTCACTAATTTCATAACTTTGTGTTTTTATTTCTTACTTAGTTTCAAAATAGCTTATTTAACTTATTTTGACAGCTTATTAGTTCGAAAAAGCTTATTGATAGCTTATGGGCTTTTAACAAAAAACTAAGGCCCGTTAGTATTTTTAAATCCAATGGGCCTACAGGGTTTTTGGGCTTTGTTTTGGGCTAATGTTAGGAGTATGAAAAAATTTGCCAATCAGCTTATGGTAATAGCTTATACGATTAGCTTATTTTGAAATGATTGGGCCTTAAGGCCCAGTCGATACTAAAATTTTTCCAAAACTAGTTTCCAAGTCGATTTGCTTGGTGACTTTTATAGGTTCAAAACGAGATTTTTATTATAAAGTTTTTATACGAAAATGATTGTTTGTCATGAGGACAATTAGTTTGTGAAATAAAATGGCATGCTTGTTAAGTAAAATTTAAAGATGTACGTGCGTTTTGGGCTAGCATGGGACGAGTTTTTATAAAAAAAAAAAACAAAGACTTAGAAAATTTTAATAATTTTCGATACTTGTTTGTATACGTTAGAAATGTATTCTAAAATAGGTTGTACGTAGCTTTTTAGTTTCAAAACTCTACATAGTTTATTTGTTAAGGTGTGAAATATATAGACGAACGTAAAATATATATATATGTTGTATATTTAGTTTTCGAATACTAAGGTGTATTTGTTTGTGTCGCGTATAAAAATTAATGCAAATGAAAGTTTTATATAAATATTGAAAACAGTTTGTTAGTAACTTACGACACCAAAATGGTGGGTAAAACAAGACGTAGAGTTGAGAAGTGAGTGAGATGAGTACGTAGTGTGTATGTGTGCTCGACTAAGGTTCATAAACAATAACGTGTTTCTCCTAAACTCACACGAATTCCTTGATTTTCCTACCCAAATGCTTCGACCCAAGCTAGACTAAAGACTTAATATTTTTGGTGAGTTTTTGGTTTGTATGAATGTGGTAAACGAATGCATGCATGCAAGGTGCTATATATATGGAATTTTTGGAGTGTTTTAGTGGTTATGAATTTATGAGATTTGATGGTAGAGTGTAGCAGGTGACTTTCAAAAGTCTTGGAAGGAAGAAAAGTAACATGGTTCTCATTATTTGGTTTTGCATGGAAATGGAACGAAGCATGCATGGCTTTATATAGGGTTGCTAGTGTGTTCTAGTGTATAAGGTTTTAATGTGATGTGATATTAACTTGTTGTCAAAAAGTCTTGGAGAAAAAGTATACGCAACAATTACTATCTTGTTTGTTTTCATGTGTCGACATTTCCAAAACCAAAAAGAACGTGTGTATTGATTTTTAAAAACAAAATGGTACTTTGTGAAATACATTATAAAAGGGTAGTACTTGGCCTAGATGATTAAAATATGGAATGGAGTGTGCATGAATCAAGGAAGTACATTTTGTTTTTAAAACATATGTCAACTTCCGTTTCTTTTAGTACACCGATTAGTAAATCGGCATGGCTTGATATTTTTGATAACTTTGAAATATTTAGACACTAGTTTGTGTTTGGAAATGATTTTAGGAAATTATAGAAACAAACGGGGTTTAAAACGGTTGAGTTTTGGATTAGTTGAAAATCGTATGAAATCATTTTTAGGACAAAAGCTTTGCCTAGTAAAATCGTATCTAGACTCGATGTGAAAAACTAAAAATCGACCCTCTAATTGTTGGCTAGGGGAGGAATGAGTATGTGTAAAAATATGTGTGAGTCGTGTGTAAGAATAGGGAGTACGAGACTTGTTTCTGGCTTGTCTTAGTCGAGTGAAAAGAAAAATGAAAGAAAGAAAAATGGGCTTAGTTGCTTTGGGCCGTGAATGGTAACAGGCCAAGAAAAGAAATGGGCTTTGGGTGAGATTTAGGGTCCGGTTAGGTGGATTTTAGGATTAGTAAAATATTAATTGTGATTAGTGATAATTTTAGAAATTAATTAAAGAGACGTTTACGTGAGTCCAAGAGTGAATAGTGTTTTGTAAATAGTGTTTTGTGAATAGTAAAACTTTTGAAAATCATCTCAATATCACTAACCGACTCCAAAAACGATGAATAGTAAATTTGAAAAAATGTCGGAAAATGCAGGTTCGTAACGAATAAAAGAAATTTTTAATATTCTCGCGATTTTAGACTATAGTGGTACATGTGTGAGCATCGTTCCAAGCAAACAGGGATCATAAATATCGTAGTGATTTTCAAGTAACATAGCATATTTGATACCAATAAAATAAATAAATAAATTGTTATTGGTAAAAACGTTATTAATTTACGTAATGATATATTAGTCTTTGATTTACTTTTTTTATTTCTAGGGAAATTTACGGGGGATTACAGTACCTACCCCTCATTCTGAATTCCGTCCCGGAATTGAAGTTTAACGAAAGTTCTGTATTAGAAAAATTTCGATCAGAGGGTTGTCGAGAGATTAAGATTTGGGAGACGTGGTTTAGTTAGACTTATTTGTGCTAGACAGGATCTAGTAACTGGTGTACTAAAGGGTTGTGAATATTGAAGGTAATGGTTTTGAATAGTAAAATAACGGCTAGGTGTACCGTACCCAACGGTTGTGAACAGTGAATCCAACGGTCCTAATAGTGACCAACGGCTAGTTTTTCCACCTACATATACTCCTTTCAAATTTCCATTTCTTACACCAACCATTTTCCTATCATTTCACATCTCCTATTCTTAAAATACTTCCGAAAAATGCCGAGCCTAATTACTATACTAGCGATTGTGTATGTCGTCCTTGCCGCTGTGTACTTAGCGTATGTTCCAGACGAAGACTTTGGGTTCTTGGTTGCGATTTTATTGTTTGTCGTACCCCTCACGGTTCTAGCCATTACCGTGGACAAGATATGAGGGTAATAATCTTAAGCTAGGGTTGTTTTAACTTAATTCCTTGTCGTGTTTCTATGTAATCCTCAATAAATGTGAAATAAGACTTATTTGTCCTTATGATTAAAAACTAGTCTTGCTATAGTTTTTAATAATTTGTTTATATTTATCTTTCAGCATACTTAAGGTGATTCATCCTGTGGTGGCTTTTGCTATGGTTTTGTTGGTGAGGGTTTTTGTTGTCATCGCGGATCAACCTATTGAAGATTCTATGGTTTATATTGTAATTATTGTGACGTTAGCACTTCCGATGCTAATTATTTGTTTATTTATTAATTTCCATGGATTTGGATAAATTTTTAGCTATTAGAGTTTCCTATTAGTCTTTGTGAATTATTAGGGTTTTCCTATTTGTACTTTTGTTGGCTTCTCGTCCTAATGACGAAGGGATAGGATAGGTATTTATTGTGATTTGTTCAAGGTAATATTTACGAAGAGTTAAGTTGTTGTTTCTATATTTTTCTTTTAAATGAAGATTGTTATTTAGTAAATTCGGCATTATAATTGTTCCTTCATAACATGATTCTTCCTAAATTAGACATAGTTGATCAGGCTATGTATAATTGAGGACTAAATGATGTGATGTTTGGCTCAGTCACAATGGTATTTATGTTTTTCTTTAAGTTGTTTTAGATGGTGTTCAACGTTTTGTTATTATGATATAATACGTAATTTCTTTTAAGAATAAAGTAGGAACTTTATTCATTGATTTATTTTGTGTGTGTGTATATATATATATATATATATATATATATATATATATATATATATATATATATATGTGTGTGTGTATAATGAGTCAGAAATTTCTATGGAAATAACAGTATGCTGTTATTTGGTAAATGGGATGGGAATTGAAATTGACGTAGATTATAATTATTTTGGAAATATTACAAGGTAGATTCTTTTTTTTTTTTTTTTTTTTTTTTTTTTTTTTTTTTTTTTTTTTTTACGGTAGAAGGATAATTGTTATACTTAAGTTACATCCATCGTAACTTAAAATAAAATACAAGGAAGAGGTACAATCAGGAAATTTTTGAACTAGAGTTTATTTATTTACAACAGGAATTTATTCATGTGCATAAATCTAGTAATCATTCCCATGATACCACCGACGTCCTTCTAGAGTTTTTTTTTTTTTTTTTTTTTTTTTTTTTTTTTTTTTATTTTTTATTTTTTAGCGAAAGTCTTTAAAGGTTCCTCATTTCTAAGAGTTTTTGCTTTTGTTTATTTCCATTAGGTATAACTCTTTGCCTAATTCCTTGGTTATGGGTGATGGTAGGGTTAGCCATTTCTTCTGGCGTTTAAAAGTGGTTTGCCTATATTCCATGCAGTTTTCCTGCTTATTGGAGATGTCCGTCTCTCCCCTTGGATCAACTATGGTAGCCCCTTCGAGTACTACCGATACGATGTTGGTTACCAATTTCCTGACGGCTTCAGTAGTCATGGTGGTTTTTGATGAAGATGGAGTACATGTATTGTTTACGTTGTCCATCTTCTGAAATCATTAATGAAACTCAACTTAGATTCCTCCTGATGTCAGAATAATTCAAATGAAGCTAATTATTTCATTGATGATAGACTGAATTGACTCCTTACTGTAATCTAATTTCAAGATATGTCTGTGTTGTATCATAGATAGATAATCAACTCTTGAGATGGGATTACTAAGGAACAAACCGATTCGTCCACTAAATTAAATTTTCTCTCTCTTGAAAATTTAATTGTAGTATGTTTAAGAATTTCTTACAATTGTAAGAAATCTCACGGTAGATTTGAATAGTATTGTAGAAGTCATCATAATATTAATAACTTGACTGATCGTTTTTGTAAAACAATTAGTACAAGGTCTCTTATTAATATGTCAGAAATCTACGTGGAGTTATTTGTTCATCAAGGGAGGTAACAATTGATGAGATTTTGCATGAAATTCTGAGGATTCATAGTATGCATGCTTGATACGAAAGAAAATGATTGATTTATAACGGAGAGATGTAACGGAAGAGGAGGTCATTATAGATTTGATTTCAAGTTCTGAAGGGTTCAGGTTTATTGAACATTACATGAAATACTAACCAAGTCTGTCTGGTTTAGTAGATGCAGCAGGGATACTTGTAAACTTAAGATTAGTTACGCCTCTGACGTAAATATCTAATCTCTTTCTCAAGTTCAAGTTGTGCTGCTTCCATGTTTGAGAAACGTTCCTGACACATGTTCATTTGGTTTGCCAACATACTCTCTAATGCGGCAATCTTTTGACCTTGGCTCCTGGCTGTCTCTCTAGCCATCCACTCTCTTGAATAATGCGTCAAGGTTACGGTCGTACCATTCAAATTTTGTTGGTCTTAAACCTTTCAGCTGTTCAGTGTGAGCCTCTATTATGCTGGCTTGTTGATAACCAAGAGTCCATATTGAATCAGGTGTGCTTATATCGTAGTTGGGGGAATTAGATGAGGATAAGGTATTTGGGATATCTGGTATTGGGGAATCTAAAGTGTAGGGTAACGGAGAATTTGGCTCAACATTCGTCCACGGCCTCTCTTGACGTGAACTTTGTCCAACTTCGAATGTTGCCTGACCACCAATCACATCTTCATATGATTCAGTAGTTCTCCTAAGTTTTTGACGTAGAGGTGAAGAAATAGGTGACGATAGAAGTGATTTCTGAGTGATTTCTATATTAAGTTGGGGCTGTGATATTTGTACGTAGGGATCTTCAATGTTCGGAGAATTTTGATTGACGGGGGATGTATTAGTATTACGGAGAGTAGTTTTGGCGTTCAAAGAAGTTTTTGGAGACATGTTACTGTAGTAACCGGGAATAGTATTTTATAAGTTACTTTTACGTTATAGATATAATAGTACGGATGAAATAATAATTATGTAAGCGCAATTTCTAAACATGCAGACTAATCTTAACAAGTAATGTACTGAGCAAGGTAGTATGCAAGCATGGAAAGCACGAAGAGTGTAGGGCTATAAAATGTTTTGTTTGTAAAAACGGTTATAGTTCAGATCTAAAATAGATCTGCTTCGCTATAACCAAAGCTCTGATGCCAATCTGTAACACCCCCAATTTTGAAATATTTGCAGCGGAATAAAGATTGGGTGTTACTTCACAGCTCATAGTTTTTCAGTAGAAAATGATTTTCTAAAAATATTTATCATTCGAATTTTTATAAATATCAGAGTTTTCAAAATGAGGTCCCAATGGTTTTTAAAATTTGTTAAATAGGTTTTCGAATGATAATAAAATTTTATAGCCTTTGTGAGAATTTCGTGCTCTTCCGTCCCATCCTTGCTCGTTATAGACCTGAGATAAACATGCTAAAAGTCAACAAAAGTTGAGTGATATTCATAGGTTTAAGTTTAAAAGATTGAACACAAGTTATAAGTGATAATTGCACCGTCATACAATTATAAGTTAAAAACAGTTGTGATTGCATTAAGCTCATGACGCTCAGCCGATTAACAGATCTCATCACGAATGATGGATTATAGTAACAAGGGGCCCTCGGGATAGGTTCTTGCTAGTAACCTATTAGATTTCAAATAAAGTGCGTTTGGTTGTTTTCTCGAACGCCCAAACGGGGATGGTCAATCCCTAATAGATCTATCCACAATTATTTACGTTCACCTCTCTGGGTGACTAAGGCTCATGATATGAGGAGCTTTTAGCAAGGAAAGGTACTTAAGCAATAACGAGATCAGGTAAAGCATACCAAGAAAATACTTGTGTTCAGTTTGTAAAAAACTAGCATGTATCCCCCTCGCAGGGTTTATAAAACATTTAAACAAGTAAAGGCGAGGCTATGAACTCACCTTAGTGGTTTAGTGAATAAAAATATCGATACTCAGTTTGCAATAATGGGAATGGCTCCACACACGACCTAGTGTTGGAACCATAGTTTTACTATTTTATCAAGTCTCGGTCATTTGTAATAATAGGTTGCTTTAGTTATTTATTACTTACACTTATGTAATGTCTCAAGTTTACTAGGCTTAAGTTTTATGATCCATGGGCCTTAAAAGCCCACACGTTTTGGAGAAAGGAAGGAGAGGGAGTGTTGCCCTAGCTCCTTCCCTATATATAGTATGCTTAGGTCTATGTAATACTTGGTTGGTTATTTGAAAACATTAAGGAAACTCTTGCATTTCATTTTCTCAAATTTCTCATAATCATCCCACTCTCCCTCTCATCTCTTTTCTATCATTCTTATACTTGTGTTTACAAAATGGTGACCTAACAAGTGGTATCATTCGCCGGAAGAAGGTGTAGTTTTGTTTTCATTGATTTTTTCTTCTCAAATTCGTTTTTTCATACCGAATTTTTTGTTAAATTTGAAACTTTTGCTTTGTTTCTTGGTTTTTCTCACATATTTGCTTACAAACTTGTGTTTACAATCAAAACAAACCATAAAGTTCCAAACTTTTGCAACAAAATTCGATTTCTCATTACTTGTACTATTTTTCGAGATCTTTTTCAAGTTTAAAATTTTTCATAAAGTTTTCTACTTTCCTTAAGATTTACTCATTTTATTCACAAAAGTACAAGTATCTTGAAAGAAAAACGAATTTAAGGATTGCTTTCTTTGAAATACAAAAGCTACTAAGTATCGAGATCTTCATAAGTACTAAGTATCGAGATCTTCTAAAAAGTGCACTCCCTCGTCTTCGTTTGTGTGAACTCGGTATTTTCTTTCTTGTATAAGAAAGTTAAGTACTTCGACTTTTGGGAAAGTTTTCGAAATTGTATAATTTCGAAAACCAAGTTTCGCTATTTCTCGAAATATATCGAGAAAAGTGGTTCAGTATCGAAATCTATTTTTTCGAGAAACTTATCTTTTTATCGAGATCTTCCTTCTCGATAAAATTTCACCAAGGTTCTCGATAAGTTTGCCAAGGTTCTCGATAAAATTTCACCAAGGTTCTCGATAAGTTTGCCAAGGTTCTCGATAAAATTTCACCAAGGTTCTCGATAACATTAACAGTTTCGATAATTTGCCAAGTTTTCGAAAACTCTTTATCGCAATCTTTAGTGAAATTGTGTTTCTCGATAACTGGTTTATTCTACACTTTCTACAAGATCCATTTCTACACAAGTGTTCGAAGATGTCTCAGCCACCTAATTACTACTTTCCTCATATTCAACAACAAACACCTCAGCAACAACAACCTCAGCAGTATCAGCAACAACATTACCTTCCGCACACTATGAATCAACAACCTCCTAAATACAATCCACAACAACAATACCTTATGATGCAACAACAGCTCATTCCTCAACAACTACCATATCAAGTGCCACAACAAACCACTCAGTTTTCCTCCAAACAACCTCACTGGTTTGACAGAATGTGTGAAGTTATTACAACTCAACAATCCCGACATGAGGCAGGATCACTTGAAACACCTCCAATGCTTACACCTGGTAATTATGTGCAATGGTCAAGTCGATTCCTACGATTTCTTGAACTCAAGAAACCTCATGGGCCATTCTTGAAACAAGTGATACTTGAAGGACCATTTGAGTGGCCAACACGATTTGAAGCTGGTGATCCAAATGCAGATCCTCCACGTCCTCCTGGTGATAGACCCCTTCCAGAAACTGCACTCACTGAAGAACAGAAACTACATCGTGAAGCTGATCAGTATGCAATGGCTTATATACTTCAAGGTATACCCAATCCGATCTATCGCAGTGTCGATGCTCAGAAAACGGCCAAAGCAATGTGGGAACACGTTCATCTCCTCATGGAAGGCACTCAATTGAACAAAGATGACATGGAATCCAAGCTTTACATGGAATACACTGACATCACTATTGAACCTGGAGAGTCACTTGAATCATACTATCATCGTTTCACAAATGTGGTTAATGATCTGGAACGTCACAAAATCACTGTACCAAGGATCGCTGTGAACTCCAAATTTGTGGGTAGTCTTGGCCCTGATTGGCATAAATATGTGACATTTGTTCGTCAAACGAAGAATCTTCATGATGCTCCATATGGGTTGCTGTATGATTTTCTGAAACACCATGAACCTGAAGTGGAAAAAGATCGAGCTCTACGAGGAGGATACACACCAACATCAACACCAAATTCCTTGGCTCTCGTAGCTCAATCTCCCTATGCTCCACCACCAATGTCTAATCATGCATATGTTCAAGAGCAGAACTACTTCAGTTATCCACAATCTTCCACCTCGAACCAAATGGTCCCTTATGATTCATCTCCACAAGATTCTTTTACTCAACTTGTTCCGTCAAACAACAATGATGCTGTGTACTACTCCAACTCCAATGATGATGACGATGATGACTTTAATACGTTGAATCAGGGACTTGCTCTTATTGCTCGTGCATTCAGCAAATTCTCCAACAAAACAAACAACCGTCAACGTTCATCTTCAAACACAAGAAATCAAGCTGTTGTTAATGATGGAAGAGTGGAAATTCAGAATCGTAGCTATGGTCGATCTGGTTCAGGAAGCTCTTCTGGAAACTATGGGAATGGTCAGAGGTTTAATAACAATACCGGGTTCAGAAACAACTCAGCATCTCCTCAACAAAGGTCTGATTCAGTTGCTACAAGAAACTCCAGCTCAGGGAATGCAGTTTGGTGCTACAATTGCAATGAACAAGGTCATATAGCTACAGCATGTCCCAAACCGAGAACTCGAGGTAGTAAGTTTCACAAGCAGGCATTACTCATGGCTCTTCAAGATGAAAAGGATGGACATTTCCCTGAACAAGACAACAACTTCATGGCAAATGTACACAATGATGATGACATGGAAGATCTGGAAGCTAATGCAGCTGTGATGCTTATGGCCAACATGCAGGAATTTAAGCTCAATGATTCAGGTCCAGTGTATGACACTGACGGCTTGTCTCAGGTACATGACCTTAATGCATGCTTTATTAATGAAATAGTCTCACCTTCTGCTTCTGAATCAGATACGGCGCAAGTTGTTCCATCTTTATCATCTTCATCCTCTCAAAAAGATGAACAAATAAGCACAGTTGTCATATTTGATGATGACACAGTTGTTTCATTTGATGATCCAATTGAGAATGATGAACATGATAATTTAGAACAACATGAACCATCATTTGATCCAGACCCTGACCTCATATTGTTATCTAAACAACTGGATGCTCAACAATTGCAAATACTCAAATGCAATGAGAAAAACAAAGTTTTAAAAGAACAAAATGCATCATTTGCAAGAGACATTGAGTGTTATAAAATTCAGCTTTCAAATCAAGATGAAAAGATTAAACACACTAAAAGTTTTGAAAAAGCTTTTCAAGATTCTTACAACAAAGAACAAGATCTTCAACGCAAAATACAAGATTTAATTGAGTCACACGGAAAGTTGATTTCGAAACTTGAAAGTGAGAAGGGTGAATTAAAAAAACAGGTTGAATGTCTTCAAGCTGAACTTTCAAAAACAGAAACAAAATTGTCAAGTTGTCAAAAAGATTTTCATGAACATAAAATACGGAAAAGGAAGTACATAGACAACTTACTCGGTGATATTGTTGAACTTGAAAAACAACTCAAAGAATTTCGTCACATTGTTTACAAACACGGGAACTCTGTCACAACAATTCAGAAATTTACTTTAAAACCGAAACCCAATTGCGGTTATGCACTTGGTGATTACAATTCAATGTTTCTACACACGGCATTCAAAGAAATTCCAAAGATTTACAGTATGGATTATTTTCTTGATAATACGGTTGTGCGTGCTGTTGTTTTTGATACTGAGGAGGAAGAAGAACTTGAAGACGAGAGTCGATCTAAAATGAGTCAAGTTCAATATTGGACACCATATGACTATTCAAAAGCTCCTCCACTTTCAAAATCTTTTGTCACTCAAAAGGAATTACCTGAGAAATCATGGTTTATCGAAGAGTCATATGTTTCATCTCACAATGCGGCTCCTGTCCCACCTGTAGCACAAACAAATGGTCCTTTACCATCATCCGGTGAACTTACACGTTTACCAAAATGTCGTGTCTTAAATTATTTCAAAACCTTTATGGAAGACATTGATATTTTGGAGGAAACAATTGAACGCAATTCTGAAATAAAAATTGAAACTTTTCAATCCGCTTACGAGCGAGAAAAGAGAGATATTTTTCAAAAACAAATGAAACCAATTGTTCAACACCTCCGTCTATGTGCTACACGATGGGATCAGGAACTTCAAAAGGAGGTCAAAAATATGATAAACGTTTTTGATACTGCTGAAAATGAGATTTTGGTCCAAAAGCTACAAACTAAAGTTTTCAAAAATGATGCCGATCGACTCTTGGAACAAGTTCTCTGTGCTGATATTTTGTCTGTTATCATGAATGATCTTTATAATTCTGGTACTTCTTTGCTTAAGCATGATCATTGTGTTGATAATATCTTGTTGAATGAGGAAATTGAGACACTTAAACTGGAAAATGAAAAGTTGAGAATTAAAAATGATGATGTGACAAAACAATTTTCAAAAGAAATTTGTCAACTCAATCAAAGGCTTGAATGGTGTCAAGCTAAAAGTCTTGAAAGGGAATTGAAGTTTCAAAGTCAAAATGTTTCAAACTCTTGTCAGATTTGCAAAAACAACGAGTCCTTAAAAGGTCGATGTCTCAAATACGAGAAAGAAATTGCGGATTTAAAAATTGAAAACGCCGAATGGCAACAAAACCGCGACGACATCAAATATTGCAATGGTTTACTTGAGTCTGAAATTCAGGACAAAAATCACATCATCATTGATTTGAAAGAGAAAGTTAAGCTACTTCAAAAAGGAAAAATGGTTGACACCACGGTGATAGCACCAGGAATGTATCAAATAAACAAAACTGATAAAGGAAACGTTGTTCAAAACACTAATGTTGATACCTCCACTTCTACAGGACTAGTCTCCACTTCTAGCGTTAGCAGACCCAAGCGAAAAAGTAAAAAGAAGAATAGGATCTTGCAACGTAAGAGAGGACACCTAGAAGCTCAGGAAGTAGAAGACCAACTTAGGACTTTGAATAAAACTCATGTTGCATCCGATTTAGATTCTAATCTGGCAAATTGTAATCAAAATCTAAATGTAACGAATGATGAACCTTTGAATGTTTTGAATATTAATGCATCTTGTGTATTTTGTCGTAAAAGCGTATCATCTGGTGATCATACAAAATGTTTAGCTAATTCTCTTCTCAATCGTCATAAGAAACGTAGGACACGCATTCCTTTTAGGCCCACTAATGCCTCTAAGTCTAACTTAGGAAAGCCGTCTTCTACGGTTTCTAATGATATCCCAGTTACCCCCATAGGTGCCGAGAACAAATCTAGGACTGAGCCAACTACTAGTGCATTTAACATTAAGAAAGCAAAAACTAGTTGGAACTGGCAACGTTGGTTACAATACAAACCAGATTTTAAATGGATTCCTAAATTGTTAATTACATGTGTTACTAACCAACAGGAACCCGCATTGTCTTTGGGTTCCACCCTTACTTCTGTTCCACCCGTGTCTTCTTCTGGTGATGCAGGTGGTACAGATCGTTCTCTGGATTGTTGATAGCGGATGCACCCGACATATGACAGGCAATCTCAAACTGCTACACAACTTTGTCTCAAAGTTTATTGGAACTGTCAGATTCGGGAATGATCATTACGCTCTTATCATGGGATATGGTGACTATGTAAGTGGGAACATCGAAATAAGCCGTGTTTATTATGTGGAAGGCCTTGGACACAACCTTTTCTCTGTTGGTCAATTCTGTGATGGGGATCTAGAAGTTGCATTTCGTGAGAAAACTTGCTTTGTTCGCGACCTACAAGGAAACGATCTAATGTCTGGCTCACGCGGCTCCAATCTTTATACAATATCAATGTCAGATATGATTGTAACATCTCCGATATGTCTTCTCTCCAAAGCAGAGTCAACTAAATCTTGGTTATGGCACAAACGTCTTTCTCACTTGAATTTCAGAACCATGACTGACCTTGCTCGTTATAAACTTGTCGATGGATTTCCAAGATTCCGTTTCACCAAAGATCACTTATGTCCAGCCTGTGAACAAGGAAAAAGTACTCGTGCTCATTTTCCGTCTAAACCTGAGCAAAGTACGAATCATGTTTTACAACTGCTTCATATGGATTTGTGTGGACCAATGCGTGTTCAAAGTATCAACGGTAAACGGTACATACTCGTAATTGTGGATGACTTCTCCAGATGGACTTGGGTTTATTTTCTACGAAGTAAAGATCAAGCTCCTTCGATGATCATCACCTTTCTCACCAAGATTCAAGTTCAGCTTCGAAACACAGTACGAATCGTCCGAACTGACAATGGTACTGAATTCAAGAATCAGACACTTCGGTCTTACTATGAGAAAGTGGGAATTGAACATCAAACGTCTATACCTAGAAGCCCAGAACAGAATGGTGTGGTTGAAAGACGCAACAGGACGTTAGTGGAAGCTGCTAGAACTATGTTGATTAATGCTCAATTACCAGATTACTTATGGGCAGAAGCTGTTTCAACCGCATGTTATACTCAAAACCGTTGCATGATCACAAAACGTCATCGCAAAACACCATATCAAATTGTTCACAAAAGAAAACCGAACATCGATTACTTTCATGTATTTGGAGCACTTTGCTATCCGAAAAATGATCGTGATGATTTAGGAAAACTCAAAGCTAAGGCTGACATCGGAGTGTTCGTTGGATATTGTGAAAATTCCAAAGGTTTTCGGATATGGAATCGTCGTACAAAAGAAATTCAAGAAACCATTCACGCTAATTTCGATGAACTCACCCAGATGGCTTCTGAGCAACACAGCTTAGGACCCGAATTTAACCGTCTCAACTCTCCGGCATCTTCAGCTGAACCTTTACCACTTAACCGCAAAGAATTAGAAACCTTGTTTGCTCCACTATTTGATGACACGATTGAATATCGTCCTACTGAGGTCTCACCAAATTCCGCTGCTCAACCTGATCACATTCCAGTACCAGACTCACCTCAACAAACTTCAACAAGTGTTGAGAGAGACGGTCCTTCAATTGTATCATCTACAGCAGAACAAACTGGTTCTACTCCCTGCCATCCAGCTGAAGATCCAACACCACAATCAGTTCCACAACCCGCAGAGCATGATCCTGATGCGTTCATTAATCCGTTTGCACCAGCTACTACTGTTCCTGATATAGCTGAGTCGTCAACACGCAACTTGGATCCTGCCAACATGCGAGATTCATATCAACTACACCCGTCAACACACAAATGGACTCGTGACCATCCACTAGTCCATATTATTGGCCATCCAGATGCACCAGTCATGACAAGACAACGACTTCACACCGATGGTGAAACTTGCATCTACGCACTCACAGTTTGTCATGAAGAACCCAAGAACATTAAAGATGCAATGACTTATGACAACTGGATTGAATCTATGCAAGAGGAATTTCAGCAATTCAAAAGACTAGAAGTCTGGGAATTAGTTGAAAGACCTGACGGAGTCTTTGTCATCGGGTTAAAATGGATCTGGAAGAATAAACTTGATGCAGAAGGAACAGTCATCCGCAACAAATCACGTCTGGTAGCGAAAGGATACTCTCAACTTGAAGGTCTAGACGTTGCTGAATCCTTTGCTCCAGTGGCACGACATGAAGCTGTTCGGATCTTTCTGGCTTATGCTGCTCATAGGAATATGGTGGTTTACCAGATGGATGTGAAAACAGCATTTCTGAATGGAGAACTCCGTGAAGAAGTTTATGTCAGTCAACCTGAAGGCTTCGTTGATCCTGAGCGTCCTAATCATGTCTACCGACTCAAAAAGGCTCTCTACGGACTCAAGCAAGCCCCACGGGCGTGGTATGACAAACTGTCTACTTTCTTATTGGCCAATAAATTTTTTAAAGGATCAGTGGATCCCACACTATTTACAAAAACCTACGGGGAGGACTTACTTGTTGTTCAAATATATGTCGATGATATCATTTTTGCCTCAACAAAACGAAGTTATTCTAATGATTTTGCTAAATTAATGAAAGATAATTTTGAAATGTCCATGATGGGTGAACTTACGTTCTTTTTAGGATTACAAGTTCATCAATCACCCCGTGGAATTTTTGTACATCAGTCCAAATATGCTCTTGAAATATTAAAGAAACATGGAATGATGACTTGTGATACTTATAATACACCAATGGGTTACACCACAAAACTAGATGCTGATTTACATGGGACTCCCGTTGACCCTACCAAATACCGAAGTATGATTGGGTCCCTCATGTATCTCACAGCTAGTAGACCTGATATAGTTTTTGCTGTCTTCATGTGCTCACGTTATCAGTCAAGACCAACTGAAAAACACCTCAATGAGGTCAAAAGAATCCTTCGATACATAAAGGGAACCATTAACTTGGGGATCTGGTATCCGAAGGATTCTGGTTTTGAACTAATTGCTTTTTCAGACGCTGATCATGCAGGATGTTTAGATACACGCAAAAGCACATCTGGTGGATTACAGTTTCTTGGAGACAAACTTGTGTCATGGCAATCTAAGAAGCAGGACTGCACGTCTTTATCATCTACAGAATCTGAATACGTAGCCATGTCGGCTTGTTGTGCTCAAGTCATCTGGATGAGATCACAACTTAAAGACTATGGCTACCTATTCAACAAGATTCCTATCTACTGTGATTCAAAGAGTGCAATTGCTATCTCCTGCAACACTGTGCATCATTGCAAATCCAAACACATTGATCTCCGTTATCATTTCATCAAAGAGCATGTGGAAAGGGGTACAGTTGAACTTTATTTCGTTGGAACTGAATACCAATTGGCGGACTTACTTACCAAATCCTTGGCACCATCCAGGTTTGCTAGTCTAGTTCACCAGATTGGTATGCGATGTTTGACACCAGAGGATCTGGAAAAATTTTTAAAATACCACTGATCGTCAAACATCACATCTATCATTGTATAATATTTATCTTTCTTTCTTAACTATAAACTAATTAAAACCCAAAAAGATTTTTTCACAATTTTTATTTATTTATTTTTCTTCTTAAAAAAAAAAAAAAAAAAAAAAAAAAAAAAAAAAAAAAAAAATGCAAGTATATCGCTTCCTTTCAACACCTTGTTCTTACTTTACAAGTGTTGAGGGGGAGTCACGCGTAAATTTCTTTCACCATTTTTTTAAATAGGTATACTTGCATATTTCTCATAAGCTTTCGGTTCGATGTGTGTGCGGATGGTTTATTTTACAACACCTTGTCTCAAATGGTTTACATCTTCAATAGTTACCTTAACGAATGCACATCTCAACATTTATAGACTTGCTAGGTACTTTAGAGTTCTAGTTTAAGTTCTTTAGAGTTAAGGGACCATAATTGTCAAAGTCTTTAAGGTTATTATAACTTTATGTACACTTGTTGGTTTGTTTTTAAGTTCAAGGACCAAAAGGGGACAAAAGTCAAAATTTCAAAAATATATATAAACAAACAAACCGTATAAACAAACCATCACTAATTCTTAAACCCCTAAACCCTTCTCATAACCTACGGTCCATAATCTCTCTTGCTAACCACGACTCTGATCTTTGAATTGTAAGTTACCTTGGTTTCACTAGGATATATCTTACATAGGATCTTGGTTAATTTGAATTTCAACGGTTAGATCTCTCGATTTGGTGATATCGAGAACTAGGGCTTGATCTTCGAAAATTGTTGATTACATGACATGGTGATTAATTCGTGATGAGGCTTTATTACTTTGCTTGTTTCTAATGATTCCTCATCAGTTAACCACATTTTAACGTGTTTGAAGAGGTTCTCGATTTCAAATAGATTGGGTCGAAGTGGGTTGTTATGAATCTGTGATTATTTGGTTGTGTTTATTGGTGGGATTTGTGTCTTTGTTCTCTAATGTGCATATTTTATCTAGCTTGGATGTCTATCATTGTTCCTTCATGTATCTCGAAATGCTTGTTCATGTGTTCATATCGAAATCTTCGGGTTTGCCTAAGTTACGTTTAATCTAACTTGGTGACAGGCCAATTTAAGTGGTTACATGATTTGTGAAGTATACGAAGATGTAATCTCACGAGTATTCGACTATATTCTTGTATAAGAATATTTTCGAGATAATTGAATTTTATCGAAATCCTCGAAAATTATCGAGAAACTCAAAGTTCTCGATATACTGATGTTTCTCGATAATAATAAAATTGTTCTCGATAAAATTTTCAGTTATCGAAATCTTCGACTTCTCGATAAAAGTTTTCGATAAATATTAAGTTTTCTCGACAAAATTTTCTCGAAAATATTTCTCAATTTATGACAAAATTTTTTCGATAAAACAATTATAGTTTCTCGATAATATGTTTCCATGAATTGAAAAGTTTTTCTCGATAAAAGTTTTCTTTCTCGATAAATTTTTTTTCGATAAAGCTTTTTCTCGATAAACTTTCTCGATAATGGTTCTCGAGATGTCACTTTCTCGATGAAATGTCAGTTATCGAAATCTTTCAAAACTTAAATTTTCTCGATAACATCAGTTTCTCGATAGGTTGTTTATAGAATTGATTGATAAGTTGTTTCTCGATAAGTATGGTTCATTAGTGTTGAGTAATGTGATGTAATGTGAATTGTACTTGTCATGTTATGCTTATTTGTCATGTTATGATTATATGCATTTGTGCTTAATTGTTTCAAGTAGATATCTACATCCAATATCTAAATTGTGCTAACTCCTAACACATTTAGATGTTTGATTTATGGTGATATTTTTCAGAAAAACATGGCTGAACACACTGAGAACGTCGCAGAACAACCTCTTCCATTACTCACCTTGGATGACATCACTCCCGAGAACTACAATGTCACAATTGGCAACAACAATCCCAGAGTCGATTTCAACAAGTTGAATATCACAGAGAAATCATGCAAGATTGTGAAAGATATCCTACTGGCACATCCATGCAAACCACTTCTCACCTGCTCAACTTCAGTTCCACTGTTCTATCTTCATCAATTCTGGCTTACTGCTCAGACCAACTTGGATAATGAGTCTTTCACTGTTACCTTAGATAGCCAAGATTACTCTGTAGATCATGACGTTCTTCGAACAGCCCTTCTCATGCCACAAACTGACAACGAATTTGCTCCGATACTACCTGACTTGGAACTTCTTGACTTCTTCATTGAATTAGGATATGAGGTTGATGATGATGAACCTCTAATCAAGCTTTCCAAATTTAATGTCAAGTATATACCTCAGCCTTGGAGAACATTCTGTTTGTTGGTTGTTAGATCTATATCTGGAAGGAAAAGTGGTCATGAACATCCAAGGCTCGAACACCTGCAAACATTCTGGGGAATGGTGACTCTGACACCAATTGACTTTGCAATTCCTATCATGAATGATATCATCTACAGTATTCAGACCGACCGTGTGAAGACTATGATACCATTCACCAGATTCACCAAGCTTATCATTGAACATCTCTGCAAAAGTTCTCCAGAATACATCAAGAGGATGGCTGATCCTAATGAGCCGAAGCACCTCGTCGAGGACGACTTCCCCACATTATTCATCAAATCAACCACTTCCGCTACCAAGAACAAAGGTATGAGGATTCCCGAATACCTTCTGAATGACAACATTAAGAATAGGGCAAACTTCAAGTTGTATGATCTGGCTTACAAAGGGGAACTGGAAGAAGCAACTACAAAGACTCGTAGCAAAGGAAGTGTAAAGTCTGGGAGTACCACGAGCACCACTGGATCACCGCTTACAAGATCTAAGTCTGCTTCAATGGCAAAACCCAAGACTACTACCACACCTAAACCTACATCCAAACCTAAACCTGCTACCAAACCAAAGAAGAAGGCAACTCCTGAGTACTTTATTCGGGATGAACCTACTCCTTCACCTTCTGACACCGAGTCTGAGTTCGATACAGAATCTGACGAAGAAGAACCAGACTATGAACTGAGATACAGAGCACCTGATGAAGGATTTCCAGCTATAGAGATTGCAGTACAACAAAGTCTGGAAACTTATGAAGAAGAGACAAGGAGAAGAAAAGGAGTCACTATCAATGAGCCAAATGATGATGAAGATGCACCAATCGTTGAACCATTAGTTGATAAACGCAAACTTAAGAGTATAGTTGTCGACACTAGAGATGAAGAAAAGCAGCTTAGGAAAGAACAGAGGAAAGCAAGCCTTGAAAGCCGACTTCTATCACACCCTCCAACACCACCACCTATTGATCAGTCAGAACATGTAGGGGCTACAAGCAGTATGATTCCTCTAACAACGTCAGAATCAGCTCCACAACCTGATGACAACGTTAAGGATACAGACAAGACTGAAGATGTCCACATGACAGAGACTGCTACTTTAGAGGAGAATGTTGGCGGTCAAGAGAACTTAGCTACGGATCAGGAACATGAATATCTTATTACTCCAGAGTTTCTTGCACGAGAAGCAGAGGAAGCAGAGGAACGTCGTCGAAAGGAAAACGAAGAGAAGAACGCGTTCGACACCAACATGTTTCTTAAGTCATCTTCTCAGCAGACTTCCTCAGCACAACCTCCACCTCCTCAAGACTCTCCGCCAAAGGATCCAACTCCTCCTGCTTCTTCTTCAGACTCTCACAACGAGTCTTCATCTGAATCATCACCAGAGCACTCATCACCCACACCATCTGAAACCGCATCTAAACAGCATTCGATCAATGAACCAAAACAACAAGTTGATCTTCAGGAGCAAGTGAACAAACTCACCGACATGGTTACCAAACTGACTAAACAAGTTGAGGAATTCCAGGATTCTACGCAGCTGATTGACAAGTTCTTGAAATCTGATTACGAAGGTTTTATCAGAACTGCAACACATGATTTTCTCACTGATAATCTGGTTGAGATGATTACTCCTGAAGTTGCAAACCTTCTCAAACCAATCAATGACAACTTGGATCACAGAATTAGAAGTGTTACGAAGAAAATGTTGTCTACTACACCCTTCACGCTTCACACCGCAAAATCCTCTACTGTGGCTCCAACCGTCCAAGAATTGTCTCTCAATGACATGCTTGTCAAAATCTTCGACAACCTTGCCACCAAAACCACACAGACAGCTGAAGAAAAAGGCCTGTATGATGCTATGGTAGCTTATATGTCAACTGAGTCATGCAAAGATGCTGCTGGATCCCGAAAACGGACAAGAAAAGATGAAGATCCTGACCCAAACTCCAAAGGCAAGAAACCGAAGTCTGGAACAGGTCCCTCATCCTCTCTACAACCACAGAAGGACTACACTCCTCCTGGAACTCAACAACAACCCTCTGCTACTGGTGAAGGTCAAACCGAAGATGAAGAAATGTTCATGGAACAAACTGATGACTTCCAAGATCAACTTGACACCGATGACCGTGCTCCACCAACTCATGATTCTCATGCTGGTCCATCATCACCGTCCAAAGCCAAAGACAAAGATGCTACATCCAAGTCTAAGAAATCCAAGAAGAAAACACGTCATTCATGGCTCGACAATGATGACAATCCTCAGAATGATTGGCTGACAGAAATGGTCCAAGCTCAACCTCCTCTGGAAGAAGAAGAACCTCTTCCTGGTAACACTCTTCAGTTCACCCAGGTCATTATGAAGGATCTTCACATCAACAAACTCACAAAGGCGGAGCTTAGGAGAATCAATAGGGATGCACAAGAATTCCTCAAGAAAAGATCTGGAAACAAAGTCGAATACGAATATCACATGCAGAATATAGCTAGTGCAATGTCTGCCGACTTTGACTGGTTAAATCCTGAAGTGAATATCGATCTAAGTTCCAAGAATCATGAAAAACCTTACTTCACCGACTGGACCAAACCATTACCGTTGAAAGGATTTCCTGACAAACCGAAGATACCTTACAGCTTCTTCTTCAACAAAGATCTTCGTAACATCCAGCTCACTCAAGAGATATCCAAGAAGAAATATGCTTCCTCACTCACAATCTCAGTACCAGCCGCTAGATACGAAATTCCAGCCATTGAAGAAACCACCCGTATTTTCAGCAACTCCATCGTTGCTTACGACAGAGATGCTCTACACGGAATTCAACATTGGCCTGATCGTCGTCGTCTCGGTTATACAAGCAGATTAGGAGAAACATCATTGGAAAATGTGAAGCAGAAATCAAAGATCATCGCTATCTTGGAAATTCAGCAGTCGAAACGGTTTAACTACTTATTCATGCGTGAAATTGTTGTTAAATGACAAGATGAAAAGAAGTACAAGTTCTCCGAAGCAGACTTTCCCAACCTTTATCTCAATGACATAGAAGATATGTATCTTGAAAAGGTTCAGAATAGAATGCGCGGATTCGATAGAGACGTTCAGTACAACTTCATGGCATCGCTACTTCTTTACATCCGACGACTGATTGTTCAAGAAAGAGTGGAAGATCTTCAGCTTGGAGTGGAAAGTTACCAACAAAAGATCAATTTGACAAAGCCACAGTTCTACTTTGATGGTCTCTATGACACACCACAGTTTACTCTCATCCAAGAACCGTTTGGTTTCACATACATCAACAGCAAAAAGCTACAAAGCTTCATGAGGTTCGATGAGGTACATAAATTCTGTGATGTTACACTCAAGTTTGTTCGTGATGGGCTTGTCAAAAGGTTGAATGATGATCGACGTAAGATAGCTAAGGGGGAACAACCTAGATGGAAATCCAGCTCCAGAAGACAAGTTCGTAACTTTGTCTTAAAGATTGAAGAACGGTTATTTCGACGGGAACAGATCAGACGACTGGAAAGCTACATCGGTGCCAGACCATCGTTTCCTGTCAGAAACTTCGAAAGACCAGAACCTCAGTTCACTAACTTCAATGCTCCACTTCCAGACGAAGAATAACTTGGTACATTTGGTCATATTTTTTCAATATCAATTGTTTCATTGATTGAATCATTTTTTCCATTATGGTTTGTGCACACATAACAGTGTACAACCCGTGCTTGTACTTAAAGGACCCTGAGGTACGCTTCAGTGCCTCAATCCTAAACAAAAGGAGCGAAGGCTTCTTACTTTTGAGTAGAATTAATCAAACTTTTATGATTTTTCATAATTCTGCTCAAAAGGACAAGTATTTCACCTCAATAAGACCTAATCACTTGTTGAGGGGGAGCACTTGTCAAAACAAAATACTTTGTTCAACATCAAAAGTTCTTTGTGAATCTCCCCGTAAGACTCAAAAGGCATATTTTAATCTAAAAGTTTGTCAAAAACACCATTTTATATGCTATTTTTGAGGGGGAGAAAATGAAAAAGTGATTAAAATATGAAAGTTAAAAGTTGCTGTAATGTTTAATCTCATGCGAGCTAGACTCAGATTCACCCAGGAATTGACGAGATAATACAAGTTAGTAACATCGAAAGGACTTATCCTCGACGGGTAATAACTTCAAGTTAGTTACTAGAGCTAGTTGTCACCTAAAAGCTGACAATGCATCTCTTTAACTAACCACGTAAGCGTGTCTCGAAAAGGATATGTCTTAGTAGAAATGTACCGTCTCGAGAAACTTTCTGTGGACTTGATCAGGCCGGGTAATAATTTCAAGCTAGTTTAACTAGTGATGTAAGCGTGTCTCGAATCGGTCGTGTTCACAGAAGGTGGATCAATTCAAAAGTGATTGCTCCTCCCGCATGTGCAAATTTATTTAAACACTTATGAGCACATGTGCTGGGGGAGCCCTTCAAAAGTGTACGCAAAACTCTCAAAGTGTTAACCAAAATATTTGATTATTACAAACACTTTGAGAGATTTTCAATCAAAGGTTTCTTGGCTACTGTCGGAGTTATAAGGTGATTAAGATAGGAATATCCGTCCTATGATCCGCCAGAGCCGGAGGGATCTACCCAAGGACATCTCCCATAGTTAGAATTAGAAGTCCTTAGGTATGATACGAAAAAAGGAGAAATGAATGAAAGGGAAAGAAGGAGTTGAAGAATTAAAAAGAAAAGTAAAGTAAAGGGTGAAAAGAAATAGCCCTCCAGATGATTCAACCTTAGGGCAGACACCGGGTTCAATACGTATGCTACTGGTTGTTGCTAAGGCGACGCCGGTATTGAAGATTAAGTCGTCATGGACCCAGTGACGCAATGCACTAAACCTTCTTAACCACTCAAGTTCTCTTAAAAGGACTTGTTTCATTCTCACAGGGGAACCCGCGTAACCTATCGACCCATCTCTTAGAGACGGTTGATATTGAAGAAGGACATCCCCAGTCTCCGCATAGGAAACCTAGGTGTGCACTTATTGAGTCTAGAGCCTTGAGATACATCAAAGATCTCTTAGGAACACTTAGTATTTCTACGACTGGTGTTCTACATCAATGGGCATCAGTTGTAAACTATCGAGTCCTTCGCAGATCTTAGCAATCTGCCGAGAACGTTTATGAGAGGATTACGTAAGTATTTCTCAATGATTGAACGGAAACTCCTGTCAGGGTCAACATCAAACAGCCTTGACAGGTCACTTCGGTAATTCCTCGTGAGTTACGCTTAGTGTTTGCGGTGGTTCCATTACGGTCTACAGTCGTGGAGTGATCCCCAGCGACTCACCCAGTCATTGAGCTACCTAGTAGGTCTCGTAAGCTCCTTCGGGAGTATCTGATATGGGAACGGCCTGGATAAGGATTAGAAGGAGTCTTCACACTATGCTGTTGACGAGCTCTAACTCCTTATCTGTAAGTACCGGTTGTTTTATTACTAACTGTTTACTCGCAGGTACATCACTTCCATGATGGTAGATTCCAACATGCTCATACATACATCTTGAAGTCAAAGAAAGCTCCCCCAAAGATCAAAGCAACACAAAGTTCAAAGAAAGATTCTACGCCAAAAAGAAGAATCTACAAAGTATAAAGACAAAGATCTCAATACATGAAAAGGAACTTCTTGTACGTGAAAGTCTAAGTCCAAAGATGTATGAGTATGTTGGAATGGAGCTCAACCACCACAGACGCAGGAGTGACGAATGGCAGATTACTTCATAAAATTATCACTACAACATCATCAAAGAACAAAGTCAAAGAGCAAAGTACATCCATCATTATTTTTATCATTTCTGAAGACGTCTAAAGCTATGAAAGTCAAAGATAAAGATGAAGACGTCAAGCAACCACGATGACCGACCCTTAGGGGGAGATTGTTGGAACCATAGTTTTACTATTTTATCAAGTCTCGGTCATTTGTAATAATAGGTTGCTTTAGTTATTTATTACTTACACTTATGTAATGTCTCAAGTTTACTAGGCTTAAGTTTTATGATCCATGGGCCTTAAAAGCCCACACGTTTTGGAGAAAGGAAGGAGAGGGAGTGTTGCCCTAGCTCCTTCCCTATATATAGTATGCTTAGGTCTATGTAATACTTGGTTGGTTATTTGAAAACATTAAGGAAACTCTTGCATTTCATTTTCTCAAATTTCTCATAATCATCCCACTCTCCCTCTCATCTCTTTTCTATCATTCTTATACTTGTGTTTACAAAATGGTGACCTAACACCTAGATAAGGTATGGCAAGTTTTAGCTTTTGATAGTCTTAGTGTTTTAATCGCGAGTAGTTTTTAAATGCATGATTGGTTAATTTGACGTTAGTAAAACTTTTAGCTTTATAATATATTGTACGTTTAGTTTAGTTATATATATATAAATCTAATGTAAGGTTTAATAATAATAATAATAACGATAGTTTGAAAATAAACATAACATTTAATAATAATAATAGTAATAAAAACAATAGTTTGAAAATAACGTAAAGTTTAATAGTAATAATAGTAATAAAAATAATAGTTTGAAAATAACGTAACGTTTAATAGTAATAATAGTAATAAAAATAATAGTTTGAAAATAAAGTAAAGTTTAATAGTACTAATAGTAATAAAAATAATAGTTTGAAAATAACGTAACGTTTAATAATAATAATAGTAATAATAATAGTTTGAAAATATACGTAACGTCGTGACGTGAACTCGTAAAAAAAATGGAAAGTAAAAATAAAAATAAAAATATTAATTTTAGTATACGGCCCTTGTATTTTCTAAAAATTTACACTTTTTACCCTAACGGCGTTGGCGTTACGCCGTTAGTCCAAAATTTAATATATTTATATATTACGTCCAGAACTTTATATTTCTTACACTTTTCACCCTAAAGTTTATAAAAATCAGTTTTTACCCTAAAATTTACGAATTGACAGTTTTCACCACAACTTTGAAAAATTGACACTTTTGACCCGATTTTTGTAAAATTTGCAAATCTAGTCCCAACTTCACTAATTTCATAACTTAGTGTTTTTATTTCTTACTTAGTTTCAAAATAGCTTATTTAACTTATTTTGACAGCTTATTAGTTCGAAAAAGCTTATTGATAGCTTATGGGCTTTTAACGAAAAACTAAGGCCCGTTAGTATTTTTAAATCCAATGGGCCTACGGGGTTTTTGGGCTTTGTTTTGGGCTAATGTTAGGAGTATGAAAAAAATTGCCAATCAGCTTATGGTAATAGCTTATACGATTAGCTTATTTTGAAATGATTGGGCCTTAAGGCCCAGTCGATACTAAAAATTTTCCAAAACTAGTTTCCAAGTCGATTTGCTTGGTGAATTTTATAGATTGAAAACAAGATTTTTATTATAAAATTTTTATATGAAAATGATTGTTTGTCATGAGGACAATTAGTTTGTGAAATAAAATGGCATGCTTGTTATGTAAAATTTAAAGATGTACGTGCGTTTTGGGCTAGCATGGGACGAGTTTTTATAAAAAAACAAAGACTTAGAAAATTTTAATAGTTTTCGATACTTGTTTGTATACGTTAGAAATGTATTCTAAAATAGGTTGTACGTAGCTTTTTAGTTTCAAAACTCTACATAGTTTATTTGTTAAGGTGTGAAATATATAGACGAACGTAAAATATATATATATATGTTGTATATTTAGTTTTCGAATACTAAGGTGTATTTGTTTGTGTCGCGTATAAAAATTAATGCAAATGAAAGTTTTATATAAATATTGAAAAGAGTTTGTTAGTAACTTACGACACCAAAATGGTGGGTAAAACAAGACGTAGAGTTGAGAAGTGAGTGAGATGAGTACGTAGTGTGTATGTGTGCTCGACTAAGGTTCATCAAAAATAACGTGTTTCTCCTAAACTCACACGAATTCCTTGATTTTCCTACCCAAATGCTTCGACCCAAGCTAGACTAAAGACTTAATATTTTTGGTGAGTTTTTGGTTTGTATGAATGTGGTAAACGAATGCATGCATGCAAGGTGCTATATATATGGAATTTTTGGAGTGTTTTAGTGGTTATGAATTTATGAGATTTGATGGTAGAGTGTAGTAGGTGACTTTCAAAAGTCTTGGAAGGAAAAAAAGTAACATGGTTCTCATTGTTTGGTTTTGCATGGAAATGGAACGAAGCATGCATGGCTTTATATAGGGTTGCTAGTGTGTTCTAGTGTATAAGGTTTTAATGTGATGTGATATTAACTTGTTGTCAAAAAGCCTTGGAGAAAAAGTATACGCAACATTTACTATCTTGTTTGTTTTCATGTGTCGACATTTCCAAAACCAAAAAGAACGTGTGTATTGATTTTTAAAAACGAAATGGTACTTTGTGAAATACATTATAAAAGGGTAGTACTTGGCCTAGATGATTAAAATATGGAATGGAGTGTGCATGAATCAAGGAAGTACATTTTGTTTTTAAAACATATGTCAACTACCATTTCTTTTAGTACACCGATTAGTAAATCGGCATGGCTTGATATTTTTGATAACTTTGAAATATTTAGACACTGGTTTGTGTTTGGAAATGATTTTAGGAAATTATAGAAACAAACAGGGTTTAAAACGGTTGAGTTTTGGATTAGTTGAAAATCGTATGAAATCGTTTTTAGGACAAAAGCTTTGCCTGGTAAAATCGTATCTAGACTCGATGTGAAAAACTAAAAATCGACCCTCTAATTGTTGGCTAGGGGAGGAATGAGTATGTGTAAAAATATGTGTGAGTCGTGTGTAAGAATAGGGAGTACGAGACTTGTTTCTGGCTTGTCTTAGTCGAGTGAAAAGAAAAATGAAAGAAAGAAAAATGGGCTTAGTTGCTTTGGGCCGTGAATAGTAACAGGCCAAGAAAAGAAATGGGCTTTGGGTGAGATTTAGGGTCCGGTTAGGTGGATTTTAGGATTAGTAAAATATTAATTGTGATTAGTGATAATTTTAGAAATTAATTAATGAGACGTTTACGTGAGTCCGAGAGTGAATAGTGTTTTGTGAATAGTAAAACTTTTGAAAATCATCTCAATATCACTAACCGACTCCAAAAATGATGAATAGTAAAATGATGAAGTGTTTGGTGAATAGTAACCGATGAATAGTAAATTTGAAAAAATGTCAGAAAATGCAGGTTCGTAACGAATAAAAGAAATTTTTTAATATTCTCGCGATTTTAGATTATAGTGGTACATGTGTGAGCATCGTTCCAAGCAAACAGGGCTCATAAATATCGTAGTGATTTTCAAGTAACATAGCATATTTGATACCAATAAAATAAAATAAAAAAATTGTTATTGGTAAAAACGTTATTAATTTACGTAATGATATATTAGTCTTTGATTTACTTTTATTATTTATAGGGAAATTTACTGGGGATTACATACAACATTAACACACGTCAACCAAATATTTGCGATGCAATACCCAACATGGTAGTTTGTGAGTTTTATATACATATCACCACCACAATCACAATGAGAAAACGTACTGTATTGAATCATTCTAGGAGTTGTGTGAAGAACCACCATGTGACATTGCAACTTTGACCTTCTCATGAATGTGCGTAGCATTGCCTGAGTTCTTCACCTTCTTTACCGACCAAAATCCTTCTATGCTCTCTCTACAACAACTTTACCAATCTTTCACACGTAACTCAACTATCCATCATTCGAGTATCCAACAATTGATTTACTCTAGATGGTTAGCATAACACTGGAATCCCTTCTGATATGCTTTCCAAACTCCAAAGTGGAGTTCCAACAACAACGGTCTAAAATCCTCCACAAACCATCTGGTTATACGCGGTCCATTTGAACCCCCAAACCGAACCGTTGTCGAACATGGCTTGGTACTGTTGACAAGACCCGATGCCATTTCAGTTGCTAGTTTTATGCCATAGATAGTTTCTAAGCTTCCAAATGACCATAATAATGTGTAGAATTTTTTTAGTTGTTCGCTCTTACAAACATTTACAAGATTATTACGTATATAAGCGCCAAATATATAGAAAATAATGACAATTTCCACATTTGAAATTGTAGATTTTTTTTTCTATATTTTTTCTTCTCTTTTTTTTTTCTTTTTTTTTTTTTTTAAATGTCGACTAAGAGTATATACAAATATTGACTTCTTGGTTCACTTTTAACAGTCAACATTGACTTCCTCATTCATACATTTTACAACAAAGGTTTCACTCTACAATTCTTACATTTGTTTAGCTAGAGGAACATTGAAAAAGAAGATTACAATGATATCTGGTATCCTGTTAAAGGGAGCAGCTAGTGGGAAAATTCAAAGGGGATTCAGGCTGGTCAAGAATGCTATGATAGATTAATGTTAGCTGCCATGGAAAACGAAGTGCTCACCATCAATTTCTGTCCGTTTAGAAAATTTTATGTTTGTTCCGTCCGTAAGGCGTTTTGTGAAATTTGTAGCATAACCTGTTTACGTTTTTGTAAGACTAGAGACCAAGGTAAACACATTTTCACCTTACACTTCAACGCCACCTCAGTTTTCTCTCTTCTCTCATTTCCCCTCACACCCACTCACTTATTTTTTGACAAGGTCACCTTTTATGGTCATCTTAAGTCCCATTTTTTTAGTGCTTATTACAAAATTAAAAACGTAAACGTAAAAATATAAAAATGTAAACATACAAAATAGAAAACTTTTATTCATAAACTAAAAACATTACATAGATTTCGAATATTAAAAATGTCACATTTAAAACTGAAACAAAATATTACGAGACAAGTGTTCGACCAAATCGGCACGAAGGTTTTGATGCGATTGATGTGATCTGCTGTACCTCATCACTTTTCGCATTTGTTCATTGGATCTTATGGGGTCATTTGGTTGACGACCTTCCTCCGGGTACCGTATTCTTTTGCAGTCATCTGATGGTTCTGGAATTGTCTTAACGAGTGTTGCCAATTCCGGATATATCCCGTCAACAAGATAGTAACCAAATGGGTAAGTTACCCCAACAAATAGAATCTCCGGTGCTATTCCTTGTTTAAGATCGTTAAATAAAGGGGATTGATCCAGAACGTCGATGTCGTTGTTCGACCCAGAAACACCAAAGAAAGCATGCCATATCCGTAAATTTTGAGACGCAATAGCCTCTAGCAAAATGAACGGATTCGGACCATGATCACGTCTAACATATTTTCCTTTGTGCGCATTCGGACAACCAAACCACTCCCAATCTATACAATCAAGGCTTCCTATCATCCCGAGAAACCCATGCGTTTCATTGTGATGTCGGTAAAGCTTTACGACATGAGTCATACTGGCCGGGTTTATTTCCTAAAATACCTTGGACTAAAAATTTCCATAACATAATTCATTTTAAAAATAAAAGGAACAAGATATATGTTGTTTGAACGAGATATGAGAAGTTGTGTATAAAATTGTTAATGTTTTGGGGTATTTATAAGTAAAATATAGGGTAGTGTGCATTTTTTTTCTTCTTAAATACGTGGAACGGCGGTTCACTTTGTTCACTCTCGAATACTTCAACTCCTTGGTAATTAACCAACCGAACTTTCATAAACATTTCAGTATGTAATAGAATGTTTGTCTAGCCTTTAGCTATTCTTGGTCGTGTAAATAATATGCAGCTAAATTAGAATCAATTTAAAATCACTTAAACTTAAAATTACAATAGTACTTGCTAAGTTGCTAACACAATTTTAGTCTAGATATATGGCTCAAGAAACACCTACCAACCAAACCTTTGTGGGTACTGGGGTAAAGTCGGAACATGAAAGTTGTGGGTTCAAATGGGACAGTGTCTATAAATATATGCCGATGAAAAAAACTATGTAAGAACTAGTGTTGCAAAAAACCCCGCCTCTCTGGCGATTTGCGACACCAAACCCTAACAACCCCTAATCGTTCTTCTTTTCGCACCATCTAATCTACCTTAACCTTCGTTCTTTTTGCTTCTATCTGTCCTAGTGATTCTGGTACAGCTTTGTAGTGATTTAGTTTTCTGTCGATTTCTTGGATTGCTATTTAGGGTTCTTTAGGGTATCGCTAAGGGTCTGGTTGGTGTATTTTCTGTCGATCGTTATTTTTAATTCTATTCCATTACTGATCGATCTATAATGTGGTGGGAGGTTAGTGTTTTGGTTTGTATTTCTATAATCCCTAATCGCTAAGATTAGGGTTTTCTTCTATTTTTTTTTTGGTATCGCATGTTTGCTACTGGTTTGATTATTTGTTGCTTTGTGTACGTGGTGGTGAGAGATGGAAAGGGGTTTTTTGAGTCCTAAGCTTGGTAAGAAGGATGTTAGTGTTCCAATGGTTGATGTTGATGATGTGGATGATAATGTGAACGAGGGTAACGATCAGGTTGTTTTGGATGATTTGGAGCATGATTCGTCCTCTCATGGTTCAAAACAACCTAATGTGGAGCAATTACTTGCTAATGCGCATAACAAGTTTGATGAAGCAATGAATAAAATTAACTGTGATATTGCTAACATGGCTTCATCTTTTGAGTTGAACAATTTGAGTGGTACTAAAACTCATCCTACGAGTTTTAATGTGGCTATGCAATCCCAGATGTATGGGACTAATGAGAATATGAATCAGAGTGTTACTTCTGATCCTAATGCACTCAAGGTTGATACTACTTGTGGTAATGGAGTTAAGTCAGTCTCTTACGTGGGTGTTGCTTCTAATGAATCCAAGAAACACGTATCTAATTTTCGAAGGTTAGAATGCAGCAGAAAGAAGGATGATGTTGACCTTTCTATCCCGTTGGCAGTAGTGGAAGAAGTGAACATGAGGTTTGAGAATACTCTCTACGGATACTTCCTTGGTCAACGCCTTGCTTTTCCTGTTGTTGATTATTATGTTCGCAATGCGTGGTCTAAGTATGGTTTACAAAAGGTTATGATGAATGCTAAGGGGTTCTTTTTCTTCAAGTTTAACTCGAAGAAAGGTGTCGATGATGTTCTTGATAATGGTCCTTGGTTGATTCGTAATGTTCCTATTATTCTTAAACCATGGACATTGAACACCAACTTGCTTAAAGAGGATTTGACT
The DNA here is from genome assembly GCA_030686995.1 of Artemisia argyi. Classification (NCBI taxonomy): domain Eukaryota; kingdom Viridiplantae; phylum Streptophyta; class Magnoliopsida; order Asterales; family Asteraceae; genus Artemisia; species Artemisia argyi. Next base: position 76,059,818 of record CM060709.1, on the reverse strand, counting down.
AACATTCCGGTGTGGGTTAAATTCCATGATGTTCCTTTAGCTATGTTCTCGGATGACGGGCTTAGTCTTCTTGCTATTTTGATTGGGACGCCCAAAAGGTTAGATGCTTTTACCAGCCAAATGTGCAAGGAATCGTGGGGCCGTAGTAGCTTTGCTAGATGCATGATTGAAGTAAAGTCGGATGAGGTGCTTAGGGATAGCATTACTGTTGAGATACCTTTACTTGATGGTACGGGTTCGACTATTGAGAAGATTCGGGTTGAATATGAGTGGAAACCACCGCGTTGTGATAAGTGTAAAGGTTTTTGGTCATACTATTATTGATTTTCCGAAAGTTGTTCCTCCAGTTCAATCTACTATGCCGGTTAATGATGGTTTCACGGCTATCAATAACAAAAAGAAAGGTAAACAAGGTGGTTCTACAACTTAGGGTAAAGGAGGCTTTACTAAACCTGTTGTGGGTAAGCATTTTGATTACCAACCCAAAAAGAACCCTCCTGAACCTAAGAAGGTGGATGGAACTAAGAAGAAGGTTTTTGATGTGGCTAGTACGAGTGGAACCAAGATCACAACTTCTAATCAGTTTGATGCTCTTGATATGGATGATACAGATGGCTTTGGTATTCCTAAGGTTGTTACTAATAAGGATGTAGATGCTGGCAGTACAATGGAAGTTAATAAGGATGAGTCGGTTAAGATTGGTACTTCATCACAAGTCCCTCTTGTGAGTGATATGCAACAACCGTTTGCAAGTGATTCTATGGGAACAATGGATGGTGGTTCTACTCCTATTGTTGAGAAAATTAGTAAGCTTGAAAAGCTACTGATTGATGGGAAAGCTACTCTTGTGGATGATGTTGGTCATCCTATTCCGTCTACCTCTATCACTAAGGGGCTAACCCATTTTCTAAGGTGGATGATGTTGTGGTTTCTGATAGTGATGAGGAGGAGGTTCTTAACACGTTCGACGAATCAGCAAATCTTTTTGGTGGTGGTGATGAGCGTGAAGATGAGTATGACTATGATGATTATTCGAAGCAAATTTATGATCTTCCAGGGGAATTGGATGCTCTTAATGCCATTTATGGTTTTAATCTCCAAGGTCGTAGGAAGTAAATTATCTTTTGTCAGAGTCACTACTATCATGTGAGTAATGGTTTGTTTTCTTGTTTTGAAAATAGGAAGTATCGTGTTATGTAAACTTTTCGCCTATGTAACGGGCTGAGATATGGGATTCACCCATATCCGTTGTACTTAAACGTTTTTTGGAGTAATATATTTACCGGGTCGTTGACCTTTTACCCAAAAAAAACCCCGCCTAGGCGCAAGGCGGCCAACAGCCGCCTCAATTTTACAGTAGGCGATCAAAAAGAGGTCAACGATGGTCAATGGTGGTCAGTGCCTGTAAGTGGCAATCAGCACAATTTTTTAAATTTAAATTAGGTTTTTTCTTTCAATCGGGGTCTTATTTTAAATATGAACTTTGTGATGTACTTGTTCTAGAAGAGAAAATTTACAAGAAGATAACATGAGAGACATGAGATGTTGGCTTTTTAGTCTTTACTTAGAAAAAAAATGATAATTTAACTAAGTTAAAGCCCTAATTTATATTTAAAGCCCAACATCCAATTTTTTTTAGATGTACTTAGTTATTTAGGCTAAAATTTATCAATGTAGATATAATTTTTAAATTTATATATAGAAAAGTGCAATCCGGCGCATAGGACTATGCGCTAGGCGGTGGTCGACCGCCCGACTAGCGCCTAGCGCTTTTTGCAACCATGGTAGGAACATACAAAACCACAATAACAATGACAAAATGAAATCTACTAAATTCTTGAGGGAGTTATTTGAAGAACCACTATCGCAGAGTGCAAATTTAATCTTGTCTTGGATCTCCATAGCCCTCTGCCTCATTTCTTCAGCTTCTTTACCCACCAAAACCATTTTGACTCCATTCTCAATCTCTGCACTCTTTACAACAATTTCAACACCTATCTTCCACACATGGCTCAGATACCTAGCATTCAACTTTTGGTCTACATCAAATGGTTGGCACAACATTGGAACCCCTTCTGATATACTTTCCAAAGTTGAGTTCCAGCCACAATGGCTCCAAAATCCTCCAACAGCATTATGTGCCAATACTTCCTTTTGGGGTGCCCATTTTACAATTAGACCTCTGTCTTTCATCTGAGCCACTAAACCATCTGGCAAAAACTCATTCCATTTGAACCCAGGCACGGAACCTGGTCGAACCACCCATAGGAATAGCTGATTACTATTAACTAAACCCCATGCCATTTCAGTTGCCACTTTTTCATCTGTGTCTGCTAAGCTTCCTATGCTCACATAAATCACTGATTTGGGTGCTTGTTTATCTAGCCATGAGATACAACTAGTATCCTCTTCAAGAAAGCTAGTGGAAGGAGTTGGGATTATTTTGTGAATCGGGCCAATAGTAAAAATTGGAACTTGATAGTGACTGCGAATATGGGTCAATGCCGATTGCTCAAGAAACTTGAGGGTGTTCTAAACAATGGCAGTAGGTGTTTTGGGGATGATCATGGTAATCTTTTCAAGCGTTTCTTCAATTGGTCGGCTCATATAGGGTAAATCTTTGTATCTGAAAGGATCGAGTTCTGGAACTATTTCCTGCAATAAAAAATCTACCCAACATGTTCCGAGTTCCTTGTTAGCACCTTTAATTGATGAAACTACCTTGTGTAGGAAATCGTCCTTCTTGATGGAGCTGAGGGATGATCATGATAGCAAGAGTAAAAGCTGTGCTACTACTACGCAAGGTGATCGAAGGTAAATCTAGCTCACAGGCAACAGCCGCTGCAAAAAACATGAGGTTATCATGAATGATAACAATCGATTCCTTATCAGATCTATCTTATTGCCCGTTTATGGTCTGAGTAAGATGCTCCTGAAAATGAGGCTTGCAGTTATCATTAAGAGTTTGCAAAAACGGGATAACGCCAGCAGATATGCCAGGACCGGATAAGTTGTCGGGCACAGGGTGAAAAATAAAATCAAGATGCTTAGAAGGATCTGGTGGATTGAATTCGGTGTGAGCAATGGTTATTGAGAACCCTTTGGAATGAAGGTATGTCCCAAGTTGAAGCATGGGTGTCATGTGGCCTTGAAGTGGACTTGCTGTTAACACCAACCACCATCGTTTACTGCCGTGATCCGCCATGTCTCTCTTACTACCCCATGTAAAATATTTTGCTACACATATTTGTGGCGTCAGTTTATGATTATGATACGACCCCTAAACTATTATACTCTATTATTATAATTATTATTAGTATTTGATTAAGTAGATAAATATAATTACTTTTTAAGTAATAGATAGTCTTTAATAAAAGTAAGGATTAGTATCTTATTCTACAAGAATAGTTCTAAGAGTCTTTTATTATAAATAGATGATGAATGTTGTAATTCTGATTATGTGGATTGAATATGAAGTATTTATTTGTTAATCAATTGGGGGGTCGGTTTATCTCATTAATATAAACCATCGGGGGGTCGGTTTATCCCATCAATATAAACTATTTATCTTGTTCCGTTCTTTTTATCTCTATATCGAATTGGTTCGTATCAATTGGTATTAGAGCTGTTCGATTCTAGGGTTTCAAAAAAAATTACTATTCATCAGAACACTATTCGTCCGAATCACTATTCACATCCAAAAGTTACTGTTCAACTCAAATCACTATTTCCGGCTATCAATGGCACACATATGGCGGGCTATAATGGAAGAGCATCGAGCAAGTATGGATGCTTACAAAAAGGTCCATAAGGAGACAGTGAGATCTGAAAGGCGGATGGCAATTTTGCAGCAAAGTATGGAGATGGATATATGGGAGATCAAAGAAAAACTTGCTGAGAGACGGGAATTAATGGAGGTGAGATCAAGGGATTACAGTAACCAAAATAACAGCATGGCAGAATTCAGTTTGTCCAGGATTCAACCAAACCTATGAGAAACGGAAAAAGTAGTGAAGATGGTGGTAATTTGAATGAGCATATGGTTAAGTCAGCTGTGGAGAAAGCTGATTTTACGGGGCCAGTTTTGGTAGCGAAAGAAGATTTAGGTCAAAATTTAATCAATGATGTGGATCCTCTTATGGTGCTCAAATCAGATGGGAAGATTAACAAGAACAAGTTCTCTATTGTACCTATTGAGCAAAATTCTGCTGGAAAGAAAAATCATAAGATGTTCATATGGCAGATTATAAAATTTAAGTCAGGATGTGAAATCTGTCTTGGACATCTTTGGACTAATGCTCAGTTGAAACATGAATCGGTTTCTGCTCAAAGGAGAACATGTGATCCCGGAATTACTCAATGTTACGTTTTGATGCAACACCTTGAGGACAAGGTGTTCTTGGGGCGGGAGTATTGATACGACCCCTAAACTATTATACTCTATTATTATAATTATTATTAGTATTTGATTAAGTAGATAAATATAATTACTATTTAAGTAATAGATAGTCTTTAATTAAAGTAAGGATTAGTATCTTATTCTACAAGAATAGTTCTAGGAGTCTTTTATTATAAATAGATGATGAATGCTGTAATTCTGATTATGTGGAATGAATATGAGGTATTGATTTATTAATCAATTGGGAGGTCGGTTTACCTCATTAATATAAATCATCGGGGGTCGGTTTATCCCATCAATATAAATTATTTATCTTGTTCCGTTCTTTTTATCTCTATATCGATCCGGTTCGTATCAGATTAAAACAAATGATATCACATGATTGACATTTGTTGTGTCAGTTTTTTAGCATTTAGTATGTCCTTTAACTGACATGTTACACATGATTCGCATTTTTATAAATACCAATCATGGGTATAGTCAAGTTATGGCATGAGATCAGTTTGTAAACAAAGTACTAAGAGGTTAACACAAAGCTAAATCGCAGCAGTTATTGGGCAACGCACAAAAATGTCAAACCAAAAGTAAAGCAACAGCGACGGCGAAAGTATTAGGCATGAGTTTAGGCATCCTTATCATTGCTCGTTCTCAAAAGGAAAATGATTAACATGTCTAAAAAGCATGACTAGAAACATGCCTAAAAACAAGATGATAACAAGTAGAAAATTCAAAAGTGAAGAATTAGAGAGAGAAAATGTATGAGTGATGTGTCAAAGTATTAATAGATTAGACATCAGTTTAGGCATATATGTTAGGCTTCCTTATTATTGCTCGTTCTCAAAAGGAAAATGATTAATATGCCTAAAATGCATGACTAAAAACATGCCTAAGAACAAGATGATGACAAGTGGAAAACTCAAATGTAAAGATTTAGAGAGAGAAAATGTATGAGTGATGTGTCAAATTATTAATGGATTAGGCATGAGTTTAGGCATATATGTTAGGATTCCTTATCATTGCTCGTTCTCAAAAGGAAAATGATTAACATGCCTAAAATGCATGACTAAAAACATGCCTTAGAACAAGATGATGACAAGTGGAAAATTCAAAAGTGAAGATTTAGAGAGAGAAAATGTATGAGTGATGTGTCAAATTATTAATGGATTAGGTATGAGTTTAGGCATATATGTTAGGCTTCCTTATCATTCTCTTCTCAAAAATGCTTACCAAAGGTGGTACTAGTACTCAATGATGTCGTTACGGGCATACAAAGAACAAAATATGTAGTAATCCGGGATTGATCGCAATATCTAACGGAAGAGGGAAAGTTCTACTGAGAGGGAAAGTTCTAGTGAGGCGGTGTAAATGTCGATCATCTATTAAAAAATGAAATTGTAAAATGACATCGTTAGGTAAGAAAACTAAAGGAAAAGTCAAAACGACATCTTATGCCCATTGACCAAGAATAATATGGCACTAAAACGACAAAAACCCCCTACACGATGTTGTCTTTGGCCCTCTCAAAATGATGTCGCTTGGAACGGGAAATGATTTATTGAATAATGTATAATGTATGCATGGTTTAAGATAAAATAACACTCTGTAATATGATGGCCCGTTTAAGACCCTTACTCTTTTCTTGTAGCCCCCGTTTAAGACCCTTACTCTTTTCTTGTAGCCCGTTTAGAGAATCAAAACAAAAATATAGTACTGTGTATTTTTTATTTGTTACAACAATTCGATTATGCAAACAAATAATATAAAATCAGAAAATAGTCTACAGGGAAGAATCTTGAAATTTCTGGATGACGCCTAATCAAAGTATAAGTACCCAAACCTTACTGTCCTAAATCATCATCACATGCAACAATCAAATCAGCAACGTTACAAACACAATCAAGCTATTTAATTTCTTCTTGCAACAAGACTTTCAGTCAATAAAACATGTCGATCATTCCTAGCTTTTTGGGTAACCGAAGAAACAGCATCTTCGACACATTTTCACTCGACGTTTGGGACCCATTCAAAGACTTCCCCCTATCATCACCATCTAGTCTTTCAAATGAAACATCCGCTTTGGTGAACGCTCGTGTAGATTGGAAAGAGACACCAGAAGCTCATGTGTTTAAGGCCGATCTTCCTGGGATCAAGAAAGAAGAAGTGAAAGTGGAAGTTGAAGACGACAGGGTGTTACAGATTACAGGTGAGAGGAATGTGGAGAAAGAAGAAAAGAATGATAAATGGCATCGTGTAGAACGAAGCAGTGGTAAGTTTACGAGGAGGTTTAGGTTGCCAGAGAATACGAAAATGGATCAGATTAAGGCAGTAATGGAGAATGGTGTGGTGACAATTACTGTGCCAAAGGAGGAAGTCAAGAAGCCTGATGTCAAGTCTATTGAGATCTCTGGTTAGAAAAATTTGTGTTTGATCCATCCCATTTTAGAATAATGTGTGTTTATTTGATGGATGCAAAGCAATAATAGCTTGTTTATCTATTTTGTATCTCGGATAACTATGAATGAATTGTTGGTTTAGCTTTCTAAAGAAGTAAAGATTAATGTTTGTGTAATGATATGTAACTGAATCAAGTTCAGTTTAACATAATTCAAAATTGCATTAGATTATATTAACACGCTTTTGCCTAGTTCTACAAAATTAGCACACATCAACCAAATATTTGTGATGCAAGACCCAACATGGTAATTGTGAGTTTTATATACATATTGCCACCACAATCACGATGATAAAACGAACTATACAAAATCATTCTAGGAGTTGTGTGAAGAACCACCATCTGCCATTACGAGTTATGATATTAAGGTGAGTACCTCGAAGATAACCAAGGAAAGTGATGATATTAAGGTGACTACCAGGAAACATTACGAGTTAAAAACCAACAACTCATTTGCATCTTTGGATATTGGTGATGAAATGGTTAACATGGATGATGATGGAAGTGATGATGAGGTCGAACATGTGTATGACGAAACGAGTACTTTCATGCAACCAAGTGAAACAAAAGACAACTCGGAGGGGGCAAGCACTCCCGTTTAAGAAGTTGTGAATGTTTAGTGTGGCGTCTTGGAACATACGGGGTTTGAATCGCACCCCTAAACAAAAAGAGGTTCGACAAGTAGTGAACGAAAACCACTTGAGTATTTTTGCTATACTAGAATCGCATGTGGATATTTCATGTTTGGAGCGAATTTGTACCAAGGTTTTTTGGAAGTGGACTGGACATCTAATGGATCTCTTTGTGACAAATGTTCTCACATCATACTTGGGTGGGATCCGGATAAAGTTGATGTCAAGATCATTTCTCAAACTGACCAAGTTATGCACGCCCAGATTGTGTTTAAGGCAGACCGTAAGATGCTATTCTGCTCCTTTATTTATGCTGCTAATGCTCACAAGATGTAGCGTATTTTATGGCAGAATTTGGAGGTGCATAAATCGTTTGTAAAGGGAAAACCATGGGTTCTTATGGGCGACTTTAATGCCTCTTTAAATCTGGAAGATAGCTATTCGAGCTCGTCTACGATTAGCATAGCTATGAGAGAATTTAAAGAGTGTGTGTGTAGTATTGAAGTGATGGACGTTAATGCTCCGGGTCTTCACTACACTTGGAACCAAAAAACAAAGGGAGGTGATGGCATATTAAAGAAGATTGATCCTATTATGTGAAATATTGAGTTTATGGACAGCCTTTTGGGGTCATATGCTATCTTCCAACCTTATAGATTATCCGATCACTCGCCGGCTGTGCTCAAGGTACCCAATATTTGTAAGTCGAAACCTAAGCCTTTTAAATTTACAAACTTGTTGGTATATAAACCGGGGTTTATTGAGGCTGTGAACTGTGAATGGGGTAAACATGTAGAGGGTCACAAGATGTTCCAGATTGTTACTAAGATGAAGAATCTGAAAGCTCCTTTTCGCAAACTTTTGAAAGACCAAGGAAATCTACACGACCGTGTCATACGACTAAGGCATGAATAAGACGAAGCTCAAAAAGCTTTTGATATTAACCCATCGAACCAGGTTCTGCGAGAGGAGGTGGCCTTGTATTTAATTAAATGCTTTTAACGAAGCCGTGTTGGACGAGGAATGTTTACTAAAGAAAACATCCAAGATAGAGTGGTTGGCTGTGTGTAACACCCCCAAAATTTGATACAGCGGAAGACTCACAAGCTTTCGGGGTGCTACGGGGATTGGTATCCATTCAAAGTCATAAAAGAACGAGATAAAGTAAACATAAGGAAAACACAACCAAAACGGGTTTTAGAGTTTACATTTATCCCAAGAATTATCCAAAGTAAGGCCCAAAAGAAATAAATATAGGTCCACAATAGTTATCAAAGTTTTAGAAAGATAGATCCATAACCGGTGCCATTGCCAAGCCTCCAATCCCAAGCATCCATAGAGCATCACTTAATTACCTGAGAAAACGTGCTAAAAGTCAGCTTTCGCTGGTGAGATCATAGGTTTAAATTCATAATTCGATATAGTGGACATATACGCAAAACGCTTGCTAGCTAGACTAGGCCTCAATCATCCAACCAAAATAATCCAACCGAATCAAATCAACCAAATCAAATCAAACCTATAGGTGCACGCTATAGCTCAAATCTATCCAATCAATAGCTTACCTAGCGCAAGTCTAGGCCTCGCTCTATAACCAATCTAATAGCTTACCTAGTTCGGGACTAGGCCTCGCTCAACAACCAAATCAATAGCTTACCTAGTTCGGTACTAGGCCTCGCTTAATCCTACCTAGTTCTACAAGCATAGCAAGTTTTGAGATAAATAAATAAAGCGATAATAGTCCACATAAAACATTTGCACGTTTCTCACCCCAAGTATTGAAAACAAAGTTCAAGAATAAAAGTGGGGCTATGACTCACCTCAAGTCCAGAAAATCCTCAAAAGAAATCGATAGAAGAAAGACGTAAGCAAACTCAAGCAACTCACGTAACGGCAACTACAGACTCGGCACTTCCTAACAATATCAAACTCGTTCAGAAATCATTTCCTCAAAAAAAATCAAATATTCCCATTCCCGAACGTATTCCGTTTTACTTTCCAAAAATATCCATTTCTCGAATTAACTTCATATTAATTTGAAATTCGACGTTTGGTATCCATATGGGTGAAGGGTCGACACAACTCAAACCAAAAAGTCACAACAAATGAAAATAATAAACCAACTATAGGTCTAATATTAGCCCAACATATTATTTAAATAATCATCGAAGCTTATCAAATCCGTCGATTTGGTAATCTCCCATATTTATTTACGTAATATATCGTTCCAAAATTATACCCAACCTAAAACACATAGCACAAAGAATTCTATTTGGTATATATCGTAGTCCTATAAATTCCCTATATATATATATATATATATATACATATATATATATATATATATATATATATATATATATATATATATATATATATATATATATATATATATATATATATATATATATATATCGTCGAATCGGCTAAATTCCACGAGATACATAGTAATTTATTACCCTAAAACATATACCATAACCTATGGGCGTCGTGGGATACGATGCCCATTAATATACTCATTTTATATAATCAAATAACTCGATCTAATCCGTCGATTAAATAAGTCACTTGCTATAGAAAATGTTTATATTAATCGTCATATATCCGTGACAACACAAAAGTCACACTATAAAGCCCACTTGAACTTTAAATAACCACAACTCGTATAACTCGATAAGTTTCTAAATTTATAAAAATCACGTTTTTAATTATTATTTACCCGACTTATTATTTCGCCGTTATTTGTAATTATTTATAACAATAGTCCGACATTTATTACACTATTTGCATAGTATAATAACTATCGTTTACTCGTGGTCATTTTATTATTAATATACGCATTTATATATATATATATATATATATATATATATATATATATATATATATATATATATATATATATATATATATATATATGTTTATCACGTCTATATACGTATATAAACGATTATATTCTCAATAATAGTATTACGAGTATTATTTTTAATATTGACTTTTAAATATTTATCGAGTCATAGAATTTGGTCACATGTCCGAGTCATGACTCTCGGCTCATATTCCAAGTCCAATATAAGTATCAAGTCAAAAATAAATATATCATCTCCGTCCAAATCAATCCCATATCCACGTGCTACAACATGAGGGTCCGACTACAGCACCCAACTAACCTATCTCCGTCATCTAATGACCGTCTCACAATCGGTCCCCAATTCCACACTCGACAACACATCTCCAAAATATCTCGTAAATCCAAATATACCACATCAAGTTCAAATGAGTAATCCAATAAGTACCATGGTCAAAACATCACAACCACAACAATAACAATAACAATAATCCGACAAGTAACAATATATCCGAAAACAAAATAAGTTACGGGTTGAGTTACCAAGTCAACCCGGGTCAATATAAGCCCGAAACAAGATACGGGAGTATTACCCGAGACCAATAGGTCTCGGCTAGCTCTATCGAGCCACACCGAACCAAAACAGCCCACTTGGGGGTGTCGGCCGAGAACCAATCGACCACAAGGGTCATCCAAACATAACCATGAACAACCGAACATCACAAAACGAGCACCAAGGCTCAATCACGCAACGAATGGTCAAAAGTAATCACAACAATCACCCAAACCGAGAGCAATAGCTCTTGGTCGAGTCTCGACCCATCGAGAAAACATGAACCCGGATACCAAACCTTCATTTAACCCATTCTTATCAAAAACTCACTTGAATCTTGCATTAATATCCATAAAACCCAAAAAGAATGATAAAATTCGTGACCCTAGGTCACGGTTCGAACCAAAACACGAGTCAAAACTCGTCCTACCTTCAAACTCCAAGACCAAATCGAAAGGAACTCCAAAAATACGAAAAGTGGTGATTTATTTGTGGTGATTAAATTCGAAATAGGTGTTATAGTGGTCCAAATCGCGCGTGGTTTGCACCAAAAGATAGATCGGAAGAAGATGGTTAAGATGGTGGTGTTAGATTTGATGACAGGGTGGCGGTGGTGGTGCGATTTGGGTAATTAAGGTGCGGTGATGGTTGATGTTGTGAGAAGAGAGAGAGTGTGAATATTGGTGATGAGGGTGTTGTGTGTGGGTTGTGTCACAGGGACGACTTCATGTAATTTACTCTTATTAAAAAAAACAAACACACCTTTTAATAATAATAATAATAATAATAGTGTGAGGTGTGGTGGGTTAAGTAGCCCGATGTAAATACACGGCCAAACCCGAAACCTTAAATAACCAAACAACTTTCTCAAACCGAACCCGTTCCAAAAATAATAATATCCGAACCAATATTAAAATATAATTAAAATTGTTAGGTTAACCTAGTGCCGGAGTCGATGTAGTGCCAAAGTAACAATTTCAAATAAATCATCACGAACGAATCAAACCAAACCATAAATAAATAATAAATCCTCATAATTAACGTACGATCAAAAAAATACATTCCAACGTTCATAAAACATCTCGTCCAATAAACTTTTCAAAAATTTCAAAATTATAATTTTTTAATGTAATGCGGGTTTTAAAAATGGCTCCCTAATTTGTCAGTTGTCACATCCTCCCAGCCTCAGAAGAAACCCGTCCCGGGTTTCTCTCGGAACAAACCATCTACGAAGTAAAAAGCTTCGGATATCTCTTTTGAAACTCATCCTCACATTCCTACGTGAATTCTGGTCCATGCCGCGAATTCCAACGAACTTTGATGAGCGGAATGCGACTTCTCTTAAGTCGTTTAATCTCTCTATCCAATATCTCAATCGGCTCTTCCACAAAATTTAAACTCTCATCCACACGAATATCCTTGATTGGTATAACTGGCGTTTCCTCCGAAAGACATTTCTTCGGATTGCTAACATGAAACACATCATGAACTTTATTCAATTCCATTGGAAATTCCAATCGATAAGCTACGGGCCCAATTCTTTCCAAAATATGAAATGGTCCAATGTAGCGGGGATTTAGTTTCCCACGTTTCCCAAAACGTATCACACCCTTCCAAGGCGAGACTTTCAGCATTACTTTGTCTCTAACCTAGAATTCTAGGGGTTTACGCCTCTGATCGGCGTAGCTTTTCTGCCTATCTCTAGCTGCTTGCAGTCGATCTCGAATTTGCGTTACCTTCTCCGTAGTTTCCAAAATAAGCTCAGGGCCTGTGAGTTGGCTATCTCCAACTTCTGCCCAACCAATAGGTGAACGACATTTACGACCATACAAAGCTTCAAATGGTGCAGCCTTAAGACTTGTGTGGTAGCTATTGTTGTAGGAGAACTCCGCATGGGGTAGATATTTCTCCCAACCTTTACCAAAGTCTATTATGCATGCACGAAGCATATCCACCAAAGTCTGAATAGTTCTCTCACTTTGACCATCGGTTTGGGGGTGATATGCAGTACTCATATCAAGTCTCGTCCCCAAAGCGGTTTGAAGTGATCGCCACAATGCTGACGTGAAGCGGCCGTCGCGATCATAAATAATCGATATCGGAACTCCATGACGAGAAACAATCTCCTTCACATACAACCTCGCAAGTTTGTCAACACTATCATCTTCACTAATCGCCAGGAAATGAGCAGACTTAGTCAAACGATCCACAATTACCCATATAGCGTCGCAACCGCTAGCTGTCTTTGGTAATTTGGTAATAAAGTCCATCGTGATGCGCTCCCACTTCCAAACTGGGAGTTCTGGCTGCGTCAATAATCCTGACGGTCTTTGATGTTCTGCCTTAACTTTAGAACACGTCAAACACTTACTAACATACAATGCTATATCTGCCTTCATATTTGGCCACCAATATAACTTTTTCAAATCCTGGTACATCTTGTCAGACCCAGGATGAATAGAGTATCTTGACTTATGCGACTCATGCATAATCAACTCTCGAATTCCTCCATACAATGGTACCCAACTTCGCTCTCCAAAACATAATACTCCATCAGAACGCTTAACAAATCCCTTCTCAATTTCAGCCATCCTAAATATGTTCTCAGCAGCTCGATTCTCTGCTTTCAACGCTTCCATTTGAGTTTCCAATATTTGAGACTGTAATGGCGATACGATAGTCATCCCTAATGACCTAACTCGTAACGGTGGAATTCTCTCCTTTCGACAAAGAGCATCAGCAACAACGTTTGCTCTTCCAGGATGGTAGCGAATTTCACAATCATAATCGCTTAGCAACTCAATCCAACGTTGCTGTCTCATGTTAAGCTCTTTTTGATTCAAAATGTGTTGTAGGCTTTTGTGGTCAGTAAACACTACACACTTGGTTCCATACAAGTAATGTCTCCATACCCTCAAGGCAAAAACCACAGCACCTAACTCCAAATCATGGGTGGTGTAGTTCTTCTCGTGCTTCTTGAGCTGTCGGGAAGCATAAGCTATCACTTTCTCTCGTTGCATTAACACAGCTCCTAAACCTTTATGAGAAGCGTCACAATAGACGACGAAGTCCTCGTTACCTTCAGGTAACGCTAAGATAGGAGCACTACACAACATTTCCTTAAGTAACTGAAATGCTTCTTCCTCCTTATCTCCCCATTCGTACTTAACACTCTTTTGAGTCAATTTGGTCAACGGTTTTGCTATCTTCGAAAATCCCTCAATGAATCTTCGGTAATAACCGGCTAAACCCAAAAATTGACGAACTTCTGTTGGGGTCGTAGGTGCAGCCCAATCTTTAATCGCTTCAATCTTAGCAGGATCTACATGAACTCCTTGTCTATCAATCACATGACCCAGAAACTGTACCGTCGGAATCCAAAATTCACATTTAGAAAACTTGGCATACAGTTTCTCCTTCCTGAGCAATTCTAAGATAAGTCTTAGATGCTCCTCATGCTCCTTCTCGCTCTTCAAATAAATTAGAATGTCATCGATGAACACGATCACAAACTTATCTAAGTAAGGCTTACACACCTGATTCATGAGGTCCATGAATACCGCCGGTGCGTTAGTCAACCCAAACGGCATCACCAGAAACTCGTAATGCCCGTAACGGGTTCTGAAAGCCGTTTTTGGAATATCTTCCTCGCGAACTCGAAGCTGATGATATCCCGATCTCAAATCGATCTTCGAATACACACTCGATCCTTGAAGCTGATCGAACAAATCGTCGATCCTCGGTAACGGGTATCTATTCTTCACCGTTAGCTTGTTCAACTCTCGATAATCAATACACATGCGAAACGATCCATCCTTCTTCTTCACAAATAAAACCGGGGCTCCCCAAGGCGAAGAGCTTGGTCTTATAAATCCTTTTTCAGCTAACTCCGTTAGTTGCTTCGACAACTCTTCCAATTCAGTAGGTGCAAGACGGTAAGGCGCTCGTGCTACAGGTGCCGCACCAGGTATCAACTCAATCTGAAACTCCACTTGTCTCGTAAGCGGGATTCCCGGCAAATCATCGGGAAACACATCCGAAAAATCACGAACTATAGGCACATCTCCAATGCACCTTTCCTTCTTCTCCTTCTCTCCTTTCTTAGAAATTTGAGCTAAGAAAAGGTAACATCCTTTTCCCATTAGCTTCGGCAACTTAGTGCAGGATATGACCGCTAATCTAGATGGGCCTCTCAAATCCTTTCTATCTCCTGGTATGTTCAGAATCTCCTTGCCGTAAGGCACACGAACGATCTTCTCATCGCAAATTATATGAGCACGATACTTCGACAACCAATCCATACCAATAATAACATCAAAACTTCCTAACGTGACGGGTAGAAGATCTACGTTGAAAGGACGATTCAGAAAGTTTAACGTACAACCGCGAATGATAGTCCTAATCCTCTCTATGTTCCCATTAGCTAACTCTACATCATAACCAATTCCTAAGGCCATCGGGGGTTTCTCTAGTAAGGGTGCAAACTTAGTGGACACAAAACTCTTATCGGCACCAGTATCAAATAGTATGGAAGCATAACGATTATTGAGAAGGAACGTACGAGTAACGACGTTCGGATCTTCTCCTCTCTCGTTCCCAAGTGCATACACTCTTCCATGAGTAGCTCCAGCTTCCACACGTTGGTCCCCATTATCTTGTCGTCCACGGTTTCCTCCAGCTCCATGGTTTCCATTATTGTACCCATTACTACGCGATCCTTGATTTCCTCGGTTCCACGATTCCCTACACTAATTCCTACAATGTCCCTTCTTTCCACATCCATAGCAAGTAACATTAGCCTTGCTCATAGTTTCAGGAGTAGCTTGAACCATAGCAAGTGGTCGAGCTCTACAATCCTTAGCTACGTGTCCCATCTTAGAGCAATTCTTGCACATCACAGTACATCGACCAGAATGATGCTTATAACATCGGTTACACTTGGGTGCATCTCCATTGTAGTTCTTCTTGTCTCCATCTCCCATAGCATAAGCTCTAGTAGTTGTTTGTCTCTTGTTTTGATGATCATTACCCTTAGAGTGATCATCCCTCTTTCTCTTTCCATTCTTGTCTTTCTCAGCTTCTTCCAATGCCAAAGAGTCCATCAATTGTTGAGCGATAGTGATAGCCTCATGAATGTTTGCAGGCTTAGCAGAAATCACATCGTTCCTTGTAGCTACCGGCAACCCATCGGTATACCTCTCAATCCTTTGAGTCTCAGTCCTAACCATATCGAGACAAAGTAAGGCTAACTCTCGATAACGGCGATTGTAAGTTGCCATATCGGTACCTTTCACCTTATGGTTCCAGAACTCAATCTCCAGCTTCTTAATCTCATTCCTTGGGCAGTAAGTCTGAATCAGCAAAGACTTAAATTGCTCCCAAGTCATAGCATAAGCCACATCACTTCCAACCGAGTTACGGTAATTGTTCCACCAGGTTAAAGCTTCATCCTTGAAAGTAAAAGAAGCAAACTTTACCTTCGTATTCTCCGCACAACCACTGACATTAAACACTGACTCAGTCTTTTCTATCCACCTGACTAAGTAGACCACTCCTTCAGTTCCACCAAACTCAACGGGTCCACAAATCTTAAACTCCTTATAGTTACATCTATTAGCACGAACAGGTGGAAATGTTCCAGCAGAATTGTTGGAATGATTCGACTCAGCTAGTAACTCAGCAACTCGTTGCTCCACAAGTTGATTGATCATTGCTTGATCCACAGTAGGTGCATTAAGTAGAACATGCTCATTGTCTCCCTGAACATCAACATTTTGATTCTTGCTATTGCGGTTAGTAGTGTCCAGGTTATCAGGAGTAGGGGTCTCAACATTTCGAGTAGGACGGCGTCCTCGACGACCAGGGGTAGTCGTTGCAGGACCAGTTCTGGTAGCTCTGACAGGGTTTCGTCGTACAGTCATTGATCGAAATCACAATACAAGGTTCGTAAGTCTCCAATAACACATACCATAACCTCCAACAAGAATTTGATTGGTGAAAGTCGAAATACGAACATAATACCAACACAATATCATCCACGCAAATAGGAACACAACTCTCCATGTACGCCAAAAACCGTAGGATACCATACGAAATCACTATCGTCCATACAAGTAGCGATCGATACTTTGTTCCAAAATACCAAAAGACATAATAAATACTAAACGTTCCATACGAGACGAACATACAATCCGAATAACATGGCATAAGAGATAGAATAACTAGCTCTCCTAACCAAGTACTCCCTAGCTTAGGAAGCAACATAACAACAACACCAATCCAAATCAATCTAGCCATGCTGCTGGCGTAGACTCCTCAACTCCGATCTCAAACCATCCAAATTCCTCAATAACGACCCCTGCTCAACACTATGTGTATCTCTTTTCCTCTTGAGGTCCGCAACCTCCTTTTCTAGCTCTGTGTTCCTCTGCCACAGCTTGCGATCTTCCTCGCAAGCAGTGAGGAAACCTCTCTGCAGACTCTCTATCTGCTCATGTATCTCCATCATACCTCTCCTAATCGCTGTCGTCCTGCCCATGACAGTAGTCAAATCAACTCTCAACTCAGCAACAAACTCAGCAATAAACTCAGCAATAATCATCTCAAGTCGGTCAGACATCCGCGAGATCCTCTCGCCCTGTGCAGTAATCTGAGCCCACATCCTACCAGTCTCACCTAACTCTGCATGCTCAGCAGAAACCTCAGAAGGTACATCCGACGCCACAGGACTACCAGGTGGTGAATCAAACAAAAACGGATGATCAGGTGAAACCGGCTTTAACGGACGTATCAGGGAATCTTGAGGGTCATCATCCTCTTCCTCATCTTGAGGGTTATCATTCGGCTCACCCTTGTACTCCTCCTCATACTCCTCGTCGGAGGGGTACTCCATCAATCGTCATCTCTGAGCAAGTGAACTTCGAGGCGATAAAATTGGTGACTTAGGGCGTCAATGAGACGATAACGTAGTGGCCGAACGCATGACCAATACGTATGGGTCATCAGAGGCCATAGTGATCTACGAGGGGCGACGCGCACTAGCAATAACAATTCTTAATAACAACACGTGCAAAGGAGGCTATGATTTGTGACAACGGCGTAGGGTAGGTGTAAGTGTTTCAAAACAACTAAACCGCGAACTCAAAATACCATATCAAAATCATCATATAATTCCCAATCATATATAATCAAGAAAGATTTAAAATACCGCATTACAAAAATCATTCGTAAAACAATTAAGCCATATAATTCCTCAAAACACATATACTTCCTCAAAACGCCATCATATCACTAAATCAATAAATCTCAAATCCTCAAATCATCTCAAGAATCCCAAATCTAATAATCATCTCAATATACCTCAATAAAAACAATGATGCTTCGGCTTGGCGGGCTGGCGGGCAATGGTCGAGGATCGTTTTCTATAAAAATCGGTTATAGTTTAGGTGTCTATTAACCTAGTTCTCTATAACCTGGCTCTGATACCAATCTGTAACACCCCCAAAATTTGATACAGCGGAAGACTCACAAGCTTTAGGGGTGCTACGGGGATTGGTATCCATTCAAAGTCATAAAAGAACGAGATAAAGTAAACATAAGGAAAACACAACCAAAACGGGTTTTAGAGTTTACATTTATCCCAAGAATTATCCAAAGTAAGGCCCAAAAGAAATAAATATAGGTCCACAATAGTTATCAGAATTTTAGAAAGATAGATCCATAACCGGTGCCATTGCCAAGCCTCCAATCCCAAGCATCCATAGAGCATCACTTAATTACCTGAGAAAACGTGCTAAAAGTCAGCTTTCGCTGGTGAGATCATAGGTTTAAATTCATAATTCGATATAGTGGACATATACGCAAAACGCTTGCTAGCTAGACTAGGCCTCAATCATCCAACCAAAATAATCCAACCGAATCAAATAAACCAAATCAAATCAAACCTATAGGTGCACGCTATAGCTCAAATCTATCCAATCAATAGCTTACCTAGCTCAAGTCTAGGCCTCGCTCTATAACCAATCTAATAGCTTACCTAGTTCGGGACTAGGCCTCGCTCAACAACCAAATCAATAGCTTACCTAGTTCGGTACTAGGCCTCGCTTAATCCGACCTAGTTCTACAAGCATAGCAAGTTTTGAGATAAATAAATAAAGCGATAATAGTCCACATAAAACATTTGCACGTTTCTCACCCCAAGTATTGAAAAAAAAAGTTCAAGAATAAAAGTGGGGCTATGACTCACCTCAAGTCCAGAAAATCCTCAAAAGAAATCGATAGAAGAAAGACGTAAGAAAACTCAAGCAACTCACGTAACGGCAACTACAGACTCGACACTTCCTAACAATATCAAACTCGTTCAGAAATCATTTCCTCAAAAAAATCAAATATTCCCATTCCCGAACGTATTCCGTTTTACTTTCCAAAAATATCCATTTCTCGAATTAACTTCATATTAATTTGAAATTCGACGTTTGGTATCCATATGGGTGAAGGGTTGACACAACTCAAACCAAAAAGTCACAACAAACGAAAATAATAAACCAACTATAGGTCTAATATTAGCCCAACATATTATTTAAATAATCATCGAAGCTTATCAAATCCGTCGATTTGGTAATCTCCCATATTTATTTACGTAATATATCGTTCCAAAATTATACCCAACCAAAAACACATAGCACAAAGAATTCTATTTGGTATATATCATAGTCCTATAAATTCCCTATATATATCGTCGAATCGGCCAAATTCCACGAGATACATAGTAATTTATTACCCTAAAACATATACCACAACCTATGGGCATCGTGGGATACGATGCCCATTAATATACTCATTTTATATAATCAAATAACTCGATCTAATCCGTCGATTAAATAAGTCACTTGCTATAGAAAATGTTTATATTAATCGTCATATATCCGTGACAACACAAAAGTCACAATATAAAGCCCACTTGGACTTTAAATAACCACAACTCGTATAACTCGATAAGTTTCTAAATTTATAAAAATCACGTTTTTAATTATTATTTACCCGACTTATTATTTCGCCGTTATTTGTAGTTATTATTTATAACAATAGTCCGACATTTATTACACTATTTGCATAGTATAATAACTATCGTTTACTCGTGATCGTTTTATTATTAATATACGCATATATATATATATATATATATATATATATATATATATATATATATATATATATATATATATATATATATATATATATATATATATATATATATATATATATATATATACGTTTATCACGTCTATATACGTATATAAACGATTATATTCTCAATAATAGTATTACAAGTATTATTTTTAATATTGACTTTTAAATATTTATCGAGTCATAGAATTTGGTCACATGTCCGAGTCATGACTCTCGGCTCATAGTCCAAGTCCAATATAAGTATCAAGTCAAAAATAAATATATCATCTCCGTCCAAATCAATCCCATATCCACGTGCTACAACATGAGGGTCCGACTACGGCACCCAACTAACCTATCTCCGTCATCTAATGACCGTCTCACAATCGGTCCCCAATTCCACACTCAACAACACATCTCCAAAATATCTCGTAAATCCAAATATACCACTTCAAGTTCAAATGAGTAATCCAATAAGTACCATGGTCAAAACATCACAACCACAACAATAACAATAACAATAATCCGACAAGTAACAATATATCCGAAAACAAAATAAGTTACGGGTTGAGTTACCAAGTCAACCCGGGTCAATATAAGCCCGAAACAAGATACGGGAGTATTACCCGAGACCAATAGGTCTCGGCTAGCTCTATCGAGCCACACCGAACCAAAACAGCCCACTTGGGGGTGTCGGCCGAGAACCAATTGACCACAAGGGTCATCCAAACATAACCATGAACAACCGAACTTTACAAAACGAGCACCAAGGCTCAATCACGCAACGAATGGTCAAAAATAATCACAACAATCACCCAAACCGAGAGCAATAGCTTTCGGTCGAGTCTCGACCCATCGAGAAAACATGAACCCGGATACCAAACCTTCATTTAACCCATTCTTATCAAAAACCCACTTGAATCTTGCATTAATATCCATAAAACCCGAAAAGAATGATAAAATTCGTGACCCTAGGTCACGGTTCGAACCAAAACACGAGTCAAAACTCGTCCTACCTTCAAACTCCAAGACCAAATCGAAAGGAACTCCAAAAATACGAAAAGTGGTGATTTATTCGTGGTGATTAAATTCGAAATTGGTGTTATAGTGGTCCAAATCACGCGTGGTTTGCACCAAAAGATAGATCGGAAGAAGATGGGTAAGATGGTGGTGTTAGATTTGATGAGAGGGTGGCGGTGGTGGTGCGATTTGGGTAATTAAGGTGCGGTGATGGTTGATGTTGTGAGAAGAGAGAGAGAGTGAATATTGGTGATGAGGGTGTTGTGTGTGGGTTGTGTCACAGGGACGATTTCATGTAATTTACTCTTATTAAAAAAAACACACCTTTTAATAATAATAATAGTATGAGGTGTGGTGGGTTAAGTAGCCCGATGTAAATACACGGCCAAACCCGAAACCTTAAATAACCAAACAACTTTCTCAAACCGAACCCGTTCCAAAAATAATAATATCCGAACCAATATTAAAATATAATTAAAATTGTTAGGTTAACCTAGTGCCGGAGTCGATGTAGTGCCAAAGTAACAATCTCAAATAAATCATCACGAACGAATCAAACCAAACCATAAATAAATAATAAATCCTCATAATTAACGTACGATCAAAAAAATACATTCCAACGTTCATAAAACATCTCGTCCAATAAACTTTTCAAAAATTTCAAAATTATAATTTTTTAATGTAATGCGGGTTTTAAAAATGGCTCCCTAATTTGCCAGTTGTCACACTGTGGGGGATTCGAACTCTTCATATTTCCACAAAATGGTCAAAAGTCGGGTCCAAAGGAACCGTATAGATTTTGTTCGTGATATGAATAATGTTGACCAAGAGGGTGCTACTGTTCCACATGCATTTGTTCAACACTATGAATTGTTCTTGGGGGTCGAAGGTGTTACTGATACTTTAAATAACCCATCTTTGTTTACTAAACGATTAAATGTTGGAACCAGTGAGAATATGGTAAGGCCTGTAACTAATGCGGAAATAAAATTAGCCATCCGATGGTTATTCAGCTGCTTTTTTCAAGAAAAACTGGGAGGTTATTGGAAATGACGTGTGTCAAGCTGTTAGGGATTTCGTCGCCAATGGTAAGCTTTTAAAAGAGATTAACCACACCATTCTTGCTTTAATCCCCAAAGTGAGCACTCCTTTACGCATTAATGATTATAGACCTATTTCCTGTTGCAATGTCATTTATAAGTGCATTAGTAAGGTCATCACAAATCGTATAAAAGAAGGATTGGGTAGCATTGTTAATGACAATCAATCGGCGTTTGTTCCGGGTAGAAGGATTTCTGATAATATTCTTATTACTCAAGAACTAATGCATGATTATCATAGAGATAGAGCCCCCCCCCCCCCCCCCGGTTGTGCCTTCAAAATTGATATTCAAAAGGCACACGACACGGTGGATTGGAAATTTCTTAAAACAATTTTGATTGGCTTTGGTTTTCATATGACGATGGTCTCGTGGATAATGGAATGTGTGACAAGTACTTCATTTTCTATGTGTATTAATGGAGAGCTTCATGGTTTTTTCAAAGGTAGAAGAGGGTTACGCCAAGGTGACTTGATGTCCCCATATTTATTCACGATGGTAATTGTTGGAAAATACCTCGACAACAAACCCAAAGTTCGATTGCGGAACGCTAGATCGCGAGTTATACCGAGCACAAGTAGCAAACACGAGAGACTACAAAGAACCAACTAGAATATGCACACAATATACCTTCAACAAACCCTTTATTAAGACCAATAAAGCTTTTACAATTGAGGAAGAAGAAGAATAACTAGCATCCCCGTCATCTCTATTTATAGAGATGAGGAGGTGGAAACCTAGCTTTCCTTGCACTCCAAGCTACCTAATCCTAGTTTATGTCTAACACCAAATCTAATTACAAAGTACACTTAAGCCCCTAAACTATGTTTAAGTTTACTACTAATATTCTAACAATTTCCACCTTAGGAGTAACACTTAAACATAACCGATACTCAGCATCTTTTCCTCGTGCTGGAACCTCGGACCGGGGACCACCTTGTCGACCAGGCATTCTACTTTAGTAATTTTTCATGATTAGCTTCCGTTGACTCCTTCATTTTTTTTTCAGCAACATTACCCTTTGCACCCTCTTGATCAGGTACTCCAGTTTCCGTAATGTCCGCCCCACCTTTATACCAAGTTGTATCTTTTCCTGCTCATTTACCAAGCAGCCCGTGTTTGTCTTTTCTTCAAGTTGCTTGTTCTCCAACTTTCTTTGAGCTACTGCAGCATTATCGTTACTAACCTGAACATCCTCAGCTTCACGATTCCCTTGAGCTCCCTGTAGTTCCACCTCAATCCAAACACGTTCATCAACCTGTACTCCATGGACTCCTGTTTTTACACCAGGATTAAGTTGTTTAAACCCAACTTGTTTATGACCAAGTTGTTTGAAACCAACTTGTTTATGACCAAGTTCTTTGAACCCAACTTGTTTATGACCAAGTTGCTTGAATCCAACTTGTTTTGAACCTCCATGCTTTTGTACACCAAAAGTCTTCACTTTTGCTTCAAGAGTATACACACAGTTCTCTTTCTTTATCCCAGTCATCATAACCCAACAACCTTTGATCACTTTGACTCCACCCATCTGCATCTTCACAGTATAACCCTCTTTTTCAAGAGTACCCAATGAAATCAAGCTTTTTCTTAACCCTGGAACATACCTAACATCTTCCAATATAAAGCTTGAACCATCATTCAACTCTATCTTCACTTTTCCTGTCCCTCTGATAGTGCATGTCCTGTTATCACCTAACTGAACCGAACCACCATCAACATCCTTGAAGTCATACAAGAAATCCCTCTTAGGTGTCATATGATAAGACCCATCTGAATCCATTACCAATTTAGTCATCTCATCATTCCCGACTACCACCAAGGCTTCTCCAAAGTAGGCGTTACCGTCGTCATCAGAAGAATCAAAATCCTGATCATGCTTACTCTTCCTGACGAACCCACTTAACTTCTTCCTTGGACAGTCTCTCTTCAGCTGATCCTCTGAATGACATATGAAGCACTTGAGTTTACCAGTTCCATCCCTTGATTTAAACCGCGAACTTCCACCAGAATGAGCTTTCCTTGAATGATCTGACCCTCCCCTTACATATAACCCATCACCAGTTTCTTCCTTTGTGCCTTCAGTTCTTTTCTTCAACTCCCTTGAATTCAGAGTTGCAAGAACATCCTCCATTGTCAAGGATTCCCTCCCGAACAACAATGTTTTCGTAAGACGATGGCAACGACGTAAGAAACACAAGAGCCTGATCCTCATCCTCAATCTCGATATCAATATTCGTTAAATCAAGTATCAACTTATTAAACTCATCTATATGATCACCCAGTTTCGTACCTGGACTCATATAGTATGTGTACAGCTTCTTCTTTAGATACAGTCTATTTGCTAAGGACTTAGTCATATAAAGACTAGTCAACTTCACCCAAATTCCTGCCGTAGATGTTTCATTGGTAACTTCCTGTAAAACCCGGTCTCCCAAGCATTGAATCAAGGTACTGTATGCCTTCTTCATCAAAGCATTCTTTTCATCTGCTTCCATGTCCGCGGGTAATGTCTCTCATGTAGCATCACATCTCAGATGTACCATTAAAGCACGCATCTTTATTTGCCATAACCCTAAACCCTCGATTTCGAACAAGCAACCCAGATCGTAAACCTGAACCCCAAGCGAACCACGATCGAAACTTGAACCACAAGAAACCCGCAACAAGAACCTTCGATTTAATCGACTTTTAAAACAAAAAAAAATTGATAACCCAAAGTCAAATTAAATACAAACTTCGAAACCTTTTGACTAGAAAAAACAAATCCCTTTTTTTGTCACCTTTGAAGTATTCTTCACGTGAGATGAGATGAAAATTTAATAATCTTCAAACACATTGTTTTAGAACTACAAACCCCTCACGTAAAAAAAAAAAAAAAACTTTCCCATGCATGTACAAAAAAAACCTTTGTTTGTTTATGAAAACACCGCCAAAAGAGAAACTAAACCTATCTTATTCGTCTCATCACCCTGCAACTTCAAAACCGATTCGAAACCCGAAACCGAACCTCGGTACCTCAAACTAGCACTCGAACTTCGATGACCACAATAACCGCGGATCTTGATATCGTTTATTGGAAAATACCTCGACAACAAACCCGAAGTTCGATCGTGGAACGCTAGATCGCGAGTTATACTGAGCACAAATAGCAAACACGAGAGACTACAAAGAACCAACTAGAATATGCACACAATATACCCTCAAAAAACCCTTTATTAAGACCAATAAAGCTTTTACAATTGAGGAAGAAGAAGAATAACTAGCATCCCCCTCATCTCTATTTATAGAGATGAGGAGGTGGAAACCTAGCTTGCCTTGCACTCCAAGCTACCTAATTCTAGTTTATGTCTAACACCTAATCTAATTACAAAGTACACTTAAGCCCTTAAACTACGTTTAAGTTTACTACTAATATTCTAATAGTAATGGGGGTTCTAACTCTTTTATTGAATCAAAAGGTGGAAGAATCTGATGGGTTTAGGTACCATAAACTGTGCGAAAAACAAAAAATTGTCAATCTTTGTTTTGCAAATGACCTTTTTCTCTTTGCTTATGGTAATCTTGCTTCGGCTATGGTTCTTATGGAAGCATTGAAGGACTTTAATGTGGTTTCTGGGCTGATTCCAAGTATTCCAAAGAGCATGGCATATTTTTGTAATGTCCTTAACCATGTTAAGAAATTGTCCATTCTTAACATTATGCCGTTTGAAGAAGGAGTGCTTCCTGTGAAGTACTTAGGAGTGCCTCTCATTTCATCTAGACTTCTTTATAAATATTGTAAGGTCCTAGTCGAGAAAGTCCAGAATCGTATTGGTGATTGGAAGAACAATTCCTTATCCTTTGCGGGAAGACTTCAATTGATTCACTCAGTTTTGTTGTCTATGCAGTTACATTGGGCTTTTGTTTTTATTATCCCGAATCGCATTATTCAGGATTTGGAGTGTAACACCCCCATTTTTCACTGATCGCAGTGGATTAAGTGTTTCGGGTATTACTTCATAGAATCACAGTTGCAGTAATAGAAAACGACTCGAAAAGAGACGTTTTAGAAATTTAGTTATCATTCATTTAATTATCAGAGTTTTATTTGTAAAAGTTATACTTTTACTTTTGATGAGGTCCCAAAAATCTAGGTGTTAGGTTATGTTTGAATGATAACCAGGTTGAAAGTCCTCCGAGCTTAGTGCTCCTTCTGCCATATCTCCGTAGAAGTAATATAC
The DNA here is from genome assembly GCA_030686995.1 of Artemisia argyi. Classification (NCBI taxonomy): domain Eukaryota; kingdom Viridiplantae; phylum Streptophyta; class Magnoliopsida; order Asterales; family Asteraceae; genus Artemisia; species Artemisia argyi. The sequence goes on along the minus strand of CM060709.1, from coordinate 76,033,424 downwards.
ATGGAATACATGCTTAAAAAGTCAACACTAGGTGTTGAGTGAGAGTCATAGGTTTAAGTGTTAGTGAATACAAGTTCCCTAGGTTCAGTTGTTACACCCATCTGGGAAAATGTAGTATGTTTGTGATAATTGTGATGCATGCACAATTATCATGAGTGAGGTATGTTGCACTAATCTCATGAACCACACGTTAACAATTCGGGTCATGGGGGCTGCAGACCCAACCATGAGGGGATGGGAAGGATAACTTGCCAAAGTTAAACCTTTAGTGGGTTCAAATATAGTATTTATTAGTACCACTCAGAGAGGTGTTAATACCAACGGGAGTCGTCAAACTCCAATAGATCTATCAACTATATTCGCGTTCGCGTGGGTAAAATATCCCAAACGATTATATTCATGAATTTTGGTTATGTAGTGGTGGCAGTTAGTTTACTCGTGCAACAACCAAAGAAAAAAAAAGACTTTTATTCGGTTTTAAGTAAAGCAAGTAGCATGTATCCCCCTCACATGGTTTGTAAAGCATTGAGAGTGAAAGTTTTAAAAAGATTATTAGGCTATGAACTCACCTGGGCTTAGAGAAATCTACGTGATGCAAAAAGTGACTCGGGAACTAGACTGCCTTACTCACGTATCCTAGTGTGTTGTAGGTTTGGATGTATGTCAAGCTTTAGTTATCTTGTTTAAGTTCCTTAAGTTATTGTTCTTTAGGTTCGTTAATGTTTTAGATATAATATAACACCGTTCAAGCCATCACAATCCAGAAGTATATGACTCCTCACATGAAGCTCCCTACTATTGTATTATGTTATCAACATAATACCGTTCGGGCCATCATAATTCAGAAGTTAATACTCCTCACATGAAGCTCCCTACTATTGAGCTATATTGTTATTAGGTTAAGTTATAATCATAACACCGTTCGGGCCATCATATCTAAGAAGTATATGCAATAATCGTTCGAGGAGTCACAACACTTTAATTCTTAAACCCAACAAACTCGTCAAAACGAAATCCACATAGTACTCCTTGCATGAAGCTCCCTACTATTGTATTATGCTTCTAACTTTTATTAAGTTTTATATTTATATGATATTTCCATTTTGTACCCTTATAGTTTATATATTTACATTTTCTACCCTAAACTTATAATACTTATATTATTTATACTTATAACTATCTATACATGACACAACTAGTCCCTAGACTTCTATATTTATAGAGAATGACATAATTAACCTTTAGACTCATAAGTTTTCTATATTTACCATTTAGACCTTTAACTTTATAATATTTGCATAACTAGTCCTTTTTAGTTTTTAACTTATTTTAGTTTCTATCCTAAGGTTTTAATACTTTGCAAAACTATTCCTTACACTAATAACTTCTAGGAAATGTCATAAACAGTCCCTAGACTTTAGAGTTTTAGGAATTTACAATAGATACCTTTATGCATGTAAAGTTTTGCAAAACTAGTCCTAAATGCATGTAAACTATATTTTTATGTAACAACTAAGTTTTCTAGCTTATGTTTAACTAATATTAGTTTATTTAAGTTATCTAAACTAGCTTAGGGATTATGTAAAGGGCTTATAGCATGTAATTAGGGTTTTATCTATAATTAGGGTTTTAAAATGTAAACTAGTAAATGATTATGACCAAGGCTCATGCAAGGGTTCCCAGGGGATCTAAGGCATCCTAATACTATTCTAAGACTAAACTAAGGCTAATAGAACTAAAAGTGATGCTTACATGGTTAGTTTAGGGTTTAACGAGGGTTAAGCTAGGGTTAGGGTTTTAGCGATGGAAAAATAACTTGACAAGGGTCCTTGGCTTGCTTTGCTCAACTCTTAGGCCTATTATAGCTCGTACACTACTACTACTACAGAATGTTTAAGGTGGAAAAAGGAGAAGAGTTATGAATGAAATGGAGGGGGTACGAGGGTATTTATAAGGTACGAGAGGAGTAGCGAGAAAGCAAGGGAAGGAGGAGGTGTTGAGGGGGGGGGGGGGGGGGTAGGTGACTCTTACAAGCTAGTGGTGACTATTGGGAGCTATAAGGGTGACGGGGCTAGGCTACAATGGCGGTTTGGGGTGTTTGTGGTGGGAATGGAACCGCAGGGTGAAGGAGGTGACAAGGTGGTGATGCACCACCTTTCTTGCTAGCTTAGATGTGCTTGTAAGCTGCTTGGGAGTTTTAGTGGTGGTTTAGGGTGATTAGTGGTGGATTAGTGGTGTTTAGTGGTGGTTTAGGGTGATTAGTGGTGGTTTAGTGATGGTTTAGTTAAGTAGGTGACAAGTAGTTGATGCACCTACTTGTGTGGGTGCTTGTAAGGTGTTATGGTGCTATTTTAACTAGGGAGAGGTGTTAGGGTGCTTGGTTGAGGTGTTTGAGCTGCTTATGTTTAGGTTTTACTAGTTTAGGTTAAGTTTTGACCTAGTTTTACTTAGTGAGAGTTTAGCATTTTTCCTAAGGTTTAGTGCCTAGGTTAGGTTCCTAAAAGTTTTTAGTGACTAATACTAAGTCCTAAGGGGTTTATACTAAGTGATTGTAACTTATGGTGAAGTTTTGGGAAGGTTTGACCTATTTTTGTGACCTAAATGACCTATTTGTGTTTTGTGGGTGATTAGGGTTTATCCTAGGGTTTTGTGCCTAGATTAGTGTCCTATTAATGTCTAATAACTAGTTATAAGTTCTAAGAGGCTTATACTAAGTGGTGGTAATCTATGGTGAAGTTTTAGGATAGTCTAGACCTAATTCTATGAAGTTATGACTAAGTTATGGTTTTTGTGCTTAAGGGACTTGTACCTAAGTTCTAAAGGGTTGTACTAATGCCTAATGGTCCTAAGATATCTTAATATTCCTAAGGTAACTCATACTTAAGCCTTGGGCACTTTCAAACTAGTTAAGTTAAGCATATAGGTTAAAATAAGCATATAGACCTAATTAGGGTTTAATTAAGGTTTATTAGGGTTTAGTGATATATTTAGTGTGTTAGATTGGTAGGTTACTTATTATGGTGTTGTGGTGATCTTATGCTTGACATACCAGGGGTTTATAGGATGTGAGTGTTGAGTTATTTGGCTTGTGTAAGTACATGAGCAGGTCTAGTGAGTCATGCAAGTAATAAATGCACATAAAAAGTAAAAATTTACCTGTGAAATACCTACTATAGGTATTTGTAATGGGAATGATAGTAATGAGGTTTTGTGGGTTGTTACATGGAGCAACTTATGCATGGTTTTCTACGGTGTCAAGGCAAAATGTAGAGAGGTAAAGCAAAGGTAGCATGGGAATCCATTTGTTATCCGAAATCTGAGGGTGGCCTTGGCATAAGAAGATTAGATACGTTGAGTATCTCATTAATGACTACACACATATGGAGCATTATTATTAATAAAGATTCATTATAAGCTTATGGGTAGAAGCTTTTGGGATGTGCCAACCAAAGCGGGAATGAGTTGGGGGTGGCGTAAGCTACTCCATATTAGGGATAAATTAGAGACCATATGTGGTATCGGCTTGGGGATGGTAAGAAGGCCTTTGTGTGGTTTGACAAATGGTGCAATGAATGTCCTCTTGGAGCTATAAAAACAGTTCGGCAAATTACACGTGCTGGTTTTGATATGAAGAATAAAGTGGTGGATATTATTGAGGATGGGGTGTGGAAATAGCAGCCGGGTTGGATACAAATTCACACCCCTATTCTTACACCAAACCAAGAAGACAAACTGCTATGGTAATTTAAAGGAATTCTTGGTTAGTACGTTATGGGTTACAATTCGGCCAAGAAATGAGATAGTTTCGTGGCTTCACGTGGTGTGGTTCTCTCAATGTATTCCTCGCCATGCTTTTTTATTGTGGCTTATCATTTTGAAGAAGCTTAAAACACAAGATCTATTGAGGCAATGGGACGTTAGCAATGACACTAACTTAAACTTGCTTCAATTTCCCTTGTGTGAAACTCAACCGGACTCTCTTGAACACCTATTTTTTTATTGTGCTTATTCTTCGCAGGTGTGGTCGTTTATGAGGAGTTGTACGTTTATGGATAATCTTTGTCCTCGTTTGGAGGTCATTGTTGCTGATTTGACTCCTATTTCTCACAAGAGATCAGCTAAGAGTGTTATTGCTAGACTTGTTGTTGCAGGCTTATTTTATTTGGCAAGAGCGAAACAATCGCATTTTCAAGAAAAGGTCGCGCAAGGTGGAGCAGTTAAGAGATGCTATAATATATACGGTAAGGCTCAAGTTAATGTCCCTGCGTTTCAAAAATTCTGCAAGTGCTATGTGTTGCTTGGACCAGCGGCAAATTCCAAAGTATATTATGACTAATGGCGTGTAAACTGTTCACAGGATGTTTGCCAACATGTTTGGAATTCAAAATGTGTTTATAGTTAACCATGTTATCTGTGGGAATTTGTGTATGATTCGTTTATGCAGTAAAGAAAACAATATGAACAACAATCTAACTATAATATGGACTTTATTGTAATTGAAAGAGTAACATATGTTTTCTGAAAGAAAACATATTTATACAATGTGTAAAGTCATGACTCTTCCTAAAATGACACAACTATCTATTTGACAGTTATTTCCATACGTTGCAACCTTTGGGAATAACTGTCATTAACTAACTTAACTGTCATATACATACATTAACTAACATTAAATATTCGACACATACTTTAACTAAGTAAATACATATACTAAAGTCTTATTAAATGTGACACTTGACTGCAAATGGTTTCTTCCAAACTCTTGATATTGAAGCATTAACAGGTCTACATCTCCCTCCTAATGCTTTAGTATCAAGGTTTTTTCTTGTGAGTGCTTCTTTTTCCTTCACGCAATGACATCAAAGTCACTGCTACTTGCATTGCTTGACCCTTCTCCATCTTGATCTTTGTTGCTTGCATCTCTAACACCAAGCCGGTTCTCATTTTCTTCTGTGTACCCATCCCTGACTGATCTACCTATTGAACCTTCAAAGCTTTGTGGGTTGATCTCTTCTGCATTCAAACTGCTATCACCCTTCTCTTCTTGTGCTTTCTCTGTCCATGGTACTTGAGCAGTGCCTTGGTATACCAGAACCATGTCTATGAACTTGGTAAAGCAATCCTTTGTTGCTTCTCCATCCTCAGTTGTCAGACCATGCATTTGTGCAATCAATCCCCATTTGACACTTAATGTGACTGCCACATAGCCTCCAAGGCTATCCACTTGTTTATGTAAGGCTAGCAAATCAACTTTAATCACCCCAATCTTTGGTGGTATCTCATCCAGTGAATTATAATTAAGATACACCAAGTAAAACCATTTTAACATGTCCACAAATTTCTTACTGAGCACTTCCCAATTCTTATACACTATACTATCCTTTTTAAGCAAATTCATGAAAGATAGAAACCTATAAAATGAATTAACCTTTAAGGCATAGAGTGTACCATTCCAACTAATGTAATCATCATCTATATAATCATGCTCATCATTTTTGTCAACGTTTAGATCGTCCAAATCTTTAACCAGGGAACACTCCTCTTTGGGATCCAAGGATTCAAAGTAACCATCCAAGTATCTATTATGTTCTGCTATCACATGCTTTGGTCCCCATATTTGATCCAAATCTTCTGTTTTCGTTCCCTCTTCCTCTTCAGTCCAACCCTCATCAAACAAATATTTGATACTGCACTTGTTGTCTTCTGTTTTCACCATATACCCTTGATCTTTCAACAATTCATGACTGAGAATATTTAAAGATACCTCTGGTGTATATTGCACGTTTGGTATTATCACTATTCCATCTTCTGTATCAATCGACACATGTCCAATTCCATATGAGAATATAAACCTCTTCTCTGTCTCCTCTTTACCAATCATTTTGAATTTGTACTTGATCTTCTTGAAAAGCTTTCTTCTTGGACATAAATGGAACTTATACTTGTTACTCACGTACCAAATCTCATTCCAAGTTTTCAAATTCGTTCCTTCTACCATGTAATCTCCAATAACGTGCACTGTCTCTGGGTATTTTGCTTCTTCATCAAGAACATTTGAGGTAGATGATGCTTCTTGATTCAATTCTGCAACTGCAATACCCTTCCTATTTTCACACGCCCAGAAGGCATGTCCCTTCTCCTTGCATATGTAACATCTTGACTTCTTTTCTTTCTTTGTTTTCATCTTCTCCACCCTCTGATTCTTTTCCACTTTGCCATCGTTGTATGCTTTGTTCTCCAAGACTTCTTTCAGAAGTATTTCTTTTCCTTTGGGAGAAATACTTGCCTTTCTTGTATTCCATTGATAAACACGCTTGGGTGTTTCTCTTAACAAGTATCTTCCAGTGTGAAAACCACCATTGATGGATGATGTTGGTAAATCCCATGGTCGAGAGCCATAGCTCTGATACCATTTGTTCACAGGATGTTTGCCAACATGTTTGGAATTCAAAATGTGTTTATAGTTAACCATGTTATCTGTGGGAATTTGTGTATGATTCGTTTATGCAGTAAAGAAAACAATATGAACAACAATCTAACTATAATATGGACTTTATTGTAATTGAAAGAGTAACATATGTTTTCTGAAAGAAAACATATTTATACAATGTGTAAAGTCATGACTCTTCCTAAAACGACACAACTATCTATTTGACAGTTATTTTCATACGTTGCAACCTTTGGGAATAACTGTCATTAACTAACTTAACTGTCATATACATACATTAACTAAACAACATTAAATATTCGACACATACTTTAACTAAGTAAATACATATACTAAAGTGTTATTAAACGTGACACTTGACTGCAAATGGTTTCTTCCAAACTCTTGATATTGAAGCATTAACAGGTCTACATAAACTTCATCATCGGTCATTGTATGTTTGGTTCTCAATAGGGTTGTTTGGGACGTGCATGTATAGGGATACCTGCATGGGGTTTGCTTTTGTGTTATATTATGTTGAAGGAATGACATAAGGTTGTTAAAGGTTTGGCATGTCAAACCTGTTGGTGTAGCTGTCACGCTTAGTTAGAGCGTTTAGGTTAATATGGTACACAACCATATTCCATTGTACGTTGACGTTATTTTTCGGTGTTAATATATTTACCGGGGTAAAACCCTTTACCCAAAACTTTGACCTTCTCATGAATCTGCGTAGCGTTGCTTGAGCTCTTCTCCTTATTTACTGACCAAAATCCGTCTGATGTTGCACCTAGTCTATGCTCTCTCTACAACAACTCCACACGTAACTCAAATATCCATCATTCAAGTATCCAACAATTGATCTACACTAGACAATTACATTGGATCCCCGTCGGATATGCTTTCCAAGCTCCAAAGTTGAGCTGCAACCACAATGGCCTAAAATCCTCCAAACCATCTGGTTATAGTCGGTCCATTTGAACCCCTAAACAGAACCTGGTCGAACCACCCATAGGAATGGCTTGGTACCATTGACTAGACCCCATGCCATTTCAGTTACCAGTTTTATGCCATAGATGGTTTCTTAACTTCCAAATGACCATAAAAATGTGTAGAATTTTGTTTAATTGTTCGCACTTACAAACATGTACAAGATTATCACGTTTATAAGTGCCAAATATATATAGAAACTCATGACAATTTCCAAATTTAAAATTGTAGAATTTTTTTTTAAAAAAAATGTTATGGGTATATACAAATATTGACTTCTTGGTTGACTTTTAACAGTTAACATTGACTTCCTCATTCATACATTTTACTTTTACAACATAGGTTTGACGCTACAATTCTTACATTTGTTTCAATCAGTGGCTAGAGGAACATTGAGAAAGAAGATTACAATGATATTTCGCATCCTGTATTCCTGTTAAAGGGAGCAGTGGGTAATTCCCAAGGGGATTCAGGCTGGTCAAGAATGCTATGATACAATAATGTTAGGCTGCCATGGAAAACGAAGTGCTCACAATTAATTACTTTCCGTTTAGAAAAGTTTGTGTTTGGTCCGTACAAGGCGTTTCACGAAATCTGTAGCATAACCTGTTTACGATTTTGTAACTTCCATAAACATTACAGTATGTAATAGAATGTTTCCACTAACTGTCTAATATATATGTTTCCACTTCTAACTGCATTAATCAATTTTGCTTTGTAGGATAAGTTTGATCTTCCTATGGGCTGCGATGATTGGCTTCTAAAGTCTTTTGGAAAGAAGGTTAGGAACTGGAGGGCCAGAGTGAAGAAAGACTATTATGATCAGTCATTGTCTTATCGTGAACAAATTAAGTCCAAGCCAAAACGAGTGCATCCTAGTCAATGGAAGAAACTTGTTAAGACTTGGAATAAAGAAAACTCAAAGGTATGTTAAATTGCTAACGAGTGTTCCTACTTGTGCTTAATGATTCTTTAAATGACTAGGGCCTACTGATTCTTTGCTTGAAATGACTAGTGGTGGCGCCATTGATCATAATATTAAATGTGACTTGTGAAACTGATTAGCATTTTTATATGGTCACTTGCTCTATATTAGTATATATCATATTATATATATGTATAATGTATGCTAATTAACTAAATAAATGTGTTTATTTCATTTGCAATTGCAGTTTGCAAGTTGAACAATTTTATCATTTGGCTACATATGTTTTTTTGCCTACTGATTTTCATGTTTACCATGACTACTGATGTTTGTTTATTTGCTTACTGGTTTTACGTATTTGCTCGCTGTCAAAAGGGGTGTTTGGTCCCTGGCTTACTGCTGCAGCAACGGGTATTTGGTTGCTGCAGTAGGGGCATTTGGTACTGAGTTTTTGGCTTTGATTTTTCATGCTACAAGTTCATGATTGACTTTGTAATGGTTTGAATTTCATGTTATAAGTACATGGCTGTACTTGGTACTGAGTTTGTAATTATATGTTAATAATCAAAGTTTGTATTGTGAATGCCTACTGATTTTTCATATTAATATTTTACTAATAAGTAAAAAAGATCAATATAGGGATGAGCATTTCGAACCAAATCCCGGAACCGAACCGGAACTGTAACGGTACCGTACCGAAACGGTAACGATTCCCGATATACGGTACGGTACCGGGACTACGAAATGAGGTGAAAAAAATCGCGACCACTAATTCGGTACGGGACCGGTACCAAATCGGGAAATTCCCGAAAAAAAAGGAAAAACCTGATTTCCCGGTACCGATATTGTACGGTACCGGCACTAATTCGGTACGGGACCAGTACCGTGCTCATCCCTAGATCAATACCAGTTTTATAATCATCTCCAACGTTAGTACTAGTAAGTAGTAGTAGTAAAAAAAAAAAAAAAAAAAAAAAAAAAAAAAAAAAACTTACTAATATAGTAATTGACATATCCTTTTGATACGTTACTGTCATCTCACATTTCATTTTTAAAAGCTTTACACGGGACAGTTAGTTGACATTCTTTTGATACTAATATACTAATTACTGACTTTGATACTAAAAAAAAAAACTTACTAATATACTTGGTACTGACTTTGTACTTGAGCTTGCATTCTAGCATGCATATAAATTACTACTTTTTTGCATATCTTAACACTATTTTTGCAATGTTGGGATGATTATTTATAATTGTTTCTTTCTTACTACAGAGAGTCAGTGAAAAAAATAAGGCAAATAGGGGAAAAAAGAAGATGGTTCAAGTTACGGGTAAAAAAAGTTATGCTATAGTGCGTGAAGAAGTTAAGGTAATCATACTTAATTGTGCAAGTGTTAAGGTAAAATATTGATATGTACCGAGAATAATTTTTTTGTTGTGAACCAGGAAACTTTAGGTGGACGTGAACCAACAAGAAGGGAATTGTTCCGTGCTTGCTTCTCTACTGATGGCATTGCAAAAAATGATGAAGCTGCAAGTGCAATTGTATGTACTATGTTTATACACTCGGTTAAAACCTATCTAGTACTTCTGTACTTGTCTTATTAAAAGATAACTAACATTTACCATGCCTTACGTTCATTTATTTTTTGTATACTTTTAAGGACAATTCACATATTTAGTATCTTTAATACAGGATGAAATGGAAGAATTGAGTTCTCAACATCCGGAGGGTCCTACTGATGAGCCTGGACCACAAGATGTATATTCAAAAGTTATGGGTAAGGATAAGAATGGACCAGCAGACTTGTATGGGTTAGGTGTCCGTGCTTCTGATGTTTGGGGTGTGGTACCAAGTCGCTCTGCACGTCATAGAGATAAGCTCATGTATAAGTCTAGATGTGACCAGCTTAGCAGTGAACTCGCTCAGTTAAAAGCGAGAGATTCTCAAAGGCAAGGGTCGAGTGAAAATGGTTCTTCCGGTGCAAATGCAGTTAATGAACCTCTACCTTTACGCGTATGTGTCTATATTAACTGATATATGTACCTTACTAATTACAGTATGACATCTATTAATGATACATATTGTAGGTCGGAGCTGAAGTTTACCTCAAAAGTATTTTTAACTCTACCGAGATTGTAGCGAAAGGAAGGATCAAGAGCTTAGATCCAAATGAGATTGTTGGGGGTGAAGAGATAGGACCAAACTGGTGCGAGGTCAATGTTCAAGTGCCTATCAAAAGAGATGAACACTTGGTGAGGCGATATGGATTATTTGTCACAATTAGCGATGCTATTGGTGCAACTGTCGCATGGCCTTGCCCTTTTGTTTCGGTATGTCAACTTATTAAACTTGTGACATCTTATATCATTAGGATTCAACTTGAGTAATTCGTTGGGCTGCAACAAGAAGAGGGATTTTAATGGGTTATACTCCTTAATAAAGTAGTTTGCTTGTATTTTAATAGGTTAAGGCTGCAACAAGCCAGACCAGTTATTTAGTGAGTTGTTGTGGGTGATTTGTTTTATGCGTTTGTAGTTGCGAGGATTTTTAGTTAGTGAATAGAAATTTGTTGCTGCTAAGAACTAAATAGGTATTGAAATCTTATGGTTGCGTGTTGCATAATTGTAGGTGGTACTTGCCAAATAGGTATCTATATCTTATGTTTGCGTGTTGCATAATTGTAGGTGGTACTTGCGGATGATGCATGAAGATCATCCATGATGACTCAAGATTATCTACTTCGACTTTAGTTCTCATTGTTCAATTTTCTTGTAATATAATATGGAAGACTATATTTGGATGATGTTAACTATAATCAACTCAAACCTTTGGTTATTTAAATGAAACTTCTTAGTTATTTTACCTATTATGGGTCTCATTTGTTATGTTTTATATAGTGTTCAATTAGAATTGTTCTTAAGACCTACAAGTGTTCATGAAAGTATATTGAAAATAAAATTTTGTAAAAATAGAAAGCGTTTTATAATGTATGTATGTAAGGAGACTAAATTTTGTCGTAACAGGCACTTATGTCTTAGGACCTTTTTCTTGCACTCAAATAAGAGTTAATGCATCACAAAATTTTGTCCTAACAAAACATTTTGTAGGACACATGAATGCGTCTCAATATGTGATATAATTTCGTTCTAAAAAAACATTTTTCAGGACCCATGAATGCGTCTCAATATGTAATACAAGGTTAGCATATCTTAGAACACTTTAAAGCATCCTATTAACTTGTCTATTAAAACACAAATGGCGTCGTATAAAACGCTTTACGAGACTATTTCTTTTGTTTCATAATGTTGGCACTTATTAGGATGTTTATAAGCGTCCTAATAATTTTTTCACTTTATACAACGCCTTTATATGTGACACTTATATCATTAGTCCTATTATGCTAAAGGTCCTATAAAGTTACCTGATAGGACACTACTCGGCGTCCTATAAACCCTGATTTCTTGTAGTGAGCTAAATCGGAATCAATTTAAAATCACTTAAACTTAAAATTACAATAGTACTTGCTAAGTTGCAATCACATTTTTAGTCTAGATGCCTAAAGAAACACTGACCAACCAAACCTTTGTGGGTACTGGGTAAAGTCGCAACATGGAAGTTGTGGGTTCAAATTTCAACAGGCCAGTATCTATAAATACTTGCCGATGAAAAAAACTATGTAAGAACATACAAAACCACAATTACAGTTACAATGACAAAATGAAATCTACTAAATCCTTGAGGGAGTTATTTGAAGAACCACTATCGCAGAGTGCAAATTTAATCTTGTCTTGGATCTCCATAGCCCTCTGCCTCATTTCTTCAGCTTCTTTACCCACCAAAACCTGTCTGATTGCGCTCTCAATCTCTGCACTCTTTACAACAATTTCAACACCTATCTTCCACACATGACTCAGATACCTAGCATTCAACTTTTGGTCTACATCGAACGGTTGGCACAACATTGGAACCCCTTCTGATATACTTTCCAAAGTTGAGTTCCAACCACAATGGCTCCAAAATCCTCCAACAGCATTATGTGCCAATACTTCCTTTTGGGGTGCCCATTTTACGATCAGACCTCTGTCTTTCATCTGAGCCACTAAACCATCTGGCAAAAACTCAGTCCATTTGAACCCAGGCACGGAACCTGGTCGAACCACCCATAGGAATAGCTGATTGCTATTAACTAAACCCCATGCCATTTCATTTGCCACTTTTTCATCCGCGTTTGCTAAGCTTCCTATGCTCACATAAATCACTGATTTGGGTGCTTGTTTATCTAGCCATGAGATACAACTCGTATCCTCTTCAAGAAAGCTAGTGGAAGGAGTTGGGATTATTTTGTGGAGCGGACCAACAGTAAAAATTGGAGCTTGGAAGTGATTGCGGATATGGGTCAGTGTTGATTGCTCTAAAAACTCAATGGTGTTCCAAACCATAGCAGAAGGTGTGTTGGAAATGATCATTGTAATTGATTGAAGTGTTTCTTCTATTGGACGCCCAATAAAGGGTAAATCTTTGTATCTGAATGGATCAAGTTCTGGAACTATTTCCTGCAATAAAGAATCTACGGGACATGTTAAGAGTTGCTTGTTAGTAGCTATTTTTATTAATGAGTTATAATCGACTCAGATAGTTCTTTGTTTTCATGCTTTTGTTGTTTTTGTGCTCAGAGCTCTGCTAGTTTTTTAAGTAAACGGATCGTTCACCTTAAGGTGATTGGTTAAATATGTCGTCTTACTGTTTGACTACTAATCATTTACCAAGTGATCCATCTAATAAGTGTTTAAATTTAAAAATTGAGTGCATGTAAAATAACAGAGCAACAAAAACTGTAAACAAAATACTAAAAGTAGAGAAACAATAATACAGGACAATTAACAAATTTAATTGATGAAACTACCTTGTGTAGGAAATCGGCCTTCTTGATGGAGCTGAGGGATGATCATCATAGCAAGAGAAAAAGCTGCACTACTGCTACGCAAGATAATTGAAGGTAAATCTAGCTCACGGGCAACAGATGCTGCAAAAAACATGAGGTTATCATGAATGATAACGATCGATTCCTTATCAGATCTATCTTTTTGCGCGTTTATGATATGAGTAAGATGCTCCTTAAAATGAGGCTTGCAGTTATCATTAAGAGTTTGTATAAACGGGATAAAGCCAGCAGATATGCCTGGACCAGATAACTGGTCGGGCAAAGGGTGAAAAATGAAATCAGGATGTTTAGAAGGATCTGGTGGATTGAATTCGGTGTGAGCAATGGTTATTGAGAACCCTTTGGAATGAAGGTATGTTCCAAGCTGAAGCATGGGTGTCATGTGGCCTTGAAGTGGACTTGCTATTAACACCAGCCGCCATCGTTTACTGCCGTGATCCGCCATGTCTCTATAACTATCTCTTGTGTAAGCTATTTTGCTTTACAAAATTTAAGCAGCTTTATATTTTATACAATGATGGTTCCAAGAAATCACTATATGATAACAAATGAAGATTATCTGATTAAAAAACGCTTTACTTGTGGGGTCAGTTTTTTTAGCAGTCTCCTTCAACGGACATGTCATCACATGCTTGGCATTTTTTATTTGTTCTCTTCAAAACTTTATTACCTAAAACAGGGGATAAGTTATAAATACCTCCAACAATACAAGTGATACCGCTCTTATTTTTATTTTTTTTTCTTTTTCTTTTTTTCCTTTTTATTATTTAAACCGTGTGAAACGGAAAGTGCGAAAAAAAAATATAAAGTTTAATAAGTCAAAAGTATTAAACTGTAAAAAAGTATAGAATAGAAACTGATAAAAAACTATGTTGTACTGTAAATAGTGTGTCAAAAGAGGATGAAAAGTAAAAAAATATTTGTTCTTTTAAGAGGTAGATGGTACAAATGACATAACATAACATAAAATCCTAATTATGTACTATGAAAATATCAGGTAAAATTTATTACTTCCATCTGTAAAAATTTAAGGAATCTATGAGTTGCAACAAAATTGCTATAATGAGTAAAATAAATTAGCAATTTGTCATTCTAAAAGTTTAAACCATCTTACAGACACAAATGTAAAATTAAGTTATAAATACTTGAAATCGCCTAATCGATAAGTTTTAAGCAAATCATTATTTTAGGACGCATAAATGAGACAATTATCTTCATTTTTTAAGGGAGGAAATTGCAAATTTGGTCCTTAAGGTTTGGCCAAATTGCAGGTTTGATCCCTAAGGTTTGGAAATTGCAACGGTGGTCCTCATTTTGAAGGTTTTGGTGCAAGTTTGGTCCCTGGTCTCCATCAAATGACATAAATACCCCTACCCTTTTCTTTTTTTTATATTCCTTTTCAGTTTTTAACACAAATGGTCCTTGTGTTGCGCAAGGCTTTACAAATTTAGTCTTTTTTTTCACAAATGGTCCTTCTTACACAAAATCGTCCTTGTGTTGCGCAAGGCTTACACAAATGGTCCCTGAGTCCGTTTTTCTTCCGGATTTTACATTTTCGTCCGTTTCTTTAACGTTTTTATCCGTTTTTATGTCCGTTTTTCTTACGTTTTTTACGGTTTCGTCCGTTATTCTTACGTTTTTTTCCGTTTTCATACGTTTTCGTCCGTTTTTCTTAAGTTTTTTCAGTTTTGGTCCGTTTTGTCTGTTTTTCTTACGGTTTTTTTACGTTTTTTACGTTTTCGTCTGTTATTCTTACGTTCTTGTCCGTTTTTCATACGTTTTTTCCATTTTTGTCTGTTTTTATCTATTTTTGTCCGTTTTTCTTACGATTTGTCCGTTATTCTTACGTTTTTGTCCGTTTTTCTTGCTTTTTTTCATTTTTGTCCGTTTTTATCCGTTTTTCTTACGTTTTTGTCCATTTTTCTTACCCTTTTTCCCTTTTTTATCCGTTTTTGTCCTTTTTTTTTTACGTTTTTTCCCTGATTTTGTCCATTTATTCCGAAAAATTAAAAAAAAAAATAAAAAAAGTTCAAAAATTTTGTCCCATTTTTTTAATTTTTTATTTTTTTTTAAATTTGACCAAATTTTAAAAAAAAATTAAAATTAAAAGATTAAAAAAAAAAGAATCAAAATTTTTGTCCGATTTTTTTTTTTCTTTTTTGTCCGAATTTTTCTTAAAAAAAATTTCGGAAAAAAAATTCCTAAAAAATTAATTTCGAAAAAAAATATTTTTTCTAAAAAAGTTAATTTCGAAAAAAAAATATATATTTTTCTAAAAAAAATTTCGGAAAAAAAAATTTCTAAAAAAATTAATTTCAAAAAAAATTCTAAAAAAAAAATTCGGAAAAAAAAATAATTTTTAAAAAAAATTAATTTCGAAAAAAAAATTTCTAAAAAAATTAATTTCGAAAAAAAAAATAATTTTTCTAAAAAAAATTTCGAAAAAAAAATTCCTAAAAAAATTAATTTCGAAAAAAAAAATAATTTTTCTAAAAAAGTTAATTTCGAAAAAAATAATAATTTTTCTAAAAAAAAATTTCGGAAAAAAAATTCCTAAAAAATTAATTTCGAAAAAAATAATAATTTTTCTAAAAAAATGAATTTCGAAAAAAAACTATTTTTCTAAAAACAATTTCGAAAAAAAAATTAATTTTTCTGAAAAAATTTATTTCGAAAAAAATAATAATTTTTTTAAAAAAATTAATTTCGAAAAAAAAATAATTTCTAAAAAGATTAATTTCGAAAAAAAAATATTTTTCTAAAAAAATTAATTTCGAAAAAAAATCATTTTTCTAAAAAAAATTTCAGAAAAAAAAAATTAATTTTCATGAAAAAATTAATTTCGAAAAAAAAAAAGAAAAAAAGAACGGGACTAAGTTTGTAAAACGTGGCACAACACAGGGACCATTTATGTAAGAAAGTTGAAAAGAAAATAGAAAAAGAAGAAGGCGAGGGTAATTTGGTAATTTGATGTTGATCAGGGACCAAACATGCAGCAAAAACTTCAAAATGAGGACCACCAGTGCACTTTCCAAACTTTAGAGACCAAACATGCAATTTCTCCAAACGTTAGGGACCAAAAATGCAATTTCCTCTTTTTAAGGTGTCGTTTGTAATAAAGGCTTGGAAGAGCACTGCGGGCGAACGATCAAATGTATTTGTTTTGCTTTTTCAATTATAAGTGCTTCATAGTTAAGGTAACTTGTAATAAGGGCTTGGAAGAGCATTTTGGTGAATAAGATGTTGATTTCACCCGTTGTTGTTGCGACCTCCATTGTAGTTGGAATGAGAGGAACGATAATCAGAAGCAGCTGAAGTCTGATTGCTTTTCACTTCTTACTTCGTTAAAAATTAGACATAAAATTTCACTTCTTCTCACTTTTTGAACACAAACCCTATCTATTTATTTTTCATTTTTTTTCTTTCAAAAGTTAAAAAAAATAAAAAAAAAATATAATAGTAGTAATAATAATAATAATAATTTTCTTCCTTGCAGATGAAGAATTTTGATGCATCTCTTCTTTTGCAGATGAAGACATAAAACCTCTAAAAAAATAAACGACACTTTAGAAGGGATTCCTCTTCGTTGAATTGGCCAGCTCAATGTGTGTTTGTCATAATATTAAGCCGATTGGGTCATGGTTAGCAAAATGGGTAGATTGGAGCGAAGTGGATTATATTAAGCCGTTTGGGTCATAACTAATGTCATAATAGTAAGCCGTTTGAGTCACAACTAATGTCACATACACCTAGCTTAATATTGCATTCACCTATTTTTTACCTATATCTACGTCACCCTACCACGCTATTCATACGGACACATAAGCTATTAGACAAATTTACTCTTGCTAGTTTAGAGACCTATTATGATGCAGACTAGAGAGGTTGTTTAGCTACACGACAGTCTACTTCTGGATATTATGTTTTCCTTGGTAACAACCTCTTGACGTGGTCTTCTAAATGTCAGGACAGGTTGTCTTGTTCTAGTGTCAATGCTGAATATTGCGAGGTTGCAAATGTTGTGGGTGAGAAATCTTGGATTCACAACCTTCTTTGTGATCTTCATACCCAATTTTTCACAGCAACCTTTGTTTACTATGATAATGTTAGTAGCTCAGTGATGTCTACATGTCTACAAACCCGATGCAACATCAGTGAGCCAAGCAGATAGAGATTGATAGTCATTTTATTCTCGACGAAGTGGTAGCACGTCATATTCGAGTACTTCATGTTCCATCACGGTTTCAGCACGCAAATATGCTCATGAAGGGTCTTCCATACCTGCTATTAACTGACTTTCTATCTAATTTGAGCGTCTGTTAGTTTCCGACTTTAACTGCAGGAATGTATTAAAGGACATGTTGATGCTTGGGAATTGCACCAGGCTTTACCTCTCGAGGGATCTCAAGAAGCTTACAACCCCCACCAGGCAATGTACCTGATCGTCGTAGTATAGTATAGTGACAAGTATCGGGGGATTGATCGTTCAACTTGGGAATAGTGTCGCTAGGATTAGAAAACCTAAAGACTAGGTCTAGAGATGAGGGATGATGCTTTTTGTATTTTTAGGTTTTATGAAAAGCAATTAAAAATCTCGGTTTTGAATGAGTTGGGCGGAATTAGTTGCTAATTAACTAACCCAATAACTAAAGATGCAATTAAAATAAAATACTGAAAATGAAAATAAACAAAATTAAGATAGTGGTGTGAGCAATATATGGGAGAATTGTGTTTACTTAGGTTTCACTACTCCCTAGATATCTTTTACAGGTTAATTACTTGTTACAGTTGCGTGGATGACGGATTGTATTCCTTAATACCATTCATGGGGTGGCGTACTTATTTCCCCAATCCTATAAGCTCCTACTTCACTCCTATGTCGAGCCGGCTAAGAAGCTCCTAACATGGGATAACTTGAATTTGCTCATGCATTAAATACAATCATAAAAATCTAGTACACATCGGTTCATGTTTCTTAAGATGTTCAAGCAAGTTACACAATGGAGATCTGCCAGTTTTCTTAAGCCTAACATTGAAATCATTCATCCATTACAACTATAAACAAGCAATCAACCTATAATTAACATCTAGGTTTCATTACATCTAAGCAAACATATGAAAGATCTAGCCTAGCATGTTAAAATCAAGACAAGCATAAGATATATTCAAACAAGACATAGACATATTGAATGAATTGAAAGAGGACTTATCTTAATTGAACATGAAAGGTTTCAAGGGGTGAAAACCCTTGAAAATACTGTTACAAACGACCTAGGGTTTATTAGGTTCGACCCTAGTGTTCTCCACACAAGTTCCTCTCTTTATGAATGAAAAATAGAAAAGTATATATAGATTTTGTGAGGTGACGGCGTCAAGAGTAAATTTCTGACGTTGTCATCTCGCCGCCAAATAAATTCTCGGACAGCCTAGATCTGGGTTTGACGCCGTCACGTGTATTCCATTTGCAGGCCGTCACCAAAATTATTCTTGACGCCCATCTCTTGACGCCTTCAGGTTTTCTCTGGGTCGTCATGGACGTTACTCCTGACGCCGTCAAAATTTCCTTCTTGACGCCGTCAGGTACTGTTCTCAGCATAGAAAATTAAGTCTTTGCCGTTTTTCTTCACTTTTATGCTCCAAAAACGTCCAAAATGCTTTCTTTTCCAGAATTCACTCCCAAAGTACCTAAAATCACAAAAGGAACGATTTAGGGCAACATTTGATCAAGTAAATTCAATTCCGGGCTTAAATGACCCCCTAAAAATGGTTCATTTTTCGCCTCATCATATACCCTTACACTTGAGATTTGCTTGTCCTCAAGCAAATGCGCTTTTATTCTAGTCAAAATACAAGTTAGGGGTCATTTAACACTAATATAAAAGTAATTACAACAAATAATCGTTCCACTAAAGACCAAAGACAAGCACGGAGGTCATACACTAGCACCTCACAAATAGTGTTTAGATAATCACATCTCTCGGGTGCAATAAAGTAATATCACAATATGGAAATGGAAAACATCTCTCACTACCTTTCATAGCAAAATAGATTACCATAGGCTTGGGAAAGGATCAAACCTCCACCACATGGCGTAAGCACCTAGGATAAACTATCAAAGAGGTCTTTTTAAAGGGTTATAACGTTAGGTGTAGGGATATGGAATACACAGTTTTGTTGGATATAGGCAGCCTTTACTGGTGGCAAGTTAACAATCTTAGTTAATTACATGTACAATATGGCGTTGCTAAGCCAAGACTAGACTCGACTTAAGCTAATAAACCAAAAATAACAAAAACATAAAACAAACATAGAATGAAACAGGATGGTAGTCCGTATGTTTTTTCTCTTTTCTTTTTTTTTTATTATATATTTTTTTTCTTTTTCTTGATTTTTCGATTTTTTTTTTTAATACACTCTTACCCTACCATCCAAAATAATACATCATAGGGAATGAATATCCCCCTTACACTTGAATTTTTTACATATTTTACAATAAACTAATCTAATGACTCGAATTAATATAATCAAAATACTTGGAGTACTTTTAATATTAACGCACATACGGGGGTAATAATTGATGTTCTTCCCCATTATTCCATAAAATAAGTACTTTACCCAATCGTCCCAAAACAATATGTACAAGGATATGACTCAACTTAGCAACCATGTAATCAATTAGATAATTAACTAAGGGTTTAAACATATAACAATAATGCACTAAAGATGAGTGCATACACGGAAGGCTAAGGCGATTTGGTTGTACATTTAAATGGGGTGTAACAAATTCTTCCTTTAAGTAAGATGCTTAAAGTTAGAAACGAAAAGATATGCTCGGAGGGGTGTACTAGGGGTTTCGTGTACTAAAAATGAGTACAACGCTAAGGGTGTGGGAAAAATTAGTTGACTTAACTAGCCAAGTAATATGACTTAAATGGTCAAGTAATTATAATACGGGTTTAACACAAAGGTGATCCTAATGCCTCTTATCATGTAGTAAATCCTACTACACGAATGTAGTCTCACTAGCGGTCTTGGGATGCATCACTAACGCAAGTTCTAGAATCTAAATGCTACCGGTACACTTATAAGCACTAATAGTAAATGCTTTTCCTATCAAATCTAAAGGCGAACCTCACATATTTGGGTGGAAATTTTTTCTGAATGGTACGGTTTTGTGCTAGTCATACAATCTCCTATCCATGAGACGCTTGCTATGGCTTAAGTTTCACTCCTAAATGTTGTAAAAAATTTTAAATTTGGCGCTAAAATTGCACTAACAAGTATTTCTCATAGTTTTATTACACATCTACTATCAAACAAACAAACTCAAGCGAAAGTGTATCTGTAAGGTATCATCATTTTACCCTCCCCTTACACTTAGGATGAACATTGTCCCCAATGTTCAAGTAAAGAATGTAAAAGTGAAATAAGTAAAAAGAATGAAAACAAATACTCCCCTAATTCGCTTGGTATGGAAAATAAGGTGGCCAGGTTAGATCTTCCTCCAAGAAAATGAACAATCAAAGCTTCCCTTCCAGAATATAAATCATCTTCTTGTCATACATAACCTGTAAAACTTGAGAAAACAGACAAGGCAACCTCGCGTAAAATCGGCGGCAATCTATATATGCTAACAAATCCTAGAAAGCAAAGTAAGATATAATGCTTGTGGAATGATGTTTGCAGATCTCCTAGAGATTATAAAACTGAAGATTCAACAAAAACTTTAAGACTCCGTTAGAAAAACAAAACTGGTAAAATTTCCAGAATTTTACACGTGACGCCGTCAGGAATTTTTTCCTGACGCCGTCAGAAGTGACCTGCAGAAATTCTTATGTTAAGTTTCCGAAAAATTTCTGGAAAAACTTTGTCCTACTTCCTGGAAAAATCCTGCAAAACATCATTATGACTCGATACAAGCATTTGACTCTAACAGATACGAATATACATGTTCACTTAATATTGTGGATAATCATGATCAAGTTTGTTTCTTAAAAACATATTTGGGGTTTCCCCTTACACTTATCTTTTGCGAAATACCTTTGGATGAAGTTAAGACTAGGCCAAACAACAAAATAAAGTATTTTCACTATTTTAGTTTTGAAACATGATCTACCAACAATAAAAATAAAGCATGCATACGGAAGCAAATAACAATCAAACAAAATAAAAACCACACAAAACATGGGTTGCCTCCCAAGAAGCGCTTTTCTTTATTTACGAGTCTTGTAGCTAGACTCAAGGTCATGGGTTACTACGTGACCTCATTGTTGGTTTCACTCTCTAGGTCATCTCCTATACCAGTTTTGTATTCCGGACCTAGTTGCAAGCATTCTTTGTAGAAACCAAGCATCCTATTCATCATATACTCTACTCCTCTACGTCTATCCTCATCATTCCTATAGTAAGCCGCTTGTTTGTGTTCCTTTTCTATGTTTGACAGGAGGTGGTACTGCTCAATCTTATAGGGCATTTGGTAGGCAATCTCATCATTCTCCTCCTTGAACCTAACTATCCCTAAAGTTGGATCATAACTCATCTTAGTGGCCTCAACGAATGGTTTTCCGAACACTACTTGGCTTAGGCAAGCATCTATCACCGGACGAATATCCTCTACTACCATAAAATCTATCTCATAAGTGAAATTTTCGACAATCACATGCAATCCCTTCACTCTTCCTACAAAATTACTTATCAAATTCTTATTGGGCATCATCCTATAACCAAGTTGTTTCTTCATTACCCAATTATAATAAGTCCTAGTCATGATGTTTATAGGAGATCTAGGATCGATATAAGCTTTCCATATATGCATATGCCCAATATTGCATGGTATGTTGATGTTAGAGGGATCTCCCATTTTGATAAGGGGTGAGCCAAGGATATATGGTGTCTCGGGGCCATCGAATAAATCCTTATGATATTCCCGTTCTTCCTTGGTGGGCAACTTATCAAAGTACTCTTCTACAGTCTCTACTTCCTATAACTCTTCTCCTTTATTAACCTCAACTTCCCCAATTTCATCCCTATTCTCGGTTTCTACTCCAACTTCATCTTTATCACTTTCTTCTATATCCTTATCTATTGGCTTAATGGTGACAACATTGACAAAGTGGACGTGTTTTGATGACGAGGGTTCCTTAGTTTGGATTCCGTTATTGGCGTCCCTAGTGTCCTTCCTAGGTGTAGTTAACGCTTGGTTGCTGAGGGCTTTCAACAAGTTGTTAATCTTATTGGTCATCTCCGTTTGTTGTTGGTTGAATTCGGTTTCAAACCTAGCTATGCGAGCTTCTTGAGATGCCATAAACTTGGACATCAATCCTTCAAGATTGTTGGTACTACCATAGTGGTTAGAAGGATTGTTGTTGAAAGTACGGTTGGAGGATGGACCGTTTGGTTGGTAACGATTTGGCGGATTGGAAGAATTGGCTTGGTTTTGTTTCCACCTAAGGTTTGGGTGATTTTTCCAAGAAGGGTTGTAGGAATCGCCATAAGGGTTTGGCTCGAGTTTGAAAGTGTACCACTTATCTCCCGCTTCGTTAGTACGCGAGGATGCGTAGTCCGCAAAAGCTGTTCCGGGGAGTTCCACACAATCACGAGTGTCATGGGGACCACTACATGATTCGCATGAAGAAGTGAGTTTGTTCACTTGGCTTGAAGGCTTAGGACCTTCGTAAGATTTCATGAGAAACTTGACTTGGTCCTCAAGTTTCATGATCCTACGGTCAGGAGTGCTAGAATTGTTCGAAGGCAAAGATATTGCCTTGACCGTTTTGTTCAAATCACGGGGATCATTCCAACATTCGTTGTCATAGAGAGCAAGATCTTCTATGAGTTCCCATGATTCTTCTGCACTTAGATCACGTAGCTTGCCACCGGACGATTGGTCAATGGTTCGACTTGTGGAGAGATCGATATGGTTATAGAAGATTTGGACTTGGAGCCAAAGATCTATGCCATGATGAGGGACTTTTTGGAGTAAGTCCTTGAAACGAGTCCATGCTTCATATAGAGTTTCACCTTGACATTGTTGGAACATCAAGATATCATTTCTAAGCTTGGTAGTTCTCCCAGGTGGGAAAAATTGAGCAAGGAAACGAGTGGCGAGATCATCCCATGAGGTGATGGATCCCGCAGGTAAACGCTCAAGCCATTGACTAGCTTGATCACGTAGAGAGAATTGGAATAGGCGTAATCGGGTTGACTCTCTAGTTGTAGCATCAAGGTCTATAGAATCTACGATTTTAAGGAAGTCCTTGAGATGTTGATTTGGATCTTCGGAACGAAGTCCATGGAATGCACATCCGCTTTGCACCAACCGGATGGTGTCGGATCGCAAGGGAGACACATTGGCTCCTTGGGTGAGCTCAATGGTGTTTCGATAGCCTTGGTGGCTAGGTCGGGAGTACTCTCCTAGGGTTCGGGGCCTAAGAGGTTGGTTAGCTATTGGTGGGTTTTGTGGGTTGTCTTGTTGTGGTGGGTTGATGGGTTCAAAGATATTACCATCTTCCATGATGTCGGATGGCAAAGAGTTACGAACAAAAACATGAAGAAATAAGATAGACTAAAGAAAACCTAAAAATAAAAACAAAATCTTACTAGAAAGGAATCTAGCAAGTAGACCTAATAAAAAGAAATCCTAACCTAGACAATAACTATTTCCCGGCGACGGCGCCAAAAACTTGATGCGTGGGAATTGCACTAGGCTTTACCTCTCGAGGGATCTCAAGAAGCTTACAACCCCCAACAGGCAGTGTACCTGATCGTTGTAGTATAGTATAGTGACAAGTACCGGGGGATTGATCGTTCAACTTGGGAATAGTGTCGCTAGGATTAGAAAACCTAAAGACTAGGTCTAGAGATGAGGGATGATTCTTTTTGTATTTTTAGGTTTTATGAAAAGCAATTAAAAATCTCGGTTTTGAAGGAGTTGGGCGGAATTAGTTGATAATTGATGAGTGTGTAAATACTCATCATTTTTATCGTATCTGAACTACCAAAACATCCAAAAACACTCAGAAATGCATTAAAATACAGAAATTATCCCAAAACTGTGTTTTATATGTTTTAGATGCAAAATACAGAAATTATCCCAAAACTGTGTTTTATATGTTTTAGATGCAAAATGTTTAAAAACAAATAAAAAACGAACAAAACTGTGTTTTATATGTTTTAGATGCAAAATACAGAAATTATCCCAAAACTGTGTTTTATATGTTTTAGATGCAAAATGTTTAAAAACAAATGAAAAACGAACAAAGTTTGCATAATTCGTAGTTTCAGTCCCCCAAGTTTCAAAATTTGACAAAACTAGTCCCTGAGCATTTATTTTGCAAGAAAAGTCAACCCAAGTCATTTTAAAATAAAAATTATCAAAAATAACACTTTGGTGAAATTTTCAGAAAATTACAAGTTTAGTCCTTCAATTTTGCAAAATTGACAAAAATGGTCCCTGGGATGTAAAAACTTTGTGAAAAATAATTTTTGGTCCTTGTTCTATTCATATTTGGCAGGAATGATCCTTGGGTGAAAAAAATGGAGAATTTACAGTTTAGTCCATGAGGTTTCAAATTTGGCAGTTTTGGTCCCTGAAGTTATGGAAAATTACAAAAGTGGTCCCTGGGTTATTCAGCTTGGCAAGAACAATCGTTGTAAGAACTTTTGCAAAAATTCACAGCAGGTCCCTCAAGATTCTGGAAAATACATGATTGGTCCTTGTGATATTATGTTTATAAACCAAATGGCCCTTTTGTCTTAATAAACCTAAACCAAATCCACCCTAAACCTGATCCAGCCCACTTCCTTAAACCCTTGGCCCAACCTCCCATCCTTGCGCACTAATAAATTACCCAATCCCGTTTTTATTAATAAATCCCACCATTGGTCAAACCAGGTCAAACCCTAACCCCTCTTTTTCCCTCCCCCGTGACTTCTCCCCTGCCAAACTTACTCCAACACCATCATCACTTCTACAACCTACTCCTCTCCAACACTTCACCTCTGCCACACTTACCTTTCCACCACAAAACACCAAAACCCACCCCCTGCTACAAGTAACAGACCCCAACTTGCTATAATCCTTTTCCCGCCTAAATTGAAGCAATGGCCAAGATTAAAAATTAGCCATCCAATGGCTGTAAGCTAAAGTGGGAAAATGCAAGAGACTTTTTGAAGCTTATAAATGAAGAAGAAAGCAGGAGAGATGGGTTAGCTAATTAGTTAGATAATTAGTAGTTAGTTTAGTAGTAGTATAATTTAAATCTTCCAAATAGGTGTATGTAAAATGATTTTAGTTTAATTTCTTCTGTAAACTCTTTGAATTTAATGAAACATAAAGTTTAGTTTTTGATTCATTTGTTTTTGTTTCAATCTCATTATTGATAAAATTACCTATTGCAATCCTGCTTACACTCATAAGCTAAGCAATAGCTTATTAAGTGTTTGGTTTTCATTTGGGATATATATAAGCTCATTAAGCTGTCTACAGTTTTGATGATCCTACTTTGCCATTTCCTAGTCATTTCACCTTGCAAGTAAGTCCTTTAGTCAGGTTTTATGCATACTGATGAGGCGAAAAATGATCCGTTTTTAGGGGGTCATTTAAGCCCGAATCCGACTTTATTTGATCAAATATTGCCCTAAATCGTTCCTTTTGTGATTTTAGGTATTTGGAGAGTGAATTCTGGAAAAGAAGCTATTTTGGACGTTTTTGGAGCATAAAAGTGAAGAAAACGGCTAAGTACCAAATTTCCATGATGAAAATACAAGGTGACGGCGTCAAGACCACCATCTTGACGGCGTCAGACATGAGGAATTAAACACCGAAGGTGGTGACGGCGTCAGAAGGATTCGTGACGGCGTCAAAGTGGCAAAATTAATATACCGTGGGTGGTGACGGCGTCACATAGGCCGTCATAAGTGGATCAAGGCCGTCCGAGGAAGTATATGGCGGCGAGGTGACGGCGTCACAAGTAACTCTTGACGCCGTCAGACTGTTTTTCCTATATATAGTTTTCTAGTTTTTTCATTAAAAAGGGGAGAAGTTTTGGTGAAACCCTAAAGACGATTTTGGTGCCTCTTTTACTGGTTTTTCAAGGGTTCCAAACCCTTGAGACCTTGCATTGTAATTGAGATAAGTGTACTTTCAATTCAATCAATATGTCTATGTGTTGGTTGTTTATATCTTGTTCTTGTCTCAATTCCATTATGCTAGGCTAGATCTCTTTTGTGTTTGCTTAGATCTAATGAAACCTAGACGTTGATTATGTGTTGATTACTTGTCTATTCTTGTTTTGAATGAATGATTTATATGTTAGGCTTAAGAAAACTGGCAGATCTCCAAATGGTAACATGCTTGAACGTCTTAAGAAACATGAACCGAGGCGTACTAGGTCTTTATTGGTTGTATTTAATGCATGAGCCACTGTTTACAATCCCTATAGTTGTGCTGGGTCATGGTGTAGGAGGAGATAAGAGCTCATAGAGTTGGGGAGTTATGTATGCCACCCCACGAATGGTATTAAGGAATACAATCCGTCATTCATACAAGTGTAACAAGTAATTAACATGTAAAAGATATCTAGGGAGTAATGAAGTCTAAGTAAACACAATTTCTCCAACCACTGCTCACAACTTTAGTATAATTAGTTTAATTTCATTTTCATTATTTTAATAGCTTTGGGTTAGTTGAATAGCAACTAATTCCGCCCACTCTTCCAAAACCCGAGATTTTACTTGCTTTCATAAAAATATAAAAATACAAAAATAATCATCTTTCACCTCTAGAACTATTAATTAGGTTTTCTAATCCTAGCGACACTATTCCTAAGCTGAACGATCAATCCCCCGGTACTTGTCACTATACTATACTACAACGATCAGGTACACTGCCTGGTGGGGGTTGTAAGCTTCTCGAGATCCCTCGAGAGGTAAAGCAAGGTGCGATTCCCACGCATCAAGTTTTTGGCGCCGCAGCCCGGGGAATAGTTATTGTCTAGGTTAGGATTTCTTTTTATTAGGTCTACTTGCTAGATTCCTTTCTAGTAAGATTTTTATTTTTATTTTTAGGTCTTCTTTAGTCTATCTCATTTCTTTGTGCCTTTGTTAGTAAATTAACCCCATTGACTATTCCGTTGACCATTATGGAAAACGCGAATCCACCCCTTTCCCCTGAAGAAGTGGCTGTGTTACGTGAACAGATTGAGAGTGAGATTAGAGAGCTTAGAGAGCTTAATAGGTTGGTTAAGATTGAACTCGAACATACATTTAGTGACCTAGCAACCGCCTTGTATTCAAATAAGGACCTAGGGCCTAATGACTTTGTGAATATTGTTGAGAGACTAGAAGAGGAAGCAATGGATCCGAAGCTTAACGACTACTTTAATCTATACCCCACTAAGGAGGAGATTGCATATTATAATAATCTTATTGATAACCCGCGATCTCCTTTCACCATAATTGAACCTAAGATCAAGAGAGGCGATCCTAAGAATGGTAAGATACCATGTATGATTAGATATAGGCACATTAGCAATGCTTACATTGACTTTAAATCTCCAATCAACATTATGTCCTCAACGGTTTATAATGATATAGTGAACACAAGACTTGAACCTAGAAGGGACCCCAAGTACCCCGGTGGAGTTTGTAACTTTGTCGGGAGAGTTAAAGGTTTACGTGTCTTTGTCGGTAATTTCACTTTTGTCACCGACTTTATGATTGTGGAGGATCTTGCTAATGTTATTGATTGTCGATTATCCAATGTTGTGTTTGGCAAACCATTTGTTGAGGAGTCTAAGTTAGAATATGATGAGGTAGAAGGCACGATTCGATTTGCAAGTAACACCAATAGTATCACTTATAGGATGCCCAATTGGATGAAAGAATTTCGCTTTATATCTTGTTTGGATAAGGACAACGTTGGTGCTTTTGAGGATATTGATGAGAAGGATAAGAAAAAGGGCATGGACTATGTATGGGAAAAAAGGAGTCTTTACTACAAGGATTGCTTGGCCCTTGGACCAAGGTATAAAGTCGATGAAGAATTTGCCCAAATGATTATGGGGGCGATTGAGAAAAAGGTGATTGGTTTCTACAAGGAATATCTACAATCGGAGAGTGAAACCAATGATGAGATCACGTAGTAACCCACGACTTTGAGTCTAGCTACAAGACTCGTAAATAAAGAAAAGCGCTTCTTGGGAGGCAACCCATGTTTTGTGTGATTTTTATTTGTTTGCTTGTTATTTGCTTCCGTATGCATGCTTTGTTTTTATTGTTGGTTGATCATGCTTCTAAAATAAAACGTGAAAATACTTTATTATGTTGTTTAGCCTAGTCTTAACTTCAACCTAAAGGTATTTTTGCAAACGATAAGTGTAAGGGGAAACCCCAAATATGTTTTTAAGAAACAAACCGATCATGATTCTCCATAATATTTAATGAACATGTATATTCGTATTTGTTAGAGTCAAATGCTTGTATTGAGTCATAATGAAGTTTTGCAGGATTTTCCAGGAAGTAGGACAAAGTTTTTCCAGAAATTTTCCGGAAACTTAACATAAGAATTTCTGCAGGTCCATTCTGACGGCGTCAGGGTATTGCTCTTGACGGCGTCAGGAGTTAAAATCTGGAAATTTTATCGGTTTTGTTTTTCTAACGGAGTCTTATGGTTTTTGTGGATTATTAAGTTTTATAATCTCCAGGAAATCTGCAAACTTCATTCCACAAGTATTATATCTTACTTTGTTTTCTAGGATTTAGTAACTTATATAGGATGCCGCCGATTTTACGCGAGGTTGCCTTGTCTATTGTTGTCAGGATTTACAGGTTATTTGTGACAAGAAGATGATTTATATTCTGGAAGGGAAGCTTTGATTGTTCGTTTTCTTGGAGGAAGATTTAACCTGGCCAACCTATAATCCATACCGAGCAAATCAGGGGAGTATTTGATTTCATTCTCTTTACTTTTTAACTTTTACATTCTTTACTTGAACATTGGGGACAATGTTCATCTTAAGTGTAAGGGGAGGGTAAAAAGATGATACCTTACATATGCACTTTCGCTTGAGTTTGTTTTGTTTGATAGTAGATGAGTAATAAAACTACGAGAAATACTTGTTAGTGTAATTTTAGCACCAAATTTAAAAATTTTTACAACATTTAGGAGTGAAACTTTAGCCATAGCAAGCGTCTCATGGATAGGAGGTTGTATGACTAGCACATAACCGTATATTCAGAAAAATTTTCCACCTAAAATTGTGAGGTTCGCCTTTAGATTTGATAGGAAAAGCATTTACTATTAGTGCTTATGAGTGTACCGGTAGCATTTAGATTCTAGAACTTGCGTTAGTGATGCATCCCGAGACCGCTAGTGAGACTACATTCGTGTGGTAGGATTTACTACATGATAAGAGGCATTAGGATCACCCTTGTGTTAAACCCGTATTATAATTACTTGACCATTTAAGTCATATTACTTGGCTAGTTAAGTCAACTAATTTTTCCCACACCCTTAGCGTTGTACTCATTTTTAGTACACGAAACCCCTAGTACACCCCTCCGAGCCTATCTTTTCTTTTCTAACTTTAAGCATTTTACTTAAAGGAAGAATTTGTTACACCCCACTTAAATGTACACCCAAATCGCCTTAGCCTTCCGTGTATGCGCTCATTTTTAGTGCATTATTGTTATTTGTTAAACCCTAAGTTAACTTTCTAATTGATTACATGGTTGCTAAGTCGAGTCATATCCTTGTACATATTGTTTTGGGACGATTGGGACTCATGGGTAAGTACTTATTTTATGGAGTAATGGGGAAGAACATCACTTATTACCCCCATACGTACGTTAATCTTAAAAGTGCTCCAAGTGTTTTGATTTTCTTAATTCGGGTCATTAGATTAGTTAATTGTAAAGTATGTAAAGATTCAAGTGTAAGGGGATTGCTCAAACCCCTATGATGTATTATTTTGGATGGTAGGGTAAGAGTGTATGCAAAAAAAAAAAAAAAAAAAAAAAAAAAAAAAAAAAAAAGAGAAAAGAAAAAGAGAAAAAACATACGGACTACCATCCCGTTTTCATTCTATGTTTATTTTATGTTTTTGTTATTTTTTTGATTTATTAGCTTAAGTCGAGTCTAGTCTTGGCTTAGCAACGCCATCTTGTACATGTAATTAACCGAGATTGTTAACTCGCCACCAGTAAAACTTCCTTTATCCAACAAAACCGTGTAATTCATATCCCTACACCTAACGTTATAACCCTTTAAAAGACCTCTTTGATAGTTTATCCTAGGTGCTTACGCCATGTGGTGGAGGTTTGATCCTTTCCCAAGCCTATGGTAGTCTATTTTGCTATGACAGGTAGTGAGAGATATCTTCCATTTCCATAATGTTATATTACTTTATTACACCCGAGAGATGTGAGTATCTAAACACTATTTGTGAGGTGCTTGTGTATGACCTCCGTGCTTGTCTATTGGTCTTTAGTGGAACGATTATTTGTTGTAATTACTTTTATATTAGTGTTAAATGACCCCTAACTTGTCTTTTGAGTAGAATAAAAGCGCATTTGCTTGAGGACAAGCAAATCTCAAGTGTAAGGGTATATGATGAGGCGAAAAATGATCCGTTTTTAGGGGGTCATTTAAGCCCGAATCCAACTTTATTTGATCAAATATTGCCCTAAATCGTTCCTTTTGTGATTTTAGGTGTTTGGAGAGTGAATTCTGGAAAAGAAGCTATTTTGGACGTTTTTGGAGCATAAAAGTGAAGAAAACGGCTAAGTACCAAATTTCCATGCTGAAAATACAAGGTGACGGCGTCAAGACCACCATCTTGACGGCGTTAGACATGAGGAATTAAACACCGAAGGTGGTGACGGCGTCAGAAGGATTCGTGACGGCGTCAAAGTGGCAAAATTAATATACCGTGGGTGGTGACGGCGTCACATAGGCCGTCATAAGTGGATCAAGGCCGTCCGAGGAAGTATATGGCGGCGAGGTGACGGCGTCACAAGTAACTCTTGACGCCGTCAGACTATTTTTCCTATATATAGTTTTCTAGTTTTTTCATTAAAAAGGGGAGAAGTTTTGGTGAAACCCTAAAGACGATTTTGGTGCCCCTTTTACTGGTTTTTCAAGGGTTCCAAACCCTTGAGACCTTGCATTGTAATTGAGATAAGTGTACTTTCAATTCAATCAATATGTCTATGTGTTGGTTGTTTATATCTTGTTCTTGTCTCAATTCCATTATGCTAGGCTAGATCTCTTTTGTGTTTGCTTAGATCTAATGAAACCTAGACGTTGATTATGTGTTGATTACTTGTCTATTCTTGTTTTGAATGAATGATTTATATGTTAGGCTTAAGAAAACTGGCAGATCTCCAAATGGTAACATGCTTGAACGTCTTAAGAAACATGAACCGAGGCGTACTAGGTCTTTATTGGTTGTATTTAATGCATGAGCCACTGTTTACAATCCCTATAGTTGTGCTGGGTCATGGTGTAGGAGGAGATAAGAGCTCATAGAGTTGGGGAGTTATGTATGCCACCCCACGAATGGTATTAAGGAATACAATCCGTCATTCATACAAGTGTAACAAGTAATTAACATGTAAAAGATATCTAGGGAGTAATGAAGTCTAAGTAAACACAATTTCTCCAACCACTGCTCACAACTTTAGTATAATTAGTTTAATTTCATTTTCATTATTTTAATAGCTTTGGGTTAGTTGAATAGCAACTAATTCCGCCCACTCTTCCAAAACCCGAGATTTTACTTGCTTTCATAAAAATATAAAAATACAAAAATAATCATCTTTCACCTCTAGAACTATTAATTAGGTTTTCTAATCCTAGCGACACTATTCCTAAGCTGAACGATCAATCCCCCGGTACTTGTCACTATACTATACTACAACGATCAGGTACACTGCCTGGTGGGGGTTGTAAGCTTCTCGAGATCCCTCGAGAGGTAAAGCAAGGTGCGATTCCCATGCATCACATACTCCCTTGTTTTAGCTTATGTACTGTATAATTCACCTTAATCATGTTCACTCATACTTATTTCAGCTACTTGGTTGTATCTTTCATTATATTCTGCCTTCTAGCTTAGAAATGAATTTCCACTGCTTAAGCTTAGACTAAACTATATTTGCATAATTTAGTTACATATGGTGTTTAATTCTTGTCACAGTAGCCTTATTAGAATGTAACTTAGCTGGTTCAAACCATATCTCAGCAGGGTATAGCTTGGATGTATGATGTGTAGTGTAACCTGTCCTTAAAGGGGTGTTTGGATTTAAGTGTTCAACTGACTTTTTGAGTTTTTTAGTGGATGAGATCTGTTGGGACAGCATCCCTTAGGATAATTTAGTGTATTGGAAGCATAAAATTCAGTGGTCCATAGTTAAGAAGTCAATTTAGCTATTGTGCCTCATATAGGTTATCTGTTAGATTTTTTTATGTCCAATTCTTCATTTTAGGTTTAGAGATTGCTAAGTTAGCCTAATTTAGTTTCATTCTAGCCTAATTCAACTAATTCAATCATTTAGGAAGCATCAAGATTCACCAAAGTCAACACATGTTCACAATTTGCAAAAGTCAAAGTTAGAATCTGTCAAAATTGGACAAACTTCCAAGGGACTTGTAGGCTTTAATTCTTTTTGGAAATGAATAAAGTTTGTTGTTTTGTAAACTTTGACAGCTTGTGATTTCAAATCAAAAAGAAAATTAAATTTTGGAAATCATTTGATCACTTAAATTTGGTTTTGAAATTGACTGTTTGCCAGAAACCTCCCCTGCACCAGGGGTGGTCAGTTCACTAGCTCACTTTCTTGAGCTTCTCTATTGATCCTTATGTATACCAGCTTAAGGTCTGTGTTGTTTTAGATAGCTTATTGTTCATTCTGATTGTTCTTGTTCTTATTTTTCCAATTTGTGCTTATTTGAAAGCTTATTTTGGTCTGTCAATGTCTACTCACCAAGCTCAGCTTCACTGACCAATCAGTGTGGCTTAGCCATTTCCATAAGCTCTTATAGAGCTTGATAGTGAACTCTAGCTAATGAAATTGGGATTTTTGAAAAGCTTATTGTATAAGCTTGTTGTTTCAGTGCTCATTTTCTACTTTTGAGCTTGTTTGATAAGCTCAAATTGAGCCTGCTAAACACCCTACCCACACCAACAACCTGAGCAACTCAGGTTGATCACCCAAATTCCCAACCCCACCATTAGCTTATTTCTGATCTATATGCCCTGACCCTTAGCTTATTTAGAAGCCCCTCAGGCTATCTCTTCAGATCTCCACCTTATTTGGACCTTGGATCACCCAGGTGGGCCCCAACAAGGGCTGCAAATGGCCTGTGAGGTCTGTTGGTTTGTGGTGGATTTGGAGTTGCTTATTCAAGCTTGCAGCTTATTTCTATGTGCTTTTCTCATTATTTCTGCTTATTCCTAGTTCAACTCACTTCCTTTAGCTTATTTTAACTTTGATTTTCAATTTGTAGCTTAAGTTGATAGCTTGTAAAGTTTAAAAACCTTGTTAGCTTATTTTCACTAACTGTTGAGCAAATAAGCTCTTTCAAAGCTTATTTTCAATATTCAAAAAGATTGTCTTTATTAAAGTTGTTTAGTTTTCAATGTTTAATGTTTTTGTAAAATAAAAACCAAAAAAATGAAATAGTTTGTAAAAGTGTTGCTAGCCAGATTCGAACTTGGGCCTTTTTGGTCAAACTGGTCAAAACTCAGACCTAAGGGGTGCACCAACTGGCCTAATGGTATCTTGGTGTTCATTGTTTCCTCATTTATTTTTATAGTGGTACAAGCCTTTTTAGCTTAATAAGCTTATCAGCTTAATTCCAGCTTATTTATAAGCAATTTTGGCATTTTCCTATTTTTCCCAGCTTAGTGGTAGTCTAAAGTATTTTTATAAAAACAATTAGAATTTTTACTGTTCATTTAGTAATTTTCATAATTTAAATTAGTTTTATTAGTATTTAATTAGTTTTTAATTAATAATAAATAATATAAAAGTCAAAAAAATAATTTTCTTTTTTCTAAAATCTTCTTTGATTATTAGGTTCGTAAAAATATAATTTTTACATCCGTAGGCTTAGCGTAGCTCAAATTTCACTTTTACGTTTTTACATTTTTAAATTTAGGTTACGTTAGTAAAAGTAGTTTGTAAAATAAAGAAAAACAAAAAAAAAATGATAGCTTCTATTTAAGCCCTTTTGGCTTATTTTTCTACTTATTTATAAGCAAATTCTAATTTTAAATATTTAGATTACATTTTAGGTTAATTGGGTTTCACGTTATTGTTAATAAAGTTTGTTTAGATCGTTCTCATTCGTATTTTCTTAGTGTAATCATTCAAACCCTTATATACCCTTTCCTGACCAAATTCACCCGATCACAAATCCGTTTTTGATTACCATCCACACCTTGTCGGGACATAACGGCCCGGGGAAACCCTATATTCCGCGGAGATTGACTCTGAGTAGTTTGAATTTGTTGACCATTCACCTGGTCAATTTAGTTGACCGTTTGGAGTCAATCACTAATCAACTAATCCAATAACTAAAGATGCAATCAAAATAAAATACTGAAAATTAAAATAAACTAAATTAAGATAGTGGTGTGAGCAATATATGGGAGAATTGTGTTTACTTAGGTTTCACTACTCCCTAGATATCTTTTACAGGTTAATTACTTGTTACAGTTGCGTGGATGACGGATTGTATTCCTTAATACCATTAATGGGGTGGCGTACTTACTTCCCCAATCTTATAAGCTCCTACTTCACTCCTATGTCAAGCCGGCTAAGAAGCTCCTAACATGGGATCACTAGAATTCGCTCATGCATTAAATACAATTATAAAAACCTAGTACACATCGGTTCATGTTTCTTAAGACGTTCAAGCAAGTTACACAATGGAGATCTGCCAGTTTTCTTAAGCCTAACATTGAGATCATTCATCCATTACAACTATAAACAAGCAATCAACCTATAATTAACATCTAGGTTTCATTACATCTAAGCAAACACATGAAAGATCTAGCCTAGCATGTTAAAATCAAGACAAGCATAAGATATATTCAAACAACATATAGACATATTGAATGAATTGAAAGAGGACTTATCTTAATTGAACATGAAAGGTTTCAAGGAGTGAAAACCCTTGAAAATACTATTACAAACGACCTAGGGTTTATTAGGTTCGACCCTAGTATTCTCCACACAAGTTTCTCTCTTTATGAATGAAAAATAGAAAAGTATATATAGATTTTGTGAGGTGACGGCATCAAGAGTAAATTTCTGACGCCGTCATCTCGCCACCAAATAAATTCTCGGACTGCCTAGTTCTGGGTTTGACGCTGTCACGTGTATTCCATTTGCAGGCCGTCACCAAAATTATTCTTGACGCCCTTCTCTTGACGCCTTCAGGTTTTCTCTGGGTCGTCATGGACGTTACTCCTGACGCCGTCAAAATTTCCTTCTTGACGTCGTCAGGTACTGTTCTCAGCATGGAAAATTAAGTCTTTACCGTTTTCTTCACTTTTATGCTCCAAAAACGTCCAAAATGCTCCCTTTTCCAGAATTCACTCCCAAAGTACCTAAAATCACAAAAGGAACGATTTAGGGCAATATTTAATCAAATAAATTCAATTTCGGGCTTAAATGACCCCCTAAAAATGGTTCATTTTTCACCTCATCACATGTATATTATTATTGTGTAATTGGCCCATTGAATTGAGACCAATTTGTATAAAGGGGGTTGATACTTATACCACTTTTTTGATGCACACACCATAGTGTTACACCATTAATGCACATGTTACAACATGTTATATGCATAATTGTGGTGTGTTCATTAATAAAAGTGGTGTAAGTATCACTAGACTTTGTATAAATAGTAGGGCAACTCTAATTGTGAACACTATATACGGAGTATTTGTTAATTAGTACTATATATTTATTATGAGATGTAATGTACGATTTAAAGGGAAATACCACTTTTTAATATGATGGCCCATTTAAGACCCTAACTCTTTTTCTCATAACTTCGTGTCACGTTAGACATAAAGCCCATTTGAAGAATAAAAAAAATATAGTATTGTAAAACCTCTCTAAATTAATGATGTTGGGACTGAAATATTTTATTAATTTAGCGATATATTATTATATCGATAAATTAATAATTTATTAATTTAAAGAGGTTATATGTATGTGTAGGACCTTAGATATATAACCTTATCTCAAAATATTGAGTAAAGATGGTGGCAAGAGATGTAAGTGGCGTTAGGCTAGAGAGAGAAAGAAGAGAAACAAAACATGTATATCATTCATAAAACACACACTTACACACTCAAGCACACTCCACAAATGAGGTGTGTGGTGTCTTTTATACATAAGATTAGATGCCTCATGGGCTTTCTATGGGCTTGGGCTTGGAATTTGTTTACATGAACTATTATAAGGCTTACATCTTTAACTAATAACATATTAGATTTACCAAGTTTATGGCCCATTTAACTTAAACTATTATAACGTCTATGCCACATTACAAAGTTCTTAATTAAGAATGACCATCACTTCCTTTTACATTTCTTTAATGCTAACAATCTCCCCCTAAGGGGTAGTCATTCGAATGATGTTCCACGTGATTAGGTCTTTTTTCTTCTTGATCTTGAACTTTGTGTATCGTCATAGAATAGTCTTGATTCTTTGTTCCTTCATGCTTTGTGATCTTCCATCATTGTCTTTTGATCTTTCTTGCCTTTGATCAACATCTTCATAAGTTTGCCATGTCATCTTCTCCAACATACTCATACTTCTTGATAATACTTTGAGCTTCATACTTATGTCTTCCTCACTTGATACTTGATACTTGAACTTGTTCTTGACTTTCTTGATTAGCTCTTGACTTTGATGTAACTCATTGTCTTTAACTTGATCTTTTGTCTTAGAACATTCTTGATTTATGCTTGTTGAGGATGAACTTCATAAGTATGAGTATGTGGTGGTGAAGATGTTAGATATCTGAAATGATGGTGTACGGTCTTTCTCCAAGGGGATTTTCATCAGTACCTGCATAAATATTGTTAGTTGAAATCACCAATCGATCATCGTGGACTTTTCTTAGAGACTAGACCACTACGATTATTTTACTAGTGAATGTCTTGATTCCATTCACCTTGATCAGGCACATTAGCCATCCTAATCCCACTGAGGGACAATTTATCATTACATAGGATAAATCCAAGTAATGACCCACGTCTTAAGGACTCGATTCATGAAAATAATCTCCTTGGCAGGATTTCCAGCACTTACAAGCTCAGACTTTGAGAGAATTAACAACATAGTATGAAAACACTCTCTAATCCTTACAAGGGTGTTCCTTAATTGGATACCCTTAAGAAGGCTTACACAGGTTTACCGAAGTATACCAACAATTCAGGTGAGCCGCTGAAGTATACCAAAGTATCACTCCATGACTGTAGACTGTTTGAAACAAGTAAACACCATAATATGTAAGGCAAGATCCGAAGATCTCATAAAGACTCTTATACACTGTGTGTCCTTTTTAGCGAACACGAGTGTATGTTACGGAAGTGTATACTAAGAGATGTTTTAATGAATCTCATGGCTCTAGACTCGATTACATGCGTTTTGATTTTAGTCGTCGGAGGTATGGAGCAGAGGGCCTCCTTTTCAATATCAACACATCTCGGAGTGAGAGGTCGATAGATTATGCAAGGTTCTCTATGAGAAATGAAACAAATATATTTTAAGAGATACCTGAGTTGCTAGGAGGGGTTGTGCAGCGCGTCACTGGGTCCATGACGTCTTGCCTTCAATATTAGTATCAATTTTATGATTACCGATAGCAGATGTATCGACCCAGTTTCTGTCCTTAGTATTCATAGAGGGCTATTTCTTTTCACCCTTTCATAAACTTTTCCTTTTAATCCTTCAACCCCTTCTTTCTCCTTTAATCACTTTACTCCTTTTTTCAATCTTAACTAAGGACTTCGAATTCTAATTTATTGGATTTGTCCTTGGGTAGATCCCTCCAGCTCTGGCGGATCATCGGAAATAAACCTAACCATATTCACCTTATTAGTCCATGATTATCCTAGGTTTCTTGATCATATGCCATAAAACCTTTTGTGAAAATCTCTCAAAAGTGTTTATAATTATAAAACACATTTTTGTTACCACTTTGAGAGTTTTGCAATTTTTTAAAATACTCCCCCTTCACATGTGCTTATATGATTTAAAGATAAATTTGCACATGTTGGGTAGAGTTCGCACTTTTTGAATTGAATGTTTTTCAGTGAACATGACTAATTCGCCTTTAACTAGTTATCTTTTATTTCTCAACCACTTGTGAATGGTCAATAGTAAAGTCAAACTAATCAAAGGCAAATGCTTCTGTGGAATACAGTGTTTTCCCGGGTCGTAATGTCCCAACGAGGTTGTGATGGTGTTAAAAACGAATCTGTGATTAGTGAATGTGAACAGGAAAGGTATAAAAGTGTGTGTGAGTGATTACACTAGGGTTTTATAACTTAAAATAACTTAAATAAACTATTTTAACGATTACGTGAAACCTAGGTATCTAAAACGTTTAAAACGTTCACCAATTTAAAATCAGACGCGACTGCGTACTGAGAAAAAGGTGAGTTTTAAGAAAAATAAACCACAAGGGTTAAAAATGAAAATTCTATAAACTTAAACTTAAAATAAAATTAAATTAAAAATAAAACTATTTATTAGATTATTTTATTATTTATTATTAATTATTTAATTAATAACTATTTAACTTTTTAATTAAAACTTAATTTAAATCAAACTACAAATGATAAATACTACAATTTAAACTAAAAACTTATAAAAATAATTTCTAAAACTTAAAATGAACTTGAAGAAAGTATAAAAAATAAAAATAAATATTTTTGTCTTTTTATGAATTTTCTATTAATTAAAAACTATTTATATTATTTATACTAATTAAACTATTACAAATAATACTAAAACAACTTTAGAAAATTATGAAAAAATTTATAAAACTATTTTATAACATATAAAAGCTAAAAAAAATATAAAAACTATGTGTTGCTATATAAAAATTAATTATGCTATTTATAACTTATTTATTGATTAATTATTAATTAAACTATTATTAATTATAATAAATACTAAATGACAAAACAAAAATCTGAGAAAATTATTAAAAATACTTTAACCTAAAAGGAAATTAATAAAAATATAAAAACACAACTCACTTAATTAAAATCTAAAAATGAAAATTAAAATTAAATTAAATTAAATAGAAACTATCACTTATTTTTATGTTGTCTTTTCTGGATTTTTATTTTACAAAACTATATTATATATATAAATAAGCAACTTTTGTAAAAACAACTAATTTAGAGCTTATTAATAAGCACTGTGGAAGCTTATTGCTTCCACAGTTGACTTTTGTTGACTGAAGTGGTAAATAGGCTCACAAGAGCTTATGTGGGACCCACCTTGGATAATTCTGGTTCAAATAAGTCTTATGGACTTGTCTAAACTCAATTTGACCAAATAAGCTCAGTAGATAAGCTAATAAGCACAAATAAGCTATTCCAAAAACTTAGATTCAACTCAGAATGGGGACAAACTTGATGGGCTTATTTAGGTGGGGTCCACAGTGATTCAAGTCAAACAAGTGGTCAACCCTTACTCTCTGGTAGGAGGGGGGTTGTAAGAACCTAATTATGGGAGGTGGGGCCCACTGTGGTGGCCACAAAACCACCACAAAGTGGGTGGTGTTGGCCTGATATCTGGTGCACAGGGGACAAGTTATAAGCTGTGAGCAGCCCTATCAAAAGCTTTTAAAATAGAAAATGAGACTTAAAACCTTGAGTTTGGTTACTTAGCTTTATAAAAATCTAAAGATCACAAGCTTAAGCTCAGTTATGAGCTTTTGATGAGCTTGTAAAATGGACACACATACACTGATGACTCAGTGTATCATGGATTTGGAACAAGCTAAAAGCCACAAGCAGGCTTATTAAATAAGCTGTTAAGCCCAAAAGAAGCCTGGAATTAGTGAGTTGGGTACAAGAGCTTCTCAAAAAGCCTTAAGTCAAAAGCTTAAGTCCACAGATAAACTTTGTGAGAGCTTATGAAATGGACTATTGAACCTGTGCATAGGGCACAACTTTGAAAATCAGCTAAATACAAAGCAGCAAATAAGCAGTTTACTAAACTAACTAAAAATTATAAAAAATACTATAAGTAAGACAAGCAGAAAAATAACAATATTCTAAAAGCACAAATCTTAACTTCTAATATTAAGCTCTACACTAAATTCCAAATTTAATTCAAAAACTAGAACTACCAATGTTGACTTTTAAC
Source organism: Artemisia argyi (assembly GCA_030686995.1). Lineage (NCBI taxonomy): Eukaryota > Viridiplantae > Streptophyta > Magnoliopsida > Asterales > Asteraceae > Artemisia > Artemisia argyi. The sequence continues at coordinate 75,992,725 of CM060709.1, read as the reverse complement.
CAAAACTTGTAACTTTGACTATTTTGAGTTTCTAGCTTAATTTAATGACTGAATATGAAGTAATAAGATGAAATGAAACTAAATTAAGCTTAAGCTACAACTTATTAGCTAATGGGTGGGTTTAAGGATCACAAATCCCTCATAGTTAACTGTGAGGGGTGATCAAATGGTTCTTTGACTTTTTACACTAGACTTACCCAATTTTATGACTTACCTAACTATCTTAGACCTATTATGACTTGACTGAACCAGAAACAACAACTACAACACCCTTAAGGTCAGTGGATCCTATTGATCCAAACACACCCTAATATGACAGATTTGATTATTTTCAAAGCTAAACAATAATTTAGACTGCAACTCTGTTTCCAAACTCTATAATATCATTAAACTAAAGCTTCTGAACATGAATCAACAACAATAACATCAGGATACCATGAAATGACAATTATGATGATTTAACTGTGAGATTTTAAGATTTCTAGCAACTATCAATTCCAACAAACAACAAGGTTATTTTAATGGATAAATCTACTTAAATATATCACAGGAACATAAGAAAACAAAGATTCAAGCATATAACTTGCATACACAGTAAATTGCAAATATGAGAAAAATAAGCTTACATAGATTTCTAGCTGAAAAACCAAGAACAGGGACCAAGAACAATCTTATTAGCTTACCACTAAGCTTCTAAACCTAAGGTAATCCAATATCAACCCTGCTCCAATGCTTCTTTCTTTATTGAAACTAATTTTCTATTTATTTTCTATTTTATTGATTTTTCTTGAATTTATGATTTTAACTACCAAACTGAATTTTTAGTTATCTAAAAGCTTTGTCAGAGCTTTGTATGAGCAAAGAGAGTTTAACACAACACTAATAACAACTAACAAGCTTTTTGAGATTTTTGAGAATTTAAGAAATTGCAAAGACTGAGAAAGTAACTGAAACCTTAAATTGATGATTGCAAAAGTTCAAAGATACATTAAAATAACTTAATTGATTATCAAGAAGCTTTAAATTACACTGAAAAACTAAAATTACACTAGTCGACTCTAAATTACACTAAACTAAACTAATACCCTTTCTCCATTGCCTCTTTTCTTCTTTATAGTGACTTCCAGGGTTTGTGGGACCCACAGTGCCATTTCCCACCACATCTTAGCCCTTCATTTGGTCAAACTCATCTTGGCTGTTTAAAATAGCTTTTCCCGCCAAAAGTCAAGGGAGCAACTATGGTTACGTGTGAGGATTTCCAGGGCATTAAATGTGCTTTGGTGATGCATGGAGGACAAGGGGAGTGGGTAGGACAGCTGGGGTGGTGATGTGGAGGCAATACCAGTGAGGTGGTGGTGGGTTGAGTGTTCTGTGAGGTGAGAGTGGTAAAGGTGATGGTGGTTTTGCAGTTTGACCTGGGTCAAACTTGCAAAAGGGTGTGGGCTGGTATTGTAGATGGGCCAGGGATCACATGGGCTTGGGTAGTGTTTAGGATTGGGTTTTAGTTTGGATATTGGATTAGGATTTGGTGTTATAATAATATTAGGTCCGTTTGGTTTTTTAGGAATTACACAAGGACCACTTTTGTAATTATTTCAAAGTTGAGGGACTGAATTGGTAACTTCCTAAAATATTCCAAGGACCAATCTTGCCATGTTAAAATAACCCAAGGACCATAGATGCAAAATTTCCACTTTTCATAACTCCAGGGACCATTCTTGTAATTTTCTAAAACTTGAAGGGTTAAACCTGTAAATATCAAATATTAACACAAAGGACCAAATATGTCATTTAGGAATAGTTCAAGGGTTATTTTGATAAATTTTCCATTTTAGATAACCCAGGGACTGGTTTTGACACTTTTCCAAAGTTGAGGGACCGAAGTTGTAAATTTGTAAATTTTAACTTCAAAGGACTTTTCCTTACAACTTATGAATCCCAAGGGCCTTTTATGACATTTGTACAAGTTTTGAGTGACCAGGGACTAGGTTTGCCAATTTATGAAACTTGAGGGACTGAAACTGCCAATTATGCAAACTTTGTACGTTTTTCATTTGTTTTTGCATACTTTGTATTTGAAACATATAAAACACACTTCTAAGATATTTTAAGTATTTTGATACATATTTGAGTGTTTTTGGATGTTTTGGCAGCTCAGATTGGTATAAAATGATGAGTATTTAGACACTCATCAATCCCCCACACTAAACTATTGCTAGTCCCTAGCAATCTATTGAGAAAAACTTAATGGATTTGAAAAACTCTTTACCAAAAGCCATCACTTCTGGAGTAGCCAGATGTAAGAACTGTGGCACACCTGATAACCGTGTGATTTTGAGCAAACCACCAGCTGTCAACGGATTTGATTAGTCTTTACCAAAAGCCGTTTGCTTCTGGACTAGCCAACTCTTGATGGAATAGTCAACATCTTGGTGAGCTGATTACCAATTATGGTTTTTCCACGGCCTTTACCACAAGCCATAATCTTGCGGGCTAGCCAACTCATTATCTTTTGAGGATGATGGGGAGTTGAGGAACCATACAATTTTTGGCAAATTGCAAGCCATCAACGGGTTTGAGTTATCTTTACCAAGAACCGTTTGTTCCTGGATTAGCCAATCCTTATGTGGGTTAGACATGGCGGATTGATAACCATTTATTGCGTTCTAAGTGAGAAAAAATTTTAAAATTTTGGCTAAAATGGGGGTTCTTGATGGAACATGTGTTTAAATTCGTTAGAATAACGAATCTCCCCCCACACTTAGAACTGAATATTATCCTCAATATTCAAAGTACCGGGTGTTAAACCGAACTTAGAACGTAAGAAGAAAAATATTCCATAGCCTTTATTTAAGATGTATATACATACAATTTATTTTTTTAGATAAAACTTCTTAAATAGAAGCTATCACTATATGTACATTTTTTTTTGAGGATATATATATATATATATATATATATATATATATATATATATATATATATATATATATATATATATATATATATATATATATATATATATATATATATACAACATGTGGGGCATTACCCCCACACTAGGGTGGTACACACGGGTGACAAGCCCATGTTTTTGCTAATGTTTTTGATTCCCGAGTCACTAGCTTGACTCGACCCCGAATTTATTTGTCCATGGGGAAGTAAGTGGAAGAGATAATCTCAATCGGACTTTCATTCAAGATATTTGGATAAATATTTGAAGCACGTGAAAGTTCCACACCGATGAGATATACAGAGAGACCCTAGCTCATAGTTATAAATGAGAATGCCGGGGTCAAAGATAATGTCCTCACTCCCGAAAGAGTGAAGAACAGGATAAGGAACAGAATATATGAAGAAAAGAAAGAAAGTCATGATGAAAATCATAACTAACTCCTCATTTTCAATAGGAGAATTCATTGTTTCATGAATCTCCTCTTTTAAGCTCGTGTGATCAAGACATATTATGGGTATATCTAGATCAAAATAGAAAGTATCATACTCCGGTGGAGATATGATATGAGTGAGTTCAAAGGAGAACTCCTCGTAAAGAGAATCATTCACAAGATGTAAATCTGTGAACTCTTGTTCCTTTGTGAACTCATCACAATCCTCATTCTGAACATCAAAGAGTGGATTATCAGAAATCAAAGTGAATTCAGATTCGAATTCATATAGAGGATTGGTGAGAGTAGTCTTGACTGCTTCGGGAACAAAGTGATTATCATTCTCTTCTTCTGAGTTGACAAGCTCAGAAGGTAATTCCTCCACATAACTGATGTCTCCAGAAGATAAAGAATTTTTATCAGTATGTGAAGTACTAAGCTCGATGTTGGGATTAGAGTTTAAAAGATTTTTAGTTTCTCCCATATCGGCTTCAAAATCAAGAATATCATCATTACTTCCAGATAGAAGTGGAATGATGTGAGTGAGTTCCTCTGTTAAATCCTCAAGAAGAGGATCAACATCAGAATGAGGCAGTGATGCCTCAACATACTCAATGTCTCCATAAGATATACAATCATTACTGGAATTAGAGACATTCTCAATTTGATCATTTGAATTATCAGGGGTGGAAGGAATATCACACATAAGATCAAGAATTCCCTGTGACTCACTTGGGATTGGGACAAGGTCCTCAACACTAGACTTTATGAATTCGTCAGATTCCTTATTAGGAACAGTGTCAAGATGCTCGTCCCCCATGCTCAGAGAGTGAGTGGGAACCTCGGGTGTGATAACAGTATACAGAGGGAGCTGAGAAGGACTAGCAGTAATGGAGTCTACAAGTTCCATTATTTCTACTGCTGGTGATTCAGTTATATTCTTTTCTCCCTGTATCTCCATGGAAGAAGTCTCAACTGATGAACTCGATGAGGTATCATCACTTTCATCATCTTCATCGAGAAGAGCAGCATTTTGAAATTTGGTACGTGTCATAGCTGCTTGTTCTAAGACTAGTAATTCTTCCATGCTTCTTTTGTCTTTAGCAGCACGTTCTTCAGCAAGTAATTCCGCGATAGATTTATCACGAGAATATGGAATGAGTGGAGACTGTGGGGGTGTGGATGTGTCAAAACCGGATGTGTCAAAACCGGATGTATCAGAACTAGAACAATGTTCAGGTTTATAATACGGTTGACATTCGTAATCATCATGAGGACCCCCACAATGTACACAAGAAAAACTTGGTGTATTGTGAAACGACATATTAGCTAACTCCTCCTTAATGTTTTTAAGTTTCTCAAGAACCTCTAGACAAAGGTCTTGCTGATTTTGAGGAGTTGCTTGGTTTATTTGGTACGGTAGAGGTGGGTCTTGAAACGAATAGTCGTAATTGTTACAAGGAAATGGATTCCTTGTTTGACAATCCGAGCTAAAGTGTGGACCTCCACAGTACTCACAACAGTTGAACTGATGTGACTGTGAGTCGTATGTGTTTGAGTCATAATTGTTATCAGGAACCTGTTCATAGACAAACTGATTCCTAATTTGACAATCAGAACTGTAGTGTGAACCACCACAGTACTCACAACAGTTAAACGGCTGAGTCTCATGGTGTGGAAGCTGGTGGAATGAATCAGTTATGTTAGGGTAGGAATAGGGATTCTGGTTATAGACAGACCCGTTTCCTGACTCCACCATGCCACAACTGGGGCAATTACCACCATTATAAGGACTACCACAGCATTGACAGACATGAAGGTGAGAATAAGACATAGAAAGAATCAAAGGGTTTAGGGGGTGAGAAAATGAAGAATCAAATAGGTAGGAGTGTAAAGGTGAATATTTTTGTGTTTTATTTTATAAAAATATAGATAAAAGATGGTAAATATACAATGGATGTATATCCAGATTCACTAATACGCAAAATCGTTAGAATAAGCGCAACAACCTCCCCGGCAGCGGCGCCAAATTTTGATTCGCCTTTAACTAGTTATCTTTTATTTCTCAACCACTTGTGAATGGTCAATAGTAAAGTCAAACTAATCAAAGGCAAATGCTTCCGTGGAATACAGTGTTTTCCCGGGTCGTAATGTCCCAACGAGGTTGTGATGGTGTTAAAAACGAATCTGTGATTAGTGAATGTGAACAGGAAAGGTATAAAAGTGTGTGTGAGTGATTACACTAGGGTTTTTATAACTTAAAATAACTTAAATAAACTATTTTAACGATTACGTGAAACCTAGGTATCTAAAACGTTTAAAACGTTCACCAATTTAAAATCAGACGCGACTGCGTACTGAGAAAAAGGTGAGTTTTAAGAAAAATAAACCACAAGGGTTAAAAATGAAAATTCTATAAACTTAAACTTAAAATAAAATTAAATTAAAAATAAAACTATTTTTTAGATTATTTTATTATTTATTATTAATTATTTAATTAATAACTATTTAACTTTTTAATTAAAACTTAATTTAAATCAAACTACAAATGATAAATACTACAATTTAAACTAAAAACTTATAAAAATAATTTCTAAAACTTAAAATGAACTTGAAGAAAGTATAAAAAATAAAAATAAATATTTTTGTCTTTTTATGAATTTTCTATTACTTAAAAACTATTTATATTATTTATACTAATTAAACTATTACAAATAATACTAAAACAACTTTAGAAAATTATGAAAAAAATTTATAAAACTATTTTATAACATATAAAAGCTAAAAAAAATATAAAAACTATGTGTTGCTATATAAAAATTAATTATGCTATTTATAACTTATTTATTGATTAATTATTAATTAAACTATTATTAATTATAATAAATACTAAATGACAAAACAAAAATCTGAGAAAATTATTAAAAATACTTTAACCTAAAAGGAAATTAATAAAAATATAAAAACACAACTTACTTAATTAAAATCTAAAAATGAAAATTAAAATTAAATTAAATTAAATAGAAACTATCACTTATTTTTATGTTGTCTTTTCTGGATTTTTATTTTACAAAACTATATTATATATATAAATAAGCAACTTTTGTAAAAAAAACTAATTTAGAGCTTATTAATAAGCACTGTGGAAGCTTATTGCTTCCACAGTTGACTTTTGTTGACTGAAGTGGTAAATAAGCTCATAAGAGCTTATGTGGGACCCACCTTGGATAATTCTGGTTCAAATAAGTCTTATGGACTTGTCTAAACTCAATTTGGCCAAATAAGCTCAGTAGATAAGCTAATAAGCACAAATAAGCTATTCCAAAAACTTAGATTCAACTCAGAATGGGGACAAACTTGATGGGCTTATTTAGATGGGGTCCACAGTGATTCAAGTCAAACAAGTGGTCAACCCTTACTCTCTGGTAGGAGGGGGTTGTAAGAACCTAATTATGGGAGGTGGGGCCCACTGTGGTGGCCACAAAACCACCACAAAGTGGGTGGTGTTGGCCTGATATCTGGTGCACAGGGGACAAGTTATAAGCTGTGAGCAGCCCTATCAAAAGCTTTTAAAATAGAAAATGAGACTTAAAACCTTGAGTTTGGTTACTTAGCTTTATAAAAATCTAAAGATCACAAGCTTAAGCTCAGTTATGAGCTTTTGATGAGCTTGTAAAATGGACACACATACACTGATGACTCAGTGTATCATGGATTTGGAACAAGCTAAAAGCCACAAGCAGGCTTATTAAATAAGCTGTTAAGCCCAAAAGAAGCCTGGAATTAGTGAGTTGGGTACAAGAGCTTCTCAAAAAGCCTTAAGTCAAAAGCTTAAGTCCACAGATAAACTTTGCGAGAGCTTATGAAATGGACTATTGAACCTGTGCACAGGGCACAACTTTGAAAATCAGCTAAATACAAAGCAGCAAATAAGCAGTTTACTAAACTAACTAAAAATTATAAAAAATACTATAAGTAAGACAAGCAGAAAAATAACAATATTCTAAAAGCACAAATCTTAACTTCTAATATTAAGCTCTACACTAAATTCCAAAGTTAATTCAAAAACTGGAACTACCAATTTTGACTTTTAACCAAAACTTGTAACTTTGACTATTTTGAGTTTCTAGCTTAATTTAATGACTGAATATGAAGTAATAAGATGAAATGAAACTAAATTAAGCTTAAGCTACAACTTATTAGCTAATGGGTGGGTTTAAGGATCACAAATCCCTCACAGTTAACTGTGAGGGGTGATCAAATGGTTCTTTGACTTTTTACACTAGACTTACCCAATTTTATGACTTACCTAACTATCTTAGACCTATTATGACTTGACTAAACCAGAAACAACAACTACAACACCCTTAAGGTCAGTGGATCCTATTGATCCAAACACACCCTAATATGACAGATTTGATTATTTTCAAAGCTAAACAATAATTTAGACTGCAACTCTATTTCCAAACTCTATAATATCATTAAACTAAAGCTTCTGAACATGAATCAACAACAATAACATCAGGATACCATGAAATGACAATTATGATGATTTAACTGTGAGATTTTAAGATTTCTAGCAACTATCAATTCCAACAAACAACAAGGTTATTTTAATGGATAAATCTACTTAAATATATCACAGGAACATAAGAAAACAAAGATTCAAGCATATAACTTGCATACACAGGAAATTGCAAATATGAGAAAAATAAGCTTACATAGATTTCTAGCTGAAAAACCAAGAACAGGGACCAAGAACAATCTTATTAGCTTACCACTAAGCTTCTAAACCCAAGGCAATCCAATATCAACCCTGCTCCAATGCTTCTTTCTTTATTGAAACTAATTTTCTATTTATTTTCTATTTTATTGATTTTTCTTGAATTTATGATTTTAACTACCAAACTGAATTTTTAGTTATCTAAAAGCTTTCAAAAGCTTTGTCAGAGCTTTGTATGAGCAAAGAGAGTTTAACACAACACTAATAACAACTAACAAGCTTTTTGAGATTTTTGAGAATTTAAGAAATTGCAAAGACTGAGAAAGTAACTGAAACCTTAAATTGATGATTGCAAAAGTTCAAAGATACATTAAAATAACTTAATTGATTATCAAGAAGCTTTAAATTACACTGAAAAACTAAAATTACACTAGTCGACTCTAAATTACACTAAACTAAACTAATACCCTTTCTCCATTGCCTCTTTTCTTCTTTATAGTGACTTCCAGGGTTTGTGGGACCCACGGTGTCATTTCCCACCACATCTTAGCCCTTCATTTGGTCAAACTCATCTTGGCTGTTTAAAACAGCTTTTCCCGCCAAAAGTCAAGGGAGCAACTGTGGTTGCGTGTGAGGATTTCCAGGGCATTAAATGTGCTTTGGTGATGCGTGGAGGACAAGGGGAGTGGGTAGGACAGCTGGGGTGGTGATGTGGAGGCAATACCAGTGAGGTGGTGGTGGGTTGAGTGTTCTGTGAGGTGAGAGTGGTAAAGGTGATGGTGGTTTTGCAGTTTGACCTGGGTCAAACTTGCAAAAGGGTGTGGGCTGGTATTGTAGATGGGCCAGGGATCACATGGGCTTGGGTAGTGTTTAGGATTGGGTTTTAGTTTGGATATTGGATTAGGATTTGGTGTTATAATAATATTAGGTCCGTTTGGTTTTTTAGGAATTACACAAGGACCACTTTTGTAATTATTTCAAAGTTGAGGGACTGAATTGGTAACTTCCTAAAATATTCCAAGGACCAATCTTGCCATGTTAAAATAACCCAAGGACCATAGATGCAAAATTTCCACTTTTCATAACTCCAGGGACCATTCTTGTAATTTTCTGAAATTTGAAGGGTTAAACCTGTAAATATCAAATATTAACACAAAGGACCAAATATGTCATTTAGGAATAGTTCAAGGGTTATTTTGATAAATTTTCCATTTTAGATAACCCAGGGACTGATTTTGACACTTTTCCAAAGTTGAGGGACCAAAGTTGTAAATTTATAAATTTTAACTTCAAAGGACTTTTCCTTACAACTTATGAATCCCAAGGGCCTTTTATGACATTTGTACAAGTTTTGAGTGACCAGGGACTAGGTTTGCCAATTTATGAAACTTGAGGGACTGAAACTGCCAATTATGCAAACTTTGTACGTTTTTCATTTGTTTTTGCATACTTTGTATTTGAAACATATAAAACACACTTCTAAGATATTTTAAGTATTTTGATACATATTTGAGTGTTTTTGGATGTTTTGGCAGCTCAGATTGGTATAAAATGATGAGTATTTAGACACTCATCAATGACCGATTCGAGACACGCTTACATCACTAGTTAGACTAGCTTGAAATTATTACCCATCCTGGTCAAGTTCAAAGAAAGTCTCTCGAGATGGTACATTCTACTTAGACAAGTCCTATTCGAGACACGCTTACATCATTGGTTTGACCAATTATTACCCGTCCAGGACAAGTCTTTTCGACTACTGACATTTTAAGCATCGTCAATTCACTGGTTATATCTGAGTCGAGCTCTTTTGAGATTCAATACCTATTTTAAACATTTTGATCACATTTTAATCATGTCTTCTACCCCTGATAACGCTTAAATTATACATGTTTTTAGGTGCGTTATTGCTAGTTTTTGTGCATCATATTTGGTCATATTTGTACGTATTTGTTACTTAATCATGGAAAAATGTTTGTACAAGCAAATGTAGCCAAAAACAGGAAAAAGTGATGAAAAGATGAAGAAATGAAGTGAATATGCACAATTGGAGATTTTCGAGAAGGAATCGAGTGAACAATCACACAAGGATTCAAGGATTTGATAGATTTAAGATTTCTACGTTCATATATCAGAAAAATATCAAGTTCTATGAAAGGAGTCAGCATCAAGGTGGAAGAGAATGCATGTGACGAAGAATAATAAAGTAAAAAAGTCAAGAATTGGTTACAGGTCTAATCCAACCAATCGGTTGGAGCCTGTAACCGGATCGGTTGGAATTGACCAGCTTACAACCAACTTGTACCACAAAATCCTAAGTAATAACTTACACCAAGTTATTACTATCTTAATATTTCTCACCCAAAAGGTTGCTACAGCAGTAAAAACGTCCAGGGAAGCTTTGAGTTAAAGTCTCAATAGTTTGGTTGAGTGTGTGGAGTTGTTTATTGTATTTGGTAGTCGATTGGAGGTGTGTGGTTGCTATAGTTCCATGGTTTTAGTTCTTGTAATTCTCAAGCTAGGTACACCTTGTTATTTACAATGAACTCTTGTTACTTTGAATATAATGAATGTTTTGTTTACTACTTGTGTTTTAATATAATTGATATGGAGTGATTTGGTATATACTTGTGTGAATGATCTAATTAGTCATGGAGTATTCTTTTCTTTAAAAAGGTGATGCATGAAAACTCTTCTTAAGTTATGAGTTTGTTGGGATACTATCTAATCTTGCTTAATTTGTTGATAAAAACATCTTTGGGGAATATTGGCCGAAAGGGTTTTCTAAATGTTTTTATTCCAAAAAGTTAGTGCACGAATTAGTATGAGATATGATGTGTGACGAGCATCATGTTTACTCTTTAAAATGGATTTGAGAAGATTTCATCACGAAATTAGGCCGAAAGGATTCGTAGGAATTCATAAGTAAAGAATTGCTTTTAAACAACATTGTGTTAATGGAATTATTATTCTAGTTGTCTTAGGCCGAAAGGAAGTAACTAGATGACTGAATTCTAGTAATGGTTTAAGATGATAAATACCATTGATTGTTAGTTATTCATATAAAAGTTGTGCATCATAACAAGTTTACACCAAGCTTAACATGAATACTCCAAATGATTGATTGTAGTATTTCACACACGTATATTTTTTAGTTAATATTGTTTCTTGAATACTTGAATTTTCGATAATAAGGATTGACAACCCTTTTATACAAGCTAGTTTTCTAATACTTTGATCTATAAATCCCTTGGGACGATCTCAAATTACCCACCTTTACTAAAACGGACGAGTATACTTGCTCGTATGTGTTAAATAGTTAATCGGATAAGCGTGTTTATAAATTTTAAAACTTGTACACACCGTGAGCACACATCACCCCCTTAAAAATAGCATATCGTGATATTTTTTATATCAACTGATTAAGAAAAAGCTTTTCGAGAAATAGACAAATTTGTTTTTGCATGAAATCGGAACATTTTTGTTTTTACACTCCTTCTTAATTATAGCACATTTTAAAATCAATTAAGAATTTGGAGGGAGTTATTTTGAGCACAAATTTAGAGATTTTTTTTTTTAAAAAATCTTTTAAACAATCTTGAAAAGGTGCTCAAGAATTCTGTTTGAAAAACGAGTTTTTGTTTGAAATCTTTTCGTTTCTTTATACTCGAACTTTTTGAAAATGATTTCGTCTTTGAACGTACGAGTCCTGATATGAAATAATCAGAAGTCATCATTTAGGTTCCGGTTTCGTACTGAAGTATACGAAAGCTATATTTTGAGAAAAAAATTTGAGTAACCACATGTTTTTAGAAAACATTTTAGTGAACTCTCGCTCAAACATCTATACATGTCCGTATTTGATAAGGAGAAATTTGTTACGCTTTTAAAGGGTCATTTAAGCCCTAAGTCATGCAAGGGTATGAGAAACGTGTATAGATCTCGTGTTTGGTAAATAATCGATGAAAGATGGTGTTATCAAACTCACCACCATTGTTACTTTGAAAAGCTTTAATAACCTTATTAAATTGAGTTTTACAAGTAATGAAATTCAACAAACATAGCAAAAGTATCAGATTTGTTACGCAAAGGATATACCAACAAGTAATAATAATAATAATAATAATAATAATAATAATAATAATAATAATAATAACATGGTATTTAATACCACTTTGACTTGAAAGTGGGGAAGTCCATATATCCAAAGGCACAATATCAAAAGCAAAATTAACTACAATATCTTAAACAGAAAATGGAAGCCTCACATGCTTGCCAAGTTGATAAGCATGACAAAGATTAGAGACTTCACTTTATTACACAAAATAGGATTATTAGAAAGTAAAGAACGTAGCACTTCATAATCTGAATGTCTAAGTCATTGGTGTCACGTGTAATGACTAGCAAGAAAAGTTTGTGGATAGGATGTAGATGGGTCACAGGCCGGATACAGGTCTCCGGTGCTATCACAACAGAGGAAATTTGTCGAGTCAAGTAGCCTTTCACAGAAAAACTATACTCATCAAATTCAATAGAAACTTTGTTGCACGGATAAATTAAAGATTTTTTGTTATTTTATTATTTTATTTTATTATTATTTTTTATTTTTTTACAATATAAGAAGTAGTTAAAACACTATGAAGGTGAAGAGGACGGTGAAGGTTTGATAACAAGCTATGGCCCGTATAAATACATTTATCATAATGTAAAAGCAATACTATATTGGGAAGGTATCGAATCATAATATTAAGAATACAAAATAGTATAACTGTTATTTACAAGATAAAAAAATAATTTATGAAGTATGAGGAATATTCAATGTAAACCACAAATTCATTAAGGATTTAATGAACAAATCTTGCAATTCATTTTTTCTCAAACTAAATAAAATAAAAAAATAAACCATTTTCATCTTTTAAGAAAAATTAAATATCTCACAAACCATTAATTATTACACGGAAAGAGTCATACCATTACAATGAGAATTAAAATCTTTCTATAGAGGATCACTTATTTACACTTTTTTTTTATGAGTGTTAAAATTTACGCTAGAAAAATCACATGTGATTTGTTATTTTAATAGTATATGTGATTATACAAAATCACACATGATTTCTAACATAACAAATCGCGTGTGATTTTTCAAGACGTAGATTTTAACACTAAAACAAAACTCGAATAAAGAATTCATTGTAAATATATCAAAATGCACGCATAGAATTACTTTCTAAATTTGGCATCTTGACAGCTTGTACACTCCTAGAACTTTAACAAACATTAATTTGGACTAGAGGATCGACTTCTTTCTTGTGTAGTATTATTATTAAGGAATAAGGATCTATGAACCTTTGTTTCTAATTAAATTGCTTATTTATAGGATAACCAACCATATTTTTGGTCAACTATCAAAACCCATGTACCATACAAAAATAAAGACCTTAATCCATGCACGTGTACCACGCATAATGTATCGTATATTTAAATTCTCTCAATCTAACAAGCTTGATTAATGTATGAATAGAGGTGAAAACAGATATAGAGAACAAAGAAAGGTCCCCAGGTTCCGTTTCAAGTGCATCCACCGCCAATGAATATGGATCACAACCACGGAATGGCGATGAATGACGACGGAACAATGGGAGGAATGTCACCATCATCACCAATGAACGATAACGATCAAATGGGGGGTATGGATATGGGAATGGATAACAAGAAAATGATGACACATATGACCTTTTATTGGGGTAAAAATGCTTGGATTCTTTTTCAAGGATGGCCAGGGAGTAACACGGGAATGTACATTTTGGCGCTTATATTCGTGTTTCTTCTTGCTATAATAATGGAATGGTTAACTCATACAAACCTTACTCCAACGCAATCCAACCGTATGGTTAGGACAATGATACACACATTTCGTGTGGTGTTTTCTTATTTGGTCATGTTATCGGTAATGTCATTCAACATTGGTGTATTTGTTATGGCGGTATTAGGGCATGCTATTGGGTATTATCTGTTTCGGGTACTCAAAAAATCATCAGAGAAAGATTCAGAAATTCCTACAATGGCGTGTTAATTCTATATCCGATGGCTTGTCAATCCTGTAGTATATTGGATTTTCTCATGATATAATTCTGTAATAAGTGGTATTCTCTCTGTTCCTATAATAAATATGATACAGTAATACAAGTATTATTTCATTTGATTAATGTTATAAAATTGAGGCTTGTGCTAGTTTACTTTAATCTGGGGGATTGTGTTGTAATGTAGAAATGATCTTCATTTAGTTGGTGGCCATTGTTTTCATCTTAGGTGGTTTAGGATTTCCATCAGGATGCATTTCTCACATTCATCTATATAGAAGTCTAAAGGGGTGTTTGTTTAAGCTTATTTTCTGCCTTATGAGCTTATGTGTTTTATACTAATTGGGACGACCCGTCTGATAAGAAATAACCAACAACCACGTCAATTTTTTTATACTAATTGTACCTGCTAATTTGTGTTTAAGTTCAGACGTAATATTTTTTTTCTTGATCATTATATTTCGATCCTAGATCCTACACTTAAACCGCAACCACGTCAATTTTTTTTTTTTTTTAAACCGCAACCACTCACCACGTTTAAAATTAAACCGCAACCATGTAGTTTTCCGACTTTCCACCATTTCACAACAACAATAAAAATGCAAATCCTTACTTGAACCCCCATATTCACACAAATAAAAATCCCATTAAATATTTTACTACCCACTAAGTGTTTGTAAAAATGTCTCAACCAAAAAAACATCCATAAAACACATCATTTTTTTTTTTTCAAACCCATTTCACTTATTTTCATTATTATAATTTCATGACTACCTCCTCTACCTCTTCGGACGGGATTTGGCCATGTCCATTCCGGGGATTTCATTGTTGCTCGGATGGTGAAGTGGGCAATAAAGGGATTGCTCGTTTGATTTCTCATCTCAAGAGGCTACACCTTTCGGATGAACGTAAATGTGTCTTACGCGAGGCTATTTCTACGGACCATGGTTTATATATGGTGGTCATGGAAACTCTGAAGCTATCTGATCAATGGTTGTGTGGGAAGTGTATGACTTTACATGCTGCAAGTCGTGCTTGTCATCACCCGGATGGTCTTGTTCATTTTACTAAAGGTTCTGACGACATGAGTGGATATATTGTTGGCATTTCTAATCCGTCTAATAAGGAGCCTGAGACAAAAGTAACTGAGGGGTTGGTTTTGGATACTGAGCTTCTGGAGCGTGTTTTCAAAGTCCCTATCACTACTGTCAAAGCTATCCCTCATGGTTGTCGGCTCGCTTTTTCTCAGGCTTTGATAACAGTCCTTTACAAGGTGGTTGCCCAGCCTGACTCTGTTGATGCATGGGTCAGATTGTTACTTTTTCCACGGTGCACGCTTCAATTGTGTAGGCCCAAAAATAGACATGAACGTAGGTCCGGGAATAGAAAATCATTGCAACAAAGTTCTATCCTGAAGTCACTGGCTACGTGGGGGAAAGATGATGGTATTACAATGTTGGTTTATAGTATGTTAGATGGTTCTGGGCTGGAATCCTTCAGCCAAGGTGGGGGTGATTTTCTGGAGGAGAGAACAACGGGTAACACCAACATCAGGCAGTGTCTTCACAAGGTTGCGGATGGTCACTTTACGGCAGCAGTAAAAGTGTTATCCTCCTCCGGTGTAGCTCCATACTGTGATGATACCATTAAAGCCTTGGAGGCTAAGCATCCTTACAAGCCACCCCCA
The DNA here is from genome assembly GCA_030686995.1 of Artemisia argyi. Lineage (NCBI taxonomy): Eukaryota > Viridiplantae > Streptophyta > Magnoliopsida > Asterales > Asteraceae > Artemisia > Artemisia argyi. The sequence goes on along the minus strand of CM060709.1, from coordinate 75,976,849 downwards.
TCCATGTCGAATAACACATTTTTTGAGCCACCCCTTGTAGCAGATATTGATAGTGTCTTTGGTTGCGTTAAATCGTTCCCTAAAGGTACTTCATGTGGGAGAGATGGTTTAAGGGCACAACATATTTTAGATGCTTTATGTGGAGAGGGGTCTGCTACTGCTGCAGATCTCTTAAAGGCCATCACCTCAGTCGTTAATTTGTGGTTAGTGGGAAGGTGTCTAACTATTTTAGCGGAGTTTGTTGCTTCTGCTCCTCTCACGCTACTCCTTAAACCAGATAACGGGATTCGACCTATTGCAGTAGGTACTATATGGAGACGTTTGGTTTCCAAGGTTGCTATGAAAGGTGTGGGTAAAGAAATGTCAAAGTACCTTAGTGATTTTCAGTTTGGAGTCAGAGTGTCGGGTGGCGCTGAGGCTGTTTTACATAGCGTCAATAGGGTGTTGAGTGAATATCACAATGATGGGTCTCTTGCAATGCTTACTGTGGACTTCTCAAATGCTTTTAACCTTGTGGATAGATCGGCATTACTTCATGAGGTTAGGGTGAGGTGTCCCTCCATTTCTTTGTGGGTCGATTTCTTGTATGGGTAGGCAGCGAGATTGTATATAGGAGACACACATATATGGTCTGCCACTGGAGTGCAACAAGGCGACCCATTGGGACCTCTTCTTTTTGCTCTTGTATTGCATCGACTAGTAAATAAGATCAGAGACAGTTGCGAGCTTCTCCTTCATGCTTGGTATCTTGATGATGGGACCGTTATTGGAGACTCAGAAGAGGTGGCCAGGGCATTAGACATTATAAGAATAAGTGGTCCAAGTTTGGGTCTTGAACTTAATATCAAGAAAACATAGATATTTTGGCCCTCGTGTAATGGTGTAAAGCTTCGTGAGGGTTTATTTCCTGTCGATATTCGAAGGCCGTCATTGGGTGTAAAGCTTCTTGGGGGAGCTGTTATTCGAGACGCTAATTTTATCAGTGGGTTGGCTATGAGGAGAGCCGCGAATGCTGTTGATTTGATGAGTCTTCTTCCACAGTTACATGACCCGCAGAGTGAGCTCCTTTTCTTCGATCATGTATGGGTATTGCTAAACTTTTTTTTGGTTTAAGGACTTGTCAACCTGTACACGTGGAGGATGCGGCTTTGTTCTTTGACAAAGGATTGCGTGAGTCGATCGAGAACATAGTGGTTTGTGGAGGACCTTTCTTTGGAGACTTACAGTGGCGACTTTCTTCTTTGCCTATTCGATTGGGTGGTTTGGGTTTGTACTCGGCAAAAGTGGTTTCCTCTTATGCTTTTGTGGCATTGAGGGCCCAATCTTGGGTGCTACAAGACCATATCTTACGTGACAGTGGCATATGTGGTATGGATGTTGATTATGTTTCTGCTCTGGATTGTCTTCGTGATACGATTCCAAGCTTTGATTTTAGTTGGTTCACTAATAAGGACACCGTCCCCTCTAAAGCCTAACAAACACTGGCGAGTGCCCTTTTTAGTGAAATGGTCAAGGATATGGAAGTTCATTTTGACATGACTGTGAGATAGAAAGCTGTTTTTGAGTGTCTACGCGCACCACATGCTCAAGATTTTTTATTAGCTATCCCCATAGACGGGCTAGGTCAGCATATGTCACCGGTGGAATATCGTGCTATCCTTATGTATCGCCTTATGATTCCATTATTTCCGGTTGATGAAATATGCCCTGTTTGTCGCAAGGCATGTTTGGATTCCTTTGGGGAACATGCGGTTCATTGTAAAGAGCTCCCGGGCTTCAAGTACAGACATGATTTTGTTAGAGACGTCCTTTTTGATGTATGTAGGCATGCCGGGATCTCCGCCAAGAAAGAAGCGCCTGTGAACTTTTTGACGGACCCGTCGGATGGAAGATCTACATTGAGACCGGCTGACATTTTGATTTTTGGATGGGTTGGAGGGAAACATGCTTGTGTAGATCTGACCGGGGTTTCTCCTCTCGTGGGGTTGAGTAGTCGGGGTTTTACAGCCGGACATGCAGCTTTGAAAGCCGCCTCGTGCAAAGTGACAAAACACGAGAAAGCATGCATTGAAAATCAACACGTGTTTATTCCTTTCGCGTTTGATACATTTGGTTTCCTTGCACCTGAGGCGGTGGAACTACTCAACAGGGTCCAACGAGTTATGAACAGTAATGTTATGACACATAGATCCACAAATGTAGTTTTCAAAAGAGTTAGCTTTGCAATCCAAAAAGGGCTAGCGGCGCAGCTTGTTGCCCGTTTGCCTTCAACCACTATTTAAATTCTATTTTGATGAAATAAAAAGAAACTTATTATAGGACCTACCAACAACTACTCGATATGTATTATCATTATACTTAGGCCATGCTAAGCACGGCCCATGATTGTAAAATAAGTAGCGACGCTCAAACAACTACAACAATCATATAACACAGTAAAGAAAAAGTTACAAAATGGAAACATTAAAACGATAATAAGAACTTTTTAAAATTATTTGTATACATAAACCGTCTTTAATGAAGCAACCATACTCCATATGGGTTCACTCACCTACTAATGTGACATTCTTGTTTGACATGCTTTTTTGTATATTTGTAAAAATAGTTGGAGTCGCTACGTTCACCTAATCACCCCTGCTTACCTTGTTGAGAGGTCAAAAGTACATGTATATATACTGTTTCTGAGAGCAGGAGGTATAGATCGCCAAGTTACCGTGCTACTCCTACGTGGACAACCATTTGAGCAAGCCACTGCTCTTCACCACACCATCTCAAGCTCGCCACTGCTCTTCACCAACCATTTGCTCATCTGCATGACGAAGTAAATTACTGACAAATGGTACTTTTTTTTCTTTTTTTCTTTTTTTTTTTGTGAGTGTATGAAAGTTATGAAGCGGAAGTGAAATGTGATTTTATTGATAGTGAATTTGTTACAAAATAAAGAAGATATCATCTTCTATTTATAGAAGAATTAAAAGAGTAAAGCTACTAACTAACTGTCTTAGTAACTAATAACAGAATTATTACAATATTTACACATTAGGTCCTTGAACTTTATGACTTGTAACTTGGTTATCCTCATAGTTCCATATCCCCCCCTCAAGTTGGAGCTGTTGAAAGACCCAACTTGGCAGCAAGAGTAGAGTGATGAACTTTGTTGAGAGCCTTTGTCATAATGTCAGCTAATTGAAGATGAGATGGAATAAAAGCAGTCTGGAGAAATCCATCTTGAATCTTTTCTCTGGTGAAGTGGCAATCAATGTCCATATGTTTTGTTCTGTCATGGAAACATGGATTTGCTGCTATTTGCTGTGCTGACTTGTTGTCACAGAAAAGAGTTATGGGTAATTTGACTGGAATGTGAAGGTCTTTCAGTAAAAATGATAACCATAAAAGTTCACAAGTGGTAGTTGCCATACTCCTATACTCAGCCTCAGTAGAGGATCTGCTCACTGTTGCTTGTTTTTTAGTTTTCCAAGAAGCCAGAGAATGACCAATGAAGATACAATATCCAGTCAAAGACTTTCTTGTCATAACACAAGATGCCCAGTCAGCATCAGTGAATCCAGTAACTTGTAAATGAGGTTGAATTGGATAAAAGAGACCTTTAGAAGCAGTTCCTTTGAGGTATTTGAGGAGATGAAGAGCTGCTTGCATGTGCACATCCTTTGGAGAAGAAACTAACTGGCTCAAGTGTTGCACAACATAAGATATGTCTGGTCTGGTCATGGTGAGATATAAAAGTCTGCCAACTAATCTTCTATAAGCACCAGGATCAGACAAAGGTGTGCCTTTATCCAGAGAAAGTTTAAGATTAGTAGGAAGAGGAGAAGGATTTGGTTTAGCTGCAGTGAGGCCTGCATCAGTGAGCAAGTCCAGAATGTACTTTCTCTGATTCAAGTGAGTCCCAAGTGCTGTTTTACAGATCTCAATGCCAATAAAATATTTAGCCAAACCAAGATCTTTGATGGTGAACTTATCATCAAGAGCAGTCTTTAAGGTTGTAATTTCTTGAGGTGAGTTACCTGTGATGAGAATATCATCCACATACACTAGAGCTGCTGTAAAAGACTCACCTTGGACCTTAACAAACAATGAGTAATCATGTTTTGACTGTGTGTATCCCATATTGACTAAAAACTTGGTTAACTCATGGTTCCATTGTCTGGAAGCCTGTTTGAGGCCATAAAGAGACTTGTTTAACTTGCACACTTGACCAGGTTGAGCTTTGGTGTAACCTTCTGGAGGAAGCATATATATTTCTTCATCAATATACCCATGAAGGAAGGCATTATTGATATCCAGTTGGTGTAGATCCCACTGTTTTGTTGTAGCAATTGCAATTAAAACTCTAACTGTGGCAAGCTTGGCAACTGGTGAAAAAGTGTGTTTGTAATCAAGTCCCTCTTTTTGGTTATAACCCCTGATAACTAACCTTGCTTTCAACCTTTCCACTGTCCCATTGGATTTATATTTGGTTTTGAAAGCCCACTTGGAGGTAAGAGGTTTATGTCCTTATGGTAAGGTGGTAACAATCCATGTTTCATTAGTTTCAAGAGCATCAAGTTCTTTATCTATGGCTTTCTTCCAACCAGGAATTTTAGCAGCTTGTTGGTAAGTTGTGGGTTCAGGGACAGTAAAGACATTTGCCAAGAAAGCAATGTGAGATTGAGGTACCCCATGAAATTCAGAGAAAGCAAAAAGAGGATAATGAGTTGTTGATTTAGAACCAGTTGAAGTTAGAAAATCCTTTAACCAGGTTGGTCTACTTGACTGTCTAGTGGACCTCCTAGTAGGTGGTGGTGGATCTGGTGGATCAGGATTTGTGGGATTGGTTGTAGTTTCAGCTGATGTGAGAGGAATGGTTGGGATAGGAATATGTTGTCCTGGTGTGTCAGGGTTATGATCATCATTATCTATTTCCATATCCCCAAATGTTGGATATTCATGTGTAACAGCTATGGGTGTGGAGGATGAACTAGAACTCTTGAATGGGAAAACTGTTTCCTCAAACACAACATCTCTGCTAGTGAAAACCTCTTTTGACTTTAAATTGTACAACTTATAGCCTTTTTGATTTGAGGGATATCCCAATAGAATACACTTAATTCCCCTATTATCAAATTTGTCCTTATGAGGTGTTGTCACAGCTGCATAGCACAAGCAGCCAATGACTCTAAGATGGTCATAAACAGGTGGAATGCCAAACAATTTCTCAAAAGGTGTTTTCCATCCCAATACTTCAACTGGCATTTTATTGATCAAGTATGCTGCAGCTAATACACAATCTCCCCAAAAACTTATTGGTAAATTGGCATGTAACCTTATACTTCTAGCAGTATCCAAAAGGTGCCTATGTTTTCTTTCTACAACACCATTTTGTTGTGGTGTGTATGCCATTGATCTTTGATGTAGGATACCTTTGGACTGGAAAAGTAAGCTACATAAACCATTTACTACTTCTGTTCCATTATCAGATCTTATTGTCTTAACCTTTGTGTGAAAGTGAGTCTCCACATAAGCCAAGAATGAACTTAGTATGCCACTAATTTGGTCTTTTGTGTGAACTAAATAGACCCATGTAGCTCTAGTGTGATCATCCACAATGGTAAAGAAATAGTGTGCACCATTCAATGCTGAATGTTTATAAGGTCCCCATAAATCCACATGAATCAAGTCAAAACAACTAGAAGCCATAGTGGTACTTTTGGGAAATGGCAATCTGTGATGTTTGGACAACATACAACATTCACAATTGAAGGAATCATTTCTTAAGATCTTACATTCAGGAATATGAACAAGCTTTGAAACAGAGGTATGACCAAGTCTCTCATGAAAAATCTTAAGATCTACTGAATGTTTAGCTACAGAATTGCTAAAAGCTTTATTTTCTACACTCACTGAATGAATAGACTTGGAGTAAGTATTACAGAAGGTTGAAACAGCAGCATCAAAGGTTGTTTGATCAAGAGTAGGTTTGCAAATGTACAAGCACTTGGAACCTTTGCCAACAGCAACTATTTGCTTAGTGGTAAGGTCCTGAAACATAAAGTCATTTGGGTAGAAGTGAGCAACAAGGTTTTTGGTTTGAATAAGTTTGCCAACAGAGAGCAAATTAAGCTGAAAATCAGGGACATAGAACACATCTGTGAGGATCAATGATGGAGTGATTTGAACCTCACCCACAATAGTTACAGCTATAGATCTTCCATCAGGTAAATGAACAATAATTGGGTGTTTTAAATATCTATGACTTATGAAAAGGTTTAGATGTGGTGACATATGGTCTGATGCACCAGTATCACTTACCCAATCTATCTTAATATTCATGTCAGGGTGACAAAAGAGTGCAAATGAGGCAGTGAAACATGATAATATACCTGCATGTGCATTGCTTGCAGGTCCTTTACCATCTTCCATCACTCCTTTACCCTTGAAAAGCTTCATCATTTCCTGACAAACAGCTGCGACTAACTTTTGATCCACAACACCATTATGAGTCATACTCACCTCATTTTCATATCCCATATCAAAAGGACTATCTCCATGAAAATGCTCATCAAAACCAGAATTCACTTGAGCAGCAAGCCTATTATTCTTCTTGGCCTTCTTACCTTTGTACCAATCAGGATAACCCAATCTTTCAAAACACTGCTCATACAAATGTCCTTCTTGACCACAATTGGTACAAACCTTCTTTACATCATTTCTTGATTCATTCTTTGTTTCATTTCTGTTATTCCTATTATCTCTCCTCCCTGTATTGCTATTCTTATTGTTCATGTTAGCAAAGAAAGCAGTTGGTTCAAAAGACTGATTAGTGACTTGTTTTTGTTTTTCAATCTGTTGAACAATGTAATATGCTTTGTTTACAGTTGGAAGAGGATCCATGGCCAGTATTTGACTTCTCACAGATTCATATTCATCACTCAATTTCATCAAGAATTGAATCAACTTAGTATTACTATCTCTTAAAGCAAACTTTTCAAGAACAGAACAAGAACACTCTCTCATCTTTCCACAGTTACAAGTGGGCATTCCATTGATGTTTTGCAACTCATCCCAACATTTCTTCAACTTATTGAAATAAGCTGCAATAGAGAGATTACCTTGGCTGATTTTGCTTAATTCCCTTTCCAATTGATATACAAGTGGACCATTGCTTTGTCCATATCTTTCCCCAATTTCTCTCCACAATTCACAAGCAGATTGAGAATACAAGAAAGCATCAGATAACTCAGTAACCATAGAATTCAAAATCCAACATGTCACCATGTAATCACACCTAATCCATCTCTGCAATTCTTCAGTACCAATTGGAGGTCGACCACAAGAACCATCTATGAACCCTAGTTTCAACTTAGCACCTAGAGCCATCTTAATATTCCTACTCCATCCATGAAAATTGCTCCCATTGAACTGAGTGTTGGTTAAAACCATTCCAGGATGATCTGAAGAAGCAATGAATAACGGATCATTAAGTGCATTATTAGTTGGATTCATTGAAGTGGTGGTTGAATTCATGAAATTGTTGTTAAGTGGGGGAAAATTTTCTTGATTTAGTGGTGTTGAAGATGAAGCTGCCATTGATGACGTAAGCAAAAGCTTAAAATAACCGTCAGTAACAGAAAATTGATCAGGATCTTGATCAAAACAATGGCGTGTAACAACTAATTGAACTAAATCACTTTAATCAGATCAACAACTAATTGAACTGATTAGTTATCAATATGAATCACAAAATTAGGGTTTGATCAAGAGACTGTGCTCTGATACCATATGAAAGTTATGAAGCGGAAGTGAAATGTGATTTTATTGATAGTGAATTTGTTACAAAATAAAGAAGATATCATCTTCTATTTATAGAAGAATTAAAAGAGTAAAGCTACTAACTAACTGTCTTAGTAACTAATAACAGAATTATTACAATATTTACACATTAGGTCCTTGAACTTTATGACTTGTAACTTGGTTATCCTCATAGTTCCATAGAGTGTAAAATAAAATATAGTTGTAAGTGGTGAATCACAAATGAGTAAGTTGAGGTTAGTTATAAATGATGAGGGGTTAGTTGTGAAGAGGTGTTAAGGTAATGTAGCACCCGTGGCCCCCAAATAAGTAATTTTCCCTCTTCACCATACCTACCACTTAATACAAACATACACGAAAATGAAGACTGCCACTTATCAAAAGTTACTAACTTACCATCAAATTCATGTCTTTCACTTTATACGATGAAGAGACTTGTTAAAAGTTTGTAATAATTACTTGTTGATCATATTTGGTAAGATTAGTTTATGGCAAAAGAATGACAAAAAGATTAAATCAATCAAAACACAAATTGTAGTAGTAAGGGCATCCACTGTGGACGAACTTATTAAAGGTTTATGAAATTGCCACATCTTATAATGTCATTAATTCTTAAAACTTTTTATGTTATGAACCTATTGTTACTATTAATAAACCTTTTGAGGTTTATAAAATTTCTTCAACATTTGAATGTCATTTATTATTTAGTTGAAAAGAAAAGGAAATAAACATTTTTTGGACCTCTCCAAAATCCTAGACCTTTTCATGCCACATAAGCATGAAATGGTTCCTCACCATGGTATAAAATTTTTTGAACCTCTTCATAATTGTTTAGACCTATTCTTAAACTTCCATAGTGGATGCTCTAAGTCATCAAGATACGATTTATATTGCATGTAGCTTTAGCTAGCTAGCTAATCTTTGCAAAGGACACGGCAAAGAAAGAATTTACTTATCCTTACATATAGCCAAGAGAATAAAATATTATTATGTCACTTGAAGAAAACAATATTAAAGAACATAATTCCTACAACCAATCAACTAAAGTCAAATTTAAAACGATATGCACACAGTTTCCATGATCATAAGCCTGCCAAAAAAAGAATATAAAGCACGCAATTTTTTGCTTCAAAAACTCATCAACCAAAAATCTCAAGAAAATAGAGTTTTTGCCTCAAAGAATATATAACACGAGCTGGACAAAAAGGTGCAAACAATATGGATTAGACAACAAAAACGATATGCTTATAAAGATGACAACCTCTTGATTTGGAGCCAATGAAACATGAGCAATATTATCATCGTCCCCCTTCTTCACCTAATTAACCATATTGTTTACAAATATATTTGATTAAACCATTATCCAAAAATTTCCATCAACAAACAGAACACAATGTAGACACCAGCAGACACAAATTAAAAGACATATATGTGAGTCCACCCACGAGCAATGAAAAAAAAAATTGCATACAAGAAAGAGAGGGATGTTGAAAAAGAGAGAAAGTGAGCATGTTTGCTCAACGTGTAGAAATGGTCAAAAGAGTATGGAGAAAGAAGAAATGACTGCTGGTGTGTGGGGAAGAAGCGGCAGCATGAGTTTTGAGACTTTAATTTAAGGACTCTCAATAGTATCAAACTGTACAAAGCTGAGTAATCCATTATAATAGTATAAGAAATTTAAATTTCTAGAAGCTTACTTAGTCAATATTCTTAAAAATACGAATTCGTTAGTCATGGAGTTGAACACAGACTATAATAAATGGCCGCCAACCATAGAATCTTAGAATTAGGCTTCCAAAAATCTGATCATCATTATACATATATATAGTAAGTTTATAATCAACTTCACCAAGGGTTGTATAACATATGAAGTGATCAGGTTTAATCATTTAAGAAAAATTGCAGCTTACGGATACTTAGAGATGGCAAAGCACGTCAGAAAACCGTGGCAGTTGGTACTTGTAGTTAGTCCACTTCAAGGCCACATGACCCCAATCCTTCAGCTTGGTACATACCTTCATTCCAAAGGGTTTTCAATAACCATTGCTCACTCCAGAGTCAATCCACCAAATCCTTCTAATCATTCTGATTTCATTTTCTTTCCTATGTCTGATAACTTATCTGGGCCTGGTGACTTTCCGAGCTTTGTTGAGTTCTTGCAAGCTCTCGGGGATAACTGCAAACCCCATCTGAAACAACACATTATTCAGATGATAAACACAGAAAAAGATACATATGTGAAGGAATCAATCATCATCATCTATGATAATCTCATGTCTTTTGCAAGAACTGTAGCCAGCGAGCTGAGTCTGCCATCCATCATCATGCATTGCAGCAGTGCGGCTTTCTTTCCTGCTTACAAGATCATCCCTCAGCTCCATCTAGAAGGTCGATTCCACGTAGAAGGTAATTCCGTCATCTAAAACTCGCTTAAAAGACACAATTTGTAAAGAATATGATGACAGACTATAGGGATGTTTAAGGATTACATATCAGAACTGCGTAATCCTAAGTTTTTTTATATATAGTTTTTTTTCTTTTTTTTTTTTTTTTCTTTTTTTTTCTTTTTTCTTTTTTTTGTTAATCCACCACAAGAAGTCAAAGGTTCAAACCTCACACAAGGTAAACACATCTAGGGTTAGCCAGCGAAAGGGTTGGAAACGGTCACGGATATACCTCGATTAGGCGGTGTACATATGAGTTAAATACTTCTGTTCCCAGGGTAACCTAAACGGGAAAAACCTCATCTATCTAAATTGCTTATTTAAGAAAACTTTGTTCACCCATTAATAATTACTGTATATAAGCAGATTGGATTAACAATCTTAAACACCTTAAAAACTATTTATCACCTATATCAAAATGCAATTTGCAAATGAGCGCATTTTAATAACAATCAAACCCCTCAGAGGCTCTGAATCACTTCAAAATCTTTTCGAAGATTCATTGTTGCAGGAAATAGTTCCAGAACTCCATCCTTTCAGATACAAAGATCTACCATTTGCCGACCTCCCAATACAACAAGCCCTTCAATCGGTCACCATGATCACCCCCAACACCCCCCCTTCTGCCTTCATTTGCAACACCATTGAATTTCTTGAACCATCAGCACTAACCGAGATACACCAACAATACCAAGTTCCCATTTTTACAGTCGGCCCGCTTCACAAAATAATACCAACTCCCTCCACTAGCTTTCTTGAAGAGGATACCAGTTGCATCCCATGGCTAGATAAACAATCACCCAAATCAGTGATATATGTGAGTTTAGGAAGCATGGCAACGGCCGATAAATTGTTTTTGACTCAAATGGCGTGTGGTCTAGTAAACAGTAGCTTGCCATTCCTGTGGGTAGTTCGACCAGGTTCGGTTCACGGGTTCAAATGGATCGAGTTTTTGCCGGAGGGTTTGGTTGCTGAGATGAAGGAGAGAGGTTTGATTGTAGAATGGGCACCACAAAAGGAAGTTTTGGCACATAACTCAGTTGGAGGATTTTGGAGCCATTGTGGCTGGAATTCAGTTTTGGAAAGTGCATCTGAAGGGGTTCCAATGCTGTGCCAACCATTCAGTGTAGACCAATTGTTGAATGCTAGGTACTTAAGCTACGAGTGGAAGATGGGTATTGAAGTTGTTTGGAAGATAGGCGAGATTGAGGGTGCAATCAGAAGACTGATGTTGGGCAAAGAGAGTGAAGAACTGAGGCAGAAAGCTATGGAGATTCGAAAAAAGATTAAAGGGTCAATCAGCCATGGTGGATCTTCACAGAGTTCCTTGAATGACTTGGTAGATTTCATTATGTCATTATAAATTTGTAGTTACATGAGCTTTACATGATGGGTCTATTTTAAGCAAAACCCCCATTTACTATCTGAACATTATCATTACCATATGACATGTTACCACTTATGTATTTACTATTTACTATCTGATTTGGATGAAAACGGACATAAGCAAGAATAGACCTTTTTAGCTTCTTATATCTCTGTTACTTCTTTAGGCTTTTGCATAACACTCGATCATTTTGAGACAATGGGCCTTGTTGCTTTGTATATATTTAATGTGTTTGGCTAACAATTTTGTTTAGCACATCACCCAAGCACTTTAGAATCGGACATAAAGGCATGTACAACTTGTTCAAATGAAGAATTTAGCTTGAGCTCAATACCAAAACACAAACAACATTGCTATAGTTTTGCTAAAACAAGCAGACTATTTATTATTGAAGTTGCAAATAAAGGACACAAGGTAAACTAATCGACCATTACATTAAACACTAATCAATGAACCAAACACGAAAAGACACTGCACAAACACTATAGACACTAACAGGAATCACTCGCACATTGACAAGTGTATATTCAAATAGTTTCTAACAAGAGATTTCAATAGACTTGACATCAGGCTTCTTAACTTCCTCCTTAGGCACAGTAATCGTCAACACACCATTCTCCATTCCCGCCTTAATCTGATCCATTTTCGCATTCTCTGGCAACCTAAACCTCCTCGTAAACTTCCCGCTGCTACGTTCTACGCGATGCCATGTATCATTCTTATCTTCTTTCTCCACGTTCCTCTCACCTGTAATCTGTAACACCCTGTCGTCTTCTACCTCTATCTTAACCTCTTCTTTCTTGATCCCAGGAAGATCGGCCTTGAACACATGAGCTTCTGGTGTTTCTTTCCAATCTACACGAGCATTCACCAATGCAGATGTTTCATTTGAAAGACCAGATGGTGATGAAAGTGGGAAGTCTTTGAATGGGTCCCAAACGTCCAGTGAGAATGGGTCGAAGATGCTGTTTCTTCTGTTACCGAAAAAGCTTGGAATGATCGACATTTTGTAGAGTTGTTAAAGAATTAGCTAAAGCTGTTGTGGTTAGGAGAATTCAATTAGATTGATCGTTCGATTCAATTGTTGTGCTGCTGATTTTGGTATGAGGTTGGGGTTTATATATGTGATAGTGGCATCATCGAGAAGTTTCTGGATGATTTGTTAAGAATGAGAATGGTTATGGTGGTGACAATGGTCACTACAAAAAAAACCATACCTCTCAACCCACCAATAATATCATTACACCTCACTCACACTTTTTCCATACCTCCCACCCTTATTTTAGTGGCAATGGTCACTTTTTTCATACCTCTCAAACCTCCAACTTTTTATTTTTTATTTTTTATTTTCATAAATAAATAATTTAATAAAAACATAATATTTCATTAATAATTAAAATAAAAATACATAATACTTGGAAAAAAAACATAATTAATAGAAAATTACATAATACGTAAAAAAAAAAATAACTAGTCATTTAGGTATGCTAAGTTTTGAGCCTCAACGTGCTCCGTAAGATCATATTGGAGACGATAATGGATTTGTTCGTCGAGTAACTCCGGTAGTACACTATCGTCATAAACTGGCGCGACCGGCGGATCCATTATATGAACCGGTTATATTGCCTCCTCGTCGTCTTTTAAAATCATATTGCACAATATGATACACGTATTAACGATTTGCCGAATCTTGTCGACCGTCATAGGACGGAGAGGACGACTGAGAATCATCCATTTGGCATTAAGACGACCAAAAGCTCGCTCGATATCTTTTCTTGCAGACTCTTGTAACGTCTTGAATCTCTTTTCCTTCGGCTCAGTGGGATACTGGCCTTTCAAATGTCTAGGACAATTTCGCCAAACAAAATGTGTACAATCAATGCTACCAAGCATTCCAGGAATGTGATGTTGTTCTTCATGTGCCTCGTATAAGCGTGCAATGTCATGGGATGTCGGCCTACATAAGAACTCTCGACCATATAATTCAATAACCGCATTGCAAAAATAATCAAGGCATTCCCCTATAAAAAATAAAAACGACAACATTATTAAAAAAATAATAACGACAAAAAAAAATAATAACGACAAAAAAAATAATAACGACAACGTTATTAAAAAAAATAATAATAATGACAACAAAAAAAATAATAACGACAACATTATTAAAAAAAAAATAATAACGACAACAAAAAAAAATAACAACATTATTAAAAAAAATAATACCTGACGTTCTTCGTGCCATGTTTAAATAGTCATCAAATCTATCGGGAGGTTCGCCCGTTGCGAGTTGCCGAATGGCCGATGTGCATTTATGTAATGCCGTGAAACTTTTTTTCCCCCTCGCATCATATCCCTCTTGAAACCATTCGAATCTCGCTTCAATATCACCAACAATTCTTAAAAACAACCTTTTATTCATACGAAACCTATCTCGAAAAATATGGTGGGCAAACTTTGGTCGTTCAACGAAATAGTCATTCTTTAGATTTTGTAAAGCTTTTTCACGAAAACGGGTGACAGACTCCCGTGTTTCGGTAGAGGTTGCCGTTGTGGAAAACTAGAAGGGGGGGTTGAATAGTTTTACGTCTTTTTAATTTTATTATGAAAACTTAGTTTAGTTTTAAAACCTTGTTTGCTTTTAAAACTTTGATTCAATCTTATGTGAACTCAAATCTTGAACAATATGAACAAGTATATCTAAGTATGAACAATAATAATAATGTAAGCTAAGTATGTGAAATCAATACATGCATAATATAAACAATTATAGCTATATACGAGAGATAAGTACGTAATCGTTTATTTTATAATCCTTAGTTATATTTTGTATAAAAACTATACTTGATCGAAATGATCAATTATATGTATGTAACCTTTTTAGTTTGATTGTAAAAACTTTGTTTTGTGAATGAAACTTTCGTTTGATCTTTAAGTAAAATCAATACTAGCACTATATGAGCAACTATATATATACGTCTACGTCTACAAATGTAATAACGATATAAGCAAGATAATAAGTAAGATATGGAAAGATCTAACCGCGAGACAAAGGATTTATAGTGGTTCGGCTACAAGGACACCTTCCTTGCCCTACTCCACTCCTCGAGTCACCTACTCGAGAGTTTTCTTCACTATGTCAACAAGCTCCTTATGGCGGAGAAACCTTACACACCAATATACACACCACTTACACACCAAAGCTTCGTCACAACGAAATCACACCTTCTTCACAACTACTTCACACCAATCTACTACACACCTATCTTCACAACTACTTCACACCAATCTACTACACACCTATCTTCACAACTACTTCACACCAACTATCTTTACTACAATCTAGTTCACACCTATCTTCTACACACCAATTATCTTCACTACAATCTACTAGCCAATCACACAATCTATATTCCTAACACAACTATCTACAATCAAATATTCACAACACACTACACAAAGATATATGTAAATATTCTTGATGATGCACCAACAACTTGGATGTGGAGGTCACAACAAGTTGTAATACTTCTTGTCTTGGAGGATAGAAGTATTCTTCTCTTGCACTTGAGAGGATGATGTAAGAATCACTTTGAAACAAAGGATTATGTATTTATGATCAAAGGATTTAGAGAATAGAAATGGGGATCTAGAACAGAAAGTTTTGGAGTGCAAAAGGTGAGGAAAAAATCCAGGTTTAAGGTGGTATTTATAGGCAAAAGAATCTGACAGAGGAGCGTGGCCGGTCCCCTTAAATCATGGCCGGCCCCCTTAAAATTAAGGGGACCGCCCTTTATAATTAAGGGGGCCGCCCAGCTGAAACGGCCAGATTCTTTGTCTTTTAGTGGGGAAAGTTTATTTGGTGAAAAACTAACTGTTTTTGGTTAAAAATTTGAATTCATATATTTAGTATGAATAAAACATTTTTCTTTATTACCAAAAGTGTTTTTCAAAAATATATAATATGTTTATATAATTAAATAAACTTTGCATTAGTTAATTAAATACCCCTTTGATCATAAATTGCACTAAACACTTTGTTTATTCATACCTTAAGTGATTTGGATGTAAAGAGAAATATTAATCACTAAATACTTGTTTATGTCACAAGTTTTAGTTCTATGAGTTTATATTTTGTGATAATCAAAACATAGAGATATTGATAACATGTTAATAATGTTTTTAGGCATTAATTTATGTCAACAATCTCCCCCTTTTTTATGTCACAAGTTTTAGTTCTATGAGTTTATATTTTGTGATAATCAAAACATAGAGATATTGATAACTTGTTTTTACATTTCTCTTCTCCCCCTTTTTGTAAAATCAAAAAGGTTAAGCCGAGTAAGCTTCGCGAGGGAAGTTTAAACGGGTAGAATGCTCCCCCTTGATGTATGCTCCCCCTCATTTGAGAGCACCAAGGGAACGAGCTATGGAGATCTTTGCTACAAAAATATTTTAAGAGAGCAAGATACACATATATGCAAGGCAACAATTATGCAACTAAACAAAGATTCATTCAAGCATTATAGAAATGAAAAGCATTACAACACTCAATATGCTTGAAGCATATTGATAAAAATAACGCAAAGGAAAAGACATAGTCCTATATTGCCTAAGAGAGCACTTGGACTTGCTTGCAACCAAAGGTTGGTTGATTCGTATTTGAAAGTGAACATCATAAGCATATGGTATGCTTAGATGGTTGATGATGGAGTGTTTGGAATGAGGATGGTTGAGTTAGGGTAAGATTGTTGGATTAATGGAGGTTGTTGGATGAATGTTGGATAGTTTGGTGGTGGAGAGTTTGTAGCGGAAGAGGTTGATTGAGGTTTTGGATGTTGTTCAAGTGAGGGTATTGGATGTGATCTAGTGAGAAGATATTCAATCCAAGTGAAGTGTTCATTGAATGCAATCGTTTTTAGGAGAAAGATGCAACAAGGTTAATTGTTGACATGCTTCTCAAGTTGATTTATGTTGTGTGGTGATGAGGGTGATCTAGATGAAGGTGGATCCAAATTGCGTTGAGCAAGATGTAAGACTAAAAGAGCACTAAGCTCATGGGCTTCTTTTAGCGCCTCAACGAACTTCAAGTGTTCGGAGGAAGGTGATGGTGGTGGAGCATGATAATTGTCTTGGGTGAGGGTTTGAACATGCAACATAGGAATGGCATGTGAAGTTGTAGGATGTGGTGGTGATACTCTTGGTGGTGGAGACATGTTTGAGCTTGGGTAATCATGAAAACATGATATGGGTGGAAGACATTCTTCATGAGTGGATGGTGTTTTTGTTGAATGAGCAACATGTAAAGTGTTGGTAATGAGGTTGGGATTATTGTTTTGGGATTGTGCATGCTCATCATAAGAAGGAACATTAGTCGAAGCACGAATGGATGATTTGTTGTTAAATGGATCATTTGTGTGAGAGTGAGGTTTAGGTGTTGGTTGATTATGAACAACATCGCTTGAGTTGTGAAAAGATTATGAGGTTTGAGTGTAATGGAGAAGGATATGGGTGAGTAAAGGTTTTTGATATGTAATGTTCGTGAGAAAGAGAGTGAGGTGTTAGGTAAGTAATGTTTGAAAACATAGGTGGAATTTGGTGTTGAATGTTTGACAACGTCATTTGGTTTGACGGATTTTTTAAAGGAAGTTAGGCTTTCTTCTCCAAACAAGTTTCTTGGTGGTTTTGGTTTAATGGGAGAGGAAATGATGAGATGAGTGGAGATTGAGAGGAATGAGAGTGTTTATAATGTAGGATTGGTGGGATCAAGGATGGATAAACTTTGATGGAAGGTTTAGGATAGAATAGGTTTGTGAATTTTGGGAAGTGTAGGATGAAATGGGCTAAAAAATAGAAAAGGGAAACAACACATTCGACCATCAGATGGCCGGTCCCCTTAATTGGAGGCCGGTCCCCTTAATAATTAAGGGGGCCGCCTTATGATTTAAGGGGGCCGCCCATCTGGTGATTCCCAGATTGCCAGAAAAGGGTTTTTGGTAGTGCATTGCAGAAAGGTTGTGTTTTTGGTTTCAAACAAGTCCAACTCTTTGAGGCAATTAAACATAGACTAATTATGTAGGCAATTATGTAGCTAAAGCATGTTAACCAAAGAGATTAAGTAATCAAGCAATTTCATCTAGCATGCAAACATACTCATCTAGCAAGCAAAATATAAGTGCTAGGAAACAATAAGCAACATCAAGTATTTCATAACTACATAACTAGGAGGATTAATCCTAATGTGTATTATGATAGCATGGGTTTCTAGACTTGTTACAAACGAAGTCTTAATAGATAAACCATGGCCCTCTTGATTTGATTTAGTTCACTTATAAGTGTCATTTATATAAATATAGATGACAAATATGAGATCACCATGCATGATTTAAAGAGACGTTTTTAGCATTATTCAACAATGTTTGAAAGTAGGTTTTCATGTAGATATGAGAGTTAATTGAATAAAATAGATTCGGTTTTACTTCAAAATGTGTTAATGAAAGGTAAATAAAATTTTCTCAATCTTTGGTTTTGATCAAAACAAAATTGTGGATATTTATTGTGAAAACATCTTATTTAAAAGTGGGATAGTTGTTTGAAAAACTATTTTCCAAAATGTGAGGTTTTTGCATATTTTTAAAGATATTAGATTTTTGACAACAAATATCATTAATCATATATTTTAAAAGATGTTTGTTATAGATCTCATGCTCAAGAGGATTGGTTAAGCCTACTATTATCTCATGCTATCGTTTCTACATATCCTATGATCCTAAATGAGGTGATGACGAAAATTAATATGTAGGATGCGAGAGTGTTGAATGGGGTATAACCTAACATCTATAGTTCCTTTGATTTCGCACGCTTATCTGACTTAATGCCATAGTCTACAAGAGCTTGTTTCATCCATAGTTTTCTTACGCGAGGAATCTAATCCTGCTTCTATATTAACGATTTATCCACTTAACTCATTTCACTTCATCACCATGAGTTTCCTAATAGTGGATATAGAAGATTTCCATTTTCTATTTTGTTCGGCAATGAACCATTTTATCTTATTCCTAGGAAAGTCAACCAATGATGTTTTTAGGTTATAAGAATATAAGCAATTATGTACTAAGCATTAATCTAACTAATCATTTATCTAAGCATGCAAATTATAGTGATGAACTTAAAAGAAACGTGTACCTTTTAGTCTTCAATGGAATATCTTCAAGCACTTCAAGTGACCATGTTGACTTATAGAAGTCATTAGTAGATGATATTCCAACTTCTTCCAAGATTGACAACTTAGCCACTTGGTCCCCATTGTCTCATTGGTCCAAAGTTGTTTGGTCCAAACATATTTAACATTTGGCTAGGATGCATGTATGGTGGTAATATTTCCCAAGGATTGTAACTTGGTAGATAATTCCACATTTGATTTCTAGTGTTATTGTAATTTTGTCTATTTTGATTTCTTCTAGGTTGAGGTGTTTTAGATCTTGGATGATGATTGTTAGGTTTTCTTGGTGGTGGAGTTTTAGATCTTAATTTAGGTTTAGAAAATCCGGTTTTGACTTTTAATGATGGTTTATAAAAACTTTTTACTTCCACATCACTTGCAATAGGTATTTTTCTATCTTCTCTAAGTATATACTTAGGTTTTGACTCTAATGGTTTTTGTTTACTAGATTCACATTCAAACTTTATATTTTTATTTTCACTAGTTGAAACATTAGTTGAGGTTAATCCTAGACCGGTTTTGTCTCCCGAAGTTTCTTGAACACTTATTATTTTCTTAAGTGGGTTACTACTATTTTTAAACTTGTCAAGTTTGAAAATTTCATCTTTAAGTTTTTCGTTTTCATTTTTAACCTCTATGCATGTTTTACATTCTATAAGAACTTCTTTTTCTTTTTCCAAATGTTGTAGTCTAATTTTTAATTCGAGTACTTCATTTTCTAATAGATTGTTAATATGTTTTAGTGACTTATTTTTAGCTATAACTTTTTGACCTAATTTGCGTAACCTATTATATTCACTATCTAGGTCTTTTTCGTCTAATGATAAATTTTCGTCACTAAAGTATTTGGTTTCGGAACGTACCTCGCTTGATGTCTTAGCCATAAGACATTTCTCCTCATTTGTGATTTCTTTCTCATCGTCATCGCTATCATTCCAAGCTCCTCCAACAAACGCCTTTTGATTTTGATTTCTTGACATCATTGGGCATTTTCCGATGAGATGATTTGGATCACCACATTTGAAGCACTTCCTATCACTTTTGCCATTTTTGTCATCTTTATTTCTTTGGTTTGCTTTCCTTTCATCATACGGTTGTCTAACCAATCTTCCTCGCCATTTGAGAAATTTCTTGAAGTCTCTTACGGCCGTCGCATATTCTTCGTCATCACTTTCGGAGGTTGAGCTATCCTCGTTACTAGATTCCTTCCTAGCTTTCAACGCAATTGACTTGCTTTGCTCTCTTTTTCCATTGACCATCTCGGAGTCTTTCTTTATTATTGCTTCGTAGACTTTCAGGTTGCCGATCAACTCATCAAGTTGAAGAGTTGACAAGTTCTTCGATTCTTCAATCGCCGTAACTTTAGCTCGCCATTTTGGATGAAGAGCCCTAAGAAATTTCCTAACAAAATTCTTACTAGAAAAATTCTCATCAAGTGCTTTTAAACTTGTGATAATAGTGTTAAATCTAGCAAAAGCATTATCTATTGATTCCTCCTCCGGAATCGTAAATTGTTCATATTGTTGAACAAGAAGATCTATTTTGTTATCTTTAACTTGACTATTACCTTGGTGAGTGATTAGTAAAGAATCCCAAATCTCTTTTGCGGTTTTACACATAAAAATTCTTTCATATTCTTTGCGTGGTAACGCATTATAAATAACCATTTTAGCCTCATTATTTTTTGATAGTTTCTTTTTCAAATCATCATTTTGTTTTTCAAAAGATACAATTTCATCCTTTTTAGTTTCAAAATTATATTGAATAGGAGGAAAATCACCAAAGGTAATAACATGCCAAAGATCTAGATCCTTTGATTTCACATAACTTTCGAATCGATTTTTCCAATATAAAAATCCATCACTTTCAAATAGTGGTGGTCTTTGCATAGATTGCCCTTCTAAATATTTTTCAGATTCCATAGATCGTTACAAGTTTTAAAATACAATATATTTTAAAAATCTTGCTAGACGTGGCTCTGGTACCAATTGTGGAAAACTAGAAGGGGGGGTTGAATAGTTTTACGTCTTTTTAATTTTATTATGAAAACTTAGTTTAGTTTTAAAACCTTGTTTGCTTTTAAAACTTTGATTCAATCTTATGTGAACTCAAATCTTGAACAATATAAACAAGTATATCTAAGTATGAACAATAATAATAATGTAAGCTAAGTATGTGAAATCAATACATGCATAATATAAACAATTATAGCTATATACGAGAGATAAGTACGTAATCGTTTATTTTATAATCCTTAGTTATATTTTGTATAAAAACTATACTTGATCGAAATGATCAATTATATGTATGTAACCTTTTTAGTTTGATTGTAAAAACTTTGTTTTGTGAATGAAACTTTCGTTTGATCTTTAAGTAAAATCAATACTAGCACTATATGAGCAACTATATATATACGTCTACGTCTACAAATGTAATAACGATATAAGCAAGATAATAAGTAAGATATGGAAAGATCTAACCGCGAGACAAAGGATTTATAGTGGTTCGGCTACAAGGACACCTTCCTTGCCCTACTCCACTCCTCGAGTCACCTACTCGAGAGTTTTCTTCACTATGTCAACAAGCTCCTTATGGCGGAGAAACCTTACACACCAATATACACACCACTTACACACCAAAGCTTCGTCACAACGAAATCACACCTTCTTCACAACTACTTCACACCAATCTACTACACACCTATCTTCACAACTACTTCACACCAATCTACTACACACCTATCTTCACAACTACTTCACACCAACTATCTTTACTACAATCTAGTTCACACCTATCTTCTTGACTCCTCCCAAACCAACCAGTCAGCCTTGTGAAGCTGTTAGGCCCACCTGGGAGAAAGTGCAAGTTAATATTGACCGTGGAAGTACAGGAAAATCCCCGGGTCGTTAAATCCCAACGAGATTGAAATTGTATTTGTAAACGGATAGGAAAGTGAGTGGTACTGAGGACAGTAACAAATATGATTTGAGGGTTGATTACACTACTGATTGCTTGATATTTGGAAAATATGAAATTATAACAAAAATACAGAAATGAACACAAAATCAGATAATCAGATAACAGACAGAAAAAAGTGGTATTTAACAAGTTACAAACTACAGGGGTTAAAAGTGAAACCCATAATGCATCGTCCAGCTTATCCGACCAAGAGGCACGGTTTTCACCAACCGTCCTCTCGAGAATTCTCTTAATACCCCGATTTGAGACCTCCACCTGCCCACTTGTTTGGGGGTGGTATGCTGTAGAAAGATGGTGAGTTACACCATATTTCAGCATTACTCTTGCAAATTGTTCATTGCAAAAGTGAGTACCACGATCACTGATAATGGCACGAGGAGTCCCGAATCTGGCAAAGAGAGATTTTAAAAATTTACAAACTACTCGGGCATCATTGGTGGGTAAGGCTTTTGCCTCAACCCATTTTGACAGATAGTCGACAGCGACGAGTATATACTTATTCCCTCGTGAAGACGGGAATGGCCCCATAAAATCAATGCCCCACATATCAAATATTTCACAGACTTGGATGGCGTTTTGCGGCATCTCATTCTTTTTAGAAATATTCCCGTGACGCTGGCAAGCCTCACAGGTTTTGATAAGTTCATGGGCGTCTTTATATATCGTGGGCCAAAAGAATCCTGAATCAAACACCTTTTTGGCGGTGTAGTTTGGGTTATGATGTCCCGTGGGTCCGTCATGACAAGCTTTAAGAATTTCCATGGCTTCTTGGCCATGGACACACCGTCGGATGACTTGATCCGCACATATTTTGAACAAGTAGGGGTCGTCCCAGAAGTAATGTTTTACATCTTTAAAGAATTTTCTTTTCTGTTGGGACGACATCCCTTTCACAACGAAATTTCCCGCACGGTAATTTGCAAAGTCGGCAAACCATGGGGTGGTGGCATTATCCCGGTTAGAGATGAGATTTAGAGTCTCCAGAGGAAAAGTTTCATTAATTTCTTTTTTCTCGAGAATATCCTGATGAGGATTTTCTAACCGGGACAAGTGATCAGCTGCAAGGTTCTCTGCTCCTTTTTTATCTCTTATGAGAATATCGAATTCCTGAAGGAGCAGGACCCAACGGAGCAGTCTTGGCTTTGCATCCTGTTTATTGAACAGGTATTTCAAAGCCGAATGGTCCGTATACACCACGCTTTTGTTTAAGATTAAGTAAGACCGAAATTTTTCGAAGGCATATACCACAGCTAATAATTCTTTTTCTGTGGTGGTATAGTGTGTTTGAGCCTCGTTCATGGTCTTACTTGCGTAGTGTATTGGCTGAAAATGTTTGGTTTTTCGTTGCCCCAGAACTGCACCAATAGCATAATCGCTAGCATCGCACATAAGTTCAAAGGGTAAGTCCCAGTCGAGGGCAACAAGGATTGGTGCTTCGGTAAGCCTTTTCTTTAAAATTTCAAAGGCTTCGATGCACTCAGTGGAAAAGATGAAAGGAGCATCCTTTTCAAGAAGATGAGTCATGGGCCGGGCTATTTTGGAGAAATCCTGAATGAATCTCCGATAGAACCCGGCATGGCCGAGGAAACTCCTAATTCCTTTAACAGTGGTGGGATGAGGCAGTTTAGCAATAACATCAATTTTGGCCTTATCGACCTCAATCCCACTTTTTGAAATTTTATGGCCGAGGACAATGCCCTCCTTAACCATAAAATGGCTCTTCTCCCAGTTTAGACAAAGATTAGTGTTTTCACAACGTTGAAGCATTTTTTCTAAGTGGGAGAGGCACGAATCGAAAGAATTCCCGATGACTGAGAAGTCATCCATAAATACCTCCATGGTTTTTCCGATCATGTCATGGAAAATAGCCATCATGCACCTTTGGAAAGTGCCCGGAGCATTGCATAACCCGAAAGGCATGCGACGATAGGCAAATGTCCCGTAAGGGCATGTGAAGGTAGTTTTATCTTGATCCTGTGGATCAATGGGAATTTGGAAGTAACCCGAGAAGCCGTCAAGGAAACAATAGTACTCGTTTCCTGCTAGTCTTTCGAGCATTTGGTCCATAAAGGGCAGAGGAAAGTGGTCTTTACGGGTGGCTTCGTTAAGTTTTCTGTAATCAATACATACTCGCCACCCTGTAACCAAACGAGTTGGTATCAACTCGTTGTCCTCATTTGTGATAACCGTGATACCACCCTTCTTTGGAACACAATGTATTGGGCTTACCCAAGGACTATCAGATATAGGGTAAATCAATCCCGCATCAAGAAGTTTGATAACCTCTGCTTTTATGACTTCGTGGATTTTTGGATTTACCCTTCTTTGATGCTGCACGGTAGGTTTAAAGTCCTCTTCCATTAGGATTTTGTGTGTACAAAAATCCGGGTTAATACCTTTTATGTCTGAGAGTTTCCAAGCAATTGCTTGTTTGTGGGACTTTAAAACTTTGAGCAGCGCGGTTTTCTCCTCATCCTTTAAGTCTTTTGCAATAATGACCGGTAACTTATCGTTACCTTCCAAGAATGCATATTCTAGATGAGGAGGCAGGTCCTTAAGTTCAACCTCGGGGAAGTCATCATTTTTCTCAACATATTTGACTTCCACCTTATGAAGTTGTGGAGGTAGAACAGGAATGGGAGAAGGATCTTTGTTCAATAACTCCTCAAGGAGAAGTATATCCCCCTCCGGGTCAATCTCTTGGTAATCAATTCCTTCGGGAAGTGAATCACTTTTGAGAAAGGCCTCTAATTCCTCAAGGACGAAATCACTTCCCCCAAATGGAGTGAGGGAAGGAGAAGAATTAGCGATTATCGGATTAGAAGAAGTAGTGGGATTGCCACTCGAAATATTATCAGTGAATCCAAAGATTTCCTGAGCATACTCCTCGGATGCAATGTCAATGACATCAATTCGGTTGACCGATTCAGCATCATAATTTGAGGAGTATCTCGAGGTTTGATCAAGGTTGAACGTAATCGCTTCAGTGCCAACTCGTAACGTGATTTACTCATCGAAAACATCGATTAATGCACGTCCCGTTCTTAAGAATCCCCTCCCAAGAATGAGAGGAACTCTTGGATCTGCATCGAAATCAACAACGACAAAGTCTGCCGGAAAATGGAACTTTCCCACTCTCACAAATACGTCCTCGGCAATACCGAGGGGACGTGAAATTGAACGGTCTGCAAGCTCGAGATTCATGCATGTGGGACTAAGTGCCTGAAGAGAGAGCTTTTTCCAAACTGAGTGAGGCATTAAATTGATGCTTGCACCAAGATTGGCCAAGGCAAAGCATTCAACCATACCCGGGAAAGTACATGGTATTAGAAATTTCCCGGGGTCTCCTAGCTTTTCGGGAAGCTGTTTTAACAGAACCGCAGAGCAGTTCTCATTAAGTGGAGTTCGTGCCATTTCAAACATTTTTTCTTTATTGCTCAACAGGTTTTTGATTGTCGATGCGAATTTGGGCATTAAAAGAAGAGCGTCCGCGAAACTAATATCGAAGTGTAGTTCTTGGAAAATCTGAAAGAATTTTTCCATCTGATGATTAGCTTTTTCACGGAGCTTTTGGTCTTGCAATCGTGAGGGATATGGAATTGTTGTTTTTGGGTTGGCTTTTGGATATTCAACAGGACCCTTGGTAGTTTCAAACACGACTCTTTTAGTGGGAGTCGGGACCGGGATAACTGGAGGAGGGATGTCATTGGTACCTCCGTTATTATTAGGAAGTACCGTATCCGTGGTATCCTCAGTTTCACATTCCTCTACAGGGATAGGAGATGAGGTAGAGGGAGCTGTAGGTCCTTTGTGAGAAACTCCACTTCTTGTGGTGATCGCCTTTACATCGCCCCTCGGATTAGCGATCGTGTTGCTAGGTAAAGTTGTACCTGAGCCCGAGGGTCGATCATTTAAAGACTTCTGGAAATTAGACATTTGACTAACCAGCATTCTGTTTAGTTCTTCTTGGGATTTCATAAACTGTTTTAATAACTCATCATGTGATGGTCCAGTTGGAACAATGGCTTGATTTTGGTTTTGAAAATTTTGAGCCCGATTGTTTTGGAAATTCCCATGTTGCTGATTGTTGTTACCTTGGAAGTGGTTTTGTTGTTGAAAATTACCCTGTGGGTAATTGTTCTGACCTTGATTACGATTATAGTTCCCTTGGTTCTGATTTTAGTTAAACTGATTTTGACTAGAGATGAAATTCCCTTGGTTGTTATGACCTTGGTTCATTCGATTCTGGTTCTGATTCTGGTTAAAATTTTGGTTCCTGTTTTGAGGCTGATTAAACCCTGGTGGTCCAATATAGTTATTAGAACGGTAGCTCAAAAGGTTTCGGTCCCCTTGCGGTTGGTAAGAATTACCTCCCGTGTTATAGGAACCTTGAGCTGCAGACACGTTTTCACGAGAAAAGCCACCGGAAGCTGGGCAATCTGTGTACGTATGTGGACCACCACAAATTTCACAACTTGGGTTAACAGTTTTGACCTGATTATGATTATTCTGATGGATACGCAAAACTGCTGTAGACAAATCATCCAGCCTTTTAGCTAGGATTGATATTTCATTGCTGGCCGGAGTGTCTGACTTAAATGAGTTGTTCCTCTCAGCAGAGGAGTCCCAAAAATTATGATGGGCAGTCATGTTTTCGATTAAGTCATAGCACTCTTCAGGGGTCCTTTTCATAAAGGTGCCCCCAGCAGCAGCATTGATGGTGTCACGATGACGGAGTGTCAAACCATTATAAAAGGTATCAATAATGGTGACAAGAAGCATGTTATGATTAGGACACCGATCAATTGCAAGTTTGTAGCGTTCCCATGCCTCAAATAAGGATTCTTCGGGAAGCTGTCTGAAGTTGCTGATATCATTCCTCAGCTTTGTGACCATAGATGGTGGAAAGTATTTGGCCAGGAATTTAGTGATCATCTCATCAAAAGTGTGGATCGAATTCTTTGGAAGTCGATCGAACCATGAAGTCGCATGATGAGCGAGAGAATAGGGGAACAAGTATAAACGTAGGCTGTCTTCGGCGACGCCATGTTGTTTCATGCTTTGGGTGACAGTTAAAAATTTGTCGAGATGCCTGTTGGCATCGTCACCCTGCAATCCGTGGAACTGGCACGTATTCTAGATCTGTTGTATCATGTGGTGTTTTAATCCAAAATCCGTGGCTCCAATAGTGAGTGGTGCAATTGGTCCACCCCTCCCTTGCATAGTAGGTTGACACAGTTCCTCCATAGTTCGGGTGTCAGGAACTGGTTCATCCTTGGGAAGGAATGGGGGCTCGTCGTTCATTTTTGTTGTGTGTTCTTTTTCAACAATACGTAACTCG
This sequence comes from Artemisia argyi, assembly GCA_030686995.1. NCBI lineage: Eukaryota > Viridiplantae > Streptophyta > Magnoliopsida > Asterales > Asteraceae > Artemisia > Artemisia argyi. The sequence goes on along the minus strand of CM060709.1, from coordinate 75,949,670 downwards.
GGTACGTTTTTCTTCTTTTTATTCTTTGCTTGTGAACGAGTGCGCATGCACAAAAATTAGTTTTTAACACAAGATAGAGGCAAAACTACAGTGAACTTAAACCCAATAATCACAAATGAACAGCTTCTTTAAAAAGGTACACTATTCAAAAGGATACAATGGTAAGTTTTAAATCTTAGGTTTGGGAACTTATTATGTTCACACCCCCAGTTGGTAGGTGTTCTGCCTTGGTTTGCGGTGGTAAACTTTTATGTAATTATATTCACAGTAAAATGTTTTTGGCTTTTTTGTGTATGGGTGAAAAAAAACTTGGACAATATTTTTGAAACTGATTCGTTAACCGAAATCGTTCCTTTAAGATTACTCGCAGGCTGGCGGGAGGAAATAAATGGATCCCTCTTAAGTTCGCAATTTAATGTCAGAACTTACCTTAAACCAACTGTATAGGTTGTAATCGTAAAGATACGAAGTAATTTAACTTCACAGTTTTGTTTTGTTGTTTATGATTTGTTTGGTGTTGTTAACACTTCAGGAGAAATGTTAATGAACGTTTTCAGATATGATTTTGCTTTTCTTAAAAATTTACAAAGTGGTGATATTTGTACAGGAGGGTTTTTGAAAACCACTAAACTTTTACCGTTTTGAAATACGCAACAACCTCCCCGGCAGCGGCGCCAAATTTTGACTCCTCCCAAACCAACCAGTCAGCCTTGTGAAGCTGTTAGGCCCACCTGGGAGAAAGTGCAAGTTAATATTGACCGTGGAAGTACAGGAAAATCCCTGGGTCGTTAAATCCCAACGAGATTGAAATTGTATTTGTAAACGGATAGGAAAGTGAGTGGTACTGAGGACAGTAACAAATATGATTTGAGGGTTGATTACACTACTGATTGCTTGATATTTGGAAAATATGAAATTATAACAAAAATACAGAAATGAACACAAAATCAGATAATCAGATAACAGACAGAGAAAAGTGGTATTTAACAAGTTACAAACTACAGGGGTTAAAAGTGAAACTTTTGAAAACTTAATATTAAAGAAAATTGAAAATGAAATTGAAATTATGAAAATGATTATTATAATATTTAATTACTATTTAATTAATAAAACTAATTAAAATCTAATTTAAAAGCTTAATTTAAATTAACTAAATATTACAACTATTACAAATAAACCTAAAAACTTAAATAAATAATTTCTAAACCTAAATAAGAACTTGAAGAAAGTATAAAAAATGAAAATAAATATTTTTGTCTTTTTATAAGTATTTTATCAATTAATAACTATTTAATTTAATTAATCTAATTAAACTATTTTAAATTATTATTATTACTAAATGACCTTAGAAAATTATGATAAAATTTATAAAACTATTTAAACACTACAGGAACACTACAAAATTATAAAAAGTTACTAAAAATTATATTTAAGCTAATTGACTAATTAATTACTTATTAATTTATTTTAAGCTAATTTAATTAATTTAGATAAGAAAATTATAAAATAAACAGTGGAAATTATGAAACTATTTTTTAAAAATCTTAACTACTTTATAAAACTTAGGAAAAATATAAAATTCTACTTTAGTTGATTAAAATTAAAGAAAACTATTTAATTAATAATACTTCCTTTTTAATTATTTAAACTAGTTTTAAATCTAATAAATAGTAAACTGCTTAGGAAAATTCTAATAAATTTATTTTAACTACTTTAAGGTACTAAGTAATTTATAAAATTATAAAATTGGATAAGTGCTTATTAATAAGCTAAAATGAAAATTAATTAGATAATTTCTATTAAATAGAAGCTATCACTGTTTTTATGTTTGCTTTTTCTGGTTTTTCTTTTATAAAACTACTTAAATAATGAAACTTTAATAAAGACAACTACTTTAGAACCTTGAAATAAGCACTGAAAATGCTTATAAGCTTAAACAGTTGACTAAGGTTGACCAAATGAAGAAATAAGCTAAACTGAGGTTATGTAGGGTCCACTATGGTGAAATCTAGTTTACCTAGGTTATTTGAACTATATTAAACTAAACTTAATGAGATAAGCTCCTAAAATAAGCTGAGAAGCTCAAATAAGCACTTGCTTATTTGAGTTCTGACTCAGAAATGGGACAGAGATTGGGGACAATTTAAGGTGGGGTCCACTGGTCTATAGGTCAAACTAATGGTCAATTATTGAACCTGGGTAGGAGGGGGGTTGTAATAAGCTAGGTAGAAAGTGTGGGGCCCACTGAGTTGGCCACAAATCACCACCAAAGTGGTAGTGATGGCTGTGTATCTGATGTGCAGGGTAAGGTTTTGCCTTGCAGTCCACTTTCAATGAGTTGTGGGGTCCACAATAGTGAAATAGGGTTCAAGCAAAGCCTAGGGGTTCAAATATGGGTTGATAAGCTACACAAATAACCAAGAAGCTAAGCTTATGGTTTCCTAATAAGCTCTGAATGAGCCTTCAAAATGGTGATCATATACTGAGTACTCAGTATAGCTTGTTTTACACAGGTCACAATTTGGATCCTAAAAGTTATGCCACAATAAGCTAAAAGCTAAACTAAGCCTAGATGAGATAAGCTGGACTAATAAGCTATAAATTAAGCTAATGGTTGAGGTGTGGGGTCCACTGGATTGATAAGAAATCACCAACAAAGTTGTGGTGATGAACTGGGTCTAAGTGAGCAGGGCACACCTTTGCCCTGCAAGTGAGTTTGAGGGTCTGTGGGGCCTAGATACAAAATCTTAAAATTATAAAACTTATTGGAACTTAAAGCTGAGGTGGTAGACTACTAAACCTGAAAAGCACAAAGTATAATTCTTAACACATAAATCTACAAAAATCTCCTAAGATTTGAGAAAATCTGAGTAATACAAATTTGACTTTTGAATGAAACTTGGTACTTTGACTATTTTGGATTTCTAATGACTGATACTAATTGATTAAGTTATAATAAGCTATAAGGTACTTATATTAAGCTAGAGTTATTAGATTTAAGCTAATGGTGTGGGTTTGAGGTCCCAAATCTCACACAGTTAACTGTGGAGATGATTAGACTAAGATTTTGACTTTGGGTGTATGAACTCACAATTTTATGCCTTACTTAACCTATATTATACTACTGCAGTCTAGTGAAACACAATTGAACATCAAATAACAACAAGAACTCAGCTCAAAAGCTTATTCCAAACACCCTCTAATCTAGACTGTTTTGAGATTCAATTACCTAAGGGCTATAAGAGCTTATTCTAATGAACCAACATGACTTATTATGATATATCAAATGTAATTAAGCACTTAGAAACAGATAATTACCACAGATACTCAAGAACACAAGATATTCAATATTGACTGATTGATTTTTATTTTTTTAGTAACTATTGATTCAAACAAACAAGACACTATTATTATGTTATATTATAACTATATAAGACTAAATAAGCATTAAGCACTGAAAGAGCAAGTAATAAGCAGAGCAATAATACAAAAGTAAAAGGGAGAATTTTGGCAACTCACAATAAGCTTTCCTGCTTGAAACCAAGAACCAAGAACCACTTATTTCCTCCCCTGAGGATCTAAACCAATACTCCAAGCTTACTTATGCTTCCAGATCACTTCTGAATCCAAGATATCAAGAACAAAATGCCACAGTTGACTATCATTGACCAAATTTGTATTTTGTGAGATTTTTTATATTAAGCTGATTAGTAAGTTACTAAAAGCTTTATTGAGCTTATGGGAGCTTATATGAGCTTACTCAATCCATGAATCCATACAGTAACAACACACAGCTTATTGAGATTATTGATATGAAATTGAAAATGGCACAACTTAAGATAACAACACAAACTTGAATTTTATTAACTTAAGAGATTACTAATACACTGAGAACACTTAAACTTAAACTTGAAAGCTTAAAATTACACTTGAACTTTTGAAAATATTAATACGACATACAATTATTGAAAATAAACTAGATAGTCTTCTCCTCTGCTTCTCTTGGTCTTTATAGGCTTCAATTAGGTTTAGAAATATCTTCTGAGCCTTTCCCACTTCATCTGAGCCATTGATTTAGTCCAATTGATCAAAACCGTTCAAAGTCACTTTTGGCGCCAAAGTCCTCCACGTTAACGTGGAGGCAAAGGGTTGTAATTAAAGATTTTTGGGAGTTTGTGGAGGTGTCAGGAGACAAAGGGGAGGGTTTTTAGGGCCAGTTGGTGTTTTATGGAAGAAACAGAGATTAAAAGGTAGTTTGGGGTGAAAAATGGTGTGGAGAGCATTAAATGAAGAGTGGGTTGTCTGTGAGGTGGAAAAGAAGGTTAGGGGGAGTATGTGGTGAGCTGGAGTGGTGAGGTGGTGGTGCAATACCACCTGGTTTGGTGGTTTCAGGTGGTGGTGAGGGAGGTGAACAGTGCGTGTGGTTTTGGGCGGGGGTTGACTTAGTTTGACCCGGTTTTAGTTATAAGGGGTGTTGGATTGGGCTTAAGTTTGGGCTAGGGTTGTGTGTGGGCTGGGTAAGGCTTTGGTTTTGGATTTAATAACAAATAAGGGTCCAGTTTGGTTAAGGTATTAAACAAGGACCAATTTTGTAATTTTTGCAAAGTTAAAGGGCTGAATTTGTGATTCTCCCAAAATACTTTCAAGGGTTTAACTTGCCAAAAATGATAAACCAAGGACCAATTTATTAATTTCTCCATTTAAAAACATCCAGGGACCTTTTCTGTAATTTTTCAAACTCCAGGGACCTTTATTGCAAATTTGGATTTTTAAGGGGCTAAACTTGTAGTTTCCCAAAAGTCAAACAAATTGTTCCAAATTGTCAATCATGTATAGTACAAGGGTATATTTTGTAAAATTTCAAGTTTTAATTACCCAGGGACTATTTTGCCAATTTTGTAACTTGAGGGGTAAAAATTGCCAGTTTGTGTAAACTTTTATCCAGGGATGTTTTGTGAACATTTTTGGTTTCCCAAGGACTTAAGTTGACTTTTTATTCATTTTAAACCTTCAGGGACTAGTTTTGTCAATATTTGAAACTTGGGGGACTGAAACTGCCAATTATGCAAACTTTGTACGTTTTTCATTTGTTTTTGCATATTTTGTATTTGAAACATATAAAACACTCTTCTGAGATATTTTAAGTATTATGATGCATTTTTGAGTGTTTTTGTATGTTTTGGCAGTTCAGATTGGTACAAAATGATGAGTATTTAGACACTCATCACTTCTACACACCAATTATCTTCACTACAATCTACTAGCCAATCACACAATCTATATTCCTAACACAACTATCTACAATCAAATATTCACAACACACTACACAAAGATATATGTAAATATTCTTGATGATGCACCAACAACTTGGATGTGGAGGTCACAACAAATTGTAATACTTCTTGTCTTGGAGGATAGAAGTATTCTTCTCTTGCACTTGAGAGGATGATGTAAGAATCACTTTGAAACAAAGGATTATGTATTTATGATCAAAGGGTTTAGAGAATAGAAATGGGGATCTAGAACAGAAAGTTTTGGAGTGCAAAAGGTGAGGAAAAAATCCAGGTTTAAGGTGGTATTTATAGGCAAAAGAATCTGACAGAGGAGCGTGGCCGGTCCCTTTAAATCATGGCCGGCCCCCTTAAAATTAAGGGGACCGCCCTTTATAATTAAGGGGGCCGCCCAGCTGAAACGGCCAGATTCTTTGTCTTTTAGTGGGGAAAGTTTATTTGGTGAAAAACTAACTGTTTTTGGTTAAAAATTTGAATTCATATATTTAGTATGAATAAAACATTTTTCTTTATTACCAAAAGTGTTTTTCAAAAATATATAATATGTTTATATAATTAAATAAACTTTGCATTAGTTAATTAAATACCCCTTTGATCATAAATTGCACTAAACACTTTGTTTATTCATACCTTAAGTGATTTGGATGTAAAGAGAAATATTAATCACTAAATACTTGTTTATGTCACAAGTTTTAGTTCTATGAGTTTATATTTTGTGATAATCAAAACATAGAGATATTGATAACATGTTAATAATGTTTTTAGGCATTAATTTATGTCAACAGCCGTGTCCTCAATCGAATCGTACACGGCTAAAAAGGTTGATAGAGTACTACCCGTGGAAACATTTTGACCGAAACGTTGGGGGGGAAAATATAAATCATCGGATGACGAAGATGATGATAACATTGTGTGAAATATTTAGTAGTAATTTGTATTGTGTGTGGGATATTTGAATATGTGTAGTTTATTTGTAATGTGTAGTATTTATAGGAAAAAAAAAAAAAAAAAAAAAAAAAAAAAAAAAAAAATTGTTAACCGTTGCCCAACGTTCCAATTTTTTTTTTTTTTTTTACACGCTCCAACGTTCCAATTAATGGCTAGTTTTCTCCCAAACCGCGTAGGTGATCTTCCCCGCTGAGCCTCACCGTTGGGGCAAAACGATGGGGTGGCGGCGGTGTTCCCGGCGGTTTGGGGCAAACCACTGGCCACCCCGCAACCATTGCCAGTACCCTTACAAACTATGGAAACCTGAAGACCATTCTTGATTCTTGTACGGTATGGCATTTAGTACGATGGATGCTTCGTGAACCTTCTATCTTTAGTCCTCATATGATATTTTATGTTTTTTTTTTCAATTGATGATCTTTGACACATTAAAAAAAAAAAAAAAAAAAAAAAAAAAAAAAAAAAAAAAAATATATATATATATATATATATCTATAAATTGTGTCAATTCTTTCTGAGCTATTATGAACTTGGTTGATTTTTGAGAACAAATGTGATTAAGACCAAAAGTTTCCAAACGTGCCTATTTTTTTTTTAAACATAAAATTCCACAAGTCTATAAGAGTGGGTGTAATAGGGACCATCATGTGTTTCTCATCTCCACTGTCACATCAGTTTTCTTTCTTTTACAACTTCTTAACCAACTTATTATAACAAGAAGATCGAGGATATCACTAAAAATTTACCCTAAAAAACTCATTTAATAAAATACCCCGCACACAAAAAGTCAAAACAAAACTCCGGTGCATATGCGACCGACTTTTTTTTCTTGGAGTGGGACGCATCAAAAGGGATAGGTGGTAATGGGGTGGGACGCGTTGGGTTAGTGCCACATAGGCTGGTGACTCGTCTAAAACTCTCCCATTACATCTAGTCCAAGATCAAACTTATATAGTCCAGTATTATCACCATCCTGGTTTTTGACCGACTCACTTAAGCAGCTTCACGCCTCATGTGTTGTCTCTTTAAACAAGCCTTTAATTTCTCAACTATTAAAAAATAAATAAATAAATGTATTCGAAAACCACTTAAAGAATCATCTATTTATAAATTTAATCCATTACACCACCCAATTATTACTTGAACAAAAATAATACTTGGAAGCTTATCATATATCAAAAATTTTCGCAAGAGCTTCATTATAAATATATTTAAAAGGCAGTTTTTTCGTGCATCAAAATGTTGTACGAAACAGTTGGATGAACAGTGTTCCGGCTACAGTAACATTGGCTTCACCAAGTTGTACGCCACAGTTGTTCCAAACAAATACAGATACATATCATCACCTCCCTCTCCCACAAATTCTAGAACCCTCAATCATCTTCTCCCACATCCCATTCTCTTCTCCATCACTGCTCTCTCTGTTTCTTCCACATATTGAGAAACCTACAAACCACAAGATCCATTGAAAACATAAACCCTAAATTTAATTTACTAAAGCCAGTCCCTTAAACAAATCTTATATTTACACAAAATCACAGTAACAATATCAAAAAAAATACATCTCCCACTCGGTTTTAATAAGCTGATTAAAAAAATTTATGGAGAATCGATTTTGTGTGTTGTGTGCTTCAGGAGTACGAGAGGATGGAAACAACGCCATTTGGAAAACTGGCTTAAAAGGTATTCTCCAACTTATTTATTAATTTGATATTTTCTTAATTTCGAATATTGATTAAATTGAAATTTGGGTAACGAGATTGGGGTTTAATTAAGTTGGAATTTGATGTGTTTGGGTTTGGTTGTGTTTAATTTTGTAGGTCAATCACAATCAGTATTCAGAATCATATAATCAGTCCTAGCAAAGAACTCTTTTGTATAAACATTTGTTTTTATTATGATGTAGGTTTGATTCGAAACAAACAAAGAAGCTGAAGATCTTTGAGGCCATATTGTTCAAGTTAAAGATTGAAAAGAGGCGTTAATAAGGTAAGTTTATTTTGAAGATGGTGTACTAAGTTTTAGGTATGTTTCTTTTATGAAAATTTTATATGTTATTCATGTTTGGTTGACTGATTATTGATATATTCGGTTGTGAACATAACAATATTTTCTAATTCATCATGATATGAGAAATATGTTGATGCATAATGGGAAACGTTATATGTTTCCGGCAAACAAAAAAAATTATATTATAGTTTGGAGTCCACACATAAGAAAGGTTGAAATAACATATGAACAAAATGAAGATATTGTTCTTTGTAACCTTTCATACTTTATTTTTGCTAGGCATATCAAAGTCAGACTTAATATTCAATTTACAAAGTCAATGCATTGAGAACTTATTGTCATCAATGTTAGTTTTTACTACATTTTAATACCATTTTTTTGGTTGTCGGGAACTCGGTTGTGGCACACCTTGCTGCATTTGCTCATTATACTCTATCGAGAAAAGGTCAGTTCTCTTTACACTGAACTTCATTTGTTTTTTTCAATTGAAAGATTGGGTATGTAAAGTTGTGCAGTACAATGTCTACGTTAAAATCTTCCAATGACCATACGAGTAGTCAAACTTTATTGAAAATTTTCTATTGGTGTTTTGTACAGGTGCGTATGTGGTGGCAAGGAAACCACAAAATTCGCAGATATGGAAACCAACGCCTTCCCAAACGTTTGCAGCTCGGGTGAAAGAATGTCCTGTTGAACATTAGATTCAAGAAGACTAGCATAAGGTATAATAGCAGGTAAGGCCTCTTTCATCCAAATTAAAACTTTACCTACTAACGACATACTCAATCATTAGTGATGAATGTATTTGAAATACAATGGATTTTTATACAAGCAAACAACTCCTAAGTTGCAAGCCAAAATATGTGATTACTCACTGTTTGGAATTGCTAATTAACTTATCGGGTTTCGCAAGTAGTAGATACACAGCTTTGTATGACTATTAGGTTTTGGAAAACAAAAAAAATAAGACATACGACTACTAGGTTGCATTTGGGTGTGTCACTGCAACCTCTATGGATATATTATAATAGTAGATGAACAGTATAGATAGTCCAAAAATTGTGTACCTATTTTTTTTTAACACTATTGGTGTTAAAAGCCAGAGCGTACATACCTGTTAAAGAATATATGTTAGTAGGGAATTTCCTTACACTCTAGATGTTGACCTTGCAAGTTTGAACCTCTCATGTTAGGTAGGGATGGATTGACGCTTAATGGACTTTAATGAAGGCCAACGGCAGTATAAAGTGCAAAGAAGAAGTGCACGGGAGGGAACTTTGTTACAGGAATCAACAGACGAATCGACGAAGTTGACTACAAAGCTACATGTGGTAAGTAACCTTTACGACCGTACTTGCATTTTGAATTTCTTTGTAGTAGTTATGAGCCATAACTTATGTGGTAGGGAATGAACATACGAAACAACAACACAAACATTTATACTATACCTTACTAAGACCATAATGACGCGCGGCTGGGGCTACTAAAACACTCTCTTTGAAAATTTTGTTTGGGTATTTTCAAGGGGTGTATGTGCTTGCTTCAATATCACAGTTGGATTGCATTTTATTTGGAACTTAACAAAGCTTACCCGTTAGTCCATATGTCTAACATTCAAAGCTTAAAATTGCAAGCAAATGTAATCTAAGTTGCAATTTAGATATATATTACTTCTCCATTTTGGGGTATAAGACTATAGTATGTAGTTGAATAAACATTCGTTGATGTTGCAGTTTCCTTTTCTTAGGTTGATGGCTGCTTCATGTAGTTTTTAGTTCTGAAAACTTCAACTTAACAGTTAATTTTTCATTAATTGTTAGATTCCAAAGTATGTAAACTTCTGATGCTGATGCAAGCTTATCAAATAAAGAGGTTGATTAATCATGTTTGAAATGGATCTTCAGTTTACCAAAATAAAGCACCCTCCCCAATATGCATGCTTTAAACTTTATGCAATTCCAGTTTTCATTTGATATTAAATTGATCTGTAGAAGTTATTAACTTCTCATGCTGTAGATGAAATGCCGTTTTAGCTTATCAGTTGTTCTGCCTGATGCAGATGATGGTAAGAGAAACAAGTTAACTACAAATGTCAAGTTTTAAGGGGTGTTGTGGATAGACCAGCTGCTGCAGTGTTTACAGGTTTTCAAAAAGGATTAAAACCAAGCTCAGGTGTATCAAGCACTCCCGCAGCAACGCACGGGCTACCCCGCTCGTTAATTTTCATTAACTAAATTACAAAAATGAACTCATACGCAACCATATATACTAGAATTAATCAGATTTTATTGGTTTATCAAAATGGAGTTTTGAGATGCTTGCCACATCAAACACAAATTTAACATAAACTATTTTTGTTAATGTTTTTTCTTTTCTTTTCTTTTTTTCCTTTTATCATTTCCAATGTAACTATATCAAATCGCGTTAAACCATCCACACTTCTCTCTCTTTTCTCATCCACATCTCTTTTCTCTCAAAACCATCCACACCACAACACACAAGCTTAAAACCAACGCCTTCCCACCATCAAATGCCACTGCTACCATCAGAAATTGTTTCCACCTCCACTATCATCTATGGTACCACAAAGGAAAAATCAAAACCAACCCCTCAACTATACTAAAACGCTAAATTTGCTCCCAAACATATAAAATTATTCTTAGTTAACTTCTTTCACGTAAATCCCTTAAGTTACTATACTAAAAACCAAGTTAACCTCTAAACAAATTAACCTTTATACATTAAAAACTTTTTGTAGTTTATTAATAAAATAAATTAACTTATTAACCATAAAATTTTATATTTTTTTTATTATTTACATCATTTTTCTACTGTTATTTAAAATTTTATTTTATTTTAAAAACATATTATTATTAAAACATCATGTCGTAGCTACAGAATAATATATTTTCATACCCGTTGCAACGCGTGGACAACAAATATCTTGTTAGTGACAAGTTGGTTATGCTTTAGCGAAAAATTGGTGGCAATTTTACGTGGACCTCCATTTTGGAGAGTTTGATCTTTCGATTGTGTGAGTTTTACCTTTCAAATTGCGCGAGATCTTATAAGAAATTTCAAGAACAAAAAATTGTACATGTTTTGAGAAATATGGGTATTTTAATTAAACCATAATATTTTAGGTATTTATATTTGTCAATTTTTTCCTTGAATACCTTGATATACATCACCCCTAAAGAAACATGCATGGACTTTAATTTCCTACATCTCAAAAATAAATTAACTTGCTTTACCAAGTCGAAAATCTAAATTTTCTCATACAATCATAATAAATGCTACCCAAAGCTCTTACTTCTTGAATTAATTTTTAGACATACAATGAAAAAAGTTTTGGCACTGCCATAGGAAGTTTTGGTACACAATGCAGCTGGAGGATTTTCGAGTCATGCATTGTGGCTGGAATTCAGCTTTGGAAGGGTATCTGAATGGATTGGTTCCAATGCCACGCCAACCCTTCATTGCAAACCAATTGTTGCTAGGGTAGATAAGGGAAGTCAGAAGACTCTTGTTGGGCAAATAAGGTTAAGAGATATGGATGAGATTGTGGTGAGTTGGCTAGTGTGTAAGGGAGGAAGGGATTGTGAGAGGAGTGTGTGTAATTTGAAAATTTGAATGTTGGAAGTGTAAGAGAGTGAGTTGGATGTTTAAGGAATATAGGATTTGATGGGATGGGAAGCCTTTGACTTGGATTCAAATTTAAGAGTGTTGTGAGTAAGGTAGTGTGTGTGAGAGAAGGTTTGTGAGTGAGTGAGTGTGTGTGAATTTTTAATCCAAAAAGGTAGTGTATGTGAGGAAGGTTTATTTGGTTTGAAATGGAGGGTTGAATGAGGAGGATGAAGATGTGGTGGATTCTAAGTGGTTGGATGAGAATGTTGTAAATAGAATGTTTTGGAGATATGATGTGGGAATGTAGGGGACAAGAAGTACATCAAGTACAAGGAATATAAGAGGATGTTGGGGATAAGATTTGAAAGGATTTTGAAATGGTGAGAGGATTAGTTTGAAGTTGAGAATAATCAAAGGATTGATTAGAAGATAATCATATTGTCATTAAGGAAGAAAGAAATTGACAAATATGGTTATGAGTTGAGAGGAGGATTAGAAAATCAAAGGTTACTTATAATTCCAAGTAACTCAACGTCGAATATTCATAATCTCATAACTCGTGAATTTCCATGACTCGACGTATTCAATAATCACCTTGATGCAAACAAACTAAGTGTTTTGCATCATTGTAAAGCATACCCCATACGGAAAGGATGCGTTTACGCAAAGGGACCTTTGACTTAGTTTGACCAATAATGAAGTAAACCCATTACATGATTAGAGAAGATGTAAACACAGGTTATGGTCATATGAATACTTTCACTTGATATTACGTGAATTATTTAAGTTCCCTAGGTTTAGAAAATCCTTGGCTAGAAGCATTAGTCAAATTACTTGAGTTGCCGTTTTACCGAAAATGGGTATTTGAAAACTTGGATCTCTCTAATTCTAAAACTTGTTTCGAATGTTCTCAATTAAGCACATAATATATTCATACATGTATTGAAAGATCCACACTTGTCAGGTAAGCGGAAAACCGACTTTCAAAATTCGTCCCGATCTTCACCGAAGCCTGGCCCGTCGGCGCGTGGACAACACGTCAGGAGCAGACATGAAGATCGGGGAATTTTGGCTAACGTTTGTTATTTTATGTGTTTCGAAGGTTTATTTGTCATCATTAAAACATAAGAATACCTGGTCAATGTTGTCCCAACACATCTATTAATATTTATAGTTTTATTACACTAGACGAGTACCCGTGCATAGCAACGGGATATTATAGCGACAAATAGTTTATTGATAAAAAAAAGTTTATAGGTTATAAATGAAAAATAAAAAAAGTTTGAAGATTTGGAAATTAAACATAATGTTTTGAAACCCGGTTCGACCCGGGTGGTTCAACCGGTTGAACCGTTCCGGTCGAAAATTGGTCGATTTAAACCGGGTCAACTTGCTAGGTTGGGTCGAAAACGGGTCAAATTAAACCGGTTCAACCCTTCGGGTTTGAAGCGTCCCAGGTCAACCCGGTTTGTGATATGTATTAATTGTTTTAATTTGTTATATTTAATTTGGTAGATATGTTTTGAAACCCGGTTCGACCCGGGTGGTTCAACCGGTTGAACCGTTCCAGTCGAAAAATTGGTTGATTTAAACCGGGTCAATTTGCTAGGTTGGGTCGAAAATGGGTCAAATTAAACCAATCCAACCCGTCGGGTTTGAAGCGTCCCGGGTCAACCCTGTTTGTGATTTGTATTAATTGTTTTAATTGGTTGTATTTAATTTGCTAGATATGTTTTGAAACCCGGTTCGACCCGGGTGGTTCAACCGGTTAAACTGTTTCGGTCAAAAATTTGGTCGATTTAAACCGGGTCAACTTGCTAGGTTGGGTCGAAAACGGGTCAACTTAAACCGGTTCAACCCGTTGGGTTTGACGCGTCCCGGGTCAACCCGGTTTGTGATTTGTATTAATTGTTTTAATTGGTTGTACAATGTGTATAAATCATTGTACTTTTAAGAAATGGGGTGTTTTAATAAGAGTATTAATTACATTTCATAATTTCCTTATATACATTTTTCAACATTTCACATTTCACTTTTCTTGACTTTTCCACTTTCACCTTTGATCATTTTTGCTTTATAGGTAGTATAGATAAATATTTTGAAATTTTAGTGTCTTTGTTAAATATTATCAAAGTTGAACCGGGCCACATACAAAAAATACAAAACAAACTTTGGGCCACATACAAAAAGAGTGAAAGACTTGGATTAAAGTTGTATTTGTGGTATCTGCAGAAAGAAGTTTCTCAAAATTAAAATTGTTGAAGTCTTACTTGAGGTCTACAATGTCACAAGAGAGACTTAATAAATTGGTATTGATAGCTATTGAGAATGATATATTAGAAAGTGTTAATTGTGAAATGTTGATCGACAACTTTGCTACGAAAAATGCTAAAAGAATGGCACTCTTCAAGAAATAAGTATGTTGCATCTTTTGTAGAGTAAAGCTGTATTTGTGCTTTAGTAACACTATAAATATTTGTAGTTTATTTTACTTATTTTTATTATTATTTTTTTTGTAGCGTAGAATTTGACTTTTGTTAATGTTTTGTGTAATGTCAAATAAATTTTTATTTTCCATAATAGTTAAACTTTTCGTAATTTATGAAGGCCCATTTGTGATTTCGTACTGGGCCACCCAAATCAATGGGACGGCCTTGCAGTCAGCCATGGTGGATCTTCACAAAGTTCCTTGAATGACTTGGTAGATTTCATTATGTCATTATAAATTTGTTGTTATAGCGTTATATGATCGGTCTATTGTAAGCTAAACCCTTAATAGTTAATAAGAATGAACATTATCATTACTACTCCCTTCGTCTTAAAAAAAGAGTTCATCTTACTATTTATGTTTGTCTCAAAATAAGTGTCCAGTTTTTATATATGGACAATAATTATAACTGGTTTTCTACATTACATTTCTAATTAAAACTTGCATTAATTACCCATTTTTTATTTTTATATTAAATATGAAGGTAAAAATGACTTTTTATCAATCAAAACTAGCATTAATTATACATATTATAATTTTAATATTTTTGTTTGTGGACTCTCTTTTTTATAAGGAGGGAGTATATAACATGTTACCACTTGTGTATTTACTATTTGATATGTTACCACTTAGAGCTGGCAATTTCTGACACGGACCTGTTAACACGACACGACACGACCTGCTCTTAACAGGTTTCGTGTCATGCCTTAACAGGTTTCGTGTCTTAACAGGTCCGGACCTGTTAAGACACGAATAAAATTAACAGGTTTCGTGTCTTAACAGGTCAGATCTGTTAAGACACATGTTAAGACACGATTATATATATAGTTCCAAAAAAACCCTACCTAGGTTAAAAAACATTTCCATATCACAATTCACATTTCACAGCCTCCAATCTCCATGGCTCCATAGACGAATCCATTTCCATTCCAATTAAAAATCCAATCGATCCAATTAAAAATAAAAAATCCATTCCAATTAAAAATCTATAAATCCAATCGATCCAAGGCAAGGCATTAATCCATTCCAATTAAAAATCTCAAACAAATTGTTCCTACGAGAAAATCTCAAACAAATCGTATCTTTTAAGGTAATTGGTTAAATATCATATCTTTTTGTTAATTTCGTTTTTGTTTGTTGTTTGATAATTTCGTTTTTGTTAATATCGTATCTTTTTGGTTTTTCCTTTAGCGCACAGCAGTCAGCAGATATGGAAAGTTATCAAGGACAATAAAGACCTTGACTTGCAAGCTCACAAGGTAATTTCTGTGACACTTTTGTTAATATCTACATAATGCCTAGGTTTTAGAGGGTCGCTTTTGTTATTATTGCAGGTTATGATTGTTAGATATACAAGCTCCATTAAAAAGTTTATTTGTTTTTTCCGATCTAACAAATTGTTCGTATAATAGATTAATAGTATCACTTTGTATAATAGTTGTTATTCTCATATTGTATCAGTTTGTATAATAATAGTTATATAATAGTTGTTGTTATTCTATTGTATCAGTTTGTAGATTTGTAGATGGATCCTGAGGAGTGTATTGAAATTGACCCGGAAAAAAATAGTTCAAAGAGTGTTGATATGGAATCTGATGATGTCCAATCTGTGGATATGGAAGGAGGAGTCAAGAGAAAACGGCAGGAGCGATCTACCGTATGGAATTTTTTTGAAAAAGATAAGAACGCAATAAAAGGTGCCAAAAAAGTGCAATGTAAGTGCAACAAGTGTAAGAATATTTTCATGTATGATAGTAAACAAGGTACGGGTAATCTGTTGCGACACAAAGAAAGATGTTATGGTAAAGGTTGTCATGATGTTGGTCAAATGCTATTTAATAGTGACATGGCACTACGGTCATCTAGATTTAATCAAAAAACTTTTCGTGATTTGCTTGTGGCTGCTACTGTTAGGCATGAATTGCCTTTGTCGTTTGTTGATTATAAGGGTGTTAGAGATTTAATTACATACTTGCAACCTGATGCAAACGTCATTACTAGGAATACCGTTAAAGCTGATTTGTTGAAATTGTTTAAGATAGAGAAGGAAAAAATTAGAACGATGCTTATAGAATCACCGGGGATGTTGTGTTTAACTTCAGACTTATGGTCTTCTATTACTACCGATGGTTATTTAGCAATTACGGTGCATTTTATTGACAAAGATTGGGTTTTCCAAAAGAGAGTCTTATCATTTTCTTTCATGCCACCACCTCATTCGGGCATTGCTTTAAGTGCAAAAGTGTTTTCAATTTTAGAAGAGTGGGGCATAGAAAATAAGATATTTTGTGTGACTTTAGATAATGCATCTTCTAATGACCGTTTTGTTGATCTATTAAGGGAACAATTAGATACAAAGTCGCCACTTATTTCTAGTGGTATGTTTTTTCATATGAGATGTTGTGTACATATTTTAAACTTGATTGTGCAAGAAGGGCTCAAGGAAATTGATGAAGCTGTTTACAAGGTTAGAGAGAGTGTCAAGTATGTTAAAGGATCGCATTCACAAGTAAGGAAACAAAAGTTCTTGGATTGTGTTAAGTTGAAAGGTTTAAGTTCGAAAAGGGGGTTAAGGCAAGACGTTCCTACTAGGTGGAATTCTACTTTTATAATGCTTGATAGTGCCATTTATTACCGAAAGGCGTTTGAAATTTTAGCATTAGATGATTCTAATTATAAGAGTTGTCCAAGTGCTTTAGAGTGGGACATCATTGAAAGGATTTGTGTTTTCTTTGGAGTTATTTATGATGTGACTAATGTTTTCTCGGGTACCAAATATCCTACTTCAAACTTGTACTATCCCCACGTGTTTATGGCTTATTTAACTTTGCATGATAGTATGACTTTGGGAGATAAGTATATGAAGGATATGGCAACATCTATGATGGAGAAATTTCAAAAGTACTGGTCTGATTTTAATCTCACTCTATCCATAGCCGTGGTATTCGATCCAAGATACAAATTGCATTTTATTGAATGGAGTTATAAAAAGGTTTATGGAGAGATCAACGACAAATTTGGTATAGTTGATAAGTTATTGGATGCCACTTTTCAAGAATATGTAAATGTGCATGATGGTTCCTCTACAACCTCAAACTTCGCAAGTAGTTCAAATGCAAGCAAATCTGTTGAAAAGACAAGTGATGATACAAGACGTTTCTATGAAGTTAAATCAAAACTTTTGGTAAGTTATTTGTTTGTTATATATTTTTATATATTGTCTTTTAGTAAGTGATGACTGATGATACAACTTTTTAACTATTGTTTTGTAGGATTTTGATGATTTTGAAAGCACATAATTTGTAACTAACAAGAAGTCGGAATTGAAATTGTATTTGGAGGAGCCAAGATTGGAAAGGACAATGGAACTAGATGTGTTGGCATTTTGGAGAGCCAATCAGTTTAGATATCCCATACTTGCGAGGATGGCTCGAGATTTTTTGGCCATTCCAGTATCTACTGTCGCATCAGAGTCTACATTTAGTGCCAGCGGACGAGTACTTGATCAACAACGAAGTTCACTTAGTAAAGATACTGTCGAGGCTCTTATATGCACAAAAGATTGGTTATATGCAGATTCAAATGAAATTGCTCTTGATCAGCTCACTGAAGATATAATGTCGCTTGATGTTAGTGTTGAATCGGATGCTTCAAACTCGGTCAACGTTTAAAGAGGTAAACTTTGCAATTTTTCTGCTGCAATTTCTTGCTGTCTGCTACCTTTCTTATCATCTGTGCAATTTCTGCTGCAATTTCTTTTCGTTTGAGTTTAGGAATCAGCCATGTCTGCTGCAATTTTAAATGTTGAAATATATATTTTTCTGCTGCAAGTTTAGGAATCAGCCATGAAAGTATGCTACTATAACCAGCATAAAGATGAACATCTAGCTGTTGAAATATATATTACTTACTGGTAACAAAGGTTCATTTTCTGTTCTAATTCACTGCTGCAATTTCTATATCATCTAGCTGTTGAAATATGAATGAAAGCTAGTTTTATTTACTTGTTCTAATTCACTGTTGGCTTATTCAAAGGTTCATTTTCTGGTTAGTAAGTTTCACTTTAGCTTTTACTTGCAATATGTGGTTCAAACTTTGCATTTCACTTTCAAAAAAAAAAAAAATCTCAAACAGCATAGATATAGGGGTGTTTGGTGTTAGCAGCATTTCTAGGCTTTGGCCATTTCTAGTCTTTCAAATCTACTTAAATCAGTTCTAATTTAGTAACATAAGAGTTTAGTAGTTGGTTTCAGTGTTTACCACAAGTTCCCTAGTTTTTTTTAAGCTTGTGCAAGCTCGCGAACATGCCACATCAGTCCACTGTTTTCCTCTCCCATTTGCAGCCTAAGACTAGTGTTTGCTTAATAGTTTTTTTTATGCTTTCTTTACTGCTTATTTTTGCTACTCTTGTGTCAAATGTTTGCCATGGGCCGAAGCCCAATCGTCCACCTAAATAGTCTAGTCTTTTAATTATTATTTTCACTTTTCAGGTTTGTTGAATTGAAGTCGAGGACACGAGATTACGGGTGAAGACTGAAGAGTGAAGACATTAGAATTGTTTACTTTTGTTTCGTTATGTATTAGTTATAAGAATTTATTAAGGACTTTTTACTTCGTTATGTATTAGTTATAAGGTTTTATTAAGGATTTATTAGTTATAAGGTTTAAATTTAGTATTTTTGTTAACAGGTCCTTAACAGGTTCCTTATCGTGTAACCTGTTAACTTTCGTGTCGTGTTCGTGTTCGAAAAAAGTGACACGATTTTTTATCGTGTCGTGTTCGTGTTTAGGTCATTCGTGTTCGTGTCTTATCGTGTTCGTGTCTTATCGTGTCGTGTCAGACACGATATGCCAGCTCTATTACCACTTGTGTAAACCCCTGGAAGCTTTCTCCAAAATGAATACCATGATCATAACATAAGCAAGAATATATAGACTGTTTGTTATTTTTAAGCTTTAGGCTTTTGCATAACACCCAATTATTGTAAGCGGTTAATACGTCAAATCTTTGTTATAGGGCCCGTTTGAATGTCACTGCACGACTCAAACCACTAACTAATAACTAGCCGTTCTAAAAAAACTTATGTGGAAACTCGAAAGTGAAAGATGAAATCCAATATGTAGATGCTATGTGTAAA
This sequence comes from Artemisia argyi, assembly GCA_030686995.1. Classification (NCBI taxonomy): domain Eukaryota; kingdom Viridiplantae; phylum Streptophyta; class Magnoliopsida; order Asterales; family Asteraceae; genus Artemisia; species Artemisia argyi. The sequence goes on along the minus strand of CM060709.1, from coordinate 75,930,168 downwards.
TTAGACACGTAATAAATCCAATTATCTGAACTTCCTGGTGCAACACACGGGTAACTTATTTGTATCACTCTAAATATTTGTAGAGTAAAGTTGTATTTGTGCTTTAATAACACTCTAAATATTTGTTGTTTTTTAATTTTTTTTTATTATTATTTTTTTTGTTGCGTAGAGTTTGACTTTTGTTAATGTTTTGCGTATTGTCAAATAACTTTTTATTTTTCATAACTGTTAAACTTTTCCTATTTGTGATTTCGCATAGGACCACCCCAATCAATGGGACGGCCCTGCAGTCAGCCATGGTGGATCCTCACAGAGTTCCTAGAATGACTTTATAGATTTCATTATGTCATTATAAATTTGTTGTTACAGCATTATATGACCGGTCTATTGTAAGCTAAACCCCTAATAGCTAATAAGAACGAACATTATCATTACTATATAACATGTTACCACTTGTGTATTTACTATTTGATATGTTACTACTTGTGTAAACCCCTAGAAGCTTTCTCCAAAATGAATACCATGATCATAACATAAGCAAGAATATATAGACTGTTTGTTATTTTTAGGCTTTTGGGCTTTTTTGCATAACACCCAATCATTTTGATACAATGGGCCATGTTTCTTCGGATATATTTAATGTGTTTGGCTAATAATTCTGATTAGCACATCACCCAAGCACGTTAGAATTGGACATAAAGGCATTTACAACTTGTTCAAATGAAGAATTTAACTTAGGGTGGTGGCAATGGTCACTACAAAAAAAAAATCATACCTCTCAACCCACTAATAATATCATTACACCTCACTCACACTTTTTTCATACCTCTCACCCTTATTTTAGTGGCAATGGTCACTTTTTTCATATCTCTCAAACCTCCAACTTTTTATTTTTTTATTTTTTATTTTCATAAATAAATAATTTAATAAAAACATAATATTTCATTAATAATTAAAATAAAAATACATAATACTTGGAAAAAAAAACATAATTAATAGAAAATTACATAATACGTAAAAAAAATAAAATAAATAACTAGTCATTTAGGTATGCTAAGTTTCGGTAGAGGTTGCCGTGTCCTCAATCGAATCGTACACGGCTAAAAAGGTTGATAGAGTACTACCCGTGGAAACATTTTGACCGAAACGTTGGGGGGGGGGGGGGGGGGGGGAATATAAATCATCGGATGACGAAGATGATGACAACATTGTGTGAAATATTTAGTAGTAATTTGTATTGTGTGTGGGATATTTGAATATGTGTAGTTTATTTGTAATGTGTAGAATATATAGGAAATTTTTTTTTTTTTTTTTTTTTTTTTTTTTTTTTTTTTTTTGTAACCGTTGCCCAACGTTCAAAAAAAAAATTTTTTTTTTTTTTATACGCTCCAACGCTCCACCCAACGTTCCAATTAACGGACAGTTTTCTCCCAAACCGCGTAGGTGAACTTCCCCGCTGAGCCTCACCGTTGGGGCAAACTGCTGGGGTGGCGGCGGTGTTCCCCGGCGGTTTGGGGCAAACCGCTGGCCACCCCGCAACCATTGCCAGTACCCTTAGCTCAATACCAAAACACAAACAACATTGCTATTTGTTTAGCTGAAACAAACATAATATTGATTATTGAAGTTACAAAAAAAGGACACAAGGTTAACTAATTATTGAGCATTACATTAAACACTAATCGATGAACCAAACACGAAAAGACACCGCACAAACACTTTGGACACTAACAGGAATCACTCACACATTGACATGAGCAAATTCAAATAATAGTTTTCTAATTAACCAGATATCTCAATAGACTTAACATCAGACTTCTTAACTTCCTCCTTAGGCACAGTAATCGTCGACACACCATTCTCCATTCCCGCCTTAATCTGATCCATTTTCGCATTCTCTGGCAACCTAAACCTCCTCGTAAACTTCCCGCTGCTACGTTCTACGCGATGCCATGTATCATTCTTATCTTCTTTCTCCACGTTCCTCTCACCTGTAATCTGTAACACCTTGTCGTCTTCTACCTCTACCTTAACATCTTCTTTCTTGATCCCAGGAAGATCGGCCTTGAACACATGAGCTTCTGGTGTTTCTTTCCAATCTACACGAGCATTCACCAATGCAGATGTTTCATTTGAAAGACCAGATGGTGATGAAAGTGGGAAGTCTTTGAATGGGTCCCAAACGTTGAGTGAGAATGGGTCGAAGATGCTGTTTCTTCTGTTACCGAAAAAGCTTGGAATGATCGACATTTTTTAAAGTTGTTATAGAATTAGCTAAAGCTGTTGTTGTAAGAAGAATTCGATTAATTGTTGTGTTGCTGATTTTGGTCTGAGGTTGGGGTTTATATATGTGATAGTGGCATCATCGAGAAGTTTCTGGATGATTTGTTAAGAATGAGAATGGTTACAAACTATGGAAATCTTAAGACCATTCTTGATTCTTGTACGGTATGGCTTTTTAGTACGATGGATGCTTCGCGAACCTTCTATCTTTAATCCTCATCTGATTTTTTATGCTTTTGTACTCAATTGATGATCTTTAGAGCTGGCATAACAGGTCCGACACGACACAAACACGATAAAACACGGATCTGTTAAGCCCTGACACGAACATGACATGATAAGCTAATCGTGTCAGATCTTAAAACACGAACACGAACACGAAAATTAACAGGTCACACGAACACGACACGATAAGACACGATAAGAGGTCTTAACAGGTCTTGACACGCTAAACCACGAAATCTTAACAGGTCTTAACAGGTCTTTAACGGGTTTTAATAGGTCTTAACAGGCCTTATCGTGTCTTAACAGGTTACACGAGGTCTTGACACGAACACGACACGTTATCTTATCGTGTCATCTTACACAAACACGAACACGACACGAAACACGATAAGCCCAAACACGAAACCTGTTAACTTCGTGTCGTGTCGTGTTTTCGTGTTTCGTGTCGAAATTGCCAGCTCTAATGATCTTTGACACATAATAATAATAATAATAATAATAATAATAATAATAATAATAATAATAATAATAATAATAATAATAATAATAATAATAATAATAATAATAATAATAATAATAATAATAATAATAATAAAAAAATAAAAAAAAAAGAAGATCATCTATAAATTGTGTCAATTATATATATATACTAAAGGGTAAGAGGTGGTACGGTAGCAGCTACAGTGCTTGCTACAGTGGACGCTACAATATATTTTTTTTTTTTAATACAGTACTAACGGTCGTTAGTTATTTAACGGCTGTTAACTAACTAAAGGGTAAGAGGTGGTACTGTAGCAGCTACAGTGCTTGCTACAGTTGACGCTACAGTAACTTTTTTTTAATACAGTACTAACGGTCATTAGTTATTTAACGGCTGTTAACTAACGACCGTTATCTTGAACATTTAAAAAAAATTGTACGCACTTTGTCCTTCATCTCAGCGGTTCATTGCGACTTTAGTACTCACATAATTTACGTAAATGGTCCTTCATATTATACATCAATTGCAAAGTCAGTCCTATTTGTACAGTACTAACGGTCATTTGTTATTTAACGGCTGTTAACTAACGACCGTTATTTTTAACGTTTAAAAAAAATTGTGCGCACTCTGTCCTTCATCTCAGCTGTTCATTGCAAATTTAGTCCTCACATAATTTACATAAATGGTCCTTCATGTTATACATCAATTGAAGAGTCAGTCCTAGATAACAAACTTCACGTTAAGTAGCTAACGACAATAAAAGAATTCCGCAGCAACGCGCGGGTTGCAAAACTAGTTCTTTCTAAGCTATTATGAACTTGGTTGATTTTTGAGAACAAATGTGATTAAGGCCTAAAGTTTCCAAACGTGCCTATTTTTTTGTAGCATAAAATTCCACAAGTCTATAAGAGTGGGTGTAATTGGGACCATCATGTGTTTCTTATCTCCACTGCCACATCAGTTTTTCTTTCTTGTACAACTTCTTAACCAACTTATTATAACAAGAAGATCAAGGATATCACTAAAAATTTACCCTAAAAAAATCATTTAATAAAATACCCCGCACACAAAAAGTCGAAACACAACTCCGGTGCATATGCGACCGACTTTTTTTTCTTGGAGTGGGACGCATCAAAGGGGATAGGTGGTAATGGGGTGGGACGCGTTGGGTTAGTGTCACATAGGCTGGAGACTCGTCTAAAACTCTCCCATTACATCTAGTCCAAGATCAAACTCATATAGTCCAGTATTATTACCATCCTGGTTTTTGACCGACTCACTTAAGCAGCTTCACGCCTCATGTGTTGTCTCTTTAAACAAGCCTTTAATTTCTCAACTATTAAAAAATAAATAAATAAATGTATTCGAAAACCACTTGAAGAATCGTCTTTTTATAAATTTAATCCATAACACCACCCAATTATTACTTGAACAAAAATAATACTTGGAAGCTTATCATATATCAACAATTTTCGCAAGAGCTTCATTAATTTTCATTAACTAAATTACAAAAATGAACTCATACGCAACCATATATACTAGAATTAATCAGATTTTATTTGTTTATCAAAATGGAGTTTTGAGATGCTTGCCACATCAAACACAAATTTAACAAAAACTATTTTTTTAATGTTTTTTCTTTTTTTTTTTCTTTTATCATTCCCAATGTAACTATATCAACACGCGTTAAACCATCCTCACTTCTCTCTCTTTTCTCATCCACATCTATCTTTTCTCTCAAAACCATCCACACCACAACACACAAGCTTAAAACCAACGCCTTCCCACCATCAAATGCCGCTGCTACCATCAGAAATTGATGTCGCCTCCACTATCATCTATCGTACCACAAAGGAAAAATCAAAACCACCCACTCAACTATACTAAAACGCTAAATTTGCTCCCAAACATATAAAATTATTGTTAGTTAACTTCTTTCACGTAAATCCCTTAAGTCACTATACTAAAAACCAAGTTAACCTCTAAACAAATTAACCTTTATACATTAAAAACTCTTAGGGTGTGTTTGGTAGAGAGAAATGGCATATGAGAAAATGGAAATGAATCAAATTCCATTGTTTGGTAGCTTAAATAAATTAAAAGGTGGAGAATTGGTGAAGAATTGATAGTGTAAATTTTAGAGTTCCATTTCCATCCATTTTGATTGAGAAATTAGAGAAATGAGAATTATTAGTATTTAGTAATATTTTTTTCATGATTTTTGTTTTGTTTTTTTCAATAAACTAGTGATCTTATCATTAAAAAATCAAACAAATGTTATTAAAAAAATATTTGAAAAAAAATAAAAAATTTATTTAAAAAAATACGTTTTTGTAAAATTATTTTTTTTAAAAAGTTATTTTTTTAAATTATTTATTTTTTAAAAGAAAATTAAGAAAAAATAGATTGTTTTAGAAAAATTATTTTTTTTTTAAAACTTTTTTTAATAAATTTTTAGAAAATATATTTTTTAAAAAATAAGTTTTCATTTTTAATTTTTTAAAAATATTTTTCTTAAATAGTTTTTTTTTTAAATTGTTATTTAGAAAATAAAAAATAATAAAATAATAAACAAATACATGTGAGTATCATATGACAAAATGTTATTTATTTATTTATTTTTATTTTTTCATTTCTCCGGTCAAGTCTCTGTTGTTACCATACATTAGAATTGAACAAAATTCTCTACTGATTTCTATTCTCTACCTCATTTCTAATTTTTAAAATTCTCTCTACCAAACGCACCCTAAGGGTGCTTGGTTGAGTGTTAAAGGGTGAGGAATAGAAAATATAATGATTAAAGATGTTTGGTTGGAGCTAAGTAATATAATGATTATTTGGTAATGGGTAATGGACAATTATAGAGTAAATTGGAGAGTAAGATATTGATAACCCACCATCATCAATTAATTTTCATTTTCTTTCCCTTTCCTTTTCCCTTCCTCTACTACTAACCAGGCACATCCTAAACTTAAAAAAATGTGTTTAAGCTTTACGAATTTTCATATTGTTCTTTGGGTGACTGCCTTCATAATTTACATTATTTTTCGTATTTTTAGAGTTAGTGAACACAAAGTTTTGGATTGTTAACATTACTGAATGCATATTTTTGGATTGTTAATTAACATAAATGTCGTATTTTACAAGTTCAGTAATATTTACGTATATTTTTATAAGTTCAGTCAGCTTCAAAATGTCATGTTTTCATAAGTTCACTAACCCAAATGAACAAAATGAAAGCTAGTTACCTTCGGCATTTTTTTTTTTTTTTTTTTTTTTTGAAAAGTTTGTTAACATATTTGTATATAACCTAAAATATAGGTGTGAAAGTTTGCTCGAGTTTACCATATTAATTTTGCTTGAAATTATTATTAAGAAACTAAAGAAAAATCATTAATAGTTATATATATATATATATATATATATATATATATATATATATATATATATATATATATATATATACTTTCTAAATGTCTTTTTTATTTTATTTTATTTATTTTTATTATTATTTTTTTTTTTGTGTGTCGGAAGTAATTAGTTTGAAACGAAGAGGTAATTACCATTCTTTTGAGTTTAGAATATAATTTAGAAAAGAAAATTTAGAGTTTTATAAAACAATGATAAAGCTTGTAGAATTTTTGTTATTCTCTTTTGAAAATTATGGAGTATTGATAGAGAAAATTTTTGCATTTTAATGATTTAAGAAGTCACTTATTTCCTGTGTGACACGTTTTTATGGCATATTGCTAAATTTATTATTTTCTTTTTTCTAGATAGCAAAAACATTCTTTGATGCTCTTCTGTCACCCTTTGTGGGCGTTTTCAAATTATTTATTTCCGAGTGTATTTTTCCCCATCATTTTAATACTTTTTTTGGCTTGCAAGTCTTCGTAATACATAAACAAACAAAAAGTTTACTCTTAGTTAGAGGCATGGACGGAGCTTGAATCATTTCTTTAGAGGGGCCAAAGTGTCATTAACTTGTTTTAGGGGGTTAAATTATCAAATAATTATTTTTAGCACTAGCATTTTAAACAAATTACATTAAATACAAAATATTTTGGAGGGGTCAGGGCCCACCCCCGCCATTAGGATCCTCTATCCATGGTTAGAGGTTCAATATGAGACTCGTTGATTAATCATGGGTTAAGTTGGTTGATAAGGAGAAATTTGTTACGCTTTTAGGAGATCATTTAAGCCCTAAATCGTATTTTTATGGTCAAATACTACCTTAAATAGTTTCTTTTGTCATTTTAGGTACTTGGGACATGAATTCTGAAAAATAGAGCATTTTGAAGCTTTTTGAACGTTTTTATGCTCAAGTATTTTGGAAAATAGAGCATTTTGGAGCATTTTAAGTTGGTTGACGGCGTCAGGCTTTACATGCTGACGCCGTCACCTTATACTGGAATGAAGGTGGATTATTGCAAGAGACGTCCTAGGAACCAAAGTCAGGTTAACACCTGACGGCATCAGGTGTTACAGAACCAAGGCCGCCCTTATTTTGCTCTATAAGAGGCGGCCCGGAACTCCTATAACGGGACGGTGTCAGAAGTGGATCTAGGTGATCCGAGAACCCTAAACACGGCGATCTGACGGCGTCAAAGGCCAAAGCCTGATGCCGTCAGAGTTGTATGTCTATATGCATTTTTCGATTTTTCATTCATTAAGTGTGTGACTTTTGGGAGATAAAACCCTAGACGAATTTTACTGTAACTTTAGGGTTTCCAAGCCCTCTTTTTCTTCATGTTCAATTGAAGATAAGTCTTCCATTTAATCATTCAATATGTCTATGTGTTGTTTGATTAATCGTTTATCTTGTCTTTTCATTAACATGCTAGCGTAATTCTCTTTGTGTTTACTTAGATCTAATGAAACCTAGTTGTTGATTATTGATTATTGGTTTGTTACTAGTTAATTTGGTTGATTGATTTTCGCATTAGGCTTAAGAAAATTGGCCATACTCCTACATGGTAACAGGCTTGAACGTCTTAAGAAACGTAATCAGATATTCAGATGTGTACTATGATGTTATTGGTTGTATTTAATGTATAAGTAACTATTTACGAGGCCTGGATATGAATAGATAGAAGCTTATAGATTGGGGAAGGACGTACACAGCCTCATGACTAGTATTAAGGAATACAACCCTTTATCCAAACAACTATAGCAAATCAATTAATCCGTAAGAGATAACTAGTGAGTAGTGAAGTCTAAGTAAATACAATTTTCCCATTATAAGAAGTTCACCAATTTACTATTCTGTTATTTTATTTTATTTTGCATTTTTAGTAATTTTTGGTTAGTTTACTCGCAACTAATTCCGCTCACTCTTTCAAAACCTGAGATTTTTAATTACTTTCCTAAAAATACAAAAATACAAAAAGAATCATCTCTTACCTCTAAACCTAGTTTAAGTAGTTTTTAATCCTAACGACACTATTCCCCTAGAGAACGATCAATCCCCCTTTAAAACGAGTGTTATAGTATTTGCATATGAAGCCCATATTTACTCGTTGGCAGTTAAATTTAGACATAGTGGACTGTTAATTTAAGATGGAGCGATTACTTAATTAGATAGGCTTCACCGTCCAACTAAAAGCGTACTTTAGTCATATGACACCCACACACAGAGTACAAAAACAAACTAATTTCACCTCCAATAAATTACTCTCTCACTTTTTAACTGTAACAAAAACTCTGTATTTCTTCAGACCGTTGGGTTCCCATAAACCAACACTCAAAAAAGTCAATTCTTCTTTATCCCTTGAGTTTCCTCTCAACTTGCTGTCATAAGCTTTTTGTCTTGGAAGAACCCATCTGCATTTTCATCATTCGCATTGTAAGTGTTCCATAAAATGTCTCAATGATCGATTTCTTGTTAGTTTGTACAATGATTCTTGTTTAGTTTCGTTTTTCTGATGTGGGTTCCTGGATGGGTATTTGTTAAAAATCTTGAAATTTTGATTTTTGGCAGAAAATGATTTTTTTAGTCATTTTATAAAGTATTATTAGTATATTGAAACAAGTTATGAATCTTTGTAAATAATCATGATGGTTGCATGTTTAGCCAAGAAGAAAGCTTATTATTTTGTCAGTTTACTTTTTTTCTTTTACTTTTTATGATTGGTGTATGACTGTATGTGCACTTTTTAGTGGTCATCTTGCCTTTGTATCATATATTGAATCTTGGTTTACTTGTATGTGTTAGATAGTAAAGATGTTTTTGATTCTCTTTGAAACTTTATTTAATTATTTTGTGGAGAATGTGACATTGGTTTAATAGACTAGTCATTAGTATTAGTATTTAATTTCAAATGTTGATACCCAAAATGGAATATTTTAGGGTCGTTGTAATCTCTAGGGTCGTTTGATCGAATTTATCGTTCTAATGTCCTTGTATTTTGTAACTTCTTGTTAGTCATTAGTTTGCTATCTAGTATATGATTATTTGCCTTTAAAAAATATGTTATTGATACCCACGTTTTTTTATATAGTTCACAGTGTTCATACCGAAAGCGAAACATTTTTTATTATGTTTTGATAAGTATGGAACGCTTTGTTAATTTAGCTCATTGAGTATAACCAAGGGGAAAGCAACAAAAGAACAGAAAATAACAACCCAAACTCCCAAAGGGGGAATGTGGTAACCTTAATTTATTATCTTTCATTTTGTACTGTTTCTTTTTCCTCTGTACCAATCAGTTTTTGAATATTCAAAATTATTTGAACCACCTTATTCTACTACTCATTAGGGAATCTTTGGTTGTGTGTTTCATGTGACATTCTGCAATTATTTTTACCTTGTCTTCAAGCTAGACTGTAGGACCAGTTCAGATGGCCTCTATTATGCAGATTTAGAACAACCAATCAAATAGTCAGATACATCTTAGTGAAGCTTGTTTTAGTTTTACAGTTGTAGCATGTATGTTAAGGGCAGAATCGTCATTTCTCAGGGTTTGAATATGATTTAACGGCATATGCTTCTGAAGTGGTAGTCCCACTTATCGCCGTTGTAATTACAAAATGGGATGAGTAAAAGAAAGTTAAAACCTTAAAACAATTTCTCACAGGTCTTTGCTTTGATCTTCTCACTTACTCTTTTTTATTGTCGAGTTCAAGGCTTATGTCCAAAAATTATTTTGAAAATTATCTATGCTTTTGTTTTAAGAGCATGTTTTCAAAGAATGGGATATAGATTATCATTAACACTGCGTAATTGATGTATTCAAATCTTATATTTGGTCTTTACTTATGGAACTGAAACAAAAATTAATAAATTTATGCCTTTTGTTGCCCCTGTGTCATGTTCATATAGTTGCCCATTGCAGAAATTGTTATACCTTCGACGTATGCATTATGGTTTCATGGTAAGATTTTTTCAAATTGGGCTTGATATACTTGTAACTAACTAGATGGTGTACTTCATTTTCTTAGTTTTTAAGCAATGCATGACCTTTCTAGTGATTGTTACAACTCACATGTCATACCTACAGGTGGTTGATAATCATGACAATACTTACTAGTACAATGTGATTCAGATGAATCTACTGGATCTTTAACTTCAACTTAAAGCAGCCAGTAAAAAACATTATGATAAAAATGATTCATTAGTCTATTCGTTATCTGCTTTCTAAGTTACTGATTTTTTAGTTGTTGATAGTTTACCTTTCACTTTGCAGAAATGAGTTGACTTTATTCAAATTAGCTTCAATTTGAAGTTTTGTTGACTTTAAGAGACAGAAAATGGGTGACCCGGTTTCTGCCCATTCAACCCATGGTACAACATTGAGAAACAAAATTGATCTGGAAAAATGCCGTCTTTCTTATGTTGATCTTCATCGTGAATATATAAAGAATCGATTAAATATGGTAGCATCGCCTTCAAGGGAAGAGATAGTTAGACATATGTCGAATTTACCGAGTTATCTTGAAGCAGGAAAAGCCACACCGGATAGAGCTTTAAGTTTTGGAGTCATGGATTGGGGAAGATTAGAAAAATGGCAATATCAGCATCTTAATTGTTCACTCTCTACCAGCAATTCATCCCCTTTATTTTCTACTGATGGGTCAACTCCACAATCAAGCAGAGGTCAAAGCTGTTCTCCTGCTCGTCGAAAACCTCATCGGGCAACACTACTCTCTCATTTTAACATTTCTTCCAGTGAAATCTTTCCTCCATATGTGAAGTCGTGTTTGGGGAATATGGATACCGGAAATCATCAGACAAATTCGTCATCTTCGAAGGGAAAAATGAAGATCCAAGATGAGGTAAATGAGTCACGTCCATCTTTTAGAACACGTGATCGTGATATTCTAGAAAAGCACAAAGCTTCAGTCCTTTCGCCAACAAATTGTGATGGAAATAGTGAAACAAATGTAAAAAGAGTGTCTTTTTCTTCCAAGAATTCAAATGTTGATATGGGTACTGTTGCTGCTAGTGAAACACGTGCAAAAATATCATCTTTATCTTCCAAGCATTCAAATCTTGATGTGGGCACTGATTCTGCTAGTAAAGCGAGTGCAAAACGATCATCTTTTTCTTCCAAGCATTCGAATCTTGATGTGGGCACTGATTCTGCTAGTAAATTGAGTGCAAAAAGGTCATCGTTTTCTTCCAAGAATTCAAATTTTGATACAGATACTGTTGCTGCTGACAAACCAAGAAGTATGTCACCAATGCGCCGCTTTAGCTTTAGTATGAGCTCGAAGTCTGCAGCTTCTACATCTACCCCAAAAAGAATCGAGTCTCCAGTTTCCCAAAAATTTGTACCTGCTATTAACACATGTGTTTCAAATCGTAGTCAGCCAAGCCCTTTAAGAAGGTTACTGGAACCACTATTTGCATCAAAGGCAAGTAATTCCAATGAAGATTCAAAAGTAAAGGAAAAAGCAATGTTGGATTTGAGAAATGACACGACTGAATTCACATCAACAACACAAGGTTTCTTTCAAACAACAGTCAAGAATGGTCGTCCTTTATTCACATTTGCACTTGAAAATGACAAAAATGTACTTGCAGCCACGGTTAAGGATTTTAGTTGTTCCGGGAAAGATAACATCAACAGTTGGATTTATACTTTTTTTACACTTGGCGAGGTCAAGAAAAAGAACGGAACTTGGTTATTTCATAGTAGAAAAGACAAAGGTCACAGTTATCTCCCAAACGTAACAGCTTCAATGAAGGTTTCAAATTCTAATTCCGACAGTAGGGAGTTCTCATTGTGTACTGTGGACCCAAATGATGAGGTGGCGGCTATTGTTGTGAAGTTTACTAGGAATCTGGATGATGAAGAAGAGAATCAAGAAAGGTTTAGCACAAGGGTTATTTTACCTGGCGGAAATCATGGTGTATCAAGTAATGGAAAACCTTCACCACTAATTGAACGGTGGAGATCTGGTGGTGTGTGTGATTGTGGAGGTTGGGATTTGGGGTGCAGGTTAAGAATACTTGCAAATCGGGTGCAAACTAGTAGAAGATCAAACTCACCAACTGGCCAATTTGAACTTTTCTTTCAGGTACGTCTTATTACTGCAATTTTCTGGTATTCTTATTCTAACGGGATATTTAGATCTGTGTTTATAAAAGGGCTGAACAAAGATTGTTTCGATGTGCTTTGGCTGCTTGAAGTTGTAATATTTATATAATTTGACATGTGACTATTTGGCAAATTTCATTATTTAAGAAATCTTTACACAATGTGACTAAAATGACTTTTTTGTGAAAAATGCAGATACTTTATGGGATGGCGATATAAGTTTTTAAGATAATAAGTTCTCTTGCTACTAATATGAAGCTCATGAGCCATAACTAAATGATTATGGGGTCTGTTTATCCGAGCCTAATATGATGCTCATGAGCCAAAACTAAATGATTATGGGGTCTTGTTTATCTGAGCATAAAAACTACTCATAATCAGATTTAAAACAGAAATTCAAACACACCCTGTAAAAAGCTCTGTTTATCCGAACTTAAACTTTACATAATCAGTTGTACTTTTATTGCTATGATTCTAATGCATTCATTGCATGTGTCTTTCAACCTTCAGGGAGATGTGATAAATGAGAGACGTTACTTCAGCCTTCGTCCAGCGAAAGAAGGGATATACTCAGTTGAGTATAATTCATCTCTGTCAACTTTACAAGCACTTTCGATCTGTATATCAGTTATGGAATGCAGAAAATCTTCTCAGTATACAGAATCCAGAACCTATGTTGCAAAACAAGTACACGATGATCCAAATCCAGTACGATTTGCTTCATTTCCACCACTTTCGCCAGTTGGAAGAGTTTAGAACCAAATTGTGGTCTTGTTATAGTATAGTTAGATTATATAGATAGTGTAGCCATTTTGATAGGTATAAGATAAATAATGCCCTGTAAAATGTTGCATTTACTTGTGTATAAGTAATGTGATGACATATGACATGTAATCCTTTTTTAGCTCTGTATTTTGGGAGGAAGTGTGTATTTTTCATTGCCGGGACATCTTCATAATGGAATTAGCATATTTTGTTCAGTTTCGTAGTCTGTATAAAGTGTGTTGTCCAAATTCCAATAGAGTAAGTCATGGGTTGTAACTTGTAAGTTCACAACCACATGCACATGGCTTAGTGAGGTTTTATCTTGTGGATTTGATAAGAGTCACAATAAACCATGATAGCATTAATGATTCGAACCCAGTCTCTGAATCATAAGACATGACATGAATGAAAGGTCATAACCTATCAAGTCCTGGTATATTAATTGTTGGTTTTGGCAATTTATTGTTTGGTCACTCTGGTCTTTTATGAGGTGATCTGTTAGGTTCTAAGTTCACTCACATATCGTAAATGTGACTGTCAAAATCTGATATTACATGGCTTGTGAATTAGGGCAGGCGCTTCTGTATTCCTGGATCTGATTAACTTTCTATGCTAAGGTACCTCTCAAAAAGAACACCGAGACGGCGAGACATGGTAACAAAAAAGTACAATATTAAATATCAACAAAAAAAATACAGGATGTGATAACAATGACACGAAGACTAACATCTTATAACATTGACACGAAGACTAACATCTTGAGATTACTATGCCAACCGCGTCGATCCCACTTCCAAGTCCCAAGGCAAGTGTGTATACAGACACAATTTATCGATTATCAATTAATTTGTATAAATATTACGATGTTCATTAAATTAAAAATAACATTTAATTAATGTAATTTTCGAGTTTGATTAATATGTATTAAATGCATTTTTTAATAAAAAAGAAAAGTTTATACTACGTATTTGATTAATACATTCTAACTGGTGCACCAAAAGGCATTACTATATATATATTATATATGATTTGAAACGTCGTCGTTCGATGAATTGTAACTCGCAGCCCATTGCTGGGCTGAATTTAGCCCGCGTAGTCCAATGAAATACCAAAAAAAATATAATAAAATCCTTAGATAAGTTTAGCGAGATCCAGAATCTTCACCAAGGATGGCGAAGAAACGTCAGTGATTTTGTTGAGGATGACGAAGAAATCTTATTAACAAGGTGTGTTTTATTTTTCCTTTTGTTTGTTGCTTAACTACTTCTTCGGTTTCTGTTTTTTGCAACAACAATCAGGTGTGACCATCATGTCATATTCATTCTTTGCTGATTTTTAGGTTTACGGTGATTTTGTTGAAAACTTTTTGGTCATCAGTTTGCAACAGAAAAATTAGGTGGTTGAGGATGAGAAAAAAATTGGGAAAAGGGGTTTTGTTTGTGAAATTGGTAAAAGACATTTTTTTAAAAGATAGGGTTTAATCTAATGAAGTTAATTTAAGTGAATTTGGAATTGGGGTTGTTGTTATGGTTAGTGGTGTGGAAAGTGTAGATGGAGTTGTCCTATAATGTGTTTGATGATATGCCTAAGAGAGTTGGAAATGTAGATATAGTTCACTTTAATTTTTTTCTTTAGTTTAAAGGGTGTCTTCTTTGCTCAACAAAGTTCATTTGAAGGAAGCTGCTGAGGATAGTTCTTCAGGCTTTTTTTTCGGTTTAATTTTCTTTTTTCAATTTGGATAGATAGATTCAAGTATGGTAAAAAAAATTCTCTAAATTCTTGATTTTGATGTTTGTAGGTGTGGGAATGTAGGGATCTGACCCGAAGGTTGCAACTGAACTCGATAATTGATGGGATGGCGGATGACATACTTCGAAACTTGAAAACATTGTAAGTTGTTCTCATACGATGTTTTCTTCTTTTGTATATATATAAAATACTTAAAAATGCAATAACTATAACCATTAATGAAATTATATACACTGTATTGCCATTGAATTCTTTAATAACTTTAGTCTTAATTTAGTTATGTCAAGTTAACATCTTTTATCCAATGTTTAATTTAGTATATATGTTATGCATAATTAAGGTTGCCAAAATTGTTCTACAATGCTGTTTGGAATTGCTATCCTTATTTTCCAACACCTTTATACGTGGAAATGTTTAGCTCTTTAAAAAGGTATCTTATACCACATCAATAGTTAATACCAAATTGATAACTGTTTCTAGTGTATAATTGATGGTCTTTTTATTGTAGGCCATTGTTTGACGGTATAAGAAGTCAACAGAAGAGCGCCGTGTGCAGGTACCCATTGGGTATTGTTCTGTCCATATGTTTTAATTTTTTGGGATGAAGATTCTAATGGTGGCGATCCGGAACGAACTCAGTTTCATAATTAACATATAGTGCTAATAAATTAGTTATATTTGATTTAGTGATGTGCTAAATAGTACTTTCTTGCGACTCATACATATTTAATTCATTATTATTGATTGCCACTTATTACTCTTTGTTTTAAAATGTAGCCTGATTGCTTGGATGATTTGGCTTTTGCGATAATGCAAGAGATGAGTAAAGTCCGTTACAAAGTCGGACATGATGATGTTATTTGTGCTCAAAACCTGGTAATTTTGACTGTATCAAGGTTTATACTAGCTGTTTTTCATTTTTTGCCTTATATTTACCAATATATATTCCAATATTAAAAAGCAAGAACTAGAAATACTACGAATAGGTCAAAGAATATGTCTTAGTTAGGATTTTGGAAATAAAAGGTCAGTGGCTCAATGTATATTAAGGTGCCATTACGTTTGGTAACAGGGTTATGTTTTCGCTAACGTACTATAATGAAAACACCTGACTGTCGACCAGGTTACATGTAAATAACATGGCAGATTAACTAGATCCTAAAATTAGTAGCATGTTTGATTCTCTAAAGCAAAACAACAAAATTATACAGGTCAGAACAACCTGCAGCTATAAAATTCCAACAACAAGAAAATGAACTACATGAGAAAACGAACTACATGACTTTTAGTCATTGCAAGTTTCTCTATTGGTCAGGTTTCTTAGTTTCCAACATTCTGTTAATTTTGTAACATGATTTCTGGAAATGTAATGGACAATTAACTATGCAGGAATGCAGGCCATTAACGGAATACTAACCAACAAGGTTCAGTATTTTACATTTGCCACTACACCATAACATGACGCCAACTCTGTTAGCAATGTACCAGATCCTCACATAAGAGGAAATTCATTGAGAGCATGTTCCGTACGTGACAAGGAATCTCCATCTTCTGGTATGTCAATGAATTGCGGTGACTTACTTGACAATAATTTGTAGTTTGCAGCTATCTATTGATAATAGTTGCTTGATTGCTTATAAGTTTGTTTGCCACTTCGATAATTTCATAAACCTGGCATGTAGTATGTTACATTCAACAGATTTTCATAGATGTTAGCTGGGCAATTTGGGTGGGCGTGGTTAAAGGGTTGTCATTGAGGGATGTGGTGTGGTTCAGCGGTGTGGTTTAGGGCGTATACTTCATAGATATGGTTTAGGGGTTGTACTTCATGGGTGTGTTTCAAAGGGTGGGTTCGGAGGGTGTGGTTCGGAGGGCGTGGTTCACATGTTGCTGTTCAGAGGATGTGGTTCAGAGGATGTGATTTCGGTAGAAGGTGTTGGCGACTTTGAAAGCATTGACGCGGCACTAAAAGGTCTATGTAAATATTAATTGGGAACTAAGATTGAAAGCATGCAGGTCGTTGAAACTCAAGGTGAATAATGTTCTTCCAATTTATTTCCTATCACATTGTACTCACGTAATTATATTTTTTTTTTTTCAATATTTTGTGTACTACATTTTCTTTATCTCAGTATATGTTTTTATGGTTTTTATTTTTGGACAGCCGTTGTGGCAAAATACACTCTAGGATGAACGCACCATGAAATGTTTTAAAATATGGCGAATTGGTCAATTCTATTTTGAGAAACTCATTGTGTTTATCAGGTAACTAAACATTTCATACATAGTATTTTACATGAATGAACTAATATCATGCATTGTTACTTACATGTGCGTTTTATAATACTTTTTTTTTTATATATTTTGTCCTACTATAATACTTACATGTCGCCCCGCGTAGTCCAATGAAATAAGCTTGGCCCAAAAGGTTTTAATAAATTTGGTCCTTCGGATACGTATCTGTCTCTCACCGTTTTTCTGGAACAATCGTCATTGCTTGCTGTTTTTTTTTTTTTTTTCCAAAAAGATGCCGGCTGCGTTGCTATGATCCTCCGACTTTTTACCCGCAGCCTGGTATGACCTATGTGTGTGTGTATTTATGCCATTAAAAACCATGTCTGTAAACCAAGAAAAAAAATAGTTGGTGAACTTTTATTCTCAGTTTATAATGACACTATGGTGATGATCTATTCAGACGATGTTTCGGGCGATTTTACGGCGGGTAGTGTTCCTGAAACCAGCGTCTTCTACCCTGGAATGGATTTGTGTTGCACACATGTACCTTCTCCTGCAGTAAACTAATCCGGCAGCCATCAGAAATGATGTGGTAAATTTCGCGGTATGATGTTTTTAACATTCATAAAGCATTGTATCCTTCATGTAGTTTTCTTTCCTTTACTTGTGACTTGCGTGTGTACCTTTTCATACCTTTTTTATTGCATACGCTTACTTGCTCCACGTTTTAACTCGTACGGACGTGGTGCTATGTCGAAGAGGAATGCTACCTGGTTGATCCTGCCAGTAGTCATATGCTTGTCTCAAAGATTAAGCCATGCATGTGTAAGTATCAACAAATTCAGACTGTGAAACTGCGAATGGCTCATTAAATCAGTTATAGTTTGTTTGATGGTATCTGCTACTCGGATAACCGTAGTAATTCTAGAGCTAATACGTGCAACAAACCCCGACTTCTGGAAGGGATGCATTTATTAGATAAAAGATCGACGCGGGCTCTGCCCGTTGCTGCGATGATTCATGATAACTCGATGGATCGCACGACCTTCGTGCCGGCGACGCATCATTCAAATTTCTGCCCTATCAACTTTCGATGGTAGGATAGTGGCCTACTATGGTACACATATGTTAGATTGCAAGGGTATCGGTATTCCTATTATCTTCTTTGATGCTTGGTTCTGTTTATAGTTATTAGTAATATATCAGCTATTTAGTATGTGAATTTATCTTCTTTTTTTATTTCCAGATGTTGGAATCCATTATGTTATATCGTTCATATAGTATCGTTCTTTCACTATCTATGAGCTGGTCCTTGGGAGCTTGCTTTAAAGAATGGTTTCTTATACACGATCAAAGTTTGCACAAACATGTTGTCTTATGCAGTGGGTCAAAATGAGTACTTAATTCTGAACACATTAGAGGTTGGCTGATGAATTGACTAAAATGGTGAGGATGTATGTTTCTTGATACATAGTGTGAATATATTTCTAAGGATCCAGAGAGCTACGCTGTTGAGAGACTTGAACAGATTTCACTGTTTTAAGGACACGTTTTCTTCTTGTAGAGGGTAGCAGTCAAGCAGGAGGTGAGAAAAAAAAATTAGCAACTCTTTTTGATAGATTTTGAGGTAATATATTATAGCTACAGAATATTCAACAAATTTGTTAAATAATAGTGTTGTTTCATATTGTTATACAATGTGTATATTAAAAACTTATGCTGAGATTTTACCTGAAGCAAAATTGCCAAAGAAAACAAAATTGGTTTAAGATTTTATAGCATAGATGTTGGCCTAACGAGAATGAATACCACCAAGTATGTTGATATATTAACCTCAGTAAGTTAAGAACCTGATATATTAAGATCGATTGAATTAATGTTGTCGTTTGTTTTGACAGAATGAAGGACATTAAAAACCCGCGAGGCCGCAACGCGGCCGACCGGAGCCAGACTCGTTCTATATATACATTAAAACGCGACGTCGGTGCGAATATATTACGATTTACCTTGGGCCTAAAATATGATTTCCCTTGGGCTGCTTTTGCTAGCCCACGTGTTTTTTTGGGACTCAGTCGATGTAAGTCTTCAGCCCAAACACGTGTTTTCCTTATATGACGTTCTGTTACCTTTTGGCCATTTGGTTTCTTCTGCCTGAAGATAACTATTGACTGTCCTGCTTGCGAGGGTTTTGCTAGCTGAATCATCCGTTCGTTGTTTTTTATTTGCATGTTTGTTGTGGTCACTGGGTATCGTCCCTATGCTTATACTTTGTGTTTTGTTTGAGCTATTTTTTTGTTTTAAAATTTTGTGGGTTCTTTAAGTTTTTATTTTTTGAGTCGCTAACTATTTGATTTGCTCATGCATGGATATCCAATAAGTTGTTTTCCAATAACGTGGGAATAAATCTGTTAATATTGTTGTTATACTTTGTGTGCTATAACTGCCAAAGAACCAAAGTTACAATAAATGTATAAACGAAATGCAACTGAACCTTACCATTGCTATCCTGCAACATTTGTCGCAGAAACAAAGGCAATCAGAACCGAAAATGCAGATGGTCGAAAACAAACTAATCGCGCCGCAACGCAGCGGGGCCTTCCTCCTTGTTCATTATACAAACCCATAGTTTAATAAACCAATACATATCTTTATTATCATATGAAAGCAAAATATAAACCCACAACAATTGAAGATTTCGGTGGGATGATAGGTGGGCTGGATTCTATTGGGCCATTAATTGTTTAAAGATAATTTTGATCAAAATTAGATCATCATATTTATAGAACCGAACTTTTAATTTCTGCATAGATAAGTAAATTTCAAACGTCTCATTAATTGTTTGAAGATATCATGTTAACCAAAATTCAACTTTTAAGTAATACTGTAATGGTTATCACTTTGGCAGTTTGGCTGGCATTTGTTTGGTCGTAGAATAATGGTGGGAGTAATTTCTTGTTGCTTGATTATCTTACAGAAAAAAGTATGTTTAAGTTAATAAGATAAATTAAGTTCAAAAAAAAAAAAATGTTAATAAGATAAATGCAAAAGTCAAAAAAATTTTGATAGTTTTTATATGCTATGTGGAGAATGTAGAAGAATGACACGGAAATGTTTTTAGCGACATAATAATAATTCATCCGGTCGTATTGGTAATAATGAAAAGTAAAAACAAATTACATTACATAATTTGTTACTAAATTGATCATGTCAACTATATCTGTAGAAACTGAAGTTCGTTTCTATAATATATATACTTAACTTTACTTTTTAACTTAAACTATGAAATTTTAAATGTGAGAATAATAAAACAAAAAAATATGAACTTCTAAAATAATCGAGTCATAAACATAAAAAAAAGAACAATACATTTTCCATCTCAAATTAATTATTCAGGATATTCTTGAGAACAGACTAATTTAATTGTTCACCACTAAAAGTAAACAGAGAAGATTGATTAAGTTTATCATATTTAATTGTTTACCACCAAAAGTAAACAGAGAAGATCGATTAAATTTATCATATTTAAACAGAGAAGATTGATTAAGTTTATCATATTTAATTGTTTACCACCAAAAGTAAACAGAGAAGATCGATTAAATTTATCATATTTAATTGTTCACCACTAAAAGTACACAGAAAGATTGATTAAGTTTATCATATTATTTTTGGTTCAAATTAATGTTACAAATTTTAGAAAAAAAAAATATTAATTAATTAGTTAATAAACTTTCATTATGTAGGACCACTAGGTGCAGCTCGTCGTGAGGCTTCTCCAGTCCACCATGGAGCTTCGTTGAAGCTCGTTGTTGCACCCCACCCTTCAACTAAACTCGCCACTTGATTGCCATCGTCTGCACGATGAGGCAAATGAATCACATTTTTTCCCCTATTTTGTAAATATATAAGTGTTTTTAATTAGGGTTTGTAAATATGTAAGTTTTATATAATGTTTGTAAACTTGTAAAGTTTTTTATAAAACTTGTAATATTTTATAACACTTGTAATGTTTTTTAAAGTATGAAATGAAAATACATTAAACATGGAATTGAAAATACATTAAACTAAGATACAGTAATTAAAACATTAAACTACGATACGGTAATGATAATAAAACTACAAATTAATAAAATGAATCATCTAAGACATAGCTAGTTTATGGTTAACGGTGTTGTATGATTTAGTATCGTTTTTAATATATTGTATTGTTAACAGTATCGTTATTTTACGTTTCATATGTTTTTATTTTCTTGTATTGTATTTTTAACCGTATCATTATTTTACGTTTCGTATATTTTTTATTTTCTTTTATTGTATTTTTAATTTAATGGGAAAAAAAATTGTAAGTGGTAAGCCCCAAATAAACAAGTTAAAGTCAGTTATTATTGAGATGGTTAATTGTGTAGGTTTGTTAAAATGATGTGCCAGCCCACGGGCCCTAAATAACTTGCTCACTGGCTCACTGGCTCACTGCACCTTGTGGCGTAAGAAAGAAACAGAGAGAAAACAAAATAACTGATTTTCCTAAACGTTTTTTTTTTTTTTTTAGATTTTTGAAAAGCAGTAAAATTTTAAAAAGCATAAATATATAAATAAATAAAAATACAAAACCTAAAAGAAAAATAAGAAACACAGCCAACAAAAACCCTTGACACCACCACTAAAACCCTCCCGTTAGCCGCCACCACTGCCCCGTCCAAAACCGTCAACAAAAGTAAGCACTATTATTATTTTGTTTTGTTTAGCTGAAAATTTATATGGTTTGTATGTTGTGTTTACAAATTTGAAATTTAAACTGAATTATTATTCTTTCTTCATACTGGATTATAAATACATTCTCTTTGCAAATCAGTAACATTAGGTTAGGAGGCGTTAAGGGCGATAATCGGCTATTGGGTATAGTATTTGGTTAGAGGATATATCAGCTTATTTGATTTCGCCTTATATTTCATAAGCTGGGCTTATTTTGACTTTTTGAGACATATGGCTTATTAGGGGTGTTTGTTTTAGCTTATATAGTGGGCTTATGAGCTTATTAGCTTATATCACTCGTATAAGCTCAAACCAAGTGTTTGGCTAAGCTTATATGAGTGGGCTTATGAGCTTATATTTGGGTGTTTTGATAAGCCACAAAAGTGTGGCGAGGGTTTGGGCTTATACAAGAAATTTACAAATTTACCCTAAATCTGAAGTCATATTTTTTTTTTCTTTATAAACCTCCTTACCGTTACTTACGCCTCCATCATCAGGTATTCATCTTTTTATCACAAATTTGTTCATTATCTTTTCTTTAAAATGATTAGTATTTGTTCCTTTCCTTTTCTAATAAACAAATTTGTTCTTTTTCTTTTCTTTTCTAATACAATCGATCAACTGTTGGTGAAATATTATAAGCAGATCGAATTATATATTCGATGTTGTATTTGCTCATTAGGCTAGCTCTTGATGATCTTTATTGCTCAAATATGTGCTTTGAAGGGGTAAAACCCATTGCTCAATATAGACGATTTACATAAGTGGGTGCTTGGCTGCTATCAAACTGTTATATGTGCTTTTTTTTAGCTGTTTCGCTGCTCTCATTATAAGCTGTCTTTAGTCATATTTCGAGCTGTTTTGCTGCAATAATAAGCTATTTGTGTTGCTGCAATATGCTGTTTTTTTCCAGCTGTTATATTGCCACCATATGCTTTTTTTTTTTTTTTTTTGTGTGTGTGTGTGTGTGTGGGGGGGGGGGGGGGGGGGGGGTAACGTTTCCGACTGGCCGAGTAATCCACGGGGTTTGAACCCATATGCTGTTTTTCTAGTCCTATTTCGAGCTGTCTGTGTTGCTGCCATATGCTGTTTTTTTTAGTCCTATTTCGAGCTGTTGTGGTTCTGCCATATGCTGGTTTTTAGTCCTATTTCGAGCTGTTGTGGTTCTGCCATATGTTGTGTCTACTTTTAAGGGTGTTTGGTTGATATTGAAACTAAACACTTGAGCTTGTAAGCTTATTAAACATGTCCATTTTTGTCATTTATCAATATAAGCCAAACCAAACACTTGAGTTTCTAAGCTTACTAAACATGAGCTAATCCAAACACTAAGCATGGGCTTATAAGCTTAAGTTATATAAGCAATAAGCCGCTTATATAACATAAGCATAAGCCCAACTCATAAGCTTAGCCAAACACCCCCCAGTTTCTTACTCGTATATGTGTTGCTGTAGGTTTTTAGTTCAAAAATGGAACATGGTTCACAGGATTCGTCAGCTTCTACGTTTTGTTTGGCCGATGAAGATCATACATTGGCGAACTCTTTAAGATTCACTCTTAACCAAGAGTAAGTACATGTATTTTAAATATTGGTGTATACTTGATTATATTGTATTTGTTGATTAAATATTGGTGTATACACCAATATTTGTGGCAAATATTGTATTTGGCCGATGAAGATCATACATTGGCGAACTCTTTAAGATTCACACTGTAATTATGTTATTGCAGTCCCAGGGTTACAGTTTGTGGGTACAGCATTCCTCATCCTTCAGAGGCCCGAGTAAACATAAGAGTCCAGACAACTGGTACATATATGCATAATCTCATTTCTATTTACTTCTGTTTTTGTCATTGATGTGTTATTGTCTATTTTGTAACTACATATACGATTAATGTGGTTGATACATGCATCTTACTATTCTTTCTTTTACCATTGTTATCTATTGTTTCATTCACATAGTTCATGTTCCGACAAGTATCCGCTATTCTTAGGCATTTCAGCAACGGGTCAACTTGGGCTGGGTTGGGTTGGGATGATCTGCGAGCATATACTTGTACTTTCTTGAAACTCTTTGTATACCAGATGCGTAATTATGCTTAAAGAACTATAACACAACAACAATAATCTCAAGAATTCTAATAAAAAATCGGTTTAGGTTACCTTTCTACATATTTGATATGATCCTTCACTTTTTTTAGCTACATTTTTATGAAACTGTTCATAAGTTAATTGTCCACATTTATCAATGTTGAACTGTGCTATATCTTTTAATTTCCTAGGTGACCCTGCGAATGAAGTATTGAAAGATTCTTGCCAAGATCTTATGCTAATGTGTCAGCATGTCCGAGGCACCTTTGACCAAGCGGTTGCTGATTTTAAAAAGAAAAAAGCTTCTGATACTTCTGATAGTGAGTAGATGAAGAATTTTGGCCATTTTCTGTTTAATACTTGCTGATTGTATGATATGATTTATATTTATTATAACTCGTGGAATTTCATCTTCGTTAGGAAAAAGGGTACTGTTCACAGAAGAGTTTTGATCAGTTGATTTGGGTCGTGATCTATCGATATAGTTTCTCATGTAGATCATTTGTTTATGTCAAAATCAGTTCCGTAGACAAGACTGGTTATTGCAGTATGCCAATTGGCAGGGTATGATAGATATGGATCAACCGAAAGAGATGCATAGAGATCAACTGCATCTTGGCCAGTCAACTAAAATACAAAATTTTAATCCCAATCGCTAGATCTGAAACTTAACCTGGAAATACAAACAAAATCAAAGAAAGATATATGTCTATAAACTACAATATTGATCATCAAACAAGTAACAGAGGTACATAAGCTGTTAGAGGTTAGGTAACCTTATATCTCAAGTTCTCAACAAACAAAGTGCAGTTATCATGAGCAGATTTTATCACTTTAAAATCGAAGAGTAGTGGTATATATGGAAGTTGGTTTCTTGTGCAGCATCACCCTTGAAGTTGAACTTCTTTTACATATTGTACTGAGTGAGTAACAAATATCTTGATTAACAAAATTGTTATCATTATATTGTACCTGCTTTATGTCAAGGGCGATGATATGTAATGACTCAAATTGATCACACCAACGGCAATGATATATAGTAACATATGACCACAAAAAATTCAACATTACGCCATAATAGGGAACAGTGAGTCAAGAAGAGTCGACGCAAATTCATAATTCAAGTCCTTTACAGATCATGTAAATGCCCAACTCTATTATGAATAGTATGAAACTATGAATAGTTCCTGGCGAGATTTGTATTCTGGATAACGGGTTAGAATGAACTTGTTCATATAAGGGTCCTTCTTTAAGACTTTTAACACATGTCATGATGTGTCGTGTTGGTTTGCTTGCAAGCATTCTGTTGTCCATGTTTGAAAATACTTGAATAATGAAAATGTTGCTTCAGTTATGATTTAAAAAATAATAATAAATAAATAAATAACTACAGTATAATAATGATTTGATTAAAACTATTCATGATTAAACATTACTATAAGAAACAGACAACTTTCAACCAATTTTATGCTTCCTTTTTACCTCACATTTAAATGTAAATGAGATATAAATATTGTCTTGAATTGAATTGATTGGTTGAAATGTTGACCTAGTCAGTCCTATGTTTTGGTTGTGTACGTGACCAAAATCTCATGCTGATATGTCAGCTGTCACTCTGTCAGCATGTCTGGAGCAACATTGACCAAGCTGTAGCTGATTTGAAATATAATATAGATTCAAAGAACCAGTAAATGAATTGATATATACTGAATCAATCTTTGAATCATTAGAGCATGAGCAATGGCACCAGCATTTAATGCTTTCTTCCACAATTAATGCATACCTCATTTATTGTTAATAGCTTTGTGTTTTTTTTGTCAAAGACTTGGTGTTTTAAAAATCTTTGTTCAAAAAGTCATTGTCAAGTCTTTAGTCCAATGCTTCAAATGGCTCAAATAGCTTTTTTAAATAGTAAAAAGTTTTTTAAAAACCAACCCATTGTAGATGCTCTTAGTAATTTAGTATTTACCTTTTTATACTATTTGCAGAATAACAACTCTACCTTTAACTGATTAATTACTTCTTTAAACTTTGGTAATAAGAATTTCAGACAAAAGTGATATCGTAAACTTGAACAAACTTTACTGTTTACTTTTAGTAGTCGAGAGTTAATTTGGTAAGTACAACACAAAAAGAAAATGTGAAAAAATAATTTGAGATAGAGGGAGTACCATGTAAGAGTAGATATGCTTGGAACAGCCGTCATGCACGCACATAATTTTTGAGCAATCTTCATAATTTAGAATTAATTTTAGTTCTTTCTTTCAATTTTAACATTAAGCGCATAATCTTTACCAATCAAAAGATTGCATATTCACTGACGATTTAAATACAGCCTCGCACGGTCGCACCATTCAGGCTTTTTACATTCATATACTAGAGGTTTTGTATCGGCTAAACATTAAATGTTTGTTACCTATAAAGTAGATGTTTTGTACAAATTATCTCTTAACCTAAATGCACAGTGCTGTTCAAAGAGCTAAACAATTGTTGTAATACATTTTCTTCATATTCATAGTTAATGCATATATTTATAAACCAACAAATTTTGCTAATCAACCCAAACTAACTCATCTCGACCATACTAAAATATGCGATTTTAATCCAATCCAAGCCGTTTTGACTTGTTACCGCAACACCACCTCCACAATTGTTCTGTTATACAAAACTTTTGCATATTGTACTGATCTTGCACACACAGCCATACAGGATAGGTAACATTGAACTCAGAAACCTCTGGGCAGCCATATACTTTCGTGCTTAAAAATATATACAATTCTGTGATTCAACATCTGTAGCTTCTCATCACTTCTTATGGGCAAATAACATAAATTAAGGCAATACATTAAAGTGGAAGAGCCAAGAAATGATGAATGCAAAAACCATACAACCCAGCAAGATATTCATGATCCTACGACCTTGCCAGAAAGTCCGTGTCTCGGTAAGTACAGGCGTGAACCCTGTGCCTGAACGTTCAGCTGGCTCGGTTTCAACGGTGTTGCTTGTATCGTTTGTATGTTCACCACCAACATTATGAGCTGTGGCACCACATATCTCACAGGTCCTGGAGCATCACAAGACATATTAGCAGTAAAAAAAAAGGGTAAATAAAATCCATATGTTGGTCCTAATGTTAAAAAAGGTAAAGTCCATGAGCAAGTATTTAAGATGAAAAATATATATGGGTCGATCAGGGTTAAGTGTCTATTTAGATTAGTTGGATCATGGGTCATGGGTTAGATCATGATCCATGTGGACATGTGGTTGGGTCATGGGCCAGATCATATCATTACTTTTCCGGTTCAAATCCGACTCATTGACATGGGAAGATCAAGCAATGACAAGGACAATCAACCTCAATCAAATAGGACTAAATTCGCCAATTGGCATGAAAAGGATGCATAGAGAATTAGAGATCAATAGAATCTTGGCCGGGCAACTAAACTACAAATTTCTGTACCTATCATTGACAAATGAAATTTTAAATTAGGAAATACGAACAAGGTAAAACAAAACATGTAGGTTTATGAAATGAATCATTATAATAGTAATAAAGATACATAAGTTGTTTGAGGTTAGGTGACTTCACATCTCAACAAACAAGATTCCATTAGCATGAGTAGATTATATAATACTCATAAATCGAAGAATAGGTTGTACTTATTTAAATATTTTACTGTGGATTCTCGTGAATCATCAAAACCTTGAATTTGAACTTCTTCATATCGAAATTTCCCGCTAAGTATACACCACCTATGAACAAAATAAACTAGGCCATCTCATATATGCTGGTGAATTTGGCATTAGGATAATAGCTCATAAGGCATTACTAGTCTAACTTAACTATAAGCATTCCATTAAACCTACTTTTTGTTATGAGGATGTATAATGATTGAAAGCAGTGAGGGTTGGACACTAAGAAGGTAGTTAATGTCGTTTTCTTGACTTATGCAACACGGGTTTGGCAAATGATCAACACATGACAAAAACTAATCAATCAAACACATCAACATCTTCTGCCTAAACCATTTTTAAAAACACATAAGTATCTTTTTGAGTCTTGAAATAGTTTGATGCTACAAAACACTTCACATTTCAGTAGTTAATTTTCAAATCAAAAATTTGACACGCTTATGTTATGATCTAAAGATGATGATTTTCGCGTAGCCGCACCTGATGATAATCAAACTTCAAAACTTGAACCTGTGTCAAATTCCTACTGTAAAACTCGTCAAACTTAGAGTCAAATGACAGAGAAGCTTAGAGAAGAACATCTAGCCATTAAGGTCGCAGTTTAAAGATTGTCATCTCTAGGCTCCTCGGCATTTATGCATTCCTAATAAAAGCTTCTCATTTCGGCAGTCAAACTTTCAACAATGCCGTACCTTGCAGATTCATGCATTTTGGCATTTGTAGTCAACAACCGAATTTCCAAATCCAAATTTCATACATAATACCGTTTACTGTTTAGCAAGTTTAATTCTATTGAAGAGAAAACCAAATACAAATTTTTCAACCTACAAAGTGAACAAAATGCATCAAAAGTTGATACCAGCAAGGCACAAATATTAACTTTGACCAGAAAAGTCAACAAAACAACTACAGTATTATCAAGTATAGCTAAAACAGGGAATCAGAAAAGAGGGAATTCCATATTCAAAATTAAAGTTACACAGTCTTACTACTCAAACTAGCACGTGTACTGTACAACTTTAACTAGCCCATTATTCCCCCTCAAATCATCATAACCTAACACCCCAACTACCTAACAAATTAGGGGGAGTTTGGAATTAGCTTATTTTGCCAACTTGTCGACGTAATTAAATTTGGAAAATAGCTTACGACTTACTTACTTCTCTAAGCTTATGAGCTTTTCCAAACTCAAATAAGCCCAATAGTCGGCAAAATAAGCTGATCCGAAAAACCCTAGAAGTATAATGCAGCTTCATGCCAACACTCACAACACATAAAAACAATTGACAGAAAATCACATAAAAAGGTTTTATAATTCATGCCAATTTTACTTTTCTGTTCCCAAATTAATGTATCAAAGCTAACATTTTGTACAATGTAAGAATTTTTCGATTCTCAGAAAGATGTTATTTTGTGTAATGTATAATTCTAGTTGGACATTCAAAAGTTATTTCTTCGGGGGTGTTTGTTTAAGCTTATATGTGGGCTTATGAGCTTATTTGAGTTTGGCTTATATTTCATAAGCCCCATTTTTCCAGATTATTTTGAGTGTGGGCTTATATAAGTTTACCAAAATTGAGGCTTATGAAATATAAGCCGAAACACAACTAAGCTCATACGCCACATATAAGCTTAAACAGTTAAATTGGGCTAAATTTTAATACATATTTGCGCCGTTTGCCAAAAACAAATACAACAAATTCACATAAAATTATAAAAACATCAACTTTAAAAAAATTAAAAAATTAAAAAAGGACTTACAAATTGCCTCTAATTTTAAACCAAGTTTCAGCACATTGTTTATGAGCAGCACCAAGATCCCCTTTACAATCACACCCCAACTCAATCACACCACCGTCACCACCACCACCACCACCGTCACTATCACCGTCACTAACACTGTCACTAAAATCCAAATGACAAATCCTACAAATCCTCTCACTTTTAGAATGCATTTTCAGCTCCAATTCACCACTTTCTAAATCAATCTCATCTTCATCATCTGATGACGTCATCCTGCTATGATTATACGAGAATATTCCAGAAGATCCTCCCATTGACGAGTGTGCATCTGAATCTGAGAATCTGAAGCTGCTGTTGATGTTTTCTGTTGGTGTGGTGGTAGGGACGGTGGTTGGGATGACGTGGCGGCGGGTGCGGCGGCGGCGACGGCGACGGCGGCGTGGTGGTGGTGGTTGTTGTTGTTGTTGTTGGGGGTTGTTTGGGAAGGTGTTTATTGAGGACATGTGTGTGTGTGTTTTTGAGTGTGTGTTTAGGTGAAAATGAAAAGGAGGAAGAGGTGTGTGTTGTGTTGTTGTGACTACAGTTTTCTTTCTTTTTCTCCAGAGGTTTGTCAGATAAAGAAGACTTGTGGGTCCCACATTTCTTCTTTCTTTTCTTGTTTTTGCTATTATAAAAGAAAAATGATTTGGATGCTTAAAATCTACACCTAAAGATTTGATTGGTTGATTTAAAAATTTGATTGGTGGGAAATGATGAAAGAGAAAAAGTGAATTACACTTGTCAAAAAATTAATGGTGTAGGTCTAATATTAGGTCTCATTGTTAGACCTAAATATCACCACTCATTATAAAATTATGGGATAAAATAAGATTGTATAATATCCAGTGATCTAAAAGGCGCGCCAAGGCGCCGTAAAGGCGTTGCCAAGGCGTGAGGCGTGGCCTCGCCGCCAAGAAATGAACATTGGCGGCTGATTTAGGCGTGGCTCAAAAAGGCGTGAAATAAAGCGAGAAAAGGCGCGCCTTTTGTAAAGGCGTGACGCCACTTTTTGAACCAGTTTATCTTTTTATTTTTATTTTTATTTTTTTAAACTATTTTAAAGGTAATTTGGGCCATTCAGTATATTGCCCTGGTAATTATATAATAAGTAGTAGTGTAAGTGTCTAATATAGTATGAGTATTATGATCTAAAATTATAAATACATAAATCTATAAATACTTTTTTTCCGCTTTAGTGATGCCTTACGAAACGCAAAGGCTCCGTCATGGCGCGTAAGGCTTGAGGCGCGGTCATGCCGCCACGCCACGCCTCACGCCTTTTATAACCTTGATAATATCTTTGTCAAAAATATACGAATATTTCGTATGTGCTAAATTGAGATTAATTTTTTGGTTTGTTATAAAATATGAAAAATGACAAAAAGGTAACTAATTTTAGAAATACTTTTTAATAAATATCCAATTTTTACTTAAAAAAAAACATTATACTCATGTCCCCAAGACTTGACAAGCAAAGTCAAACTTTGGTAATTTTTTAAAGAATCGCAAGATTGACTAGAAAAGTCGAATTTTACGAATTTTTGGAAAATGATATACTTCTCTTTTTCTTCTATTTTCACGCTTATCTAAACACATGAAAGTTATAGATCGCTCTTTCCTTTTTAAGTGGTCTTTTGAATCACTGAAAAAAGAATTGTTATGAGGAAATTATGGCTAATATACGACAACAACTTTATCATATGTCCTGCTAACATGATTTTTTCATTTGTACTTCGTTTCATCGTTTGATTTTTTCACAAGCCATACTTTATCAACTTAGAACTCTTAATTCACCATTTCATAAGTATTTTTTCATCTAGATACTCCAATGGACTTGATTTCCTCGATCCTTTGATTATCATTTGATATCTTTTATTTCGTTTCGCATCATTTCCTCAACTTTTCCTTCATAATTTTCTTGAATGCATCCATAGAACCTAAAATAACAAATATAATCTAATAGTTACCAACATATAAACAACCAATAAATAAGCATAAAAGTGACGATAACGCGTGTAAATATATGTATGAAATGCACCAGTTCATATATTTATGCGTGTTATCATTACTTTTATGCTTATTTATTGATTGTTTAAATGCATTTTGGTACTTAATCTAAGGTTCTATAGATACATCCAAGAAATTTATGAAAGAAAAGTTGAGAAAATGATGTGAAACAAAGTCAAAGATATTAAATGAAGATCAAGACGAAATGGATTAAGGAAATCAAGTCTCCATCATTGGTTCTAGACGAAGGAATAGTTAAATGGTGAACTAAGAGTTATAAGTTGATAAAAGATGGCTCGTGAAAGACTCAAACAATGAAATGAAGCACAAATGAAGAATTCATGTTAGTGAGACGTATTAAGTATGATAAAGTTGTTGTTGTACTTTGGCAATGACTTCCTCATACCAACTTCTTTTTGGGTGATTCGGTAAGCCACTTAACGAGAAAAGTGATATCTACAACTTTCGTGTTTTGAGTTAAGCGTGAAAACTGAAAGAAGAGGAGAAATATAACATTTTTCAAAAATTTGCAATGTTTGACATTGCTAGTTCTTTGCGATTTTTAAAAAATTAGCAAGGGACAACTTGCGAGTAACTCGAGATCGACTCAAAAAATATTCGATTCGACTCGATTTAGAATGAGTTGAGCTCGAGCTCGAGCTACTCGTATAAGATGTCGAGTCGAGTTCGAGTTCTAAGTTACTCGGCTCGTGAAGCTCGCGAGCCTTAACGAGCTTTTCTAAAATTACATATATACCCTTTATTTACACATATATTTACTTTTCATTTACTTCATATAAAAAGAAGTTAAAAACCCTTAAGGTACTTTACACCAAACATTTGGTGTCGTCATCTTCCACAAGACCACATCTCAACCAATCAATTATTAGTTCGTTATCCACTCTTGCTAATCATGTTGTAGGTATTTTGCTGTCATTTTGTAGTATTGGACTTGGAAACTTGAAATTGTAAACTATTAACTTTTGAAATACTTTGGTGCTAAATTGCTAATTATGTTGTGGGTATTTTGCTGTCATTTTGTATAGAAGATTGCAAGTTTTTATCAGTGGATTGGTTGTTGTGTTGTCTATCTGTACTGGTTCATGATTGTGTTGGTTCAAGATTGTGTCTGCAAGTTTGACTGCAAGTTCACTGGTTAAGGTTTTAGTTATGCAAAGGTCTCGTGCAATGTCAGTTTTATGCATCTATTGGTCTAGGTTTCAATGTCAGTTTTATGCATCTGCTACAATATTAGTTTGCTAGTTTTGTAAACTTGATTTTATTTAATATATACGAGCCGAGTCGAGTCGAGTTTCGAGCTCGAGTTTTAGTGATCGAGCCGAGCTCGAGCTTGAATTTTGAGGCTCGGTCGAGCTTGGGTCGAGTTTCGAGCTCGAGTATTATATGTCGAGCCGAACTCGAGCTTGTCAATTCTCGACTCGACTCGGCTCGATTACACCCCTAATTATATAACCCCAAAAAATAAAAGTGTAAATAGAATGGTTTTCAACTTTAGTTTATACAGATAAACAATCACAAAAGTGTAAAAAGAAAACTCTGCTGATTATATAGAGCAAAATGAAGATACATATATAAAGAAGAAACAACCTCAGAAATATGAACTAAAAAAAAAACTCACGTTTCTCTCTGGTGACATATGGCGACTCTCAAAAAACCCTAACCTCCCATAATCGTGGCTTAATCATCAATCGTGATCCTAATCCCAATAACGATTGTGTTCTTGATTAATTAACTGAGTTTATTTTGATCTTTAACATTGTTTTTATCGGGAATTAGCCTTGATTCGATTAGGTTTCGTTTTTTTCTTAGGGTTTTTTGTTAATCGTCGTTTAGGGTTTATTAGGGAATCGTTTTTATTAATTCTTATTCTTCTGGACGATTCAAGATGAAAGTCGGTGTTCTTCTTGTTTTTGCATGTGCGATTGTTTTTTCTTTTTTAGGGTTTCGTTGCTGTTTTAATTGCTATGGAGAAAGTGAGCTTTGATAATTTGGATTTGGGTACGGGAGTGGAGAATACGTATTCGTTGTCGAATGTGGCTGTGAGGAAACATAAGAAGTCACAAAGGAATGCTACCGTGAATGATACTAGTAACACTGCCGTTGTGGAGAACACCTCTTCAGATCCTAGTTTAGCGACTGACGATAAGACCAAATCTACTAAAAGTAAGCATGATTATATTAATGTTTTGTTTGGTGTGTCGCTTAAAACTATGAAGGATATTGATGATTTCACCAAGGGTTGTGAAGATGGTACATATTCTGTGTGAAATGAATTGGAAAGTGATGTTAGAACTATGGTTATGGACGCTGTTTGTGGTTTGGCGGAGGCTTTTAGTGCTGAAACAATTGCTAAATCTACGACCACTAAACCTACTCATAAGTCTCCTATTGTCCAAGTTGATTCAGTTTGTGACGGAGTTAATGTTTCTATTCCACGTAGAGTGGTCGAAAAGGTTAGTGCACGTCTTGAATACACTCTATATAGTTACTTTATTGGTAATAGAATGGCGTTTCCTATGGTTGAATACTATATTAGAAATAATTGGGCTAAATATGGATTGAAAAATATTATGTTGAATGCAAAAGGTTTTTTCTTTTTCAAATTTGATACTCAAGCTAGTTTAGAAGCAGTATTGGAAGATGGACCTTGGTTGATACGCAAATCACCGATCATTCTCAAGAAATGGTCAATTGATACTAGATTATGTAAGGAAGAGTTGACCCGTATTCCGGTATGGGTTAAATTACATGATGTACCCATTCAAGTATTTGAAGATGATGGTAACTTGATTGCGTCATTTCTTGGTAAACCTATTATGCTTGATTCGTACACTAGCTCTATGTGTAAGGATTCTTGGGGTAGAAGTAGTTTTGCTCGGTGCTTAATCGAGATTTGTTCTGAGGCTGAGCTTGTAGAGGTTATTACTGTTGGTGCCCCCTCTCTTATAGGGGATGGGTTTACTAAAGAAACTATCCGTGTCGAGTATGAATGGAGGCCTCCCAGGTGTACTTCATGTAAGATCTTTGGGCATACCCAGGATCATTGTCCTAAAACCATGGCCAGTCCTCCTGTTGTCTCGACTCCCAGTGTTGCTACTCCGGCAGAGCCTCCTAATGATGGTTTCCAAAAGGTAAATCATAAGAAGAAGAAGGGTAAAGCCCCTTTAGTAACGTGACCCAGGTTGGTATCTCAGTCAAACCGAACCTTAGGTATGAGCCTAAGAAGACTACCAGTGAGCCAAACAAGAGAGTTACTAATAGGAATAATGTGCCTACATCGTCATCTATGTTGAAATCTAAAGGTTTATCCTCTAAGGAAAGTGATATAACTACGTCAAATCCATATGCTGCTTTGGCTACTGATGAAGGTGGTGATGAAGATTTTGTTGTTAACGAGTTTGATGAATC
The DNA here is from genome assembly GCA_030686995.1 of Artemisia argyi. Classification (NCBI taxonomy): domain Eukaryota; kingdom Viridiplantae; phylum Streptophyta; class Magnoliopsida; order Asterales; family Asteraceae; genus Artemisia; species Artemisia argyi. Next base: position 75,895,136 of record CM060709.1, on the reverse strand, counting down.
GGCTAACTTATTTCCTCACTCCAATGATGATGGTAGTCCATCATTCACGGCAGCAGTTAGTTAGCTTGTTTTGCTTAGTTCTTTTCTAGGTTCATTTTTTGATTCTAGAAGTTGTTTTGAGCTTTTGGCATGTCATAGGCTATAGGCTTTTTGTTTATCAAGCTGTTTAAGCTTATGGTTAATGTGGTACTTCAGCCACATTCCATTTGTACTTAAACGTTTGGGTTTTAATATATTTACCAGGGTGCAGGATTACTCCCCTTTACCCAAAAAAGATAAACAATCACAAAAACTTATGAATGCATTACTAAACCTATTTTTTTCTAACATATTTAGTGTATAAAAAATATAGTAAACTCAAAATAAGGTCAGTTCTTTATCTATTTTGATGCTTCCGAGTATAAAACTACGGAAGAGCAACAAAGCTGAAACTTTCTAGAATTTCTTGATTTAGGTTATGGGAGTTCAAAAAATATCCAGTATTCAGATATCCGAAAACTTGATCATAATTTCTTAAAAAGTTGGGTTTTATAAAAGGACATTTTTAGAACTTATATAAAAGTTTTCCAGAAATTATAGATATCAGGATATTCATATATATGAAACTGTTATCTGGAATTTTGGATATCCGAAATTAAAAAAATAAAAATAAATAAAATAAAAAAAACTTAGATAAAATATTATGTCTATGAAATCGATCAGGAACTCGTTGCATATCATATCGCGGTCAGCTGGATCTCACTTCTACAAGACGAATACGATGAGTGTAAACGCAGCCATTTATCTATGCATCGAGCCGTGAAATGCATGTCCACACTGCGGAAACATACGTATGTCATCTCCATTAACATAATCAGTTAAAAAAATCTGACATTCTCCAGTCAAATGTATGTTCCGCCCCGTAGCCTCTGTCTTCCTTGCTAGAGTCATATTTGAACCTTGGAATCACCCGATCAAGCCTTTTCTTCTTCATCTGTCTGTAAACCCAACGAGCCAACACAACGATACCCATAATGCAAATCAACGCACCGATGATAACAGCTACGATGAGCCCGTAATATGTTAGGCCTAAATTAGGCACACTTATTAGGGTTCGGTTATCAGCGACTGACAATTGGAAGCTGCATTTATGGGAAGTCATTGTTGAATCGGTTTAATGTGATAAAATGTTATTGTGATTATAGTACGCTCGAAATAAACCCACTAGTTTAGTAAAACGAATTTGGACATGAAGTGAGCTCGGAAGTTGCATAAGTTGCAGGTTAAAAAGAAGATGAAAAATGGAGTGAGCTCGGAAGTTGCAGCTCAATCTCACTTCTACAAGACGGACACGATGAGTTTATATTCAGCCATTTATCAAAGCATCGAACGTGAAATCCATGTCCACACTGTGGAATCACACGTATCCCATCTCCATCAACATAATCAGTTAAACAAATCTGACATTCTTCAGTCAGACGTATGTTCCGCCCGTAGCCTTTATCTTCCTTGCTAGAATCATATTTGAACCTTGGAATCACTTGATCAATCTTTTTCTTCTTCATTCATCTGTTAACACAACGAGCCAACACAAGGATACCCATAATGCAAATCAATGCATCGAAGATAATACCTAGGATGAGCCAGTAACATGACCCATTTAGGCATAAATTAGGCACACCTGTTACAGATCTCTTATCAGTGACCGACAATCAGAATCTGAATTGATGGCAGGGGCGGAGCCAGGATTTATAATTAAAGGGAGTCGAAGTTCATGATATAACTTGAAAAAATAAAAGTGTAAATAGAATGATTTCCAACTTAAGTTTATACATATAAACTATCACAAAAACTTACAAATGCATTACTGAACCTAATTTTTTCTAACATATTTAGTGCATAAAAAATATAGTAAACTCAAAATAAGGTCAGTTCTTTATCTATTTTGATGCTTCCAAGTATATAACTAGGGAAGAGCAACAAAGCCGAAACTTTCTAGGATTTCTTGATTTAGGTTATGGGAGTTCAAAAAATATCCAGTATTCGGATATCCGAAAACTTGATCATAATTTATTAAAAAGTTGGGTTTTATAAAAGGACAGTTTTAGAACTCATATAAAAGTTTTTCAGAAATTATAGATATAAGGATATTCGGATATATGAAACTGTTATCTGAAATTTCGGATATCCAAATTAAAAAAAACATAGATAAAATATTATGTCTAACATAAAACTATTATCTCAAATTTTAGATATTCAAATTTACTTACTTGCTCAAAGAAATTCTAAGAGCCGAATAAGCTCATGAGCCCAAAAATAAGCTTAAACAAACACCCCCAACCCCACGTGCATAATGAAGATTGCTCTCATTTCATCAAAATACAAGTCAATAAGGCACTTATTAGCAACTTAACCCAAACAGTTGAAAACGCTTTTATTATGTGAGAAACTCTAACCAAAATCACTAACTAAATAAAACATGATACATGAAGTGCATTCATAATAATAATAAAAATGAAATGACTGACTTGTTAAAGTTGGTTACCATAATTGAATTAATAGCAGCTTCGATCAGCTTGGTTGTTGTTGAAGTGAAATTACTTTGCACAGTGTAGTGGTAAAGGTAGATTATTTTTCTATTTTTGCACGGGATATGTTATTGGTACATATTGCACTTGTTTAATGTTTTATTGCTTGTTTCAGGGGTATCCAATTACATTACACCTAAAGTACATTTAGCGGGTTACCCGTGACCCGCCAACCATTTTTTGGACCCGACTTTATCTAACCATACCCGCTTATATTTTTCCCCTTCCCTACTCACAGTCTCTATTCCGGTTTGGATCAGCTTGCTTGGGTCCTCACCGTTTTTTATCCTACCTCCAATCCTAGCTAGTGAATCACCTCCTGCTTAATGATGTGTTATTATTCGGGGTGTTGTGTAAACGCCACCTGTTTTCACCTTTGTTGAAATTGGGTTCTCGGCTTTATCTACTCTTCTTATCCTTAGTTGTAATTCGTTGTCGGCTTCTTTCCAATTTTAGTCATCCTGCATTATTCATTTTATCACATAAGGAAATTTGATAAAGAAAAATTGATTCTCAGTCATATTCAACTTCTTCTTATCTTTTACTTCATTTTATCTTTTACTTTATTTTATTATATTTTACCATGCATTATTCATTTAGGCGAGTAACTTAGTATCAAATATTCACCCCAACGTTTGCGCCCAAATAAAAACCGAACTATGTTTTTAAATCTATCATTTTGCATTGTTGCTTGCCATGCATGGGACTAGATAACATAAATCAGCCATACACTTTAAGAGTATATTAGAAGATACTATAATATCTTAAAATAAACTAGGGAAATTAAACCAAGGGCCCATTTGGTTTGAGAGAGTAGGATTAGGATTTGACATTGATGCCAAAAAATGTTGTTTGGTTTGTTTGTGCGGGTCCCACAAGTAGGGATGAATACCAAATATATATTCATGTGCAAAATCCATCTAACTTGCCTCTTTTTTGTTATATTATCATTTTTTGTGAGCCCATATTCTACCACAACCATCCATATTTAATTTTATTTTTATTTTTACAATAACAATATTTTTAAAATACTTATTTATAACATATATAATACATTATTATAATATATTTATCTCTCTCCTCATTTAATTTAAACCCCAAATCCAAATCTTAGGGTGTGTTTGTTACGAGGGATTTGGTGTAGGGTTTAGGATATTAACTAGAATCCATTGTTTGGTATGTGGGGACAACTTTTGGATCCGGTGATGATGGTCAAATATGAGGGGTTAGACAAAAGAAGGCTACTTACTTGGGGTTTGTTTATTACTTTTGCAAGAAGTGGGCAATGTTTTAATTTCAACCTCTCATTCTTTTTTTTTTAAGTTTTTTAATTTAATAGTTATCATTTTTTTATTATAAAATTTATATATTTTATTACTTACTAATAATTTATACATAATATTATATATTTTCTCTCTCTTACCTCAAATCCAAATCCAAATCCTAATCCTAAACCCATTTACAAACCAAACGGACCCTTAATCTACAACTTTACATTCAAATCCAAATCTTAATCTAAACCCATCTACAAACCAAACGGGCCCCAAGTGTTCAATTCCAAAAACTATGCTTTATAACTTCAACTAGAGGCAGCCATACGTTATAAAATTAAGTCCTGCCGTTAGCCATGGTTGTCGTTATAAAATTGAAGCATGGATATCATCAGGTGCAGGCAGCCCAACTGCACAAGGCCCAAAATTTTAGAGGTGCCCCAAATTTTGCATAAAGCCCACAACAATACAACATGGATAAATAAGATAAATCTTTGCATTGTAGAAGGTCCAAAAGTATCATTCCAGATTACATAAAAATGAAATGTATCATATTGCTAACGATGTGGGTTCTGTTTATACAGACTTACTAGGTAGACTTTTTGGCCGTGCTAAGCACGACCCTGATGAATTAATATTTTTGTCTTACATTACATTTCAGCTGTCTATACAAAATAATGAAAAGATTCGATTTATGAGTGGTATAACTCAAAATGATGTTAGTGTAACTCCTATATCTATACTACTTATAACTTATAAAGAGTCAATGCTTATTCTTTAAATTTTGAAATATTGAATCTTGAAAACTTATATTAATATTGCCTAAATAACCCTTAAGTATTCCTTAATACACATTAAGCTTGACTAATTTTAAACTTGACAAATTTTCAAAAACACACATTATATTAATTTTAAAAAGTACACGTTTTGCATCAAAGGTCACCCAGAATCACAATTTCACAAGTATAATTATTTGTTGTTATACATTGTCGGTTTGTGCGGGTAGACGTCTAGTACAATAAAATAACCGTAATTTATTTTGATGGCAATATGTTAAAAATTCTTCAAATGGCTTGTATCCTAATGATACTTCATATTGTCTCATAACTTCTCTGAATAAATTAATTGTGGTTCAAATTCATTTTTAGATATGTGCATAATTGTTGTGTCCCTATCAATTTATTTGGTGTTAATATCAGCTCCTCATATGAAATAAGTGTATATATTATGTGACAGTTGGTTCTCCTTCAGAAAAATAAAAAATCAAAGATTCATCCGATATACGTGGGTTTCCAAAACATTGCTAATTATGTGAATTTTATTTTACTTGGTGCCCTAAAAGTGTAAATTGACAAACAAAATTAAAATAAAAGTAATACGTAGTGATCGTCAATGGATAATGATGTTTAATTGTTTGCCCTGGTCAAATCATGTGAATTTCATGAGTATGAAGTTTTTTTCTTGAAAAATTGCGTATATGGTGGAAAATGTTTATAAAATTGGTTATTTTTGTTATTTTTCTTATAAAAATAAGTTCTCGCTTACAGAATACAGTTTAACAAAAAAAATATAATGACATTTCGTTGATGAATAGTATTATAATACCACTTTTCTTAAATCGTGTTCAATATGAAAATTGACATATAATTTGCGGCGAATTTAGTGATAATCTCAAATAACCATCGAATAATTTAGATTAATGTTTGAGATTTTTTTTAACGTGATTTTATTTTGACAAGAATACACCATTGGTCCCTAAACTTTCCCAAAAGTGTCGCAGGGGCCCCAAACTGGGAAAAATCATCACCATGCGTCCCTTTTTCACGTTTTAGTGGCTGATTGCGTCTTTTGACCGTAATCAGCTGGTTAACGTCATTCCTTTTCGTTATGGGTTGTTTTTAGCACTAGGGCATAATCGTCATTTCGCATGTGAGCTATATCAAAACATGGAAAGTAAGAAGAGATCCATGTTATCCAGTTGATGATACCTTTAGGACAATATCACAATTAGATTCACATAGTTAACTATTTGATTGATTTAAATATTAGGGATTGTGGTAGTGTGGCTGCTAAAGCTGTTCCTACTTCAAGTGTCCAAGGTGGAAATGTAGCCTCTCAAGCTGGTGGTAGTTCAAGTGTCCAAGATGGAATACCTGTTGATATACTAACTCAATCAAGCCAAGCAAAATAGCAAATGACAGTTAATGGGCTTTCCTATAAGCATGTTTAAATTCAGGACAAGTATGTGTTTAAGTACAATGCTTGTTATCAAAGTCTGACTTGTTGGATTATATGTGTGTGAATTATTTCACTTATTTTACTTGTTTCTGACTTGTTTGACTACATTTTGACAAACACTCCTAATAATGACCTACTAGAGCCGCTATGCCAAACACTCCTACTGTGGTCTATATATAACATTGTTATGCCACACACTCCTACTGCGGTCTGTATAAAGCATTGTTAGAATACTTTGTCTGCCTGCAAGTATGTACATAGCATTGTTACAATGTTCATGAACCTGGATATCTATAATGGTGCTTGACTTGGTATAGTCAAATGCATCAAAATTTAATACTACATCACAGTGAAAATATAAATGTGTTCATATCTCCAACAAATAATGGGGAACCGAAGAGTCCAAAAATGCTTCTGAAATTTAATACAGACTCTTCGTTTTCCCCATTATTTGTGTATAAATTGGTTCCATAAACATGTTGTTGCATACCAATCTTATATCATCAACCTCAAACACATCAATCACATTCACTTGTAATCATGTTGTCCGGAAACAAAAGATCAAGAGATGCAGATGCTATCGAAGACAAGGAAATGAGCAAAAGACCAAGTACTGAAGCAAATGTGGCAGCAGAAAACCCTATATCTAACCAACAACAATCGCCCAAAGTTGAAGGTGATGAAAGCTGCTACTATCAACTAGAAACTGCGTTGGAACAAGAATGGAGGAGGAAGATGAAAAGGAGAAGGAAGAAGCAAATGAGCAGGAAGAAGGAAAGGAGGAGGCAGAAGAAAGCCATTCTGAAGTGGAACAAGAAAGGCATGCTACAGCGGCAGAGGAGCATTGAAAAGAGGTGGCTGCCGTTAGGAAATTAGAAAAAAATTGATCAAAAAAAATGATGAATGTTTAGAAACATTCAGTTATGATGATGTACATTTGTCATACGCTTCAGATTAATGTCATTATGTAATAAAACAAATTTTAAATGATAATTTTAATCTTGATTCTGCGAGTTTTTGGTTTCAATTGCATGTTTGCAGCTGCATATGCAGTTTAGCGGTTGTTTGGATTTAACCATTTTGACTTTCACAAGTCAACAGACACCCAAAAATTGAATGACTGTGTAACCAAAATGTTTCAATGCATATATGTTTAGTATTCACTTTAATGTGTAATACATTCAAGATGTTTTAGCTTGTGCCATGCGACTGTTAATCAGATCTAGCATTATGCATATGCAACATCAACTTTGACTTTCTTAGGTCAAACAGAACTAGCATCCAACAAACACAATACAGAGTTTTGATATAGCTCACATGCGAAATGACGACCTAGTGATAAAAACAACCCTTAACGGAAAGGAATGGCGTTAACCAACTGATAACGGTCAAAGGATGCAATCGGCCACTAAAACTTGGAAAAGGGACGCAGGGCGACGATTTTTCCCAGTTTGGGGCCCCTGCGACACTTTGGGGAAAGTTTAGGGACCAACGGTGTATTTTTGTCTTATATTTTTATTTATTTTTTGCTCATTTAAGTGTTCATTTAAGTGTATTATTTAATCTTAAAATGTCTTTTTAGTTTTTATCTACTCTAAGGGCATGTTTGGTTGGGAGGAAATGAGCTCAAAGAAAATAGAAATGAATTCATTTCCCTTGTTTGGTAGTCAAAGAAATAAAAAGGTGGAGATTTGCAATTCTCAAGGAGTTAGGGTGTGTTTGGTAGAGAGAAAAGAAATAGGAGAAATAGAATTGGATTAAATTCTCTTGTTTGGTAGAGAGAAATAAAAAAGTGAAGAATTGAAAGGAAAGTGATGGAGAGTTGGAGAGAAATGGTAGTGTAATTTGGTTAACCTCTATTTCTATCACTTTAGTGGAGAATTTAGAGAAACGTGTTTTTTTCTTCTTTTTTTTTTTATTTTATTATTATTATTATTTTTTTTGTATGTTTTATATTTTTTTCTTCTAATCACTTCAAATTATAATTTTTTTAAAGAGTGTACATTGTTAATAAAATTTTATGTAAACAAATTACGTGTGCAATAGCATGTGCTCAAAATATTCTTTTTAAAAAATGTTGCTCAAAATATGTTTTTAAAAGGAAAAAACAAAAGAAAAAAAGTTTCTTGATTATAAGTTATTTCAATTCACTGGCACTACCACACAGTAGAATTTAATTAATTTCTCATTCAATTTCATTTCTCTAAATTTAATTCTTCACTTCATTTCTAATATCTGAAATTCTCTCTACCAAACGTGTCCTAAGTTTACACACAATTTCAAAAAAAATCATTTCTTTTACATTTTGAGTGGAAATCAATTCCTAATAATAATAATAATAATAATAATAATAATAATAATAATAATTTTATTCATTTTTTGGTTCAAGTCTATGTTGTTACTAAACAGTGGAATCAATCTCAATTCCCTACTGAGTTCAATTCACTGAATTTCAATTCTTTTACTTATTTCATTTCTTTGAATTTCCCTCTATCAAACGTGCCCTAAGCCTATTAAATCTTTCAATCGAAAGTCAATATTTGCATTTAGAGTTTAAATTATATTGTTGTGATTGTGTGAGAACGTATATATTTTAGTTGTGTTTGTAAGTTTGTCTTTCTAAGAACATTTGTCACTATTGATAATTTAAAATGATCTTGAAACTATAGCTACTTATTTAGAATCAATAAACGAAATAAGGATCTCAGGCATATAAACTCAACAAAATCCATAAGAACTGGGTATAACCGTGACATGTTTTTTTTAGGTTGGTGAGCACCATTGCACCGTGACATGTGATATGTTAGACGAAACCAGCGAGAACCTCAAGTCAATAAGTACACGATGAAACTAATTAAGTGACGCATGACAAGATACATGGACGGTAGACAACTAACCAACGATTTTAAGACTGTATCACATGCACCCGATATATGGATTTGAGACCTCGCTCTGGTTTAAAAATGCTTACTTGAGCTCATGAATGTTTGTATTTAGAGGTTCAAAGCCCGATTAAACATGGTCCATTTTGTAAGGTTGTTACATATGCACGAATGTAAATAAACATGCAAACAAAAAAGACTTTTTTTTTTTTTTTTTTTTTTTTTTTTTTTTTTTTTTTTTTAAATCAAACCCATGTCTAGTAAATGACTTATTTTTTTGCCGGTCCCGATTCATTAATTTGAAAATGAATTGATATCGATTATTAATAACTCTTTCAATAGATGGTCCCATAAGTATTAATTTGTGAAATTTCTACCGTGTAGTATATCCATACTCGATTGGTTACGTTATCAAATTCACAAATGATGACATTTAGCTATGACGTCATGCTATATACTCAGTATTACTAACAATTTATTCGTAAAAATGGTCAAATACTCTTCGATATGGGATAACATATGTGCTTTCAGAAGGACCTAAGTTATATGTACTTCTGAGGTAGAAAATACAAAAACAGATCTAAACTTATCTTCAACTTTGCTACACACACGCTGACACACATACACTACCCCTTATGAACTTAACAACAAATGAGACTAACCTTAGAAGTAGTAATAAGTTTGTCTTTTTTAACAATACTGATGTGCTAATTTATGAACTGGATTAATAGCTGTCAATAATCATTGTAGCCTTTTGACCTTACAGGGTTATAACTAAAAGGGATTTAAGGCTTTTAGCCATGCGGTAAAAGTGATCATTATGATGCAAAACACTATAATTCACCTTTCTAATGTTTTAACAAAACTGGTTCTGGTTTTGACTTTTTGATTGTGTATCTATGTTAAGAAAAAATAACTGTAAAGAAAAAAACTAAAGACCAATTTTATCCAATTTTCAAAGTTTAATCCCTCAAAGGCTAGTCCAGTTAGAAGTGTAAACTTGTGAAATGGAAAGAATGGTTATTAATCAGTTATTACAAGTAATGAGGTGAAAAGCTATAACCCAATCCAAAAACACAAGGTGAAATAAGTTCTCACATGTAAGAATTAAGATCATTGCTAGCACCTAAAGAAAGATAAAGAGGATTTATATGAACCCATCAATGCCATTATTAAACCTGCGTACGCCACTTATTTTCTTTCGACCATCATTAGCCGGTAAACCTGCGTAAGCATTGATAACATAAAAGTACTAATAATAGGAAGGTCGACTTTCTTAAGTTTGACTTGCAAGGTCAAATAGATTAGCTTTAAAATCTGAATATTGATAAAATTTTGTTGAATATCTTTTGATAAGACAATGTGAATTAGATTATATCTTATAACAGAGGCCAATGTCCTCCTAGAGGAGTTGGTCACAAGTTCTCAAATTGAGTCTTGTGTGGGGATTTCCCCAGGTTCGAACCTGGGCTTAGGATTTCAATAGGAAAAGGTTTACCGCTGAAGCAAACGTTCCAAAAAAAATATATATATCTTATAACAGAGAGTATACACAGACAACTTTTTGTGCTGAAATTATGGTAAATCCGTGCTTATCTAGAAATTTGAGAAGCAGTGAATTTGACCTTAAAAGTCAAAAGTGTCTCCCAATCAAATAGGATAGGGTCACTTGAGCATTAATATGTGATTCAATTATTGGGCTTCTCTCTTCAATAAGAATAGCCAGTGCATTCCTAACTAGATGGAGGCACACTAGCATTTTAAAAAAGCGAATTATATGTCAAATTATGCCGCAAAAGTTATACTGCTACATGATGTCTTTATACTCGCCTCTAGTGTCATTATTAAGTTACCTTTCCTTAAGCCATCAACATAGTTAATTATGTCTCTGTCTAGAGTCATTTGGTACGTCAATCACAAACATTGCATCAATTAAGTACCCCAAAACTGGTTGCGTGACTTGCGTCCTTGTAGGAGCCACAAACTCTGTAACAATAGCACAAGGGAAAGATAGGAGAATTTATTCCGGTGAACGAAAACAGCCCTACAACATTTTCTTTCCTTTCTATTATGTTGATAGCTATGTTAATATCTAAGGATTCCTGTCCATGCAACATTTTAATAATTTCTAATGTCTAAACTTCAAACACCAGAAAAATAAAGATTTCTTCTGGAGGGGAAAAGCTGTTTGTAACAGGTTTCTACTCAAGTAATTATCAAGACAACTAAACCTTATCACGTGTGTAGAGCTTATAGATCGGTATTTGACAGTTGCCAGGTAGGAGACTAGTAACCTTACTTTAATCACTATGACGGTGTGTATTTGAGCCTAGTCAAGCTCAAGCATGCTCAGCAAGTGAAAATTAAAGTAACCCACTAACTTAGACTCGGCTCTGCAGCTCATGCGCCCTCTGCTAAGATATTAACATAGCTATCATAGTACATGATTAGTATGAATGAGCACATGCAAGCATTTATCAGCTCGTAGGAGATTACATATAGCATTCCATAGAAAGCTGTAATATTAGTTCCAAGAAGCTGTGAGCTGATCAATGCAAGTACGCGCGTGTTATTTATGGTTAGCTCATTTAGGCTTGTTATATTGACGAGCCCAAACGATGTTTGGCTTGAGTTAAGGTAAGATAGTCAAGAAGCCAAGGCTAGCCGGCTAGGCTTAACCAAGAAGAGCTCTTAAATATTGACTTCAAAAATCCAACAATTTCACTTCAAAGCCATTAACACCTATTATTTGTCCTGCTTATATGAAGAAGACCTGATAAACATATACGAATAATTACACGAACTAACTACTTTTACTCCAAACCATGGAAATGAGTGATCATTGAAAGAGAAACCATAGCTCACCATCTTCATGAACAACTTCCTAAGCCTTCAATTCCCACGCTTGCCTTCCTGCAAAAATGCGATTAACTAACTGTTACTTAGCTTAGACGTCTGGCAGGTTATTTGGTAATTAAAACCTAAAATTTGTTAAGGGGTGTGTAGCACTGCAAATTGCAAAACGATTCATGTTTCTGTGTAGTAGATATCAATCTCTAGAGTTTGGGTTTCATATACTAGTATAGTGTAATTGATCCTAACTATTTTAGTAGCTACAATAAACTAGTTTGTTTAATTAGTGCCAATTTTCATGTAAATCCTTAAATAATCAGAATCTTTAAGCCAAACAATGAAACAGATGACTATCGTATTATCACAACTCCAAGACCAAGTTTATTAGGTATTGTTGACGTATATGTCAGGAAGACATATACCGGACGGCCCAAAGATACCGGACGGTGAAACACTGCCTTCCGGCAGGTGGGCCAGGAAGAACATCCACGTGCGCCGCATTCCCAGGAAATCAGCAAACGTGTCTAAAGTACAACTGACACAAGTCTAGGCCTAGGGCGACGATTATTGTTCGTAGGATACTTCACTATGCATAGGTACGGACACTGTTCAAACAGGTATTGCATTTACTGTTCACCTGTACCTTCTTTGGGGTAGTATAAATACCCCTAAGCCATTTATTATAACACACACTCTTTTCTACCAATAAATACTCGCATTTATTATTATCTCTCCCGGTCTTAAAAATATACTCATTCTTATGCCGGAGCTTGGTCCTGGGATAACACCCGGGGCGAGGCTAACGAGCGGTTGTATTTGTGCAGTGATCAGGACTGAGGAATCTTACAACAAGCTATACGGAGGAAGCAGAAAGATACTTCAACAAATTGGCGCCATCCGTGGGATCCATTATCCAATCTGCCGATTGATAGTATGACGGGCCTCCCACCTATAACTCCCCTCACAGCCATGGGGGGGGGGGGGGGGGGGGGGGGGACGGTACCAACAAAGACGGTCCGGAAGGTTCTAAACGGAATGACCGTGACTCACCCAACATACAAGATTTAATACAAGGGCACCTAACAGCTCTGAAGGAATTGGTTAAAGAACACAATGCTCCCGGAGGGAGTGTTCTCAAGCCAATACGGCTAGACTTCAGTGAGGACAGCGATAAGAACCCAGAAGATAATCAAGCTAAGGACCAACCTGAGGACGATTTACAAAAGCCTTTCAAGTCAGTACACAAATCACCTTTCACCCGAAGGATAATAGAGTTTTCCGGACCAAAGTATAGGATGCCGAACAACATCAAGTTATATAACTGTTCGACAGACCCGGATGATCACATAAACCTCTTTGCTTGAGCGGCCAACCAGTTTGAATGGCCAATGCCGGTATGGTGCCGAATGTTTCAACAAACACTAGATGGCCCAGCGCAAGGTTGGTTCAGTCGCCTCGAGCCAGGGAGCATTGACAGATGGAATGACCTAGAAGAGCAGTTCATCACTCGATTCTCTCTTCGGCAGAAGGGAATCCGAGACCCAACAAAAATCACAAAGATAGTGAGAAGGGCTAATGAGACTCTTCCGGATTTCAAGGAAAGGTGGATAGACGAAGCCAGTTACATCCTGGGGGTCCCAGAAGTAATGCGCATATCGTCCTTTATGAGTAGCCACAAATGTCCGGAACTAGCCAAACGATTCTCCGATAAGGTGCCGCTCACTGTGAAGGAGATGATGACAAGGGTAGACGATTTCGTACGGTCAGAAGAAGCATACAAGAACACGGAACTTCCAAAGGGAGAAGCACAAGACTACGGTCGCAAAAACTTCTCCCCGAGGGTTGACAGAGCAAGGGGTTTCATTTGGACAAACGAAGGAACGACCGCCGAGGAGACTGTCGATATAAAGAGCCGTACTCTCCATATGTTCCGCCAAGGCAAGGAGGCCACCAACAGGGAGATTTCCGAAAAAGAGAAACCGGAAGACATGATCATTATCGTCCGGGACTTATGGCTCTGATCAAGCAACCAAAAGAGATATTGGCTACCGAAAACCAGCTTCGACTACCGCCACCACCGCCTCTGGTGGGCAAGCCCAGCAGAGAAAATGCGGACAGATACTGTGACTATCATGGGGAGAAAGGGCATTTCACCAATGACTGTCATCACCTCAAGAAACAGCTGGAGATGGCACTGGAATCAGGAAAGCTGGATCATCTACTCCGAAACGTTAGGCAACAAGGAAGGGAGCAGCCGAAAGATAACACCCGGGGAAAAGCAAAAGTAATTAACATGATTGGCGCAGTAGGTTCCTTGAAAAGGAAGGGCCGAGAACCGGAAGAACCGTGGATGCTTGTTCCTATAACTTTTCCCCCAATTAGGACAGATGATCTGTCTGACGAGCCTCTCATCATTGAGGCGGAGGTCGAGGGTTATCTCGTAAAAAGAATTTTTGTGGATGAGGGAGCATCGCTGGAGGTGATGTATGAACATTGCTTTAACAACCTGTGCCCTACAATCAAGTCAAGGATGCAAGAATGCGACTCTCCCCTAATGGGATTCTCGGGAGAAGTGGTCAAACCTCTGGGGAAAATAGAGCTGGACGTCTGTTTTGGAGACCATGGGTTGTTCCAAAGGGCAAGAATGAAGTTCACAATAATCAGGTCCCCATCACCATATAACATCATCCTAGGAAGAACTGGTCTGGGGGAGTTGAGAGCCATCCCTTCCACCATTCATGCCATGATGAAATTCCCCACTCCAAAGGGCATAGCTACTTTGGTTACATGGTCAGTGGCCATGATGGAATGTCGGATCAGGGAGGAAAAACAGTTGTCGTTAAATAGGGAAAAGGGAGAAACCGTGAAGGAGACCCTCCGGGAAGGGAAGGACAAGGTTGATCTTACCGAAGAGGTGATAGTAAATCCGGCTCATCCAGATCAGTTGGTAACTATAGGGGGAAACTTTTCAGACGAATACCGGAGAAGGTTGATAGATTTGTTAAGACGAAACAAGGATGTGTTTGCATGGCAGCCGAAAGATATGACCAGGATACCCAGGCACATAGCGCAACACTCCCTTAGTGTGAAGGTTTAGGACACGCCGGTGGCTCAAAAAAGACACACGTTTTCGCAAGAAAAGAATATCATAATAACCAAGGAGGTTCAGGAATGGCTTAAAGCGGGCATAGTACGTCCGGTCCGGTATCCGACGTGGATATCTAATCCGGTGCTGGTCAAAAAGTGTGATGGAAGCTGGAGAATGTGCATAGATTTTAAAAATCTGAACTCATCCTGCCCAAAAGATTACTACCCGTTGCCCGAAATAGGCTGGAAGATCGAATCCGTGATGGGCTTCCAATACAAATGTTTCCTTGACGCATATAAGGGGTACCACCAAGTGCAAATGGCGGAGGAGGATGAAGAGAAAACGGCATTCTACACAGAACAAGGGACGTATTGCTACACGAAAATGCCCTTCGGATTGAAAAACGCAGGGGCTACGTACCAGCGCCTGGTAGATTCAGCATTTCACTCACAGATAGGTAGGAACCTGGAGGCATACGTGGACGACATGGTCATCAAGAGTAAATCTGAAATAGCAATGCTAGCCGATATAGCTGAAATTTTTGACAATCTCCGAAAAATCAACATGAAACTAAACCTGAAGAAGTGTTCCTTTGGTGTGGAGGAAGGGAAATTTCTGGGGTATATGGTGACCTCTGAAGGGATCAGGGCCAACCCAAGAAAAACCAAAGCTATAGCTGATATGAAGTCTCCTGGGACCATGAAGGAAATGCAAAGTTTCAGTGGGAAGTTAGCAGCACTTAATCGTTTTCTGTCCCGGTCAGCAGAAAGGTCGCTCCCTTTTTTCAAAACTCTCAAAAACATCACGAAAGAAAACAAAGATGACTACCGATGGACGCAAGAGGCGGAGGAAGCTTTTCAGGCTATGAAAAGGGTGGTGCTGGAACTCCCATCTCTAACAACACCCAAGCCAAAATAAAACCTATATTTGTACCTAGCGGCTGCCTCCGGTGCCGTCAGCGCAGTGTTACTCGCCGAAAGAAAGGGAAAACAATTACCAATGCATTATGTCAGCCAGACGCTAAACGAAGCTGAGAGAAATTACTCTCCTATGGAAAAGTCGGCCGTATGTCTGTTGCACGCTTCAAGAAGGTTGCGCAGATACTTTGAAGCACATCCAATGACGGTGATTACCGACCAACCCATCCGGCAGATACTGAGCAAGGCGGAGGCTTCTGGGAAAATGGCTAAGTATGCCGTGGAGTTGGGGGCATATGATATCACCTACATTCCGAGGAATGCAGTTAAAGGGCAGGTACTGGCGGATTTTTTCACGGGAATACCGGTAGAAAAAAAAAAGGAAAAATATAGTTGGTAAGCTCAATGAAAGGAGTGAATGGCTTTTATATATGGACGGAGCGTCCAACAAGAAAGGGGCGGGGGTTGGCCTTGTTCTCATCGGACCTTCCCAGGAAGAATAAACCTACGCTCTTCGCTTAAAATTCGAGAGTACAAATAATGGGGCCGAGTACGAAGCATTGTTAGCAGGCCTCCGGATGGCCGAACAAATGAAGATAGAAGCATTAGACGTAAGGGTTGACTCCAAGCTGGTGGCAAGCCAAGTGAACGGGGATTTTGTCGCGACTAAGGATAGCATGATACGATACCTGGCAAAGGTAAAAGAGCACGCGGCCCGGTTCAAAAGCTTCAAAATCCGGAACATCCCCAGGTCATAAAATCAGAAGGCGTACATACTAAGTAAGTTGGCTTCCGTGGCTTTTAACCATCTGACCAAGGAAGTCTTGGTGGAGGTTTTAGAAAGACCATTCATCGACGAGGTGCAGATAAGTGCCATAGTTGAGGAAGAAGAAGATAACTGGATGACCCCTATTGTCAAGTGTCTAGAAGAAGGAGTGTGGCCGGAAAACGCCAACGAAGCCAGAAGTCTACGAATGAAAATCCCGCATTATACAATGCAGGAAGGAATCCTTTTCAAGAAATCATATTTGAACCCAATGCTAAGATGTGTAGGCCCCTTGCAAGCAAATTACATAATACGGGAGGTGCACGAAGGAATTTGTGGTATGCACTCCGGACCGAGATCCGTGGTAGCCAAATTAATAAGGCAAGGATATTATTGGCCAACGATGCATAAAGACGCAAGGGAGGAGATCCGTAAATGTGACTCTTGTCAGATACATGCTCCGGTGCCAAAACTACCAAAAACCCCCCTAACATCCATCATGGCACCTTGGCCTTTCTTCCAGTGGGGAATGGATATGTTGGGGCCATTCCCGGAAGCACTGGGAAAAGTAAAGTTCCTCATTGTGGCGATAGATTACTTTACCAAGTGGATAGAGGCCAAACCACTAGCTAAGACTACCGGGAAGGACGTAAAGAAGTTCATATGGGAGAATATAGTGTGCTGTTTTGGACTACCGGGGGTGATAGTAACGGATAGTGGAACTAATTTTGTGAACGACCCATTCAAAAGCTGGTGTCAGAAGTTGCATATTAGACAGAGGAATACGGCGGTTGCACATCCTCAAGCAAACGGGTTAGTGGAAAGAGCCAATGAGAGTCTCTTGAAGAGGATAAAGGCAAGGCTAGGAAGAGCCAGGTCCGGATGGATGGACGAGCTGCCGAGCGTTCTATGGGCTTACCAAACGTCCCTCAAAACAAGTAACGGGGAAACACCTTTCAGTCTCACCTACGGTAGCGAAGCAATGATCCCGGCGGAAATAGGGATGCCTACCTACCGAACGATAATGTTCGATGAAAACCTCAGTGAGGAAGATCTATGGAGGGCGGTAGACCGAAATGAAGAGGAGCAGCGCCTCTCGCTTGATCTATTGCAAGAAAGAAGAGAAGTTGCGGCTATAAGGGAAGCTAAATATAAAACCCAAGTGGAGCGATACTATAACCGAAGGATCAAGCCAATTAACTTTAAAGTGGGAGATTTCGTGTATCGGAGGAATGAAGCTAGCCGAGTTGAAAACCTGGGGAAGCTGGGTCCAAACTGGGAAGGCCCTTACCAGGTGGTGGAAGCATACGACAACGGTTCTTATAAGTTGCAGACAATGGATGACAAGGACGTACCCCGCCCATGGCATGCCGTGAATCTCATAAATTGCTTCTTATAAAAAGTGTTATTGTTAGAATTTTGAATCTGATGTAATGGCAAGTACTTTTTTAATTATAATAAATCAAGTTTGAATGCCCCTCCCGGAAGAAAGGGGAGGAGCATGTTTTGCAATAAAGTTGTTATTTCTCTCCTGATGGCTGGCCCCCATCAGGAACCTGCAAATGCCCGGATGATAATTTCGTCCCGGATGCTCAAACGATAATTTCGTTTTGAATGCCCTATAACACTATGGATGCTTGGATGATAATTTCATCCCGGATGCTCAAACGATAATTTCGTTTTGAATGCTCTGTAACACTATGGATGCCTGGACGATAATTTCGTCCCGGATGCTCAAGCGATAATTTCGTTTCGAATGCCCAATTAAACACCATGGATGCCCGGACGTTAATTTCGTTCCGGAGGATTAAACATTAATTTTGTATCAAAAAAAGACCATAAATATATAAAATGAAAACGGAAAAATTGCAATAGCAAAAAAGAAATAATAAACATTAAGAATGTACAAATCGAGGAATGTCATAAGTTGATTACAGACAAATATTCAGGTGTCCGAAGGACAGCAAAAATGGTTTACAAAAGGATAATTCAAACAGGCGGATCAACATTTTCCTCAGTCACATGGGCAACTGTCATCTCAACAAGTGTAGTTGGAGTACGGTCGCCAGCAGGTATTCCTGAAGCACCTAGCAAACCTTGAGGTGTGGAGGAAGCAGGGAAGATATTCATAAGGTCCCTTAATGGAAGCGTGTGAGAATCAGCAACCTTCCTGATTAATGGATACTCAAGAGAAAAAACTTTGTTGAACTCGGCCTTCCATATAGACGGAGCTTCCAGGTTGACTTTCCTTGAAGTGCGAAGGATTTTATCCACTTCCTCCGGCTGCCGGGCAAGTCGTACCCCTTCCAACCAACCAGCTAAATAGGAAAGGCTCAGAGGCTTCGCCAAACATTTTTTGTATTCCTCGCTATCCATCAACTGTCAAAAGACGGTTGGAACCAAGGATTTGACTATATTTTGGCGGACAACCTCTGCTTGCGCAAGATTCGCCGTTAGATCCAAATTGTCAACCTTCAACTTCGCAACAAAATCCTTAGAGGCGGCCAGCTCAGCCTCCAGCTGTTTTATCTTCTCTGTTTGCTGAGCTCCAGTGTCCGACCAAACCTCTTTCTCCTTTCCTAACACCTCAACCTTCTCAAGGAGTGCCTTTTCCCTCTTGGCACAAGCTTCGAACCGCCGACAAACATCCTCGTGTTCGGCAGAAAGCTTGTGGAGTTTTTCAACTTAAGCATCACGATCCTTCCCAACCTCCTCCAATCTGATGCTCTGTTCGGCACACTTTTCATGGATCTGGTCCAATTCCCGGTAGTCGGCGTTCAGGTGCCTGAACCTCCTGAGCACCTCCCCTTGGGAAATGACGCTTGTTCCCAGTTGCTCATATGTCAATCTTGCCAGGTCTATATTACTTAGTTCCTACAGGGCAGACTGTTCGGCCGGCGTGGGCAAATTAGCAGTCATTTCACGACATGCCCTATAGGAGTTGATCCGGAAGTCATCTCGGAGGGTCCAAGCCGGAACAAAGAAATTAGCCTGCTTGACGGAGTGATCTGAAAATAAGAGTAGTCAGGGACACGCATACGCATTTTGGAAATATTTACAAGCTAGCAATAATAACAGTCATACTGGAGTGATTGGAAGGAACCACATGGATGACAGGACGCTTGGAAGGGCCCGAATGATGCACAGACATCGCTGTAACATGAACAAAGCATAATATGTTAAAAAGATAAGCTATGTTGGATACTCAGCCGGAACAAAATAAGCACTAACCATCCGAGGCACGAGGTTGCTGCTCTCTCTCCGGCGAATCCAGATGAATAGGGGGAGTGTTGCCACGCGTGGGCTGAGAGATTTCATTTTCGTTGGCCCCACCAGCAAGGTTCTCTCCGGCACCATGCCCAATGTGCTCCTCTTCAGACAATTGGGGAGCGGTATTCCCAGCAGCATTTTCGCTTATGCCAGGGTTGGCTTGATCTTGCACAGGTGCGACGGAGGGAAGAGCATGATTCAGAGGAGTGGCATCTACAGTTTCGTCCAAAGAAGCCACACCTTCGGGTGCATTAGGATCTCTTCTGACCCTCTTCGGTATAGCGGTGGATGGCCCTTCCCCGGCCTTTGCTTTCCTCTTGAGAGCCTCTTGCTCTTTCTTCTTACGTGCATCGATGACCTTTTGACAAGGTTTCTTAGCTATCCTCATCAGGCCATCTTTCGGTGGTAACTCTTTCCCAGCGGCAAGAAACGAGGCGGTCCGTTGAGGATGCTCCCACTCGGAAGGAATCTCTTCCCCCTCTGTAACTTCGGTACCCTCCCAATCCGGCAACTCCAAAAACTCGGCCATGCTCACAACTACAATTAAGACAACAAATAATGAGGGGGAAGATAAAGCAATCTCTAAAAGTAAAGCAGAAGTAACAGTATATAACAAGTATATTACCATGCCCCTCGGCATCCTTTAAAACAACTTGAACCTCTTTTGTTTCCCACACGGTAGAAAACCCATACACCCACAAAAACAGGGAGGCACTTCCCTGAGTTTAATGATCTTAGCACTAAGCTTGTCCGCCGACTCCTCGGGGTAACTAATGGGAAAAGTATCAAAAATCTAGGAGTCCTTGTGCCTCCAAGCCATGGCATCCGGAATAGCCCTTCGGTCGATTAGGAAAAACTTCTCTTTCCGATGTTTGAGTCCCGTTAAAACTTCGGCAAAACACTTCCTTGCCTTCTTTCCCGTCCTACTTTCAAATGAGAACCAGTGCCCCTGCTTGCACAATCTATAAAACACTCGAAATAGCGAGACGGTCGGCTGACAGTCAAGGCTATAGCAGCAAACTTCAAACAAGGTAACTCGGTTTAACCCTATCGGAACTAGTTGCGAAATGTGTACCTTAAAATGTTTTATCACTGCAAGCAGGAACTTAGAAAAAGGCACCCTAATCCCACCTATATCTAACTGACGAGTGTAAATACCAATCTTATCGGCCGGCAATCTATTCATTGTCATGTTCGGATCCAGAAGGATTGGATGCAGTTCCCCCGGAATGTTATAGGTGACAATTATATCTTCCAGCTCTTGTTGTGTAAGTTTAGACTTATATATGTGCATGTCAAATTTTAGGACAACGAAAGCCCTGGCGGGCGGAACAGGTTCAGCCTCCCGTTGGGCGGTCTCGGTCATGTTCTCTAAAAGATGGCCGAGGGGAATGGTAAATAAAACTAACGGCAGGAAGATAAAAACTCACCTTGGAAGAATGATTCGCTAGAATAAAGAACGTCCGGAAGCAGTTGTAGAAAATATTAACTGTGTGTAAAAATGAGGGGTAAAAGGCTCCATACATATAGGGAACGCATGGGGTGAAGCGAAACGTCGCATCAGTCAGAAGCATGATGACGTGTAACAATCTCAGCCATCCATGACCAAGATGTTTAGGGAACGTGGCATGAAGATGTAGGGCAAGGCCCAACCAAGGCCCACGGGTTACTAAATAGTTGGGCCTAGGATAAGCCCAATAAACAAAAGCATGGGGCAAACGTCCCACATTAGTTCCAAAATAAAACTACCCACATAGTAGTATTGTATCATCGGCTCGGGACCCGATAATTCAATACTGGGGGAGGGACATGTTGACGTATATGTCCGGAATACATATACTGGACGGCCCAAAGATACTGGACGGTGAAACACTGCCTTCCGGCAGGTGGGCCAGGAAGAACATCCACGTGCGCCGCATTCCCAGGAAATCAGCAAACGTGTCTAAAGTACAACTGACACAAGTCTAGGCCTAGGGCGACGATTACTGTTCATAGGATACTTCACTATGCGTAGGTACGGACACTGTTCAAACAGGTACTGCACTTACTGTTCACCTGTACCCTCTTTGGGGTAGTATAAATACCCCAAAGCCATTTATTATAACACACACTCTTTTCTACCAATCTATGTACCTCATCACCACTACCAAGTTTATCAGAATTTTCTTGCAATGAAATGGGACATGCTTTTCAAGGTTGAAAAAAGCAAACCTTATACAGATTTTAATTTTGGTGATCTGGTAAGAGACACCCACGGGCGGCTCAATCCTTACCGAGGCTTAAAGCAAAGTTTTAAAACTGGGCCTTTCGATTATTTGCAATGATTTTAGTAAAATTGTCTATATAACATCTATCTAGAAAAACCAAGAACGCTTAGTAGATTACGAGCCGGTTGATGATTGAAAGACAAAATGACGAATAGATAAACCAAATGTCCTTGTTTCGGTGATCCAGAAGAAGGGCTAAGACGACACAAGTGAGACCAACACAAGTGCGCTTGTATGTGTTTTTTTGTGAACATCTAATCAAACAAACCCTACATGAATACTTCAAACAATTAATAGAAAGAAATTTTATGTTCGTGCTCATTTTATAAGAAAAAAGTTTCTTCGTATTCATTTATTAACACGCTAAACAAAAAGTACAAAAAATACATTATCACAAGAGCATAAGAAGAGTTCACAACAAATCGCCGAGCTTTTAGTTCATTTACAACCCTATCTATTACTCTAGTCTTTACGAATTGGATTACAAAAATGAGCTTAATTAATTTTTTCCATTACCTTAAAAGAAGGTCTTGGTCCGTTTTATAAAATTAATATGATGGACTTGGTGTCTGATTTTCTGTATGCCTAAAGAATAAAGATAAAAACTAAATGTGGCCTCAAATTCTAACTTGTATAAGGTATTTTAGTAAATTGGGGGCCTTAAAATTTTTAAAATGAGTTTAATTCATTGTTTTCCATTGCCCCATAAGATAATCTTGATCGTTTTCATAAAACTAAAATGATGAACTTACTATCTAATAAACTTTAGGCCTAAAAAACAAAGATAAATGTAGATGCACTTCAAATCCTAAATTGTATCAGGTATTTTAAGAACTTAGGGGGGGTTAAAAAATTTCGGGGCCTTAAAGGCGATGCTGAAGAATATATGTAACGACTTTATCTATGATGGTGCTTTAGAAAATCGGGGGCCCTAAAAATTCGGAGGCCTAAAGCGACGGCTTTAGTTGCTTTACCCTTGAGCCACCACCGGAGACACCAGACCAATGTGCTTTCGCCATTTGATACCCAATTCCCCAATTTGGAAGAAACTGAGCCACTTCAAATATATTCTTCTTTTTTCTCTTTGATTTTGCAACGGTTGTAGTAAAAGCTGGAGATGAAGTGGCTAGGTTCCAATGTTCCATGAGTTAGTGATTGAAGCTATCTGCTCGTCATTTTTTGAGGATTGGTGGTTTCTTTCAGTCGTTTGCGTTTAAAAAAGGTTGTGTGTGCCGAGTTTTTGTTTATGGTTCAATCGGTTTAACTGGGTGGTTCAAGTGGCTTTCTTTTCAAAACTGGCTGCTTGTGATCAAGTTGGTTCCCGATTCAACCGTTGGTTAAACCAGATTTTAATATATTTAGTTTTAATATACACTTTTTTACGGATAAACGTTTTTTGTGTTAAGGTTATTAAGTTTGGCATGATCGGGCAAAGTGAGTCTTGAATTAGTGGCTTGCTATCTGCGTGTTACGACGGCATATACTCTTATATTACAAACATATATATCAAAATAAAAATGTCATTGCAAATTGATATAGAGTATAGCATAACACAAATATGCCAACAATGAATATGCATAATCAATTTATTAAGTAAAAGTTTCATTAAACCCTCGAACAACAATAATATCGGTTTCTATCTTATTTATAAAGTGATCACGCATTTATTATTATAAACAACGGATTGAGAGAAGTTTCTGTTAACGATTTTGCTCAATTTTTTATTCTTTTTTGCGCTTTAGATAACAATCTCTATATACCAAAATAATAATAATAATAATAATAATAATAATAATAATAATAATAATAATAATAATAATAATAATAATAATAATAATAATAATAATAATAATAATAATGGTGCGTAAAGAGGCTCCAATGGGATTTCTGTCGGAGGAAGGGAGGGAATTACGTCCTGCGGATGTGTTATTGTTTAACTGGTTCCAAGGCAAGGACGTATGTCTGGATGTGACTGGGGTCTCCCCGTTTGCTGGATCTGGGGCAACGACATGGGCTCCTGGGGCTGCGCTATGTAATGCTGTGGAAAAGAAAAAGAAGAAGTATGCGTCCAAGTGTGAAGACAATGGATACAAGTTCGTCCCTTTCGCTTTTTCCACGTTTGGGGAACTTGATGTGGAAGCTTTGAATACACTCTCGCGTGTTGGGGATATTGCCAGCAGCCACTCTAACAATGTTAAGAGCGGTGCTTTTATTTTTCATCGAGTTAGTTTGTGTATTCAAAAGGGGGTGGGAGCACAGATCGTGTCTAGGCTCCCCTCTAATTTCATGTAATTTCTTTGTTTTAAATGAAAAGTGGCGGTTTATAATAAAATAATAATAATAATAATAATAATAATAAATTGACCTATATACGTCGTCACCGTGTGATCGTCTAGTTTTAGCGAAAAAAAAAACAAAAAAAAAAAAAAAAAAAAAAAAAAAAAAAAAAAAAAACTAGATAAAGGAAAAATTATCAAGCTCGCCCTTTTGCTTAGATCTACATTGCTTTAACCATATTTTTAGTTCATACCGAAAGACATTTCATTTCTGGACGTGTATCGAATAATATTTTTATGTAATTGACCTAACACTAAGGCCCCGTTTGGTTCGTTGTAATCAGACGTATTTTGATGTAATTGTAATTTGATTACATTTCATAGTGTGTTTGGTTTGCATAATAGATGTAATTGTAATTCAAATTACATTACGTAGGGTGTTTGGTTTGCAATGTAATTGTAATTCAGATTACATAGCAAGTTGGGTGGAAAGTTTTTAATTACGTTGTAATTCAGTATTTTATAATTCAAAGCATCAGTGTTTACAAAATTTTATTAATATTATTATTAAAAAATATTTATTATTATTATTATTATTATTAAAAAAATTATTATTCTCTATTATTATTATTATTATTATTATTATTATTATTATTATTATTATTATTATTATATTACTTTTATTATTAATAATATTTTATTACTATTAATATTATTTTTATTATTATATAATTTATTATTAAATAAATAATAATATTATTAAATTATTTATTATTTAATAAATAATAATATTATTATTTTATTATTATTAATATTTTATTATTATTATTATTATTATTATTATTAAAAATATTATTTATTATTTATTATTATTATTATTATTATATTACATTATTATTTTTATTATTATTATTATTATTATAATTATTATTATTATTATTATTGTTATTATTATTATAAAATTATATTATTATTATTATTATTATTATTATTATTATTATTATTATTATTATTATATTAATATTAATATTATTATTATATTACTTTTATTATTAGTAATATTTTATTATTATTATTACTATTTTTATTATTATATTATTTATTATTTAATAAATAATAATATTATTATTTTATATTATTATTATTATTAAAAAATATTATTTATTATTATTATTATTATTATTATTATTATTATTATTATTATTATTATTTTTAATATAATTATTATTATTATAAAATTATATTATTATTATTATTATTATTATTATTATTATTATTATTTTTATTATTATTATATTAATATTTTATTATTATTAATATTATTTTTATTATTATATTATTTATTATTTAATAAATAATAATAATATTATTTTATTATTATTAATGTTTTATTAATATATTAATATTTTATTATTATTTCTATTATTATTATTATTATTATTATTATTATTATTATTATTTCTGAATTACATTACGTTGCGAGTCAACCAAACAGAATGACAAATTTCATCAATTACAATTCAAACAGATTAAAATTACAAGACATTTCAATTCTTTGAATTACAATTCATTCAAATTACAATTCCTTCTAAAGATTACAATTCCTTCAAAAACATTCTGTGAACCAAACGCACCCTAAGGTGTTTGGGATCATGCTTTTATAAAGGGTTGTGTTGACTGGACGGGGGTCTAGTGCCACTAGGCTGCAAACCCTCCCTAGTGAGGCCCACCTAGTACAGGTTTTGTCTTCTTTTTTTTTTTTTTTTTTTTTTTTTTTTTGTCCAAGTCCTATTTTTTTTTTTTTTTTTTTTTGTCTAAGCACAAAAGTGCACTCCCATTCCAAAGTCCAAACTGAAAACACAAACAAACACCACACAAACACAACTGCAGGCTCGGATAATGGTTAAATTCGTCATCGCCAAGTCCTATTTATTTATTTTTTTTGTCAAAGTACAAGTGCAGTAACTACAAAAAAGTCCAAACTGCAAACACAAACATCACACAAAGACAACACAAAACACAACTGCAGGCTCGGATGAAAATGTTAAATTCGTCATCGCCTTATAGGCTCAGATTTTTAGAAGTCTCGGATTTGAAGGTTGCGAAAGTGATAAAAATATCACTCCGCCATACCATTCGGTTTTAAAAATCATTCGTCATCGCCTCGGCTCAGATTCATTTTTGTAAACCAATCATCATTGCCTAAACCCTACAAAATTTACAAGTTACACAGCCAAACTGCAGGATTCTCAAGTTCTCAAAAGTTCTCACATGCCAAACTGCAGGATTCTCAACCTCAAGGTACATCACAAGCCAAATAGTAAGGATTCCCACAAACTGCAGGATTCTCAAGGTACATCACAAGCCAAATAGTAAGGATTCCCAGGATTTAATCCTGGACTATAAACATGGGCACCATCACAAGTTACTAACCACAAGTGTGAATCAAAAACAACAACGAAGCAACCACAAAGCAAGTCTAAAAAACAAACAACAAAGCAACTCTCAAGTTGCTAACCACAAAGCAAGGCACCATCACAAGTAACTAACCAAGTCTGAATCACAAACAACAACGAAGCAACCACAAAGCAAGTCTGAATCACAAACAACAAAGCAACTCTCAAGTTGCTAACCACAAAGCAAGGCACCATCACAAGTTACTAACCACAAGTCTGAATAACAAACAACAATGAAGCAACCACAAAGCAAGTCAGAAAGAAGCAGTATCACAACAAGTGAAACACAAAGCAACTCTCAAAGAAGCAACCACAAGTCTGAATCACAAACAACGATGAAGCAACCACAAAGCAACTCTCAAAGAAGCGGTATCACAACAAGTGAAACACAAGAAAGCCGCAAGTGAAAATGTCGAATTCACTATTTAACACACAAGAGGTAAGGCTCAGATTACATTTTATCATATTGGCTGCAACATCAAAGGTTGCAAATTAAATTTGTTATTGCCTATCCATTTGGAAATGCCACGCCAAAATGAAGCTTTTATTTTTTTTTTAAATCATCATCATCGTATCTTGGTTTTTTCTAAAAAAAACAAGTTTCAAATATGTTGAAAACAACAATCTGTTTAACAAGTATCATCAGAAACTGCTTAAACAAGCAGTTTCATCACAAACTGCTTAAAATATAGAGGAGGGTGTGGTCAACATGCCCCAATAATTGAATTAAGGGTTGTGTTATACATACGGGGTTATACCCAGGTTTCATCACAAACAAGTTTCATCACAACCCCGTAATCACATAAAACTTTTTATAGATCTAAACCATCACAGAAACATCACCATAAACCATCACAGAAACATCACATAATCACATAAAACTTTTTATAGATCTAAACCATCACAGAAACATCACCATGAACAATCACATAAACATCACTGAAACACCATCACCATGTTTTAGATCTAAAAAAAAAGGGGCATGTTGACCACACCCTTACCAAACATCACCAACACTTACCCACCTTCAAACCATCACTAAAACCATCACATAATCACAAACTTTTTATAGCTCTAAACTTTTTATCACATAATCACAAACTTTTTATAGATCTAAAATTTTTATCATCACGTATAATCACTTACCCACCATAACTACACAAAAACATCACCATAAACCATCACAGAAACATCACTGAAACACCATCACCATAACTTTTTATAGATCTAAACTTTTTTATCACATAATCACATAAAAGATAGATATAAACTTTTTATCACATAATCACATAAAACTTTTTATAGATCTAAAATTTTTATCATCACGTATAATCACTTACCCACCATAACTACAAAAAAAAAATCACCGTAAACCATCACAGAAACATCACTGAAACACCATCGAGATGCTTTAGATCTAAAAAAATAGATCTAAAACCATCACAGAAACACGTTGTTGATTTCGATTGATAAGATTCTTACTTCTCAAAAGAGCGCGATACAAGAGAGTTTTAACAAAAGCAAAAATGAGAAAATAAATAAATGTGATATACCAATATTTTCAGAGTTGTGGTATAACATTTCCAAATATGCTTTTACACTCATGTCCTCTTTCAGTGGTAAATAATCATACGTTTGCTTAGTTATGTAAATAATTTGTTTGTTAAAAATACATTTCTTATTATTATCTTAACATGTAACAGCCAGGTACAAAAGACTATGGGTGTCGATACTTCAAGTGGAATGATGAATTTGAAGAAGAGTATTTTAATCAAGCATCTTCTTCAATAGCCTCTTCTTCAACGCAGTGCTCAAACTGCGTTGCTAAAGATAATGAGAATAAGTTGTTGAAAGCAAGAATAAAGATGTTGGAGATGGAGTTAGAATTGGCAAGGAATCCTGAGGATCACGCTTATTAGTCGGGTGCTAGGCTCCATGATCTTTTAACCGAAATGAATAATCTTCATATGTCGTAAATATTGTTGTTTTTAAATAATATGTTAACATTGACGTTTAATTTTATAATAATAGTTGTTGTTTTTAAATAATTTAAGTTTAGGTGTAAACACTGATCTTGTAGTAGTTTATAAATGCAAATGAGTCAACGTCATCTTTTTTTATAACATCATATAGGCAATTATTAATTAAGTATACACAACACAAAAAAACATTACAAACATTAGTTTATCAATGCAAATGAGTCAACGTCATATTTTTTATAACGTCATATAAGCAATTATTAATTAAGTATACACAACACAAAAACATTACTAACATTACAAAAAATATTACAATACAATACAAAAATATTACAAACTTAAAAAAACAACAATTATAACTACAATACAAAAAAAATGTATATATATATATATATATATATATATATATATATATATATATATATATATATATATATATATATATATATATACACACTAAAAAGTACATAAATGGGAGGGTTTGGGTAAAATATAGAGGAGGGTGTGGTCAACATGCCCCTTTATAAAATATTATGTGGTTTGCATAACTACATTTTGTCTCCATATAAAACATATATAATAAGCCGAAACTGGGCTGAGGCGGGAGCTGGGACTGAGGCTTATATTATAAACCGAAACTGATATTTGTGTTTTCATAAACTTGTTTGGCAAATTAGTCTAGGCTTGAGTTTATTATTGCTAAATTACTAAAAATGACATAATTAAATAAACCCATAGTATATGTTTGATATTTTTTTTTGGTAAATAAGTAATTAATGGTTTAAAAGACCTGGTCTAAAAATTTTAGCCCCTTCTATTGGGTCTATTCACCAAATTTCATACAAAAACTATGCATGACCTAGACAAAAAATATATCTAGCGCTTTTTGTTCATTGCCATGATCATACACACAACTACGAACTACTCTGCAAGAATTTGACATTTACGCCTTGAGGCTAGTTTTGCGAGCTTAAGTTAACATCTCTTAAAAGCTTGGTTGGTTAAAAATATTTTTTACAAGTTTAATATAGTAACTTTTAAAAGCTTGGTTGCAAGGTTTAGTTTACACAATGTCACAGATGATACAGCATTCATCCATACATCAATCACACACCTCAGACAAATACCGATGTAAAGCTAAAAGTTTCACAAAAAGAGCAGACTACAAACCACACAGGAACTAAAAACATGACACGACATTAATTTCCGATAATAGGTTGTGAAAAATAGAAACATTACATATGATCCACATAGACAAATTACATCAAAGCTAAGTAAAACAAACCAACCCATTACCTTTTCCTACTGTGTTCAGATAAAATGACAGTTAAAATTACAACCACTGATTGTAATCAACACTTGATTCTTAAGCCTCGTCATACTCCTCTTCTTCCTCCTCATACTCTCCTTCCTCATCAGCAGTTGCATCCTGGTATTGCTGATATTCAGACACAAGATCGTTCATGTTGCTCTCTGCCTCAGTGAACTCCATCTCATCCATACCTTCACCAGTGTACCAATGCAAGAAAGCCTTTCTCCTGAACATAGCAGTAAACTGCTCACTCACACGCCTGAACATTTCTTGAATGGAAGTCGAGTTACCAATGAAAGTTGATGCCATCTTAAGACCCGTTGGTGGGATATCACAGACAGTGGACTTCACGTTGTTTGGGATCCACTCCACAAAGTAAGAAGAGTTCTTGTTTTGAACATTAAGCATCTGCTCATCAACTTCCTTGGTGCTCATCTTTCCACGGTAGATGGCTGATGCAGTCAAGTAACGCCCGTGACGTGGGTCAGCAGCACACATCATATTCTTGGCATCCCACATTTGTTGAGTGAGCTCTGGAACAGTTAAAGCACGGTACTGCTGGGATCCACGTGAGGTAAGTGGAGCAAAACCAACCATGAAGAAATGGAGACGCGGGAATGGGATTAGATTCACAGCAAGTTTTCGAAGATCAGAGTTAAGCTGACCAGGAAACCTCAGACAACAGGTAACTCCAGACATTGTTGCAGAAATGAGATGGTTCAAATCACCAACTGAAACAAACAATGGTAATGTTAGTCACCTTATGCAATTGCTATATCTTCAATACAAAGAATGAGATGACAAAATCGATTTGAGAATACTTACAGCTTGGGGTAGTCAACTTGAGAGTTCTGAAGCAAATGTCATACAATGCTTCATTATCAAGAACCATACACTCATCGGCATTTTCCACAAGTTGGTGGACAGAGAGGGTGGCATTGTAAGGCTCAACAACAGTGTCGGAAACCTTAGGAGATGGAAATACGGAGAAGGTCATCATCATTCGGTCAGGATACTCTTCCCTGATCTTTGAGATCAAAAGTGTACCCATACCAGAACCTGTACCACCTCCTAGAGAATGGCACACCTGGAAACCTGCATGTCAAAAACCATTAGCATCTTTCCAACCAATGATCCATGGGATCAAACTGAATCACAGATATTGATATATCACTTTGGCATAAGTAACAAAAAAACATCAACCATTGAAGTTATTCACCATCACATTGTTATTTGAGTAAGAGAGGTTAAAAAAAAAAAAAAAAAAAAAAAAAAAAAAAAAAAAAAAACTGTTATCAATCTCGATAATACCATGTCAACTAAAGTTACAGAACATTAAGAAAAGAAATCACCAATCCATGTTTATTATTATGTTTACGTAGCATTACTGATAGACGCTTCAAAGTAGTTCAGATTATGTTGAAATTAGATAATGTTAACCATCAATTGCAACTTCAAACCCAAGAAAACAACAAATGATTGACAACTACAACATTTTGTTTTCATTCTGCACTATTCAAATTGCCATAACTCGTCAACAGCCAGCCATTTTAAGTGTCGTAATCACAAATCAGTAATCCACATAAACCATTTTGTTACTTAATTACCCACATGATTCCAATAACAAATTAACACAGTCCATCAATTGTAAACAGATAATTGTCAGCACACCGGAGACTCAGACCTTCAACAAAGTATCATACTAGTTAACTTTCATCCATCTAACATATTTTACAACTACAATACTTTTGTCAATAATATTTTCACTGTTACAACTTTCAACAGTTGGACAATAATATACAAATCAATAATTCACATAAGGCTGTTTAGTTTTTAATTATCCACATGATTACTGATGTTCAGTGACAAATTAACATTCGCGGTCTATAACTTCTAAACAACTAACACAAGTTCAGCAAATAACTGAATAACTAAATCATAAAAACAGTTACAATAAATTAAATCAAGCACATAACCAACAGATCTATCATTTCAAAAATTAACAAAATAAATCACAAAATAAACAGATCTTATACCTTGCAAACAGTCACAGTTCTCAGCTTCTTTCCTGACAACATCCAGAACAGAATCAATCAACTCAGCGCCTTCAGTATAATGACCTTTAGCCCAATTATTACCAGCACCAGATTGACCAAATACAAAATTATCAGGTCTAAATATCTGACCATAAGCCCCAGATCTCAAACTATCCATTGTCCCTGGCTCCAGATCCATTAACACCGCGCGTGGCACAAACCTCCCCCCACTCGCTTCATTATAGTACACATTTATCCTTTCTAGTTGAAGCTCCGAATCTCCGGTGTACTTTCCGGTCACATCGATCCCGTGCTCTGCGCATACCACCTCCCAAAACTTTGCCCCGATCTGGTTTCCACATTGACCGCCCTGAATGTGAAGGATTTCTCTCATTTTTAGTTAGTGTGTGTTTTGGTGTTTGTGTGTGTTTTGGAAGTTAGGGTTTGATGAGAGAGTATGTGTGTGTGTTTTTTAAATGAGGTGTGGGTCTGTGTGGCTCCAAAATGAAATTATTTGAATGGTAAATGGACGGTTAAGATTGGTTTTCTGTGAGGGGGGGATCGGATGGTTGGAGTGTGATGGGGAGAGGTGAAATTATTTGAAAATAGATATTTTTGGGGTGTAGTGTGCAGGCAGGATTTAAAAGTGAAATGAAAGTGGAATTTTATAAAGGGTTTTTCTAACTTGTGCTCTGGGGCACAAGTTAAGCACATCAAAAGGACAGAGGGTCTCACGGAAAAGTACAAGAAAGTACTTAGGGACCCATGAATTTTGTTATGCTTTCTTGTACTTTTTCGTAGGACCCTCTATCCTTTTGGTGTGCTTAACTTGTGCCCCCAGGGCACAAGTTAGAAAAACCCTTTTATAAAAGGGTTTGAAGTCCGGTCTGGGAGTCAGGCGGTCCAACCAAGCAATCACATGTTCATTCCATGTGAGAATGTGATCGTTGTGTTTTTAGGTGTATCTGTTTTTGAATAATTTATTGTGACTTCATGTTTGTTTATTACTCGTATATCTTTTTAATAGTGAACCCGGGTCCGTTGTTAGTTTGAACTTAAATAGTTGGGTGCAATGGCGCATCGTAATGTGTCATCTCACATCCATTCAATAACGCTAAACTAACTAAATACATCCATCTTTGCTATAACTGTTATTAATGCATGTGGGTCTCATAACATAACAATAAAAATAACTCACACACTCAAAAAAAAATAAATAAAAAACCAACACCACCCGCAAATAGCCTGCCGATGAGCCAAACGACGAGCGTACTATGATGGTGCCGGTGCAGAATGGCGGCTCCGTTGGTGCCAAAAAACGACCAATAGCGTGTGGTAAGAAGTTGCACCATGCTTTCTTAAACATACCAACATATCTTGTTCGTGTTCGTTCAGGTTTTTATGATCTTGATTTATTAAAGTTTGGTCATTAAAGGGGTTTTTGGTTTGTGGGTTTGGGAATAAAGAATTGGTTTTCATTCTAATTTAAATATTTGTTAGTGGTTTTTAATTGTAAAAACAAGTATGATATCTGTAAATCTTAACTTATCTTATATACTAAAAGCTTAAGTAGCCTTATAAATGTAAGTTGTCATAATAAATAGCTCATGAATTGAAAGTGAAATGTGGATGCTTCATGTGTTAGTACATTGATTTAATAGTCATGCATAAGGATAAGTACATAGGAGATGAAGTGTTTGGTGTCATGAATGCATAAATTAAACACACCAATTAGTGGTTAGTCTTTTTACCTTCCAGTCCATGAGTTACAAATATTTTATCAACTATATAATGTGTCAAAAATCACACACAACAAACCACAACTTCCTCCACACCGCGTGCACATTGGGCTATAACTTATTATGATGGTAAAGTAAGCATCATATCGTCTTACTTATTTAGCATATTGATTTATATTGTTTCATGTAAATTTCACGTGTGTTTTGTGTGTGTAAAAATGTAGGAAATAAAGATGGTGCTTAGGAGGTTTGGTTGTAACATCATCTTCTCTAATGGTTTAAGAGATCCGTCACTTTTTGCAATTCCTCTTGATGGCCTTGACAACCTAATACATGACACCGTCACGATCCCTTTACAAAACATTATGGCGCGTCACGTGTAATTGATTTATCCACCCTTTTGTCAACTCATGACGCCGTCACTAGCACCATGTGACGCCGTCAAGTGCAAATTCCAGCATGATTTTGAGACTTTGTCGTTTTCTTCACTTTTTCACTCAAAAAACGTCCAAAATTATTCCTTTTGTAAAATTCCTCTCAAAAGTACCTAAAATGACAAAAGAAACAATTTAGGGCAATATTTGATCAAATAATTTCACTTCATCAGACACCATGAAAACTTAAATATAAAATGACGAAAATAAATGCCGAATATTACGCTATGAAAACTTCTATACAGCATATGCATCACACGCATTTTAAATCTATAAAAACTTTTATACAGCCCATGTGCATCGCACGGGCATTGTTGATTATCATAAGAAATAGTTATAACTTAGCCGGATGTATTAATATTAGTTAGTTCCAACAAAAAACGATATAGTCAATACCAAAATAAATAGACAAAAAATATTATGTAAAAAATACATCTTAAAAGATTACACGTCAATAAACTATTTTAAATATGTATCATGCTTACAAAATGTATGAGAGGATCACTTAATTTGATCACACACTATGAGGTGTTGGACCTTTGTAATGTGTAAATATGATACTTTGAGTCAATATGATTAAGTATGCGGAATCTACTTTAACCACACTTAGAATGTTTATTGGAAATGGAACTGTGATGTTTGTGTTTTATTTAACAAAGAACAATGAAAGTATTTCACCAAACGATTCAATATTATTCAAAATAATATGAGTGATCTTCACTATCACTAGGGTTACAAAGACCTTGAATCTTATGTTTTGTTCTATTGTTTTTCTCTATGTATATCTCTATTACTTATATTGCTATCACACTTCTACACACTAAGACATATCTAAGATCTTCCTTTTATAGTCCAAGGAAAAGATCTTTTACAATCTATATGACTTATCTAATCACTAGCTTATGACTTATCTTCATTCTAGCTAGATGATGACTTATCTTGTCAGTCATTAAGATACAACATGTATCTAGGAATACAACTCACTTGGAGTGTTCAATTTGATGACTACAACAAATATATTATCTTGTACATATGTCAGTAGAATAAGTCGTACTTATCTACACAGCTGTTGTATGAGTCAGAGTAGCATCAGCAGAATCGATCAGCAGAAACACTATCAGTAGAAACCTTCTTCAGCAGAATCCATCAATGGAAACGTGCTTTGTGTTTTATCAGCAGAAACATACTTGATGTATTTTCTTAAGCCTTTATGCTGATTCTTCTGATTATTTAATTCCCAACAATCCTCCCCTAAACATGTGAATTACATTCAAACATGTTTTTCTGAATTAAATGAGGACTTTGTGAAGATCTTTCAAACACTTCATTGTCAGACTGTGATCTGAACTTTCTTCTCTTTTGAGTGATTGAATGTCTTTCTCTGTAACTCATCTGCTTTCTGTTCTTTACTCCATTCTTGGACTAAAAGATGGTGCAATATACAACTTGAAGAATTATAAGAGGCAATGCTGCTGTATATCTTGGATGCTTGTTCCAAGAAATAGAAATCATCTCTCAGCATATCTTTGGAAGTGATGAACAAACGTAGTGAACTGAAATTGAAACCTTTCATCTTTTGATCTAGATAGAACTTTTTCCTATCAGCTCTGTTCTTGTTCTTTATCAGTAGAAACCATGTCATCATCTTGTATGCTCTTATCTTTTCCTTCTTTTTCTTTGGTTAATCTTCCTTTAAAGGGCTTTTGTAACCTCCCCTGAGATTTATTTCTCTCCTGAGCAATTTCCTCCCCTGTTTGGAAGATCTCTCACAATCATATCATATCATCTAATCTAGCAATTTCCATGTTTTCAGACAATTTGTACATGAAGCCATCAATTCCTTAAGAGTTTAAATGTTGCCCTCATCACTTCTAGGTGTGTAACCTCCTATGAGTGGTGAATCACTGAGCATTGACTCATAATCCATCATTAGATGATTTTCTGAGCCTCTTTGAAAATCCTTTTTAAGAAACATTTGACTTAGCAGTATGAACATGATTTTATGATTAAAAATCATACTGCTTCTAACCATTTTGAAGGGATTAAGTGTGGTAACTAACACTTAATCAAAATTTCGGTTTAAAGCAACCTCTGGTTGTTTGAGAACCAATGTTTTCAGTTATAAATAACTGCCTGTGTACAGATAAACCTATTCAAAAGGCTTTCTTTACAGGGTTTCCAGCTCGTGGCATTTGTTACCTCTAACACAAGTGTTAGATTCACTTTTGCTCGCTGTTCTTTCTATCAGATATCCGTAGATTAGTCACATTATACTTGAGAGTATAAAATGATAGAAAGTGAGTTGTATCAGTTATTAACTGATCAACTAATTTATCAATTCAATGTGAAACATCATAATCAGGTTCCAAGAAAGATGTTTTAAGGAGTTTTGAAATCCCAAACTCTTTCTATCATGAACCTATTATATCAACAACAATGATTATAGATTTCACTTGAAATAGCCTTTGAGCTCAAACATTCATACATGAAATTGTTAGTTTAAAACCAAAAGAACAAAGTACAAAGTACTTGTCTTGAATTAGAATTATGCATAGGACTAACTGTATGAATAACTTTTAAATTGGTAATAGTAGTTTTAGATGACAAAGTTAGATGCATTAACAAAATCTATATACAAGAACACATTATATTGAAAATTTTAAAGATTAAGCATTCCAATACTTGCTACCAAGTACTGAAATCTACCAACATCAAAAGCTTTTGTAAGAAGATCTGCAAAGTTTTGTTCTGAAGCAATTTTCATTACTTGAATTAACCTCTTTTCATTGCAATCTCTAATAAAATGATGTCTTATTTCAATGTGTTTTGTTTTTGAATGTTGCACTGGATTTTTAATAATGCAAATTGTACTACTATTATCAATATGAATAATGGTATGTAAGAAATTGTACCCATAGTCAAGAAATTGGTTTTGAAGCCATAGAACTTGACCACAACAATTTGCAGCAGCTACATATTCAGCTTCAGTTGTTGAAGTAGCCACCATTGTCTGCTTCTTACATTGCCATGAGATAAGTCTACACCCAAGGAATTGACATCCTCCAATTGTTGACTTTCTGTCCAAGCTAGCACCAGCATAATCACTATCTGAGTATGCTACCAAGTCAAAAGATGACTCCTTAGAATACCACAGACCCAACCTAGGTTGACCCTTGAGATATCTAAAAATTCTCTTGACTGCTGTTAAATGAGAAACCTTAGGAGTTACTTGATATCTTGCACAAGCACAAACAGAGAACATGATATCAGGTCTTGATGATGTGAGATACATCAAAGAACCTATCATAGATCTGTATGTGTGTACATCCACATTAGTTCCTTCTACATCTTTAAGAAGTGGCTTCTCAGGATCCATTGGTGTGCTTGCTGTTTTGGAATCAGCAAATTGAAACTTTCTAAGAATCTCTGCAACATATTTGTCTTGACAAATAAAGATTCCTTCTCTTGATTGTTTAACCTGCAGACCCAAAAAGAATGTAAGTTCCCCCATGGAACTCATCTAAAACTTATTGTGCATAAGCTTCTCAAACTCCAAACACATCTCCTTCCTTGTAGATCCAAAGATGATATCATCCACATACACTTGAACTAGCAAAAGATCCTTCTTATGCTTCTTGGTGAAAAGTATCTGACC
This sequence comes from Artemisia argyi, assembly GCA_030686995.1. NCBI lineage: Eukaryota > Viridiplantae > Streptophyta > Magnoliopsida > Asterales > Asteraceae > Artemisia > Artemisia argyi. The sequence goes on along the minus strand of CM060709.1, from coordinate 75,857,130 downwards.
TATCTTGCCTCTTTGAAATCCATTTGAAATTAAGTAGGAAGCCAGTGTTTCATACCAAGCTCTTGGTGCCTGATGTAGGCCATATAGAGCTTTAACAACCTTTTACACTTTGTCTGGATGGTCAGGATCAACAAAACCAGGAGGTTGTGAGACATACACCTCCTCTTCAATAGTACCATATAAGAAAGCACTCTTGACATCCATTTGATAAACTGTGAATCCCATAAATGAAGCATAAGCCAAAAAGAGTCTAATGGTTTCAATCCTTGCTACTGGAGCAAAAACTTCTTCATAGTCTATCCTTTCTTCTTGTATGTACCCTTGAGCTACTAATCTAGCTTTATTTCTTATCACTATGCCCCTTTCATCCTTTTTATTCCTAAAAACCCATCTAGTGCCAATTACTCTTACACCACTTGGTAAATCAACGAGCACCCATACCTTTTGAATCTTAAACTGCAAAATCTTGCATAGCCTCCAACCAGCTTGAATTCTCTAGGGCTTTATGAATATTCTTTGGTTCATCTTGTGAGAGAAAACATACAAATAAGCAAGAGTTTGAAAACTCATGATGTTTTGAAGCATAAAATCAAGAAGCCCTTATTGATCTGAAGACATCAATTGTTGTCTTGTCTTCACTCCTGATTGTACATCTCCAATTACATTGTCCAGGGAGTGGACTTTGTGAATCCTTGAGTGTGGAGTAGAAAGAACTTGATAATAAGGTGGAAGGTTGTTGAAATCCACCTCATTTTCTAAGAGATTTGCTTGCGTTTCTTCTGATGGTCTATCAGCAGAAACATTTTGCTCATCAGCGGGAACGATTTGCTTATCAGCAGAAACAGCAGTGTTACTTCTGACTTGAAACTCTTGTTCCTTAGTTCCTTCTTCCTTGCATTCATCTTCAACATCTTCTTTAGATTTTCGAGAAGAAGATTCACCATTTATTGAAGTTGAATCCACACTTGAATTTGTCCATATTGGCATCATCACATAATCTTGATCTGTCTCCTTCTCTAATCCTTCTCCATTTGTTGCATCAGCAGTTTGTGAATCTGAAAATTCATTAGTTTCTGCAATAAAAGGCACATAATTCATTGATTTGGATAGAGTTTCAAGATCAAATAGCCATTTGGGACCTTGACCTTCTACATTAGTTTTATTTTCCAAAAACTTCACATGTAGATTTTCCTCTACTCTTCTAGTTCTCATGTTGTATACTCTGAATGCTTTGCTATTGATAGAGTATCCAACTAAGAATCCTTCATCTGCTTTACCATCAAACTTTCCAAGATGGTCTAAGGTATTCAGAATTGTCACATGACATCCAAAAGGTCTAAGAAATCCTATTTCAGGAGTTCTACCTCTAAAAAGTTCATATGATGTCTTATTGTGAGGTTTTACAACTAAAACTCTATTTTGAACATAGCAAGCAGTGTTGACTGCTTCTGCCCAAAAAGTTATAGGCAACTTAGAGTCAGCTAACATAGTTCTAGCAGCTTCTATTAGTGTTCTATTTTTCCTTTCAGCAACTCCATTCTGTTGTGGAGTTCTTGCAACACTAAATTCTCTTTTAATACCTTTTTCTTTGCAGAAATCATCCATAACTCTATTTTTAAATTCTGTCCCATTATCACATCTAATGACTTTTACTCTTTTGCTTACTAGGTTTTCTATCTTTGTAATGAAGGTCTTAAAGATGCTAGAAGTTTCATCCTTAGTTCCTAAAAAGAATACCCATGTAAATCTACTAAAGTCATCAGTAATAACTAGACAATATCTCTTATGCAACAAACTTCTGACATTTGTAGGACCAAATAAGTCCACATGCAGCATAAACAATGATTGATTGATAGAGTTAAAAATTTTGGGCTTACAAGTGGCTTTATGTTGTTTGCCTTTAAGACAAGCAATGCATGTTTGATCATTTTCAAATCGTTTTTGAGGTAAACCTCTTACCAAACCATTTTTGACAATCTTATTTATGGTTTTGAAGTTAATATGACCAAGCCTCCTATGCCATTTCATAGATTCATCCAATGTGGCCTTAGCAATAAGACAAGTAAGAGAATCTTTTGGAACAATTTTCTTCATATCAACACTGTACATGTTGCCTTTTCTTGGAATTCTAAGAAGTGTTTGACTTTCATCAGGCATCTTAAAATCATAAGAAAATACAAGACATTCAGTGTCAGTAAAGAGAACTTTGTTCTTTTTGTCACACATTTGTAAGACACTAAAAAGATTATACTTAAGCTCTGGCACATAGTACACATCTTCAAAATCTAATTTACCAGTTTTAATAGTACCTTTACCAGTAATTTTTCCTCCAATTCCTCCTCTAAAGGTAACATAGCCTCCATCTACTGATTGAAAATTTGAAAGATAAGACTTGTTGCCTGTCATGTGCCTTGAACATCCACTATCTGAGAATCCTTGATCTTCAGTATCTGCTGATGAATGTCCCTGCACATAAATAAAGGAATTAGTTTTGTTTTGGGATCCAAACCATTTCTGACTTGGATCCGCCTCTTGCATCAATGAAATGTAATCTTTTGAGAATTGTTGATGCAACATTGGATTTAAGAATCCAACATGCTGAGGCCTTAACAGCATTTGCCCTGTTTCCCTTAACAGTGATATGAACTGTTTGGCTATCAGCAGAAATTGATGGCTCTGCAGTTGTATCTTTTGATTTCCAAATTAGTTTTTGGACTATTGCCTTTGTTAGAATGGGTCTTTTAACAACATTTAATGCATATTTGAAATTTGTTTTAGCACTTTTAACTGTTGTTTTTGGGTAAACAGTCAGATATGGTCTATCAGCAGAAACCATTTTCCTATCAGCAGGAACTGAAACTGTTTTGGGTTTTGTTCTAGTAAAGTTAGAGTGACTTGTTTGCCTTTTTAGATTCACTCTATTGTTTGTATACCCATATACCCAGTGATTACAGAAAGCTGCAAGATGGTCAAAACTACCACATGTATAATAAGCTTTGTTATCTCTTTGTTGGAGAGACTTGAGACTATACCAATTCCTTTGGTTGCCTCTGGGCTTGTTTATGGTTCTATATTGTTCACAATATCTTACTGGTTACCTAACATGTTTAACATTGTTTTTAGGCTTTCCAGTACTATGTTTGACTATCCTAGGAACATTTGTTCCTGCTTTCTTAATCACTTCAGGTTTAGACATAACCTGTATAAACTTTTTATCATCAGATGGTGAGTCCTCAATGATTGCACCATCTGATTTTCTACAAGAACACACCTTGTCCTTAGGAAGTGAAGTTTTACTTAAACTTTCACTTTCTTTCAAAGGTTCATTATCAACTACATTAGTCTTTGGTTGAACTCCATATTTGAATTCAGGCAGTTGAAATTCAGGTAATCCTGTGTGTTCTAGGTCAATTCCTGGGGGTGAAGGAATACCTCTATATGGTGGAGGAACATATTTGTATCCAACACCAGACTTAGCTTTATTTATAACTTGACATTCAATTAAGTTAGTCACACCCTTAGATGCATAATCTAGTGTTTCTACACTCATTTGAATATTCTCTTTAGCCTTACTAAGCCTATTTACTTCAGCTTTCAAGTTACTAATGTCATTATCTTTAAACATTATTTCTCTTTCAAGAAGAATTTTGACATCAGTAAAGGTAGATTCATTTGTTCGAAAATGTATGACTTGTTCCTCTAGAGTAGCTATACCTCTTTTATGATTAGTTAAGCTATGAGTTGTATCAATTAACTATGTCCTTTGATTCTCATAATGTTTGGTTAAGGTTTCTAAACTTTTAAGAGCAGAACAATTATGTGAACAAACTTTATCAGATTGTACCTCTGTGGTGAAAGCCATAAGAGCTGTCTGAGGAGAAGCTTCTTCTTCTTCATCAGCAGTAAAGCTCCAATCAAATCCTAATCCATCAATAGCTACCATAGCTTTTGGATTGGTTGATTCCCCTGTTTTGGACTTGCTTCCAAAACTTCTATTCTTGCTATCTTGCTGCCATGGCCTTCTACATTCTCTTGAGAAGTGCCCCAACATATGATAGTTATAGCATTCTATCTTTGACTTGTCAAAACCAGCAGTATCATTGCTGCTGATGGTGAGTTTCTTCCCCGTCCTCTGATAGAATTTCTTAGCCCTCATGCTAAGAAGAGAAATTTGCCACTTTAGGCCCATCTCTTCTAAATCATCATCATTGATTTCTAGAAGATCTTCATGAGTGAGCATGGACCCATCATTCTGACTTGTGAAAAAGGCACAACAAGCCTTTTCATTCAATATACCAAAAGTACTGCTTGATGAACTAGCAACACCAATTCCACTATCAACCTTTTCATCTTTAACTGGGTTTGAGATACTAGGAGATGACATAAAAGCCATGTTCCCAGTATATGAACTAGAGACACCAGTTTTTTTTACTTCTTGTTCCACAATTTTAAAGTTGCTATACAAATCCATAAGATCCATAGTGTCTATGTCTGGTTTATTCTTCCAAACAACAACATGCATAGCCCACTCTTCTGGTAAGCTTCTCAGAAATTTTGAGTTTAAATCTTCTTGAGGTATGTCAACCCCAAGAACAACAAGTTGGCTCACAATTTTCTGTAGCCTTGTAAACATGTGGTCAAGAGATTCATTCATGGTTGATGAGAAATTTTCAAACTGCTGCTTGAGAAGGGTTTTCTGGGTCTTCTTGGTGGCTTCATTCCCTCCATACCTTGCAACAATTGCCTCAAATAATGACTTGGCATCTTTGAATTTGCTGAAGTTTATAAGTTGATAATTTGGAATGGTCATCATCAGCATACTTTTGGCCTTGAGGTCATTCTTCTTCTTTATTCTTTCATCAGCAGTTGTAGGGATAGTTTGAATAACTGTAATTTCCTTACCTTCAACTGTTGATGAAGTGGTTGTGGGTTTGAAAGAGTTTCCATCTTCAATGATTTCCCAGAGAGTGTAATCCTGCACCTGGAAAAACTGTTCTATTCTTAACCTCCACAATTCAAACTCATTCTGTTTGAGAACTGGCAACTTTGCAGCAACATTTGTTTGAATAGATTCTGTATCCATTTCTTCTTCTTCGTCTTCTTCTTCTAAATCAAAGATATCAACCTGGCAGCTCTGATACCAACTGAGAGGGTCACTTAATTTGATCACACACTATGAGGTGTTGGACCTTTGTAATGTGTAAATATGATACTTTGAGTGAATATGATTAAGTATGCGGAATCTACTTTAACCACACTTAGAATGTTTATTGGAAATGGAACTGTGATGTTTGTGTTTTATTTAACAAAGAACAATGAAAGTATTTCACCAAATGATTCAATATTATTCAAAATAATACGAGTGATCTTCACTATCACTAGGGTTACAAAGACCTTGAATCTTGTGTTTTGTTCTATTGTTTTTCTCTATGTATATCTCTATTACTTATATTGCTATCACACTTCAACACACTAAGACATATCTAAGATCTTCCTTTTATAGTCCAAGGAAAAGATCTTTTACAACCTATATGACTTATCTAATCACTAGCTTATGACTTATCTTCATTCTAGCTAGATGATGACTTATCTTGTCAGTCATTAAGATACAACATGTATCTAGGAATACAACTCACTTGGAGTGTTCAATTTGATGACTACAACAAAGATATTATCTTGTACATATGTCAGTAGAATAAGTCGTACTTATCTACACAGCTGTTGTATGATTCATAGTAGCATCGGCAGAATCCATCAGCAGAAACACTATCAGTAGAAACCTTCTTCAGCAGAATCCATCAGTGGAAACGTGCTTTGTGTTTTATCAGCAGAAACATACTTGATGTATTTTCTTAAGCCTTTATGCTGATTCTTCTGATTATTTAATTCCCAACAATGTATGCTACCATGACAACTTATATATATAATGACAAAAATACGTCTCGAATATAAAATAACGAAAATAAAATACGGATATTAAACTTTGAAAACTTCTATACAGCCCATTTGCATCGCACGGGCTTTCATGATTATGAACATTTAGATCGACCCCGTGTGCATCGCATGGGTCTGAATGCCTAGTTATACATAATTTGTACCTATTAAGAGCATGGGGTAAGTTGCCATCAAGTTATAACTTAACTCACTGCCACGTCAGCGCCACATCAGCTTTTACCTTTTAACCTTAACTCATCACGTTCCACCATGGTAACATAACTTACCTATAACTCACCTTAACTCACCTTCAGCCCAATTATTTTCAATTTCAACCCCAAATTTTAACAAATACTTCATTTATTTAAAACATAACATTAATTCGAGCAACACATTACATTACGAAATAAATAAAAAAAAAAACAAAAAAAACGTCAATAAAAAAATGTACGAAATAAATAAACACAACATCACATAATTATTCATTCTTGACGAGGAGGGAGAAGAACATGCCAAAAGAAGTAGTGTTTCATCTTCAGTACGTTGGTTGATCGAGGGAATTGTGCTTAATACCAGAGAAGTACCATGAGGTACCAAGTATGTGTGCATCGGAGCTTATTACTAACCTTCTATGCAATGTTATGTGAGTTATGTTGTTGTGTTGCTCCCCGAACGACAACCATATTCCTGCACTTTTTGAATCTACTTTATCTGCTGCGAGATGAAAGAAGAGTTGTCGGTTCAGGAGGGAGCAGGAAAAAGAATAAAGGCTCACTAGTTAGGAGGGAGTAATAACCTAACTAGACCATTACAGTCGAAGTTCAGAGCTACAAAGACCTTTGCCGTCAGTGTCAAAGATCATACTATTTCAACCATTCAACAACATTTTTCATATTTTCTAGGAAAAGCTTCATTAAACCTTCAACAACAATAATATCGATTTCTATCTTATTTATAAAGTAAGAGTAAATTACATGGTTCGTCCATGTGGTTTGGTCAAAATCCCTAATTCCGTCCTTATCTTTTCAATTGCGCCAATTGAGTCCTTATTCTGAAACTATGTAACACTGTTAGTCCTTATTGCTAACTATCGTTATCTTCTCCGTTAACTCCTAGTCCTCAAGTGGCAAAGTTAGTCCATTAACCAAACGACCACTTGCAACGTTAGTCCATTAACCAAACGACCATTTTTCTCTGATTTTTTATGTTTTCCTTCGATTTGTTACTTTTTCGTCCCTTTTTTACGTTTTTGTCCATTTTTCTAAGCTTTCATATGTTTTTTACGTTTTTTTTCTATTTTTCTAAGCTTTCATCTATTTTTTTCTTACGTTTTTGTTCGTTTTTCTCTGAGGAAAACGTAAAAAACGGAGGAAAACGTAAAAAAAAATGGACGAAAACATAAGAAAATCAAAGAAAAACGTAAAAAAAACGGGGGGGAACTTAAAAAAATGGACAAAAACGTAAAAAATCAGAGGAAAACGTAAAACAACGGACAAAAACGTAAAAAAAAACGGACGAAAACGTAAAAAAACGGACGTAAACATAAAAAATCGGAGGAAAATGTAAAAAACAAAGGAAACGTAAAAAACGGATGAAAACGTAAAATATCGGAGGAAAACATAAAAAAACGGACGAGAGCGTAAAAAATGGACGAAAATGTAAAAAATCGGACGAAAACATAAAAAATCGAACGAAAACGTAAAAAAGTCGGAGGAAAACGTATAAAAACGGAGGAAAACGTTAAAAACCGTAAGAAAACGGGTGAAAACGTATAAAACGTGTAAGAAAACCAAATTTTGAGCTAATTAGAAACGATCGTTAGTAAAAGGACTAACGTTACAAATGATCGTTTGGTTAATGGACTAACTTTGCCACTTGAAGACTAGGAGCTAACGGAGAAGATAACAATTGTTAGCGATAAGGACTAACAATGTTATATAGTTTCAGAATAAGGACTCAATTAGTGCAATTGAAAAGATAGGTACTCAATCAGGGATTTTGCCCAAACCACATGGACGAATCATGTAATTTACTCATAAAGTAATCATGCATTTATCATTATAAACAACGGATTGAGAGAAGTTTCCATCAACGATTTTGCTCAATATTTTATTATTTTTTGCGCTTTAGATAACAACCTCAATTTTGCTATTTTCTTTTTTTTAATTAATTAATACATGCAATATGAATAAATTAAATGTAGGACATAAAACAATGGAGAAATGATTTGCACACTTTGTTTTTTGATTTGCACACACTAAAGAGAAAATGCATATAATTATTTGGAAAATGATTTGGAGACCTAATTGGTGTGCCTAAATTCATGTCTAAACATATGTGGCATAATCCTGATGGTTTGTAGAAAAAGTGGTCCCCTGATTGCAACCACCAGGATGATGACACGTAAGCTTAGGCATGAATTTAGGCACGTGTTTTAGGCCTCCCAATCACTACTCTAAGTATTTAATCTATATCCATAATACAAATAATGAGAAAACGCATTTTAATCCACTAATTTTCTTCACTATAAAAAGCAATAAAATCTATTTAATATTTAACTACATTTTAATCCACTATTTTTCTTTCACTATCACATAATACACAATACACACTAATATAATAACAAAACAAAAATTTTTAAAAATAAATAAATAATAACACATAAATTGACGCTACTTTATACGTCGTCGCCATTATGCACAGGTGATCGTCTAGTTTTAACAAGCGTAAGCAAATTAAAAATATATCTATCAAGCTCGCCCTTTTGCTTAGATCTACATTGATTTTAACCATTTTTTTAGTTCATACCGAAAGACATTTCATTTCTCGGCATGTATCGCATAATACTTTTATGTAATTGACCTAACACTAAGCCACTAAGGTGTTTGGGATGATGCTATGTGGTTTGCATAAACTTCATTTTGTCTCCATATAATACACATATTGTCACTTTTTCAAAGGTTTGCCAAACACTTCTGTTGTGTTTAACAAGCGTAATAATTAAGTAATCTACTCCAAAACGCATAACCAAACACCCTCTGAAACAAGTAGATAAAAACTTGCAGAAGATATGGAATTAGGCTTGGAATTTAATACTGGTAGTACAGTATATATCTACAAAGTAATGGAAACGGCTTTTAACCCCGTGCAGACATTTAACATCTATTCACCAAATTTCATACAAAAACTGTGAATGACCTAGAAAAACTATGAATGACCTAGACAAAAACATATCTAGCTCTTTTTATTCATTGCCCTGATCATACACACAACTACGAACTACTCTGCAGGAATTTGACATTTACCCCTTGAGGCTAGTTTTGTGAGCTTAAGTTAACAACTCTTAAAAGCTTGGTTGGTTAAAAATATTTTGTACAAGTTTAATACTAGTAACTTTTAAAAGCTTGGTTGCAAGGTTTAGTTTTTAAATTATTACACAATGTCACAAATGATGCAGCATTCATCCATACATCAGTCACACACCTCAGACAAATACAGATGTAAAGCTAAAAGTTTCACAAAAAGAGCAGACTACAAACCACACAGGAACTAAAAACATGACACGACATTAATTTCCGGTAATAGGTTGTGAAAAATAGAAACATTACTTATGATCCAAATAGACAAATTACATCAAAGCTAAGTAAAACAAAATACACCAACCCATTACCTTTTCCTACTGTGTTCAGATAAAATGACAGTTAAAATTACAACCACTGATTGTAATCAACACTTGATTCTTAAACCTCATCATACTCCTCTTCTTCCTCCTCATACTCTCCTTCCTCATCAGCAGTTGCATCCTGGTATTGCTGATATTCTGACACAAGATCGTTCATGTTGCTCTCGGCCTCAGTGAACTCCATCTCATCCATACCTTCACCAGTGTACCAATGCAAGAAAGCCTTTCTCCTGAACATAGCAGTAAACTGCTCACTCACACGCCTGAACATTTCTTGAATGGAAGTCGAGTTACCAATGAAAGTTGATGCCATCTTAAGACCCGTTGGTGGGATATCACAGACAGTGGACTTCACGTTGTTTGGGATCCACTCCACAAAGTAAGAAGAGTTCTTGTTTTGAACATTAAGCATCTGCTCATCAACTTCCTTGGTGCTCATCTTTCCACGGTAGATGGCTGATGCAGTCAAGTAACGCCCGTGACGTGGGTCAGCAGCACACATCATATTCTTGGCATCCCACATTTGTTGAGTGAGCTCTGGAACAGTTAAAGCACGGTACTGCTGGGATCCACGTGAGGTAAGTGGAGCAAAACCAACCATGAAGAAATGGAGACGCGGGAATGGGATTAGATTCACAGCAAGTTTTCGAAGATCAGAGTTAAGCTGACCAGGAAACCTTAGACAACAGGTAACTCCAGACATTGTTGCAGAAATGAGATGGTTCAAATCACCAACTGAAACAAACAATGGTAATGTTAGTCACCTTATGCAATTGCTATATCTTCAATACAAAGAATGAGATGACAAAATTGATTTGACAATACTTACAGCTTGGGGTAGTCAACTTGAGAGTTCTGAAGCAAATGTCATACAATGCTTCATTATCAAGAACCATACACTCATCGGCATTTTCCACAAGTTGGTGGACAGAGAGGGTGGCATTGTAAGGCTCAACAACAGTGTCGGAAACCTTAGGAGATGGAAATACGGAGAAGGTCATCATCATTCGGTCAGGATACTCTTCCCTGATCTTTGAGATCAAAAGTGTACCCATACCAGAACCTGTACCACCTCCTAGAGAATGACACACCTGGAAACCTGCATGTCAAAAACCATTAGCATTTTTCCAACCAATGATCCGTGGGATCAAACTGAATCACAGATATCGATATATCAATTTAACACAAGTGACAAAAAACATCGATCATTGAACATCACTTAAGAGGTGAAAACAACTGTTATCAATCTCAATAATACCATGTCAAGTAATGTTACAGAACATTAAGAAAAGAAATCACTGAATCCATGTTTATTATAACGTTTAAGTAGCATTACTGATAGACGCTTCAAAGTAGTTCAGATTATGTTGAAATTAGATAATGCTAACCATCAATTGCAACTTCAAACCAAAGAAAACAACAAATGATTAACAACTACAACATTTTGTTTTCATTCTGCACCTATTCAAATTGCCATAACTCATCAACAGCCAGCCAATTTTAAGTGTCATAATCACAAATCAGTAATCCACATAAACCATTCTGTTACGTAATTACCCACATGATTCCAATAACAAATTAACACAAACAGTCCATCAATTCTAAACAGATAATTTCTCAACACAATAGACACTCAGACCTTCAACGAAGTATCATACATTCATACAAGTTAACTTTCATCCATTTAACAAATTTTACAACAAGAATAATTTTGTTAACATACATTGAGACATTTCGTTACAATATTATTTTATTGGTAAATAATATACAAATCAATAATTCACATAAGGCGGTTTAGTTTTTAATTATCCACATGATTACTGATGTTCAGTGACAAATTAACATTTGCGGTCTATAACTTCTAAACAACTAACACAAGTTCAGCAAATAACTGAATAACTAAATCATAAAAACAGTTACAATAAATTAAATCAAATACATACTCAGCAGATCTATCATTTCTACTTCAAATCAAAACATCATTTATTAACAAAATAATCACAAAATAAACAGATCTTATACCTTGCAAACAATCACAGTTCTCAGCTTCCTTCCTGACAACATCCAAAACAGAATCAATCAACTCAGCGCCTTCAGTGTAATGACCCTTGGCCCAATTATTACCAGCACCAGATTGACCAAATACAAAATTATCAGGTCTAAATATCTGACCATATGCCCCAGATCTCAAACTGTCCATTGTCCCTGGCTCCAGATCCATCAACACAGCGCGTGGTACAAACCTCCCCCCACTCGCTTCATTATAGTAAACATTTATCCTTTCTAGTTGAAGCTCTGAGTCTCCGGTGTACTTTCCGGTCACATCGATCCCGTGCTCTGCGCATACCACCTCCCAAAACTTGGCTCCGATCTGGTTTCCACATTGACCACCCTGAATGTGAAGGATTTCTCTCATTTTTAGTTAGTGTGTGTTTTGGTGTTTGTGTGTGTTTTGGAAGTTAGGGTTTGGTGATAGAGTGAGAGTGTGTGCTTTTTCAAATAAGGTGTGGGTCTGTGTGGCTCCAAAATGAAATTATTTGAATGGGGGATGGACGGTTGAGATTGGTTTATGTGAGGGGGGATCGGATGGTTGGAGTGTGATGGGGAGAGGTGAAATTATTTGAAAATAGATATTTTTTGGGGTGTAGTGTGCAGGCGGGATTTAAAAGTGAAATGAAAGTGGAATTTTATAAAAGGGTTTGAAGTCCGGTCTGGGAGTCAGGCGGTCCAACCAAGCAATCACATGTTCGTTCCATGTGAGAATGTGATCGTTGTGTTTTTAGTTGTATCTGTTTCTGAATAATTTATTGTGACTTCATGTTTGTTTATTACTCCATCCTTTTAATAGTGATACCGGGTCTGTTGTTAGTTTGAACTTAAATAGTTGGGTGCAAGGGTACATCAATAATTGTTATTAACGTGTCATCTCATATCCATTCAGATTCAATAACACAAGAGTAAGACTCTGTTCTCGAGTTTATTTTTTAGAGTGAAAGGTAAAGGTTTGAGAAGGTAGTAAAAAAAATTGTGTTCATGAGATTTTTTAGGAGGAGAGAGGAAAGTAAAAGATAGTAAATTACATCAAAATTACTCTCCTAATTTACTTCCCAAATTGGGATGAAATGGAGTGGTATTGATTTTAAAGCTATTTTTTTGTTACTTCCTTCTCTTTTCTTTCCAACTCGGGAACACAAGATAAAAAAATAATTTCTTATTACTCTCCTCTTTACTTCACTCCTTTTTTCCTTTCCATCTCTTTTCTTTCCGTTTTATTATACTCGGGAACAGAGTGTAAGGGGGTGCTTGGTGAGGGGTAAAGGAGGGTGGAGAATGGGTAAGAAATTGAAAATGGCCCACATCCTTCAAATAATGTTGCTTGGTAATGAAGGGGTAAGGTATTGATTACCCCGTAGTGGGTAATCAATCATTATAAGGTAAATTGGGGGGTAAGGTATTGATTACCCACCTCACTCATTCCTTTGCATTCCTTTCCCTTTCCCTTTCCTCACTTAGAACCAAGCGGACCCTAAATACATCCATTTTTGCTATAACTATTATTAATGCATGTGGATCTCATAACACAACATCAAAAATAACTCATGCACTCACCCAAAAAAAAAAAAAAAAAAAAAAAAAAAAAAAAAAAACCAACAACACCCGCAAATAGCCTGCCGATGAGCCAAACGAAGAGCGTACTACGATGGTGCCGGTGCAGAATGGCGGCTCCATTGGTGCCAAAAAACGGCCAATAGCGTGTGGTAGGAAGTTGCACCATGCTCTCTTAAACTTACCAAATTACCAACATATCTTGTTCGTGTTCGTTCAGGTTTTTATGATCTTGATTTATTAAAGTTTGGTCATTAAGGGGGGTTTTTGGTTTGTGGGTTTGGAAATAAAGGATTGGGTTTCATTCTAATTTAAATGTTTGTTAGTGGTTGTTAATTGTAAAAACAAGTATGATACCCGTAAACTCTACATAATCTAAACCTATTAAGGGTGGTGAGTTTTTACAAAACTCATACCTATTAATGATGCCCATATCGATTCCCTTGACAAACTAAGGGGCATTTGGTGTGTAGTTAAGAATCACTATAGGTATAAGATTGATAGTACGTTGGAATGAGAATTGGTATGATTACCTTAAATTGTTGTTTGGTTGGTTGAAGTTGCAAATCGATACCTGCATTTCATTAAGGTATCTGTAAATGTACAAACAAGTCTTATTTGGGTTCTCATAATTATTAAATATATACTTTTATATCACTTACATAAGGCCCGTTTTGTAAAATAAAATTCATTTTTAGAAACAAATATTAAGTTGATCATATTTTTAATTTACATATATATACTATCGTATTGTTTACAACATAGTTATGTGTATATGTTTACTAAGGGGGTGTTTATTTTTTCTCTTATTCCCACTTAATTAGTGAGGTCCATCCCTTATTCCCTCTTAATAGTGAGACTCCCAAAAACTAATCTCTCTTGAATAAGTGGTTCATACGGACAAGGCCCACGCCACTTATTTTGGTAAACACCTCCGAACACTGTGTTCTCAACTTTCATTTTAAGGGAGAAAAGAAAGTTAAAAGAGGAGAGAAGGGGAGGGCGTAGGATGAGGATTTTGTTATTTTATCTGTGTTCTCAAGTTGAAACAAAATACAAAGATGACTGACAAGTAGTAAAGATAAACTCATATATTATATTGATACTTTTACCATTATGTCATTTTAACCAATATGACCATTTGTTCGATTTGTATAATCAGAACCATCACAAAACAACCAAGCAAAAGGCATAAGAAAGGCCTAAAACTATACATTAGAACAGATGGGGATTCTTCATTATATTTAACAACCAAGTTAGTTCACAAAAAGAGTTACAGATTTCTTTAACCCCTAAGCTATGATCATGTGTGCAATAACCAAAAAGACTTTTACCTCGAGTTTAATGATCAATTGACATACAAAAGATTATAATTCAAATGACTACCCATCATTTCCTCTAAGATTTGCGTACGAAATTTCGATGGACAACTAAATAACGACTTTTGATTTTCTGAACTTCTCACCAAGAAAATATACGCCTTTGAGATGACGTCTTCTTTGACATTCATGAGCTGGAGTTCTTTATAAATTGTAGAAACTAGAATGGGGGGTTGAATAGTTTCACCGTTATTAATCACGTTTTATAAAATTGACTTTACAAATTGTGTTTGATAAAATGATTCGATTCAAAGCTTATATGAAATCAACACAACAATATATATAAGCAATGATAAGTAAACAAGTAAAGATAAGGAAATGAAAGATCAAACTGGCACACGAAGATTTATAGTGGTTCGGCCACGAAGCTCATTTCTTCTTCCCTACTCCACTCCTCGAGTCTCACACTCGAGAGTTTCACAAACACTATATCAACATGCTCCCTTATGGCAGAACAAACCTTACACAAGCTTACACCAAGTTAACCGACACTGAGCGGAATGTCGAGTCCTAATCCTAGCTAGAACCAATCTACCAAAGCCCACGTAGCTTCACACCTCGTACCAACACGATGGCACGATATAACACAATACACAATATAAGACTTGCACTCAAGTCTTATTACATACACGAAACAATGAATGAAAATAATGATAGATCCGCAACAATGAGATGGGATGAGCAAAACTCTTCTTCAACACTTCGTTTCTTGATTACAACGAATGTTCTTCTCTTGCACTTAGAGGAATGATGAGTGTGATCACTTATAAACAACTAGAACTTGATAATGTGATCAAAGAGTATGTTTTAGAAAGGATTTTGGAATACAAAAGGTTTTAGTGCACAAGAGGTGAAGTTTTCTAAAGCAAAACAATTCTGTATTTATAGGCGTCAGGAGAGAGGCGACGGTCCCTTAAATGCTGGACGGTCCCTTATCGATAAGGGACTGCCGCCCTATTTAAGAGACCGTCCAGACAAACGCTCCTCATTTTGTCCTGACGTGGTGAAAAACTATCGGGTGAAGTTTTGTTGTCGGTTTTGAGCGGGAAATATGGTTGTTATGGTTTTGAATGTTGAAAACATTTTCTTAGTAAAAAATTTCTTTAAATTATACAAAAATACTTTTGTAAAAATGTTTTGTGACATGAAAATGTAAAGTTTTTAAATCCTTTGATCACATACACAAGTTGGTAGAAGTTTGTACATACCTTAAATGATGTTGATGACGAAAACGAGTTTTCCCGATTAAAAACTTATTAATCATAGTTTTATGTAACGTGTGTTTGTATTTTGTGATTATCAAAACTAGTAGAGACCGATTAATGCAAATGACGTTTTTGACATTATTTGTATTAAAAATCTCCCCCTTTTTGATGATTACAAAATATAAACTCATTTTAGATAAAACTAGGCATTAATGAGTTTTAAAATGAGTGAGTCTCGTTTTGTTCTCCCCCTTTTTGTAGAATCAAAAAGGCTTCGTAGAATCCACAGCATCAGGATGACTCCCCCTGGCTTAGTGCTCCCCTTTGATGAGGACACTCGGGAATCGATCGATGGAACTAAGCTGCAATATGTTAGATGAAATATGCAAGCAAACATATAAATCCTGCAGAAAAGATAAGAGAAAGCAGGATAGACATATACTGCGGACGGTCCTATAAATGGGTCGACGGTCCTTTAAAGTTAGGGACCGCCGGCAGAGGGATTTTCTGGATCAATATTTCAATAATCCATGCATAAACTAGATCATTCATTAAAAGACAAGAATAATGTCATTCATATGACATTTACAACATGAGTTTACAAGCATAATCCTAGTCTAATCTCCTAGGATATCTCATGTTACATCCGGTTTTATTAGTGATCATGCATGCTTCTCTAGAACTTGCGACCGCAAGGTGGAGAGGAGTTTTTGGGTAGGGTTGTAGAAACCCGGATGACAAGAGGATAGAAATGATGTAGTCAAGATCATTATTCATCTTTTGAAAGTAGTTGTGATTGTAGATGCAACAAGCACAATAACCCCATGGGCATCCACTTGGGCAATAGTGGGATGAGACATTGTTGGAGGATGAAGTTTTTGGGATAGGATGATATTGAGGAGGCTCAAATCAACAAGATTGGAGAATTCTTGAGCTTTGATGGAGTGTAGGGAGTTGACATTTGTCATTTGAGGTGGAAACAAAGGTGGTAATGAATGATCTTGAGGAGTCGGGATTGTATACTCATTGTGAGTGGATGGTGGCCCATTTTGTGGTTGAGAGGCAAAGAAGGAAAATGATGAAGATGATGCCTCATTATGTGATGTGGGATTGGAATTGACATGGTTATTGTGTGAGTTGTTCATGAAATAGCCAAGGCTTTGTTTCTTCCTCCATATGGGTTTGACTAATATTCTTGGTTTTCTAGGAGATGACATTTTGTTGGATGGCATTGTGAAAAGGAAATGTTATGTCGTGGCAATGAATGAAGGAAGTGGTGGTTTAAATAGAGAATGAAAGTAACAAGAATATTAAAGCATGCATGCTTGGTTAAATTAGTTCAAATGATGCTTAAGCAAATTAGGAAGGTCTACAAGACCTAAGGGTAGGCTAGTCAAACATGCAGGGACATAAAACAATTAACGGCACACAAATAGGTGGACGGTCCTTCAAATAGGTGGATGGTCCCTTATCACCTATGGGACCGTGGGTCGATAAAGGACCGCCACCAGGAGGTTTTCCAGATTTCAGAAAATGTTTCTAGTGTGTGCCTATATGAAACATATATGGAGATGTGATTATCTTGACCCTAAAAGAGAAGAAAAATCCAAAGAGATAATCCAAAGTCTCCGAATTTCAATTTTGCTCATCTTTCCATGTCGGATAACATATTTGTTACATGATCCGATAGAGGAATTGAACGCATCGTGCATGAATGGAAAAACGTTTTTGAATTGTATTCACAATGCAAGAAAAAATGAATTTTCCTATTCGTGAGAAGATTTTGAACACATGAATTGAGGTTTTTATGCACAAAATCAAGTTCTCTTATTATCGTGCAATAATGGTTGTTAATAAAAAGAAATAGTTACTTCCCCAATTTCTATTTTTTTTCGCAAGAGAATCCTAGACTCAGATTTGAAGGAATACATTAAATATGAAATCTAAGAAGATATGTGTTCCATCATTCCTAATCCTAATCGAATATAAAATAATGGTTCACGCTTAAGTGGTTTAGTAAGAATATCAGCTATGTTTTCCTCCGTTGGCACTTTTTCAAAAGATATGTTACCCTTTTGCACATTATCCCTAAGAAAATGGTGACGAATCTCTATGTGTTTGGTACGAGAGTGGTGCACGGGGTTTTTACTTAAATCTATTGCTCCTTTATTATCACACATGATTGGAATGTTATCAAGTGTAATACCATAGTCTACGGGAGCTTGTTTCATCCATAGTTCTTGTTGACATGCCTTTCCGGCGCTTACATATTCGGCTTCGGTTGTGGAGATGGCTAGTGCCGTTTGTTTCTTGGAGAACCAAGAAGTTAAGCAACAACCCATGAAGGTACAAAGGCCACTAGTACTTTTTTGATCCACATAATCTCCCGCATGATCAAAGTTGGCGTAAACTATAGTTTCTATGTCGGTCCCCTTAGGATACCATAATCCTAAGTGCATATTGCCTTTAATGGTTGGAAGATACGTTTAACCGCTTCTAAGTGAGAAGATTTGGGATCTTCTTGAAAGCGAGCACAAAGGCAGACACTAAACATGATATCGAGCCTACTTGTCGTTAGGTACAATAAACTTCCTATCATACCTCTATACTTAGTACTATCTACGGATTCGCCCTCTTCATCCTTGGTGAGCTTTGTGTCCGTAGCCATTGGGGTTTTCATAGGTTTAGTATCTTCTAGTCCAAATTTCTTAAGCATTTCCTTAATATATTTGGATTGATTAAAGAATATTCCATCATATAATTGTTTTATTTGTAGTCCAAGGAAGAAGTTAAGCTCGCCCATCATACTCATTTCAAACTCGTCATGCATGATTATTGAGAACTCATCACACATGTCTTGACAAGTTGAACCAAATATAATGTCATCAACATATATCTGGACGATTATCATGTTTGAATCTTTTTTCTTGGTGAAAAGAGTGTTATCTACCATTCCCATCGAGTATTCATGCTTAAGAAGAAATGCTTTCAACCTATCATACCAAGCCTTAGGGGCTTGCTTTAAACCATATAAAGCTTTCTTTAGTTTATAAACATGCTCGGAGTACTCGTAGTCAATGAATCCTGGAGGTTGTACTACATATACCTCCTCATTGATGAGACCATTTAGGAATGCACTTTTCACATTGATACGTGGGGGTCGCACCAGGCTTTACCTCTCAAGGGATCTCGAGAAGCTTACAACCCCCACCAGGCAGTGTACCTGATCGTTGTAGTATAGTATAGTGACAAGTACCGGGGGATTGATCGTTCAGCTAGGAATAGTGTCGCTAGGATTAGAAAACCTAAATACTAGTTCTAAAGATGAAGGATGATTCTTTTTGTATTTTTATATTTTTATGAAAGCAAATTAAAATCTCGGGTTTTGAAGGATTTGGGGCGGAATTAGTTGCTAGTCAACTAACCCAATACTAAGATGCAATCAAAATAAAATACTGAAAATGAAAATAAACTATATTAAACTAAGGTTGTGAGCAATAAGTGGGAGAAATGTGTTTACTTAGATTTCACTACTCCCTAGATATCTTTTACACGTTAATTACTTGTTATATTTGCGTGGATGACGGATTGTATTCGTTAATACCATTCATGGGGTGGCGTACTTACTTCCCCGATCCTATGAGTGCCTACTTCACTCCTATGTCGAGCCTGCAAGAAGCTCCTAACATGGGATCATTGGAATTTACTCATGCATTAAATACAACCAATAAAACCTAGTACACATCGGTTCATGTTTCCTAAGACGTTCAAGCATTATACCATTTGGAGATCTGCCAGTTTTCTTAAGTCTAACATTGAAATCATTCATCCAATACAACCATAAACAAGTAATCAACACATAATCAACATGTAGGTTTCATTAGATCTAAGCAAACACAAGATAAATCTAGCCTAGCATGGTGAAATCAAGACAAGCACAAGATATAGACAACCAACACATAGACATATTGAACATTGTCCCCAATGTTCAAGTAAATAATGTAAAAGTGATAAGTAAAAAGAATGAGATCAAATACTCCCCTGATTCGCTCGGTATGGATACTAAGGTGGCCAGGTAAGATCTTCCTCCAAGAAAATGAACAATTGATGAGGCGAAAAATGAACCACTTTTAGGGGGTCATTTAAGCCCGGAATTGAATTTATTTGATCAAATATTGCCCTAAATCGTTCCTTTTGTGATTTTAGGTACTTTGGGAGTGAAATCTAGAAAAGGAAGTGATGAGGCGAAAAATGAACCACTTTTAGGGGGTCATTTAAGCCCGGAATTGAATTTATTTGATCAAGTATTGCCCTAAATCATTCCTTTTGTGATTTTAGGTACTTTGGGAGAGAAATCTGGAAAAGGAAGCAATTCGGACTTTTTGGAGCATAAAAGTGAAGAAAACGCCAAAGTCTTAATTTTCCTTGCTATGAACAGTAGGTGACGGCGTCAAGAGTAACAATTTGACGGCGTCAAGAGTAAATTGCATGACGGCCCAGTGCAGACATGAAGGCGTCACAAGGAAGAGCGTCAAGAGTTAACACGTGACGGCCTGGAAGAACCTAATACATGACAGCATCAGATGTAGATCAAGGCAGTCCGAGAATTATTTTGGCGGTGAGATGACGGCGTCACCTATTTGGTCTTGACGCCGTCAGCCTCAATTTCCTATATATAGTTTTTCTAATTTTCATTCATTAAGGGAGGAGAAGTTTGGAGAAACCCTAAGGCCGAACCTATTACGAATTTTACAGGTTTTTCAAGGGTATTCAGCCCTTGAACCCTTACATGTGTAATTGAGATAAGTGTTCTTCTAATTCAATCAATATGTCTATGTGTTGGTTGTCTATATCTTATGCCTGTCTTAATTCCATCATGCTAGGCTAGATCTATCTTGTGTTTGCTTATATCTAATGAAACCTAGATGTTGATTATGTGTTGATTACTTGTTTATGGTTGTATTGGATGAATGATTTCGATGTTAGGCTTAAGAAAACTGGCAAATCTCCAAATGGTAACATGCTTGAACGTCTTAGGAAACATGAACTGATGTGCACTAGGTTTTATTGGTTGTATTTAATGCATGAGTAAATTCTAATGATCCCATGTTAGGAGCTTCTTAGCCGGCTCGACATAGGAGTGAAGTAGGCAGTCATAGGATTGGGGAGTTAAGTACGTCACCCCATGAATGGTATTAAGGAATACAATCCGTCATCCACGCAACTATAACAAGTAATTAACGTGTAAAAGATATATAGGGAGTAGTGAAATCTAAGTAAACACAATTTCTCCACTTATTGCTTACAACCTTAGTTTAATTTAGTTTTATTTTCATTTTTAGTATTTTATTTTGATTGCATCTTTAGTATTGGGTTAGTTGACTAGCAACTAATTCTGCCCAAATCCTTCAAACCCGAGATATTTACTTGCTTTCTAAAAAATATAAAAATACAAAAATAATCATCCATCATCTTTAGAACTAGTATTTAGGTTTTCTAATCCTAGCGACACTATTCCTAGTTGAACGATCAATCCCCCGGTACTTGTCACTATACTATACTACAACGATCAGGTACACTGCCTGGTGGGGGTTGTAAGCTTCTCGATATCCCTCGAGAGGTAAAGCCTGGTGCAATCCCTACGCATCAGGTTTTTGGCGCTGCTGCCGGGGAATAGTTATTGTCTAGGTTAGTATTTCTTTTTATTAGGTCTACTTGCTAGATTCCTTTCTAGTAAGATTTTATTTTTATTTTTAGGCTTCTTTAGTCTATCTTAATTCTTTGTGTTTTTGTTCGTAACTCTTCCCCACCCGACATCATGGACGATGGGAACATCTTTGAACCCGTCATCCCACCACAACAAAACCCACCACTAGAACCTCTTAGGCCCCGAACCATAGGAGAGTATTTCCGACCTAGCCACCAAGGCTACCGAAACACCATTGAGCTCGCCGGAGCCAATGTGACTCCCTTGCGATCTGACACCATCCGGTTGGTGCAAAGCGGATGTGCATTCCATGGACTTCGTTCCGAAGATCCAAATCAACATCTTAAGGACTTCCTTAAAATCGTAGATTCCATAGACCTAGGTGTTGAAACTAGAGAGACAACCCGATTACGCCTATTCTAATTCTCTCTACGGGATCAAGCTAGTCAATGGCTTGAGCATTTACCCGCGGGATCCATCACCACATGGGATGATCTCACCACTCGTTTCCTTGCTCAATTTTTCCCACCGGGGATAACTACTAAGCTTAGAAATGACATCTTGATGTTCCAACAACGTCAAAATGAATCTCTTTATGAAGCATGAACTCGTTTCAAGGACTTACTCCAAAAAGTCCCTCATCATGGCATAGATCTTTGGCTCCAAGTCCAAATCTTTTATGACCATATCAATCTCTCCATGAGGCGAGCCATTGACCAATCGGCCGGTGGTAAGCTACGTGATCTAAGTGCGGAACAATCATGGGAACTCATAGAAGATCTTGCTCTCTATGACAACGAAAGTTGGAATGATCCCCGTGATTTGAACAAAATGGTCAAGGCAATATCTTTGCCTTCAAACAACTCTAGCACTCCCGACCGTAGGATCATGGAACTTGAGGACCAAGTCAAGTTTCTCATGAAATCCTACGAAGCTCCTAAGAGCATTAGGTATCCTCGTGTTGTCCCGTTGGTGCCGTAGGTAAAACTGTTGCCACATCAGCATCTTTTCTCACACACCACAATTTACCACAACACCAAAAACCCCCTCCCTCCTATTTTCTGGTGCCGTCATGCACCTTTGGACCCACATATATATTTTTTTCTTTTCATTTATTTAAAACACATTTAAATAAACCAACACATTTAATTAAAATTAAATTTTCATTAATTAAAAAATATATTAAATAAAACAAATACATAAAAATAAAAGTAAATAAACTAAACTAGTTTGGTTCAAATGTTCGAGACGGATTTGATCTTTAAGCTTTGAAAACACATATACAGTAGCTAAATTTACGTACCTCCTTTATTATGTTTACTAGTGTACTTTCTTTTGTTATTGTTTTGCTTTTTACTTCAAAACACATAACATTTGCTAAGTTTGCTATATCAAAATTAAAGTAGTTTAAAAAAAAAAAAAAATTGGTATTGTATTGGAAGTTGAAAAAGCAAATAAATACATATGTGGACGTGGAGCTAGAAGCTGCAAAAGTAAGGATAGAAATACTAGTAGTACTATTTTTAGTTTTATATTCTCTCTTTTCTCACAAAATGGTCATCTTCTACATACCAACCTCACAAACCACACACCACCAGCCATGGCTCGTCGGAATTTCACCGTACAACTTCACAAGCTTCACGTTTTTACATAAAGGGTGGTTCGGCCTCTGTCCATCTCTCATTTAAACAAAAAGAAGAAAAAAAGGGGATAACATGAGAATAAACGGGAAAACGCGAGGCTCGGTACCGTGCTCGAGCCATCTCGTCGCGTTTTCCGGGACCATTTGGGCTGGTCGTGACGGCTCAGTACGCGAAAACGCGAGCCACGGTGTGGAGCTCACGCCTTCCGGTCGCGTTTTGCCAGAAAACACCAGCCGTGGCGCTGGGTACCGAAGCCTCTAAGCCTTCAAGCCAAGTGAACAAAATCACTTCTTCATGCGAATTATGTAGTGGTCCCCATGACACTCGTGATTGTGTGGAACTCCCCAGAACAGCTTTTGCGGACTACGCATCCTCGCGTACCAACGAAGCGGGAGATAAATGGTACACTTTCAAGCCCGAGCCAAACCCTTACGGTGATTCATACAACCCCTCTTGGAAAAATCACCCAAACCTTAGGTGGAAACAAAATCAACCCAATTCTTCTAATCCGCCTAATCGTTATCAACCAAACGGTCCACCCTCCAACCGTACTTTCAACAACAATCCTTCTAACAACTATGGTGGTACCAACAATCTTGAAGGATTGATGTCAAAAATCATGGCATCTCAAGAAGCTCGCATAGCTAGGTTTGAAACTGAATTCAACCAACAACAAACGGAGATGACCAACAAGATAGACAACTTGTTGAAAGCCCTCAACAACCAAGCGTTAACTACACCTAGGAAGGACACTAGGGACACCAATAACGGAATCCAAATTAAGGACCCCTCATCATCTAAACACGTCCACTTTGTCAATGTTGTCACCATTAAGCCAATAGATGAGGAGATAGAAAAAAGTGACAAGGATGAAGTTGGAGTAAAAACCGAAACTAGGGATGAAAGTAGGGAAGTTGAGATTAATAAGGAAAAAGGGTTAGAGGGAGTAGAAACTATAGAGAAGTACTTTGATAAGTTGCCCACCAAGGAAGAACGAGAATACCATAAGGATTTATTCGATAGTCCCGAGAGACCATATATCCTTGGCACACCCCTTATCAAAATGGGAGCCACTCTAACATTAACATACCATGCAACATCGGGCATATGCATATATGGAAAGCTTACATCGATCATAGATCTCCTGTTAACATCATGACTAGGACTTACTACAATTGGGTGATGAAGAAACAACTTGATTTTAGGATGGTGCCCAATAAGAATCTGATAAGTAATTTTGCAGGAAGAGTGAAGGGATTACATGTGATTATAGGCAATCTCACTTATGAGATCGATTTTATGATAGTAGAAGACACTCGTCCGGTAATAGATGCTTGCCTAAGCCAAATAATATTTGGAAAACCATTTGTTGAGGCCACTAGGATGAGTTATGATCCGACTCTAGGGATAGTTAGGTTCAAGGAAGAGAATGATGAGGTTGCCTACCAAATGCCCTACAAGATTGAGCAATACCGCCTCCTCTCTAATTTAGAAAAGGAACACAAGCAAGCGGCTTATTATAGGAATGATGAGGATAGACGTAGAGGAGTAGAGTATGTGAAAAATAGGATGCTTGGTTTCTACAAAGAATGCTTGCAACTAGGTCTGGAATACAAAACTGGTTTAGAAGACGACCTAGAGGGTGAAACCAACGATGAGGTCACGTAGTAACCTATGACCTTGAGTCTAGCTACAAGACTCGTAAATAAAGAAAAGCTCTTCTTGGGAGGCAACCCATGCTTTGTGTGATTTTATTTGTTTGTTTATTATTTGCTTCCGTATGCATGCTTTATTTTTATTGTTGGTAGATCATGTTTCAAAAACTAAATAGTGAAAATACTTTACTTTGTTGTTTTGGCCTAGTCTTAACTCCACCTAAAGGTATTTTTGCAAAAGATAAGTGTAAGGGGAAACCCCAAATATGTTTTAAGAAACCAACCGATTATGATTCTCCACAATATTAAGTGAACATGCGTATTCGTATTTGTTAGAGTCAAATGCTTGTATTGGGTCATAATGAAGTTTTGCAGGATTTTCCAGGAGGTAGGACCAAGTTTTTCCAGAAATTTTCTGGAAACTTAACATAAGAATTTCTGCAGGTCACTTCTGACGGGGTCACGAGATTACTCTTGACGGCGTCACGTGTAAAAATCTGGAAATTTTACCGGTTTTGTTTTTCTAACGGAGTCTTAAAGTTTTTGTTGAATTATTTAGTTTTATAATCTCCAGGAAATCTGCAAACTTCATTCCACAAGCATTATATCTTATTTTGTTTTCTAGGATTTAGTAACTTATATAGATTGCTGCCGATTTTATGCGAGGTTGCTTTGTTTGTTTTCTCAGGATTTACAGGTTATGTATGACAAGAAGATGATTTATTTTTCTGGAAGGGAAGCTTTGATTGTTCATTTTCTTGGAGAAAGATCTAACCTGGCCACCTAATTATCCATACCGAGCGAATCAGGGGAGTATTTGATTTCGTTTGTTTTACTTATTTCACTTTTACATTCTTTACTTGAACATTGGGGACAATGTTCATCTTAAGTGTAAGGGGAGGGTAAAATGATGATACCTTACAAATACACTTTCGCTTGAGTTTGTTTGTTTCATGGTAGATGTGTAATAAAACTATGAGAAATACTTGTTAGTGCAATTTTAGCGCCAAATTTAAAATTTTTTACAACATTTAGGAGTGAAACTTTAGCCATAGCAAGCGTCTCATGGACAGGAGATTGTATGACTAGCACAAAACTGTATATTCAGAAAATTTTTCCACCCAAATATGTGAGGCTCGCCTTTAGATTTGATAGGAAAAGCATTTATTATTAGTGCTTATAAGTGTACCGGTAGCATTTAGATTCTATAACTTGCGTTAGTGATGCATCCCGAGACCGCTAGTGAGACTACATTCGTGTAGTAGGATTTACTACATGATAAGAGGCATTAGGATCACCCTTGTGTTAAACCCGTATCATAATTACTTGACCATTTAAGTCATATTACTTGGCTAGTTAAGTCAACTAATTTTTCCTACACCTTAGCGTTGTACTCATTTTTAGTACACGAAACCCCTAGTACACCCCTCCGAGCCTATCTTTTCATTTCTAACTTTAAGCATTTTACTTAAAGGAAGAATTTTTTACACCCCACTTAAATGTACACCAAAATCGCCTTAGCCTTCCGTGTATGCACTCATCTTTAGTGCATTATTGTTATTTGTTAAACCCTAAGTTAACTATCTAATTGATTACATGGTTGCTAAGTCGAGTCATATCCTTGTACATATTGTTTTGGGACGATTGGGACTCATGGGTAAAGTACTTATGTTATGGAGTAATGCGGAAGAACATCATATTATTACCCCCATATGTACGCTAATCTTAAAAGTACTCCAAGTGTTTTGATTTTCTTAATTCTAGTCATTAGATTAGTTTATTGTAAAGTATGTAAAAATTCAAGTGTAAGGGGAATGTTCATCCCCTATGATGTATTATTTTGAATGGACTACCATTCAAAAAAAAAAAATAAATAAATAAATAAAAAATAAAAATAAAAAAAATAAAAAACGGACTACCATCCCTTTTTATTCTATGTTCATTTTATGTTTTTGTTATTTTCCATTTATTAGCTTAAGTCGAGTCTAGTCTTAGCTTAGCAACGCCACATTGTACATGTAATTAACCAATATTGTTAACTCGCCACCAGTAAAGACTTCCTTTATCCAACAAAACCGTGTATTTCATATCCCTACACCTAACGTTACAACCCTTTAAAAGACCTCTTTGATAGTTTATCCTGGGTGCTTATGCCATGTGGTGGAGGTTTGATCCTTTCCCAAGCCTATGGTAATCTATTTTGCTATGACAGGTAGTGAGAGATATCTTCCGTTTCCATATTGTAATTTATACTTTATTACACCCGAGAGATGTGAGTATCTAAACACTATTTGTGAGGTGCTTGTGTATGACTTCCGTGCTTGTCTTTGGTCTTCAGTGGAACGATTATTTGTTGTAATTACTTTTATATTAGTGTTAAATGACCCCTAACTTGTATTTTGACTAGAATAAAAGCGCATTTGCTTGAGGACAAGCAAATCTCAAGTGTAAGGGTATATGATGAGGCGAAAAATGAACCACTTTTAGGGGGTCATTTAAGCCCGAAATTGAATTTATTTGATCAAATATTGCCCTAAATCGTTCCTTTTGTGATTTTAGGTACTTTGGGTGAGAAATCTGGAAAAGGAAGCAATTCGAACGTTTTTGGAGCATAAAAGTGAAGAAAATGCCAAAGTCTTAATTTTCCTTGCTGGGAATAGTAGGTGACGGCGTCAAGAGTAACAATTTGACGGCGTCAAGAGTAAGTTGCATGACGGCCCAGTGCAGACATGAAGGCGTCACAAGGAAGAGCGTCAAGAGTTAACACGTGACGGCCTGGAAGAACCTAATACATGACGGCGTCAGATGTAGATCAAGGCAGTCCAAGAATTATTTTGGCGGCGAGATGACGGCGTCACCTATTTGGTCTTGACGCCGTCAGCCTCAATTTCCTATATATAGTTTTCTAATTTTCATTCATTAAGGGAGGAGAAGTTTGGAGAAACCTTAAGGCCGAACCTATTACGAATTTTACAGGTTTTTCAAGGGTTTTCAGCCCTTGAACCCTTACATGTGTAATTGAGATAAGTGTTCTAATTCAATCAATATGTCTATGTGTTGGTTGTTTATATCTTGTGCTTTTCTTAATTCCATCATGCTAGGCTAGATCTATCTTGTGTTTGCTTAGATCTAATGAAACCTGGATGTTGATTATGTGTTGATTACTTGTTTATGGTTGTATTGGATGAATGATTTCGATGTTAGGCTTAAGAAAACTGGCAGATCTCCAAATGGTAACATGCTTGAACGTCTTAGGAAACATGAACTGATGTGCACTAGGTTTTATTGGTTGTATTTAATGCATGAGTAAATTCTAATGATCCCGTTTTAGGAGCTTCTTAGCCGGCTCGACATAGGAGTGAAGTAGGCACTCATAGGATTGGGGAGTTAAGTGCGCCGCCTCATGAATGGTATTAAGAAATACAATCCGTCATCCACGCAACTATAACAAGTAATTAACGTGTAAAAGATATCTAGGGAGTAGTGAAATCTAAGTAAACACAATTTCTCTACTTATTGCTCACAACCTTAGTTTAATTTAGTTTTATTTTCATTTCTAGTATTTTATTTTGATTGCATCTTTATTATTGGGTTAGTTGACTAGCAACTAATTCCGCCCAAATCTTTCAAACCCGAGATATTTACTTGCTTTATAAAAAATATAAAAATACAAAAATAATCATCCATCATCTTTAGAACTAGTATTTAGGTTTTCTAATCCTAGCGACACTATTCCTCGCTGAACGATCAATCCCCCGGTACTTGTCACTATACTATACTACAACGATCAGGTACACTACCTGGTGGGGGTTGTAAGCTTCTCGAGAGGTAAAGCCTGGTGCAATCCCTACGCATCAGGAAGCTATTCGGACGTTTTTGGAGCAGAAAAGTGAAGAAAACGCCAAAGACTTAATTTTCCAAGCTGGGAACAGTAGGTGACGGCGTCAAGAGCATTTTCTTGACGGCGTCAAGAGTAAATTGCATGACGGCCCAGTACTGAAATGAAGGCGTCATAAGGAAGAGTGTCAAGAGTAAAGTACGTGACGGCCTGGAAATAGTTAATACATGACGGCGTCTGATGTAGATCAAGACAGTCCGAGGATTTTTTTGGCGGCAAGATGACGGCGTCACCTCTTTGTTCTTGACGCCGTCAGCCTCAGTTTTCTATATATAGTTTTCTAATTTTCATTCATTAGAAAAAGAGAAGTTTTGGAGAAACCCTAAGGCCGAACCTATTACAAATTTTACAGGTTTTTCAAGGGTTCTCAGCCCTTGAACCCTTACATGTGTAATTGAGATAAGTGTTCTTCTAATTCAATCAATATGTCTATGTGTTGGTTGTCTATATCTTATGCCTGTCTTAATTCCATCATGCTAGGCTAGATCTATCTTGTGTTTGCTTATATCTAATGAAACCTAGATGTTGATTATGTGTTGATTACTTGTTTATGGTTGTATTGGATGAATGATTTCGATGTTAGGCTTAAGAAAACTGGCAGATCTCCAAATGGTAACATGCTTGAACGTCTTAGGAAACATGAACTGATGTGCACTAGGTTTTATTGGTTGTATTTAATGCATGAGTAAATTCTAATGATCCCATGTTAGGAGCTTCTTAGCCGGCTCGACATAGGAGTGAAGTAGGCAGTCATAGGATTGGGGAGTTAAGTACGTCACCCCATGAATGGTATTAAGGAATACAATCCGTCATCCACGCAACTATAACAAGTAATTAACGTGTAAAGATATCTAGGGAGTAGTGAAATCTAAGTAAACACAATTTCTCCACTTATTGCTCACAACCTTAGTTTAATTTAGTTTTATTTTCATTTCTAGTATTTTATTTTGATTGCATCTTTAGTATTGGGTTAGTTGACTAGCAACTAATTCCGCCCAAATCCTTCAAACCCGAGATTTTTACTTGCTTTATAAAAAAAAATATAAAAATACAAAAATAATCGTCCTTCATCTTTAGAACTAGTATTTAGGTTTTCTAATCCTAGCGACACTATTCCTAGCTGAATGATCAATCCCCTGGTACTTGTCACTATACTATACTACAACGATCAGGTACACTGCCTGGTGGGGGTTGTAAGCTTCTCAAGATCCCTTGAGAGCTAAAGTCTGGTGCAATCCCTACGCATCAAGTTTTTGGCGCCGCAGCCCGGGGAATAGTTATTGTCTAGGTTAGAATTTCTTTTTATTAGGTCTACTTACTAGATTCCTTTCTAGTAAGATCTTATTTTTATTTTTAGGTTTCCTTTAGTCTATCTTTTTCTTTGTGCCATTGTTAGTAAATTAAAATTGATTGACTATTCCGTTGACCAATTTGGAAAACGCGAATCCACCCCTTTCCCCTAGTGAAGTGGCTGTGTTACGTGAACAAATTGAGAGTGAGATTAGGGAACTTAGGGAGCTTAATAGGTTGATTAATTTTGAGCTCGACCAAGCATTTAATGACCTAGCGACCGCCTTGTCTTTAAATGAGGACCTAGGGCCTAATGATTTTGTGAATGTTGTTGAGGAACTTGAAGAGGGGGAAATAGATCCGAAGCTAAATGATTATTTTAATCTATACCCCACTAAGGAGGAGATTGCATATTATAATAATCTTATTGATAACCCGCGATCTCCTTTCACTATAATCGAACCTAAGATAAAGAGAGGCGATCCTAAGAATGCTAAGATACCATGTATGATTGGGTGTAGACACGTTAACAATGCTTACATTGACTTTAAATCCCCAATCAACATTATATCCTCAAATGTTTATAATGATATAGTGAAAACAAGACTTGAACCTAGAAGAGATCCCAAATACCCCGGTGGAGTTTGTAACTTTGTCGGGAGAGTTAAAGGTTTATATGTCTTTATTGGGAATTTCACTTTTATCACCGACTTTATGATTGTGGAAGATCTTGCTAATGTTATTGATTGTCGATTGTCCAATGCATGTTTGGTAAACCGTTTGTTGAGGAGTCCAAGTTAGAATATGATGAGATAGAAGGGACAATCTGATTTGCAAGTAACACCGATAGGATCACTTATAGGATGCCTAATAAAATGAAAGAATTTCGCTTTATATCCCGATTTGATAAGGATAACGTGGGTGCTTTTGAGGACATCAATGAAGAGGATAAGAAAAAGGGCATGGATTATGTATGGGAAAAGAGGAGTCTTTCCTACAAAGATTGCTTGGCTCTAGGACCAAGGTATAAAGTCGATAAGGAATTTGCCCAAAGGATTATAGGAGCGATTGAGAAAAAGGTGATTGGTTTCTACAAAGAACATCTACAATCGGAGAGTGAAACCAATGATGAGGTCACGTAGTAACCCATGACCTTGAGTCTAGCTACAAGACTCGTAAATAAAAAAAAGCACTTCTTGGGAGGCAACCCATGTTTTGTGTGATTTTTATTTTGTTTGTTTGTTATTTGCTTCCGTATGCATGCTTTATTTTTATTGTTAGTAGATCATGTTTCTAAACTAAAAAGTAGAAATACTTTACTTTGTTGTTTGGCCTAGTCTTAACTCCACCTAAAAGTATTTTTGCAAAAGATAAGTGTAAGGGGAAACCCCAAATATGTTTTTAAGAAACGAACCGATCATGATTCTCCACAATATTAAGTGAACATGTATATTCGTATTTGTTAGAGTCAATTGCTTGTATTGAGTCATAATGAAGTTTTGCAGGATTTTCCAGGAAGTAGGACCAAGTTTTTCCAGAAATATTCCGGAAACTTAACATAAGAATTTTTGCAGGTCACTTCTGATGGCGTTACGAGTTTACTCTTGACGGCGTCACATGTAAAAATCTGGAAATTTTACCAGTTTTATTTTTCTAATGGAGACTTAAAGTTTTTGTTGAATAATTAAGTTTTATAATCTCCAGGAAATCTGCAAACTTCATTCCACAAGCATTATATCTTACTTTGTTTTCTAGGAATTAGTAACTTATGTAGACTGCCGCCGATTTTATGCGAGGTTGTCTTGTCTGTTTTCTCAAGATTTACAGGTTATGTATGACAAGAAGATGATTTATATTCTGGAAGGGAAGCTTTGATTGTTCATTTTCTTGGAAGAAGATCTAACCTGGCCACCTTATTATCCATACCGAGTGAATTAGGGGAGTATTTGATTTCATTGTTTTACTTAATTCACTTTTACATTCTTTACTTGAACATTGGGGAAAATGTTCATCTTAAGTGTAAGGGGAGGGTAAAATGATGATACCTTACATATACACTTTCGTTTGAGTTTGTTTTGTTTAATGGTAGATGTGTAATAAAACTATGAGAAATACTTGTTAGTGCAATTTTAGCGCCAAATTTAAATTTTTTTACAACATTTAGGAGTGAAACTTTAGCCATAGCAAGCGTCTCATGGATAGGAGATTGTATGACTAGCACATAACCGTATGTTCAGAAAAATTTTCTACCCAAATATGTGTGGTTCGCCTTTAGATTTGATAGGAAAAGCATTTACTATTAGTGCTTATGAGTGTACCGGTAGCATTTAGATTCTAGAACTTGCGTTAGTGATGCATCCCAAGACCGCTAGTGAGACTACATTCGTGTAGTAGGATTTACTACATGATAAGAGGCATTAGGATCACCCTTGTGTTAAACCCGTATCATGATTACTTGACTATTTAAGTCATATTACTTGGCTAGTTAAGTCAACTAATTTTTCTCACACCATTAGCGTTGTACTCATTTTTAGTACACGAAACCCCTAGTACACCCCTCCGAGCCTATCTTTTCGTTTCTAACTTTAAGCAACTTACTTAAAGGAAGAATTTGTTACACCCCACTTAAATGTACACCCAAATCGCCTTAACCTTCCGTGTATGCGCTCTTGTTTAGTGCATTATTGTTATTTATTAAACCCTAAGTTAACTATCTAATTGATTACATGGTTGCTAAGTCGAGTCATATACTTGTACATATTGTTTTGGGACGATTGGGACTCATGGGTAAAATACTTATTTTATGGAGTAATGGGGAAGAACATCATTTATTACCTCATATGTACGTTAATCTTAAAAGTACTCCAAGTGTTTTGATTTTCTTAATTCGAGTCATAAGATTAGTATATTGTAAAGTATGTATAAATTCAAGTGTAAGGGGAATGTTCATTCCTTATGATGTATTATTTTGGATGGTAGGGTAAGAGTGTATGCAAAAAAAAAAAAAAAAAAAAAAAAAAAAAAAAAAAAAAAATCAAGAAAAAGAAAAGAAAAAAATAGAAAAAGAAAAAGAGAAAAACATATGGACTACCATCCCTTTTTATTCTATGTTCATTTTATGTTTTTGTTATTTTTCATTTATTAGCTTAAGTCGAGTCTAGTCTTGGCTTAGCAACGCCATATTGTACATGTAATTAACCAAGATTGTTAACTCGCCACCAGTAAAGACTGCCTATATCCAACAAAACCGTGTATTTCATATCCCTACACCTAACGTTACAACCCTTTAAAAGACCTCTTTGATAGTTTATCCTAGGTGCTTACGCCATGAGGTGGAGGTTTAATCCTTTCCCAAGCCTATGGTAATCTATTTTGCTATGACAGGTAGTGAGAGATATCTTCCATTTTCATATTGTAATTTATACTTTATTACACCCGAGAGATGTGAGTATCTAAACACTATTTGTGAGGTGCTTGTGTATGACCTCCGTGCTTGTTTTTGGTCTTTAGTGGAACGATTATTTGTTATAATTACTTTTATATTAGTGTTAAATGACCTCTAACTTGTATTTTGACTAGAATAAAAGCGCATTTGCTTGAGGACAAGCAAATCTCAAGTGTAAGGGTATATGATGAGGCGAAAAATGAACCACTTTTAGGGGTCATTTAAGCCCGGAATTGAATTTATTTGATTAAATATTGCCCTAAATCATTCCTTTTGTGATTTTAGGTACTTTGGGAGTGAAATCTGGAAAAGGAAGCAATTCGGACGTTTTTGGAGCATAAAAGTGAAGAAAACGCCAAAGACTTAATTTTCCAAGCTGGGAACAATAGGTGACGGCGTCAAGAGCATTTTCTTGACGGCGTCAAGAGTAAATTGCATGACGGCCCAGTACTGAAATGAAGGCGTCACAAGGAAGAGCGTCAAGAGTAAAATACGTGACGGCCTAGAAAAATTTAATACATGACGGCGTCAGATGTAGATCAAGGCAGTCCGAGGATTCTTTTGGCGGCGAGATGACGGCGTCACCTCTTTATTCTTGGCGCCGTCAGCCTCAGTTTTCTATATATAGTTTTCTAATTTTCATTCATTAGAAAAAGAGAAGTTTTGGAGAAACCCTAAGGCCGAACCTATTATGAAATTTACAGGTTTTTCAAGGGTTCTCAGCCCTTGAACCCTTACATGTGTAATTGAGATAAGTGTTCTTCTAATTCAATCAATATGTCTATGTGTTGGTTGTCTATATCTTGTGCTTGTCTTGATTCCACCATGCTAGGCTAGATTTATCTTGTGTTTGCTTAGATCTAATGAAACCTAGATGTTGATTATGTGTTGATTACTTGTTTATGGTTGTATTGGATGAATGATTTCAATGTTAGGCTTAAGAAAACTGGTAGATCTCCAAATGGTAACATGCTTGAACGTCTTAGGAAACATGAACCGATGTGTACTAGGTTTTATTGGTTGTATTTAATGCATGAGTAAATGCTAATGATCCCATGTTAGGAGCTTGTTAGCCGGCTCGACATAGGAGTGAAGTAGCCACTCATAGGATTGGGGAGTTAAGTACGCCACCCCATGAATGGTATTAAGGAATACAATCCGTCATCCATGCAACTATAACAAGTAGTTAACGTGTAAAAGATATCTAGGGAGTAGAGAAATCTAAGTAAACACATTTCTCCACTTATTGCTCACAACCTTAGTTTAATTTAGTTTTATTTTCATTTCGAGTATTTTATTTTGATTGCATCTTTAGTATTGGGTTAGTTGACTAGCAACTAATTCCGCCCAAATCCTTCAAACCCGAGATTTTTACTTGCTTTCTAAAAAAATATATAAAAACACAAAAATAATCATCATTCATCTTTAGAACTAGTATTTAGGTTTTCTAATCCTAGCGACACTATTCCTAGCTGAACGATCAATCCCCCGGTACTTGTCACTATACTATACTACAACGATCAGGTACACTGCCTGGTGGGGGTTGTAAGCTTCTCAAGATCCCTTGAGAGGTAAAGCCTGGTGCAATCCCTACGCATCAACAATCAAAGCTTCCCTTCCAGAAAAATAAATCATCTTCTTGTCATACATAACCTGTAAGTCCTAAGAAAACAGACAAGGCAACCTCGCATAAAATCGGCGGCAATCTACATAAGTTACTAAGTCCTAGAAAACAAAATAAGATATAATGCTTGTGGAATGAAGTTTGCAGATTTCCTGGAGATTATAAAACTTAATAATTCAACAAAAAACTTTAAGACTCCGTTAGAAAAACAAAACCGGTATAATTTCCAGATTTTTATACATGACGCCGTCAAGAGCAAGCTCATGACGCAGTCAGAAGTGACCTGCAAAAATCTTTACGTTAAGTTTTCAGAAAATTTATGGAAAAACTTATGTCCTACTTCCTGGAAAATCCTGCAAAACATCATTATGACTCGATACAAGCATTTGACTCTAACAATTACTAATATACATGTTCATTTAATATTGTGGAGAATCATGATCGGTTTTATTTCTTAAAAACATATTTGGGGTTTCCCCTTACACTTATCTTTTGCGAAATACCTTTGGATGAAGTTAAGACTAAGCCAAACAACAAAATAAAGTATTTTCATCATTTTAGTTTTGAAACATGATCTACCAACAATAAAAATAAAGCATGCATACGGAAGCAAATAAAATCAAATAAACAAACAAATAAACAAATAAGTAAAGCTTGGGTTGCCTCCCAATAAGCGCTTGTTTTTGTTCGAGTCACGAGCCTGACTCTACCCTTATTTAACAGAAATAGGGGAGGTTTTCCCTACACTTAGGATTAAGTGCGGGTGAAAGTTGCGATATACACCCTTAGGTTGAAAATATGCTACGTGAGGTAAGAGTGGTGGATGAATTATATGCTCAAAGGGGTGTGCTCCTATCATCATAACCTTACCAAATTCAATCGGGTTAATGGGTGGATTAAGATTTTCTCCTAGAAAGGGATCATTTTCTATCAACTTCAAGAGACTACTAGTTGGGGATCCATCTTGACCTAATAAACCTGGTTTAAACCCATAATGTTTCTTGTGATCAATCATAAATGGGTGATGTAAGCATGTAAGGTCATTGTTCACTCCTATGTCAGCTTCCTCTCTACAAGGCTCAGAGTCTACTACATTTATCCCAAGACTACCCGGACTATATGGTTTGATGGGTGGATCGGGACCTTTTTCAATTCCTAAATTCACATCTAAAGATGGAAGATTAGGTAATGGCTTTGGTTGAGGCTCCGGTTCATCAAAACTAGGAACTTCTTTAGAACTAAAAGAAAGGTCATCACTACAAGTGTTAAAACCTATATTCTCTAGTTGTGCTTGATCCAAGGGTTATACCTCTATTGGGGTTCCTATAGTCTCTTCTACTTCTTCCGGGTAAGTCACGGGTGGTATGTGTGCCTCAAATGATGGTAGGACTTGTTGGGTACTTTGTGGGTTCATGTTATTTACTTCATCATTTCTTGTGTTAAAATCACCTATATCCTGAACATGTGTTTTATTATAATCTAACCCTAACATTTTCCCAAGTATCTCACGTGCTTCCCTAGGCATCTCAACTTCTATGTCCGAATCATAAGGATCATCCTCAATATTCTGACTGCTATATACAAATTGCCCAAAAGATTCATCATCTGTTTCTTGAGATTCATCATCGTCGATCATAAAACCTTGATCTTTTTGATCAATGTGATCATGTTCGGCTACATCCAACATCACACCAAGGTCACCTATGTGTTCATCCTGTATTATGGTAGGGCCTAACCATGACATGCAGCTAGGTGGCTCATGCGAAACTATCCTAGGTGAAGGCTCATATGGTGCATAGGTTTCACTAAGTGAGGCATTTTGAGGGGTTGATGGAGCTCCTTAGGTGAATTCTTTAAAAGCATTATGCACTTGGCCTTTTTTCAATAAAATCAATGTAAAATCATGTCCTCCTCATTTCATTCCTCCATCTTGTTATATCCAAACTAGTGTAATTATATTTTTTCTGGTAAAACTCTAGTGTCGGACTTGGTGGATTCGCATTCTCCATAATGGCTAACGGAATAGTCAATTGAAAGGTTTTTACAAACAAAGACACAAAGAAAAGATAGACTAAAGAAAACCTAAAAATAATAATAAAATCTTACTAGAAAGGAATCTAGCAAGTAGACCAAATAAAAAGAGATTTTAACCTAGACAATAACTATTCCCCGGGCTGCGGCGCCAAAAACTTGATACGTGGGGGTCGCACCAGGCTTTACCTCTCAAGGGATCTCGAGAAGCTTACAACCCCCACCAGTCAGTGTACCTGATCGTTGTAGTATAGTATAGTGACAAGTACCGGGGGATTGATCGTTCAGCTAGGAATAGTGTCGCTAGGATTAGAAAACCTAAATACTAGTTCTAAAGATGAAGGATGATTCTTTTTGTATTTTTATATTTTTATGAAAGAAAATTAAAATCTCGGGTTTTGAAGGATTTGGGGCGGAATTAGTTGCTAGTCAACTAACCCAATACTAAGATGCAATCAAAATAAAATACTGAAAATGAAAATAAACTATATTAAACTAAGGTTGTGAGCAATAAGTGGGAGAAATGTGTTTACTTAGATTTCACTACTCCCTAGATATCTTTTACACGTTAATTACTTGTTATAGTTGCGTGGATGACGGATTGTATTCCTTAATACCATTCATGGGATGGCGTACTTACATCCCCAATCCTATGAGTGCCTACTTCACTCCTATGTCGAGCCTGCAAGAAGCTCCTAACATGGGATTATTAGAATTTACTCATGCATTAAATACAACCAATAAAACCTAGTACACATCGGTTCATGTTTCCTAAGACGTTCAAGCATGTTACCATTTGGAGATCTGCCAGTTTTCTTAAGCCTAACATTGAAATCATTCATCCAATACAACCATAAACAAGTAATCAACACATAATCAACATCTAGGTTTCATTAGATCTAAGCAAACACAAGATAAATCTAGCCTAGCATGGTGAAATCAAGACAAGCACAAGATATAGACAACCAACACTTAGACATATTGATTGAATTAAGAAAAGACTTATCTTAATAACACATGTAAGGATTCAAGGGTTGAAAACCCTTGAAAAGCTGTAAAATTCGTATATGGTTCGGCCTTAGGGTTTCTCCAAACTTGTTCCTCCTTAATGAATGAAAATTAGAAAACTATATATAGATATTAGAGGCTGACGGCGTCAAGAACAAATGGGTGACGCCGTCATCTCGCCGCCAAAATAATCCTCAGACTGCCTTGATCTACATCTGATGCCGTCATGTTGTCCATTTTTGCAGGCCGTCACACTTTTAACTCTTGACGCTTTACTTGTGACGCCTTCATTTCTGTACTGGGTCGTCATGATATTTACTCTTAACGCCGTCAGGAAAGTCTTCTTGACGCCGTCACACACTGTTCCCAGCATGGAAAGTTAAGTCTTTGGCGTTTTCTTCACTTTTATGCTCAAAAAACGTCCGAATTGCTTCCTTTTCTAGATTTCACTCCCAAAGTACCTAAAATAACAAAAGGAACGATTTAGGGCAATATTTGATCAAATAAATTCAATTCCGGGCTTAAATGACCCCCTAAAAATGGATAATTTTTCGCCTCATCACACATCCATTTGGAACAACTTAAAATACAATGCACATGTATATGCGAATAATATCCTAATTGACTAAAGTCTAGCTACGGGTGCATAGGTTTTGTCATAATCAATTCCCTCTTGTTGATTATAGCCTTGTGCGACTAACCTAGCTTTGTTCCTAGATACAATACCATTTTCATCTAGTTTGTTTCTAAGTACCCACTTAGTCCCTATTATTGTGATTGATGAGTGTGTAAATACTCATCATTTTTATCATATCTGAACTGCCAAAACATCCAAAAACACTCAGAAATGCATCAAAATACAAGAATTATTCCAGGAATTGTGTTTTATATGTTTTAGATGCAAAACGTTTAAAAACAAATGAAAAAAGAACAAAGTTTGCATAATTGGCAGTTTCAGCCCCTCAAGTTTCATAAATTGACAAAACTAGTCCATGAAGTTTTAAAATGAAAGAAAAGTCAACCAAGTCCTTTGGAATTCAAAAACTGTCAAAACAAGCCCTTGGGTGAAAAGTTTGAGAACATTACATATTTGGTCCCTTTACTTTGGCAAATTGGCAATTTTGGTCCCTGATGTTTTTAAAATGGAAAATTACATGGTCTTTGTGGAAATGCAATATGGCAAGTATGGCCCCTTGAAATAACTTTGGAAAGGTGGGCAAGTTCAGTCCCTGAAAAATCAGAAACTACAAGTTTGGTCCTTGGGCTAAAATTAATACCAAACAAACCACTAAATAACTACCCACCTTAAACCCTTTTGCCTTTTCCCTTACCAGCCCACCCATTTGCCAGGCCCAATCCACCATCCAAGCCCAACCCCAAAAATAATAAACAAACTGTTTAACACTCCCTCCCAGTCAACCCCAGTCAAACCCATCCACCTTCTCCTACCCGTGACCCTGCAACACCTCTGCCACCCACTCACATCCAACTCCATCATTACCCCTATCCCCCCTACACCCTCCAAACACAACACTCCAAACAATCCCCTCTGGTATCAAGTTATCAAAGGGTAAAAGCCAAAACTCCATTTTGGCGCCAAAATACACAAATGGCCAAGATTAAAATTTACACATCCAAGGGTCAATCTTATTGTTGGGAAATGCCTAGTGGGTCTCACAAAGCCTAATTCATCAGTATAAGAAAAAGAAGAATAGCAAGAAGCAAAGAGTTAGTGAATAGTTAGTTAATTAGTAATTTTAGTGTAATTTAGGTCAAATTTGTATTATCTGTTTCAATCCAGTGTAATCCCTTTCAAGATATTGTAATCCTGTTTTCTTTCAATAAAGTTTAGTTTTACTTTTTATGTTTGTTCAAAAATTGTTTTTCCCTATTAATCAGTTAAAGTCACCTTTTCTAATAATCAACTAAGTATAAGCTTGTAGAAGCTTACATTAGTTCATGTGAGTTCATTCTAGTTTGCTTATAGCCATTGGTGAGCTCCACAGCTAAATAGTACTATTTCATTCTCAAATGCTTAAAAAGGTTCAAATTAGTCAACAAAAGTCAACCTGTGTAAAATGATGTTCATGGTGATTGAATGATAGATACTTGATTTGGAGTGGATTAAGCTTGTCTAAAAGATAGGCTTGGGTTGGAATTCCCCTATTTCAGTTAGGGGATCAAAGGTTGTAAGTATTATTTTAAATTTTCTAATTTAAATATGAAATTCATAAGTAGTGGTGAAAAATCTGTTTGTTTGCTAGTTTGTAGTTCTATTTCTTCTGATTGATCATAATCTAGTGGTAATTGAGTGATTGTGAGTTTGTTTGTTTGCTGTGGTTTGAATTTATAATGCAACTGTTTATTCTGCATACATTTAGTTAGGATTGTGATTCTCAGTACTTGTGGATTAGAGTAGTATTTCTGAGATTCATATGATCTCATACATCACTATATATGCTCATTTTCTGATTTCAATGGTTAGATTAACCACTTGCTAAGTTAAAGTTTCTATATCAGTGGTAAAGGGGTGTT
Organism: Artemisia argyi; assembly: GCA_030686995.1. Lineage (NCBI taxonomy): Eukaryota > Viridiplantae > Streptophyta > Magnoliopsida > Asterales > Asteraceae > Artemisia > Artemisia argyi. The sequence goes on along the minus strand of CM060709.1, from coordinate 75,816,488 downwards.
TGGTTTTGCTGATACCTGTGAGATCTTGTGTACTCTTGAGGTTGTTTTCTATCTAAAGCTGTCACAATAGACCAACATAGAATATTCAAAGTTTAAAAGTTATACTTTCATTGCAAATTAGTCAAAATCATCTTTTAGCCTTACTATTGTTTAACTATCAAGACTTTGTGATTCCAAATCCTCAAAACAAGAGAGAAATCAGTTAGGCTTGGTTAATCTAGTTTCATTTTATGTTATAACATCATAGTTTGTACTTTAGGACCATTAGAAATCCATTTAAGTCAACTTATTGTTGATAATCAAAAAGTCAAATGTTTCATGCTTGTCAGTTTTTTCCATTTCTAGTTGGAATTTTCTTGCTCTCAATTTTAGGAGTTAGCTTTTAAGTTTTGTGGATTCTTAATCTCTGGAAGCTCAACTTTATAATGCACATTTTAGTTTATTTTTAGGAATTTTATAGAGTGCTTATTTGTTGGCTTGATTTGTTTGTTTGGAGTTTAACTGCCCTGCACCAGGGGTCAGTTGCCATAAGCTAATCTCTAGCCACTTCATTATTTAAGCTCAGCCTTAGTTTTTTTTTGGTATCTTAGTAAGCTTATTGTTTAGTCTTCTGAAGAAGTGCTTAATTCCCCTCTGTTAGCTTATCATTTGTGCTTAATGCTAGCCCTCACTGAGCCTATCCACACTGAGTCATCAGTGTGGACTAGCCCATTTCATAAGCTCTTAGAGAGCTTGTCTGTGGTGATAAGCTCAAGCTCATGGGCATTTTGAGAAGCTCCCCTAGCTAACTCATTGGTGGAAGCTTTTCCTTACACCCCTGAGCTTATTTGGTGGGCCTAAATCACCCTTCAAGTTGCCTGCAGGCCTGCTTATTGGTCTGTGGCATTTTGAGTTGCTTATTTGGGATTCCCAGCTTATTTCAGTGAGCTTTCTCACTTGTTGTTGCTTATTTAGATCTCCCTAGTCAGCTCCTAGCTTATTTTCTCCCCAAGTTCAGTTGATTAGACCTTTGTGTAGCTTTTTAGTTTTCTAAGTTTCCATTTTTTAGCTTAATTGTAAACTGCTTATTCTTTGCCTCATTAACTACTTATTTAGTGAGTTTTGGAAATTGTTGTAGTTATAGAAAATGTTTGTTTTTGTGTTTTTAGTATGTTTGTTAAAGAAAGTTTTAAAAAAAATAGTTTTTCAAAAAGGGAAGTCACAGGGGTCGAACCTGTGACCTCCCTCTCACACACATACTCAACACCAAACACCCAACCAGTCGCCCTAGGGTCTTTTTTCAGTAATACAATGCAAAAATCAAATACAAGAACTTTCCTTTTCCATTTTGCTTAAATAAGCCTTAACAGCTTTTAAGTGCTTATTGTTTGCTTATTCTGCATTGTACCAACCCTTTTTACGTTTTTCTTAGGATTATATTAACTTGTAGTATTTTCTCAAAAAGTTTCAGAATTTTCCAAAATAGTTTAGTATTTATTATAATTAAAATAGTTTAATTAGGAGTTAAATAATTAATAAGTAGTTAATTATAAAAATAGCTTATTTATCAGTACTTAGGAGTTTTATTTTTTTATAAAGTTTCTGTTATATTAATGTAGTTATAGAAAAAGTTTTATAATTTTAACTTTCTATTTAGTATTTATTATAATTAAATTAGTTTAAATAGTTTAGTTAAGTTTTAATAGTTTTTGATTAATAAAAATTAAATAAAAAGTCTATTTTTTTTTCTATAATTTTCTTGTATCATTAGGATCGTAAAAATATTATTTTCATGTCCGTAGGGTTAGCGTAGCATAAAATTCACGTTTTAATTTTGCGCACTCGCGTTTTATTAAAATAACTTTTACGTTTTTTTAAATTTAGATTACGTTAGTAAAAGTAGTTTGTAAAATAAAGAAAAACAAAAAATATATATATAAAAAAAGTGATAGCTTCTATTTAAGCCCTTTTGGCTTATTTTTCTGCTTATTTATAAGCAAACTCTAATTTTAAATTTAGATTACGTTTTAGGTTAACTATGTTTTACGTTATTGTTAATATAGTTTGTTTAAATCGTTCTCACTCGTGTTTCCTTAGCGTAATCATTCAAAACCCTTATTACCCCTTTCTTGTTCAAATTCACTCGATCATAAACCCGTTTTGATTACCATCACACCTCGTCGGGACATAACGACCCGGGGAATCCCTATACTTCCACGGAGATTGACTCTAGGATGTTTGACTTTGTTGACCAATCACCTGGTCAATTTAGGTTGACCGTTTGGAGCCAATCAAATTTTGGCGCCGCTGCCGGGGAGGTTGTGCACGTATTCTAAACGGTTTTACAAATTAGTGAATCTGGATATACACTCATTGTATATTTACCATCCTTTGTTCATATTTCTTATTATAAAAATAAAACTGTTCCCGAAAACTTTTTAAAATTAGTTTTCAACGAACACAAAAACACAAAAAGATTTTCTTTCTTATAAAATGTTTATCAAAAATCCCAAAAATATCCATCTTTACCCTCCTACCTTTTTGATTCTTCATCCCTTTACCCTCTATCCTTTTGATTCTACCTTCTTCCACTTGTCATGTAATTGATTCTAATGGCATCTCTCGATGACGATTTCTTTGAACAAAGGGCATTTCAGAGCAAAATTGAAAAAATTCGGGCCTTGTAAAAAATGTCGAGATGTCGTGTTGATTATGATGGACCATCGATTCCTATTCCCTCTCCGGTGAGGGAAATGGAACAAGGAACCGGGGTGACAAAGGACCCTGTACTTCCCTCTGACGATGGAAGTGCTAAATACGTCCAACCTACGGTTGGCCAAAAATCTAAGCTCACAATTGCTTCAAAACCTTCAAGAATCAATCCTGACCTTTCACGATATAAGGTTATAAGGTCGTTAAGCAAACGTACAGAGCTTAGGGCAGTGACTGAAAAGAACGACTTACCTAATCTTCACGTTCATCAAGAACAAAAACCCGAGACCATAACGGAAGTGGTGGAAATTCCTAGCTCTAAGAGCACACCACTCGTCCCACCTCTGGATTTTATTCCTTGTGTCGGTTGTGGTGAGCCGCTTTTTGGTTTACCATGTCGTTGGTGTACATGTGAACAATGTGGTAATGATATTCGATACGGAAGTTGTTTGTTTTGTGATTCGAGGAATTCCTTTGCTTATGATCATAATCAGAACTCATTCTACTACCCTCCAAATTTTTCCGTTTACCCATCACATTCATACAAGCAAGAATCATATTATCCAAACCACAATGATGCTTCATATCAAAATACACCAAACTTTTCGTGTGAATATTGTGGAGGTCCTCACCAAGGTTTTGATTGTCAAAATAATCAAAATTTTGGTTATGACCAATATCCATAAAACTCACCAAACCAGACTCAACAGTTTTACAGTTGTGAGCACTGTGGTGGTTCACACTACGGTTCTGATTGTCAATCAGGAAGCACGCTTGTCTATGAGCAGTTTCCTGATAACAATTATGACTCTAGCACATACGACTCACAGTCACATCAGTTTTACTGTTGTGAATACTGTGGAGGTCCTCACTGCAGTTCTGATTGTCAAACAAGGAATCCATTTCCTTGTAACAATTATGACTATTCATTTCAAGACCAACCTCCACAGTACCAAATGATCCAAGCAACTCCTCATGATACCGAGCAAGAGCTTTTACTAGAGGCTCTTGAAATTGTGCAAAAACTTAAGGAGGAGTTGGCTACTACATCGTTTCAAGATTCTCGTGAGAAATCAATGGCAGAATTACTTGCTGAAGAACGAGATGCTAAAAACAAAATGAGCATGGAAGAATTACTTACCGAGCAAAGAGCAGCTAAAATACGTGCCAATCTTCGCTATGCTGCTCTATATGATGATGATGATGATGATGATGATGATGATGATAACATTGTTATTATTCAAAAAGATTCACCAGATTCATCAGTTGTGATTCCTTCCTCGGAAAATCAGGGAGAAAAGACTATGATGGAATTACTAGCAGAAGAACAAATAAAATTTATAAAACCCATGTCTGCTAGTCCTCCTCAACTCCCTCAGTCTATTGTTATCACACCCGAAGTTCACACTCATTCTGAGCATGGGGGACGAGCATCTTAGCACTATTCCTGAAAGGAATCGGACGAATTCATAAAGTCTAGTGTTGAGAACCTTGTCCCAATCCCAGGAGAGTCACAGGGAACTTCTGATCATATGTGTGATTTACCTTCCCCTCTTGAGTGTTCAAACGATCATTTTGAGACTTTCTCAGATTTTAATGACGATTGTACATCTCATGGAGACATCGAGTATATTGAGGCATCACTCCCACAGTCTGATGCTGATCCTCTTCTTGAGGAGTTCGCCGATGAACTTACTCACGTCAATCCTTTTTCAACGGGAAGTGATGATGGTCTCCTTGATTTCGAAGCTGATCTGGGAGAAATTGAAAGTCTCCTATATCATGATCCACCACTCACTTCTTATCCTAACAGTCCAATAGACAATAATAATCACTTTGTTCCCAAAGCATTCAAAACTACTCGCACCAATCCTCTATTTGAATTCGACTCTGAATTCACTTTGATTTCTGATAATCCACTCTTTGATATTCAGAATGAGGATTGTGATGAGTCCACAACGGAACATAAATTCACATATTCAAATCTTGTGAATGATTCTCTTCATGAGGAGTTCTTCGGTGAACTCACTCATCATACCATGACTCCTCCGGAGTTTGATAGCCTGGGGGGAGATGCACTCAATCATGAGAATTTGCAAATTACCACCCACCCTCCCGGGATTTTTTTGAGCTTAACCCTTGAAATCCAAATTCAGGCTAATGAGCCTGCTCTCGAGGACGAAGATCTTATCATGATTTTCATCATGGTTTTCTTCCTTTTCTTAACATATAAGGTGGCTTCTCTTGTTCTTCACTCCTTCGGGAATGAAGATACCATCTTTGATCCCTGTATTTTCATTTATCATTATCTTGAGCCGGGATTATATCTCAGCAGTGTGGAACTTTCACGTGCTTCAAATGTTTGTCCAAACATCTTGAATGAAAATCCGATGGAGATTGTTTCTTCCACATCATGCTTCCCCATGAACAAATGAATTCGGGGTTGAGTCAAGCTAGCGACTCGGTAAACAAAAATAGTAGCATGTACTTAGGGTTTTCATCCTAAATGTGGGGGAATTACCCCTGCTGTGGTTACAAATAAAGTGAAAATACAAACTGTGTTTCCACATTTAGCTTGTAATGTTGCCCTTTTACATTCAAAGAGTCGGCATAATAGCCGGGACTTTGAATATTGAGGACAATATTCAATTCTAAGTGTGTGTGGGGGGGGGGGAATTCTAGCGAATTTTATCACATTTTACCATCTAGTACCCCCGTTTTTGGCCAAAATTTTAAAATTTTTTCACTAAAGTTTCAAAATTTTTGTGGTTATCAGTTTACCATGTCTAAACGACAAAAGGATTGGCTAATCCAGGAGCAAACGTCTCTTGGTAAAGATATATCAAATCCGTTGATGGCTTACAATTTGCCCAAAATTGTATGGAATATCAACTCGCCATTTCCAAAAAAGTGAAAGAGTTGGCTAGCCCGCAAGATTATGGCTTGTGGTAAAGGCAGTGGAAAAACCATAATTGGTAATCAGCTCACCAAGATGTTGACTATTCCATCAAGAGTTGGCTAGTCCAGAAGCAAACGGCTTTTGGTAAAGACAAATCAAATCCGTTGACAGCTGGTGGTTTGCTCAAAATCACATGGTTATCAAGTGGACCATAGTTCTTACTTGAAATGATACATTTGGCTACTCCAGAAGTGATGGCTTTTGGTAAAGAGTTTCAAATCCATTAAGTTTTCTCAAAGGATTGCTAGGGACTAGCAATAGTTTAGTGTGGGGGATTGATGAGTGTGTAAATACTAAATACTCATCATTTTTATCATATCTGAACTGCCAAAACATCCAAAAACACTAAAAAATGCATCAAAATACAGAAATTATTCCAAGAATTGTGTTTTATATGTTTTAGATGCAAAACGTTTAAAAACAAATGAAAAATGAACAAAGTTTGCATAATTGGCAGTTTCAGTCCCACAAGTTTCATAAATTGACAAAACTAGTCCCTGAAGTTTTAAAATGAAAGAAAAGTTAACCCAAGTCCCTTGGAATTCAAAAATTGTCAAAACAAGCCCTTGGGTGAAAAGTTTGAGAAAATTACATATTTGGTCCTTGTACTTTCGCAAATTGGCAATTTTGGTCCCTGATGTTTTTAAAATGAAAAATTACAACAAATGGTCGTTGTGGAAATGCACTATGGCAAGTATGGCCCCTTGAAATAACTTTGGAACTTGGGCTAAAATTAATACCAAACAAACCACTAAATAACTACCCACCTTAAACCCTTTTACCTTTTCCCTTACCAGCCCACCCATTTACCAGGCCCAATCCACCATCCAAGCCCAACCCCAAAAATAATAAACAAACCGTTTAATACTCCCTCCCAGTCAACCCCAGTCAAACCCATCCACCTTCTCTTACCCGCGACCCTGTGAGACCTCTACCACCCACTCACATCCAACTCCATCATCACCCCTATCCCCCCTCCTATACCCTCCAAACACAACACTCCAAACAATCCCCTCTGGCATCAAGTTATCAAATGGTAAAAGCCAAAACTCCATTTTGGCGCCAAAATACACAAATGGCCAAGATTAAAATTTACACATCCAAGGGTCAATATTATTGCTGGGAAATGCCTAGTGGGTCTCACAAACCCTAATTCATCAGTATAAAAAAGAGAAGAAGAGCAGGGAGCAAAGAGTTAATGAGTAGTTAGTTAATTAGTAATTTTAGTGTAATTTAGGTCAAATTTGTATTATCTGTTTCAATCCAGTGTAATCCCTTTCAAGATATTGTAATCCTGTTTTCTTTCAATAAAGTTTAGTTTTACTTTTTATGTTTGTTCAAAAATTGTTTTTCCCTATTAATCAGTTAAAGTCACCTTTTCTAATAATCAGCTAAGTATAAGCTTGTAGAAGCTTACATTAGTTCCTGTGAGTTCATTCTAGTTTGCTTATAGCCATTGGTGAGCTCCACAGCTAAATAGTATTATTTCATTCTCAAATGCTTAAAAAGGTTCAAATTAGTCAATGAAAGTCAACCTGTGTAAAATGATGTTCATGGTGATTGAATGATAGATACTTGATTTGGAGTGGATTAAGCCTGTCTAAAAGATAGGCTTGGGTTGGAATTCCCCTATTTCAGTTAGGGGATCAAAGGTTGTAAGTATTATTTTAAATTTTCTAATTTAAATATGAAATTCATAAGTAGTGGTGAAAAATCTGTTTGTTTGCTAGTTTGTAGTTCTATTTCTTCTGATTGATCATAATCTAGTGGTAATTGAGTGATTGTGAGTTTGTTTGTTTGCTGTGGTTTGAATTTATAATGCAACTGTTCATTCTGCATACATTTAGTTAGGATTGTGATTCTCAGTACTTGTGGATTAGAGTAGTATTTCTGAGATTCATATGATCTCATACATCACTATATATGCTCATTTTCTGATTTCAATGGTTAGATTAACCACTTGCTGAGTTAAAGTTTCTAAATCAGTGATAAAGGGGTGTTTGGTTTTGCTGAAACCTGTGAGATCTTGTGTACTGTTGAGGTTATTTTCTGTCTAAACCTGTCACAATAGACCAAAATAGAATATTCAGAGTTTAAAAGTTAGACTTTCATTGCAAATTAGTCAAAATCATCTTTTAGCCTTACTATTGTTTAACTGTCAAGACTTTGTGATTCCAAATCCTCAAAACAAGAGAGAAATCAGTTAGGCTTGGTTAATCTAGTTTCATTTTATGTTATAACATCATAGTTTGTACTTTAGGACCATTAGAAATCCATTTAAGTCAACTTATTGTTGATAATCAAAAAGTCAAATGTTTCATGCTTGTCAGTTTTTCCATTTCTAGTTGGAATTTTCTTGCTCTCAATTTTAGGAGTTAGCTTTTAAGTTTTATGGATTCTTAATCTCTGGAAGCTCAACTTTATAATGCATATTTTAGTTTATTTTTAGGAATTTTATAGAGTGCTTATTTGTTGGCTTGATGTGGCCTGTTTGGAGTTTAACTGCCCTGCACCAGGGGTCAGTTGCCATAAGTTATCTCTAGCCACTTCATTATTTAAGCTCAGCCTTAGTTTTTTTTTTTGGTATCTTAGTACGCTTATTGTTTAGTCTTCTGAAGAAGTGCTTAATTCCCCTCTGTTAGCTTATCACTTGTGCTTAATGCTAGCCCTCACTGAGCCTATCCACACTGAGTCATCAGTGTGGACTAGCCCATTTTACAAGCTCTTAGAGAGCTTGTCTGTGGTGATAAGCTCAAGCTCATGGGCATTTTGAGAAGCTCTCCTAGCCAACTCATTGGTGGAAGCTTTTCCTTACACCCCTGAGCTTATTTGGTGGGCCTAAATCACCCTTCAAGTTGCCTGCAGGCCTGCTTATTGGTCTGTGGCATTTTGAGTTGCTTATTTGGGATTCCCAGCTTATTTCAGTGAGCTTTCTCACTTGTTGTTGCTTATTTAGATCTCCCTAGTCAGCCCCTAGCTTATTTTCTCCCCAAGTTCAGTTGATTAGACCTTTGTGTAGCTTTTTAGTTTTCTAAGTTTCCATTTTTTAGCTTAATTGTAAACTGCTTATTCTTTGCCTCATTAACTACTTATTTAGTGAGTTTTGGAAATTGTTGTAGTTATAGAAAATGTTTGTTTTTGTGTTTTTAGTATGTTTGTTAAAGAAAGTTAAAAAAAAAAAAATAGTTTTTCAAAAAGGGAAGTCACAGGGGTCGAACCTGTGACCTCCCTCTCACACACAGACTCAACACCAAACACCCAACCAGTCGTCCTAGGGTCTTTTTTCAGTAATACAATGCAAAAATCAAATACAAGATCTTTCCTTTTCCATTTTGCTTAAATAAGCCTTAACAACTTTTAAGTGCTTATTGTTTGCTTATTCTGCGTTGTACCAACCCTTTTTACATTTTTCTTAGGATTATATTAACTTGTAGTATTTTTTCAAAAAGTTTCATAATTTTCCAAAATAGTTTAGTATTTATTATAATTAAAACAGTTTAATTAGGAGTTAAATAAATAATAAGTAGTTAATTATAAAAATAGCTTATTTAGCAGTACTTAGGAGTTTTATTTTTTTTATAAAGATTCTGTTATATTAATGTAGTTATAGAAAAAGTTTTATAATTTTAACTTTCTATTTAGTATTTATTATAATTAAATTAGTTTAAATAGTTTAATTAAGTTTTAATAGTTTTTGATTAATAAAAATTAAATAAAAAGTCTAAAAAAAATATTTTCTTTTTCTAATAATTTTTTTGTATCATTAAGATCGTAAAAATATTATTTTCATGTCCGTAGGGTTAGCGTAGCATAAAATTCACATTTTAATTTTGCGCACTCGCGTTTTATTAAAATAACTTTTACGTTTTTTTAAATTTAGATTACGTTAGTAAAAGTAGTTTGTAAAATAAAGAAAAACAAAAAATAAAAAAAGCGACAGCTTCTATTTAAGCCCTTTTGGCTTATTTTTCTGTTTATTTATAAGCAAACTCTAATTTTAAATTTAGATTACGTTTTAGGTTAATCAGGTTTCACTTTATTGTTAATATAGTTTGTTTAAATCATTCTCACTCGTGTTTCCTTAGCGTAATCATTCAAAACCCTTATTACCCCTTTCCTGTTCAAATTCACCCGATCATAAACCCGTTTTGATTACCATCACACCTCGTCGGGACATAACGACCCGGGGAATCCCTATACTTCCACGGAGATTGACTCTAGGCTGTTTGACTTTGTTGACCAATCACCTGGTCAATTTAGGTTGCCCGTTTGGAGCCAATCAAATTTTGGCGCCGCTGCCGGGGAGGTTGTGCGCGTATTCTAAATGGTTTTACAGATTAGTGATCTGGATATACAGTCATTGTATATTTACCATCCTTTGTTCATATTTTCTTATTAAAAAAACAAAACTGTTCCCGAAACTTTTTAAAATTAGTTTTCAACGAACACAAAAACACAAAAAGATTTTCTTTCTTATAAAATGTTTATCAAAAATCCCAAAAATATTCATCTTTACCCTCCTACGTTTTTTAATTGTATTCACAATGCAAGAAAAAATGATTTTTCCTGTTCGTGAGAAGATTTTGAACACATGAATTGAGGTTTTTATGCACAAAATCAAGTTCTCTTATTATCGTGCAATAATGGTTGTTAATAAAAAGAAATAGTTACTTCTCCAATTTCTATTTTTTTGCGCAAGAGAATCCTAGACTCAGATTTGAAGGAATACATTAAATACGAAATCTAAGAAGATATGTGTTCCATCATTCCTAACCCTAATCGAAGATAAAATAATGGTTCACGCTTAAGTGGTTTAGTAAGAATACCAGCTATGTTTTCCTCCGTTGGCACTTTTTCAATAGATATGTTACCCTTTTGCACATTATCCCTAAGAAAATGGTGACGAATCTCTATGTGTTTGGTACGAGAGTGTTGCACGGGGTTTTTACTTAAATCTATTGCTCCTTTATTATCACACATGATTGGAATGTTATCAAGTGTAATACCATAATCTACTGGAGCTTGTTTCATCCATAGTTCTTGTTGACATGCCTTTCCGGTGCTTACATATTCGGCTTCGGTTGTGGAGATGGCTAGTGCCGTTTGTTTCTTGGAGAACCAAGAAGTTAAGCAACAACCCATGAAGGTACAAAGGCCACTAGTACTTTTTTGATCCACATAATCTCCCGCATGATCAGAGTTGGCGTAAACTATAGTTTCTATGTCGGTCCCCTTAGGATACCATAATCCTAAGTGCATATTGCCTTAATGTATCAGAAGATACGTTTAACCGTTTCTAAGTGAGAAGATTTGGGATCTTCTTGAAAGCGAGCACAAAGGCAGACACTAAACATGATATCGAGCCTAGTTGTCGTTAGGTACAATAAACTTCCTATCATACCTCTATACTTAGTACTATCTAAGGATTCGCCCTCTTCATCCTTGGTGAGCTTTGTGTCCGTAGCCATTGGGGTTTTCATAGGTTTAGTATCTTCTAGTCCAAATTTCTTAAGCATTTCCTTAATATATTTGGATTGATTAAAGAATATTCCATCATATAATTGTTTTATTTGTAGTCCAAGGAAGAAGTTAAGCTCGCCCATCATACTCATTTCAAACTCGTCATGCATGATTCTTGAGAACTCATCACACATGTCTTGACAAGTTGAACCAAATATAATGTCATCAACATATATCTGGACGATTATCATGTTTGAATTTTTTTTCTTGGTGAAAAGAGTGTTATCTACCATTCCCATCGAGTATTCATGCTTAAGAAGAAAAGCTTTCAACCTATCATACCAAGCCTTAGGGGCTTGCTTTAAACCATATAAAGCTTTCTTTAGTTTATAAACATGCTCGGAGTACTCGAAGTCAATGAATCCTGGAGGTTGTACTGCATATACCTCCTCACTGATGAGACCATTTAGGAATGCATTTTTCACATCCATTTGGAACAACTTAAAATACAATGCACATGCATATGCGATTAATATCCTAATTGACTCAAGTCTAGCTACGGGTGCATAGGTTTCGTCATAATCAATTCCCTCTTGTTGATTATAGCCTTGTGCGACTAACCTAGCTTTGTTCCTAGATACAATACCATTTTCATCTAGTTTGTTTCTAAGTACCCACTTAGTCCCTATTATTGTGATATTCTTAGGTCTTGGTACTAACATCCAAACATCATTAGATTTAAATTGGTCTAATTCTTCTTGCATTGGGATGATCCAACTTTCATCTTTCAATGCTTCATTGACATTTTTAGGTTCAAAGATTGAAACAAAATAAAAGAAGTTGCTATTGTTTTGAACTTGTGATCTAAGGGTTCTTTGATTTAGGCTTCCTATGACATTATCTAAAGGGTGGCTTTTAGATTCTTTAATATTTGAAGTTTCACCTATTTCGATGGTTTCTTGAGATATGTCTAGATTTTTCATGTTTTCAACTATGGCGTTTTCTTCATCCAAATCATCATCTACCAAAGGTGAAGTTTTAGATGGAGGGGGACTCTCATCGAATGACACATTAGGTGATTCTTCGACGACCATTGTTTCATTGTTTAAGACAATGTAGGCTTTACTAGTTTGAGAGTAACCTAGAAATACACCTTAGTAAGACTTTGGGTCAAACTTGGTAAGATAGTCTTTGGTGTTTAGAATATAGCATTTACTACCAAACACTCTAAAGTAATCTAGGGAAGGTTTCCTACCATTAAAATTTTCAAAAGGGGTTTTTCCTATGATTGGTCTAATTAAAATTCTATTAAGAATATAGGTGGATGTATCTACGGCATTACACCAAAACTTTTGGGGAATCGATTGCTCATTAAGCATGGTTCTACTCATTTCTTGTTGGGGTCTATTTTCCTTTCGACTACCCCATTTGATTGTGGAGTTCGTGGAGGCGAGAAACTGTGAGTAATACCATTAGCATCACAATAAGCTCCGAATTGAACTTCATTGTCAAATTCTCTACCATGGTCCGTCCTAATGGAAACTATTGATTTTGAATTTTCTTACTAAATATTTTGAATTGATTGAAAGTTTCAGTCTTGTTTTTAAGAAACCTAGTCCAAGTGTACCTAGAGTAATAGTCTACGATCCCTAGGGTGTAGATATTTCCTCCATAACTCCGTATGGCGGAAGGACCGAAGAGATCCATGTGAAGAAGCTCTAGACATCTAGATGTTGAGATCATGTTCTTAGGTTTATGACTAGAGTGAGCTTGTTTTCCAACCTTGCAAGCATCACAAAAATGTTGGTCGAACCTAAGTTTGGGAAGGTTTCTAACTAAATCCTTAGAAGACAATGATTGTAATAGATGCATGTTGGCGTGTCCTAATCTTCTATGCCATAAAGTAGAGTTATCATTAACCGTAGCTAAGCATATGTTCTCACTAGGTTTGTTACTAATTTTCATGATGTATATGTTACCTTTTCTAATTCCTTTTTGCAATAACTTTTCCGTTCTTAATTATCTCACTATCATCTTTAGAAAAGATTACCTTGCAACCATTATCACATATTTGACTAACACTAAGCAAATTAAAACCTAGGTTATCCACATGTTCTACATTACTAATAGTAAGAGAGTTATGAGTGATCGTACCTTTACCGATGATATTGCCCTAGAGCTTACTACCAAATGTAACATTACCTCCAGTACTTGCATTGTATGATGAGAATAGCTTGCGATTACCCGTCATGTGATTTGTGCATCCACTATCCTTGACCCATTCATCGGGCTCCAGTCCAATTCCCAAGCATATCTAATGATAACACAGAAAAACTCAAACATATGGTCCCCAATATCGCATAGGTCCAAAGTTGTTAGCGTCAAACATCCTCTACATTTGTTGCATTTGTCTAGGGTGTTGAAATGGTGAGTAGAATCCTATAGGAAGGAAAACATTTTTCCAATTCATGGAGTAGTTCTTATAATGATTTTTATTTCTAGATGTTTTTGATCCAGTTTGTCTATTTGGTATATTTGTTCTCCTAGGGGATGGAGGTGTAAATCTTATAGTTGGTTTGTTGTAACCTAATCCGGGTTTTAGTATTGGTCTATAGAATTGTTTTACTTCTTCTACACTAGCAATGGGTGTTTCTGGTTTTCCTAGTATTGACTGTTTTGGACTGAAATCTGTAGTGACTTTGGGTAAGATCACAGTTTTCTTTACTAGGGACGGTCCTTTATCGATGGGATGGTCCTTTAAAGGTGAGGGACCGTCGGGTGGATTTAAGGGACCGTCTTCAGTAGCTAAATCCGACTGAGATTTCCCAAATTTTATTTGTTTTGATATGTTTGGTGATGCTTCAAAAAAGTTATAGCCTATACCGGTTTTATCGTCAGAAGCCTTTTGAACTCCTATTAGTTGTCTAAGAGAGTGAGTGCTCTTTTCAAACTTATTTAATTTTGAGGCTTCCTCTTTGAGTTCCTCATTTTCGATTTTAAGAAGTTTGCACATTTTACACTCCGAAATGATTTCTTTTCCTTTCTCAAGTCTAGATAACATATCTTTTAATTCCAATATTTCTTTTTCTAATTTAGATTTGGTGGATTTTAGAGATTTTTTTTCACAATCATCTTTTGACTCACTTCGCAAATTTTATCATATTCATTATCTAAGTCAAGAGAATCTAGTGAGCAAATATCAAAATTGTGAAAATCAGTTTCGATACGTACCTCTTTTGAAGATCCGGCCATGAGACAAGTCTCGTTCTTATCATCTTCTTCGCCATCACTCCAAGCACCGCTAACATATGCCCTTTGGTTTTTGTCCTTTGTTTGGTGTGGACTGTTGGTCCCGTTTACTAAGTTAAAAGTTAACTAAAGAGTTAACCTAACCAGGTTCCATGGCTTTTTAATAGCAGATATAAAAGATTAACAACAAAGTATGCCCTTTCAGAGTCTGTGGCCCTGAAACTCTGAAAGTATTGTACTCAAGTTTCAGGTCCATGATCCTGTTTTCCTTGGTATCTGAGGGACCCTTATAGTTGTAAACCAAGTCATTCCATGTCTGCTTAGCAGTAGGACAATTGATGACTGATTCCATTATATCGTCAGGAAGACAAGATATAATGATGCTTTTCAGGCGTTGGTCTTGATTGACCACCCTCCTCTCATCAGGAGTCCACTGAGCTTTAGGTTTGACTAAACCTTGGGCAGTTGTTGGGACATATGGACCATCATTAATTAGCTTAATGTAATATGGTTCCATCCCAGTCCAGTAGCAAAGCATTCGCTTTTTCCACTTATTGAATTTTCCAACCTCAAATCGAGGGGCAGTAGCTGAATAACTCCCACCCTTTTTATCGACAAGTTGGGGAACATCTGAGTCAGCCATGGTGGGATCTTGATTTTAAAAACTTTTGAGCACTCTTTTATTTTGAAAACAGATTTTAAAAAGTTTTACAAATCAGATGCTCTGATACCACTTGTTGGTCCCGTTTACTAAGTTAAAAGTTAACTAAAGAGTTAACCTAACCAAGTTCCATGGCTTTTTAACAGCAGATATAAAAGATTAACAACAAAGATAAATGTAAAGAAAAGAGACACAATATTTTCAACGTTTAATTCTTATTAGAAGTTAATCAAAAGAATTATACCCAAGTGTTTGCAGAATAACACTTGTGATTGAAATGACAAGTATGGTATGGACTCCTCACTAAACTCAAACAAAGTTGAGTGACAACTAAAAGGTCACACTAAGCTATCTCAGGGACTGCGTTGTTCTTTGGAGGAGTAAAAGTGGTTTGTGAATGCTTAGCATTAAATGCACAAACTTGTCGACTTTTACTCCTCACTTATGCTACCTATTTATACACAAGTAAATTACAACATTACTGATAAAGACAAAAAGATGACCTAATTAGTAGAGACAAAACACTTACATATTTTGTCTCTGTTACAATGGACTATATTGGGTAAAAGACAATGTGCCTTTCTGATGCACAGTGATGACACTATCCTGACGTTATGCCATTCAGGGAAAGTTTGACTTCAGGTTGATAAGGACACATGTTGATACGTTCAAACTTTCCCGCCTTGTCCCGCCCATACTTCAGTCTTCAGGTCTTGAGTCTTCTGTCTTCAGTACTTCAATAGTTGTTGAGGAGTCTTGGGGGTTCAGTGAGTTATTGTCATCCTCACTGAACCCATCACATTCTTTTTGGCTTAGATGCCACTCACTGAGTTCCGCCTCACTGAATGGTGAACCTTTCTTCTTAGACTCGTTCTAAGCATCCTGAAGATGACTCAGTGAGATACTATTCACTCAGTGACTTGTTTGTGTTGACGGATATTAAACACTTAGGTTATTTTATGTTCAAATCCTAGTTAGAGAAAGATTTGGGAATTCAGTGACCCAACAGTCTCCCCCTATTTGGATATACAAATAGCCTAAGTGTTTCATGATTCAGTGTGAGTTGGCATGGGTCTTCATCTCTCACTGAGTATTAATGTAATTAGAATAGGACACTCATAACTTAAAAGAACTTCAATGTTTATTAATAGTTATTAAAGATCCTACTGATAATATAAAAACAAAAAAAAAAAGTTGTTGCAGATTCAGATGTTCAGTTGGTAACCAATAGCCTCAAGCTTTGCCTTCTTAGATCTCAGGAGATGTTTCTCAGGGTGCTCCTCAATCTTAGCTTTAAGGTCCATGCAAAACATCATGTTTTCAGCACACCTGACAGGGGAAGCTAGCATCAGGTATACAAGCATCGCCTTAATCCCTGCCCTGTCTATGTCTGACCATCTTTGGAAAGCAGGGTTTCCATACTCATCAATAAAGCACAGACCTCTTTCAGGAACTTTAAACACCACATTTTTCATGAAGGTGATTCCTTCACGAAGAGACCTGTCACAATCCAGTCATGGGACCTTGATCTCAGGCTCCAACTCAATTTGCTTTCTCTTCCTTTTAGAGGCCTATGGTGGAGCAGTTTGAGTAGATGGAGCAGGAAGCAGAGATGTAATGCCAAGAGCTTCAGGCATGTTCATCAGTCATTCATACCTTAGCTTCAGTGATTTCAAGAGACTAGGAACCACCACATTCTGCTTCTTGGAGACGATTGGTCGGAGCTCATCCAGCTCAGAGACACCAAAGTCAGCGAACCTGAATGGATCATGGATGTCCATTATTCTTTGATCTGGTCCCCTGAAGACAGTGACTACTGCAGGATTGGTGTTGCGATGGATTTGGATGTTAGTGATGGTTTCAGGTTTCAGCCTTTCTTTCATCACCCATGTGTACCTCTCAATCCTGGTCTTTCTAATCTGAGCGTTCTTCCTGAGCTTTTGTTCTCTTTCCTTTTTCAGGGCACTCATCTCTTCTTTCTGAGCCTTTTTAAAGATAGCACCAGCTTGCCCAGTAGCCAGTTCCTCAGTTGCCAAACCAATCTTCTCATCCTCTTCATGAACAACCTTTATGAGTTCAGGTTTGTTCATCCTTTCTTCAACAACCACCATTTTTAGTATCTCATCTCTCTCCAAATAGGCCTGAATTTCAGCATCAGTGAGGTGATGGATTACCCCATTGATCTCAAATGGAACTCTGATTGGTTCGTCAGGGTCCTGTCTGACTATGGTGGAGGCAGGCTTCAGCACTATTTCTGGTTCAGGTGTTTTAGCAATGCTTTTGCCTTTATCCTGCTGATGAGATGAAGAGACCGTTTCTTCTTGAGGTTGCAGTGATGAGATGAGAGTGGCATCAGTGACATGCTCCCCCTCAGTGTGAGTGATGAGTGCTCAAACACTCATCGTTTTTGATATATTTAAACTGCCAAAACGCACAAAAACAATCAAAAAGATATCAAAATACTTAAATTATCCCAGGGATTGTGTTTTATGTGTTTTAAAAGCAAAATATGCAAAAACAGAGAAAAAACGTACAAAGTTTGCAGTATTGGCAGTTTCAGTCCCCCAAGTTTCAAAACTTGTCAATTTTAGTCCCTATGCATTTATTTTTAAGGAAAAGTCAACCCAAGGTTTTAAAAGTCAAATAATCACAAAATATTACACTTGGGTTGTAAGTTTTCTAAAAATACAAGTTTAGTCCCTGAAAATCCAAATATGGCTAAATAAGCCCCTGGGAAGTTTTGAAATGTTGAAAAATGAAAAATTGGTTTGTGATCTTTGGAATCTTAGCAACATTGGTCCTTGGTATACAATGGGAAAAGTCACAATTTCAGTCCTTGGGTTTGGCAAAATTACAAAATTGGTCCCTATGGCTAAAACTATCAAACCGGACCCCTTTTTGTTAATTAATACCCAAAACCAAACCCAAACAAACACCCCATCCAATCCAGTCCACCCCTAGCCCAACTGCTACCCCCAGCCCACCAAATTTGAGCCCACTCCCATTTTAATAATCCCTGGGCGTTGACCCAGGTCAAACCCCACAACCACCTTCTTCCCCAACCAAATCCCACAAAACCAGCTCCATGTCGTTCCCCCCTCCTCACCTTTTCACCAACTTTCCCCCCACAATAAATTCCTTCACCTAACTAACCCACCACAATAACTCTCCCCACCAACCCCCCACCAGAACCACTAATCCTTACCCGTATAAAATTTGGCGCCAAAATACAAATCAGAGGCTAGGATCAATCAAAACTTAATTGAACGGTGGGGATTTGGTCCTTGGTCAACAAGAAGACACATGGAACTCTAAAAAGAGAGATGGGATGCACATGGAAGCTAGGAGGTCTTGTTTTTATTTCGTAGTATAAGTAGTAAGGGCTAGAAGCCATTTGATGTATGTACAACTTTAATCTAGTCTTTTTATGTTTATTTTCATGTAATGTAATCTATTTTCAATTAATAAAAGTGCAGTTCTAAGCTTATCTCTTATTTTCAAATTCCAAGTTTCAAGAAATTTTGCAAGTTATAGTTTAAGGTGTGTCAATGATCAATGGTTCTTTGTAAACTCTTATAAGCTCATACATAAAACTTGTAGAAGCTCAGTGAGTTTCTTTATCAATCAGAAACCAAGTTTTAGAAAATCATTAAGAAAATACAAGAAAAAGAAAAATAAATTATAAAAGGTATATTACATGGTGAAGAAGCATGGAGCACAGTACATTATGGATGGCTGTGGGTTAGTGGTTCATGGGAACCAATAGGAATGATCATTGGTGCATAGTTCACATTGCTTTGGCAGGATAGCTTTTGTAAGCTTCAATTTTTATCTTTACTCTTTTAAGTGTAGTAGTGGAACTTGTTGCTTATTACTGTTTAAATTGCTTATTTATCACTTATTAGATTAGTAGTAATTAGTAGTTTGTAGTTTTATCTTATTTGAATCTAGTATAGTAACAATCTGTAAGATAAGGGGTGTTTGGTTCTAGGGTATTTGATCAGTTCTATCAGTGCATTAGTACTCATCTGTGTTTCAACCAGTTTGGTGGGTGTATTAAGGCTCAGGGAACTTTTTACTTGGTCACAAACTCATTCAAAAGTCAAAACTCAAGAAATCACTCACCACAGTCAACTGTGGTGAGTTTTTAAAGCCATAACTTAGCAAATCTCTAGATAAGTTGTTAATTTACTCAAATTAGTTTCAATGTACCCTAATTAAACAAGT